>CM068550.1:16325000-17575000 GCA_035048495.1 Euptelea pleiosperma | reverse complement strand
CTTGAATGATATATAAAAAAAATATTATTCTAATTGGTTTTCTATATCCATATATTTTAGTATTTATTTTAGAATTGATTCTAAACGTTGGATTCAGGATTTTTCTGTATTTTTTGTGTAGTTAATCCAACGGATAAATTTTATCAAGCAAGCTGATTTTTTGTATATATATATATAGAGATGTGGAATAAACATCCATGCGGTTAGCGGTCCCAGAAAAAATGAGCCATATAGGATCACCGGAGTCATCTGCACTGTTTGTGTACAAAGTCCAGTCTCTAAAAAATTTCCGTGGGTAACGGGGAGTAAAACTTCCATCACAAGAAATTGTAAATCACACAATCACAAGCCAATGAGTTTTCGGCACGTACAGAAGTGCTTTGCAACGTACCCATGTGCTTTTTCTTTTAGGTGTACGTGCCGAAAACTCATTGGCTGTGATTGCGTGATTTGCAATCCGATTGTGACAAGTTTTACTCGGTGACGGGTTACTTTGGAGCTACACTCCAGAACTTTTCTCAGGAGTGTTCGAGCAAATTTTTTACACGTGGCATGTGATTGATGGGTCATCATCTCAAATTCTCAATACAACTGCACCAAGTGGCATTTTATTTTCTTTTTTCAAATTTTAAACAGATAAAAGTACAAAAGATGGTAGGGTACAGGAATACCCGAACAAGGGCAATATCCACGTGATCAATCACGAAGGTTGTGCATCGGATGGACGAGAAAATCTAGACTGGCCACCTCAGTCCTCCACGTGGCAAGCACACCGAATGGTTCTTCGCTGTACCTCCACAAAAAAGATTTTGAAAACACCGTGTGGTGTACTCTGTTACTTACTTGTCTTTCACTTTTTAAGTTGGATAGAAGTGGAATATAAGCCAGTAAGCAAGTTTATGGAGAAGAGGCTGGGACCCACTAATAGTGGATGATATCAAGGTTTAAAAGGGGCCGTTATAACGGCACAACGGACTGGGTTCGTTATCGTTATAACGGCCGTTATTACGAATTGTAACGCACAGGGGCAAGAACAGAAAATAACGGCAAAAAAAATGGAAAATAACGTGATTCAATGGATGGTCATGATAATCCAACAAGGTACATCTTTGGCATAACATATCCCCTCGATAGAACTCATGGGTCCAATACTCCAATCCCATTTAGGCTTTAGATGTGTAATTTAGGGTGTTAAAAGGAAAACGATGTGACAAGGCATACCTCACTATTTTGTTACTCACCGCTGCCATCTGGGCCCACTGATCGCATGGATGTTTAGCCCACGCCTTGGTGGGTATACACACCAAAAATTAACCTAACTGGTAATCTCTAACCATCAGATTTTAGTACTTTTTAAGGCGTGATTATATCCGTCGGATTCAACTATTATTTTTGACTACTAAAACCAACGGTTAAAAATCAACGAAACAAGCTGATTTTTGGTATGAATGTCTACTAAGGGGTCGGCTAAACCAACGGTATGAATGTCTACTAAAGCGTGAGGTATACCTTGTTACATCACGACCCGTGTTAAAATGGCACATTTGGAAAGGGTGATCCCACCACTACATCCGTCACATTTTTATCTTTTTGATGGGTTGATCTTTCAACAATGGGTATGGATCATTATTTTGGGGGTGGGTACAAAATTCAATGGCTAAAAATCACCCATCAAACTGATTTTCAACTGAGATCAGAGATCGTCCAGATAAAATAAGAGTCGGGTCATTGATCTCTAAGTCCTAGCTATTGAATTTAAAGAAAAGATTTTGCTGGGGCTGATACATGGGAGTGAATCTTTTATACATGGATGGATTCTAAAAAGATTCTCTCCCATGTATTAGGCCCATCATTTTACCCACAAGAAGAAAAAAAATTCCTTGAATTTGAGCATTTTTGTTCATCATTTTCTTGGAGCCCAATGTCTTTGGCCTATGGGATTGCTTATGAAGCCCAATATAAAAATGCTCAAATCCAACAGCTAGGAATCATCTATCTAAAGTGATTTTTGGTGTGTAGGCCCATCAAGGGATGGGCAATGCGTTTATGGGTTAGCATGTCCGAAGAGTTTGCTACATGGCAAAAGTTACAGAATTACCCATGAGCCGAGAATTGGTTCATTAAACTTATAGGGACAAAAGTGACATTTCAGCAACCTAAGAAAATGATAAGAATAAAAGTAATCATGTTTTATTAAAGAGAATACGAGAAGTCGTTTCTCCTCCTATTTCTTACAATCCAAGACCCCACTACAACTTTTCGAATGCCCTACTTTTTTTCAAAATAATATTAATTTCAAACTTATCGGACCGCAATCCCAAGTCTCAACGGCCACCAACTCTCACCCATTCTAAAACTAACTACCTATGTTGATAACTAAACAACGTCTCTTACTGTTTGGAACATATTGATTACGCAACCAAAATGATAAAGAAGGAGAATGAGAAAAGGCTTAGGCTCCGAGGATCAGTGGCGGATCCAGGAAGGGCCAGGGGAGTAGTTGCCCCCCCTCCCCCCCAACTTTGAAATGTCTTTAAGAATAATTTTTTTGTACTTACCAAAGGACTTAAACTATCATTTTCTTTTGGTTTGCCTCCCTGGATTTTTCTTTTTTTGCTATTTTGCCCCCCTTTGAACACTTTTTTACAATTTTGCCCCCCTTAAACAAAATCCTGGCTCTGCCACTGCCAAGGACCCCCCTTTTTCTGATCTTCCCGGTGTTCGCGCGCTCCGCCGTAGATTCCACGAATCTAACAATGATTGTCAGCGCTGCCTAAAGTGAAAAAAATGATGCCAACTCGACGCTGACGGCTGAGCACATGAACACCAAGAGGGATCAGAAAAAAGGGGGTTCCGTGAACCCGACCCATGAGAAAATACTTGATTTCCAAATAACTGTTGTAAATTGCCTCAGGCTCCCGAGGACACCCCCTTTTCTGACCCCTCTCGTGTTTGCCCACTCGCCTGCTTGACCGTGGATTTCATGAATCCGACTATGGTTGCCAGCGCCCCAAAAAGTGAAAAAGTGATGTCAGCTTGGCGCTAACAACCACTCTTGGATTCTTGAAATCCACGGCCGAGCACATGAACACCAAGATTAGTCAGAAAAAAGGATCCCCTGAGCCCGACCCTCGTAAATTTGAATATAATTTTTTTTATTAAATTAAGAAAATTATGATGAATTTATTACTATTAACGTACACGCATCATGTGTGCGGCTCGCGTAAATAAAAAATAAAAAAGGGTGAATAATAGTAGCTTAGTAGAGCACCAAATCCTTCTCTAAGGTAGTAAAACATATCCAAAATTTGAGTCCCAATCCATTGTATTTTCAAAATTATCCCGGATTGAGGATTATAGTCAAATGTGACATCAATTGTGTGCTACAATTATTTTTTTTCTTATTTGTTCAAGTTGTGTGCTATATTTTTCACTTTAAAAAATTGGGCAAATTTCTTTTATATGGGAAAAAAAAAGTGTTTTATGGGGCCCACTCAGTGAGTGGGCCTAGCCCCCCCCCCCGGAAACTTTGTTTTCTTGAGGTTGCTTGGCATCTGAGGTTGACTCAGTAACCCTTTAATGTTAAAAAAATCAATTGGATAAGATGATTGTGACAATTTTATGATTTATTAGTCCAAATAAATCTAGCAAATAACGGAAAAATCTATGATACAAAATTCTGATACATAAATCCCTCAAAATGCCACGACGCATACTCTTCCGGGCCCACTAACCCATGAATGTTTTGACCCACACCTTGGTGGACCTACACAAAAAATCAGTGTGATTGATGATTTCTAGTTG
The DNA here is from genome assembly GCA_035048495.1 of Euptelea pleiosperma. NCBI lineage: Eukaryota > Viridiplantae > Streptophyta > Magnoliopsida > Ranunculales > Eupteleaceae > Euptelea > Euptelea pleiosperma. Next base: position 17,571,196 of record CM068550.1, on the reverse strand, counting down.
TTGGATTTTATCACTTTTTCATCTTGGGATTGGAACCAACCCGGCCATATGCCTGTTCACGAAGCTGACAATGGAAAAGTGCTAGAATCCAACTGCTAGAAATCACCAATCATGCTGATTTTGTGTGTGTAGGGCCAGCAGTGGGCCTGAAAGACATCTATAGCATAGATCTAATGGTTTCCATCCTTCAATTTTGTTGATTTTTATACTTAAAGAGGTCTCCTAGATTTGACCATTGGATGGTGAATTTTGCCACCCCCATTGCTTGACCTAAAGGGCATCATGCAAATCAAGGGCGTCCATCAATAAATAGAGGAAGAGGCGTGGAGCCTACGTGATTTGAGGGGAGAACATTCTTAAAAGTGCTATTGATCTACTCCCATTGTATGGATTGACAGCCTTTGATTTGTGCGATGCCTTCTAATTTGTGTGCAGCCTTATGTGTGGATTTTCATGGAAACTAATTCTCACAAATGCACGGAAATGAATTCCAGGCTTCAATGGGAAAATCTCGTTTTCTCAAGAAAATTTTTCCAATTTAAAATGGCTATCAAATAAGGGAGAATTAAAATTATATTTTTCCAAAAAAATGCAAAATTTTCACGGGAAAGTTGACACACACTTAGGAGAATGATTCATTAAAAAAAAAATTACACATTCTCAAGCAGCAAAATTGGTGTATGGATTGGAGCAGGTGAGATAGTGCATGTTGCTAGCAGTCTCACCCTTACCAGCAGCTATATATCAACCATTTTAAATTTCCAATCCTCTTTTAAAATACTACAGAATCGAGTAAGTGGGCCTAGTGGGCACCCCATGCCATCTTTTACACACATCCTGGGACCCAAACATTAAAAAAAAAAATAAAAAAAAAATCTATAGCATCCTTCGCATGGTTCAAAATGTTAGGCGATCCGAACCCATACCCAACTTCTTTTTGATAAGTGTAAAATTTATTGAAGGCAAACGCCTAAAAGATTACAAAGGAAGCCAAAGAGGTTGAGATGACCTACTCAAAGCACAAAATACCGAAACAAAAACAAAGCAAAAGTGAAAACACCAAGACTTATTTGCCATATTTCGAACAAAGAAGATCTCAACGACACACAAAGTCTTCAAAAAGAGGCATTGGCACTCGCACTCGATAAAGGATTTGGACAACAAGAACATCAAACCCCTTAATATTAAGGACGATGTTCTCCCTCTCTTTCTCTCTCGCGTTATCTTCTCTCTCCTTTCTATCACCATAAAAGCTTATTCCATTGTTTGGCTTGGCTTGAGGGAGATTATGTGGGTGTGGGACTCTGGATCATGCACCCGATTCAAAAATTCACATTTTGCCGATACTCATATGCTTATCGGAAAAGTGGTTTAAACTAAACCCTAAATAAAATATGGTTGCAACAAAACACCCTCATTTTACAGGGGACACATTCCATCAGAAGTGTGGAAATATGAGTAGGGGGGAATTATAAAAGTAACCCTAGTGTGTCTTCTCTACTTAGTTAATGTTAGGGGCCGGATAAGCTAGACTAATAATTCACACCACGTCAGCAGGATCTTTTTATGACACTCGTCCGTTTCATGAACTTTGTCCCACATAATGGGCTTGTCATCATCATATACATATGCATAGATTCCCCCTAGTGATAGATTCTCTTTTTGGGTAATATATACTTAATTTTGGGAATATATGTTTGAAAATATGGGAATTTACATTAAAAAAAATATTTGACTTTTGTTTACAAAAATTATTGAGAATCCATATGTGCATGTACGTACTAGTGGGTGCCCCGTGCCATCGGCACTCTAGACAAAGAATTTGTCAAAATCAGGTGAGTAGCTGAGATCCACCGTCCATTTGGGGGAGGATTAGATCTCAGCCCTTCTTTGTTGATGCCTATAACAGGAGGTATAAGTGGGAAGATAACCACTGTGTTTTGTTATATAGAATAGTAAATGGCCCGTGCCCACAACACTCCCCAAAAAACGCATATGCAAAATTGGGTGCCTTCGGCACTCGTATAATAGATTGGGGGCGTTACCATTATTTCCGTTATAATAGATTGTAACGCCCATGGGCAAAAAACGGAAAATAATGGAAATAACGAAAAATAATGGTGCTAAAATTAAAATTTAGATTTTCAAATATTCACTAAAATTTATAACAGAAAATAACTGAAAAGTAACATAAATAAAATATATTTTTTAACAAATTTTTTTCAAAAAATAACGGTCATTATTTTCATTATAATGAAAAAATAACAGAAAATAACGTTATTTTTTTAGCGTTAAAATGGTACATAACGTAATGAGGGAGGTCCAAACCCGTTATAATAGCCGTACACCAAATCTCTTTACTTTTGGGCCCATGAACCCTATTTATGTTCGATTACAAAAAAAAAAAAAAAACCCTATTTATGTTCGGCACATATTTGGTAGACATACCAAATCCAAGTCTGTACAGTGAAATTTCAGATTTCCCTGAAAATTATAACATGAGGCGAATAAATGAGTGGAAGTGAGTGGTTTAGATCCGACCGTCCAACATTAGATGGATGGATTTGATCTCAACCACTCTTTATCTTATGAAGCCGGATAAGATAAGGGATAAGGCAACTTCCCGGTTTTGTTATATAGATAGTGGGTGGCTCGTGCCTACGGCACTATTTGACAAAGCGTTGGCTAAAATTGGATGTAAGTGGCAGAGATCCACCATCCATTTGAGGATAAGATCTCAACCACTCTTTATCTTATGAAATTGGATAAGATAAGATAAGAGATAAGACAATTATCATGTTTTGTTATGTAGATGTATTTTCGAACTAAAATGTATTGAACATGAACTTCCCGCTTATCGTTCCTTTTTTATTTGTCTTTTTGACAGTTTTTTTTAACTGATATCATATTAAACTCGTATTTTTCAGTGACCAGAGATTTTTCCATTCCTTGTAGATATAACAATAGGCTCGATTCTTGATCGAGAAATCTCAATCCCGCGTAGAAAAATGGGATCAACATAGCCACATTTGGAATGGTTATTGTGGGTACCATAATTTTTACACGAATCTCAAGAACCGATGTGCACATATCTCGAGGTGTGCATCCCTCGATGATATTTCGAAGGGTGCATCATTTCTAATGTACACTCAACTACACTGTAACATTACTGAGACACACTAAAACAATTCTCTTAACCACTTACGATTACACTCAACTCCCTGAGTTCCATACAGTTCAGGAAAAAGATTTTTTCTATAAATAGAGCTCTCCACCTATGGAAGAAGGGCTTCTTCTTCATCTTCTTTGAATCCCAAGTACTGTAACAAGAAAGAGAGAACTATAACATTTGAAAGGAAATAGTAGATTGCCTCCACCGACAAGGCCGAGGACTTAGTCGTCTGGATACCGACGATGAACCTTGCTAAAATGGTTGTCTCTTTCCTCATTTTCCAGATTCTTTTATGTTTATTAATCCATTTCTATTTATTTGTTGATGTGTGTGCGAATCTTGAGGATAATCGACGACTATATCTATATCCTAGATTTTGCACCCACATTAAATGGTGTCGTCTGTGGGAAGAGAGCAAGAAACTACAGTGTGCTCTTTTTCCTCTTCAAATTATATTGTAGTGTTGTAGTCCAACTTCAAGGTCTCAGGGGCTTTTTGTTGGATTTCGGCAACCTACAAGCTACCCTCCGACGACCATCAGCTTACCAACGTATTCCCTATACTCTGGAGATCCTATATCTTAAATTTGATATTTATTGGAGGTCTGTGGAGTGCGCAATACCTCATCCAAATTTTAGCCAACTCTAGTGGTGGTGGCGGCACAGATATGTTCCTCGTTCACCTAGCAACATCCCACTGGAGTTTCGTGGCGATCCAATGGTGAGAGAGCCCACAACACTCCGATAAAGTGGGTATTGTTACAAGAAATTTCAGCAACATTCTATGACATTCTTTTGCAGATTTGATCTACAATGAAGGTCAAATGAGTCTTTTCTACCCCAAAATATCTTTGCCATGTCAGCAAAGATCCATATGTAACCCACGTGATTCAGTGCCACATAAGCAGAAGAGAAGAAATTGAGAAAAATTTCTGCTTGAAACTTGTTCCCAGGTAAACCACAAATGGAGCATGTGCCAAAAACTCAATCACACAACTCCAACATCTCATTTTAGGAACTCCAACATCTCATCTTGGGAACTCATCCCGGTAACTCCTGCATCTCATCCCGAGAAGTCATCTTAGCAACTTAAGCATCTCATCCCGAGAACTCATCCCGGGAACTCATTTTGGCAACTCAAACATCTCATCCCGAGAACTCATTCTGGCAACTCAGCATCTCATCCCGTGAACTCATCTTGGCAACTCCAGCATCTCATCCGGGAAGCCATCTTAGCAACTCAAGCATCTCATCCCGAGAACTCATCCCGGCAACTCCAGCATCTCATCCTAGGAACTCATCTTGGCAACTCAGGCATTTAATCACGGGGAACTCATCTTCGCAACTCAAGCATCTCATCCTGGGAACTCATTCTGGCAACTCCAACATCTCATCACGGGAAGTCATCTTAGCAACTTAAGCATTTCATCCCAAGAACTCATCAGCGCAACTCCAGCATCTCATTCTAGAAACTCATTTTGGCAACTCAAGCATGTCATCCCGGGAACTCATCCCGACAACTTCAGCATCTTATCTCGGGAACTCATTTTGGCAACTCAAGCATCGCATCCCGACAACTCCAGCATCTCATCCCGGGAACTCATTTTGGCAACTCAAGCATCTCTTTCCGAGAACTTATCTCGGCAACTCCAGCATCTCATCCCAGGATGTTATCTTAGCAACTCAAGTATCACATCCCGAGAACTCATCCCGGCAACTCCAGCATCTCATCCCGGGAACTTATCTTAGTAACTCCAGCATCTCATCCCGGCATCTCAACCCGGCAACTCCAGCATCTCATCTTTGCCTCTCAACCCGGCAACTCCCAGCATCTCAACACGGTAACTCCGTGCATCTCATCCCGATCATCCCAATAGTTCATCTAACAACGACTACATTTACTGGATACAACCTGAACAACCCGCAATGCCGCATTTTGCACAAATTGCAACACACTTGATGACCGACAACACTTGGGGGCTTCATATATGATCAAGGCTTCAATACGATCATTGTTTTATCTATAGTCATCCAACAAATGCAACTAACACAACCCAATCGAGGTCCAATCTCATGACAAGAAGCAAACAATTCGATCATATATACGTGAACAGGCCATAGATCAAACACAAATTAGAACATCTCACTTAACCCACTTGTAATTAGTTCACACAATATTTGTTCAGACATTCGGGCATCCGAATAGCTCTTGGCTCTAACGCCTTGACATGAACCTCGAGTGGACGTCCAACAGGCTAGAAATCTTAAAGCTCTCGGCATTCAACCCTTGACAACAAGAACCCTGACACAAGTCCCCCTAAAGGCGCAAGACCTTCTATGGCAGGCCGGGGATACCTAAAAGCTTGCGATTGAAAAGCCCTAGCTAACGAACACCTTGACATTGTTACGCAAGTCCTACTGCAGTAGGCCAGAGAAACTTAAAGCTCTCGGCATTCAACCCTTGACTACAGGAACCCTGAAATGAGACTCATCATAATCATCATTCATTATCATCATCATAATCATCATCCTCATCCTTATCCTAATCCTCATCATCATCAGCACCATAATCATTATTCATCATCATCATCAAAGAGCCCTAGAGCTCTTAATCATGCTCTCTAGAGCTTGCGGTCATGCTCTCGAGAGCTCGCAATTATGCTCATGAAAGCTCATAGTCACGCGCCCTAGATTTCACAGTTATTCTCCCTAAAGCTCGCAAATATGCTCATAAGAACACATGGATCAACCACCAGATCAACTAACGATCAATTACATTATATCTTCATTATTGCAAGTTATTCTTACACTTCTCGAAGGCGAACCATCTCCTACTGTCAAGCTCCACCTTCGAGAGAGGGCTAATGTGGGTACTATAATTTTCACACGAATCTCAAGAACCGATGTGCACATATCTCGAGATGTGCATCTTTCGAGGATATTTCAAAGGGTGCATCATTTCTAACGTACACTCAATTATACTGTAACACTACTGAGACACTAGAACAATTCCTTAACCACTTACGGTTACACTCAATTCCCTAAGTTCTATACAGTTCGGAAAAAAAATTTTTTTTATAAATAGAGCTCTCCACCTATGGAAGAATGGCTTCTTCTTCATCTTCTTTGAATCCCAAGTACTGTAACAAGAAAGAGAGAACTGTAATATTTGAAAGGAAATAGTAGATTGCCTCCACCGACGAGGCCGATGACGTAGTCGACCGGATACCGACGATGAACCTCGCTAAAATGGTTGTCTCTTTCCTCATTTTCCAGATTTTTTTATGTTTATTAATCCGTTTCTATTTATTTGGTGATGTGTGTGAGAATCTTAGGGATAATCGATGGCTATATTTATATCCCAGATTTTGCACCCACAGTTATCCTTTCATACTAAAAGGGCATATTTGAGATGCTTAGCAAAAAATAAGACATATTTGATAACTTGCATCAATTCAAAGGGTTTGTGAAAGACTTCTTTACAAAACCCTTATTTGTAACATTTGTTGGATATTATTCTTAACTCTGCATTCTGCTAAGGGTTGGGATCCGAGGATTTGCCTTTTTGTACTCATAATTTCACTCTTTTTCTCAGGCGTGGATTCTCAAAATGTAATGGTGGTTGATAGTGCTGATCTGGCATTCACTTTTCGCCAAAGCAAAACCATCCTTGTGGAAATAGTCGAGTCCCTAGAACCAGTTCCTTTTCCTAATACTTAGGGCATGTTTGATTGCCAAGTTGGAAAATTGCATTTTCTTAAGAAAAACACAACTGTCCATTGTTAGATAGCCATTTTAAATCTGTATAATTTTCCCTACCAAGACATTTAAATCTGGATAATTTTCCCTACCAAGCTCGGAATTCATTTCCCATCCAGATAGGTGAAAATTCATTTCCACCTGAAAATACGCCTTTATTTTTTCTCACATGATTGAAATATGTGTTCTCTATTGCAATCAATCAGCCATTTAAGGCATTTCCCATATGTATTTTCTCGGGATAATTTTTTGTGCAATCAAACACGCCCTTAGATATTTCTATCCAACAACCTTCGTTTTTTGTTGGATTGCCAAACCTTTCTCTAAAACCCCATTTGCAGCCCATACTATTCTCTAAAACCCCACCTCTTCACATAAAGTTGATGCTAAGGACTATGCAAAAACAGTTCCTTTTAAATAGAAACTCAAAAGCCAAGCCAAACCCATCTATGTGAGTAGGATGTGTGTACGAGAACTAGTCTGTAGTCAAAGTCACTATTCCATTCTCTTTTATCTTCTTCTAAAAGGACATTCTACAACCTTCTTGGGGAAAGTTATTTGCTTCAAGTTAATTATTATTTGGTGGGAATAAAAAGATGTCTTGAATGCTCTAGTATTCACAGTTAAAAGATCTTGACTTCTTCTTATTCTTCTACTTTTTTTTTTATTTAATTTTTTTTTCTGTCGAAGGGTCCCACACCTTTGGGTGGGACTAATCCCTCCAGTTGTGTGCACCAACCCCAATAAGTTTTTGTTGGGGTCAATAATGCCGCTCCCTAAAGCCGCAGTCCATAGGTGCGAGGTCGATAGTTGTTATAGTTAAAGGCTCACGGGATCGAATCGTAGAATGAGCCCACGGGTGCAAGGTCGATCGCCGTCAGAGGTCACGGATTGAATCATGGAGCCCCGCAAGGTGTGATGTCGATCGTGATATAAAGGCTAAAGTTTACCTTCTCTTGACAAGATATCTTTTCGGGAGGAATGGCAGCTTGAGGCCTAGTAAAGATCCTAACAGTTTCCCTACGCACAACTGGGTAAGTCAGGAGGCCCGTGAGTCTCGAACAAACAATCAGAGGGAGTAAACCCCTGTCGTGGTTCTACCACTACGCCAACATGCCTATCGTTGTACTTGGTATATTGATACCTAGAAAAAAGGTTGATATTTTTTTTTTTACTTACTAACATTATAGTGATTGATGTTGTATTTTGTAGAGGTGTAATAGTACAAAAATGAAAAAAAAAATTGCTGATAAGTATTAGCATAAAAAATAAATTATATAACACTCGACAAAAATCATAAAGAAGTCAAAAAAAAAAAAATCAATTAATCCGAGTTTAGCATTGATTGTTTATGCTAATTGTTGGCAACAAAAATTTTCTTTAGAAAATTAGTCCATTATCCAATTTGGATGGATGAGTTTTACACCCCTAATGTTTGTAGCCAAAAGTGGCTGCAAACAATAGGAAAATTAGTCTCTCAATCATCCCCCTTTGGTCTTCAACAACAGCTCTCCCCTCTCCAACCATATGAATATTTTTAAATAAATGTTTGCTATTGCAAACATTTTATTATCAAATATTTGCCTACAAACATTTTCCTACAAACTACAGACAGGACACCGAGTAGGGCCTAGTATTCATGTATTTAAGATCATGGAGTCGGTTTTCTTTTTGAGCTCTAGGTCCTCCTAATAGGATCTTTTTCTTTTCCAGGTGAGTTCGTGCTTTATTTTGTGAGGGTGGTCAATTCAATTAGTCCTTCCACCAAAAAAAAGTTAATTCAGATAACGATTTTTGATAGGTAAAGGAAAAGACAGATTGAGGTCATGGATTCGGAGAGCGATGGTGAGGAGAGGGAAGAAGACACGAATGAGAGCGAAGGGGATGATGGGATGGGTACGGAGAGTAGGGAGAGAGAGAGAGAAGTATAGTATCGTGTGAAGAGGCGATAGTTGCAAACAAAGTTGATGAAAGTGATTGTCTAGGAGTATCACACCCTTTTTTCCTTGTTGATCAAGATCATGGCCGTGCCATTCTATAGTGAACGTGTCTTTGTTGTCGACAGCACCATATGTTGTTGTTTGCGCTCAAATCTACCGATTTTTACGACTTTTTCTGTTTTTCTTGTGATAGTATTGAGTGGGATATACAAGGTGTCTCTTTCGCACCTTCTGATAGGCAAATGCAAAGTGTTTGTTCAATCACACTTAGGAATGGTAAGTGACTTAGAGACCTAAAATTATAGTGAAAAATATGATAATTATTAATCTCTAAGTGACCCATGACCTAAACCTAGATTACTACATTCCTTTTCCAGAAAGCCTTTTATCTCTTCCGATCGACATCTGACGAAAACACCCCTCTAATAAATTACCTTCCTCCCATTTCATCCAGCCATCTTAATAATTTGTGCATTAAACTTAATATTTCAAGATGGCTCAGGCTCCGAGGACCCCCTTCTTCTGACCCTCTTGGTGTTCGCCCGCTCGGCCATGGATTTCACGGTGGTCGTCAGCGCCCCCAAAAGTGAAAAAAGTGATGCCCGGCGCTGACAACCACAGTTGGATTCTTGAAATCCACGGCCAAGGTTTTCCATATGGAACCCACTGATTAGACCAGCATGATGGCTAAGTATATATTTCACTCGTATGATTCGCAAGGAAGAAAGAGCGCGTGACAGATAGGGAGTGTTTGATTTGAGTGGATCCCACTCAATTGCTCTTAAGAACAGCTAATCCCGTGTGAGATATTTGGAACCCCGAGGACTCGATTGTCCAGCTTGGCTTCGCCAACCATGCAATCCTTCTTTCTTTAATCTTCTTTTCTAGATTAATATTTATCTCACCATGCCTTCACAAATCCAGAAAAAAGTTGCTCCTCCCAGGTACGATCAAACCTTTACCAAAACTTTCCACATGGCACGCTTTTTTTTGGGTACCCCATGAATGTTTGGCCCATCCCTTTGGTGGGCCCACAAACCAAAAAAAGAGCCTGATTGGTGATTTGTAGCCGTTGAATTGGAGTACTTAGAAATATTAAATCCAACAACTACCAAGCATCCATGAAAATAGTCAAATTCCCAACGGCTAGAAATCATCAACCTGGCTGATTTTCCTTGTATGTCCACTGATCACCAAGGTGTTTGACCAGTGGCATTGTATGTCCACCGATAACCAAGTTGTTTGACCAGTGGCAGAGTTAGGATTCTGTTCAAGGGAGGGTAAGGCGGCAAGTGACAGTCAACCAACAATGTCAGTAACTACTTTACCGCACTTCTTGTCCTATTAAGTGCCATCAAAAAATGGAACCCCGCATCAATGTCCGGTCCACAAGTTAGTTTATGACTTAGATGGTCAAAAATCCAACCACATCAATGTATGGTCCACATGTTAGTTTATGACTTGATGGTCCAGAATCCAAGTCCAGGAATTGGTTCCCAAATATTTGATTCACATTTTTGTATCTAAGACTTGATATAGAAATTCTCAAAAGGACACGTGGCACTCTTTTGGGTCTATTGACCGCACGAATATTTGGCCCAAACCTTAATGAATGAACACACCGGAAATCAGCGTGAACGATGATTTCTAGCCATTGCATCTAAGCACTTTTCCTTCATGGGCTTGGAATCAACCTGTAGGCCTCCTCATGAAGCCCATAATGAAAAAAATGCTCAAGTTCAACAGATAGAAATCATCAATCATGATGATTTTTTGTGTAGGTCCACCAAGGAGTGAGCCAAACATCCGAGAAAAAATTCGCTGGCCCCGGGGGACTTCAAACTTTGATGTCCCCTTCCCAAAATGTATGACAAGTACCCTTGTTAACCACTAACCAGGGGCTTAACGCTGGTTGGTTAAGGGATTGACGTACTTGTCTGACATTTCGGGTGGAGGGACTTGAAAGTTTGAAGTCCCCCAGACCCGCGAATGTTTTTTCCAAACATCCATGGGTCAGTGGACCTGAAAGTGTGTATTCTATCTATCCTTTCCTTTTGAGACTTGTCCGAGAATTTTTTATTTCAAGACATGTATCTCGAGGATGCTACCTGGCGTCATCTGGACCATTGAATAACCACAGGCGACATATATACAATCAAATTGGTGGGCCATTCATTGAATGGTCTAGGTTGCTTCACTAAGCTCAATAGATTGGCTACTTAGAGAGAAACGAATGATTGACATTTGCGTGTATGATAGTGTAGATGTAGTGATCTGCTTGACATTTTCTTATTTTTTTTTGGAAAAATTACTTTTTAAGTCCATATTTACATAAAGGAATATCAAGTAGTATCGAAAATTTTTCCATGGCTTGAAGTTGTGCTTACACTACGGACTTTTGAGGATCTTAACCATTGAGATAAAGTGTATCTGTGATCATCAATTCTTAACCAACCAAATGTTAGACCACCCGCTAACCCACTGAATGGACCACAACCAACTCTTCAAACCATTTAGACGATCTTAGAGCATCTCCAACCCTACCCTACCCTACCCTAAACACATAAAGTAGGGTAGAAAAGACTTACCCTTACCTAAAACTTAAAAAAGCTCTCCAATGGTCCACCATAAACTCCACATTTCCTTAAATATAAAAGCCAATAGAAAAGAAGGAAAATGACAAAAATTATAAGAATGGGATATAGGTGGGATTAAGTGAAAAGAATGAGAGGATATTGGATGTAATTAATTAAAAAGAGGGAGGAGAAGGGAGAACAAGTTTCTAAGTTTTCACCCTATTTTAGGGAAGGAAAAGGAGTATAGGGTAGGGTTGGAGATGCTCTTAATAGTCCAATTAAGAACCTTAATTTACACAAGATCGTAACCATCCAATTCAAAAGTATATTTAGATTAACTGACTAGACGGTTACGATCATCAGATCAACATGAATTTTGGTGGGACATGGAAAATACAAAAGGTGGCCTAAGATTTGGAATATTCAAATCGTTAACGAATGTCTGCCATGTGGAAGGAATCCCTGTAGGGTCACAAAAGGAATTTACGCTGTCGACCCACATAATCTCTTTTGTAAATTTAAAAAGGAGAAATGGCAGCATCATCCTCAGGATAATACTTTGTACCATTATATAAAATTGGATGTCTCTTTCAAATTTGTGCTAGGTAGTCTTGGAGATTCATGTAATGGTCTTTGGGATTCGTGTATTAGGAATTTCAATGACCATCAGTGATCTAGACCTTAGGACGACAATTGATGATAATGATGATGATGATGATGATAATAATAATAAAAAAAAGAAGTAACCCAAAAGCGATAACCCAACAAATGGATTTCTTCACTTTTTCGATATAAAAATCTTTAAATTTTGCTGTTGTTTTATATATAAATATCGACAACGAAAGTACGCGGGTTTTTATTTTTACTTTTTTATTATTTATTTTTTAGATTACGGGTTCTGTTGTGACCTTGCCTACTTAAATAAATAAATAAATAAAATAATAAAATCCGCGTTTTGAGAACATGGTTTTGAAGTCAAGTGCTTCTTAAGGTTTTCATTACGCGTTATAACACTTTATCCTTTTCGCAAACCATTATTCGGTTTTTTATTTTTATTTTTTATGTTTGCCTTTTATTGTTATTAGTTTAATGTATTTTTAGATTTTTTTTAACTTTTTATTGTTAGTTTAATGATAATTAACGCATTGCGAGTCGCTATGTATTTTTGGGAGAAATTGTTTTATGTGAACAAAAGGCAGTTCCACATGCATCACATACTAAAAATTTTCATCAAGAGGTGCACCCGACAATCCGTTGTTTGATGGGTCAGTGCTTCTCGATTGTTGTACAACCAATATGTGCAATTTAACATTTTTGGAGAAAAAAAAAGACCGTTATTTCTGTTATTTTTCCGTTTCCCATTTTTGAAAATTTGAAATTCTAATTTTTAATTTTTAATTTCATGGTCTTTTTTTTCTGTTTTTTCCCTGGACAATTTTGTTTTAATGGCCTTTTTAACGGTAATGCCCCCAGTCCGTTATACCGTTAAAACGGCCTCTTTTAAGCCTTGACATGTCCGAAATGCTCTAGTCGATTTTTACAAAAAAGGATTAAACATCAATCTGGGCTTCTCAATTTGTGGGCCACATCATTGATTGGCAATAGCAGATAACGAATCTATCATCCACATGCACTTATCATGACACATGACATGATACATTTTGTAAGCTCGGGCTTAAACCTCCGTTTAATCATGCCTTTTTTTTCAATTGGACTCCATGTAACTCGAGCTGGAGGATGCCAGTGTATTGGGCCTTCAATATCAAACCATCTGAATCATATATACAGGCCCATTGGGCTCACCATAATATGCCTAAGCCCAGCCCATTTCAGGTAATCATCCCTAAAAATCAAAATCGTCGATTTTTTACTTAATGCATAAGAAATTTTATTTTGGTTACCTGCCTTGTTCTAAATGAGAAAACAAAAATCTTGAAGATACGTCACCCATTCCGTATTAGGTCGTTGATGTACTTCAATGTTTCATGATCGGAATAAAAAACGAACTATATTAAGTAGCTACGGTAGTGCCTCAAAGCGTAGACAATAGCAATGTTCGTCGACAGCAAAAATCAATCAATTCTGACACTTAACTTATGAAAAGTAAATTTGGATGGTCCAGATCAACGAGCCCACATCAAGAGAAGCCCCATAATTTTGTGTGTATGGGTTAAATGGATCGTTATCTAATGGGTTATATCGATGGTCGTATGAATTTGATGGTAGTTATACAAAAGGGTCAGGATCAAGGGACACAAAATTTCAAACCAAAAATTTGTCGGGGACAATATATTAATTAGAAGTTTTGGAATGGGATGATTTTTGGTGAGGATGGTCTCTATGGTGAGGAGATCGCCCTCACAAAAATTTAAAATCATTCTGATAGTTGTAGCTTGGTTTACAAGTTGAAGAATTATGGACCGTCTATTTTTTACTGTTAACTTCAAACACACATTTGATGAGGTTAGAAATTTCAGAATGGACTGATATTTTGTAGGGGTAATTTATAAGATAGGCAGTCCTTATTGCGTCTCCTGTGTAGGACTGCTCTTAGAGTGGTGTCCCTTTTAGTGCAATAAATAGGAGCTGGTTTTGGCACATAAAGGTCCACTACCCTCTGAGCTAAAAGAAAGAATGATGAAACCTACAGCCAGGCCTAAGCTCCAGTCATTCCTCTTCTAGCTGGGTATCTGTCTATCAGCCACAGCCACAGCCGAAGTTAGTTTGTATCATCCATCTGCAGGGTCTTCTCCTCGAGTTCTTTCTCTAGTAGGAGAGGCTGCATACGCTAATTCTTGAGCTTGCCTGGGGCTTTTGTGATCTAGCCGAAAGGTGACGAGGCTTAGTATTTTGTGGATGGTACGCCTATCTTGAATCTTCTTTTTGTGTAGTTCAGTGCTATTCTCCCTGTCGGCGGTCGGGTTGGACAGACGAGGCTGGGAGACACATCAGCTACCCGACCCTCCCCCAAAACAAGACATTTGAACAAGAGTTTGAGTCTAACCCATATATATTGGTTGAGGGGGAGCGGGGTTTGCTTCCTTCCAACAAGGTCAACAAAAAGGACGGTTGCCTCAATCAAGACACTTGGGTCAGCAAAAATCAGCCACTGATCACTGATTTTATTGGTGAAAATTTGTCCCCCTGACGCAAAAATTACGTTCCGAATTCGGTTAAAGGCCCTGTTTGGAAAGCTTAAAAACGAGGCCTACTATATGTTGCTTTGCTTTGCTTGTAATTTTGTCAAAAGCTCCATCTCACTCGATTTTCCTTTGCTCTTCGTGATTGGTTCCTATCGGGGGGTGGGTGGGGGGGTAGGTCCCTGGAAAGCTTTTTTGTTTGTTTTTTTCTTGGATCTTTACCATAGTGGGAACTGGGTATTGGAAGCTCAAAATCCCACCCAGATTTTCTACCATGGAGGACCAATGGGATTGGGTATTGGATCTTGGGTTGAGGTAAGGCATTTATAAGTGATATCCACCTTTAGTGTGGGGCCAGATGAGACAATATTTCCGGTTTTTGCTCAAAAATATTTATGAGGATCGAGTTATTGGTTGACTTGGGGGTGGGTGATATTTTGGAGCATCTCATGTTTCCATTGGCCCATGTCCTTATCTATCAGGAACCTGGAACCTGGAACCTGGAACCAGGAACCAGACTTGGGTGATTTGGCAACTAGCAGGTTTTGGTACATCGATTTTACCCATTCAGAGATTAGGTATCCATGGATCTTCACAAATGTTCACATGTATTCCATTACCTACTTGCCATACGGTGTTATGTTTGATCACTTCTAGGCTTTCAAGACGGTTTTCCAAACCCAGGTAGGCCTTATGGAAGCATCCGTCTTCGAGTACATTTTTACCTAGAAATTTTTTTGGGAAGTTTTACTTTTTATAACACTGGATTTTTTAAGTTTATTTTTGATTCCTTAGCACAAAGTAGAAAGTCTTTCAAGTTTCTCATCCCCAGCGAAAAATGAAAAAACATCTGCAAAGAGAAGAGAGATGTTCGGGCTCAATCTGGAGAACGTTGTCCTGATTAGAAATGCATATGGGAGATAAATGACTGCCTCCATGTTTCTTGGGTTGGATCAAGTGAATATCTATTACTACACCATGCTCATCGAGCAAACGTTGACCAAATATGATGTCCATCATCAACGTTGATAAGACGACAGTGTGAGCCACATGACACACTCAGAGAGACTACTTACTATGGATATTTGATAACCCTACATTCCAAAAATCATTGTGATTAGTAATTTCTAACCTTTGGATCCAAGTATCCCAAATAATGCTCAAAATCCACGGTTGAAAATAAACTATGGAAAAGACTAATCCAACAAATAAAAATTACTAATTAAGTTGAATTTTGGTATGTAACTCCATCTAGGGATGGGCCAAACATCCATGCAGTCAATGGTCTCTAAGAATGTGCCCCGTAGCTCATACTACAACATTGACGAGGCCATTACAATCACCAGCGTGCAACACCCGTGTTATAAAAAATATGACACCAATTCATCCCCAATATGCTCTCTTTCATTCACCCGTTCGCAATTCATCTTTTTCAGCCACTCAATGTTGTTTCCTCAAGATGGCCAAGCATTCCATTTTTTTCATCTCTAAATTTTTTGCAAATTTTGAATGAAATTGAACCTTAGCCGTTTCATATCCAACCATTTGGAGATGACCATTTGCTCAAACAAAGTTGATTTTGTAGGAAATGCCTTGGGATTGTGCAATAAAACTAAAATAACATTTGAAAAAAATAATACCCAAATTAAACAACATCTGTATAACAAAACAGGGAAGTTGTCTTATCTCTTATCTTATCTTATCCGGTTTCAACAAACACTGGCTGAGATCTTATCCTCCAAATGGATGGTGGATCTCAGCCACTCACACCCAATTTTGGGAATCGCTTTGTCAAAAAGTGCCGTGGGCACGGGTCACCCACTTGTATAAACATAAGACATGGATGTGCGTAGTTCACCAACATTCACAGGCAATCCAACAAGAGAGTAAATCCAATAACCAAAAAAGAGGATACAATGAAATTACAAGCTTCCCTCTTTAAACCCACCAAATCATCCTCAATCTCGACTCTCTACCCAACTCCAACCAAACCCTAATTCCACCCACCACTGTCGATTGTCACAAACTCAAAACAACACGATAGCATCCGAAACACCTTGCTCCTCAAGAGTTTAAGAAAATAAAAGAGCAAATAAGCTTATTCTGAAAAATTCTATTGCAAAAGAGAAAAAAACCTACAATTCTACAAGGACTGTCAACAAATATTATTCGAATTGAATATAAGCATATCCAAATCCAAATCTAAACAAATATCCCGCAAATATCTATCATTCGAATTCAAAAGTTCAACAGATATTCTAGATCATACCCACTAATTTTTACTCCTTGAGGCAAATCAACACCTTCTCATCTAAGTTTGTGGCATAGAATTATCTGCACCATTTTTCTTTTATTTTATGTTATTTTTTTGCCAAAATTTTCAGTATTAAAAATTGAAAGCCCAAGAATAACATTTTTTTTTAAATCTCTTCTGGATCCTATGATCTGAAATTGCCAAAATACAAAATAAATAAATAAATCATAGGGAGTAAACGCTATGCCAGGCTAATCCAAGTTCTGAACAACATGCCTTTGTATCCAAACACTCTGCAAACTTGACGCAACCCTCCTACATCCGGGCTTGGGACCAGCGATTCAACAAAACCCTAAACCTAAATTTTATATTTTTCCCTTCTTTTAATGGAAATCGAATCAGATCTACAAAATAAATTAACATATAAATAAAACGTTAAAATAAAATAAAAAAAAAAAAAAAGAGGGAAAGGGACTAACCTGCCTCGGCTGCACCACATGGAGAAGGTGGCGTAGAAAGGAAGGGAAAGGGAAGAACCGCTGGAAATCATAGGAATGGGCGGTGTTGGGAAGACATTAAATAAGCTTCTCTCACAAACATAATACAGAAGAAAAGAGCCCATGAAAATTTTGGATTCAATAAGAGGGTTAGAAATAATATTTGAGAAAGTATGGGGGCCAGAAAGGAAGGGAAAAGGAGGAACAACCGGAAATCATTAGAATGGTGGGCTTGGGAAGAATATTTTACTAAACTCCCATCTCTCCCCCCTATTGATCTCTCTATAACACAACAACGAGAACAAGCTTGCTCTTTTTTCTTCCCAAGGAACCCATTCCAATAAGTTCCGGTAGCTCTGTCTCCCTTTCCCTCCTCTCCTCTCCTCTCCTCGGTCTCTCTCTCTCTCTCTCTCTCTCTCTCTCGACAACCACCGCCGCCACCACCACAATTGCAAAGCAGGAGTGATCATTATATAGAACCGTGCAAGTGAAACCCTAGACCAACTTCAGATAAGAACGAATCAAGGGTCGAGATGTAAGAAGCTGTAGCGCCTGCTTTTGGCGTGAGAGCTTTTGGTGTGAGCTACCACCATTTTTATTACTCACCAATCACCGCTACTATCTGGGTCAACTGACTGCGTGGATGTTTATCCCACCCCTTGGTATCCATACACACGACGAATCACCATGATTAGTAATTTCTAGCCGTTAGATTATAGTACATTTTAAGGCGTTATTATAGCTGTTGGATTTAATCATTTATTTTAGTACTAAAACCAACAGTTAAAATTCATCAAACAAACTAATTTTTTCTATGCGTGTCTATCAAGGGGTGGACTAAACATCCATGTGGTCAGTGGATCCAGATGACAGCGGTAAGTAACCAATTACATCGCAACCCTCATAGCACCCGATAGTGCCTTTAAAGTCCTCAAAAGTTGGTGCACCAAACTACCAGAAAATATACTCTGTCAATGAAGAACTTCAAAGTTTGAAGCCTCTATTCTCAAAATGACATTTGGAGATGCCTTCAGGTCTACTAACCTCATCGATGTTTGGCTGATCTAGTGGTGGACCTACACACCAAATATCAGCCTGATTGGTGATTTCTAGGAGTTAGATTTAGCATCCAAAATAAAATAAAATCCAACGGTTATAAATCACTCAATTAAAATGCTCAAATGTACGGCTATAAATAACCAATTAAGATGATTCTTTTGTGTGTAGGTCAACTAAGAGGTGAATCTAACATCCACTGGCACGTCACAGACTTAGTTTACAATGCTATACATACACAACAGTGCTAGGATCAGATCAATGTACCCCCGTTCATCTAAACCGTTCCATCGGTGGGTCATCCTAAGATGTGCCTATGGATTTTGCATCAAATATTCATACCCATCCGATCAAGCTTTTTCTCTTCACCGGGGGAATTTTGCAGTTGCTCTTTCGTTGTGCCGTCATGTGTCAGATGTGTACACACCAACGAATTTTGACGGTGCTCCCACACTCAGGCTTATCGTAGTAAACTGCATGATTCGAACATGTCTCCTAGAGAGAGAAACACTGACTATGTTGATGTTTGCTACATCCTTAGGTGGACCCACGGAGCCAATAAGTCTGATGTTTCGACCATCCCTAGGTGGATATTAGTCTGATATTTCGACCATCCCTAGGTCGAAACATCCATATGGTTGTGGTCTCTAAGAGTGTGCCCCGTGGCCATACGGATGTAAGACGCCCATCATCGAAGATTTATTTCCTAGTTAACCTAAACTGATTCCAGTGGGTTTGGGCCTGTCTAAGCCCAGCCGGGGCCGGGGTATTAGATTCCAGCCCGGCAAAGGTAATTTTTATTAAAAGTTAAGCCCAAGCATGGCCCTTTTATCTAACAGGCCTTAAAATCAACCACAGGCCCAAACCGTCAGGGTTATAAATGTAACTTGCCACATGGAGAGTGGTGACAAAAATGTGAATCCTTTTGGCTTTAGCAAAAACATGCCCACGGTACTAATTTACCATGGGTGCTGGGAAGCCACTGCCAGCCCAGTCGTGGGCTCCATAGTACCCACAGCACTGATCAGCCGTGGAGAGTAAAAAAGGGTCTTTTGACCCGACTGCCCTATGGGATTAGAAGGCCCCTTTTTATGATATTTTGCCCTCCATGGTTGATCAGTGCCGTGGGTACTATGGAGTGCACGGCTGGGCTGGCCGTGGGCTCCATAGTATCCACGGTTGGCCTGGCCGTGGCTTCCCCAGCACCCACAGTAAATCGGTACTGTGGGCATGTTTTTATAATTTTTGTTGATTTTTTTTTTGTTTGGTTCGCCGCGCTAGGATGCAAATGCACTCACTTGCCACAATTTTAGAATGCACATGATTGGTTGGGGGCGTGCAAATGAGCCGGCATGCAAGTGGTTACCAAGTCCTTGCAAATATTGTAAGTCAATGCCTTTGAAGAAGGGACACCGCCACAAAGGAAGAGGAAGAGGGAAGAGGGAAGAGATTTCAAACCCTTGAGCGTCATCGGCGTCAAGGGAGAGGGTTCCTCTAAACCCTCACAAACCAAATGAAAGAAGAGAGAAAGGGAAATGGGCTGTTTCTTTCATTCCAAGCCCTTATAAAGGAGGGCATTTTTGTCCAAAAGTGCAACTTAGTGGGTACTTTTGGAATTTGTGGGATGCAAATAGAATTTCCCTTCTATCTTTAATTTATGAGTTGTTTAGAACTCCTTTTAAGTCTTATTTTAACTTTAATTAACATTATTTAACCATTAAAACATCTCTGTGAAGTTACGAAAATTCTAAGAAAATTTATTTTTCTTGGTTTTCTAAGGTTTGCATGTGGGGCCCACATGGGCTTGGTGAGGCCCACGCATTTGGAGACAGTTTTGAGGCCCTTATGTGTTGTTTATTATTTAAATACGATTGGTGTAATTTATTTAAGGTCCATATATATTTAATCTATGATTGCAATTATTTAATGTGTATGTGCGCATATATAGTGCATATATGTAGACTATTTTTTTTGCTAAGTGATGATAATATTAAAAGAGGGAAAAAGATACAAAGAAATAGGGGTTAGCAACAGCTAGACCCCTTGAAGAAAGAAAATTGCAAGAAAGAAAACAAGAAAAAGGAAGGAGAAGAGAATCATTACACAAATCCGTAGTAGGTTAAAAATGGGTTCTCAACTGACAACAGAAAAGGAAGTTTCGCCACCCACCAGATTCTCAAGCCATTTGGAAGGGAGGTGGCCTTTCTTGCGCTAGCGCTAAAATTGGCCTCCCTCCAAGTGGAGCTCATACTAAGCCATTGAAAGCGGGATTTGATGCGGTCCCATTTTTCCTTTACCTTCCAAGGAATTTCATCCTTGAGGAATGCCTTGATCGCCGCCTCTTACTCTAATTTGATCCATATACAACTCCATCCATGAAAGAGCAAGATCAATCCCTTCAATGATTGTTTGATGTTCTATAATGAAGTTGTATACCACCCCAAGGCCAATTGCTAAAGCGCATATGTCGCAACCTGACCCAGAAGAGTATGGATCTGGTATCCGAGGCTGAGGCACGAGATACGGATTAAAATAATGTATATGAAATGGTGAATATGTGTCTAACTTACCACACTAGTCAAATGAACTAATTTCAATAAAAATTTCATTAATGCAAATCTGAAATTTGTTCTCGATTACGTTCCAAATGTCAAATAACAATCTACTGAGAACAACAATAAATTCAAATGACTGAAAATTAACCTAAACATATTTTTTTTAAAAGATAATAAGCATGTTAAAGTCCTATGATTTTTATCACCAAGCCGTTGGTCCATCTAATAGCTCTGCAAAACATGTTAGAATTAATAGGCATGAGTTGTCAACAACTTAGTAGGCTCACTCCACCACCCATACTTCTATGGGGATGGGCGGTTAAACATGATAAAAAAATTCATACAATGATCAAAATGTGCATCAACGATATGATAATCAAATAATCGAACTCCCATTTCAATCATGTATTACAACATATCTAATCGAAATAAATAATCAACCAACTAAGATAACACTTAGTCTCAATCTAACGAGAAATACTTCTCGCTCACCTAGAGAGTCAGTAGACATTTAAAGAAGCACTTTTCTCATGGATCTACAATCCTCAACTCGATCTATACAAGAATCACTTCTCGCTCACCTAGAGAGTCGGACTAGGCCTGTAGTATTTTAGAGAAACAATTTCCTCAAGGATTCTATAATCCTCAACTCAATGCAATGAGTAAACACTCATCCACCAATCTCAAATATCCAGGTTTGATAAATTTGAATTCAATCTAAAAAGTTTGTTCATAGAGACACTTACATTTTGATGAATTCGATAAAATGGAGAATCCTTGGAGAAGAATTCATCACAAAGACACTTTGCCAAGATAATTATCTTCTAGGAAGAAGATGATTGCAGGAATCGACACACTTTGTAGTCTCTCAAACAATTAGATCATTCAAAAAATATAAACCAATTTTGCTCAGGTGAAACTATCTCAAATTTTAAATCTCTAGACTCAAGAGATGTTAATCAAAGAATGAGAGTCAAAGAGATAACTTGATTGATGTTTTCCATTGATGAATTTAGTCTCTATTATATAAGGCTATACCCAAACAAGAGAAACAGACCTAAAAGAGCTTTTTGAATGACTTAAGTGCATCAAAAATCACACAAGAGATAAAGTTGAACGAGATCTAGAATAGGTGGGGTCGACTGCACTCTGATTGGCCACACAATATGGCCAATCTGCCGCTCGAGTCAAAATGAGAACTCCTTTACTATCAGGTCCAGTCGACCGCACCTTTTGTCCGGTCGACCGGTCTGAGTCAGAAGACTCCAGTCAGCCAATCTGCTGAGACCTTCGCCGATATCACCAAGATATACCAAAACCATCCTATGTGATAAGGATAGTCTCTATGGTCAAATAGTTTCGCTGACAACATGTTGTACACCCTTAGATGTACGTAAGAAATAGCAACACGAGATTCTGATAGTTGAACGTTCGTTGAGTGAGAACGTACGTTGAATATTTGCTTCAAATCTCCATGCTTGAGCTTGACTTTGTCTTTAGTTTAGCTTGAACACTTGGGTTGGTATTTTTCAGCTTTTATTCTTCTTTGGTTTGTTTATGAAGTCTACTTGACCTTTAACACTTTAGTCTTCAACAAACTTCTAACTTAGCGGGATAGATTACAGAAAAACTAAGAGTTCCTAGGATTGACAACCGAGACTTCAAATTTAATTAAATAAGATGTACGAAAATTAAATCAATCAAACCGCAACAAACGATATAAAGTAGAAAATTCTAAACAAGAAAAAAACCACAGAGAACAAACGATTGCTATGCAAGATTATAGAAACATATAAGTTACCACGCACAACATTCCTACAACCTCCAACTTGACTCCCTCAAGCCCATTGCCATTGCATTGGCTCATCTTCATGTTCCACGCACCAATCCATCCCCTCAGCGCCTTTGCACGATCATGTACATCTCTATTCAGTTCGGTCCAACCCCAAACCTCTATTCAGTCCAACCCCGAACCTCCTGTTCATGATCGCATCATTGGTTATTCTTTGGGAGATTTGGTTGGAAAGAAACAAATACAAATATGAGGGAAAGAATAATAATGACATATTTATTTGGAACAGGTCTAGCATTGGATCAGAGATATTAACTCTATTATTTCACCTATGAAGTCTAACAAGTCTCATCTTAAGCTTATTCTTGAGAAGTAGTTTAATTTGGGGGGTGGGGGCACAGAGTTAATATTAAAAGTACTAAAATAGTTTATTGGTGGACGTGTGATTAGAGACTTTGCTGAGAACCTTCTTGTGGCCTTTCATTCCTTTTATGGTGAGGGCACTAATAATTTAACTGAATTAAGAGCTCCCTTGATGGGTTGAACCTTTGCAAGAAGGTCGACTTACATAAAGTTAATATTCAATCTGATTCGAAGTTAGTGGTGTCTTAGATCACCAAATCGGTCCATATTCCCTGGCATTTAAAATATTAGTGGTGGAAAGTTATGGATATATATATATATATAGAATCAAATGCAACTACTGATTATATGGCGCTTGAAGGTCTCCAAGCGCTAGATCTTATAGGGAGTTTAACCATAACATCTTGTATAGACTAGATGGTTTTATTCATCTGGATAAGATTTGTACCCCTTATATTAGAGCTTAGATTTGCATTATTTTATTAGCTTTCACTATACCAAAATCGGAAAAAAAAAAAAAAAAAACGACACCAAAATATAAAAGTGTTTTTTTTCGTTATTACCCATAAATACTAACCATTTTCCCTATTTGATTTCAAATTCATTTTATGACTCACTCTCACTCGCTCTCGCTCGCTTGCGGGCGTGCGCCTCTCATCTCTTCTCCTATTTTGGCATCCAATTCACAGAGCCGAGGAGCCGTTAGCTTCGGGAGGTGATTCGTCATCCAGATCTGGAGCGGTAACTTTCGAAATCCATCTCAGGTAATCTCGTCTGTGCAACTCTTGTCTTGATCTCTTCTCTACGTTTCTGAACAATGAATCTAGGGTTTTGGATCCATATAACAAGAGATTCTACTCTCTCTTTTTTATCATTAACCTTGCCTCCACAAATATCATTTCGATTTTTATTTTCTGCATTTCTCTAATTTTTCGATCTCCAGAAAACCCTAGTTTTTAATCAAATATCTCCATCAAACTTCTCTTTTTCCTGATTTTGTAGAACATTTTCATTGTAATGCTCATAATATTCAAATTTCTTTGTTTATTTTTAATTTGTCAATCTTCCAAACCCTAGACTTCAGGTCATCTTATCTGATTTTGCTTTGATTTCCACTGAAATTTCTAGGTTTTTCAGATCTACACCTTCAATCGATCATTGAGTCAATTGACCTGAACTTTGATGCCAGATATGGATGCTAGATCTAAACCTTATACTCAAGTTTTATCTCTTTCCTAGATAGCTTATTATGATGTACAATTTCTTCATTCTAAACTATGTAAAGATTTAAGTTGATGTTTACCAAATGAATGTTCATATCTGATCCATCGATTGAGTTACTCATAAGGGTTGGCTATTTTGAATGGGGGTTTGGCTTCTGTACTACAGCTTCAAATTGAGTTAGTTTCCTCGGTGCTAGATGTACTTACCTGGCCAATGTGGTGGGGTATATCAATCGAAGTGGGATCAAATCTGCCACTACATGCAATAATAATATTATAGCTTGTTTGGTGATTTTCTTACCCTTTTGGTTTCATTAAATGTCGACAACTCAATGAAGATCTTGATTGGTTTGAGAAACAGTTAAGACTGCTTGGTCTTTTTTTTTACTAAATGTTGAATTGTTGATGTCTATCTCTTTACAACTTTTAGGTTGGCTGCATGTAGTGCTGGAAACAGTAGAACATACATGGGCAAATGCAAAATGTGTACGTAGGGGATTCTCTTCCCTGGTATTTCTTACCAGCTAGGTTATTGGTGAGAGAGTTGTGAGACCATGGATGCTAATCAATTATTTGGATGATTGACCACATTTTTGAGTTGATAGGGATTAATTAGGACATCTTTTTATAGACATACTTTTTAGTGCCAATGAGTAAATTGACTTTTGTCTAATGAGATAGCCATAATTTGTACATAGGGGATTATCTTCCCTAATTTGACTTTGTTTATATGTTTCTCGTCGATCACAAAGAGGAAAAAAAAGAGTGAAAGAAATGAGTGTGGATAGCTTGAGTGAAGAGGTTTGCATGTCTCAACTTTCATCTAACTTACCTTGTTGTTTTCATTTTTATCTATCATTCAACAATGGTTTCTCAAGTCATAGAGGCGCGTTGTTTTTATTGTAGACTTTCTTACAATGGTTTGTTAACATTTTGTTTTAACAATGGTTTTAAAAATGGCCGTTTAAACAGTTTTAACAGCCATTTAAATGGTAACGCCCCAAGCCCATTTCCGTTAAAATCATTAAAACACGTTTTAACGATTTTGGAAAAAATGGTCATTTTTTTGTTTTAACGGTCATTAAAATTGTTTAAACAGATGTTAAAATTGTTTAAATAGCCGTTTAATTCTGAAAAATTTTGTGAAAAAACCGGCCGTTAAATCCGTTTAATTCTGTTAAAATCCATTTAATTTTCATTAAAATCCATTAAATTTCATTTTTTTTTTAATTTTCAAATTTTAAAATTTGAATTTCAACACCATTTTTTCTGTTTTTTCTGTTAAAATTCGTTTAATTCCATTTTTTCCATTTTTGCTCCTGGCCGTTTCAATCCGTTTAAACGGTAACGCCCCCAGTCCGTTTAACTGTTAAAACAGCCTCCTTTAAACCTTGGTTTTAACTTCTCAACGTATTCCCTTGGGTTCTAACCACTACACCAAAATCAGAAAAAAAAAAAAAAATGACACCAAAATATAAAGGGATAACTTCCATCTACATGAATGTTCATCAGAAATTTTTTCTATCATTTTAGTATTGTTAAGATAAGTTTATCACAGTGCTCCCTTGAATCTGTTATCTGTCTATAACGGAAAGCTTAGTGGTGTTTCCTTCTAGCGGTATAGTTGTTGTTATGAACATTATAAAAAAAAACTATATATTAAAATCTATAGTTTGACTAAGAGGAAGTGGTATGTATGCATTAGTTTATAAATAAATATCTTATATATGCAATTAGTATCTAGTATCATAAGTTTTCTGTACTGTATACTAACTAGCCAATTTGATTTGTAATTGGAAAATGTTTTATATTGGATCACTGACTGTATATATATTGTCGTGTCTATTCTGTTGCACCTTGTTAGGAGTTACTAGTTGAATTATAGGTTGAGTCAAGTCCTCATGGATGTTGGAGCTTGTTTATTTGCGAATGTCTATATTTGATAAGGGTCTTGATATATTTTTCTTACAAACTCCGTTGAGCTGAAAAACCTTTTGATTATGGATAGGCTTTGAAATATGGGTTTCAAGTTGGAAAGATCAAGGCTTATAACCTAAGGTTAGTGTTGGGGTTTGGAATTAGTTTTGAAGATTTGGTAAGGGAAGTACAATGTTAATGTGGGCTGGTAGACTGGACTAAGCTGATAAAACAGAAAGAGAACATAAACTTACTTACATTGTATATATTTTAGTTTGCCTAGATTAACAACTTCATGTATGGAAAAATTCTACGGATGTCTTCGACGCCCCCAAACAAGAATTGGATGAAGGCACCGAGGATGACTGTTGAATTCTTTCAAGGTGTTTTGTCATTCATCATATTTGCAAAAGAGAATTCGGGGAGTGTTGATTCATTTTCTTGCCCTTATGTCAATTGTTGTAATGTGCATGGATAGACCACTTGAGAAAAAATCTTTGAACATTTGATTTGCAATGGTATAAACTAGTCATATACAACATGGTACTGTCATGGAGAATCATTTCAAAATCAGGATGTCAACATTGGGGCTCTTGGGACATCTACTAGTAACAAGCCTGAAGATGTATACTCTAGAATGATTGATTTGGTGAATGATGTATTAGGGAAAGTTCGTCCAAAAAACCTAAGTGCGTGTATGGATGAAGTTGATTGTGATGAAGATTTGCCCTCATGAACATGATGTGAAGGATCAAAATGATCTACAAGCAGATATTGAGTACGAAAAATTGAGAGAGGATGCGACACAACCCTTATATCCTTCATGTCAAAAAGAGCATACGAAGTTGTCGACGACAGATGAGTTGATGACCATGAAGGTAAGACATCAGTGGTCTGATAATAGCTTCATAGAGTTACTACAAATGCTGAAAAAGATGTTCCCAATGGAGAACACCTTGCTAGAGAGCACATACAATGCTAAAAAGTTGATCAACTCCTTGGGTATGAACTACGAGATCATCTATACATGCCCCAATGATTGCATATTGTATTGGAGAGAACATGAACATAGACAGAGTTGTCCTATATATGGTGTGAGTAGATGGAAATTTGACTATCTTACAAAGAAGGGAGGTAGACATGTACCAGCAAAGGTGTTAAGATACCTTCCCTTAAAACGAAGGTTGCAAAGGCTATATAAGTTAGTGTAATGACCCATTTTCGTGATTATTAATTGTTTAGTTAATGATTAAATTATGTGATTGTTTGAGATGCATTAATTAATAATTATTTGTTACATTTAATTGGGTGAGCTTTTAGAACCAATTTTAGAGCCTTTTGGACTTGTTTATGATCTAGTTTAATACCCAGTTATTATATATGGGCCATAGAGCCATTTTTAGCTCATTAGTAACTTATTTTAAGATTTCTTGATGGTTGATATAAATAGACCTTTTAAAGTGACGAAAATTATTTTTTTATTTTAAAAAATTAGAAACCATATTTTCTCCCTTCTTCTTTTATTTTCTTATTTTCTTTTTAGATCAAGATTTTATTATTGGGGTTCTTTGTGAAAGATCAAGACTAGAAGATCGTGTCTTCATCCTATTCTTCAATTTTTCTTCATTTTTGGAGCCTTATGAGGCGAGTAGAACTTCTTTAAACATTTTCTTGATTTGTTTGTTTTGATAATATGTGATTTTGATTGATTAATTGTATTTGATAATTTTTCTTATTAGATTTAAATTAATAGTATGAGCATCATGCTTAATCTCTGATTTGTTATTAAGAAATCATGTAAAAACTTGTAATAAATCTATGAAAAAGAAATAATGCCATAATCTTTAATTTTCTTTAAATTTTTTCAAAATTATAGAAAAGTAGTTTCTTGTACAAATTTTATCTCATTCATTTTTTTGAGCTCTATTTTTTTTTTTAAATTGTGTATTTTGAAATGTAAAATACAATAGTATTTTTTTAGAATTTAATAAGAATCACAGGAGTTTAGAAATTTGAAATTTTATTTTACTCGTTATTATTAAAACTGTAATTGTTGTCATAATTTTATCTCTTTCATTTCTCAATATTTTTGAGCTCTGTTTTTTTTTAAATTGCGTGTTTCGAAAGGTAGAATAACGTTGTATTTTTTGTAGAATTTAATAGGAATCACAGAATTTTCAAAATTTAAAATATTAATTCAGTATTAATTAATTTCTAGATAATTATAATTCAATGATAGATTTTAAAGTTATAAAAAGAAATAAGTTAATGTTTATTTAAGAAATCATTGATTTGAGAATGAATCATAGAGTTAGGATTATTTTAATATTATAATATAATAATTGAAGTAATCTTGGTAATTATATGAATATATTGAAGCCATTGAATTATCGTTGCGGATGATAAACAATTATTAGAATTATCATTCGTTGATGTCTATTGTCGATTATTAGGTACGCATGTCGAGTTTTGAATTATTATTAATCAATAATTTTTATGTGTCATATATTCATATTATTAGTGTGTATTCAACTGATATTTTATAAGAAAACATTATGGCATGATATTTGTGGTACGTTACGCATACTTACATTCTAGAATTGTTCGAAGTGTTGATTGGTTCATGAGCAACTCGGATATGTTCTTAGGTAGTCATGTATGGATCATAAATGATAGGAGTATCTATAGTATTTGTTGGGGTACGGACACTTAAATATATCGTTGGGAACGATTCGTTCAACCCTAAATTGAGGGTGCCTCAAGTGACGATTCGTTCAAGCTCCAAGTCACCCCTCGGGTATATATACCCATTGTTAGTCATGTGCAATATTTTGAAAGTTAGGCTATGAGTCAATACATGCTAGTCCATATATCTATCATCATCACATTGTATGGTTAATTAAATTATTTATTCTTATTCATGTTCGGAGATTTAATTGTATATCGGTATGAGATGATTATTGTGGATGTTATTTGTTGATCTCCTTACTGTGTATCTATCGTAGATCCATTTTTTTATATTTTGTATATCTCTTATGCCATGTTCATATATTAGTTATATTTGGAAAAATATTATGCATGTTGTTATGAACACCTACACACGTGCACCAAGAGGGTTTAATGTAGTTGTTACTTGCAAGTCTGTTGGACTCACCCTTCGTGGGCACTCTCTTTTTAGGTCGACACAGATGGTAGGATTGCACGCAGGACCTTTTAGATGCTCTTGAATTTTTATAAAGTAATTTTTTTACTTTGAGAGAATTCATATAGTGAGGACTGGGTTGTAATACTTTAAGCCATTTGGTTACCTTTTTCAGGTTTTGAATTAATTTGGATATTCAGTTTCTTTTATTTAATTCTTTAGATAGCTCGTATTTAATCAGCTTGAACTACATATTTATGACGTGTGTTGGGGGTTCATTCCCGATCGCACCTCGGGATCTATGTTGGCATTAGATATGCTGAACCCAGGTCGCAAGAAGTGATAGTTAGTATTCATGTTCATGAATGGTTGAATTTTAAATTTTAAACTTGACTCATTGAATAATCTATTTTGTTATACTTTCTAGTATTTCGTGTTGCGGAGTTTATGACATGGCATTTTAGATCAGCCGTCCAAGATGGTTGTATGCGTCATCCGGTTGATTCTTCAAGCTGGAAACAAGTAAATGCCAAGTGGCCTGAATTTGCTGCCGAGCCACGCAATATTCGTCTGGGAGTGTTAGTTGATGGCTTCAATCCGTTTGGTAACAAGAGCAGTGCTTATAGTTGCTGACCTGTTATAATAGTTCCTTATAATCTCCCACCATCTTTATGCATGCGAAAGGAGTTCACTATGTTATCACTGTTGATTCCAAGAAAGAATAGTCCAAGAAGAAACATTGATGTTTACTTGCAGCCATTGGTGTCAGAGTTGAATGAATTGTGGTCCATCGGCACTAGAACATACGACTCTCATAGTAAGACTTGGTTCATTATGAAAGCAATTTTATTATGGGGTATACATGACTTTCCAGCATACGAGAATCTTTCGGGTTGTAGGACTAGAGGAAAGCTTGCATGTACCATTTGTAGTGAAGGGACATACTCAATAAGGCTAAAACATGGAAATAAGAATGCTTACATGGGCCATAGAAGATTCCTACCAATGGACTATCATTTTAGGAACCAGAAATAGCAATTTAATGGGAAGGAAGAACATGCAAGGCTCCCTGACGTTTGACTGGTTCTCGAGTATTAAGTAAAGTAGAAAATCTTGAAACAAAATTTGAAAAAGTGTCACACAAGAAGAGAAAAAGGTGTGCGAATGATGAGGATGGCTTTACTGCATGGTCAAAGAAATCGATCCGATTTGACTTGCCATACTAGAAGGTGAGATAAAAGAAATTTAAGCTTATTTAACATATAGTGGGATGCATCGTTTATAGTTTAACATTTATTCATCATTTATATAGGATTTGCCTATTCGTCACAATCTAGATGTGATGCACGTAGAGAAAAATGTGACAGAGAATCTCCTTGCCACAATTATGGATATGAAGGACAAGACCAAAGATAGTCTTCAAGCCCGTCAAGATCTGAAGTCTATGAAAATAAAGAGAAACTTGTGGTTGATAGAAAAGGGCAACAAGTTGTTTTTGCCAAAGGCTCCTTTCACTCTATCCCGATCAGAGAAAGAACTAGTCTGTTGAACCTTGCGCATGTTAAAGGTCCTTATTGGATACAGCTCCAATTGAAAACATCATGTGAGCATGGAGGATGTTCAAATCAAGAATCTCAAACCACATGATTATCAAATTATAATGCAACAATTGTTACCAGTACTACTAATGCACGCCTTTAAGAAACATAAGCCCTTACGTGCTACTATTCTACAGTTGTCATTATTCTTCAATATCATCTGTTCTAATATTATTTCTCGTGATGAGCTATGTGCGCGAGAGATCGTGTTATCGAAACACTATGTTTATTAGAAAAAAATTATTTGGCTTATGATTGTATTGGGCAATGGTATTTGGTGCTACAGTACAATTATTCTATGATGTCTTGTACTGTCCATTAACGTGCAGCTATAGAAAGTATAATTTGTTTGTACTAATCAGCTTGGAGAATGTTGATTTTGACAGAGTTTGCTTCTAACTTGTAATCACCTCCAATTTTGTTGTAGATCTTTATAGAATTATCCTTGCTAATTAGATATCTGCAGAATTACTTTGAAGAACCATTGGGCTTTTTATTTTAGCACTTCTCACTATTTTCAGCCTTGCAGAACTTAATAAGTAATATGATTATTGGTTTGAAACATTCTTGGATAAAATTTTGTATTGTTCTTCATGAGATCCTTATGTGTTCAAGTAATCTGTTATGCTGTTACAGTGAGCTCAATCAAGCTAGTTGTAGTCTTGAATGTAGTCAAATCTCTTTTCTTCATTTGGTATTATCCGAGAATCCTGCTTTCTCATCTGCATTTCTATTCTTTATCTTGCAGAGGACCTGTGTTATATGCCTGGGCACCATGAAACCAGGCCAGGGTCATGCCCTCTTCACTACAGAATGCTCACATGCCTTCCATTTTCAGTGCATTGCATCAAACGTAAAGCATGGAAACCAAATATGCCCAGTTTACAACCCAGTTTGCAGAGCAAAATGGAAGGAAGTACCATTCCAGGGCCCCACTTCAGATCTCCCCCATGGAAGGGCAAGAATCAACCCAGTAGATTGGCTCCAAGATGATGCTTGGATGACCGTAACCATTACTTGTATGTGCCTTCTAATTCATTTTGATGTCCAATTTTTCACTTGTAGTGTACAGTGGCTGGTGTGTTACAATTATTATGCATCATTTTTTATTTAATTGCCTGTTATAGGCATTCTATTCGAGGTTTTTTTTCTTTTCATGTCACTTCTATTTTTTGAAATTATTAGTTTTTATAACATTTAGCTCTATCATTGCTGCAGTTATCTCTCTACTTATTGGAATTGAGAACCGCCCAAGAACCGTCAAAGACAGTGCAGAGATCAATAATGCCTGTTCCATTATCACCCCGGTCAGGAGAAACTGTTTCGACGGAGAAAGATGAGCTTTCTGCTCTTAAAGCGGGTTTGAGAAAAGTAAAGATACTTAAAGAGTTAGTATCAACTCGAAGAGCCAAGAAGGCATGCTGTGAGGAAGAGGACGGTGAGGGCAGGAGCTCTGTATAAGAGTGTACTAAGTAGCTATGCAATTTCTAAGTCATTTCTGTTCTGATTTTCTCTATAACTATGCAATCTGTATAGGGCATTCAAATTGTCAATTGTATCAGATTTTCTCCATATATATGGCAGCAACTTCATCAGTGTAAGCTCAAATAAGAAGGGGATAATATATGATGCAAATACTAGAGAAGAAGAAAAATTAATTTTCAAAAACTATTATTAGAATTGTCCATCCAAAGTGTTACACAATCTAGTTTTTTTTTTTTTTTTTGAAATTTTAAAAAAAATGACACACCAGGTGTGTTGCTATGATTGGACAAACTGAGTGTGTCATATTTTTTGACAAAATAAAGACATACCGAGTGTGTCCACAAAAAAGAAAAGACACGTCTATAAACAACACACCTTGAGACACACTAGGTATGTCCTTTTTTTGCAATTTTGGTGTAGTGTTTGGCTCTCCTGCATTACTTTCTTTTTTTAGTTGTTAGCATCTTGAGGGATAAGGTACATACACCCCATATCTAGTACACCTCCCACCCCCCCATATCTAGACTTGATTGTTATATTGGACAGTATGTCCATTGTAATGTTACAACGGTTAGATTTAAACTTTGGTTTTAACTTTTTTTTTTCCAATTTGAATCAAATGTAACTCACATAATTTACGAGTTGGAGGATGACTGTTTATTAGGCCTTTAAAATCAGACCATTTGTGTCATATATAGTGGCCCATTGGCTCACCATACTATGCCTAAGCCAAGCCCATTTAGATAGTTATCCATAAAAATACAGGCCCAAGCCCAATGTCTGGGCCTTAACCTAAGCCCAACCCAAGGGGTTCGTATACCCCACCCCCGGTAAATCAGTTAAGAATGAGAAAAAAAAATGAAAAGAGGAAGTCTCATTGCAATGCGGTTGGAGAAACTCAAGTAATTCTCATGGCTAAATCTTCATCTACTATTTTAAGATGTCACTTTCAAATACGAGATAGGAAAAGGGGATTCATTGCTTCTATCAAGAGGTACGCCTTGAGAAAAAGAAAAAGAAATATGTAACTTACCGAATAAGAGTAGGAGAAAAAAAAAAAGGAGACTCAACGAGAAAAAGGAAGAAACCGGTTCTTTCAATTACCCTTTAAAACCTGTACACATTAGCAAAATGAAGAATGGGGGTTTTCCAACTACTAAGGCCTTGCTTGGTTCACAGCAAATTGAGTGCAATGCACTCACTTGCCACAATTTTGGGATTGCAAGTGATTGGTTGGTGCAAATGAACTGCCATGCAAGTGGGTTCCAAGCCCTTGCAAACTCCTTAACAAAATAGATGGGTTCAGAAAAACATTAATAATAATAATAACTGTGATTATTTTTTTTTATTATCATTTTATTTTTATTTTTTAATTTTTAATTTTTTATTTTTATTTTTATTTTAGTTTTCTATTTTTTGATGTAGTTGGTCAGGGTCGCCTAACCCCAAGCTTTCCCCTCAAAATATTAATAATAATAATAATAATAATAATAAAAACAACATGATAACAATAATAATTTTATTGTACATTTTTTTTATAAAATCAAGAAATAAAATAATCCATTGCATTCTTTTGCAATGCACTACCAACCAATTAGCTAAACTTCGTTTGCATCTATTTACAGAGTGCGAACCAAACAGTTGTAAGTGACTTGCATTTTAAGTGATTAAAACGCAAGTCGCTACATTTGCACTACAGTGCAAAATGCACCCAATACACCCATGCCACCTTCTCAAGTTGTCAGTTTACATCTTTTCCCAAGTTGCGTAACAAACAAAGAAGACGACTTTAGAGAGGACCTTAATTAGATCGCATGCCACATATACCGATGGTTTAGACTTTGGTTTTAATTTTTTTTTAAAAGTAACCATGGGTATATGTACATGTGGTACGCGATCATTGTCGCATGATCACTGATTCAAAAAATTCCGCCACGTCAAAATTTTTCTCGAGAGGGCGATAGAATATATAGTAGCGGAAAAGAATTGAAGAGTTGGAAATTGCAAGAATGAGTCCAACCAAAAATTTGTATGATCTTCTTAATTCAATCAGTCCATTATGAAATTTCTAACCCTATCAATGTGGTTTTCAAGTTACACTGGTAAAAATAGACGGTCCATACTTCTTCAACTTCTAAACCAGTCTACAAATATCGGAAGGATTTGAATTTTTGTGAGGATGATCTTCTCACCATAGTGATCATCCTCACCCATAGATTCATCTTATATGTGGGTCCGCCAAATGGCTGCCCCCAGGGGCGGAGCCACATAGGGGCCAGGGGGGCACGTGCCCCCCCTCAACCTTTTTTAAGTCACCGCTGCATCTGTACCACTGACCGCATGGCTGTTTAGCCCACCCCTTTGTCGATATACATATCACTATGATTGGTAATCTTTAGCCAATAGATTTTAGTACTTTTTAAGCGTGATTCTAGCCGTTGGGTTCAACCAATTTTTTTAGTACTAAAATCAATGGCGAAATATTACCAAACAAGCTGATATTTTGTATCCATGTCCACCAATGGGTGGGGTAACCATCCATGCGGTCAGTGGGCCCAGGTGGCAGCGGTAGAGTTACAAATATGGTGCTAGCTCAAAGTTTGAGCTATGACTAATTTCATCGTGACTTTTCAATTACACCCTTCAGTCTTTGCCCTAGACCCTCCCCCAGGAGCAAAACTTTGATGGCAGCCCACAATATGAGCCACGTTGCACATTCTTAGAGGACTCTAACCGTATGGATGTTTTGCAATCCCTAGGTGGACCTACAAACCAAAAATCAGCCTGATTAGTGCTTTCAAACCTTTGGATCTTTTTACCCAAATAATGGTCAATAATGCTCAAATTCCCTTGGTTAAAATCAACCCATGAAATGACTCCAATCAAATGCCTAGAAATCACTAATCATATTGATTTTTGGTTTGTAGGTTCACCTAAAGATTGGCCGAACATCCATAATGATAGCGTCCTCTAATAATGTGCCACGTCGCTCATATTGTGGGCTGTCATCGGCTTCGATTATAGCCCGCTGTCATCAAAGTTTTACTCCTGATCCCGACCCTTTTTATAATTATCATTTTGAGAACGGGTTGTTAATTAGGAACTGGAACCAAACGGGCATTAATTTTGATTCTGGTTCTGGGTATCTTAGGAACCGAACCGGAACCGGCACGTTGATACCCTTTGGGGACGTGCCACTAATAAACTGCCAAGAGAGATTTCATGATTCTTGACGTCTAACCGACATCCAATCACAGTTTTCAATTTTCGCATCAATTTTTTGGTAGGATTCAATTTTTGCATCATTGCAAAACATAATTAGTCGTTTTTGTAGTCTTGAAAGCATAATTAGTAATCTAATTAGTGAACCTTCGATGATACCTGCAGTCAGAGACGCTGCTGACTGCAGCCAATATGAGCCACCGGGCACATTCTTAAGAGGACACTGACCTGTATGGATGTTTGGCCATTCACTAAGTGGACCTACAAACCAAAACTAAACCTGATCAGTGATTTCTAAGGGTTTATTTTCATGGGTTGATTAACAGTTGGAGTTTGATCATTAATTATTTGGGTACAAAGATCCAAAGGTGTTAAATCAATAATCAGGCTGATTTTTGGTTTGTAGGTCCACCCAGTTATTGGCCAAACATCCATATTATCAGCGTCCTCTTGAGAATATGCCACGTGGCTCAAATTGGCTGTAGTAAGCGGCGCTGACTGCAGGTGCTTCCAAGGTTTACTCACCGGATAACACTATTATTAGACTAAAACTTCTGTCACAGTGCAAAATAAGAGCCACGTGCCATTCTTAGTGGACGCTGACCGTATGGATGTATGGCCAGTCCCTCAGTGGACCTATAAACCAAAAATCATCCTGATTAGTCATTTAGAACCTTTGGATCTTTGCATCCAAATAACGCTCAATAATGCTCAAATTCCTACTGTTAGAATCAACCAATGAAAATAACTTTAATCGAATCACTTAGAAATCACTAATCAGGCTGATTTTTGGTTTAGAGGTTCACCGAGCTACTGGCCAGAAATCCATACTATCATCTTCCACTGAGTGTACCACGTGGATCATATTGTGCGTTGTGACAGAAGCATATGTCACAAGCTGTGACGTAAGTTTTACTCCTATTTCTATTGGATTGTAACGTAATCAGATTTTGATTGATATGACTTAGCGTTCAACTTTCAACTTTATATATACTTTTCATATTTTCAATAAAGAATATTGATAAAGGACGGGTAATCTGAGGTGTCATACCAGATTGAGTTTCCTGCTGAGGCACGGATTTTAGACTTGGCAGCTGAGGTTACTGTCTCAGGAGTTGAGTAGAACTTCGCTGACTTAGGTCCGGACATGAGCCACATGGCACACTTTTAGAGATTGCTGACCATATAGATGTTTGACCCAACCCTACAGACCAAAAATTAGGCTGATTAGTGATTTCTATGCGTTGGATTGGAGTCGATTTTTATGTGTTGATTTTTAACCCAGTAATTCGAGCATTATTTGGGGTATAAAGATTCAAAGGTTTGAAATCACTAATTAGGCTGATTTTTTTGTATCTACATCAACTTAGGGATGGGCCAAACATCCATACCGTCAGTACCATCTAAAAATCTCCCACGTGGCTAATACTGTGCTCCATCTGTCCGTCAGCAATGTTATAAGTAGTTCCCCTATTTGACCACCTCACCCACCTTCTACATGGCTAGTTTTAGTCCACGTGGGAACATTTTTAAGGGAAGTTTTGACATACCCCCCATGTTATCTTCCAAATTTGACTTACTCCCCCCACAGTTTGAAAAAGCTAATATACCCTCATATGACCCAGTCCACTATTTAAGACCGATCGTTGACTATCAATTGGTTTTGGAAAGAACAAGTGGGTTTGGCCTAGAACCCAACCAAAATCAGTCGGTCACGAGATATATTATGGTGAGTTGGCTGCCCATTATCAGCGGCCAATCTACCGGAGTTTTGTGGCCAGCTGTCCACAACTCTGGGGAGCAATTTAAAAATCCATTAGAGCCCTTAAATAGGCAACCCTCCTCCCAGAAATAATGATTTACCACAAGCCCCCTGTCATCTTCAAAATAGATTGCAAACATGTAAAAATTCCTTTTTTTTTAAATAAAAAAATAAAGAAATATTCGACGGGTGTTATCATGGTTCAAAAACTTAGGATGGGATCGCCCCCTGGTGAGAAAACCCCAGTATCGTTCAGATTGGTGGAGTGAATCCCGATCCAGAACAGGATTGGCCGAGACTTCGAACTATGACTGCAATTGACTGTGAAAAGAGAGTAAAACTTCTGTCACAATGGGATTGCCAATCACACAAAACACAGCCAATGAGTTCTCGGCACGTACACATAAAAAGCAAAAGCACATGGTACGTTGCAAAGCACTTGTGTACGTGCCGAGAACTCGTTGGCTGTGTTTTGTGTGATTTACAATTTCGTGTGACAGAAGTTTTACTCGTGAAGAGAGTGCAATAAACGTGGGTACGGACTCCATGGCTTTCACGACTGTCCACGGTCATGGAAGTTTTAATCATACAGGGCATATGGGCCAACCTGGTGGGTCCTCAGACAGAAAAGTAAAAATAAAAAAAGAAAAGATGCAACGAGGTAGACATCACTACTCGAATAAAAAAAGAGATAAAGAGTTTCTTAAGGACATGTTAAGGACGGTCTATTGGCCGGAGCAAAAAGAGCCGTCTACCATTATTGTCCTCGTAAATCACGCCTTACGCGTTCAGGACTGGAACTTTTCTGACCTTCGCCGGTCAGCAAAGTTGCTTACGACCACCATATATGCCACGTGGAATCTTTTTAGAGGACGCTGGACGTATGGATGTTTGGCCGATCCGGTGGACCTTCACATCAGATATAAGTCTGATTATTAATTTCAAACCTCTTGTACACCGAATAATGCTCAAATTACACGGTTAAAAATCAACCCAAGGACTCCAATCCGTTGCTTAGAAATCACTAATCAAGCTAATATTTGGTTTGTATGTCCATCTAGGGGAGTAAAACTTTGCTGACCACCCTAGATGACCGCCTACAATATAAGCCACGTAGCAGACTTTAAGAGGACGTTGGCCATATGGATGTTTGGCCAATCCCTATATGGCCTACAAACCCAAATCCCTCTATGGGCCTACAAACCCAAAGTCAGCCTGCTTAGTGATTTCTAAGCGTTGGATTGGAGTCATTTTGACGGGTTGATTTATTGGCCATTGTTTGGGTACAAGGATCTAAAGGTTTTAAATGACTAAAATTAGGCTGATTTTTGTTTGTCGGTCCATCTAGGGATTGGCCAAACATCTATAGGGTCAGCGTTCTCTAAAAATGTGGGTTCATATTGTGGGCGGTCAGCAAAGTTTTACTCTATCTAGGGCGAAACATTCATCAGCTTTGCTGACTGGAGCTGGTCAGCAAAGGTTTCCGCATGAAAGGACATAGGGCCCACCATCTGACAGGTCCCATCGCTAGCAAAATTGATTCTACGCGTTTAGGAACCGTTCAATGATTTTACAATTCTGTACCAAAATCTTGATATTGCGACGTGGAACAAACAATCTTTCGGTCCCCTGATCTCATGAATTGTTGCCCCCCACGACCTTTGGTGACTGGTAATTCCTACCAGTTGGCTGTGAACACTTTTTTTTCTTTGGGTCGTGGAACAATCACGGGGCTTCAAGAACAGTACGGTTCCAAGACGATGATGAAAAAGTGCTCAAATCCAATGGTTATAAATCATCAATATTGCTGACTTTTGGTGTGTAGGCCCAAGGTGTGGGGCGGAAATAATGTGCCACGTGGTATTATATGCACCTATATTTAATCAGATGGT
The DNA here is from genome assembly GCA_035048495.1 of Euptelea pleiosperma. NCBI lineage: Eukaryota > Viridiplantae > Streptophyta > Magnoliopsida > Ranunculales > Eupteleaceae > Euptelea > Euptelea pleiosperma. The sequence goes on along the minus strand of CM068550.1, from coordinate 17,531,852 downwards.
TAAGGTCCTTTAATCATCAGATATTTCGTATCATCTACGTGGGATCCATCAGAGATTGGTTCTAGTATTACACTACGACGCTACTAGATGCACTCAACGATGTCTATGGTAGACCGTCCTTAGGGTCTAGCGACTCTAGCCAACTAATATCCGAGACTTTCCCAACGTATTTGAATCCGCTTGAGAAAGATGGGAATCTTTGTGGAACGACATCCATGGGGAAAAAAATTCGCTTGCCCTGGGGGGCTTCAAACTTAAGCCCCCCTCCCAAAATGTCTGACAAGTACCCCTTGTTAACTACTAACCAAGGGCTTAACGCTGGTTGGGGTTAAGGGATTAGGGTACGTGTCAGACATTTTGGTTGGGGACCGGGGCCAGCTAATCTTTTCTCGACATCCATTGTCCCCCACTTCAGAACTGAAAGGAACGGTTTATCTTCCTCGAGTAGAAGTTTGCAGCAAAGTAACTTACTGCCCACTATTTGAGCCACGAGGCATAGTTTTAGAGATTTCTGACGTTACGGATGTTTGGCCCAATCTAGATGGACTTAGTGATAGAAAAATTAACCTGATTAGTGATTTCTAAGCGTTGGATTGGAGTAGTTTTCATTGGTTTATTTTTAACCGTGGCATTTCAACATTGTTGACCATTATTTGGGCTACAAAGATCTAAAGGTTTGAAATTACTAATCAGACTGAAGTTTGGTCTATAGGTCCACCTAGGGATTGGCCAAACATCCATACGGTTAATGTCCTCTAAAAAGTGTGCCACACGGGGAAAGTTCTACTCACCTTCCTCACACCATAAAATACACGTGGCACATGCAGAGAAGAATCGAACCAACCTAGAAGATCCACCACCTGAATACTTGACGTTAGACGAGTAAACTTCGCTGACAGCCTGCAGTCAGCGAAGCCGATGACAGTAGCATGAGAATGCTTGCCGTATGGATGTTTGGCCAATCACTAGGTGGACGTGCTAACAAAAATCTGCCTGATTAGTAATTTCAGACCTTTGGATCCTTGTACCCCAAATAATGGTCAATAATGCTCAAAATTCCCTCGGTTAAAATCAGCCCATGAAAATGACTCCAATCCAACGCTGAGAAATCACTAATCAGGTTGATTGTTGGTTTGTAGTTCCACCTAAGGATTGGCTAAACATCTATATGGTCAATATCCTCTAAGAATCTACCACGTGGCTCAAATTGTGGGATGTCATCGGATTCGCTGACTGTGGCTGTCAGTAAGGTTTTATTCACCTTAAGAATAGTTGGAGAATTTTTTTCTACAGTCAATATTGTTGACAGAGAAAAGTCTACAAATCGACGGTTAGAACTTGGAAGCATTCTATCGTGTCGTCAACTTGAAGCGTTCAATCGTGTCATCAACTACAAGATCATTCCCTTCCTCCCTCCCAACTCCAAGTCTCCAAGCAGGAATGTTTCAAGATTGAGAAACAAGGCGTGTATGTGCTTCGTGTTCCGAGGTCTGGTTCAAGAGGACTATCGGAAAGTTAACTGTTGATCCAGTGAATCAAAACCGTCCGGCGCCAATCAGTCCATCTGCATTTTGAATTCTCGATTTCTCAAAGCTTTCGGGTAACAACACCTGGCCCATGTTGTGCTTTTTCTTCATTTTACTTTTTGCCCTTTTTTTCCTTTCGCTTTTTCTCAATTTCCAATTCCAACCCTTCTCTCTCTCTCCATCTCTCTATCTCTATCTTGTGGATAAGATTCTGTGTCTTATGTGAAGACTAACAGTTTTAACTGTTTAAGCTTCCTTTTCTCCCCCCTGTGTTTTTCTTGTAGTTTCTTTTTTTTACCATATTTCTTCTTAAAATCTGGTTAGGATTTTTTCTTGACTGCGCTTAATTTTTTGGTTCAATGATGTCTTGGAGGGACGTTGGATCTCTTTCTTGTTTTAGGTATTTGAGGGGAATCTTTCAGTTTCAGGTTGGTAAGGGTTCTGAAATTTGAATTATAATTCATTGTGGGTGAAATCGAGTAAGTAGAATTCGAATTATTCTGTATTCTTTGGTTTAATTTGCATGGATGTTGTATTCATTTGTTGTTTGTGGCTTGGCGTGTATCCTTCAATATATACATTTTGATCTTTGAGATCTTGGATTCTCCAAAAAAATAGTAAATGTTCAAATTGATATAAGTTGGTGGCCAACCAAATTGCGAAACGGATGTGCGTTAAATTAAGTGTTTCTGATTCTAATTATGCTTATTTGTTTGTTTGTCGAAGAGTTGGTTCTGTTGGTCTATGGGTTCTGATGTATGAGGCTCACAAGGAATTCGGATCGAGTTTTTAGCCAAAACCCTGAAATACTAGTGGATTTGCAGTAGTATCGATACTGCACCAAGCTTTGATATTATTCAGTCGACGAGGCTCTGTCGGTGACTCAGTGCTACCTTATATAATTAGTGGAAGATTTGGATATACTTTTCCCAACATATAATTCCTATATTTGCGTAGGTATCTAATATTGTAAAACTGTCTTGTACCAGGTCCTGAGTAGGAGGATTGATATGTTATACTGGGCTAAGCATGCCCTTTGTCCATATTTGGGAGATGTTAGTTCTTGACTTCTTCTATCTATTCTACTGATCTATTTGGGAGAAAATAGAGTTGTCTACTTAGCTAGCATTTGTGTTGTTCTAAATCAATCAGTCTTCATGGTTGTTTCTTCTTTTCATGTTCCCAACATCCTAAAGAGGGATTAAGAAGAATGAGAAGAAGAAGAAGAAGAAGAAGAAGAAGAAGAAGATTGAAAAGAGATGGTTGATAGAATGATAACTGGAAGAAGAAGTTTGAAAAGAGATGGTTGATAGAACGATAACTGGAGTTTGAAATTCACCTCTTGGTGAGGCATCCAAAGGTGAACTTCAAGCTTATGCCTTATGCACTATTGCGTTTTAGTGCAATTTTTTCCATTGCCTTAACTCAAGAGATGTAGGTGGGGACTAGGACACAATTTTTGTGATAGCTTTACACTATATTCCAAAGTTCTAGCAATCCCAAAGAAATCATGTCCCTTGGACTATAACTAGAGCCTGTTTGGACATATCCAAAATGAGGGCTCAAATGCTTGTCTAGCAAATTGAAATTGCCAAGTCAGCAATTGCTGTTTCCAGAAGGTGCACCAGCGAAATATTTATTTGGCAAATGGCATTAGAAAAGATCAAACTTCAATTAGTTAAACTATTCCAAAAACTAATTTTTTAAACCTGTTTTTGGTGCTTAAGAAGTACTTTGGGGGGCATCCTCTGACAAAGAGGTCGATAGTTGATTGGACCATGCTATTTTGGATAAATCCAATTTGGACGTACAAGCATGCACTTCCATGATATTCTTTGTCACCATTATGTCAAAGATTTTTCTTTTTTACTTGTTCATAGTGGTGTAGCATGAACTATTTTGTAATGAAGGATCAATTATTTTTCTAGAAAAGAGGACTACTTGTTGATTAAGAGGGCCTACTAGTGTGGTACAACATTCGAGCTGGTCTGATCATCTCCACGCCTCATCTACTTTTTTTTGGGTAGGCAAGCAGGGTAGTGGTTAGTGGGTGAAGACGGGTGTGAAGGATAAGGATTCTCCTGTAGAGATTTTCTCTAAATGGACATTTCTAATCCTAGAATTTCTATAATTGAGAAGTCTTCAAACAAGGAAGAGGAAGTTACTAAAGACATTAGAGAGGATAAGGATTCTCCTCTGGATAAAAGGAAATCTTCTAATACTAGAATTTCCATAATTAAAGAAGAGAAGAAGTAGAAAGCAAATAGAATAAGATGAAGGAGGAACCTTACGCCAGAAATCAAACTCGTTAGAGCTAAAGTGCTCTAATACCATAAACATGTTTAACTAAACTTGAGAAGAGAAGAGATGATTAGAGTTTGTCTCTTGGTTGATTTCCTTCGTATCAACCCAAGAGTTCTAAAAAAATTTATATTAATCTTATAAAAAAGTGTATTGTTGACAACCATTTACTCTAAAGCTTAAACTGTTAGAGGGAGGTGTAACAATGTATATCAAAGGGTCCACTGGTCTAACAGAGGCAGAGTGTTGGCCATACAGCCAAAGAACACACTCCAACAACACCATCCTCAACACGTTGCCAAGGTAAGTTTCTTGTAGTATATATATATATATATATTTTGATACCATGGGTATCCAAGCCTCTTACAGCACCCGACTAAATCCCACGAGGCATGTATGTCACCCCTTCCACAAGATCAACATATTAATCACCTTAGACAGGTTTTGCATGTGCTATGTGAACAAAAGCTTTACGTAAACCTAAAGAAGTGTGACTTCATGACCCATAGCTTAATATTTTTGGGGTATGTTGTATCGGCTGATGGAATTAGAGTTGATCCAAGCAAGGTTGAAGCTATTCTAAATTGGCCAAGTTCAAAAAAAATCCATGATGTGAGGAGTTTTCATGGTTTGGCTTCATTCTAGCGGCGATTCATCCCCAATTTTAGTTCTCTCATTGCACTAGTTACAGGTTGTTTGAAAATGAGTGAATTTCAATGGACCGATAGGGCCGATGAGAGTTTTCATCTTGTAAAGCATAAGAAAAGATTTTTGTTGTGGATTGCGATGCTTCGCATATAGGCATTGGTGCAGTTTTGATCGAGGATTTGGCCTGCATCAGGCTGCCATGCAACCCCCTCATCGACAGGAGAGGTCTACTCTATTCTCCAGAAGAGGTGGTCGAAGTAGAGGTGGAGGAATATTTAGTCCCATGAACAATGATGAAAAGTACAAAAATTGAGGTGTGAATACTGTGGAAAGACAAGACACTAGGGAGACTTTTTGGGATCTTTATGGTTGTCCACTACGTACCTATACTGGTACTGGTAGAGGCGGTTGTCATATTGGAGGCTTGAGTGCTCATTCTGTTTCTTCAGTTGGTTTTACATCATCCTCCTCAATTGGCCCATCATCTTCCCTTACTGCTATTCCCAATAACTTTTGCCTCTCTTGGGAGTAAATTGAGACTTTCAAATGCTTTATGTCTCAAATTGATGCGGCTCCCACGGCCTCTTCATCGCTTGCCCATATAGGTACATCAGCCCATGCATACAATGCATCTACCTTTTCTTCCAGTTCACCCTGGATTATTGTTTCGGGAGCATCAGAGCATTTGACTAGTACGCCATCATTTTTTCCTCTTTTAAGTGAGCTCTAATAGGGATAAAGTTAGAATTGCAGATGGGTCTCTCTCTTCAATCTCAGGGAAGGGCAATGTTATTGTTTCTCCTTCTATGCCTCTTACATCTGTCCTCCATATGCCTACATTTGCTACTAACCTTCTTTTTGTCAATAGTATCACCAAATCCATGAACTATAGTCACTTTTTTCCCTTCTCGTTGTGTTTTTCAAGATTTGGTGACAAAGAGGAGAGTGGCAATAGTCGTGTGGATGGCAGCCTCTACGTGATGGATGGATCCCTTTTAGGGGCGTTTGGGAACGAAAGTAAAAGCACTTCTACTTGTAGTAGAAGTTATAAGTTGATTTTTTACCTCCAAAAAAGTCATAGAAATTCAAATGTCGGGAGGGATTCTAATTTTTGAGAAGTTATTTCTCTTAGAAGTCAAAAGCTAAAAATTTTAGCTTCAGTTTTAAGTTAATTTTTAACTTTTCAAAAGTTAAAATATAAAACACATCCAAACTTTTTAACTTTTTGGCTTATAAAAGTCAATAAGTTACTTATTTTTGTGTTGCCAAACGCCCCCTTAGTGATATAGACACATCAGTAATGTTATGGTAGTAGTAGTGGTGGTAGTGTCAATGATGTGATGTGATGAGTTGGCATCAAAGATTAAGACACCTGTCTTTTTTGCTAATGAAAAGAACACCTCATTTGTTTTAACACTAGTAGTGAGAATCTTCATTCTGAAGTTTGTCTTACTCATCTCATGGAAATAAAGGTTCTCTTGCTTTTGATATTGTTAATTATGATGTTTGGGGTCCTGCACTGACCACATATTTTTTTGGTTATCAATATTTCGTTACATTTGTTATTACTATTCTCGTACTACCTAGATATATCTTTTGAAAGCTAAAAACAAAGTGTTTATTTTTGAAGACCTTATAAAATGATAGTAACCCAGTTTGAAACCAACATTAAGGTCCTTTGTTCTGATAATGGGGACGAATACATGCACGGGGGGTTTGCGTCATATTTTTTTGAACATGGCATTGTACATCAAACTTCTTGCGTTAAAGCTCTAGGACAAAATGGAGTCGCTGAGAGAAAGAATCGCCACGTGCTTGAGATAGTTCGCTTTTTATTGTTTACCATGCATGTTCCTAAAACTTTTTAGGGTGAAGTTTTCATTGTTGCATTCTTCATGAACCATATGTCATTTCTCATTTTAGATCATAAAACTCGCGTTCATCTTTTTTCTCCTCAATATTCTCCGTTCTCCATTCCTCCCAAGGTCTTTGGTTGTGTTTGCTATGTGCATGTTCACAAATTTGACCATACCAAACTCGATATTAAAGCTCTCAAATGCATTTTCCTTGGTTTCTGGGTGATCCAGAAAGGGTGCAAGTGTTATCATCCCCCTACTCGAAGGATGTTGGTATCCACAAATATCACTTTCCTTGAATCTAAACTATTTTTTCTGCTTCGAATTCTTCTCTCCAGGGGGAGCATGGGGGTGAAGAGAAGTCTTCTTCTTTTTCCTTACCACTTCTGGTCCTTCATTTCTTATTTGATGTTGTTGGGGGTAATGGTCATTGTTAAGATAGGAGAACACTCAACCTTCAAATCTTGGAGAAACACAAAAACCCAAAAAATCTCTCTGATGAACAAAAAACTGAAAGTTGCACCTTAGGGTTTCAAAACCATATATAGAAGCTTGCGATCTTCAGAAACACCACCAACAACACCAAACAAACCCTAGATACACATTTAGGTGTAAACAAACCTTAAACAAACAATTTCTAAAGTTTGTTTGTACTAAAAACCTTAGAAACTTTATTCCCACTTGAAGAAGATGAAGGAAAAGGAAGAAATGATGGGAAAGAAGGAAGGATTAGGCTTCTTAAGATCAAATATGCTCTGATACCATGTTAGAAGTAAAGTCCTACGGTTTGAGAGAAGAAAGAGAGAGAGAGTCACAAACTAGTGTAGTTTGGCCTCCTCATTTTGATATATATACTAGTTACTAAGTGTTGTGGGCCCACTTGCATTAATAGAACATATGGGCCCAACACTCTACATAAAGCCCAACTATGTAATATTAACATAAAGGAAATAAACTAATAACTCTAACAGTGATGTTGATGGGGGTGATGGTGCTTGTGATTTTGTGGGTTGGGAACAGTGATGTTCCAAGTGTACTCGAGACATGGAAGGAAAGTGCCCCCTGAAGTCACACCTAATGTACACTACCAAGAGACCTCTTCTGATCCACCCGACTCAAGTAATGCTCCTCTTATCTCTCTTGTTGATGATTCTCATCTTCCATTGCTATAAAGAAGGGAATTAGAACTTGTACTCAACATCCCATTTCCAACTTTCTTTCATATAGCTCATTGTCTTCTTCATATTGTGCTTTTGCTACTTCCTTGTCTTCTGTGTCTACCCCTTGCAGTGTCTCAAAGACTCTTTCCCAACCTAAATGAAAGATGCAATGGTAGAGGAAATGCGTGCTCTTGAGAAAAACAACACTTGGGAGTTGGTGGAGTTACCAAGAGGCAACGAACTAGTGGGTTGTAAATGGGTATTCTTTGTGAAGTGCAACTCAGATGGGTTGATAGAAAGATACAAAACTAGGCTTGTCGCCAAAGGGTATACTCAGACCTATGGAGTAGACTATCAAGAGAAGTTTGCTCCAGTGGCTAAGATGAACACTGTTAGAGTCTCCCTATCTCTTTCTGCCAACCAAAATTGGTCTCTCCAACAATTTGACGTGAAGAATGCCTTCTTTCATGGTAATTTGGGGGAAGAGGTGTATATGAGGATGCCCTTAGGTGTGAAATTTTCCATCAACTAAAGGAAAAGTGTGCACACTAAAGAAAGCTCTCTATGGATTAAAACAATCCCCATGATTTTGGCTTTACCCAGTCTACAGAGCCATGCAAAAATATGGGTATGAAAAAGTTCAAGTTGATTATACTTTATTCACCAAACCCAATCAAGGAAAAGTCAATGGCCTTATTGTGTATGCGAATGACAATGTGATGACTGGGAATGATCAAGATGAGATGTCTTGGTTGAAGTATTTACTTGCAAAGGAGTTTGAAATTAAAGATCTCGGAAACTTGAAACTATCTTGGGATTGAAGTGGCTAGATCCAAGAAAAGGGATTTTTATCTCATAGAGAAAGTATGTTCTTGACTTGTTGAAGGAAACAAGTATGATGGGTTGTAAACTCATAGAAACTCCCCTTGAACAGAACCACATGCTTGGTGACGACAGTGGACTTTCATTGATTGAAGTTGGTTGATATCAGAGACTTATAGGGCAGCTCATCTATCTCTCTCTAACTCGGCCAAAGATAGCCTACGCTGTGAGTCTAGTGAGATAGTTCGTGCATGCACTAAAGACCACTCGTCTAGAAGTCCCATATTGGATCTTATGTTACCTCAAATATGCTCTTGGCAGAGGTCTCTCATTTGCTTTACATGGTCTTAGACGTGTGGATAAGCCTATACTAACGTTGATTGGGCTGGTTCTGTGACAGACATGCATTTTACATCAGGGTAATGTTCATTGTTTGGGGTAATTTAGTGACATGGCAAAGTAAGAAGCAATATGTTGTTGCCAGATCTAGTGCTAAAGTCGAGTTTAGATTGATGGCTCATGGGATGTGTGAACTAGTGTGGTTGAGAATGCTCTTCAAGGAACTTGGATTTCCTATTCAAGGTTCGATGAACTTGTACTGTGATAACAAGGCAGACATTAGCATTGCTCATAATACAGTCAGTATGACAGGACAAAACTAATAGAGGTTGATCGGTTTCTTATTTAAGAAAAACTGGACTATGGGCAAATCTGCACTCCCTATGTTAAGATTGGCGACCAACTTGCTGACATGCTCACAAAAGCAATCCATGGTTCTCTCTTTCATAAATATGTTGGGAAGCTGGGCATGTGTGATATCTATGCCCCAGTTTGAGGGGGAGTGTTATAAGTGTGTATTCCCCTCTTCGAGTGCAGATTTGTCTTTTTCTATTTTATCTTGTGTTGACTCTTCAGGGTTATTATGGGAAACCCCTCTTTTACATATATGAGAATAGGGTGTGAGAGTGGAGAGATACTCTCATACCTCTTTTTCTTCTCCTCCTCTTCTTTCTTCTCTCTTTTTCTCTCTTCTTTTTTCCTCCACACTTTAACCCTAAAACAACATCAACCAACTTTTATGCTATACTAAAAGACTGGAGAAGTTAATAGGCTGGATCAAGCATTGTTAGCTTGGTTTTAAAGCTTCTATGAGGTTTGAATGTGACAGGTGTGAGCGTAGTTTAGTGGATTATGCCTTATTTTTGATGAAGTCCACCTCATGTATTATTGCCCTATGCATATGCTAATGATATTTATAACTGGGAGTTGTAATGAAGGGATGGGAAAAAAAATTAACGACAAAGAGGATCTTTGTTTTCTTAGGAACTGAACTAGAAAGAACAAGTGGCTATAGACATTATGCCCTTTTTTTTTTTGTAAAAGTTTTAAATTTTAAGTGTAAACCTCCTGTAGCATATCTCAGAATGAACGAGAAGTTGGTGGCCAAAGACCGGGACTTTATGAGGATGTAAATGCATATTGGACTTGTCTGGTGTGATCTTACTTTCTCAAATTCTGACATTCCTCATGCTAGATCTAGAGCTATCTGTTTATGCATAAGCCCAAAGTTGTCATTATCTTGTCTTAAAGCTGCTAAGAAAATCCTTGTGTACACTGTAAAATATTACAGGAAATCTATATGTGAAACTCAACAACGCAGAAATATTGTTCTATTCTAACACCAATTCACAAGTTTTTGTGTACAGTGTCTTGTGTCCGTTCCACCTATTGCTTAAGTATCAATCACTTTGGGTCCTGATAAGGGTGTGGGGACCAAATGCCCCAAGGATCTAGTGGAAATGTTTTATGCTGGGTGTCTTGTTTTCAGTCCAACATGCTTATGTATCAATCCTATGGATGGGTAAAGTTTTGTGGTACCTCTAAGTCTCTAACAAACAGTGGTTTAGTTCATCAAGAACCACTCATATTCAAGGTTTCTCAGTAATTGCGAAATGCCATTTTTGTGGGGACAATCATGAGCTTTTCATGATTTGGCTTCTAGGCAACCCAAGTTGATTTGGACGATTTGTGAGTCATGATGGTGGTTTTTCTACCTTAATAGTAGCTGCAGGCACATACTTTATCGTAGTGACATTAAAAACCATTGTTATTATGTTGTACTTACCTCCCCTTACAGCTGCAATAGTATTAGTGCTGCTTTATTAGGTGTTTTGGGTGGAAATTAGTGTCTACGTTTCCATATCATGCGCTACACTAATTTTCTCTTTTGTCATCTGTGTTTAACAGGACAGAATGAGGGAGGTCCAGCTCGGTGCACATACCATAAGATCCCATGGAGTCAAAGTAGCAAAGACACACATGCATGACTGGCTTATATTGTTGCTTCTTGGAGTTATAGAGATCATTCTATTCGTTATTCATCCATTTTACCGCTTCGTGGGGAAGGACATGATGACTGACCTCAAATATCCACTGAAAAGCAACACTGTGCCCGTATGGGCTGTTCCCGTAAGTTTCACTATTATAAGATTAGGTTATTATTATTTAATGAAAGAAGTTAGCCCTATACCTGTTTGTTTTAAACAACTCCATTGATGAGCCTTCTCTTCCGCGGTAACCAGATGTATTCAGTCTTGTTGCCCATCGTCGTTTTTATCGTCTTCTATTTTCGTAGGAGAGACGTCTATGATCTGCACCACGGCATACTAGGTAACAGTATATTTTAACTCCATATTGTTATTATCAATAGCCCCCTTCTTTATATACTATCGGCCAAAGGAAATTTTTTCAAACATTGATCTGATGATGAAATGCTATTTGCAAGAGCAGGCCTCTGTTTCTCCGTACTGATAACGGCTGTTCTCACGGATGCGATAAAAGTTGGAGTTGGTCGACCTCGACCAGATTTCTTTTGGCGTTGTTTTCCTGACGGAAAAGATGTATGCTCCGCTAAATTTCCAAATGTTTCTCTATTTTTTTTTTTTGATAAGTAAAATATTTCTATACCTCCTACTATTAAATCTTAAAATATATATACACACACTGCACTTCTTAATCTGTGACTTTCTCAGGTTTATGATCAACTTGGAAATGTTATTTGTAATGGAGACAAGAGTGTCATTAAGGAAGGGCACAAAAGTTTTCCAAGTGGGCATACTTCATGTAAGCAGTGTGATACCTGTATCTTCACTTCTGCTAGGAACTTGTGCAACTAATTTAAGATGAACACATCAATATTAGGTATTGAACAGCAAAATTGAACTTTTGAATCAGATATGCAAAACATACATGGGTTTAACACATTCTGCTGATGCTATTCTCATTCAAATAGGCCTTTATGCATGTAATGTTGAGAGCCCTTGCATCAGTAAAGAGACTTTTGAATTGGTTACATTTTGAACAGTTAAAAGAGACTTTTGAATCAGAAAATGCCAAAATATAAATAGGTTTAACAAGTGAGGCTGACGTCTTTTCATTCAAGTAGTTCATCATACATACTCCGGATCTATTAGAAGTTGTCTATTGTGAATATTAAGAAGGTATAACTTGAACTTATGGGCATTGGAATTCCTTGTGCAGGGTCCTTTGCAGGTCTCGGTTTTCTTTCATTGTACTTATCGGGAAAAATTAAAGTCTTTGATCGTAGGGGCCATGTGGCAAAACTATGCATTATCTTTCTTCCTCTACTTGCTGCGTCTCTTGTTGGTGTTTCTCGAGTGGATGACTATTGGCACCACTGGCAGGATGTATTCGCTGGAGGTCTCCTAGGTTCGTACCACTATGGTTGGTCATATAGTTGTAGATTGAAACTACAGAGATAGACATTTTGATGCTTGACTAACTCTTATACAAAACATTTTTTCAGGTCTCGCAGTGGCGATGTTTTGCTACCTGCAGTTCTTTCCACCCCCATATCATACTGATGGTAACATTTTCACATTTTTGCAATAATTTGCATGTCATGTTCTTTGTTTCTTCTCTTTATAATTTTTTAAAATTTTATAATACTTAAAGTGATCCAAGTTGTGTGATTAAAAGTAGTGATAAAGGCTACTACTAATGATTGTTAAGTGGAAGCTCACAGATGTATATATGTTTGTATGTTGCTATGCTTTTGAAGGAAAACTTCAGTAAATTTTTAGCAATGGTCCCATAGCATTTTAGTGGCCACAGCTCAAATATCAAATTTTTGTAGGCGGTACATCACATATGTGTATGCCTATATGTTGCAATGATTTGAAGGAAAACGTTGATAGATTTTTGAGCTACGACCCCTTTGCCTTGTGGTGACCTCAGCTTTGGTGGTGAATAACCTTTCTCCTCATATAGGGAGAAAAGGGAATATTTATATACACTATGAGTTGATAGTTTTTCTATTTCGTTTCTTGATTTAGCATTCATCGTCATGATTTAGCATTCATCATTATCATTCCCTTTCATACATAGATGAGAACAGGTGACTGTCATAGGATACCATATAACCTTCTGCAAGATCAAAGGGAGATCCATCCTGATTGGAGAGTGTGGGGCTAGATCTTACTGTTGACGGCAGATTTTGCCACTTTAGATTGAATTCCATTCGGTCAGGCACAGGAACTGTGTTGAAGTCACCTATATAGTGCCTTTCTCTTGATATCTGCACTGCGTGAGGAAGAGGCTGAATGATTATTTTTCTTAGAAGAATGCATTTGTAGCCGAGAAGAACCTGAAATATATGGTTGAGGACTCGCCTGACATAAATTGTGATCAAAGTTATATTTATACAATTAGAAAATGACCACACAAGATTCTTATTCGCTGTTAAAGACCTGACCTTTTCCAAATAAAAATAGGACAAAGTTTTGGGTCAACTTCGACCACTAGAGTCCTGAGGGTTTCTATGTCAAGGAGTGGGGGGATTCCACTGTCAAGGAGTCTGTGTAAAGGTAGTTGTTGCCAAAGTAATAAATCACAATTCCTAAAACTGCATTTCATCTTTTCCTTCTAAACATGTTCAACTCTAGATGAAGTTAGTAATATAAATGAACTCCATGGTCTTCTTAATTTTTACTTAATTGGGTCGTTCATCTCCTGTCTTCTAGGTTGGGGCCCATATGCATATTTCCAGATGTTGGAGGAGTCACGTGGTGCACAACAAACCAATACAGTGAATATACTCCATGTTCACCCAACTGAGATACAGGTAGTGCAGCAACAGGCAGAACGAAGCAACCATGAACCTATGAGATTGTCTGGAGCACATGACTCTAGCCTGGATGAAATGGAATCTGGGAGGAAGTGATCTTGTATATCTTGTACTTTGTCTTAGCTTGAATTCCTGCTGTAACTACCTTAGACTCCATGTACATGTGTACATTCTCAATTTTACCTCATCAACAGCATTTGCTTAGCAAGAAAAGATCTGCGCTTAATCATAGTAGAGTTATAAACAAGTATGTGTGCATGAGCTAGTTGATTAATTAGTATACAGGTTCAGTGAGTTCAAAAATCTGGAAATGCTGCTAATTCTACAATACTGGAGGGAGTAGAACTTAGAATAATGGAACATTTGTTGAAAAGACAAAAAAGACAAAAAGCCCTTGTCTTCAACCTTGGAACGAGGGGTTGGGCTAAATCCGAAACCCCAAATCCAACACAACCGTTTGTACAGAATGAAGCAAGGAGATCTGCATGTTTGCTTGATTCACACCAGGTGTGTTCGATGTTCAAATCTTCAAAATCAGCAAGGATTTTTAAAATACAACAAGCAAACGCTCTTGCACGCCAGAACCCCTTGTTCAGATTCTTCAAAATGGAAATGGCATTGGTATAGTCAGTGTAAATGGGAGTTCTCATGAAACACGCTAGTTCAATTCATCTGAAAATAGCCATCAACTTAAAGAAGTATACTGGATGAATTTGGCATTTGCTGGAATAGGCAACCACTGCAGATCCATCCTCCAATCTAATAATACCCGCCGTTCCACCAAACTCATACCTGAACCACCTGAATTTGACGCAAGACCAACCCTTGTAGGAGGTATCCACGAGTGACACTAATTGGCCACAAACTACCTCTAGTTTTTACAATTTCCTCAAATGGAAGTCTTTAATTCAGGGGTTTGGGTTTTCGCCCAGAGTCCGTCTAGAGCTACACCCATTTCTTACATCCACTTCTTACACCCGAGGTTGGGGCCCACATGGAGATCAGGTTGGACAATCCAACCATACATTGAGTTGTCCTTGCCATGATGATAATTGTTGCCAAAAATCAGTTCACTTCGACATCGCTAACCATATAAAAATTTTACTGAAAATAATGGTTTAATTGGATGGTCTGGATTTTTAAAATTAAAGTCATATTTTCATGAAGTTAAGAATGTCGAATTGTCCTGATTCTTTTTGAGAAGGGTAACCATAGTATGAAAAACTGATTTTGCGGTTGGATTGTCCAACATGATCTCCATGTGGGCCCCATCCTCGGGTGTAAGAAGTGGATGTAAGAAATGGGTGTAGCTCTAGACGGACTCTTTGGCCCAACCCTTTTTCCAAGGTTGAAGAAAATGACATTTTTGTCCTTTCAGGTAAAATTTGGTAGTCAACTCTAGTCAAATGATTGTGGACCGAGTTATAGGGGGGTATGCCAACTTTTTCAAATTGCGGGGGGTATGTCAAATTTCAAAGATAACATGACGAGGTATGCCAAAATTTTCCAAATTTAAAATATAGGGCCCTCTTATCTCTTCATTCTCCAAGCTTAAGTTAAGGAAGAAAGAATCGAGAAGGATGTATCAGCAACAATTGGTTTATTATGGGATAGCTCATGATATTCATATCGATCTATTACGAGCTTATACATCAAGCATCGAGTAGACCTTGAAAACATCGTCAGAAAAAATGAAATGGAGTAGCTTGAACATCATAGCAAAAGGCCACCTAACATCGCATCTTCATAGACCAAGAATTATAGGACACCTCAGAATGAAAGAGGTGATGCAGGGATCATACCATTCGAGTCTTTTTTTTTTTTCATGCTTTTCTCGAAGGTTTAGAGAAAATTGCAATTGATAGGAATTCCCTAATCCTCATTTCCCGTAAATAAGAACGTGAAACTATTTTTCTTATTCACAAAGCATTTATTCATTATATACATACGTATTAGAACAAAGAATAAAATGTATAAGACAAGGAAGCAAGAGTAATGAGTTGTTGCTAAGCCTGATCCAGAGACACATTGAACCCTGCAGATCTTGGAGATCAAATTGTACAGAAAAGTGTATATGTTCTCAACCTGCAACCACAAGTTTTCGCTTTGCCCCAAAGTTTGACCTTTTGAGGCAATTATAGGTCTTTGGGGCTACTTTAGTTTTTTAGGAAGCCCTCCATGTTTATCTCTTCTATATGATAATAAAAGACAAAGACTATTTTTGTGTATTGACAGTTGTACCCCTTTTAGCTAGGATATTTAAAAGATTATTTTTTTTGAATAATAAAAAAGAATGGTAGTTATACTAAACAGGCCAGCCTCCAATGTACGAAATAAAAATAGTATACATGGAGTAAGAATTACTTTGATTTGGAAGCAGTGGCGGATCTAGGAAGGGCCCAAGGAGGGCAGTTGCCCCTTCACTTTGAAATTCTTCATATAAAAAAATTTACTTCCTAAAATGCCATTTTTTTCCTTTGGTTTGCCCCCCTGATTTTTTCTTTTTAGCAATTTTGCTCCCCTTAATCAAAATCCTGGCTCCGCCCCTCTTTGGAAGAAACCTTCCGTGTGGTCTTGAACCCTTATGGGCAACTAGGTTGGGTGTGGATATAAGGTCATAGAGTGTCATCTTACTCAGGAATCTTGTACAAAAACATGCAAGTAGTGCGGTGACATCTCATGCTATCAATGTAAGTCACCCAAAAGCTGTTCTTTGAAGTTTGAACATGCTATCCTGTTCAAATTCAAGGATCCACCTTTCATTCCAATAAAAGTCGTTTTTGAACATGCTATCCTTGATTTGAATAGGATATCCTTGAAATGTTGATTGTGGGGATTTCGGATTGGGGTGCACATATTGCTCGAGTAGCTTCCAAGGACCAATTTTATGTTAGACATACCTTGCTCATATTATTTTAAAATTTTCGATCCTCCTTTTCAACTAATGCTACAAGCAACGTCTTAATGGCATTGCTCAGATGCAACCCCACAAAAAAAGCAAGAAGCAGTTGCTTGTTAGCGTTCTTCTTCTTAAGAATTAAGGTTGATGGGAAAAAAAAATACTTTGGATCAAAGTTTTGCTCCAATCGTCCCCATTGGCAAAGGTGGGTTAGAGCAGTTTTAATGGCATTTATTGCGCAAAGGGGTGGAACTGGAGCAATCCCCGGTGCCAAGGCAACCTCTTTTATCCTTGTAAATCAGTTGATTTTGTATTATAATACGAGTTAGGCTCCCGTGACTTGTCTTCTCAGGCATGGATTTTGATAATCCAACGGAGGTGATAGTGTTGAGCTGGCATTCACTTTTTGCCAAAGCAAACTACCAGTTGGATTCTCGGGATCCACACCCGAGAAGACAAGTCTTGGGAGCCTGTCAAAAAAGAAAGTCCCGGGGAGCCCGTTCCTTAAAATATATGTGAAAATAATTGTCACAATTTCAATGATGCTTGCAAAAATAACCTTCAAAGTCACCCCACTTAATTAACACTCTTTTTTCAGTTTGAAATTTGAACATTAAAAAAGAAAAATAATAAAAATGCTATCCCAAGTTAAGCGCGAAAAAAAGAAAAAAGGTTGTAAGAGCAATCTACAACCTTTTTTGCCATCTAGTTCCTTGACCATTTTACCCTTATAGTAGATTGTAAGAGCAATCTACCATCTTCAAACTAGCACAAGCATGAGTGTAGGACCCTAGCATTGCAGGACAATATATTCGATGGTTCCACCTTAAAAGATTTTTTATCTATACTATTTTAAAAGCACTTATATGAGAAATTTTTTTGATTGACTTAAAATATTCATTTTTTTTTCCTTTTTATGATTGTTATACCCTTTTCTACAACAACGAGACTTTCATTCTTTTCTATAATTCAAAAAAAAAAAAAAATCAGACATTTTTTCTCTTACGACATTCCTTCTTCCTTTAGAATTAATTTTTCTTCTTCTCTATAAATTTATTTTAATGGATCGGTTAAGATTTTGTGCAATCCTACTTCACGTTCTGATTCATACTGTTACGCTAATTGTCAACGTGCAACACACGTGTGATTGTGAACCTACTAGCTGCAAAAAGTGAGGCAATCGGAGATCTTCTAAGGTGGGACCCATTAAATTGTGTGTCAATCTCTGTATATGGTTGACCTGTACCCTAGAAGGGGGAGTTTACAAAGCATCTCCCTCTTTTTTTTTTTTTTTTTTTTTTTATAATAAATATTTTTGTCTTTTTGATAAAATCTAACAAAAAAAAAAAATCTAAAATGTTGAAAATTAACAAGGAATTTTTCTAGTTACATCACTTAAGCGTTCTTGGAAGTTACTCTATATACAGATTCCTTCGATTGTAAGGGATTCGATCCATTTGATGAATGTCCCAATAAGCCGGGATTATAGCGTCACACACGTTGAAGTAAAACCTGGTGCACATCTAGGCGTGTCCAAACGTACATTTTGGCAGCAGCACTGTTTTGACTATGCTCTTGGGGATGGCGCAAACGCACGTAAGATGCGATTTTGATGAATTTCTGAAAAAATATATATAATTTGGTTGTATTATTATAAGATGTGATAAAGTGCGTATTTTTTTTGAATTAACGCATTTTTAATTAGAAAGTTTATTAAACCTGATGATATCCCATGTTTACTTCAACACGGTTCTCTTCCTCCATGTTTACTTCCACACTCACACACACACATACACAATTCCACGTGGCACATTCTTTCGGGCCCACCCCTTGGTACAGACTTACACACCAAAAATCAGCTTGATTGATTATTTCTAGCCATTGGATTTGAGTTTTTTCTGTCATGGGCTTCATAAACAAACCTACGGATGAGTTCCAACCCCCATGACAGAAGAAAGCTCAAATCCAACACTGGGCCTGAAAGAGTGTGCCACATTACATTTTGGGATAGGTCCTATCAAACTTTGTATAGGACCCAGTCTTATACAAGTTGGGTTCCCATTTTTTCTCTACTTTTTTAAGCTCCTTATGATGGGCCTAAGTCCATTCAAGATTCATGGGCTTCCACACCCCCACCAACCACATCCGAGTGATCATCAGTTGATTGGTCAACCTTTATCATCTACTCCACCAAACAACGGAGGAGCTGTAAAGTTGGACTTTAAAGGGGATGAACTTTGCCTAAAGCCCAGGCCCATGTCTGCTAGATTCGGCTGCTTCATTGATTTGTCTTATGATTTGCTCCAAGATTTAAAAAACGTCTGCTATAACGGATTCGGACCTACCCCGTTACGCTATGGACCGTTAAATCGCTCAAAAAATAATGGCTGTTATAACGATCTGGAAATTTTTGTGAAAAAAGAGGCCGTTATTTTCATTTTTTCCTTTATTTTTTGTTATATTCCATTTTTTCCGTTTTTTTCCATTTTAGAAATTTTGAAATCAAAATTTTGAATTTCAGCGACATTTTTTTTCTATTATTTCCCGTTATTTTCCCATTTTTGCCCTTGAATGTTTTTTTCATTATAAAGGCCGTTATAACGGAAAAACGGTAACGCCTCCAGTCCGTTATACCGTTATAACGGTCCCCTTTAAACCTTGGTTTGCTCATCCAATTGATTCTGTCAGGATGTAGATCTATCTTATGTATAGCTCCGCAATCTCATTTCGAACCGAGAAAATAAAAATTTCCCACCCTGCATGGTGACCACAGACTTTTTCTATAAAAGGATTTCCACGTAGAAAACTATGGAGCTCGTAAATTCTGATGGACATTTTTGGTCGAATCGTTTCTAGAAAAGGTTTTCTTTAGGACAAATGTTGTAGGTGGGGGAGGTGACCAGGGGGCAATTTGGTGGGCCCGCAAAAAAACATTCCCGCGCAAAAATGCAGGGTCGAACGGCGGAGAATGTCATTTGCGGGCGCGAATGTTGTCGATGCGCCATTTGCAAGGTATCATAACAGATCCCATTTGATACTTCCTTTTTGTCTCCGTGCTTAGGAGAAGAAACCTCGCTCTCTCTTGCGTCTTCAATTTCTGATTTCGGAGACTCTGCGATCTCTCTTGATTCTTCTTTCAGGTCTGTTCCTTCTCTGAATCATTCAAATGCGTACTTCAGTTCTTTCATGTTTCTTTCTATTTGTTTTTTTGCAAGTTTTCTGCTTTGCAAGCTGATAAGTAAAACTAGGGTTTATCCTACACAAATGTGGTAATGTTGATTCATTTGAGGAACGTGGAATTCAATATTTGAGATGTTTTTAGTTTGAGTATTTGATGCGTTAAGAGTGATCAATGAGTTCGCGCGCTTGTAGTTTCATGTATTTCTTGATGGGTTTGGGAAGCATGCATCAAGGTTCAAAACTTTGGTTTTGGCGTAAACTTAGGTCCTTTAAAAATCGGATTTAATTCATAGAAGTTTAAGGGAGTCTAGGAGCTATTGCAAAAAATTCAGGTACTCATAGATGTATCCATGCAATATCTTGTACTAGTATTGGTATCACACCGCATCGTCATGGATACAACAGGTATGTTGAAGTATCAGGTATTATAGGTATTCTCTAGTCTATAGGCATGTGATGTGATACATATCATAAGATATCTTGTCACATAATCCGTTATTATTGTATAAAAGTTAATTACTTTCTTTGCATATTATAAAATTTAAATATATTGTCTTGCCACGAATCCTATTTTTCAGGGTTTGTCGAATTCTATACTCCTTACTTGTGTTGGACTACAACTGTTGGATATTGGTGAATTTCCTTGCACACTAAAATGGTTGTAAGTAATTTATGAATCAAGACTTGGAAGCATAGACACTTCTTGAAAATAGTCGAAGCCTTCCATTGTGCAAGGGATTATGGCAGCTCTGTCCCTAGGATTCAACCAAGCCTAGACTCATTCCAATCTCCTTACAAGTTTGTACCACACAACGGAGATGAGGTACTTATCTCCTTTACTGACTGCCCCAAGAAATTTATTTTAGTCTAAATATCAATCCCTAAAAAAATAGTTCCACCATAAGAGAAGAAGAGCTAACTAAGAGCTGAATCACAAACTTGGACTGACAGAACCTCAATAGAACAAATCTAGAGGTTATAGATTACAAGTCTTTGTTGCACTCTATCAGTCCTCTCTATGGGCCTATTACCAATCAAAATTGGCTATGATTGATTTACAATGTTTCTAGGCTTCTTATTGGACATATTGAAATTGAATGTATGGGCTTGTAAGCCTCATGGGCTAATGGCCTTGTATAGTGAAGCTCACCTCTTATGTGAGCTCAACTTGTTCCAAAGAATCCAAACGGGCCCGAATCTTTAATAAGCATGGCAGAAATCATAGACACTTCTATGATATACTACATACCTAGATAAGAAGGCTGCTATTTCGCTCAACATTGGCGTTGCCTCGTCCTTGGACCATATTTTGCAATTCGGCATACAACAAAAAGTACGGAATGAAAAAAGATTGAGTATAATTTAGGGTTGTCTTTTGAAAATTCGGATAAGAATTTGGCAAAAAAAAAATACATAATAAAAAAACAGTGATTTTCTGCATATAATGTTAATATATCTTTTCAATAATGTGTATAATGCAAAAAATACGGGCATTGTACCGATTCATTGAAAAGTTCGGCAATACGCAAACTTACGTACTATGGCTTGGACATTGTATCAACTGTGGTGGTTGGTACCGTACTGGTAGAGATGGGTTGGTTGCCTCTCCACCGACTTCAAAGTTGGATTTAAAATCAAAATGTCCCAACAATAACGGCCATACCCATATCAATGCAACATAGAATTAAATCATAATATATCTCATCTCATAAATTTATTATTATCCTTATTGTTAGGTGAAAAATAGTTTCTTTGTTCTACATATTTAAACATTTTGCCGAGTACAAAAATCATATTTTTTGGGTTTGTCTAATCCAACACTCAATACCTTTGCTGGATTCTAAGTTCTGTATCCATATCAATGCGACATAAAATTAAATTAGACAAAAACATGGATGCTTAGAGTGAAAACAAAAGAATTGGGGTTTTCCTCAATTTTTCAGAAATTTCACCCAAAAAATCTGAATTTTACCTAAAATCCTGTGTAAATGCATCATACGTCATAGAAATGATTCATTTACAAACATTTAATCTAAATCTAACTGAAATCTTAAAAAAAAAATTGAAAAGAAGAAGAATTTAAAAAAAAGAAGAAGAAATGGAAAAGAAAAATCAAACTTATCAAAGTTCAGAGGGGAAAGTGGAACCCAAGAGTATTTGATCTTTCTCCAACGAAGATTTGATGTTTTTGATCAAAACTACAAATGAATTGGTCATTTCTTACCAAAAAAATCACCAAGTGAAATCTCAAGTGGAAAGGATAAACAAAGAGGGAGTGGAGCTTTTTAGGGAGGTTTTCATGTTCAGACGAATTAATTCTATACAATTTTCTGAATTATTGCAATTTTTATACTGTTTTCCTAACATTTGGTACTGTTCACCGAATTGTTATGAATTATGTCAATTTTACCAAATTAAACCGTCGAATTCTTTTAATTTTCTTTTGCAGGTGACATTTCGTTTCGATTACCCCCAAATTTTGGAATCAATTCAGCAAAACTTCATCATTTTGTGTCGATTTTTAATACCTCGGTGTGCAGGTGCTCTACCATTCTCTCTCTCTGGAAATCTGTAGCCATTAATGTGTTTTGTTTTTGTTACTGGAACAATAGGTTGACTGGTTGAGTTATCATGGTTATCATGTAATGCTTTGAATTCGAAAGATTATTTTAATTAACTGAACTTTTTATTTTCCTCTAGTTGGTGAAAATGCCTGAAATTCAGTTGGGAGCTCACACTGTAAAGTCCCATGGAGTTAAAGTGGCAACGTTACATATGCATGACTGGCTAATACTTCTACTTCTCGTGGTGATATATGTTGTATTGAATGTTATAGAACCATTTCACCGCTTTGTTGGAGAGGATATGATGACGGACCTGAAGTACCCATTGAAAAGCAATACTGTGCCCTTTTGGGCTGTTCCAGTATATTTCTGATTCTAATGCTTTTTTCTCCATTATAAAGGGAAAACTTTGGTTTATTTAGAAATTGCGTGGAATACAGAAAAAAATTAACATGGTTTTTTCTTATGTTCTGATAACAGATGGTCGCAATATTGTTGCCTTTTGTAGTTTTTACTGCATACTACTTTTACAAAAGGGATGTATATGATTTACACCATGCCATACTAGGTATCTCCTTTCCTGAGAGGCTTTGTGTAAAATAGGTGCCTGTTGTTTTGTGTTAGAATGATGCATCTGTAATCCTGAATTGATTGCATATGCAACCCAGGTATTCTATTTTCTGTACTTATAACTGGAGTTATAACGGATGCAATCAAAGATGCTGTCGGTCGACCTCGACCAGATTTCTTTTGGCGGTGTTTCCCTGATGGGAAGGGGGTGGGTCTTCATTTTCACAACTTTCCCTGTTTTCTTTTTACTTCTTATAATTTTATTTTTGTGGTAAGATATTGTTGCATGCACCATTTACACTCACAGATCACATATTATTGGTGATTGGCATGTACAGGTGTTTGATTCTGTCACAAAGAATGTTATTTGTCATGGAGACAAGAGTGTCATTAAGGAAGGGCACAAAAGTTTTCCAAGTGGGCATACTTCATGTAAGCAGCGAAAAACTGGCAGATTATCATATGTTGTGTGTGAACATATATCTTGGTTAAGCATAATGTTATATAAATTTTGGAAGGTTGGTAAGCAAATCTTTGTTCAATTTATACACTGTTGTCCGAGTTAATCTTGTCATTTCTAATTCTAAAAAAAAATATTGTTTATTTCTTGTTTGTGTCACCACAGCCTTAAGCTTTCTTACTAGTTGAATTCTTCTTTGTTGCATTGTATAAGGAATTTCACTACGAATTGGAACCTTTAATTTCCTAGAATCAACAGCCCATAATTGATGTATCATATTGCAGAAATCTGATTTAATCAATTAAAATTTCCCTATTGCAAGTCATATTTCTTCCCAAATCATATTGTACTACTTCTTCCAAAATGATTGAAATATTTAATCCAAATTGAAATGCACTATATGCTGTCTTCCCTGCTCAATTACTCTTCGTTTTTCCTTTCACGACATTCTTGATGCTGCTCTCTTAAGCCTTCACTTTATGGGAGTTATTCTTTCTCACCGAAGCATTGTTGCATGGTCAATTTCACATGGTCCAGAATCTGTGTCTTCCTACGAATTGAGTAGAATCAATAGCTCTACATTATGTACTTTTGTGCTGTAGAGAAGGCTAAATACTCTTAAAATATTTCTACTGCGTCATATAGCATCATTTATTCCCAAATCACTCAATTATTTATAAGTTCCTCCAGATTGGAATGCACCATATGGTGCCCACCTTCCAACTCCTCTTCATTTTGATGTATTCACACATTCATGTTATTCTTTGCATCCTAAGTATTTCTTAGAAGATTAAAGTATTGGTATTGGTGCTTCAGTTGATCCGTTCCAATAACAAAATTAATTGTGGATATGGCGCTGAATCAGCTGAGTTGAAGATTTCTTGGCCAACTCTAGCTCTGGATGCAAGTTCTCCCTCAACTCTTTATAGAGAAACAACTACATCATCTCCCCACAAACACGAGGAGCCAGTTTTCTCTAAAGGGGCAGAGATTAAATCATCTCAACGTCATAAAAAAAAATCAGGATGCACCCTGAGGTTGAAGTTGATGTAATCACCCCATGGTTCATTGTAGCTTGTCCAGGAGATTTGGATTATTTCTTGGCTTTTTCTAGTATCTTTTGGGTTTGTAACCCCTAAGTTGATTTATCATGCTGCCAGATCGACTTGATGAAAACTGCAAAATGATATGGAGGATTCTCCCTTTTGTGGTTTGGTGGGTATTGAAATAGAGAGGAATGAATGGGTTTTGAAATAAGGAAAAAAATGTGCATAACGGTCATCTAAATTAAGGAATTTGAAAGAGAAGGTGGTTTGTAAGTGGGAGAAGCTGAAAGGGACGATGAATACTTTCCCTTGACAAGTGCTCTTTTTGGTAATCCTGGGTGGCCAAAACTAGATCTCATCTTAAGGAATGAATCAAATGATGCAGGGATGAACCTTACATACCTTTCCTGGTCACATTAGGATTGAGGGCTCAAATGAAGTGGAAATAGGGCTGCAACTTGGGCAGGCTTAACCCGAGCGCGAGGGGCTTAACCCGACTTCAGGCCGGGCTTGGGTTGGGCACTATAGGGCTCGGGCTCGGGCTCGGGCTCTGGCCTAATTGTTTAAATCCGATCAAAACTCGGGTTGGGGCTTTTGGAAACCCAACCCAACCCAACCCGAGCCCGACCATAATACTATAAATACAAAATATTTCCCCAAACAACCAAACCCTAGATGCAACTTTTCTGTCTTTCCCAAATCTCTCTCGTACCAAACCCTAAATGCCCTTTTCTCCTTCATCTCTCTTTGATCTCGCTAATCTCTTTCTTATTTTGCACCTTTGCCTCTCTCTATTTCTGATCTTATTGTGTTTCTCTTGCGGCGGCAACAACTCTTTGTCGTTTGGATGAAGATTCGAAAGCAGCTTGTGTCACAAAGTCGCCCATCAACCCATCCGATATCTTATTAAATCGATCTGGGTTGGAGATCTTCTTACTCTTCCAGTGGACAAAGGGGCTGCCCTCCATAGTGGAGAAGATGGGTTTGTTTGAATACCGTAACATGCACTCATCGAACCATATATAAATGATTTCTTGTTTGGGAAACATTGTATGATCTCTGTCTCTACACTAGAAGAATCCATAGACTTTGTCAAGACTTGAGCCCTCAGCATCTGCATTATGGAGTGCATCAGAAGAGGATAGAGAAGCGAGTGTACGGTTGAGGGTACTCCTAAATATGCTACTATGGGTTGATTTTCGTTTCCTCTATCCTCAAATCATGGCATTCTCTCTCCGATCCTCCATGATTTATGTTTTCCTTTTTCAGTGGTACTCGTCTCTTGTATGAATCCGACAAACCCGATGAACTTGGCGAACCCGACCGGGTTGGGCTCGGGCTGTGAATGACAGGCCTGACCTTGGGTTGGGCTCGGGCTGGATGGTGTGAGGCTCAGGTTGACCTCTAACCCGACCCAACTCGCCCGAGTTGCAGCCCTAAGTGGAAACAAGGGAATTGCTAGTGGGCTTGAAGTTTCCTTTAATTTTTCATGGGCCCATTATTGTTGGAGATTCAAGAAACAGTATTGCATGGGTGTTAGGGATAACGGAAGGGTTGTGGAGATAATCAAATATAATTGAAAGTATTAGAAATATAACTGCAGAACTTAGTGTCATGTATAACATGCCCATTGAAGGTTAGTGATGACACCAATTGATTGGCCAAAAAGGGTATCGTTACTAGTTAGAAGATCCTTGTATATTTGGAGCAGTTGTTTGTTAGCTATCTTTTGTTTTCCACAATATATTTCGTGTTACTTACTAAAGTAATAAATCTAGATAAATTTGCATCGAGGAGCAAGCCAAAAACTCAGGTAATATCGGACCTACATATCTAGACCTTTCTGCAAGACAAAATGATAAATATATCCTACATTCAGGACTTTAATGTTATATATTTCTGATGGGGAGTTATTATTTGGTGGCATTTTGGAGGCAGTTACTTGCTAATTACATAGTTGGTCCTGTTGGTTATGGTATTCAATAAAAATATAAACTTATTAGGATTCTATCTATAAATATGCAGGGTCCTTTGCTGGTCTCAGTTTTCTTACATGGTATTTATCGGGGAAAATTAGAGCATTTGATCGTAAGGGCCATGTCGCAAAACTCTGTATTGTTTTTCTTCCCTTGCTTGTTGCAGCTCTTGTGGGAGTTTCTAGAGTTGATGACTATCGGCATCATTGGCAAGATGTGTTTGCTGGAGGTCTTCTAGGTTTGTGCTTCTAGGGTTAATCGTAGTGGGTTGAATCTTGTCTAATCAAACTTAATCTCTGATCGTTACGATGACCACTTCTCACTGTTGAGTAAATATTTTTTCCTGTTCTATCATGCAGGAACAACAGTAGCTTCATTTTGTTATTTGCAATTCTTTCCACCCCCATATGAAGTAGATGGTATGCTCCCTGTTCAATCATTATTCCATTAATTATTGAAGATTACTGTAAATTTCTTTGTAGTATAATCACTTTTGCTTACCATCCGGATGCAGTTAATATTCTAAATAACTTGAAGTGGGAACTTTTTCTGGGATAATTTTAATGTAATCCAATCCAATTTCTATGCACATTGAAGAGTTCTCGTGCATTAATTATTTGAAAAACAACCAGTTTTTAAGTGAAGAAATGAAAGGTGATTGGTTGGAAGCCTTGAGAAAGGATGGGATTTATATTTGCATATTTGCTTCCATCAAGTCTTCATGGAAGTTTGATTGACAGAAACGTACTTAGAAGTACCTACAACATGTACCAATAGCACCCAGAGGTTAGTTGGAGCCTATGATACCCAGATACCTGTACTAGTGCCTCGTACCAGTGCCGTGTTGTGTCGACACGGATACGGACACCGGACACTCTACCGACACGTATCCCCACGCATCCTTCATAAAAAGTTGAAAAAATTAGAAAAAATAAAAATTTTAAACTACAAAATAGGATACTCGTATCCGTATCCTTGTCCTTGATTTTGGAAAATGTAGAGTCCTATCCTCGTTTCCCATATCCGTGTCAGTATCCCTATCCGTATCCGGGCATCATAGGTTGGAGCCAAACTATGTTAACTAATCAATCATGTGATCTCAATCATGGTGCAACAAAAAATATATTGAGAATAGTTGAAAATCAAATCCAAAGCCTCAAAAGATAGAGTTTTGCATCTCACTAACATATAATGTCAGATTTCAGGCATAGGTTGCGATTGTCGAGATACATGGGATGCTTTACTCATGGGATAAAAGGACAAATGGTCATGGGGCCCACATGCATATGAGTTAAGGGCTGCTTATTGTACTTTCTAAAACTTCTAACAGTTTTGGTATGGGATGATTTTTGGTGAGGATGGTCTCTATGGTGAGATCACCCTCACAAAAATTCAAACCATTCTGATATTCATAGCATGGTTTACAAGTTGAAGAATTATTGACCGTCTATTTTTTACCGTTGACTTGAAACCCATATTTGATGGTGTTAGAAATTTCAGAATGGGCTGATTTTTTTATAGGGTGATCTACATCGTGAGGAGATCATCCTCACCAAAAATCAACCATTGATTTATCTTCCATGTGGGTACTCCAAAATTGTGTGTGAAAATATGTGTCCGCTGAGCCTGACCCATTTTAGAATAGGCTGATCTATATGGTGGGGAGATCATCCTCACCAAAATCAGTCATTAATTCCTCTTTCATGTGGGTACGCTAAAATTGTTGTCTTTCTAAAATTGTCCCCTGATATATATATATGTGATGTTAGTTTTGTTGCATGGAGAACTTTAATTGTAAAAGGTAGTATCTAATGGCAAATGTTAATTATCATCTTGAAGTATAGAAGGAAAAAATAAAACAGAATTTGGAAGTGTCACCGAGAATCTGTATTTTGTTAGACTCCGGCATGGGTACTTTGTCAATTTATAAGAATCTATGCAACATAGTTCAGAATATTTCAACTTTTAATCCACTATTCATAAGGCCAAAAATGTTGGAATGGGCTGATTTTTGTGAAGTTGATATCTGTGCTGAAAAGAATGTCCTCACCAAAAGTCAGCCCTCATCTGCATATGTGCCCCATGATCATTTTGTCATTTTAGTTGTCACAAAGCATTTGCCATTTTATCCTAATCTGTATGTATTTATGTATGTGTATGAAGCAACCAAACAAGTAGTTATGACTGAAATATATAATGGTAGTAGTGGAATAGGATCACTATTCTACTTATGTTTGGGGATTTTGTACTCATGGTTTAAATACATATTACACTTTTATTCTAAAAGTAAGGATCCTGTTCATATACAATACCAGTGGGTTAATTTACATGTTATCCCTAAGAATATCCATCAACTATGAATGTAATAGAAAAAATAAAAAGACAAGAAATAGAAGAAAACAAATGCTGGAATTTTTAATTTAATATGAAATATTTAAGACCACCTATGAGACGACGAACCTGGTTTTATCATATATGACAGCCTTGTCAGAGTCACTATTTCTGCAGGAGGAGCTTTCCCAGTCCAGCTTTTGTGCAGTTATGGGTTTACTGTTTGGCCTTAGATTCAGTTTATGAGTTTGGTCTTGGGTGCTCAATGTGTTTGATCAGTATAAATCACTGATACCCCTGCAAAGGTAGTTGCAGAATACGGTTGGGCACCACCCTTTATTTCTGAGATCACATTCCATTGGTCACACTCAACTGCTTTGGTGCTTTAATTCTTGTCTGAACTCTCAAGACAGGCTCTTATTTATTTTCAGGTCATCACAGCTTGAAGCATCACTGAACATGATGACCTCTTTAGATTAATTCATTTAGTTATGTTAATATGCTCCGTTTGTGTTCCCACATCTTAGAGGAAGAGATCTATCAGCTCCTCGATTCGAGAGTTTCTGAGTTTTTTCTTCTCTTTTTGGGGCTTTGTTGGACATGCAGGTTGGGGACCTCATGCATATTTTCAGATGTTGGCAGAGCCACGAAACGCTGCTCAGTCATCATCCAGCAATACTAACTGCCTTAGTGTGCGGCCAACAGAGATTGAGATTGCTTATATCCAATATGAACATGGCGGGGAGACAGCAGGAGTCAACACACGGGACACAAGCCCAATTCTTGATTGATATAATGGAAGCAGAGAGGAGACAATGATTTTGGATTTTATATGTGAAACAAAATAGAAACTAGATCTGTAAAAAGTTACATGCCATATACATGCTTTTAAAGCAGAAACATTATACAGCCCATGTTTCTCACAGTTGGTAAGATCATCTGGTTATACAGACATCCAACTTGTTCATTCATTCAATTCATTAATTTGTTAGTGTGTAAAGTAATTTATTTTTTTCCTTTGAAAATCTTCAGAAACTCGTAACTTTTAATCCATAAGGCTGCTCGCAATGAAAATGGATGCATTAGAAAGCTCTCACCAAGATCTTCCAATAATCTCCATTATTAATTATATTTTTATTCAAATATAAAATTGACATTAATATTAATTAGGTTTTCTATTTTACCCTTATTAAATTGATTTTTATACCTAACAGTAAAGTAAAAAAAAAAGACCAATATCATTGTTTTAAGTTGCTTGCATCCACTTACAAAAAAAAACAGAGACCGACTTTTAGAATTTCAATAAATTTGATATTACTAGTGTAAATCCATTACTGAATCATCACATGCATCTCACATGCCCCTCTGCTAGTTTGGTAACCATTAAAAGTGTTACCTATTATTTATGAGGTGCAATTACCAATTAAACATATGCAACTTTATTGCTTGCAAAAAAAAAAAATTTTAAACTAACATTTGCAATTTTTATTTATATGGAGTTTCATACCAACTTGAATTTAGCTAGCATAGAATGTGTTGTTGCATGTCTCCTTACCAACTTTTTCAGACTTTACTTCGTGCTCGTGAAAAACTACTCTGACCATGGTTCTTGTATAATAACTTTCACAAACCGAAGTGAAATTATAGCCAACTAATTTAATTATTTACAGAAGAGGTGTGACAAATTTTAGGCGTTCATCTGACAGGATTCAACAGTTTATCCACACAAAGAAGGTAGCACTCCAAATCTCTATGCTTCTGGCGAATTTTTAACAGTATAAATGCTCTCTCAAATGCAGTAAAACTTCTGAAAGTTACTTAAAAGTATGAAAAATAATGGAAGAAAGAAGAAAATACTGTGCTCTATTTTCTTGACTCTATAAATGACTTCCAGAAGTCAATTGTTTTGAATGTGTTTGGTTAAGGATACAACCATCTCTTTCATCGACCAAATTTAGTAAAAATTTACATATTTTCATTGTTGTAATTAAAATGTTAACTTGCCATTTCTTTTTAAGTATTTGTGCCTTTCTATCTATTTTACTTATTACTGGACGAAGGTCCTTCTTGCGTTCCTCACGCTAAACCCCAATATCTCACAAATGCCCTTATTTTTGCTTATCTTCTTTTCTTCAATTTATTCACATTGCCCCGGTCTTTTTGATGTCAAAGAACGTCACCCTACAGCTCATTTGGTGTTAAAAAAATAAAAAAAAAATCTTTATTCTTAATATGACTTTCAAGTTCCTTAAATTGACAAAAAATTATTTTTTTTAGTTTTTGAATTTTTTTTAATTTATAAAAGTGCTTTGATCATTCAACACTTTCACATTTCATCTCCAACCTACCCCATTCTTCATATATGACCAGTTCTCCTCACAAAAGGGCAAAGGTGGCACATCCAAATCTGTGCCCACAGATTATATGAAAATCTTCACTTGGAATTGTCGAGGGAGTGGGAAATCCTCGATACTTAGGACTTTGGGTTTGGGGTGGATAGATGCAGAGGAAGGATCCACGGAGAAGAGGATAGAGAAGAAAGAAGAGAACAAAAAGAAAACCCCCGCAAGAAGTTTTATACAAATAATTTTTGTATATAAATGTCATAAAACGTTTTCTTTATCAACACTTTCAGACGTACAAATCCATTTTCTGTAAAAGTTTATGTTGATCAACTATTCGGAGCCTTGTGTAAAGTCAAAAGTCAAACTAGAAATTAATTATAAAACAGTTTTTTCGTTGGACCCGTGTTCTTTGGTATCAATGTTTTGGAGTAAACCTTCCTCACACCTGTGTGTGAGCAAAGCCGATCACACAACACAATATGAGACACGTGGCACATGCTTAGAGGACAATGACCGTATGGATGTTTGGCCAGTCCCTCGTTGCACCTGTAAACCAAAAATCAGCCTGATTAGTTATGTCAGGCCTTTGTATCTAGTACCCTAAATAGGACAAATCTAGTATGCAACTGCTTTCAGACTTAAAAGTATGCAAACATTGTATCCACCATTGAATGCTCCCTGAAAAACGTGTTTTTAATTTATAAAATATTTTTTTTTGAAGAATTGAAATAACACATTTTTCAAGGGACATCAACAGTAATGACAATGTTTGCATACTTTTATGTCTGCAAACAGTTGCATACTAGATTTGTCCCCCTAAATAATGGTCAATGATGCTTTAAATTCCACGGTTAAAATCAACCCATGCAAATTACTCCAATCCATTGCTTAGAAATTACTAATCAAGTTAATCTTTGGTTTACAAGTCCACTGTGGGACCAGCCAAACATCCATACGGTCATCGTCTTCTAAGAGTGTGCCCCGTGGCTCATATTGCGATGTGTGATCGGCAAAGGTTTTCTCAATGTTTTGATACCGAATTTGGCATCGTGGATTTTCCCGATGGGGGATAGCATTGTGGGAATAATACGGACAAATCGAGTATAAAACTTAAAAATATGTAAACATTGTCACTACTGTTGGATGTCCCTTGAAAAATGTGTTATTTCAACCTTTTCAAAAAAAATATTGGGAATTTTTGACATACCCCCTATGTTTGCTTTGAAAATTGACATACCCCAACATTTCGAAATAGTTGAATTACCCCTATAACTTGGTTCAGAGTCTAATGGCCGTCATTGACCACATTGACTAACAAAATATTTTTTTAAGTCTAAAATATCTCTTTCTTCATCCTTCGGGGTTTTGGCCAAAACCACCCCAAAACTAATAGATGTGGTGGTCGGCGTCCAAGAGACTCTAGTTGGTTGGTCGCCAGTGATGGGCGACCATCTTACCGGAGTTCATGGCCAGCCGATGACCACTCCGACATAATTTTAATGAAAAATTTTGGGGAGGGACTGTTGGAGATCTATGCCACTGAGAGCTGCTTGTGGTAGGCCTTCTCAAGTGAGCACTTGCAGATATCATAGATGGCCTTATTCTTGAGAAGCACAGCAATATCAGAGGTGGAGACTTGTGGTGAGGGGTAAACGGTGAAACTGACTTTTGATTTCTCACTGTAATCAACATGCTCCAAGAGAAGTGAACCAAGTCCCGAACCAGTGCTTCCACCCACAGCATTGATGGGTGTGGGAGTCATGAGAGGATTTTGTGGTGAATTTATCTATTTTCTAAGGAATGGATCGGAGAGATTCTTGGGCACTGCTAAGTTCTGAACTCGGTGGTTTTATGGGTCTATGCCTGTGTAAAGATTCACCCCCACGAAGGATCGTATTGGAAATTTGGATTCGGACCAACAACCATTAATATCAAATGGAGCAAATGGGTAAATGACGTGATCGTGATGAATCCAATTGACGAGATCAGTCATGTAGCACGGGCCCAAATAATATTACCCCAAACAGCAACAAAGGGGTTGTGTTGGTAGAACAGATAGCCACAAAATCTCTATTTCAGCATTTGGGTTGTTTCATTTGAATCATGTTTGCTTCCTTACATCTCATATGAAATTAATAATAGAAACCTAAAATCAACCGAAGAAACTAAAATAAAACGATTTAAATAGAATTCAAAAGAAACAGAGAGGGTTGGAAATGATAAGCAGTTTTGTAAGGCTGATTTGTTGAATTGGAATGAAGATATTGAAGTTTTCTGTAAAGTTGGTGAGAGATTCAACTCCATATCCAAAAATTGTTCTAACACCACAGCCGTTAGTTTTGGGGTTGAGGTTTCGGCCAAAACCCCTGCCTGTTGTGGTCGAAGGATGAAGAAAGGGATATGTTAGACTTTAAAAAAAATATTTTGTTAGTCAATGTGGTCAATGACGGTCATTAGAGGTGTACCAAGTGATGAGGGAGTAAATAAGCTATTTCGAAATATGGGGTATGTCAATATAATTTTCAAAAGAACAAAAAGAAAACCCCCGGAATAAGTTTTATATAAATAATTTTTGCATATAAATGTCATAATGTTGTGAATCTGATAATATTTTCATTGATCAACACACATATATATAGTCCTTGATCGGGACGTTACAAAGTAAATGCCGATAGTGTAACTGACGCAATATAAGCGGCGGTCAATCATCTGTTACAACCGTTATGTTTACAACACATAAAACGTTTTCTCTATCAACACTTTCAGACATACAAATCTATTTTTTGTAGAAGTTTTTGTTGATCAACCATACTGAGCCTTGTGTAAAGTCAAAATTCAAACTAGTAACTAATTATAAAACAATTTTTTCGTTGACATGTGTTCTACATAGTGGTAATTCGGTATCAATGTTTTGGAGTAAACCTTCGCTCACACCTGTGTGTGAGCAAAGCTGATCACAAAACACAATATGAGACATGTGGCACACGCTTAGAGGACGATGACCGTATGGATGTTTGGCCAGTCCTTCGTTGCACCTGTAAACCAAAAATCAGTCTGATTAGTTATGTCAGGCCTTTGGATCTAGTACCCTAAATAGGACACATCTAGTATGCAACAGTTTGCAGACTTAAAAATATGCAAACATTGTATCCACCATTGAATGCTCCTTGAAAAACTTGTTTTTAATTTATATTTTTTTGAAAAGTTGAAATAACACATTTTTCAAGGGACATCAACAGTAGTGACAATGTTTGCATATATTTTAAGTCTGTAAACAGTTGCATACTAGATTTGTCCCCCTAAATAATGCTTTAAATTCTATGGTTAAAACCAACCCATGCAAATTACTCCACTCCAACACTTAGAAATCACTAATCAAGCTAATTTTTGGTTTACAAGTCTACCGTGGGACTAGCCAAACATCCATACGGTCATCGTCCTCTAAGAGTGTGCCCCGTGGCTCATATTGCGATGTGTGATCGGCTTCTCAATGTTTTGATACCGAATTCGGCATCGTGGATTTTCTCCATGGGGGTAGCATTGTGGGAATAATACGGATAAATAAAACTGTTTGCATACTTAAAAGCATATAACATTGTCACTACTGTTGGATGTAGGGGTGTCAATCTTACCTGTTTAACTGGAACCGAATTGGAATCGGAACTGAAAACACCGGTTCCAGTTCCACTTTTTTGGGAACCGATTAAAAAATAACCGGAACCGGAACCAACAATAACGGTTCCGGTTCTGGGTAGCCTAATACGGAACCGAAACCGATAAGAACCGGAACCGAACCGATAAGAACCGGTACCAATAAATAAATATAGTGTAAATATTGTTATATTCTCAAGATTTGGCCCAATATACCCGGAACCGAAACCGGAACCGACATAAATACATAATCGGTTCCGGTTCCGGATCCATCACTTTGAGAACCAGAACCGTTAAGGAACCGAACCGATAAGAACCGGAACCGACCCGTTGACACCCCTAGTTGGATGTCCCTTGAAAAATGTGTTATTTCAACTTTTCAAAAAAAAATATTGGAAATTTTTGACATACCCCCCTATCACTTGGTACACAGTCTAATGACAGTCATTGACTAACAAAATATTTTTTTAAAGTCTAAAATATCCATTTCTTCATCCTTCAACCACGGGGGGGGTTTTGGCCGAAACCATAACCCCAAAACTAATAGATGTGGTGGTCGGCGTCCAAGAGACTCCAATTGGTTGGTCGCCAGTGATGGGCGACCATCTTATCGGAGTTCATGGCCGGCCGACGACCAGTCCAGCATAATTTTAATGAAAAATGTTGGGGAGGGACTGTTGGAGATCTATGCCACTGAGAGCTGTTTGTGGTAGGCCTTCTCAAATGAGCACTTGCAGATATCATAAATGGCCTCATTCTTGAGAAGCACAGCAATATCAGAGGTGGAGACTTGTGGTGAGGGGTAAACGGTGAAGCTGAGTTTTGATTTCTCACCATAATCAACATGCTCCAAGAGAAGTGAACCAAGTCCAGAACCAATGCCTCCACCCACAGCATTGATGGGTGTGGGAGTCATGAGAGGATTTTGTGGCGGTTTTATCTATTTTCTAAGATTCTTGGGCACTGCTAAGTTCTGAACTTGGTGGTTTTGTGGGTCTATGCCTGTGTAAAGATTCACCCCCACGAAAGATCGTATTGGAAATTTGGAATCAGACCAACAACCATTAATATCAAATGGAGCAAATGGGTAAATGACGTGATCGTGATAAATCCAATTGACGAGATCCATCTATGTAGCACGGGCCCAAATAATGTTACCCCAAATAGCAACAAAGGGGTTGTGTTGGTAGAACAGATGGCCACAAAATCTCTATTTCAGCATTTGGGTTGTTTCATTTGAATCATGTTTGCTTCCTTACATTTCATATGAAATTAATAATAGAAACCTAAAATCAACCGTAGAAACTAAAATAAAACTATTTAAATAGAATTCAAAAGAAACAGAGAGGGTTGGAAGTGATAAGCAGTTTTGTAAGGCTGATTTGTTGAATTGGAATGAAGATATTGAAGTTTTCTGTACAGTTGGTGAGAGAAAAAGAATAGAACACCACAGCTGTTAGTTTTGGGGTTGAGGTTTCGGCCAAAACCCCCAGCCTGTTGTGGTCGAAGGATGAAGAAAGGGATATTTTCGACTTAACAAAAGGGCTCCGGTTGACGGATCTAAAATGAAGGGTCGGGCTTTTGTTGACATATCTAAAATGACAGGTTTCTGTATACGGACACAATATGACCCATGTGGCACACTCTTACAAGACTCTGACCGTACGGATGTTTATCCTATCCCATGGTGGACCTACAAACCAAATATCAGCCTGAGTAGTATTATAGGCTTTGGATTGGACTTATTTTCATGTGCTTGGGCTGATCTCAACTGTGGACACAATATAAGCCACGTGGCACACTTTTACAGGATTCTGACCGTACGGGTGTTTGTCCTATCCCATGGTGGACCTACAAACCAAAAATCAGCCTGATTAGTGATTTATAGGCTTTGGATTGGACTTAATTTCATGGGCTTGGGCTGATCACAACTGTGGGAATTTGAGCAGTATTTGAGGTACAAAGATCCAATGGTGGATACAATGTTTGCATTTGTCCAAGTGGGGCTCGGTAACATGGAGAGTAATCTAGTCAAATCACCTAAAACCCTAGCTCTCAACTCAATTCTCGCTACCCTAAGAGAGAGACAGAGGGAGACCGGTGTTACTGCCTCTGTTACCGAGTTGTTTCATCTCAAGAAAGAGAGAGCAGCCATGAAGTACAACCCACGGGTTTCGAGCTCCCGGCGCAAATGCCGGAAGGCGCACTTCACCGCCCCGTCTAGCGTGCGCCGGGTGCTGATGAGCGCTCCGCTCTCATCCGACCAACGGAACAAATACAACGTGCGGTCCGTGCCGGTGAGGAAGGACGACGAGGTGCAGGTGGTGCGTGGGACCTACAAGGGCAGAGAAGGCAAGGTCGTCCAGGTGTACCGTCGCAAATGGGTCATCCACGTGGAGCGAATCACTCGGGAGAAGGTTAATGGGTCCACCGTCAACGTCGGCATCAACCCCTCCAAAGTCATCGTCACCAAGCTGAAGCTCGACAAGGACCGCAAGTCCCTCCTCGATCGCAAGGCCAAGGGCCGTGCGGCAGACAAGGCCAAGGGCAAGTTCACCGCCGAAGATGTCGCAGCTGCTGCCTCCGCTCCTTCCCTTCAAGAGGTCGATTAAATTGATCTCTCTTCAACTATTTATGTTTCTCTATGATGTTGTTGATTAGGGAAGTTAAGTAATGGATTAGTTTTGTTGTCGAACCGTCAATTTAGAGAACAATGTGATTTACGTGCAATTTTTGTTTGTGCTTTATCGGTTATTACGATAATTAGATTCTTATGCGCTTTTTGTTAAACGGAAGTAACGATGACAGTTGATTTCTGTGTTCAATTGAATTTAAGTTTTTGGCGCTAAAATTTAGTGTGCAATGTGAATTAAGTGAGGCATTATAAATCTTATAAGATTTGTAGATTTGTGGAATACGACTGATCGTTTAGACGTTTACTTATGATTATGATAATGATGAATCAAAGGATAATGATAATGATATCAATTAATTTAACCTTGTAAATTCCTCGTGTTCTTTGAAACATGGATTGACTATATGTGATGAACTTGAGGCACCTATTAAGTGTTAAAAACAAACTTAAAGCAACCAACTTGGTAGAGATTGAGTGATGTGTAAGAAGAGGATGGATTACCCCTGCTTAAAATTGGTTTCATTGGGGTCTTCTAGAGCTACACCAAGACTACTATTCCATGTCTAGTTCAATTCAATGTGGTTTTTTTTTGAAATCCTGATATGCACTGGAGACGCTGTTCTGAACTCATAATTATACAAAATTATCTTTCACAAAAATCAAAATCATGTATTGTCAATTCATCAATAGTTTCAATTCTCAGTCTTTCAATTGCGTGCATGGACATCCATTACTTTTTATCTGTTTAGGTTGTATTTCATGGTCAAAATCTTATGTTGAATTGAGGATATGATATCTGACAATAATTGTATGCAAAAATTGCTTATATAGAATATTAAGTTTATGCTTCTTATTTCAACATATAATCAACTTAATACCTCGAAAAGCAGCAAAGATAGAGAAAATGTACAACTGATTATCCCCCCTTATTTGTAGAATACTTGTACAAAAGACTGCATCCAACCTAAATAACTTAGGAGTTATTTGATGGCTTTATCAACGTCTTGTTTAATGGATAAAAAACCATTGATTTTTTTTTTCTAGTTTAATGCTTGGGAAAAACAAAAATAAACATAGAAGTCATTGTTTTCACTTGACCCAAGTTTTTTATTTAAATCATGAGATTTGAAAGAGTCGTAAGATTCACATAGAAATGGTAGGATTTTTGTATGAAAGGATTTAAGCATAAGATCAAATCATTTGGTTTAAGATTTGATTTGAAAAGTAGGATCAAATCATAAATCGTATGATTTTAATAACATTTGGCATAGTGATTGCATGGTTTGGGTGAAGTTATATGTTTGCCTATAGTTCATGGTATTAAAATTAGCTGAAGTTTTGTCGAATTTTATCAAATTTTATTGATTTATGTCCTGTTAGAGGGTCACGTTGGATTTCTCTTTTATAGGGCGCATTTTATGGCGTTCGCTTCCTTTTTGCCAAATGTTGGGGTTTATGGAAGGAGTGTAACCTCAGGGTTTTTGAAGGAAAGGTAGAGTCAGAGGCGAATATTATCCTCAACATCAAGGGTTTGTTGTTCTTTTGGTCCACAGTGTTCCAAGAGTGCTGTGGATTGTTGTTTGAGGACTTCGTCTTCCGTTGGGATATCGATTGTCATAGAGACATTTCGTAGCTTGTATCTCTTTGCTTTTTTCGTCTTTCCATTTGTTGGTTTTTGCCTTCTTTAGGTCATCTCGACCTCTTAGGTTTCTTTGTATCCTTTCGATTCCTCTTAATATAAGCTATACTTATCAATTCTTTTTTACTATTTAG
Organism: Euptelea pleiosperma; assembly: GCA_035048495.1. Taxonomy (NCBI): domain Eukaryota; kingdom Viridiplantae; phylum Streptophyta; class Magnoliopsida; order Ranunculales; family Eupteleaceae; genus Euptelea; species Euptelea pleiosperma. The sequence goes on along the minus strand of CM068550.1, from coordinate 17,492,963 downwards.
GACCAAAGCTTTAAGATGGATAAGAAGTGTTTAAAACATGTTTATAGCTATTTTTTCCACATTTCCTTGATTTTAGAAGGTTCTGAGTGAAAAAAAAAAAGAACTCCATTAAGAGTTCAAGTTAAAAACAACTTTTAGGTATCAAATGCTCACTTGTTGCTTTTTTCAAGTTCATCGGTAAAAACTATTTTTCTGTAGTTCTGTGTTCTTTCATAAATTTAAGCTACATTAGTATTAAAAATGTATAATGCATATCTCCAAACTTCTATATGTTGACAATTTTTTACAAAACTTCTTCACGTTGAATTGAACTTCTTTGAATTAATTCTGAATTTTAACTGAGCGAAGTTTAGGCGAAGTCAAAGTTTAGTACCTTGCTAGTGTTGCATTACACGTATATAGCATCTGTTCTTTTGCAAGTTTTTGCCTCGTTATTAGGTTGATGTAACTTATTGTTGTTGTCATTGTCTTAAGTAGGCACTCTTTAAATCCTTTATATTTTTGTTGATTTATTGCAAAAGTCATAAAAAGATTGTTTTTTAGAATAAAAAAGTAAAACAAAGAATCATTATGCACTGGGTGAATTTAAGTTGGGTTCTGTTCCTCCACGTTTTTCAATTTATTGTGAAAAAAATAAAACGTTTGAGATTGAGAGCCCTTAAATTTATGATGCGTTAAATCAGGGGCGCTTTCCTCTCCACTTGAATGTCTGTAATTATGAATTTAAGGAGAAGCTTTATTGGAGACAACAGCAGTTAGCTAAATGTCTAGGTGAGAGCAACAGAAAGAATATAGTCTCTAGTTATGGTATATATCTAGTTTTGGTTGGCTTTCCTCCTCTTTGAGAGGTGGAGTCCTTTACTTTTATTGATCAAAAGTTATTGGAGGGTTGATGTTCCTTCCACAGGAAGCGTAGAGGTCCATGCCAAGCTTTTTAGGGGTAACATGCATGTCTCGATGAGCACCTACTGCATTACTTTAGAAGCTTTTTGAGAAATCTATAAACCAAATTTCATGTCATTAATTTATTATGGTGCACTTTTTGCCTTCAGTGCTTGCTCTAGTTCTCTTGATTGATTACAGAAAGTTGAAATTTTGGCAATTAGGATAATGCTTTTCCGTACGAGACTTGTCTAGGAGGAAATTAATTTTGACCTATGATACTTGGATACCTGTATGTGCCCAAAGTACCAGCATCCACAGGATACGACACGGATATGGGTAGGATATGGCCAGGATACTTCAGGTATTTATTTATAAACAAAAATACAAAAAATAGTACATTAATTTTATAGTTAAATAGTACATTGGTTTAAATCAATAGTCCAACTATATTAACTTTATAAGTAATATAACATGAAACATTTATAGCACTTATGTGATTATCATTTATTTTTTTATTGGATGTTTACTCACTCAAGATTGTGTATTTATGTGTGTACACTTTATAACATCATATGTAGAAGTACCTATATCACAAATTTTAGTAAATGGGTAGGATTCTTTATCCGTATCCGTGTCCCTGATTTTGGAAAATGTCGAGTCGTATCTCCGCTTCCCGTATCCATGTCCGGATCCAGATATCATAGATTTTGACAAGTAGAACATTCTCTTTTGGAATTAGTGGTAGATTAGTTAGGAGGGTTGGATGGATTCTTGGCAAGGTGGTAATTATGGGCTAACGATTTGGCTGGCTCAGAGACCTAGATTCCAATGGATGTGGTAGCTCTGTATGTAGAAGTTTTACATTAGCGATATGAAAGGTTTTCCTCCCACAGGTCTGAAAGTGGTTAAAATTTGGTACTATTTTCTTTCCTTTTGGATTTCCCCTACTCCACTCCAAAAAATAATATGTGCTAATTTAATAATAGGCATTTATCTCATCATTAGATTGGCAGGAACTGATTGTGAGGTGGCTTTGACAACGGTCTGACGGCTTTATGTTTTAGGTAGCTTTCAATTTTTGGTTGTTTAACTTCATCCTTTTTTCCTTTTCTTTAGACGAATGCTAGCAGTACTTGCGGGGAGGGTGGTAATCACAGTCGCATTAACTATTGATTTGTGGCAGGTCTTGGGAATTAAACACACTATCAAATATATTAAATAAAATAAGAACTCTCTCTCTTTAAATCACACCGCTCAGCGACACTTTTTTTCCCTCACATCTGCACCATCAACTCTCCTCTGGCAACAACTACTTTTCTTTCTCGTTCTCAATGCATTAGCCATGACACTAGAGTTCCTATTGGAGCTTGGGGTCTTCTATATTTTCTGACTCTAGTTTGCAACTTTTCTAAACATTTTCCTATATCAAGTCCCAGGTTTTGATACAGAAACTGTAGGACGATGGTGACAGAGAATGACCATGAGGACTTGTCCAACCCATTCGATAACACTGTGACACAGAAGTGGAAGACGAAGTAGATCAGTCATGCTTGTGTTTATTTATTCTGAAACGGCTTTTTGTCAAGGTTTTTAATGCTCACAGCTTGCTTGCGTGAAGAGAAGAATTCAGAAGGAAAATTGTAGAAGTTATGATCGCAGGTGTGTACAGATGGCCAAAACTCAAAGATAAAAAGTAAGAGACAGATTTTGTCCACTGAAGAGCAAGAAGTCTCGAGTTACCGAGGTATAAATCTCAGGTTGCTGGAAACGCATGACTGGATTATTTCATATTCTCCGGCTTGACATGTGCAGGAATTGAGGAAGAGAGAGCACATGTGGGTGAGGGGGAGAAATTGCTTGCAGAGAGGTGTTTCAGAAATATGAACACTTCTGAATATCTTTTTTTTAATAATTTTTAATTCATTTAGTAGGAGGTTTAAATGAAACATGTTCATAGAATGACCATGGCCGAGATGGGGATGAGATAGATGTGTGGAAAGACTAGGAAAGACAAAATCAGAAATGAATGGCCCCAGTAGAGTGACAAAATAAGGACAATAGACTGAGATGGTTTGATCATGTGCAACGAAGATCGATGGCGGCACCCAGTTAGGAGGAATGTGCAAGTTTGAAGGTGCTAAAAGCGAGAAGGAAAGGCAAAAAGGGTCATGGATTGAGGTTTTGTGAGGAGATTTTAAAAAACTCGTCTCAACTGAAGAAATGGCTGAATGGAGAAATAGGATGTGTACCTGACCCCATATAGTTGGGATAAGGTTTATGGTGATGAGGATTTAATCACCACTCGACGAAGACTGTGGGTACCAACTTTGGACCATACTTGTGGGTACCGGTAGTGTCGATACAGATACGAGGTGTCTGACATGGTTCTTTTAAGAAGCCTGATACGCAAACATTTAGATACACCGAAAGTTTTTTTAATAAAAAGTAAGGAAAGAAATCTAGGAAAAGTAAAAGAAAAAGGAAAAGGATGTAACAAGGTATGCCTGAAACTGTTTCATTTGCGGAAGCGGCTTTTTTGGTAGTCACCGCTGCCATCTGGGCCCACTGACCGCATGGATGTTTATCCCACCCCTTGGTGGATATACAGACCAAAAATCACCTTGATTGGTAATCTATAACCATTAGATTTTAACACTTTTTAGCACTTTTTAAGGTGTTCTTATAGCCGTTGAATGCAACCATTTTATGAGTACTAAAATCAATGGCTAAAAATCATTAAAAAGCTGATTTTTTCTATGAATGTCTATTAAGGGGTGGGCTAAACATCCATGCGGTCAGTGGGCCAGATGGCAGTGGTGACTACCAAAAATGCTGCTTCCGCAGATGAAAAGATCTCAGGTATACCTTGTTACATCACGACCCAAGAAAAATAGCACCTTAGAGCTATCGAATAACATAATAAATATAAGTAGATTACAACCCATGGCACTACAAATCTACAACACTCTAGGGGTCCCGGCTGCCAATGCAGCACGCCCGCATCTTGAAGATTGCTTTGATTAATTTACAATTTTACATGATAATGGTCCTTTAAGGCGAAATTTGACTACTTCCAAATCCTAACCATTTCACCAAGTATCTTCGTGAAAAATCTATATAACAAAACAGGGAAGTTGTCTCCCCACGTATACCCCCTCTTATCTATTTAGACAAAGAAGGCCTGAGATCTTATCCCCCCAAATAGATGGTGGATCTCAGCCATTCACACCCAATTTTGACAAACACTTTGTTGGAGAGTGCCGTTGGCACTGGCCACCCACTATCTACATAACAAGTGACAGTGGTTGTCTTATACCCCTCTTATCTCATATGGCTTCAATAATGAGTGGTTGAGATCCACTATGCTTCATATCGATGGCTGAGATCAACTCCCACCCGATTTTGACAAACACTTTGTCGGAAAGTACCGTGGGCACGGGCCACCCACGCATATATCAAGACATCTCAGTTGTATTCTCTTATCTTATACATCCATCTAATGTGGACGGTTAGATTTCAGCCACTCAATCCGCTTCATTTGACTTCAATTTATTCAAAATTTAAATTTCAACACCGTTATTTTTTGTTATCTGTTATTTTTCCATTTCTCCCTCTGTGCGTTACAATACGTTAGAACAGCCGTTATAATGGAAAAAACAGGTAACGCCCCAGTCCGTTATACCGTTTGAGTGCTGAAGGCACCCAATTTTTGCAAACGCTTTTGTCGGAGAGTGCCGTGAGCATGGGCCATTTATTATTCTATATAGCAATACACATTGGTTGTCTCCCTACTTATACCTCCTCTAATCCTCCCTCAAATGGACGATGGAGGCCATTCACCTGATTTTGGCAAATTCATCGTCGAGGAGTGCCGATGGCATGGGGCACCTACTAGTCTATATAAAAAGTGACAGTGGTTGTCTTATACCCCTCTTATCTTATCTGGCTTCAATAAAGAGTGGCTGAGATACACTATACTTTATATCAATGGCTGAGATTAACTCCCACCCGATTTTGGCAAATTCTTTGTCGAGGATACCGTGCAATGGCCACCTACTAGTAATGTACAAGCAAGAGTGGTGCTACCCCACAGTTGACAAGAAGGAATCAGACATGCGGTTGAGAGCTCAGCCATCTGATTCCACGGTGCATAAGATGGCAGAGACGTTTGGGGAATATTTTTTTTGTGAGAGTGGGCACTATGTAGCTCTTGAAAACGTGCCATGTGGCACTCTTTCAGGCCCACTGAACCATGAATGAATTGGCCACTCCTTGACGAACCTACCTATTCAATATAGGCCTGATTGATAATCTCTAGCCGTTTGATCTAAGAACTCAAAATATGCTTGAATCCAAAATATACCAGATATGCAGGTCTACGAGTCTATCAAGGGATGTACAATTTATTTAACGGGCAGAACCAGAAATAATATGCCACGTGGCACGTTTTCAAGGGCCCCGCAACTCCGCAACCCCAAAAGCAAATTTGTTGGTCTTTTCATTATTTCTCACACGCTTGACATGGGACAATGTAACGGTCAATTGCTTGGAATTCTTCTCCATAACGTGACTAAAATTCCGAAAATCTCGAGATTACATATAATAAAAGCACAATATAAAAATGCAAGATCAAACAATATTCTGTCTATTTCGATGAGATCACCATTGCTTCTATGACTCAATTTAGGACCCTAGAACTGGGCCCACTATAATTTTTTGGGCTTTTTTGCTTTATCCCCTTATGTTATTGATGCAATTTGCATCTCACCCAATGTTTTCAAAATATTTGTGTCTCGCCCTTTGACCGTGGTCAAGTCGGATGGACATCCCAATACTTTTTAAATGACTATAATGACCTTGGGTGAGACGCAAATATTTTAAAAACTTTGGGTGCGATGCAATTTGCATAAAAAAGTAAGGGACAAGCAAAAGATCCTTTTTTTGGAGGATTGTGAGCTCAAAACCTTTCTTCATATACTTTTGGCCCAACCCTAGGTGGACCTACAGACCAAAAATTAATCTGATTGTTACGTTTTAAGCATTGGATTAGAGTTGTTTTCCTTGGTTGATTTTATCCTTAGAATTTGAACATTATTTGGGGTACAAAGATCCAATGGTTTGAAATCACTAATCAGGCTGATATTTGGTATGTAGCTCCACCTAGTGATGGGCCCAACATCTGTAAGTTAGTGACCTCTAAGAATGTGCCATGTGGCTCATATTGTGGTCCCTCATCATTATTGACGAGGGACATTTGCGTGCTTAACAACCTGTGAAGGTGTATTCCTTTTAGGGTCGTGATGTACCTGAGATCTTTTCAAATGAGGAAGCGGCATTTTTTGATAGTCACCGCTGCCATCTGGGCCCACTGACCGCATGGATGTTTAGCCCACCCCTTAGTAGATATTCATACCAAAAATCAGCTTGTTTGATGATTTTTAGCCGTTGGTTTTAGTACTAAAAAAATGATTGAATTCAACAGCTATAAGAACGCCTAAAAAGTGCTAAAATCTAATGGTTGTAGATTACCAATCAGGGTGATTTTTGGTGTCTATAACCACCAAGGGGTGGGATAAACATCCATGCGGTCAGTGGGCCCAGATGATAGTGGGGAGTAACAAAATCGTGCTTCCACATTTAAAAATATTTCAGACATACCTTGTTACATCTTTTTCCTTCCCTTTATAGTTCGAAATCCTCCAAAAAAACAAAAAGGTAGAGCTCACAATCCTGAAAAAAAAAGCCTTATTTATTTTTTGGCTTGTCCCCCTTACTTTATTGATACATTTTGCATCACACCCAATGTTTTTAAAATATTTGCGTCTCACCCAAGGTCATTATGGTCATTTAAAAAATATTGGGATGTCCATCCAAAGACTGTCGACGTTGACCATGGTCAAAGGGTGAGACACAAATATTTTAAAAATATTGGGTGAGATGCAAATTGTATCAATAAAGTAAGGGGGTAAAGCAAGAAAGCCCTAATTTTTTTAAATTGCCCTTTAACCTTTGTTTGTTTGTCTTTAATTGAGGGTCAGTTGATCCAGTGTTTTATCGATGGTCCAAACTTAATCACTTGTTTGATAAAGATCTAGGGCCACACCTGCCTGCATCATGGGTTCAATGGCTTATCCACCATTGATCACTTAAATCATTTTTCTTAGAACGATCTCTGACCTTTGGTGAACTGAGTTCGGTTCACCTTAGGTGTATCTTATCAAAATAACGTCTCATCAGGCAGCATCTTTTGGATGCTCTTTGAAACTTTCTTAGTTTTGAATGCTTTATTAAAACTAATTTAATTCATATAGTGACACGTGGATACATAAAAATTATGGAGGGTGACAGCATTTCGGCGTCTCCTTTGAAGAATTTAGCGCCTTGGCCAACAGAGAGACCCCAAAAATCCTCGTCAAACGTCCATATAATTTCAGATTCTTTTTTCTATACAAATAAATTAAATTAAACCGTAACCATACTCCTTAAAATCTGTAACACACAAGACATAATCTGACCAAACTGCCCTTATGATATTGAATCTTGATAATTTAGATTAGGGGTGTCGCGGATTTGGTTCTAGTTCGGTACCAACGTACCCCGAAATGGACACTTTTGGAGCGTATTGGTTCTGGTTCTGTTACCAAAACAAGTAGATCTGGAACTGGAATCGATATGTTGACTCAATATGTATGTTGTATAAATAATGTGAAATAAGTTTTCATATTACAATTTAAAAATACCTTGACAACTTTAGTACTACAGTATATACTTCGGTTCCGTTTCCAGTTCAGACCGGCTGCGTACTAGTGCATCAAGAATTGAAACCTATTATATATTTCGGTTTTGGGTGTTTTGGGTCCGGTTCTAAAATATTGCTAGTCCTCGAACTGAGATAATCGAGACTGATTCCTATCAGGTTTGATCCTACGTGTTTTCATAAATGGATTAATTCCATTTTTAAATTGTGGATTAATATTTTGATCCTATATATTTTCATTTTTTTTTTTTTTTTTTTTTATCATCTTTCGTTTTATATTATTTTTTAAATTTAAAAAGTTTTATGAAAATTTTCAAAGAAAACAATTTATTAAAGATGGCTAATCTTCAAATATGGCTAAGCAGCATGGTTCAAAATCTCGGGATCGGCCTAGACTTTGAACCATGCTAAGCAGTTGGGGACACGGCTGGAGAGCCTCTTTCATGGCTAACAAATATGGATAGCTATTGGAGATGCCCTTATTAGTAATTTGCTTAAAATATCCGGTCAGACCTGGCTTTGTTGACCCCAGCGAGGCCCAGCTCGCTTGTTAGGAAGTCAGCAGACCGTTTGGCGGGTTTCTGGTCACTGGTGAGAGTCGTGAGACCACGCACATTAAACTCGTTACAATTTGGACAAAGACCTCGCTTCCTATTTAAGGGGATACTCATCTTTGCCTCAATCATCAAACTCTCTCTCTCTCTCTCTCTCTCTCTCTCTCTCTTACAGGAGAATAATATGGAGATGATTTCTAGTTTTTCATCAACTCCATTTTATGGGAGTTTAAAGAAGTACTGGAAGAGGAGACGATACCAACGTCTCCATAGTGAGATAACGAGCAAGAAGAACGTGAAGATCGCAAGGTTTGGAGGGAATAACAATCGGCGATTCTGGAAGATACGAGCGATACCAAAGCTGCGACTGAAGATTGTATCGCCGATCAAGCTTTTGGCCAAGTTACGGGACGCTTATGTTGATATGATGCTTGGGTTGGCGGGCAACAGTGGAAATGTTTTCGGAGGGAAGAGGATTCCCAAGGCTCGGGAGGTCCCCATGGTTATTACTTCTGAGGAATGTGAGAGGAAGTTGCTTTTTGAAATTTATAGAGTTCTAGTGGCTTCTCGTGAATTACCTGCTTTTTGAAGAAATCCCTACAAGTGTAATTATTTTCTCTTTAGTCCTTTTTTCTTTTTTATTTGTAATTTATGAGGAATCATCAAATCAAGGTGGCTAATTGTGTGAAAAGGCCTTGTTTTTTTTTTGAAGATTGTATAAAATGTATTGAAAAGGTTGGAGTTTTGGTTCTTCTCGGATTTATAATGCTTATTTTTTTTCTTCCAAGTTCTGAAATTCTATTTTCAATTCCAAATCCAAGTCGGGTAACCAAACATTAAACAAGGACTTGAGGAAAGAGAGGTTATTAAATCAGGATAGGCCGCAGACATCTAGGGAGGCGGTCAGGACGACTGACCTCTTAATGGGTCCTATCTAAGAGATCTCTTACATCAATTATCAATTGGATGGAATGATCTCATACATCAAATGCAAAAGGGGATGCTCCTGTACTGGCAAAATCCCCATACAAAAGTGGTCCACTTTCTGAAAATCATATCCGAAGAAGATGCCATCTTGGTGAATACTTTAGGTATGACCCCTCCATTAAAGATCTATATATATAGAACTATACCCATTTCTTACACCAGGTGGTGGGGCCCACATGGAGATCGCGTTGGACAATCCAATCATTCTGTGAGTTTTCATTAATATTGCCTTAATGATGACCATCTCCCAAAATCAGTCCACGTCGACGTTGCTAATTGTGAGTGCATTATTTGTACTTATGTATTTGAACCGTACATGTGTACATTGGTAAAATATTAAATGTTGTAAGAAAAAGAATGGCTTACAAAACAACAAGCTTGTTGAACTAAAGAGTTGAAGAACCATCAAACTGCCTTGCTAAGCAACTAGACCCACCCAATCAGGCTGTCAGATCTCCTAGCCAAGCTGCCAAGCTATTCCGCCGAATTGCCAGTAGGCTTATTGGAGAGTCGAAGAGCTGCCTTGCTAACAACATGCTTAAAGAATTGAGGAATTGGAGAACTGAAGAGTTGAGGAATCAAAAAATTGAAGAATCGATCAAAGAACTTCCTTGCAAACAACAGGCTTACTGAACTGAAGAGCCGAAGAGTCGCCTTGCTAACAACAAGCTTGCTGAACTGAATAGCTGAAGAACCACCAAACTACCTTGCTATGCAACGGGGCCCACCCTATCAAGCTATCAGATCTCTTGGCCGAGCTGCCAAGCTGTTCAGCTGAATTGCCTGATAAACTAGTTGAATTATAGAATTGCCACCTTGCTGGATGAGGGAGATTTAACGTTTTGATGACAAGTGGCAATATTGACCGAATACTTCAAAGAAGAAGTTAATTAAGACTCGGTCAAATAGAATAACCCATAGGGATGCTAAGAGGGATGCTTCTCTAAATAAGGAAGTAGACTCCCATTAGAATACGAAAACTAATCTTGATGAGAAATGGCGACAAACAAGCTAATCGTATAAAAAATCAAATTATCCGTACCATCCAAGGATCCAAACTCCGAGAAGAGCTCTACGCCTACATCTATATAAAGAAGGGTCCTCAATGGTACAAGGAATGGATTCTTCTCTAAAACCTCATCTCCTATTACTGCTACTTACTTGAGCATCAGAGTGGTTTCCTTGCAGGTGGAGGAGTGCAAGTTGAAGTTTGCCGTGGAGATTCGTCATGCTAGATTTTTGCCCACACTAATCATATAAAAAAATTGACATAAAGGTGTCGTTTAATTGGATGGTCTGAATTGTTCAAATTAGTCAATTTTTCATTAGGTTATGAATGTCAAAATGAACTGATTTTTTGTGATAAGGATTAATAAATGTCACCACAATATGGATACGTCACAGTGCAGTTGGATTGTCCAACATGATCTCCATGTGGGCCCCGCCATTGGGTGTGTATATATATATATCTAATGCTTCTCTTAATTGTATTATTATCATGGAAAAGTTTTCATCTTCAACTGCAAGACACCCTTAGAGACTAGAATATTTTTTGAGATTCGTCGAACCCATCCCAAACTCCAAGGGATCCATCTTGCTCTTGATAAACATCATACTCCTTCTTAAGCAAGTTAGTGTTAGAGAACAATATGGTTTTTGAAGAAAAAAAAATAAACTGCAGAGTGCATATAATTGTGAAAGATTCAACAAAAAATGAATAAGACTAAGAGAAGAAGAAGTATCACATAATTCTAATGTAAATAGAATAAAAAAGAGAAATTTTGAAGATTTATTGGTGACTGAGGCTTGCTTTATATGCAATGTCTTAAAGGCAGAATTCACCCTACTCTGATGCCGACAGGTTTGCGGGTGTCCATTTCCCAAGATTCAACAATCTCATGACTCAAGAAGACAACACTCCAATCTCAGAGTCGCGTGAACCGAAAGACAACAATGCTCAAAATAAAATACAAAGATATAAAAGGTTCTGTAATAGTATTTTTATAGAAGATAATAATATGAGTAAAAAAGATAAGAGAGTGCAGAAGGAGTTCATTATATAAAGAAGGATGTACGTGACTGTTTTGAACAAGTGTGTGTCTGAAGCAATGCATTTTGGCAGGCGGATCCCAAGCAAGTGCCAACACCACAGAAGAAGTTGAAGCTTTAGCGGTCCGGTGGGGTCTCCAACGAGCTATCCAGCATGGCTTTATGGAGCTGGAGATCGAAATGGATGCACAAAGATTGGTGCAATCTCTTAAAAAAAAAGTCCTCTGCAGTTGGATGGTTCTCCTCAACTTCTTGTGCAGACATCTTGAATCTTACTTCCTCCTTACTCTTTTTTGTTTTTTTGCATACTCCTAGGGAGTTAAACTCTGTGGCCCATGAACTTGCTGCCAAGGCTAAATCTTGGCCGTTAGTACGTGAGCGGTCCCATACTCTTCCCCTTGGCTCCAAAAAGCCATTGATAGGGATAACATTATTAGCCACTCCTGATGTTTCTTTTTTGTTGGTTTTCACAACAATATATTTGTGGAAGTCCAAGAACAGTTTTACTGTCATCCCTAGGTCCAGAGCACTGAAGGTCCTCGACATTCACACCACACAAATTCCAAAGACCATCCAACAATTTGGACCCTTGGGAAGACATCGTCCCTAGGTCCAGAGCACTGTCCCTGGACCAGAAAAAAAAACAGGAAACAACGACCAATGCTTAATAAATGCTGTCCCTTGGGGACTGCAAAGTTTGAAGTCCTCCTCCCAAAATGTCTGACACGTACCTTGTTGACAACCCTTTAACCAACTAATCAAGGGCTTAACATGGGTTGGGTTAATGCCTTGGGTTACGTGTCAGACATTTTGGAAGGGGACTTCAAACTTAACTTTGATGACAGGCACAATATGAGCACGTGCTACACACTTAGAGGACTCTAACCGTATGGATGTTTGGCCAATCCGTAGGTGGACCCATAAACTAAAAATCAGCCCGGTTAGTGATTTCCAGGCGTTGGATTGGAATTATTTTCGTGGGTTTATTTTTATCGGAATTTGAGCATTATTGACCATTTTTGAGGTACAAAGATCCGAAGGTTTGAAATCACGAATAAAGCTAATTTTTGGTTTGTAGGTCCACCTAGGGATTAGAAAAAATCCATACGGTTAGAGTCCTCTAAGAGTATGCCACGTGGCTCATACCACGCCCTGTTATCGACCTCGATGAGGAGCATATCATCAAAGTTCTACTCAACTTTGCATTGAGGCCAATTAAATATCGTCGCTTAGCGCATGGGGGGAATAAGTTGATAACATTTCGTTTCCCGAAATACCCTTTCGCTCCAAATAAAAGTTAAAAAAAACAACGCAGAACTACTTTGGAACTTCTTCCATTAAATCGCCATTAGAGAGCAGCAACTCGTCAAAACTCTCTTTATTCTTTGAGCTTCGAAAGCTTTGACCGTTAGATCTCAACTTCCTTTTAGAGAGGAAAACAAAAATAAAATACTCGCTTAAAAAGGCGAGCGAAGAGATCGAACAAACAGAGGCATCTGGTAGAACGCAGATTGAAGGAAATGGATACTGGAATTAGGGTTTTGGAAGATGAAGCTCCGTATCTTCCTCTGCAAGATGAGGACGCCATTGTTTCTGATAATTCTCGGTTGAAGCAGCTCGGATACAAACAAGAACTCAGACGAACACTCTCGTACGTCTCCTCTGTTACAACTTACCGGAGTTAGGGCTTGATTTAGGAGGATTTTCTTCTGTTTATGTTTTGATCTTGGTTACCGCATTGTTGGTTTGATTTGATTGAATTTGTTCTTCGTCGTCGTTAGTGAAATTTGGTCCTTTCTTCGTTGATTTTTCGGTTTTCGATTTTCGATTTTCGATTTTCGATTTAGATTTCTCAAACGTTAAGGCTTTAATTATTTCTTTTTAACTAAATTCTAAATCTCTCCTCCTTTTTCTTTAGGGTGTTCATGTAATTTTTTTGATATTTAGGGTTATTTGATTATTGATGAGATGTACGTGTGTTCCTGTGTAGCGCGCTATCAAACTTCGCAGTGACTTTCTCCATCATTTCGGTTATGACTGGTCTGACGACTACGTTCAACACTGGCCTTACATTTGGTGGGCCCCTGACGATGGTCTACGGCTGGCCGATAGCCGGTTTCTTCACCCTCATCGTGGGTCTTTCAATGGCGGAGATTTGCTCCTCCTATCCTACTTCCGGTGGGCTCTACTTTTGGAGTGCGAAGCTCTGCGGGAACGAGTGGGGCCCTTTGGCTTCTTGGCTCACAGGCTGGTAAGTTCGATTGACTTTAGGTAGGATTAGAGTGTATGTGTTGAAGATCCAGTTCAGTTGTCACACGTGGGGCCACCAGCATTCAAGTGCAACTAAACATTGAATGTGTGGTGGCCCCGACTTTGACAAACATCCAACCTGTTTAAATTTTCGGTGGTCCTTAAGTCAACACCGTTGCACCCTATACCCTTCACTTACGTCACTTCTGATTTCAATTTGAAATGACTGTAGCCCTTCGATTTATGATCCAATGGCGTGTTGTTAAGGAGGTCTATCAGGGATCCAAACTTTGACACGGATCTCCGTTTCAAGAGTTTTATACATCCTTCCCAAAAAAATGCTAGGTGGCACACGGCCCCACTGACCCTATGAATGTCTGGACCACCCTAAATCAGCTAGATTAGTGATTTCTAGCAATTGGATTTAAGCATTTATAATTATGGGCTTTACGAACAGGACTTGGATGGATTATAAGCCCATGATTAAAAATGATTAAATTCAACAGTTATAAATCACTAATCAGGCTGATTTTTGGTCTGTAGGTCCATCAAAGGTGGGCCAATCATTCATAAAGTCAGTGGCCCCAAAAGAGTGTCATGTGGTGTTTTGAAGGAAGGATGTATCAAACTCTTCAAACAGCCGTTTGTATCGAAGATTTTTCTTCTACAGCATGGTTCAAAATTTTGTTTCGTGTATATATATTAAAAAACGTTTATAGTCTAATTAAGCATAAGAAAACAGTTTAATCTTATTGAGACATACTGCTTTTTTCCATTATCTCATTTTGCTTCATTTTGGTCGATATATATATCTCGTTCGGTCAGCTTACCTAGACAATGAGACTATATGATATTTTAAACCTTGCTCTATGGTCTAAAGCACAAGAATGATTTCTGGCCGTATATGGGCTGGAGCCCAATGAGTTGATGGGATTGGGAAGAACTAGAATTAATTAGCTCTACAAGTCAGTTTACGTTAAAAATGGATCCATTAGAAAGTTGTTGATGAGAGCCTTATAATTCTACTTATTCAATTGTGAAATTACTATACTATCCTTAAAAAATGCAATGCATCTTGATTGTAAATGGGGTGCTTTAGTCTGTTTATAGTTTTAAGTATCTTAAATAAATAATAAACTACTGCATGACCTTCACACACAACCCACCTAAGGTGACAAAAAAGGCCGATGGCAATCCATAGTTCCTTTGGTAGCCCAGCCCAAAAGCCCTGACCCTCCTTAAATAATTATTTTAAATATATTAGATTTTTTTGTGGTTTTTAAAAAAATCATAGCTTAATTGGGTCCAATCTAAAGCCCAAACCCCCTTAAAGTCTTGTGCCAGCCTGGGCTTGACTTTTAGCCCACGGCCTAGCCTGGACCAAAAATTCCATTGGGCCCACTTGGCCCAGCCCTGATCGATTTACACCGACCCACCTCAGTCATGTGCGATCATGTGTCTCCCACTTGTAGCAATCTATTCTACTTATTAACGAGCCAAGGCTCCCTTTTATTTTTTGATAAGTCAAAGATATCTTATAGATAGGAGATCGAGAAGATCTTAAAGAGTACAAAAAAGAGACAAATCAGCACAGCACCTGATCAGACCTAAACACTAGGTCACAAAAAAATGTTCCACGCATTTTCGGAGATATACTACTCCAACTAAACAAAAGTGCTTTGATGCTTAGCAAAACCTCTTGAAAGGAACTTTCCTTTCCTTCAAAAGTTCTCTTGTTTCTTTCTAACCATATTCCCCGTATTGCCAGTGGAAACATCTCCCATAACAGCTTGCCTCTTGATGATAAAGAGAGCCGGGGCCAACTGTCCAAAACAGCCCCTATAGACTCCAGGAAAACCCAGCAAACGTCCAAATGAGCTAACAAGATCGACCAGACTCATTTGGCAAACTCACAATGCACAAGGAGATGGTTCGTATTTTCTCTGTTAGCCTTACACATTATGAAAAAAACCACTAAAGTCTATTTCCGAATGAACACGTTTTCAACGGTAAAGATTTTATTAAGGGTTGCAGTCCAAACAAAGAAGCGAATTTTCATGGGGACTGGACATTTCCAAAGATGAGAGTAAAGAGTAAGGGGTTGGGTTGATAGGTTTAGGTGCTGTCAAGGTCTCATAAAACGATCGAACCGAGAAGCTTCCAGACTTAGAATGAATCCAGACCAGATAATCCCCTTTCAAGTTAGTACAAGATAATGTTTCAAGCAGTCCATCAGCACATCAAGTTGTTCTATCTCCCAAGTGAAAGGACTCCTTCTAAGACCCAAGTTCCATTGCACTTCCGAAGAAGACTCACTCTAGAAATGATCAACTGTTAGGCCTTTATGTTGCGAAAGCTAGTAAACCCGAGGGAAGGTCTCCTTTAGACATAGGTTGCCTAACCAAATGTCCTTCCAAAATCTGATCCTAGACCCATCTCCTCGGATATATCTAGTGCCTAACATTACTCGGTCTATAACCTTGAGTATGCCTTCCCATTCTCTCTTTCTACTCTCATTCGTTGCACACATCCCTTCCACTTGTTTATTTATATTTAATGCATTTTTGTAATTTATACCATAGTTTTTAAAAATGGCTGTTTAAACGGTTTTAACGGCCATTTAAATGGTAATGTCCCAAGCCCGTTTCCGTTAAAACCGTTTAAACACATTTTATCGGTTTTGAAAAAAACGGCTGTTTTTTTTGTTTTAACGGCCGTTAAAATCGTTTAAACAGCCGTTTAATTTTAGAATTTTTTGTGAAAAAAACGGCCGTTAAATCTGTTAAAACCCGTTAATTTCCTTTTTTTTTTTAATTTTCAAATTTCAAAATTTGAATTTCAGCGCCACTTTTTCCGTTTTTTTCCATTAAAATCGTTAAAATCCGTTTAATACTGTTTTTTTTTTTCATTTTTGCCCCTGACCGTTTCAATCCGTTTTAACAGCCGTTTAAACGGTAACACCCCCAGTCCGTTTAACCGTTAAAACGGCCTCCTTTAGACCTTGATTTATACTTCAAATGCCATTGCATATGCTAATACTTAGTCTATCTATATAATAAGGGAGCTCAGTTGTCTCCCCCTCTTATAGGTTTCAATAAAGAAGTGCAGAGATCTTATCCCCAAAATGGACGGTTGATCTCAGCCACTCACACCCGATTTTGGCAAATTCTTTGTCGGGGAGTGCTGTGGGCACAATCCACCCACTAGTATTTTACAAATGAAACATTTCTTATCAACCTAGGCTGTCCAATTAGTGGATCGTATATACCAAAAACCATCTTGATGGGATTTTTTAACCATCCAAAAAAAGGAAATTTTTTGGCTCCCACAATGCCTAGTCCAAATTGCGTCACACAAATTAAGGGCCACCATCAACACATGGGGTAATGAGGCCCACATCCTTTTTGCAAGATTCTCCTATCAGAAGGCGACATGTAATAATTAAACCCCCTTTTAACCCGCAACATCTCTACTTGACCAGAGTTTACGAGTCTGTATTTGCATACTTCAAAAATACGCAACCATTGGCATACTAGATTTTCACTAAGTGTTTGGGGGAGTCAGGGTCACCGATGATGAAACAAATGTTTGGTGCATCAACTTCTCTGTTCCGGTCCAATTCCTATGGTACCCTGAACAAAAACTAATATTGTTGGTTCTTATCGGTTCTGGTTCTGGTTCTGGTTCTGGTTCTCAAAATGCTGGATCTGGAGCCATCACCGATTGTTTGGTTTCGGTCGTTTACACATACATCGATTCTAAACTTTATAATGTGGCAATTTTAATATTATATATATATATATATATATATATATATATATATATATATATATATTTTTAATATTGTATTTATACATCGGTTCCTGTACCTATCGATTTGGTTCCATTGTCAAATTATCGAGAACAAGAACTGTTATTATTGGTCAGTTCTGGTTCCAGTTCTTATTTGGTCGGTTCCCAAAATGTCTCTTTTCATTCTTGACTTTTCTTTTTTATTTCTAATATTTAATTAGTAGAATTCATTAAACAGGGTTCTTTTAGTCTTTACTCATGTGAACGCATCTTAATCTAATGCACTCACTAGTCAAGGGATCTCGCCGACAGATTCTTGGAATCCAAAAGACGTTTCCCATCTCTGTGAGATATTTTAAAATGGGTCGGGCTCAAGGGAACCCCCATTTCTGACCCCCGTTTTTTGACCCCTATCTTGGCGTACCCACGTAGAAGATGAATCAATGGCTGATTTTTAGTGGGGATGATGACCTCACCATATAGATCACCCCAATAAAAAATCGGCCCATTCTGAAATTTCTAACCCCATCAAATGTGATTTTAAAGTTACACGGTAAAAATCGACGGTCCATAATGCTTCAGCTTCTAAACCAGTCTATGAATATCAGAATGATTTGAATTTTTGTGAGGATGATCTCCTCGCCATAGAGATCATCCTCACCAAAAATCAGCCATTGATTCATCTTCTATGTGGGTACGCCAAGATGAGGGTCAACAAAGGGGGTCAGAAATGGGGTCCCTTGAGCTCGACCCATTTAAAATATACCGAAGACATACATTTTAGTTCATTGTTATCGGATTTGGTTCAATATCTGAACTGCAGCTTACTTGTCGGGACTCGGGACAACTCATCAACATGGAGCATCATGTGCAGGTCAATGAGAACTTTTTTGAAGGGGAGGGAAATTTTTTTTATTTATTATAAGTCCAGCTATCTATATAACGAAACAGTGAAGTTGTCTTAACTCTGATCTTATCCGGTTTCATAAGATAAAGAGTGGTTGGGATCAAATCCATCCATCCAATGTGGACGGTTAGATTTCAGCCACTCAATCCCCTCATTTATTCATCTCAGGTTATGATTTTTGTGGAAATCTGAAACTCCACAACATAGGCAAGGATTTGGTGTACATCACCAAATATGTGCCACCAATAAAGGGTGTCAATGGGCCCAAAAGCATGGCAGATGGTGACATTGGAATGATACTGTAGCACGGATTTGGACCTCCCCTATTATGTTATGTACCATTTTAATGCTAAACGGCTGTTATTTTCTGTTATTTTTCCATTATAACAAAAATTTTGACCATTATTTTTTGAAATTTTTTTTGTTAAATAACATCTGTAATTTTCGTTATTTTTCAAATATTTTCTGTTACAAATTTTATTGAAAATTTGAAATTCAAATTTTGAATTTTCGCGTCATTATTTCTGTTATTTTTCATTTTTGCCCGTGCGTTACAATCAGTTATAACAGAAAAAATAGTAACACCACCAGTCCATTATACTATTTGAGTGCTGGAGCCACACAATTTTGGCACATTTTTTTCGCAGTGTCGTGGACACAGGCCATTTACTAGTATATATTAAAAGAGAGGAGATTGAAATCGGTTTATAGGTCCACTCAGGGATTGACCAAACATCCATATGGTCAGCGTCCTCTAAAAGTGTACCACGTGGCTCATATTATTGGTGGTCAGGGCTTCCCCGACCGTCGGTGGTCACAGGCAAGTTTTACTCGTTAAAGACATCTAGTTTCGTGTCTTTCCTTCCCATCACGTTGGAATTCATCAAAAATCAAATAAAAAGTTAGTGAATACGTTAGGTCTGAGTGGGGCCCATTCCACTGATTTCTTCCTTTCTTTCATCAATTGCTTTCCTATCAATGCATACAGTTGCG
The DNA here is from genome assembly GCA_035048495.1 of Euptelea pleiosperma. Taxonomy (NCBI): domain Eukaryota; kingdom Viridiplantae; phylum Streptophyta; class Magnoliopsida; order Ranunculales; family Eupteleaceae; genus Euptelea; species Euptelea pleiosperma. The sequence goes on along the minus strand of CM068550.1, from coordinate 17,473,789 downwards.
TCTTATCATTTCCTTCTCACAGCAGAAAAGTCACAGACACTACACAAACCCATACTCGATTCAATTGCAATTACGAAAATGCCCTCTCCATTCAAAATTCAAAGTCCCATCTTTTACTTTTCAAGCTTTTGAAAAACGTGAAATTACTATGGCCAGAATTCTCCCTGTATTTCTTTTCACTCTTACAATTATTGAATCCTTACTCTTAGCTGAAACCCACAGTAACGGTTAGCATATTGTGCACATGGTGCACATTTAAGAGGGTGATCCATTTGTAAGCACTGGACCATATGGTCCAGTGTCAGATAATGGACCACCTTAAGCCATCATCATCATCAGTGTCATCATCGTCATATACTTTGGGGCTGTTAGGGTGCTGGGAAACATGTGTCACTGCGAGAAAAAAATTTATCCCCACCCGGAAACCTGCATCTGCCCCTAGTTAGCAATTCAAGTGCGGTAAAATACGGTATGAGAAACGTTTGAGTACAAGGGGGTTAGTTAGGGTCTCATGTTCAAACCTTCCTACTAGGTCGATCGTTTGAGGTAAAATGTTGTTTAAAATGGTATCAGAGCCTTAAGGCCTGGGAGGTCGCAGGTTCAAGTCTCCAGCGGAGTGTGTTCTCTCTGAGTGAGCGTGTTAGCAGATGGTGTATTCTGACAGATATTGTGTTGGCCCGACGACCCGTTGATATATATAGTTGTTTCATCTTTCCCTAACATGTCGATCGTTTGGGGTAAATGGTTCTTTAACGTGGTATCAGAACCTTAAGGCTTGGGAGGTCATCGGTTCAAATCTCTAGCGGAATGTATTCCCACTAAAGGAGTGTGTTAGCGGATTGTGTGTTGTTGTGTTGGCCCGACGACCTGTTGGTATATATAGTTGTTTCACCTTTCCTAGGTTGGGTAGCTGAGTTTTGGTTCTTATCGGTGAGCCTTTCGCCCGAAAGAGGGTCACCTTCACAAACCCAGTAACGGCAGAGAAGGGTTTTGCCGAAGCAAGCCAAGCATGCCGACGCCACCCGGCCCGCATTAGAGGGGAAGATTAGCAAAGTAGGAAAAGACAGAGGGAGGGGGAGAAGACGAACTATTGAAGTGAGGGAGACGTGAAAGACGTCGATCTTTTGGGGTAAATGATTATTTAACACTTCTCACCTTATATAAGAGGGTACAAGGGTATTTTAGAAAATAAGCAAAAGTAACTAACCATTCTCAAATCAATCCTTGCTGGGTCCCACCACCACCCCCACAAAGCACCAATTTAAAATCCAGATTCTATATATTGCACCTCTGGCACACAAACGTTAGTTTAATTCCATTCTATATTTGTGTATTTATATTATAAGTTCCCCGTCCCAAAAAATATAAAAATAAAGAGTAGTGATATCCCCATATAGATCTCACACCATCGGTAGATATAAACAAAAATCATCCAGATTGGTAATCTCTAGCCATTAAATTGTGCGCTTTTTAAGGAGTGATTCTAAACGTTGGATTCAACCATATTTTTGGGTACTAAATCCAAAGGCTAGAAATCGGTATGAATAGCTACAAAGGGCAGCCGTGAGTAACAGAAATCGCTAGATCTGGCGTGATGAGATCTATCTAGTCCTTTTCAACCCATTCTGGAACGGAACCAAGGCACATTTAATAATCTTTACCCAGTAAGGCGATAACAACCCAAACTAATTTCATAAAATTCTGGATATCCAGATTCAAGATTCTGTTTTTGACTATAGATAGAAAAATTATTTTATTATATTGTGGGCTGTCATTGGCCTCGATGACCATCCGCTGTCATCAAAGTTTTACTCAAATAACGATCAAATTTCCCAGCCTGTGTTGCATTTGGGTTTTAGTGCTAATTTAAAGAAGTAGAGGAGTGTCTTATTAATTCAACTAATTTTTCAGGGGATAGTGCTAATATGCCCAATCCACCGTTGGATTCTAGGGATTCACGGTCGACAACAAACGTGAACTTGTTGGTTAGCTTTTTGTTGGTCCCCTGGTCTCGAACCTTATTAATTTGTTAGCAAATAGAAATACGGCGCCTTCGTCTTCACCGCAGTGTGGTAATATTGGCTGCTTAGTTTGACCAAATTGCACCCCGCAAGTTGGAGGAGGGTGGCGGAGGCTTTATAAGAGGAAATAACAAGGCATTTGTGCGTGTGAGAGAGAGAGAGAATACCCATCTCTCAGTTCTTGTTTTTTTGTGAGAGATGGTTTGGAAACGTGAGGATACGGCTCTCCCTTCTCAAGTTCAGAATGGGGATGCTTCATTGGATTCAGGCCAATCCCGTCTGCGCCAGCTCGGTTATAAGCAAGAACTGAAGCGCGATCTCTCGTAACAAACTCGAAACTTTCTTTTTTCTTCATGTTTTGTTACCAATTTTTTATTTTCTGTTGATTCCCAATTCACCATCATGGATGAATTGTGGGATTTGGGTGGAGTTCTGGTTTATGGGTCATGTTCGGAATTGCAGGGTGCTTTCGAACTTTGCGTTTTCGTTTTCGATTATATCTGTTCTTACGGGGATAACCACCCTTTACAATACGGGGCTGAAGTTTGGGGGCCCAGTTGATATGATTTATGGTTGGTTTATCGCTGGTTGCTTAACCATGTTTGTTGGGTTATCGATGGCTGAGATTTGCTCCTCTTACCCAACTTCGGGTGGTTTATACTACTGGAGTGCCAAGCTCGCTGGCCCTGATTGGGCACCCTTCGCGTCTTGGTTAACAGGCTGGTAATTTTCTTTTTCTTCTTTTTTAATTGTTTTTTTCTTTGATTACAAGCTGAATTGTGGGCTTGCAGCTTGATTCTTCATTTGAATTTGGATTTTTTTTTTGAAAGTTTTACACTGTAACGACTTAGTTGTTATGATCGCAATTCACTTCTACTCCGCCCTCTTGAGGATTCAAGGCATGCTTGTATTTCAGATTGCTTTAAGTGTGCAAATCCTTTGATGAGTAAGCTTGCTAGTGCAATGGGATTTTCAATGAATGCATGCCGTTTCCATGATGAAGATGCCTGATATAAGTACCTCAAGGAGCTTATAGCTTCTCCGCAAATTTAGTAGCTATGTCAAGGGTAGCAGAATCTTGATATGTGCTACCAAGAAAACAGAGATTGAAGATGAGTCTATTCTGTTCAATTGGTCCACGTGCCCCATTGAGCAAATGGGAGTCACCTTGTCAGTCGAGTTCAGTACATAGTTGACTGGCTTCCCTGTTAACGCGAAGATCAATCCATTTGACCTCTAATAATCCAGTGTAGGAATATTTTATTTTTTATTTTTGATATGAATAAGTTCATATCCGTCGAGAGAGAACAACGGATTAATCTCTCTTTTCCATCAAGACCTCCCACCTAAACATGAAGTGCTCAAAGAAAACAACCCCTACACTCCATTGATAACTTAGACCACTGATGCATCAATGCTTTTATCAACATGATGATGCCTTGAATGTCACGCTCCTTATCTTCAAACGCCCTTGCATTCCTTTCCTACTATAAGCCCCAAACAATCGCAAAGGGAAGAATGCTCCACTGTCACCTACCACATGACTTAGTGTAGGAATTTAATACATGGGCATCATTTATGTCCTATCCCTTGCTCTGTAAGGATTCAGAGGCAATAAGTTGAAGATAAAGCTTTAATTCCTGTGAGATTCTGTTTTCTATTCTCGATATATCTATGTTATATTGTTAAGAGTACTTATTCAGTTACAACATTAGTCAAGACACTAGAACACATCAAGCTTACAGATTGTGTACGGAATGTGTATTAGTAGGATAACTAAGAAGAATACATAAACGGATATGCAAAATGGATGGGCACTAGTCATACTACCCACTATTGCAAACATTTTGTATGAGCCATCTCAACAAGAAATGTGTATGTTTGGGATAATGACTAGAAGGCATTTTCTAGCCACTTGATTGTTTGCCATCTTTGTTAATGACTTTGAACTTCTCTCATCCATTGGAAAATGCAGGCTAAACTTTATAATATGTAGCATTATCATAATTTATTACCAAGTTGATTATTTTTTTGGTATTATTTTTTGTGCCACTAGTTGTTGGTTGCCTTATAATTATTTCTCCATACTTTTGTATCAAGCTAATCCTTCCTCAACAAGACATACTAATTAGCGGAGAATACATTTATAGACCATTAATCGTTCCTGACCAGCTTACATTCTTTAAAGAATGATATTTAGCTATACTTGGAATAAATTTATTCAATCTGATTTCCTCAGGGTCTTGAGCCAAAAATAGAAATGTTTTGTTTTACCTGTTGGCCCAGTGTAACTGTATGCATGACTTATTCGGTCTCTCTGACCTCATCTTCTAATGCTCATCAAATGAATATTTTTCATGCAGGTTCAACATTGTTGGTCAGGTATTTCTGAGAACATGTAAATTCTGAAGTCAAAACCTTCAACATCTATTGGAAGGCCATGCTTGTCCTGGGTGTCTTATTAGCTATTAGAAGTTCATTCGAGCTTCTACTCATTTTAAAGACTTTTTGTTTGCAGTGGGCTGTTACTACAAGTGTAGATTTCTCGCTTGCACAGCTACTTCAAGTTATCATTCTACTTAGCACGGGTGGAAACAATGGTGGTGGATATCAGGCTTCTAAGTACGTGGTTATGTGCTTTCATGGGGGAATTCTGCTCATACATGCTATCATTAATAGTCTTTCCATCACATGGTTATCCTTTTTTGGACAGCTTGCTGCTCTATGGAATATAGTAGGTAAGAAGAAATTTCCATTTATTTTTCATTTCCACTCACATTACTTGAGGGAGCCTTCCTCAGGTCTCTAACCTGTGTTGATATTCTAGGTGTTTTTGTCCTTATGATTCTCATCCCCACTGTTGCCACCGAGAGGGCTAGCGCCAAGTTTGTTTTCACTCACTTCAACACGGATAATGGAGATGGAATCCATAGCAAACCTTATATATTTGTTCTGGGCCTCTTAATGAGCCAGTATACCCTTACAGGGTATGATGCGTCTGCTCACATGGTAAGTTGAGTTGCCATATTTATCTTCTTATCAAATAAACTTATAGCCTTCAGAAGCAAAACAAGGTCTGGCTCCATCTATTAAAAACTGGAGGTATCAAACAAGATATGTCAAACAGACCCCAACACTCTTATTGGACAACTCTTAATTTAGCCTTTCTCTCTTCTTCTTAAAACCAGAGACCTTCTTTGTTGTAATACATCACAGGGGACCTTCCTTTTTATAATTAGCTGTTTTGGTGGGGCCTTTTATGTTATGTAATTGAAAGGATGTGATGGAATATCATGCTTCTTGGGGTCTGTTAACTATCTGGCATCAACACACATATCCAAGTTACATACACAACTTAAAGCACTTCGCTTACATTGTAAATTACTTGTCCAATGACTTTCTATTCAGACATAACTATTTAAGCATCCTACTGCCCAAAGATGATATTTATCTCCAATTTGGCAAGTACCTTTTCCTTCAGATAGGTCTAGTTCAGTTATGTTTTTCATGGTGTTTGCTTCAAGTTTATCAAATCACTGTACTTCTGCTTTCAGACAGAGGAGACGAAGAATGCAGATAAGAATGGACCAAAAGGAATAATAAGTGCCATTGGCATATCTATCATCGTTGGATGGGGTTACCTACTCGGTATCACATTCGCAGTAACCAACATCCCATCCCTTTTGAACAGTGACAATGATGCCGGTGGTTATGCCATTGCCGAGGTGTTTTACCAAGCCTTCAAGAGTAGATATGGCAATGGAGTTGGGGGAATCATTTGCTTGGGAGTGGTTGCTGTTGCCATATTTTTCTGTGGTATGAGTTCAGTGACGAGCAACTCCAGGTGAAAACCTCTCTTTGACCGATATCTTCACAAATACCATAAGTGTTTTCTTTCTGTAGTTTCTGTTCTTTCCGTCCTTTGTAGTTACTTAAGATGTTGTTTTTGTTCAATCTCAGGATGGCATATGCATTCTCAAGAGATGGAGCTATGCCCTTCTCATCGTTGTGGCATAAAGTGAACAAGCAGGAGGTTCCAATAAATGCAGTTTGGCTCTCCGTTGTTGTATCATTTTGCATGGCATTAACGGTTTGTACATCTCAATTTTTGTTTCTCATGTTTGCATAAATTAAAATAATTCATAAGATTTTATGTGATTTACGTATGCCACAGTTCAGAATTTTAGCTGAGCCAGGTGCGACTTAGCAGAGTCGTCTCTGTTTCGGTGGGTGCAAGATTTTAAACTTCATAGAAATTTGGAAGGGACAGAGACTAATTTCATTCTGAAGTCATGTCAGTTTTTAATGTTTGCTAAGTCACACCTGAATCAAGTCATTAATCCCTGCTTGCAATTGTGTCAATTTTCTTTTACTTTCTGTTATTTTATTGTTTAATGCTGATTGTGCAGTTCTTGTTTTGTATACATCTATTGCAGTCTCTTGGAAGCCTAGTGGCATTTCAGGCAATGGTGTCGATAGCAACTATTGGACTCTACATCGCTTATGCACTACCCATCTTCTTTAGGGTGACGCTGGCTCGCAAGACTTTTGTTCCAGGACCTTTCAACTTGGGCCGTTATGGGATGCTCGTCGGCTGGATTGCAGTCCTTTGGGTGGTAACCATTACAGTTCTTTTCTCTCTGCCTGTAGCCTATCCCATTACAAAGGACACTCTCAATTACACTCCTGTTGCGGTTGGTGGCCTGCTCATCCTCACTGTTTCATCATGGATCCTGAGTGCTCGGCACTGGTTCAGAGGTCCCATAACCAACATAGATAACTGATTTGCAAAAGACATGTCACAGTGCTCAAAATCAAAATGAAATACAACATATTTCTTTCCTCTTCTCATCTTTGTTCTTAACCAGTAGATGATGGGGACCAAAGATTACATTTGTTCAGTAATCTGTAAATTAGGACTACTATGATCATTGTCATTTTTCGATGGTGGTGGGTTTTGGATCATAGCCACGAGAAATTGAAGCTCGTCCTAAGAAGGGATAAATGTTCGCATTGGTCTTATTTAAGCAGACTTGATTTCAGATTTCTTTACTATTACGGTCGCTACGAAGACAAGTAATTGTAAATCAGACCCTGATATACATAACTAAACCAACACCCACCAAAATGACAATAAATTTTGGTTCCTAAAATGTGCAGACTTGAACTTTCACGATATTCGTAACACAGAAACTACAGAAATTAACATGTATGTGATTATAAAATAAACATTTATCAATAAATTTGATTTCCTAGAAACTGCATGCATTACTATATACATTACCGAACACCGACTCCAGCTTTTCACCGGCTGTAATATTATAAGTATGAAAATGACAGGTTGCTCCAACCATCTGCTTGCAACAAGCCAGGGAGTCCTGCTTGCAAGTAAAATTTCTCACAAAAGAGAACCTATGCAACTGCATGAAAACACACATCTGAACATCTAATCCAACATATTATCCTTGGCTGATGTTGGATCAAAATTGGCATCTGGCTCTAGAAGTTTTTCCAAAAGATCTAGATCTCTGACATCAGCCAAGAAGATGTGCACATCTCTCCATCAATTTATTTTGCCCCAGAATGTGAAATTCTAGGTCCATTTGACTGCAAAAGCACTTTTTCTAGGGTACTTGCAAGTTGCAACATTATTTGCATGTCTAGTTTGCAGCAAAAGAAATCATATGGCTGTTCACTGTTAATTCGATCCATCACATATTTTTTGACGGACACAAAAATGTTATTGGTAACATAAGGCCAGTGGGCGGAGATGGCCAGGACCCTGCCTCAGTAAGCAGGAGGTCCTGACTTCGAATCTCCTTGGGCGGCCATACCCCCTGGAAGGATTGACTTGCCATGTTTCTGTCCTTGTTTCACACACACAAGACTGTCCCTAACTAACCCCTGTTAAAAGAAACTTCAAAACAACAAAGGGGGTAGTTTTGTAATCCACATCCAAGATTTAGTTTTCTTTCCTCTTCCCTCCTAACCGTCCTTAACCGCTAACTAACCACATTCAAAGCCAAACTAAGAATAAATAAATAAATAAAATCCCATTTCAAAGTTCAATCCAAAATATCTGACTTCCAAGGCGTCTTCGTCCTGTTGGAAACTCCTCCATAATTCTTCTGAAATTACAGGGTATGTCTCTCTCTCTCTCTCTCTCTCTCTCTCACACACACACACACACACACACACACACACATGCACACACACCATATTATACAGAGAAAGCCATTTCCACACCAATTTATAAACATTACAGAGAAAAATATCCTAATGGGGATCTCCCCCACAAACCATATTATACACAAGAACCAGACTACAATGAAACCCAAGAAAAATGCAAACCATCAAATATTTTAAAGAAGAAACAACTTTTACTTGGTAATGGGTAGAGCTTGAGTGCATTCTTCATGCCTTCACTTCACACCCTGTTACAGCATTTTCATCCCTATAAGAAGTTATTGTTTGACTACTTTGATCGCATAGTTGTTCTGTTTGAAGATCCAGCAACATGTTTCTTTCACCTTTTTTTGTTCTTGTTTCCATTAAGCATCCATTACTTAAAGAGAAAGGTTTCCATGTCAAATACAAGGTCCAACAATGTACCTGACTGGTTATAGATTTTTCATGTCTTTCCTTCCAAAAACAATGGTCCCTCCTCATCAATTTGATACTCGTTGATATCGAAGTCGTTCACGATTTCCGCTCCATCTAGTGGCTACAGGCACCAAAAGTAAATAATTTGTTAGGACAACATCTGTTATTTTTCTTAAGCAAAATTTTGTTTGTTTTTTATAAGCTTAAAGCATCAGAGTACCCATGTAGTTTGAAATTAAGTAGTATGTTTATTGTTAGGGATATGCCTAACCAGTAACCAGTAACCAGTAACCAGTAACCAGTAACCAGAACTAACCTGCTCACAAAACACTTCCTCAAAATCAAACTCGTCAAACTGTTGGGGGTGCAAGCTGTTTTCAGACACAGATCTCCCTATCGGATTAGATGAACCATCAAGATCTCCCATATGTTGATTACTACCTACAACCACTGGATCATTTGGTTCTTGAATCACATCAGTGAATTCCCCTAGGACCTCCAGAAATTTGTTTAGATTTGTGGAACTGCAGGTCAATTCAGGAATTTGAAGAGAACTTCCCTCCAACCCAATATCTAAATTCTCCTCCATAATCTCATTCAACATATGGTAGTCCAGGCTAATATTATTTGACGATTCGCCGGTGGCTCCTGTCTGGGTAAATCCATGCAGCCCTCCATTACTCATCCTGTGAACTTCAGTATAGTTGTTGGTGTATTCTGTATGTGGGAGTTGGTTAGACCTGCTAAATAGCCCCACATTGCCGATGCTCGTAAAATTGTTGTGGTTTTGAATGCCCGACATGCTAAAATTATCAACTGGACTGCAGCTAAAATGACCTCGTCTCGCCTGAGACTGTGGATGGATTTTCAGTGCTGCATCAGTTCCTCGCCCAATGCTATTTGAAATATCATAGCCGGATGATGAGCCGATTCTAATGTGGTGTGGGCGCATGTGGTATGGGCGCATGCCAAAACCTGAGTAGTTTTGATCACTTGGTTGCTTATGAGATGGAGTGCCACTCAATACTTGGTTCAGGTTGCCATGATGATTCCCTAGTGACTGTCCACATCTTAATGCAGCTACATGGTTGATGCTTGAAGCTTCTTGGTTGAGATACTTTGTGGAACCAATGGGAAACATGTACACTGGATAAGCATTATGATTCTGAGTATTGCCTGCAATTCCTGGTTGGAATGCATAGGGATTGTGTTGCTCAGTGATTTGAGGAAAACTGGTTCTATCATGAAAATCTGTCATGACATTAGACTTCATCAATCCAACTTTTGATGTTTGAGTACGAATGGAGAAGGATTTCAAAAGGCTAGGTTCATGAGGTGGACTTGAAGCATCGACACGTTGTAAGCGAGCCCGATATTTCTGAAAGAAAGAAAAGATCACATATAGGCCACTGAAGTGTGAAACAGAAGGGAAAAAAAGAGCAGCAACAGCAATGGATGCATGTGTCAAAGAAGAGTTTCAAAGATATGACAAAGGGTTCTTAAAGATACAATATTACCACTATAATCGAAATCAAACTTATTTATGGAGATAATTTGTAAAATAAGTTGAAGGAATAATTGAAAATTGTTACAAGCAGCCCAATATACATTAGAGAAGCTTCCCCCCAACTAAAATCGAGGAATTTTAAATACGGGATACTTAGATTTGTAATCATGCTATTCTCACCACACCCTACTAGATTATGAACCATAGCTATAGTAATTAGCAAGACATTGAATCTCTTGATTAGGTAACTTAGGTTATTTTGTGACTTTCCTTATTTCTACCTCTTCATGCTGCATATGCATGTCTCTCACCATCTCCAGGCTCTATGTGTCGCCCGAGGCGAGGTAGGGATGTCATGGGTACAAGGCTAGAAGTACTGATCAGATTTAGCAGATGAAATTGAAATGATACAATGACAGAACTAGAACCAAAACTAAATTTGAAAACACTACAGAGGATGATGGGAAATGTACAAAAAGTTTCCAAAGCAAGATACATAACCGTTTCGACAAGACTTGGAACTGTGATACCCTCTTTCTTAGAAGTTCTCAGCTTTGTATTTAAATTCAATTGTGTTGAAATGTTTCAGTGGCAGATGTTATTAAGTTCAAAAAGTTAGATTCATGTGTCACCACTCAAAAGGGAATTTTGAGCTGGTATATTTTTTACTTTTAGGCTTTGTATGGTGATCAACAAAAAGTTTTACAGAAAAAGGATTTGTATGTTAGAAAGTGTTGATATAGAAAATTTTATGGCATTTATATGCAAAAATAATTTATAGAAAACTTATATCAGGGCAACCATACAGAGCCTTACTGGTTAACATGGAAATCTTTCTCCTAGAAAGCAAGTAGAGGGGATATGACCTAATACATATGTGGGGTAACTTGCTGGGGTCTATGATCTGCATCACGTAGAAATTATTATTATTATTACGGAAAATTTCTAAAACGAAAACTAAATTTAATGTATTTACAAAAATAAAAATAACTTTTGAAAATTCCCAAAAAAAGTAACTAAACGCTCTTTAAAAAAATGTCTGTCAGTCGTGACAGACGGTCTGATAAACGCTCTTTTAAAGAGCATTTGTAATAGACAAATGCTTTTTAAAAAAGCGTTAAATGTGGTTTTCAAGTTAAAAATCGACGGTACTTAATTCTTCAACTTCTAAACCAGTCTATGAATATTAGAATGATTTGATTTTTCGTGAGGATGATCTCCTCACCAAAAATCAGCCATTGATTCATCTATGTGGGTACGCCAAAATGGGTGTACCACGTGGATGCAATAAGAATACTCTGACCGTATGGATGTTTTTTCAATCCCTATATGGACTATGGAGCTACAAACAAAAAATCAGCTTGATTTGTGATTTCAAACCTTTGGATCTTTGGTCAATATTGCTCAAATTTCGCACGGTTAAAATCAACCCATGAAAACAATTCCAATCAAACGCCTAGAAATCACTAATCGGACTGATCTTTGGTTTGTAGGTCCACCTAATGATTGGCCAAACATCCATACGGTCAGAGTTCTCTAAGAGTGTTCCATGTGGCTCTTATTGTGCCCTGTCATCGGCCTTAATGACAAGGCCTGTCATCAAAGTTTTATTCGGTGCTGACGGTATGGATGTTTTACCATCTGTCAGGGAGAAAACGCTCTTTAAAAGAGTGTTTATTCCTGACAGATGCTCTTTAAAAGAGCATTTGTCAGGGAGAAACATTCTTTTAAAGAGCGTTTATTCTTGACAGATGCTCTTTCACGCACATTTAAAGTGCATTTAGTTACTTTTTTTAAAGAGCGTCTGTCAGAGAAAGATTTCACTTTTAGAAAACGCACATTTAAAGTGCGTTTAGTTATTTTTTTGGGAATTTACAAAAGATATTTTTGTTTTTGTAAATACATTAATTTTTTTTTTCTTTTTAGAAATTTTCCGTTATTATTATTATTATTATTATTATTATTATTATTATTATTATTATTATTATTATTATTATTATTATTATTATTATCGCAACTATTTGGGTTCAGCAACATGAATCCTATTTCCTTATACAACTCTTCCTAGAACTACATCATTGGTCAAGTCATGTATCTTCAAATCTTCGATACATACCTAAATGGAAGCGGGATTCTAAATGGTTACTTGGTGCATCGATGAAACCGACCTTCTTTGTACTATGAGTTTTAATCCTTATTACAATTATAGCCATTTTTTTTTAGCAAAACCATATATATAACTATGTAATTTTTATTTAGCTATAACTTTTCTTGAGGCTCAAATATTAATGGTCTTTTTGTTTTTAAAGTTCAACTACTAAGAGATGAGCAACATAGGGTGCTTTCAATATTTTCTCTTTTAAAAAATTGATTATATTTTTTTTTAGGAAATTTAATTTTTCAGAACATTATAATGTCAAACCCATAAGTGGGTTTGTAGTAAAAGTGGTACTAACAGAAGACTCTTGCCGAGATCTTTCCAATGATATCTATTTACTAATTAATTTTATTTAATTATAAATTAATATTTACTTAACTTAAGATTTCTATAATACCTTTATAAACTTAATTTTTTATAACTAATAATGACATACAAAAGAGTAATTGCTACTTAAATTACTTATTTACTATTTCAATAGATTTTTCATTATTTAAAGTTTAATTTGATTACTTGCGCAACATGTGCATCATGCATGCCTCTCTGCTAGTTTTGTACTACCTCCATCCACATCATTTTAGGCCTTCCTCTTATTTTATTTTTTTTGTAGTTACCATCGTGGGAGGGCCCCACGGATGAAGTCAGGTGAAACCTAAACCCGGTCAAGCCGGTAAAGGGGATTTCTACTCCTGGAACACTGCTCGAAGGAGGAAATCTACCTGTGTGGGTTTGACCCCACGACCTCCCGAAAGAGGTGGATACACACCAACCATTTTACCTGCCATGTTGGGTGTATTTTAGGCCTTCCTCTCATTGGTTTAAAGCTTTAACATACTCGTACTTATTATTAATGTCATCATTTGTCTTAGTCAGGGCCGTCTCAATACAAGTTGAAGCTTAAGGCAAAAACTTTAATTAAAGCCTATTTTATTTAAAATATTCATATAAGAAAAATAAATAAATAAAATTATTCATTTTCTCTCAATTCTAAGTAATATAAAATAAAAGAAAGTCAAAGGGCCCCAAAATCTCATATTTCTATCATTTTTTCTTTTAAATTTCAATAAAACCATAAAAAAAAATACATCAGCCAAATGCCCCCGACCAGAGTGCCTGTGCGAAGAATGTGATGTTAAAATAAAAATTACATTTATAAAAATGATAAATTTATTGAAATGATAAATGTATAATATTTTTTATAAGGATAAGTAGGCAACTTAAAAAAGGTTATTACTTTCTTATACTTCATTATTAAGTTTAAAAAACAAATTTATAAGGGTATTATAGAAATTTTAAATTAATATAAATATTAATATTATTGTTTAATAAAATAATTAGTATTGGATATCATTGGAGCTCTCTAATGGATCCATTCTCATTGTAATTGAACTTAGGCAATGAAAGTTATTAGTTTATGAAGATTTTCAAATAAATTTTTTTTTCTAAAAAAGTGTTATTCATTTATTAAGAAGAGAGAAAATATATGGAGCATTTGACATTTCTCTCTTCTCTAAATCAACTTTATAAAATTAAAACACAATTTTACCCATATATAACAAATTAATTATATGTTAATGCTTTTAGGGGCTTTCATATAACTTTGGAGATAGGTTTAAAGTGAAAGGGCAAAAACGAACATTAGTGCAACTCAAGACATACTTTGCGACTTTAGAGAAAAAAAAATGGCTAAAAAATAAGAACATAAGATTTAGAGGCCTTTCGCTTTAGTTAGAGGGGTTAGAAAATATAAGTGGGATAGGTGGGGACCTTAGCTAACGTAGGGATCTTAGGCCGTTGTCTCAACTGCCTAACTATTGAGTCGGCCCTAGTCTTAGTTTTACATGCCCAAGCCCTAGTCTTATGAGAGTTATGTTTTTTTTCCATCTAATTAAGCCTCAATAAAAAAATAAAAAATAAAAACAAAACACGTCAGGAAGGCCCCCCTAATGGAGTGCACGTGCGTAGCACGTGATATTTAAATAAAAATTACGTTTATAAAAATAGTAAATTTATTAAAATTGAATGTATAACTTCTTTTTTTTATTAGGATAACTAGTGGGCAACTTAAAGGAAGGTTATTAGTTTCTTGTACTTCATTATTAAGCATAAAAATTGATTATATAAGAGTATTATAAAAATTTTAAATTAATATAAAAATTAATACTTTTTTTAATAAAATAATATTAGATATCATTGGAGCTTTCTAATGAACCCATTCGCATTGCAAATGAACTTATGCATTGAAAGTATTTCTTTTATGAAGATTTTCAAAGAAAAAAAAACTTTTCTAAAAAAATGTTATTCATTAATTAAGAAGAGAGAAAACATATAGAGTATTTCACATTTCTCTCTTCTTTAAATCAACTTCATAAAGTTAAAACACAATTGTACCAACATGTAACAAATTAATTCACGTTAATGCTTTTAGGGACTTTTAAATAACTTTGGAGAGAGGTTGCAAGTGAAAGGGCAAAAATGAACATTATTGAAACTCAAGGCACATTTTAAGACTTGAGAGAAAAAATGGCTAGGAATTAGGAACATGAGTTTTAGGGGCCTTTGGCTTACGTTAGGTGGGTTAGAAAATATTAGTGGTGGGCGGGGGCCTGAGCTGACGTGGGGCCCTTAGGCGGATGTCTCAACCGCCCAAGTGTTGAGCCGGCCCTAGTCTTAGTTGTACATGCCCAAGCAACCTCAATTGGCTTTTTTTTTTTTTTTTTTAATTTATTCTTTATAGACTAATATTGCTACAATCTTTTAATGTGCTCATTTAATTTTTTCTCCTAATCTTACCATTCATCAATCTCAAGTCACATCTTCATCTTCTATACTCATTTTAAGAAAACAGTTTTATTTGTCCAATATTCTTAATAGAAAAAGAGAAGTGAGAGAGAGAGAGAGAGGGCCGGGGGGGAGTCCGACACTAATATTGGTGCTCTAAGTTAGTTGTTGAAAAGTCCATCTCACTTAGGCAAAGAATTAATGTTTTATAAATTTAGGAGGTTACAAATAAGTACGTATATAATTCAAATGTTTAATTTACCAATTACCTTCCCTTTTATGAAAGTTGTTGTAATCCCCCCACACCCCCCAAATATCTTGTAGATCTCCCGTCTTAAGAGAAATCCCTTTTATGAGAGTTGTTGTATCCCCCCCCTTATCCCTCGATTTGTTTAGAACGAACATGGAACACAGGATTAGAGCACATATAAATAGTACTATTATTGATATTCTAAAAAAGAAAGGATGGCCATGTAATCAATGCCCTAAAGTTGCATATAGTTGTTAGCAACAAGGAGAGCTGAGCCTTGTAGCATGCAACTGACCCATTAAGGAGTAGCTTCTCATAGAAGAGTGACACCCAACTACATTCATCCTACGCGTACGTGGAATAAGAGTCCAGGTTCGGTTCAATGAAGAGCCTCAATCTCTTTGTTCATGTCCAATATTAATTCAATGAGATGATAGCTATTGTGGCCATGAGTTCCTTAGTTGCATTTAAGGAAACAAAGAAACTCTTGTAGGGCTCAAAGATCAAAGAAAGATCGCGCGATGTAGTAGGATGTCGAGTACTAATAAGAGCAGAGTTGTGAAGCTATTGTTTAGTCTGTAATATTGTCACCATTGGATGGACATTAGATGACATGAGAGGCTAGCTAACATGTAGGTGCCTCAATAACTATCATCCCCCCAGGTATTTTAGACAACGCGGAGAAATTCTTGAGGGTAAATATGCTCACCAACAGAAGGAGAACTATGTCCCAAAATGGAGGTGGAGACATGCCTGAGGAGGGCTCTCCATTAATGGTGTCTTTGGTGCATGACACATCAGGCACTCACATGTTCTCAACTACATATTTGATATATATAATGTTCTTCACCTCAACAAGTGTGTTGTCTAGATCATCAACGACAGTGATAGAGCCACATGTCACCTCCGTACTAGGGTGACATCAATGATGAAGATTCTAGATCATATTCTAGTTCAAAGAATGAGACAAGGTCCCTTAGGTTATTGGCATGAGAAGGACCATCACTGTAGGGAAAGTTTGTTTTATCAAATATTATGTGTATATATAGAAATGTAAACACATCTAAGGTTACTTGTGAACTATATTAAAGACTAGCTCTTTGGAGCAAGTTTGGATATATATCGATGATTTTGCCACTATTGTCTACCTCATTAATCAGCTACCAACAATAGGGTTAATCTTTTTTATAATGGGAATGTGTTTATGCTCTGCAAGTTTGTTTTGGGCTTCAGTGTGATGAGGATATAAGATACTTTTGAGGGTTCACAATTTTCAAGGTGAGGTTACAATTTCAAATTGGAGAACTCCTAATTGACCTCTATCATAATGGAAAACTTTGATCTTGCGATCAAGTTGAGTCTCAATTAGTTTTTGAAAATGAAAGAATATTGGAAAGAAATTTGATTTGTTCTTCATTGGATAAAACCACTTGTACGTACCTGCTAAAATCATCTACAAATTAAAAGTTATAGAGTAGTTAAAGTCAGATATGGATAAAGTATAGGAGAAAGTCCCCAAATGTCAACACGTACTTATAGATAGTTCATTACAAAGGAACAACTTAAAGACTCACAATAATATTTTTTTCTTTATTAAAAACCTGAAGGATGACCTAAACGACTATGCCATATTTCACGAGCTACCTTGATTGGAGAGGATTGAACAGAAAGATATGTTGACTCAGATCTTAATTTAGGATCTCTAAATTAAATATGGTAGAAGAGCAATGTTTATATTCTTGAGACGGCGACTTGGGACTCCTCCATGCAGAGTGCATTTAATTTACAATTATACTCCATAAAGCTTGGATTGTCTTATTACTATTTTATAAAACTTTTCCTTTAGCTTGATTGGTAAACCCTGATCACATAACACTCCAAAAGCACTTCTCCATTTTAGCCACATAGTACTAATTCTATGGGAAGCTCATCCTCAAATCGCCCCTCTTTTATCAATAGCCAAACATATAGATAATGAAAATAAAAATTTAAGGATATTTTTTGCATGTATATCTTAACTAGTATCTCATATTTATACATGTCCTTGCTACATCATTTGCTAATAACATACACAAAGGAACCTCCTCGTGAATAATGAGCTATTAATTTAACCATAATGTACTTGTGCAAAATGAAATATTAATGTATGAAGTCATTCATCCAAAGTATAAAATACTACTTTTAGTCCTATAAGAAAGCTAAAATCCAAACCTGCAAATGACTAGCAATTTGCTTTCGCGTTATCCTAGGTTCATTCATTAGCTCTTGTATATTCTTTGGAGTAGCTTCTGGATCCATATTAGATAAGGAACCACCAAAATGTCAGTAAATATATATATAATGTGAAGGATAACAAACAATAGATAAGAAAGAAGAAGAATAATTCATTTGTTTTTAAAAAAAAATCTTACTTTTGGGATCTAATTGCTTCATTGCGTCATGAAATTTAAGGTCGAGATTATTGTCATCCCATATTAATCGTGGCTTCTTAGTAGTATGACCACCTTCTTCCCCCTCTTTGTCTGTCTTTCTCCTTGACTTTTTTGGTTTCAGATTGCCTTCATTTGTGTCACATCTGCCTTCAACTTCATCCTCTTTCAGTGTCTCTCTTATGGATTTCCTTTGGTTTTGGTTCCTTTCATTAATCATGGAGCAATCAGAGTTATCTAAATCAGAGTTTTCGGGCTCTTCCTTCTCTAAACTCCCCGCCTCTTCTATTTGCTTAATCTCAGCTTTCTTATTTTGAAAAACATGTTGCCACATGTTTTCAATGAACTCAATGCTAATAGGTTTCACAAGAAAGAAACAGGCTCCATTTTCAAGCGCTCTCTTGGCAATGGACAATTCATTATTACCTGACATTACTGCAAACAAGCTCAAGTTAGAAAGAATTGCTATTTGAGGAAGGAAAATTTAAGTAAAAAAAAATAGAAGGAAAGAGAAATCTCAGCTGGAAATTGACACTCACAAATGACAGGTAGGGTTGTTATATGCACTATGACTTTGATAAGCGCGAATGCGTTCATGTCAGGCACGTCGACATCAATTAGGACAATGTCGTATTGACACCTTCTCTCCTGAACCATGGACAAGGCAATGGATGCTCCTTCGACAACAGTTACTGAAAGAAGAACGAAATGAGATCAAAGCACAATGGGAAATCCAGTATAGCTCAATTGGCTCCACGAGGTCCCAAGTTTGATCCAAGGTATACAACTTACCAAAAAAAAGGCAAAAAAGGAAAACCACTACTCAAAGTTCAAACAATTTAATGTCTAAACAAAGACTGATAGAGATGCATTGTTTCTCATATTTTTCTCAAAATTGACAGAATTTCGAGCAGACACGGAATCCGTTTGCATTGAAGCTCATGGGAGATCACTTTTAACAGAATAGAAAACATGCATGAGTCAAGGAGCATCAATATGAAACACAAATAGAGCAGTCAATGAAAGATGTGATAACTGATAAAAACCTAATAATTTGCATGCATCTTGCTTGATTACCTAGACTTAATCTTCGAATATATGTGATCATAGATATACATTGGTAAACAGAGAATTGACATTCAGAAGGTTAACTATGAAGGATAAAATACTTAAGAATACCCATCAAAACACCTAATTTTAATCTAGAAATTAGAGCTAGAATTAAATAAATTATCATGCAGAAATAGAAAATAAATAACTAAAAAAAATAAAAGAAAAAGAAAATCTGAGTCTGTAGAGGCCTAGTCATAGATCTACAATCCCAATAAAAGGCAAAAAAGGAAAACATAAATAAATTTTTGAGCTCTAATTTACCTAAAATTTAAGAAGTTTAAATAAATAGTAAGAATAAAAAAAAAAAAAAAAAGGCCTGAAAACCCCTATAGGTTATAATTAGCTCTTAGCAAGGCTTAAAAACGTTACATCCTATTGTAAAAATGCCTGAAAATTGAAAGAAATATATGGAAACGAAAAGAAAAACAATGCATGCAAACAGCAAAGTCTCTGATCAGATAACTCATTAGATGCATGAACAGTAAAGACCTAGATCAAGATTGAAATTTTTGCAGATCGAGTACCTTCATGTGAGCATGATTCAAGCAAGTTCTTTAAGATCTGAATAGATGTAGAATCAGCATCCACCAACAAAACACGGAGAGAACGACCGGAGGCACCGGAGTTGGTTACCGAGCTGCTGGCGATACACTCCATGATCGATGGAAAAACTATGAGAGTTAACGAAGAAGAAGAGATACTGAGAGGGAACTGTGTGCTCAATGAAGTGGAGATGAGATACTGAGAAAACAATGCAAAGGAACATGCAGCAAGGCGGCTTATAAGGAGAGAGAGAGAGAGAGAGAGAGAGAGAGAGAGTGATGAAATCTACAAAAGAAACATCTGCACACACCCACGGGCTTGAATAGCGATTGGCACGAAACGTGGATTTTCTGAGACTGCGTTGTAATATCTCCTGAATTAGAAAACGCGTTGAACTTCGAAAGAAAGAAAAAAATTAGAAAAACACGTAGTGAGGGACTACATTAATTGCAGCCTAAGCTTTCGGACGTAATTAATTAGACTTAAAATTACCAAAATGTACTTCACTTTTATGGGAAAGACAAAAAGTCAAGGTTCACGTAAAAAGACTGATACGAGAGACTAGAGAGGAGATTTTTTTTTTTTTGCGTCGGTCTCCTTTGACCGGCTCCTGTTATAGGACACGATATGAGCCACGTGGCACACTATTAGACAACTCTGACCGTATGGATGCTTGTCCAATCCATAGGTAGACCTACAAGACAAAATTCAGATTGATTAGTGATTTCAGAACTTTGGATCTTTGTACCTCAAATACTGCTCAAATTCCCACCGTTGAGATCAAACCATGAAAATAAGTCCAATCCAACGTGTAAAAATCACTAATAATGCTGATTTTTGGTTTGTAAGTCGACCTAGGGATTGGCCAACCATCCATACGGTCAGAGTCCTCTAAGAGTGTTCCAGGTGGCTCATATTGTGTCCTGTAACGGGAGCCGGTCTTAAAAGGCCGGTCCCTGGAGCCTGAGCCTTTTTTTTTTTATCCTGCCACATTTTAATCCTGGCAGCCGAGCTCTTATAGTTAAGTGCCACCTGTCGTGGGGTTGAGGTGGCCCTTAATTATAGTTGCTTTTTCTCCATTGTTAAGGGTAACTACAGTTAAAGGCCACCTTAACCTCAGGACAGGTGGTGCTGAGTTATAAGTGTGATTAGTGATTCCTAGCCATTGGATTTGAGCACTTTTTCATCATGGACTTGGAACCAACTCATAGGCCGGTTCATAAAGCCCATGATGAAAAATGCTCAAATCCTACGGCTAGAAATCACCAATCACACTGATTTTTGGTGTATAGGTCCATCATGGTGTGGGCCAGACATTCAACAGGTAATGGCCCGAACGAGTCTACTAAGTTGCAATTTGAGGGACTTCTGCATCAAAATTTTGATACAGAAGTCTGCATCAAAGAACAGCCCTTTTTATATCCAAGAGTCCAGCTGGCACAACTAGTTAGGTGCCACCTGGTGCCATCTATCCTTGATGAAGTACTAAATGGACTGGGGGATCAACTCAAGTGGTAACTAATATGTGTGACTATATAATGTACCTTCTAAATATTTTTAGCCATTAGGAATTTCAGTTTGAGGTTGTGAAATTGCTGGTTGGGAACATTGATGATATTAGCTGACCAGTGACTGAAAATACAACAAAGATATAGCACATGGGGGAGGGGGGGACTCCAAAAATCAACTTTGGGAGAGGGAGGGTGGGCTTAGTGGGCCCCTTCAGGGGCTGGTTGGCGAGCCAGGATGCGGGCTCAAATTCCAAGCCCAAGCCTGGCCCGAAGACTTAGCGGGCCAGGCCGTGGGCCGAATTGCCATCCCTATTCCTACCCCAGCCACACCTTACAATAAACATTGGGTTGATGGAGGGTTATTTATCAAGTTGACAGCCAGCGTAAGACTTTGGTCCAATGCTTGCAGGAATCTTCACTTCTTGAATGATTGGCCCATCCCTTGATGGACCTACACACCAAAAAGTTAAATACTTTCCAGACAAAAAAAATTTTTGAATCAAAATGGCCCACATCTGCCTCTTGGGTTTCGAAGCGTATTGTCGAAGCCTTAAAAATGATAAGAGGAAAATTATTTGAGTTGTTGGAGATGGAAAAAGTATATATAGACATTTCGAAAGATCCCCCCAAACTTTAGAGTTATTGTTCCTCCCCACCTTGACTATCAGATCAGTGGTGGGTAAAGGACCTTATAAACCATCTTGAAAACAGATGGATGGAGGTTTTGAATCCAATAATATTTCCCAATCAGACTTTGGATAACATTCTTGAGATTCCTTTGATCTCCTATCATAGAAATGATGACTACCCATATTGGACCTATGGCAGCAAAGGTAAATTTTCTCTGAAATTCATCTATATCCAAGTCCTTAGGCATGACCTAAATAGTGGCACCATAGATGATCAATCTGGAAAACTTTGGGAAACTATTATCTTTATCTGGAAAATTAATATTCTAGCTATAACCCAATTATTCTTGTGGAAATTCCTGTAAGGAAAATTTTTTGATAAGTCAAAAGTATATTAAAAAAAAGAGATCGAGAAGATCTCAGAGTTTATAAAGAGGGCCCCCCGTCGGGGGGAGGAAAAACAAAAAAGATAGGCATCAAACCTGAACACTATATCACTAAAGAAAATGTCTCTCATATCAGGGGATATGCTTCCCTAACTATGAAGAAAAGCCTTTATGTTAATAATAATCTCCTAAATGGTACCTTCTTCTCCTCTGAATACCCTCATATTTTTCTCCCATCATAATCTCCAAAAAACAGCCAACGGTAGCATCCTCTATAGGAGCGTTCACTGAAAGATCAATCTTGGGCCACCCACCCAACAAAGCCCCAATTGACTCCGGCATAACTCAAAGAAGACCTACCTAAGCTAAGAAGTATGACCAAATCTGTGTAGCATAGTCACAATGTAAAAGAAGATGATCTACATTTTTTCCATTAGACTTACACAACACAAAAAAAGACCAAATTTCACTTTCTAGCAATAATCAAGTTATCAGAAGTGAGTAATTTGTTTAAATAAGAAGTCCAAGCAAATAAATGAATTTTAGAGGGGACTTTAGTTTTCCAAATATCGAGGCTAGGATATGGATGAATTGAGAGAACATGGAGGAAATCATTAAATGAGCTCACTAAGAACTGCCTAGATTTGGAATGAGTCCAGGAAAGGTAATCCTCCTCAAAAGGTATAACTATGTGATACTGCAATAAGTCCCTTAGAGTTGCTAATTGTTCACTTTCTCATTCAAGAAGGTTCCTCCTGAGATCTAAATCCCAAGACCCCTCCCGATTAAACCATTCCAAAAAGGAGACAATGAATTGGCGTTTCCATTGTGAGAGAGAATACAACCTAGAAAAAGCTTCCTTAAGATATAAGTCACCACACCAAGTCTCCTCCCAAAATTTAATTATAGTCTCATCCTCCAAGACTAGTCTAGCCCCCACTAGGACTCTCCATTCCTTTTAGAATTCCTCTCCACACTTCACTCTCCAAAGGCAACTTCGGTCTATTTGGCAACCAAACATGGATTTGGAATTGAAAATAGAATTCTAGGATTTGGGATTTCTAAGAATTTGAATTTCAAGAATTGAAATATCTTGTGTTTGTTAGACGGTTACCAATTCTCAATCTATAGTTATCAAACCAAAGGATCTCAAAGTTGGAAAGTATCTCACTATGCCTAATCAAAGAAGCTTACCATATCAAGGAGTGTTACCAAACTAAGGAGCTTACCATATCAAGGAGGAGTGTTACCACAATCACCGTATGAAATCAAGGAGCATATATTCCAAGATCAAATCAAGGAAATCTCTCATTTATTGTTATATATATTCCCAAAATCATGGGGATCCTTCCTAAATTGTTATTTACTTATGTGTATAAATATACTACCGTATTCATCAATAAAAATCAATCAATAGACTTTTACCAAATTTAACATGGTATCAGAGCGGTTCGGTTTACCCACGATATCAAGATTCTAATCGATGCATTCCCGTCTCTCTATTTCGACGCATCTCCGTCTCAATCAAACTCCTAGACAGATTCTTCATCACAGTCATGGCAACTGATGGACCTGCTACCGATTCCCCTCCTACCGGTAACTTAGAACATGTCCTCACCATAGATTCAAATAATCCATTTTATTTGCATTATGCTGACAATCCAGGATCCCTTCTTGTTTCTCATCCTTTGAATAAAGAAAATTGTCCTACATGGAGTAGAGCCATGGCCACTGCATTAAGTGCCAAGAACAAGCTCGGTTTTGTAGATGGGATCCTTTTGGTTCCCACACCTTCCGCTACAAAATTTTTAGCATATCAGAGATGCACTGATATGGTCAAATCTTGGCTCCTTAATGCCCTTTCTAAGGATATTGCTAAAAGTGTTTTGTATGAATCCACCGTTCAAAAAATTTGGGAAGATCTCAAAGAGCGGTATGATCAAAGTAATGCACCGCATATTTTTCATTTACGAAAAACCATCACTCTTCATACCTAAGCAAACTTCAGTATCTCTGTTTACTTTTCTAAACTCAAATCTCTTTGGGACGAACTTGCTTCATACACATCTCTTCCACCTTGTACTTGTGGTTCCGCAAAAGCATTACAAGATTATCAACAAAATGAATGTTTGACTCAATTTCTCATGGGTCTTCATGATTCATACAACAGTGTTCAAGGACATATTCTCCTCATGGACCCTTTGCTATCTGTGAGTCGAGCTTATTTACTACTCTTGTAGGAAGAGAAACAACATCAGGTTGTTGCTCCGTTAACAATTACTACTGATTCTGCCGCATTACTTGCATCCGGTGGTGGACCCTTCAATGCACTACAATCTAGTCGTTATTTCTCCAACATGAACAAATCCCAAGGTGCTCGTCCTCGCCCAAAATGCGATCATTGTGGCTGGATCGGCCACACTAAAGATAAATGTTATGTTCTCAATGGTTACTCGTTGTGTCATCGCCTTCACCAGCCTATAAAAGGACATTCTATTAAACATGAAAGGGCCCCTAATAAGTCTCCATCAAGTGCTGACACAACCATTCATGATGCTCAAACTTTTACACCAGAACAATCTAGTCAATTGCTCAACATGCTGAAAGAAGGTAGTACACAGTCCTCTTGCCACTTTACAGGTAACTCCACCTCCTCTAAACCATCCACCTCTCCTCACACTTGGATAGTGGGCACCGGTGCCTCTGATCACTTGGTATTTGACTCATCTATTTTCCATTCATCCACACCCACAACCACTGCATCACCGGTTAAACTTCCAAATGGTTCACATGCCGATGTAACTCACATAGGCACCTTGTACTTGACTCCAACTATCCAACTCCATCATGTTTTATGTGTTCCATTTTTTGACTTCAACCTTTTTTCCATTAGTAAGCTAACTGCTTCTCACTCTTGTTCTATTAATTTTTTTCATGATTCTTGTGTTTTTCAGGACCAGTCCCAGAAGACGACGATTGGAGTTGCTAGGTAGCATGGTGGACTCTATTACTTTTGTACCGAAAATACTTTGAGTACAGCCCTCTCCTCCAAATCCATGGATTTTTATCTTTGGCATTGGCAGTTAGGCCATGTTTCCCCTTCCCGTTTGCATTCATTGGCTAAAAATATATCAGAGATTTCTACTTCAAAATTATGTTTTTGTGATATTTGTCATTTGGCAAAACAAACAAGATTACCTTTCAGTACCAGTTCTATGTCAT
The DNA here is from genome assembly GCA_035048495.1 of Euptelea pleiosperma. Taxonomy (NCBI): domain Eukaryota; kingdom Viridiplantae; phylum Streptophyta; class Magnoliopsida; order Ranunculales; family Eupteleaceae; genus Euptelea; species Euptelea pleiosperma. Next base: position 17,448,636 of record CM068550.1, on the reverse strand, counting down.
CTGCTGCACCATTTGAATTGATACATTGCGACATTTGGGGTGGTTATTCCACACCTTCACATTCTGGTGCTTGATATTTTCTCACAATAGTGGATGATTTCTCACGTTGCACATGGGTGTTTTTGATGCGGCATAAATCTGAAACTTCATCTTTAATAAAATATTTTTTTGCCTTCATTAACACCCAGTTCAACTATAAAATCAAACGGGTTAGAAGTGATAATGGCTCAGAATTCTTTTCCCATCATATTTCTCCATTTCTTCAAGAAAATGATGTGTTTCAACAACATAGTTGTGTTGCAACACCTCAACAAAATGGGGTTGTTGAACGCAAACACAGACATATTCTTGAGGTAGCCCGAGCCTTGCGTTTCCAAGGAAACCTACCTATTAGTTTTTGGGGCGAATGTGTGCTTATTGCTACCTACCTCATCAACCGCATTCCCATACCCTTGCTTTCAAACAAGTCTCATTTTGAGACCCTTTTTGATAAGCCACCCAACTACTCACAATTATGGGTTTTTGGTTGCCTTTGCTATGCTACTCACCTTGCATATCCTTGTGACAAATTTGTCGTCCGAGCTAAAAAATGCATCTTTGTTGGTTATCCCAATGGTCAAAAAGGCTATCGGGTATTTGATTTACAAAACCAATCCATTTTCACAAGCCGAGATGTCATTTTTCATGAAACTATTTTCCCCTTTAAAATAGTTCCACAGTCGTCTCCTGAAACTCCCATTGTTCTACCCTTGCCTGTACCTGATTCTCCCTTGACCTTGCAGCCCAATCATCAGTGCACACCACCATTGTCGGAGCACACATTCCCCTTTAAATCACCAGGCCAAGGCTTACTCATGCCCACTTCAAGTACCATGCAAATTCGAGCTTTTTGCGACTCCAATTGGGCCGGTTGTCTCAACACTCGTCGCTCCACCACCGGCTATTGTACTTTGTTGGGGAATTCTCCTATTTCTTGGAAAATTAAGAAACAACATACCGTTTCTCGCTCTTTTGCCGAGGTTGAGTATCGTGCCATGGCCTTCGCATGTTGTGAAATCGTTTGGTTACGGTCTCTCCTCGCTGATTTGAGTATTCATCATCCTCAACCTGTGCTCCTCTATTGCGATTATCAGGCAGCTTTTCATATTGCAGTCTTTCATGAGCGTACAAAGCACATTGAAATCGACTGTCATTTCATACGCGAAAAGCTCCAGAGTCATGTCTTACGTACTTCATATATTTCTACTACACACCAAATAGTAGATATTTTTACAAAGCCTTATGGAAAGACCAATTTTCCTCTTTAATTTGCAAGTTGGGTGTTCTCGATGTTCACAGTCCAACTTGAGGGGGAGTGTTAGACGGTTACCAATTCTCAATCCATAGTTACTAAACCAAAGGATCTCAAAGTTGAAAAGTATCTCACTATGCCCAATCAAAGAAGCTTACCATATCAAGGAGTGTTACCAAACTAAGGAGCTCACCATATCAAGGAGGAGTGCTACCACAATCACCGTATGAAATCAATGAGCATATATTCAAAGATCAAATCAAGGAAATCTCTCATTTATTGTTGCATATATTTCCAAATCAAGGGGATCCTTCCTAAATTGTTATTTACTCATGTGTATAAATATACACCGTATTCATCAATAAAAATCAATCAATAGATTTTTACCAAATTTAACAGTGTTTAGTTGCACCATGGAATTTACTTGGAATTCCCAATGAATTCTATTTTAGTCGTTTGGATTTCTAATAGAATTATTTTTTTCCCTATATTGCTGTGATTAGTGAACTATGGTCCACCCATTGTAGGTTCTCATCAAGTTTCCTGGTAGCCAAACATTTTACCTTTTGATAGGATTTTGAACCCCAAGCAAAGTTCTTAGAAATTGAATTAGAGATCCAGAGAATAACATGAGTTATAAAAGCTCTAATATGTAAATTGGTATCCAACCTGGATGAAGAGTCCCATGATGGGCTTTCTAAGTTTGTAAAGTTTGTGAGTGTTAATACCATAGACCTGAGTTCAAACCTGCCTTAACCTTTGAAATACTTATCTCATAAAAATAGAGATGTGTAACTTACATATATAGTCACAGGGGATGGTCCAACTTAAACCAAACCATAAATTACTCTCATGAACATATGACCTTTCATCTCGTCCTTTAGTCTAAAACTCCTGGAGTTTCCATATGTACCTCTTTAGAGGTCTCCCTGAATAAATGCTACCTTCATGTTTAGTTGCAACAGTGAAGAGGATTAATGAGTAACAATGGAAAGTATAACTCATACATTGTTATGTTATACTGTTTGAGCAAACATCAGTAGTCTTTCTATCCTATGGGGTTGTAAACTCCATACCAACAACCCCGACTTTATACTGATCAATAAGTAAGTCATTGTTATACTTCTGTGTGTAAACTCACTTCCAGCCTATTTATTGTATGTTTTCTTTCAAGCAATACTACTATTTTCAAGTAGTGTTTTTCCAACAGCCTTCATCTCCAGATTTGCCTTTTATTACCAAGAAGTCCAGAGATTTATGAACAAGTAAAAGAAACACTGTAATCAAATAAATTAATCAAAATCCTTCTTCTGTTCTTTTTAGCTTGATACTTGTAAATTCTACTTTTGGTTGAGAGAACTGATGGCATAATTATGTGGTTTGTGGTACATGCTGCACAACCCTTACAAACCTATTGTTTTTCTATTGTTAAACCCTCTAAGCGGACTGCATCTATTGAATAGCTGCATACAAGAATTGATGTAAATCCAATCTAAATCCTTCATAGCCTCTGTTGAATACTTTTAATTCACAAAATTCTCAAATAGAAGTTGCCAAAACAAGCACAGAAAAGCTACCATATCTAAAATTATAGCTTATGGGTTTCTTTTCTAAAATAGTTAAACATGAAGATGCTGAAATTAGGTTCCATCTAGACTCTACCGTGCAGGGGGCAAAAGGGCGGGTTCAACTAAGAACCGTTCTTTAATTAAGAATGCCATCTACTATTTCTCAACCTAGGAGATTTCTCAAGCAACGCTGTGGGTGCGTATTTTCCAACAAATAAAATGATGACACGTGTCATTGGCATGACACGTGATGACATCCAGCATGCGTGAATAAATGCGTCGAAAACATCATCAGAGGCCTTAATCATTCCATCACTGTCATACGTCTTCCATTAATGGAAGCACCACGTGTCAGATCGGAATGATCAGGAGAGATCATCTCGAGGTAGAGTTATTAACAGAACTCATTAAAGCTTCAGTTTAATATGTCGGGAAGCATTCAATCTTGCCTGGCATATTAATGATTGGCCCTCTTGATGGGAATGACAATTATCTCACCCCGACAAGGTCCAGCGACCCACATGATGCAAGCGACGATTATCTCATCCAGCTAAGTTCATACAACGTTCTTAACGGGATTGATATTCAATTCACCTCGACAAGCTCAACAACACTTATAATGTGATCAACATTTTATTCATCCCAACAGGTTTGGTTATTATCCTTAATGGGAGTGATGTTCAATACATCCCGACAAGGTTAGATGGCCTACTTGACGGGATCGACTTTTATCTCATCCGGACAAGATCATACAACCAATTTGACGGGAGTAACGTTCATCTCATCCCGACAAGATCATACAGCCTATTCGACGGGAGTAACATTCCTCTCATCTCGACAAGATCATCATCTTACTTGGCGGGATTGGATTTCTATCAATTCTGAGAAGTATACAGGATTCTGCAAGCGAGATAAGTATTCTAAATACAATTAGTTTCTTAACCAATGAGAATTGGCCACATGGCAGTTAGTTGGACTGTTACAGCTTCGACGTCTCCTTATTCGAATATCTGACACGAAGAGTGCCACCTCAGTTATTTCAGATGTAACCGAATAAGGGAAGTTAGGATCTAACAAGAAGATTATATTTCATAACATAATGTTTCTAGATCATAACTGATTGACGATGACTGGACACGTGGAATGTGAGTCACGCAAGTTTTAGGGGTATAAATACATGATCCTCAAGATTGAGAAAATGATATTGCTTTCCAGATCCATATAGCCTAAACTTTGAAACATTTTACTATTTTTCTGAACCCTGTTACAAATCCTATAGTGACTTGAGCATCGGAGTATTGTCAACATGTACGACCACATCTCATCTGGAGATCATCCTATCCTTTGTGGTGGAGAAAGCAATTTCATCTTGAAGTACCGGAGTCGTCCGATCATCATCAAGATACGAATCGTCTAACCTCGAAGATTGTGTGGGTTACATAAGATATTTTTCCCCCACAAACACAAATACCACAAATGCCCAGATCACAAACACGCACACACACACACACACACACACACACACACACACACATATATATATATATATATAAGGATCGGGAGACAACAATTTTCACAACATTTTCTACAACAATTTTGACTTACCCACATGGAAGATGAATCAATAGCTGATTTTTGGTGAGGATGATCTCCTCACCATATAGATCACTCCTACAAAAAATCAGCCCATTCTGAAATTTCTAACCTGATCAAGTGTAGTCTTCACATTAACGGTAAAAATAGACGGTCCATAATTCTTCAACTTCTAAATCAATCTACGAATGTCAGAATGATTTGAACTTTTGTGAGGATGATCTCCTCGCCATAGAGACCATCATCGCCAAAAATCATCCAATTCCAACACTTATAATTTATATATTGACTTAAGCCAATTTTTTGTTGTAGAAAATGTTGTGAAAATTGTTGTCTCCCGATCCTGACCCACACACACACACACACACACACACACACACACACACACACATATATATATATATATATATATATATATATATATAGATATATATATATATATATAGAGAGAGAGAGAGAGAGAGAGAGAGAGAGATGAATGCCGTCGAGAAGTACGCCTATTGCCGTCGGTAATATAACCACCGAAGCTGTAGTTTGGAGGAAGAGGGTGAGAGAAGTTGCAGACGAAGTGGAAAAGAGGGGGAGAGAAGTTGGAGAAGTTTAATAGACGAGCCCGATGAATTTCTCTACCCTTGGAAATAAGAGTACTTGAATTAAAAGTTTCACCCCCGACTTAAAACTTCCAATTCTTGAAATCACAAGGAATTGGAAATAGAATTTCAGGAAATTAGGTCCTCCAAACACATAAATTTGTGATTCCAATAATCACAATTCCAAATCCGGCTCAATTGTGGATTACCAAAGGCTAACATTCTCCTTTCCAAACCTCTAAATCTATTTTCCTAGGAGAGCCACGTTCATGAACCGGACAAATCTAGTTTGCAGACTTAAAAGTATGTAAACATTGTATCCACCATTGAATGCTCCTTGAAAAATATGTTTTTAATTTATAAAATATTTTTTCTTTAAAACATTGAAATATCACATTTTTCAAGGGACATCCAACAGTACTGACAATGTTTGCATACTGTGCAAACAGTGGCAGACTAGATTTGTTTGTGCTCAATTCAGCAAATGATATTAAAATGAATCTTCCTTATCATTCTAAGAAGCTTATTTGGGTGCAAAGATCTACAGGTTGTAAATCACTAATCAGGCTGATTTTTGGTTTGTAGGTCTACCCCAGGGACTGGCCAAACATCCATACGGTCATCATCCACTAAGAGTGTGCCACGTGGCTCGTATTGTGGGCTGTGAAATGCTTTTCTCACAGTGAGTAATGCTACTGTCACAAGATGTTGTGACGGAAGCCGGTCACAGCATTAATACGATCCACATGGCATACTATTAGAGGTCAATGACCGTATGGATGTTTGGCCAGTCCCTCGGTGGACCGGTACACAATAAATCAGCTTGATTAGTAATTTCTAACCGATTCGGTTAAAGTTATTTTCATGTCTTGATTTTAACGGTAAGAATCTGAGCATTATTGAGCGTTATTTGGGTGCAAAAATCCAAAGGTTGTAAATAACTAATCAGGCTGATTTTTGGTTCGTAGGTCCACTGAGGGACTGGCCAAACATCCATACGGTCAGCGCCCTCTGATCGTGTGCCACGTGGCTCGTGTTGAGTGCTGTGACCGGCTTCCGTCACAACATCTTGTGACACAAGTTTTACTCTCTTACAGCATCGTGTGAGCGAAGGTTCACTCCTCTTCTCCGGCGGTTACATCTTGGTTCCAATGCTCAAATCCGAGGAGATTTGCACACACGACCGCTCTGACACACCCTTCACACTCTAATGGTGAACTCTCTTGCTCTGTTGCTCGCACTTCTGTATCTAAGTTCCCCTAGGTTTGCTATTTCGAATTCCATCTGTTTTTGCAGGATGATTCGACCGAAGAACTCGAACCGCTCTTCGATTACAGCCATGTTCAGCCGATCGAGGTCATATCCATAGACGGTATGTTCTCTTTACCGTTTCGAACGTTTTAAAGTTCAAAATCTTCCTGCAATTCGTTCATTTAGGGTTTCTTTCACTCACAGATGACTGTTCAGATTCGGAAAAATCCCCTACTAGAAGCTCGAAACGAAGAAAGAAATCTGATCCGGCAGTAAGTATTTTTTTTATTTAATTGCTTTATTTCGTTTATTGCATTTAAATTTGACTATCGGAAAATTTACTGCTTGGTTTTTGGCAATGTTTTTGTGATAAGAGCTGCAAAGTTGTAAATGTCATCGATTGCGAAGAAGAGGAGGACGAGGATTGGCTGCTGCCTCCACCAAAGATTTCGAATGATGCACGGAAACATGTACAAGAGGATCCAACGATGATGGAGTTGAGGTATGTATATATGATAAGTACCTCGACCATTCCACCTCAAAAGACCGGCCTGTCAAGAGGAAGAGGAAGAGGATCTAATTACTTAACCCGGGCACATAACAATCCACCACGCTTAAGAGCCGATGTCACGGCGGCGATCTAGGGGACCCCTTTTTTGTCCCGAAGGCCTCTCGGAGGCGTGCAGGGGAATTTTTCCCGAAAACACACCCCACGTCACTGCGGCGATCTAGGGGACCCCTTTTTTGTCCCGAAGAAGGCCTCTCGGAGGCGTGTAGGGGAATTTTTCCCGAAAACACACCCCCCGCAACTCGAACCCCGGACGTGGTACCCGCTCTGATACCAAATGATAAGTACCTCGACCATTCCACCTCAAAAGACCGGCCTGTCAAGAGGAAGAGGATCTAATTACTTAACCCGGGCACATAACTATATGTATTGGAAGCAATGTCTAATTGATTGAGTTAAATCTTGATGTTGCTGGTTTTCTACAAGTATATAGTTTTCGTGTTGGTAGAGATTTGAATTTGTTGGATATCTTATTATTTTCAGGTTCAATATTTTGTCTCCTATTTCTATTCAAACGACGACAAATGCATCAATGCATACATGAATTATTAGGGGGCGTAATTTGCTATGCCCTGCTTTTGGTAAATGGGACGTGCCTCTCACCTTTTGAGGGAAATTTGGCATTTTCATTAAAGAAACTTTTCACTAAAAACTAGGCGCGTCCCATTTGTTTGCGTATTATGAGCGTATTGTCACTCTGGAAAATCTAGTTCGCATAGAAATACTCATCAATGTGAGTCTCCCATGCTCTTGGCCTTGCTTTAGCTTGTGTGTTTTTGAAATTGTATTTGTCTTCATGTCCTTCCTTAATGTACCCCTTCGGTTGTTCACTATAGACTTCTTTTGGATAGCTATTTAGGAATGGAGATTTCGCTTCCATATTAAAAATCTTCCATTTCATTGTGCAAAATGAGAAATGAGTCGTCTGGGTGTTTCAATCCTTCCTACTGGTATTTCACATCTTGATAATCAACTCATCTTTGCTTGAGCCTATAGCAATTAAATAGTCTTTTTTCTTCTTAACTCTGCCTTCTTGATTCATTTTGATCTTTCAGACCACCCTCTTCACTCAATATATCTCGACCAAGACGTCTCGGTCTTAGGGATGACCGGAACAAAATAATAGAGGGTTTGTCTTGGAAATTCTTGGTTTTGTCTTGCAATTGTCTTGGTTGAGATGTCTCGATTTCAAATGACTAAGACTTACCTCAACACCAAGACTTTAAACCATGCCTGCAAGGATGCAAAAAACCATAAATTTTTCTTCCTTTGTTTGCTCATGTATCTCTGGAGGCTTTTCATTAACTATTTTCGGTATTTTTAAGAAACAAGCCCATAAAATACCGACTAAGTTTAATATAACACTTCCAGTAAAACCAACACACATTCGTCCTATGATAACCCTAAAGGTAGCATTCTTTATGTTGACAGCCTCTTTGGATAAAATCCTTAAGGTGGATCATCTAAATAGAATAAAAATGATAATGTCAAACATGTGCTATATGTGCAAAGAGGCAGGCGAGTCGGTAGACCATCTTTTGATACATTGCAAGTTCACTCTTACGTATTTAGAACCGATTTCTCAACACGTTTGGTGCTAAATGGGTGCTTCCTAGTAAGATATTGGGGCTTCTTAATTGCTTGCTTTTGGATTGACTGGGCGAGAAACAAAGAATAGTTTGGAGGCTCATTTCCTTTGCTATCGTGTGGGTCATATGGATTCAAAAAAATGGGGGATTTTTTAGGACAGGTATAGCTGCCATGCAGCCTTCTTCAAGAGAATTATAGCCTTAATTGGTCATTAGATCACAATTCTCAAAGAATTCCATGGAGTGTCTTTTGTCATCTATTTTGAAGTTTCGCTTTTGAGAGTCACCTCAAGTTGACGCTTTTCTGTAGAGTTGCTGAGTTAGCCGCCACCACCATCCCATCCCCCCCCCCCTCGCTCTCTCCATCCCTCCCCAGTAATTTTTTGTTAATTTTGTTTGGGCCATACTTGCACATTTATAATACACTATAGAATCACACATTATTGATAAAAAAAGGTATCCATCTTGAAAATCAAAACAGTCACATTAGGTTCATTAATTATTATTATTTTCAATGCTGCACATATTACATGGACTGACTATATTTCGTTTTCAGTCGTGTATTAATGAGAAACGCCACTTGGATCTTGCAACTAATTTTGGGGAGAGAGAGATGGGGAGGGGATTGATCTTATAAGCATATCAGGAAATGAGAATATGATCGAGTGTATCTCAACAGTTATGGTCATGGGAGACATTGCTTTTGATCAAGTCAAACCTACTCTTAACCTATTTTTATCACCTTTATTAAGCTCTAGTTTATTATAGCTTCATGCTGATACTTTCCTTTTTTTCCCCTTTGGTTCTCCTTTTGAGTTTTTGTAAGGTTAACAGTACAAACCATTTGGCATTTTGTGTAGGTTAAAGAAGCAGGAGTTGGCATCATTTGCTCTATCAGCTGAAGATGTGTTGCGAGCTGTAGAGGCAACGGCCAAAAGAGAACTTGGTAGTTCAGTGCAGTCTGCTTTGGAATCTGAAGGAGACCAACCATCAAAGCCTCGTTGTGACAGAGTTAAAATCGATATTTCTATCCAGGACAAGGATGGAGTCAAGCAATTTCGCATGTACACGGTATAACTTTCATTGCAATGCTTGAACTTGTGTTTATTTTAATGTTTTTGTATCTTATTTAGCTGATTGTTGTTAATACTCATAATATTGTTGTTCATGGTTCAAACTTCAAAGTGACTGGTTTTGTTTCGGTTTCGTCCATGGGTGAAACCGAAACGTTTTGGTAGTTTCGGTGAAGTGACATTTTATGAATAAAAAACTGGTTTTTATCAGTTTCGAAACCAATAGAAACCAAAGTAGTTTCGTCCACTACCAAAACCGAAACTGAAACGTTTCCCCTACTAAATATCTGTCATGCATGAACTGATCCACAAGGATTGCGCTTACGCGCCTCTCCTTGCGCCTTTAATTACTCTGAATTACTTATGTTAATTCTTAAAATGTAATCTCTTTCTAGCATTGAAGTCAATCATGCTAATGAACTTGTACTAACGTGTACAAAGTTGATGAACCATTGCAAACCGAAACACCCAAAAGGAAATCAAGCATACATTAGCGTACTGAGGTCATTTCTGATGTGGTGAACTGTGTAAAACATGAACCCATATCAGTATATCTTTGAACCTGTTAACCATAGTTAAGCTTTTAAGGCTCCCCATGCATCTTTCCTAGAGAAACCTTTGAGAATTCAAACACCATGCATGAGATTGGGCACTAGAAGTCACACACAGTAGTTGAATGTCACAATTTCAGCACAATGTCTCTTGTCAGTCTTTTAAATGGCTATGATAAAAAATTAAACACTGAAGGTCAAAATAATAGCATTTAAAGGTGAATACAAGACTGCATATTTTACTTTGTGATCACTACTCTATTGGATGCACATATCTATTTTAAGTATTGTGTTTGTCCCATGTATTTTCCTCTTTATGGGCAAAATCCAGAGTATGCCAAATGGAATTGGGTAAAATAGTGAGCTCCTTTCCAATATGTTTTAGACATTAATATAAAAAAAGAAGAAGAAGAAAACATATCCGGATGTATTGGTTTGAGTTGGTTCAGTTTTGGCATGCATAAATTTGCGATGATGTTCATCTGCATGAAAGATATAGAGTTCATTTCTAATGAATATGTCAGGATGGTTGAGATCTGACTTTATCTGCTAGATTTTTAAACTATAACCTTTCCACATATCATTTTCTGGACCCAAATGCTGTGGCCTACTCAGTGTGCTTAATTTTCTTTGCAAGTGCAAATGCATTTCTGTTCCTTTTCTGCCTAATCTGTTGTGTTTTAATCTTTCTGGCACATGTAAACTGTGTATTTCTTTAAGATCCTTATTTATTTTCTTTCTTTGGTAGGATGACAAATTTGAAAGACTCTTCAAAATGTATGCTGAGAAAGTTAAGCGTGACTTAGGAAGCTTAGTTTTCTGTTTTGACGGCGATAAAGTTAGTCCCACAGAAACCCCTGTTGGCCTTGGTATGGAGGACAATGACATAATCGAAGTTCATATTAAGTCAAGTTAATTCAGGTTTAAATTATTGATTAGTGTTAATTTCTCATTGGCCCTTATCCTCTTATTTTTCTGCATTTTTGAGTTTATGCCATATGCTTCTGATTGTCTTATCTTGTTATCTCGTTAATCTTAGTGTGCGCATGGATGTTGGATGGAATTTATTGAGACAATGGTAGGAAAAACGGTTAATGAGACGTAGTACTAAGACAATCTTAAAGAATATTAATATAGGAGCAGTCAAATTTTTAGGGGTCAGAGATTTCAGACAAAGATTGATCCTAGCTTGCCGAAATTACATGCTCCTAGTTTAGTGGATCCATCTTTAATATGTTTTAATTTGGTTGGTGTACTACATTATTATGGTAGTATGCATGTTGAATCACTTAGGAATTCGGAGAAATTACGGCACATGGGACACTGTTGGATGCGGAATGGGTCTTTCTGTTCACCTAGGTAGCTACTATTGTGCATTGGCAACTTCTGTTTATCATTATAAAATTGCAGTAATATGAAATTATATCAGCGAATTGTGGTCCCAAAAATAAGGATGGATATCCATAAGAGATGGGTTACTATTCAATTTCAGGAAACAACTTAAAAATAATTTGGCATTGAAAAATGCTAATATTACCTGGCACAGAAGCTTGCTTAGGGATGTGATTGTTTAACTCGCCCTATCAGATTTTATGGAGAAGACTAGAAATATAATGTGTTCATTTAAGGAGCATTCGTTCCTTAACTCATGACTCATGAGAAACTCCAGAAGCTGGTGTTTGAATCGTTGACACTCCATGCAAGTAGAGATGACACTCCACAGGGTGAACCTAATCTAAACTGAGTAAATTTGTGCATGAATTTTTTGCCATCTATTACTTTCCAAGGTCGAAGCATGAAGGTCACGATTGAAGCTAAATCTTTCTCAGTAGTCGAGGAGGGAAACGGGAACTTAGATGGATGAATGTCAATGAGCTTGGCAGGAAGTGGAAGGAGGCTGGTTTTTTTGGTTGTTGAAGCTGAGTGGTTTGGCTACAACTCTTTGTGATGCTTGTTATGGCAATAATGGCAAGATGCTGCTACATAGAGTTCAGGGAGAACCAGGATATATACTTGAGGAGAAATTAAATGTGAAAGGGAAGTTTATCAGGTTAATGGAGTTCACACCCATAGGTTGTAACAGAATATTATTCTTTCCGGAGGGTCGGAATGGGGAAGGCTCGAGATCTGTTGCAGAGGCATTGTCTTATGCTGGCCAATGCACCTTTGCTCGATCCCCTGGTGAAGGGGTCCCCTCAACCGTGGCGGGGGAGTTTTTTTTGACATTGATGGAGCTAGAAGTTCAAAACATGCTACCCTGGTTCTTCCCAGGGTACGTTTGGATTATTATGTTCGGCATTGTTTTGCGAAGTCTCGACCGATAATCCTACGTGGGAAGACATTGCCGTTGCTATCTCGGAGATCTCTAGTTCTTCTTATCCAACAAACCTTATCTCCTTCAAGCCAAAGAGAAGAGTGTTCTTCACTGAGAACAATGAGATGCCACTTTCCTTTGTATCATGGGAATGATGAGAGTCGATACGTCGGAAACCTTCCTCTACTTGTGGTGGCTCAATGTTTGCCCCTCACCTTTGCAGTGTCTACAACGGTCCAACCTGGATTATATTTGAGGGCTTCGTTTTCACCTTTGGTGCCACTCTATCTTCTCTTAGGTTTTCACCTTTGGGTCAATGTTTGCCCCTCTCCTTGCAGTGTCTACAACGGTCCAACCTGGAATTATATTTGAGGGCTTCGTTTTCACCTTTGATGCCAATCTATCTTCTCTCAGGTTGGAGAATAAGTAGGAGCTCTTCTGGAGATAGATAAAACTACATTGGAGTTGAGTGATCCATCTTCAGCATGATTAAAGCCAAAGGTTAAATCCCGGTGGTTCGAGATCCCCAGATCTTTGGTTATCTCAGTTAGGGGAAGCTCTATTACAGTGCTGCTGTATATATCTTGGGGTGTTAGAAGGTTAAGCCCCTGATTTTGAAGCCGAAATCCCCAGAGATTGTTTTAGGGCCACCATCGAGCTCTCAGGTGGGGATACTTTTCGGTAGGGCGGATGAGGTTCCATGGAGGGGCAGAACTGCATTGGAAAATGTAGATTGCTGGGAAGGGAAGGTGAGGTGGAACCAACTGTCAACGTGTTAGCTCATGGAGCAGCCTATTGGTCGGTGACGGCAGGTGCAATACAGGTGGACCTCTCTTTGATGGGTGCATGTGACAAGGAGCACTGCTGCATTAGTTTGAAAGAGAGAGGTGGAAGGGAGAACGTGATTTTTGAACCACATTTTGTGCATCAGAAGATGTGTGATGACGGTGGTAGGTGGGAGTCTAGCCATGAGGTATTGATGTGTGGCTATTTTCAAATTGAAGCAGGCACGCATTAGGGTGTTGGTGAGAGACGCAGGGCTGGCAAGGAAAATCGGTGGGCTAACATAAATTGTGGTCATAGATCTCGTCGCAATAACAAATCAAGTTATTGGAAGGGTTCTTCAGACCAGATCAATGAGTTGTTTATTATCCCGAGGCTCAATCTAGAAGATTTGGAGGGGTTGGATTGTCCATTGTGGAGAGAGTCCAAGGGGCGCTTCTGTTGGCAATTCGGAGGTAGGCACGTTCGTTTCTTTTGGCTGTCCACCGAATAAGCGCACTATGGTGATTAATGACAAAGGCAAGGGTGTTGCTGGTGGTGACACCTCACTATCTCTCTCATCTAATTGAAGACCGCTCCATTCGGTCTAGAAGCCCCTCTTCGATTAGGGCAGCTCCAGTTTTCTCATTTCTTGCTCTTCCTCTTTGGTGCTGGACCCTTTTCAGTGGATGGGTACAACGGATCATCAAGTAACTGTTCAGGGAGTTCCAGATGTTGTGGGGTTTGAACTAGCTTCAGAAACAGAAGGTGCTAAGTCGGCAAAGAAGTTTCAACATTCGCTTGTAGGATTATGTAGTTGGCCATATGTTGGGGTTGTGCAGTCCACAGCCGTATCTAACGCTGTCTTCAATTGGCACTCTTGTGTTTTGGGCATGAGGAAGAAACTCTAGCTCTTATTATCTCTATAATTAAGAAAATAGGGGCAGCTTTGCACCTAGAGACGTCTTGAATTCAATCAATCTTGTCAGCTCTTCAGTAGAGCTGATGGAGGATAACAGGCAATCCAAGGCGGTTAATCTTGGGGTTGCTTCAGACAACAATTTGGAGGTGACGAATGGTATGATAGAGACTTCATTTCTTGCCAGGAAGGGAGGAATTATACTCACTAGAGAGTTTCACGGGCTGGCATGTCATGTGAATTACGGAGGCAGGCGTAGGAGAGGGAGGAAGATGTTTGGTGATTAATGAAGCTTAAAATTATACCTTGGAATGTTAGGCAGTTTGAGAATTAGAGAAAGAAGGGCGGTGGTTAAAAGCCTAATTAGGAGTTGGGGAGCTAACTAGTTATTCTGCAGGAAACCAAGATTGAGAGTATGACCATTGGGATTATAAAAGAGATTTCGGATTGTAGAGAGGTCGGGTGGTGTGTCTTTCCAACTGAGAGTTCAACTGGAGAGGTTATTATTCTATGGGACAAGAAGCTTATTGAGGTGGATGATGCATTAATAGGTGCATTTTATGTCTATCTTGTGTAGGGAAGCATTTTTCTTTGGTGTTAACTGGGGTTTATGGGCCTACAGATCGGAGGCTCCATGATTAGTTTTGGGAAGAGCTGGACGATGTTTCTGGGCTTTGGAACCATCCTTGGTGCATTGGCGGGGACTAACGTTATCGATTTTCTCATGAGAAGGGAGGTAGCAGGGTGACTAGAAGTACGAGTTAACAAAAACTGTCTTATGGACTTGCCTTTGGGCGGAGGGACAAACAATGAGAAAAACCTGATGATGTGTAAGTTGGATAGGTTCCTCGTTTTTTGCAGTTATGAAAAGCATTATTCTAATGTGTCTTAAATGCCTTTATCCAGCCAGCTTCAGATCATGTTTCTCTTCTGCAAGATTGTGGAGGCATATCCAGCAGGCCATCTCCCTTCTGATTTGAGAACATGTGCTTCATGTTCAAGAGTTTAAAGAAAACGTGGAAGGGTGTTGGAACTTGTTCTCTTTCCAAGGTAAAGTTGGCTCTCAAAGATAAGTTCAAATAGTGGAATCAAGAGGTTTTTGGAAGGGTGGATATTGAGATGGCCATTTTAGGGGAAATTTCTTTGTTAGACAAGAAGGAAGAGACCATTTTCTCCTTGGAGGAGAGAAGCTAGTGCATCAACCTTAAGCCAAAATAACAAAAAGAGGTGAATCTGGACGAAATTAGCTGGAAGAAAAAAGTCAAGGATCAAGTGGTGGAAGGAGATGATAACACTATCTTTTATCATAGGGTTGCTAATGCATGTAGGAGGTGCAATTATATTTCCCAACTCAGGGCGAATGGTTGCATGTTGGAAGAGGAGGAAAGGATTAGGGAGGGGTGGTAGAGTTCTATTCTTAGTTGTATTCCAAGCATGTTTCTTAGAAACCTACGTTAGATGGTCTTCCCTTTGATTGCATCTGTTCAGATCAATGTAGTTGGTTTGAAAGATTAATGGAAGAGGAGATCCTTGCTTCTATTAACGGGATAGAAGGGGATAAAGCTCCTGAACTAGATGGTTTCTCTTTGGGCTTATTATTATTATTTTTTTTGATAAGTCTCTTTGGCCTTATTTAAATGCCTTTGGGATGTTATTGGTGGGGATTTTATGAAGATTGTGCTGGATTTTCAAGAGGACTTTTTGGACTTCTACTCTAATAGCACATTCATTTTGTTGATTCCTAAGAAGCAAGGGGGCAGAAGAGATTTCAGATTAAAGACTTATCAGTATAGTGGGTAGTGTGTACAAGATTATTGCCAAAGACGCTTGCTGCTATGATTAGTGTGGTTTTGCATTTTTTTAATCTCCACAGCACAAGGTACATTTTTCACTGTAGATAGATTCTAGATAGGTTCTCATCGCGAATGAGTGTGTTAATTCCAGAATTAGTTTAAGGACTCCAGGAATTGTTTGCAAAAGTGACACGGAGAAGGCTTATGACCATATTATTTAGGGTTTCCTATATTATCTTCTAGACAATAATGGGATTCAGCTTCAAGTGGAGACAATGGGTGCAAAAATGTATTTTTGCTGCATCCTTGGTTCTTGTTAATGGGTCGCCGGTAGGGTTCTTTAGAAGCTCTATGTGATTAAGGCAAACGGGTTCCCTATCTCCCTTTTGTTCATAGTGGTGGTCGAAGCATTGGGTAGAATGAGTTCTAGAGCAGTAGAGGGTGGCATGCTTGAAGGCCTGGAGTAGGAGGTCTGATGATTTATCATTTACAATTTGCATATGACACTTCATTATTCTTGGGGGCATTTATCACTCACCCCAAATTTTTGAGGGGCTTATTGTGTTGTTTCGAGTTAGTGCTGGGGTTGAGTACTAATCTGGTCAAAAGCAAGGTGTATGAGGTTGGGAAAGTGGAGGGTATTGAAGCATTCGGCAAGGCCTTTGGATGTAGCATTGACCATCTTCCAACTAGTTACCTTGGCCTCCATCTAGGAGTGAGGTATCGATCCAACGGTATATGGGATCCTGTGATAGAGAGATTGGTATCTATCCAAGGCTTTACGGGATCTTGTGATAGAGAGATTTAATAGGAAACTTGAGTGTTAGAAGTCTTGATATCTTTCTAAAGTGGGTAAGGAGGTCTTGATCAAATGCACTCTCTAATCTCTTTCCATTTACTATATCTCTTCTCTATCTCAAGTGGTATTACGAAAAATATCTATTCGAATATTAAAAAAATCTGTATTTGAATCCGATATCCAAAATTTTCATATAAATATCTAATTTTTCGAATACAAATTTGAATATTTGACTATCCATTGACAGCCCTACAACATGTGAGCCCCATGAAGGGGTATCATTTTTGGTCTGTCAAAATAACTTGACCAAATTGAGATCATTGAAAGTGCTTAATTAATTACTTCTCACGTTAGGTAATAAGTTTTGAAATCCAAAAAAATAGGAGGTTTCTGCAAAAAGTGTGGTTGAGCCTCTAGATTAATTGGACGAACTCGACATCGCAACTCTTGACGGTGTGGCTGGCAGCTTTTGATCACATCTCAACAAAAAGGTAATGGGTTGAATGTCCACAATTGTCTGATTCATGATCGAGATGGGGCCCAATTAGATGATGGAAGTTCCTACGTTTGGATTTTCCAAAATAATGGATTTGTAGGGAAAGTGTTTCTTGTGTTTTACCAAAATCATGATTTTGTAGTCCAACCCAGTTGGGAGTCAATATCTGCCAACTCCTTTTCTGTTGAAAGAAACTTGGTGCTTTCCCTTTGCCGTTGTGTTCTTGTCAAGTGCTAGCTTTCGTCCAAACCCCTACCACAAGGTTACATGGTGTGCACCATATGCCTATGCTCTCCTGTTCCCTCTAGTTCACTGGTCCGGTCCTTGAGCCACTATGCTGTGAACGCTGCTACCCGTACCAAAGCAATAGTGGTAATTCGCTCTGAAACCACATATTAGAGTCTTGACAAGGATGTGAATCATTAATCCACAGAAGTATAGCTCTTGCTATAGAAGAAGTTTTGATTGTGTTTCTGATCTGTTAAGTTCAGTCCACTCCTGAGCGTAATGATACCTATAATCTATGCGAGGATAGATTATAGGATGGGAAAGGTAGCTGATCCATTCTTTGGGGGAAGGGAGAAGCAGGGTTCGAAGAACGAGCCGTGAAAGGATGCGGGGATATAGCAAGTAAGCAGCAAGGTTCTCCCTTTAGGACAGACTACAGCAAGCTCGTGATTCTAATAGAAACAAACGGTAAGCTCTCTGCTCTATTTGCTTGCAATGCTAGGCCTATCAAAGTAGGCGAATGCTTCTATTATGTTAGACTCGTTACGCTGTTCGACTAAACTCGTTGGCTCCAAGTCCACCGAAAGTCGATTGCCAGTGCAGAGTGTCAATTCAATTGTGGTAGCACCAGAATTTTATGAAGTTAATAGTTATACATCGCTATGATTAACCTATATATATATATATATACCTAGAACCATTGTTGTTAGACCCAGCCTAGCCCGGCCCAACTAGTTCAATCGGTGAACTGGTCCCCAAACTCGTCCATGTCAGTGTTGGTTTGGATCGTTCATATTTTAATTATTTTTTAGCAAAAATTCAGAACCCAGCTGAATATACAAACCAAAAATCAACCTGATTGGTTATCTCTAGCCCTAGATTTTTGTACTTTTTAGGATTCATTCTAGTTGTTAATTAAATTCAAGCATGTTTTTTGGGGTAGCAAATCCAATGGCTAGAAATCATCAACCAAGTTGATTTTTAGTTTGTTTATCCGCCAATAGGTGGGTTGAACACCCATGCAGTCATTGGGCCCAAAAAATGATATATGTATGGCCACTAGAGTCCTCTGCATGAAATGCAACGGGAGTCCTCTGCATCTAATTTTTTTTTTCGTAGTTTTCGATTATCAAGAATAGTTGTTAAATAAAGATTTTCTATTATATAGAGTTAAAATTTTGAATTAATACCATATATATTACATTAAATATAAAAAGTCCTTATATAGAGTTTTCGCATTAGGCCTCAACTTGTATCGAGATGACCCTGTTCCTAAGATTAAAAAAAAATCTTAATTATGATTTTATTAATAGAAAGAGGCCAGACCCATCCCATATGACGAGAAAGATTTTAGCTCAGACCCGACTAGATATGACCAGAAAGGATTGGGCTTGTTCTATATAATGTTTTTTCAGTCTATTACCTTTAATTAATGATGGGTCTAGGTGTGGTGGGGTAGACCCGGACCCATCATTAATTAAAGGTAATAGACTGAAAAAACATTGTATAGAACAAGCCCAATCCTTTCTGGTTGTATCTGGTCGGGTCTGAGCTAAAACCATCATACCCATTTATAAATAGGATGGGTCTGGCATAGGTGGATCTAGTCCGATCCCATTTACTTACTGGTTGGGTTTGAGCAATCTGCATGTACAAATATTATAAAATAGGAAATTAAAAAACTCAGTCATCTACATTATTGTAATTATCTATATAACAAAACAGAAAAGTTGTCTCCCCCTCTTATCCGGCTTCATAAAGGATGGCGAAGATCTTATTACCCAATAGACGGTGGATCTCCACCACTCACACCTGATTTTGGCAAATGCTTTGTCAGGGAGTGCCGTGGGCACGGGCCACCCACTAGTCTATATAACAAATCAGCTCAGTTGCCTCTCCCTCTTGTCGGCTTCATATATCAATGGCTGACATCTTATCCGGAATTGGACGGTGGATCTCAGCCACTCACACCCAATTTGGGCAAATGCTTTGTCGGGGAGTGCCGGGGGTACGGGCCACCCACTAGTCTATTAAAAAAATCAAAGATTATTCATGCGTATATCATCCTTATAACATCTAATAGTAAATAGAAAAGGTCATTATCTAAAGGATAATTATTGTAGTATCCAACCATGTTGGACATGTTGGACACTTTTTGTGTCCAACACCAATAAAGTCGTGACATGTGTACCTATGGAACCCAAAAAACCATGCCAACCATGGTTTGAAGTCTCGGCCGATCCTGTTCTTAATCGGGTGATCCGGATCGGGAATGGAAGCCATTGATCTGAATGATACTGGGGTTTTCTCGCTAGAATCATTCAGATCAGGACGATCCGGACCGGAATTGGCGGGGCTGGTCCCGAGACCGATCCCGAGATTTTGAACCATGATGCCAACCCGCATGTATCGTGTATTAACTTAAAGAATATTAAGTAGGCATTTCTCTCCAAATCGCAAGAGAATTGATTTGGGTACCACAATAATACTAAAATCCTACGGTTAAAATCAATCCATGAAAATAACTTCAATCCAACCCTTAGAAATCATTGATCAGGTTTATTTTTGGTTTGTTACTCCACCTAGGGATTGGCCAAACATCCATAATGTTAGTGTCCACTTAGGATTGTGCCACGTGGCTCGTATTGGCTGCAGTCGGCGACCCCGCTGACTGCAGATGTCATCGAAGGTTTACTCATCACGTGTTTCATTAAATGTTGGAGAACTCCGTTTCACCTAATAGCCCAAATGGCTGGCCTCGAGATCCGTGTAAAAATACCTTTTTCATACCTTTTTCAAGCATGGGCCAACAGTCGGTCCACTACGTAAGCCGTCATTTCTAATCGTCTCATTATGTGGCAAGACCTCATTGGCCGTACGGATGAACTTTTGGATCATGTCAGGGACTTCTCATGCACGGAGATAACGTCGGTGGGACCAACACTTGTCCATGTGTTCCTCCACGTTGGAAAGTTGCCGCCAAAAAGGACACGTTGGACTGAAAGGGATAAAAAAGAGACTCAAAGTCTGAAAGAGCAGAGCGAAGGAGAGAGAGAGATAGAGTCCGAACTCCGAACTCCGAAGGAGGCATTTTCGAAGCTCTGTAATGGCGAGACTACGCTCGAACTCGTTAGGGTTTTGAAGAAAAACAGATTTTTTTCTTGATTTTATCGATCCAATTCCAAGCTTTTTCAAGAAAAAAACAATTGCAGGTAATTTTTTTTGTTCTTTTTCCTCTGTTGAACCTAATAAATGATCTTAAGGCAGTAGATTTCTGTTTTTCAAGGAAGATTTTGAGGTGTTTTGGGATTTACTGAGGAAGAGAGATGCGAGTTTAAGTTCCTAGTTTGGTTTTTTTCCTGGAAATCCTTGTCCTCGAACTTTTAAAGACGTGAAATCAATGTTTGTTTACTGAAATGCTTTGTAGTTCGGATTTTGGATCCTCGATTGGAAATTTTTTTCATGGAAATTGAATCTATCTTCAATTAGGGCTCTTTTATTACAAGTTGATCACTCGATTCGATCTTCACGTTCAAAGGTTATCCTCGAATTTTGAGCTTTAACAGAGGATTTGAGCGTTTCGTGTTTTACATTGAAGATTGAAAACAAAGGACTGAAATGGTGAGAAATTGTGAATTCTGTGGTGAATCGACGCCGTCTGTTTACTGCAAGGCAGATGCAGCACGTCTTTGCCTTTCTTGTGATGCGCGAGTTCATTCGGCTAATGCTCTGTCGAAGCAGCACTTCCGAGCCCTTCTATGTGAGGGTTGTGGGAACGACCCAGCTTCTGTGCAGTGCTTGGATCATCGGCTCTTTATGTGTCGTAGTTGTGACCGGAACATGCATGATGATGTCACGGCACAACATCAGAAACGAGTGTTGAAAAGTTACACCGGGTGCCCTTCTGCTAGAGATTTTGCTGTGTTATGTGGCTATGATCTGAATGAACTTGGGCCTAGGTGTTCTCAAGATTTGGCTGTCTCCACTTCATATGGTTTTGGGGTTCGGGACGTGGCAAATGCGGACAATTTAAAGGAGTTCCGCCCATGGATTGAAGAGTCTTCTTCGACATCTCAAGTGAGCTCCATGACTTCAATGTTTGGTGCAGACTCTGAACTAGGATCGAGCAATCCGCAAAGCAAGGTAGCAGGAGATGCTTGAGGCAAATGATTGGTTTGTTTTATTTGTTTTTTGCTCAAATTTGATTAGTTGGTCGTGCTTAGTAACATCTTCAAAGTTCAATTATGTGCTTGATCTTTTGTTATTGACCAAGAGATCGGCAGCAGCACTGCGGCATGAATACCAGGATCTGGTATCTATTGCTGGGATTGTTTATTTCTTTAACAATTTAAAAACTTAATTACAAAGAGGTAGTGGATATGTATTTGTTGAGATGGGAAGGGATCCCAGTACAAAGAAGGTTTGGATTAGCTCTTCTTCTTTTCTTGTCTTTGCATTTTGATCACTTCTTGTCCTGTATCTTTTTATGAAGAAAAATAAAACGATGAAGTTGGAAAAACAACATCATCATAAGCCTTATTCCAGCTACATGGGGTCACCTACACGAGTCCTGTTGCTTCATTCAATTATGTCTAAAGCCATATAAAAATTAATAATATAATGGTTTTATGAAGTTAGAAAATATATAAATAATAATATAACGGTTTGATGTACTTTTCATTATGATTTCTTTTAAACTAGGATTATCCAAAGAGTTTAGTGACAACTGGATAATGGTAAAACTGTGATAGGGACAAATTAGTGCTTTGAATCTTCTTCTCTTAAACTGAATAAGAGTACATTTTGTGGATGGCTCAGTCTTAAAGGATTTCTTATATCAGAAAAATATAGAACCCTTCAGCAAAGTAGGTCTATTTACTTTAAGAAATCCATATCCAAAAAGTGTCAGTTTGGAATATTAACTCACCGGGCTTAATGATAATAATAATGCACATATAAGATGTAACTACATTTATCACATACATGTTAAATGGCACCTGACCAGAAATCTATGGCTCATGACATAAAATCCTGCTATAAGTTAGAGAGAATCTCATGGTTAATATAATTACCACCCATCCATGCTTTATATGAGCATTATTCTCTGCTTTCCTCTGACCCTTGTGAACCCTGACATTTCAGGATCCTCTCTTGATCACAAACATTTGCTACTCCACTGTGATTGTAATGCCCTACTGGTGATTTTGATCACAAACATTTGCGTCTGAATTGTGTTAGTTTTGTTATATAGAACTTTTAGTTTCTCAACAGTACTATGTAGTCTAACTTATATGATCATAGTCGGTTATTGGATGGACCTCCTTCCTTTCAAGCAGAAAATTTTAAAAAAATGAGTCTAGACAGAATGCATCCTTTCAGATGTCCCAAGGAGGTCAATTCCCACCTTTTTTTTCTATGTTCTATATAAATATATCAATTTCATGAACTTTGGACGGTGTAATGGTCACCTATAGGAAAAAAGCAATGAGACAAACCAGCGGACTGGGTTAAAGGAGCAGAATATGAAAAAAAAAAAAAAAGAACAAAAAAAAGGAAAAAGAAGAAGAGCCTGAACATAGTAAAATAAGAAATTGAAAGATTTCGTTGAAATTGTTCGTTTGGAAATTTCATGAAAAGCTAGGATTTTGTGATAAAAGAAATGCATGTGGTTATGATGTGAAGTTGATAGATTATATTTATAATTTATACAAAAAATCTGTTTCATTTATGGAAAACAAGGAATGCTCCATTACGATCTTAGGAATGATGGAAATAGAAGAAATTCTTTTATTGATATGCTATTGTTCATAGATTTCTCCTTTATTGATATTCTATTTTTTGTGATGGTTAGAAGTTTGTCTGCACTTGTCAAAATTGTGTAGTTTGTGGGTATATTATTTGGTGAGGCTTCTTACATTTACTACCCTCTGTATTATGTGCTATCCATTTGGCCAACATTTGAACTTTTCAGATACTTTGTCTTTAGTTTGTTGAAGTAGTAGGGTATGCAATTTGATGTTACAGTTGAGCAGATTTCAGTAACTAGGAGGAGTTGATTTTGACATTCCACATTTTGGTTTCTTTAAGAAGTGTTATTTTTCAGAAGATTAGTTTAGTAGTTGTAACTATATCAAACAACTCCACAAATGTTAAAGGAACTTGATGACTGCAATTTTTCCAGCACAAGGATTTAGCCCAATCATTGTCTCACCTTGCTTTTCTCTGTCTTGTTTTTAGTGCTTAGTATAATATTAAAACTAAAAGCTTGGAGGGCAAAGTCTGGGTACAATACAACCGACTATATTCTCATAAATTAAAGATCTAAGACATTGAGGAGGAACATCTAGAAGCCTGAAGCGACATATAAAAGAGAACACAATTTTTGCTAGAGTGTCAGCACTTTGGTTCCTTTCTCTATAAGTGTGTTGATTCTGCATTTCCATGGTTGAGAAGAAGGGTGCTGCGCTTTTGAACAGAGCATGGATGTGTCTATCTGGGGTCCTATAGTGTTTGAGAGCTTTGACCATCGATTGGGAATCACTATCAACAATGAGTTTTCTGATATCTTGTTGCCAAGCCAGTTGCAACCTATCTCTTTTCGCTCAGAACTCAGCGATAGCATTTGTTGTTTGACCCATATTGGGGAGAATCCAACCACGCATGTAGTCTCAAATGGGGTCACCTGCAACAGCTGAACCTGTGTTCCCATTTGAGGTGCCAGACACATTGCACTTTTATAAATCATCAGGAGAATTCCGAGTGATATTTTTCTAAGCAGGGTTTAGAGGGGATTCCACCCAATAGAAGTTGATGGTGAAAATTGAGCTCTGGCACTCTTCATCTAATATCCAATAAAAAACAGTTAGGATGGGCGCAGGTTATGGTTAAAGGTGCATCTGTTTCTGGGTTTCTGAATGTTCCAGAATATGTGGGCAAGGTTGAGAGAGTATTGGAGAGAGTCTAAGCCTGATGCAAGTTTAAGATGAATCAAATTTTGGGTATTAATCAGGAACTTTGGGAACTAACCCTAATGCACATGTTACAACATCACGTTTGTGTTATATGGACGTTGACCAGAAATCAATGGATCATGATATTAAATCCTGCTATAAGTTAGTGAAAACTCCATTGGAAATACAATTACCACCCATCCATGCTTTATATGAGCACCACACTCTGTTTTCCTTATTTCTGCATATCTGACATCTCTAATCTACATTCTTCATTGCTTGCCTTTCTCAACTACCTCATTTAAGTGTTCTTAAGACATTTTTTATTTTATTTTGGAAAGATCAGATCTTTTCGATTGCACCTGGTCTGGTATCCCTTTCTCCTATAACTCAAGCTCATGTAATGCAACTTGAGATTGTTCAGGTGTCTACTATCTGTAGTCAAATCAATCACATTACTTCCAACCACGACCACCAACTTGATGTGGACTATCAACAGGCCGCCCTCTCACATGCTATATCAAATCTGTGCTACAATGAGTCCTCCCAGATCTATGAAGGTACTTATCATATCATCATGGCTAATGGTACCCGGACTACAATTTCCTATGTATTTATCGCTCATATTCGCTCTCATTTTCGTCATTTATATCTTCCCCATGTCTATTTAGTTCTTAGCATTTGAAAGAGATTGTCTCTCAACTGACAGATCAATTGCAAAATGCTCTTCCTCTTGGCCAATTTTGTTGTCATTGTGAAGAATCTTTGGTCTGAACAGACTCGCTAAAAGAACATCTGGCAATTTTTTGGTGTTGTTATTCATTTGCCCTCAAGTGTCCACAATAATGCTTTGTTAGTTGCTACCTCCACCTTAGTCTCCGTAATGTGGAGCTGTCATATTTCTCATGCTAATTCCAGCAGCACTAGGAGTTTACCCTTTAGTTAGTCCATTTTAGTGTCTTGTAGTAAGGCTTCACTGGTTTACTGTGTCAAAGATTTCAGCTTGGACGGCATTAGGAACTTCCTTTTATTTAAAAAATAGAATAGATGTTCTCGCTTTCTTGAGTTGATTCATTCTGATATTTAGGATGAGGATAGTTTCCTCTCTCTGGTTCATGTTATCTATTCCGATGACTTTGCTCGTTACATGTGGATCTTCTTAAAATCAAAATCTGACATGTATTCTGTCTTCATGACAATTTCTACCATTGTAGCTAACCATTACAATACCACAATTAAGTTTCTTTGCTATGATGATGCGGTGATACACCTCCCGAAAATGGAAGGACCACTATCTGTGCAAAATGGCATCATCTGCATGCCCTCAAACAAAATGGGAACAAAAACAGCAACAGATCACTGAGGCTGGCTTGGTCATTTTTCACAGAAGTCATCCATTATTTTGTTATGTCTTTGCGAAAACAAAGGTAAGTGTTTATTCCTTCAATCTCAATCGATTAAATTATTCCATCATCACAATGTTATATATGATTTATAAATCTAAATTTTTTATTGTTCAATTCCAATATGTCAAAGAACAACAGCCATTCTTGAGTTGCTACTTTGTTCAACATATCATGGAGCACTTCGTTTTTTTTTTCTTTTTTTTTGTTTTTTTAAGTTCAATCCACTATAATTGGCCCATATTTTTTTTATTTTTCATTGAATGTGGAAATAACTGCCTCTTTCACAGAGGAATTCTTGTCGTAACCCCATGGTGTAGATCCTGATTGGTATTTGTATTCCAAAAATGCATTAAGATATCTGAAGTACGGTAAAAATTGGTTGGGTAATGTATGTACAACTGACTTCTCATCTAAATGAGTTGCAGGGTTTTTCTGGGTCTCGTAATTGCATTTACTCTTTCTAATTCTAGTTTAAAACATAATATTGCAGATACTTTGTGCAAATCGACAGCAGCCGGACACTCGACTTGTTCTGCAACAAATTCTTGACCTGGAATGGCTTCAGCTCACTGAGAGAAACAATCATTCTTCTATGATATGTGGGCAGGTGAAAACTGATGTATATTCATCCAAAGATAAGACTTCAGGGAAGCCTGCTGAATATCTTGAACAGAATTGCCAACATCCTCAAGCTCAAGGTCTTGGTGTTGATCTTCAACAAGTGGGCAGTGTGCAGCATGAGCTACAAGCACAACCTTTTCCTTCCCCTTTCTCTCAACTGGAGCACCTAAACTCGTCTTCGAGTGGTGGAATCCCTCTGCATGGAGACAATTTTTGGCAGTGCAAGAGTCCAGCTCAGGGTAGCCAGGTTTGGTCATCATTATTTCAAGTTACTAATGCCACATTCATGAAAAATATCATATGGTATTCTTTTACCATAATATTGATTCATCACTTGATAGAGATCCATGTGTATGTGTGGAAAATTTCACTTACAATGAGCAACTGCAATGTAGGAACATTTGACCATTATTTTTATATGATGGGGCAATATCGAATTTATACTTGCTTATTGTCAATGTTTTTTCCATCACTGATCACGTTACAGCGAACTTTTGAAGTGGATCTCCAGTATTAATGTTTTAAGTTCCTTAAAATATTTAACATATGACGATGGTGGTCTCTCTTAAAGAATGCCTTCAGTCCAAATTAGTTACCAAGTCTGGTATGGGACTAAAAATATATTGAGCTTCAGTTTTAGGGGGTGTTTGATTGCGGGTTTTAGTGTGGTGTATAGTTCTTATCCGGATAAGAATAAAACCATGTTTAAAAAGGAATATGCTCATGCACTCCAAAGGCTGCCACACAAAACACATCATTTGGAAGATGATGCATTGTCTACACCATGAGAACCCCTCAAAGTCAAACAGCAGATACCTCTGATCTTGAATTCAGTCTATCCAGGAAAGAGCTATTTCTGCAACCAAATTCCTCATATTCAATGTACTAAGGTTTATCTTCACTTTGCTTCAATTATGCTGATAGTTTCAAGTATTAATGTTCACTATAAATAACCATTCCAATGGTGTTACTATTCCTCTGCACTCTTCTATTTTTCTACCGATTCAAATTTATCAAATACACATCAGACATGTAAATTGGTGCCAGACATGGGAACCACTCTGTAACACACGCACACATGAAAACATAGACACATATTCAACCAAGATCTCATGCATTTCCTTATTCTTTGATCTTTGATATCGTTTCGATATTCTGAATCTTCCTTATGTAAGTGCTGCAGCTGTGGTCTCAAAATATGCAAGACCTTGGAATTTGTGAAGAAAATGATTGCAATGATGGTCTTAACATACCTGATGTTGATCTGACATTCCAAAATTATGAAGAACTTTTTATGGGTGATAACGATCAACCTAGATCACTGTTTGATGAAATAGGCGTGGCTTACTCTTCCATGGAGAAGGATTTATCCCTTGACAAATCAGTTTATGGCTGCCGGAGAGCTATTGAGGTTAAGTCATTATCTTATTTACACGCCGAGGAATTTGGAGCATTTATCTCCATTTAATCACTCTTGTATGGTAGATGATATTAAGTCAACTCTTTTGCTTGTCTTATTATAATAGTTACAAATTTAATCGAGATATGAAGGTCGACTTTTACATGTGTTATTTCTTTCCTGGACTATTTTGCTAAATTTCCAGTCTTATATGTTTTCTTACCTAATTGAATATGTGCTGCATTGTATGTTTATGTTTGCTTAGTTTGACACAAAAGGTTCCATACAAATTTTTATGTGCAATGCAGTTTTCGGGTTTCTCATTTAAGAGCATGATCATGATTTTGAATTGCACTATTCAGTTCAGAAATGAATCTGATTGTTCTGGTGTTCTCAAATAAAATTTCCTGCAAAAAGATTTGTTTATGGGTTCTATAAAGTGTGCCCCACTTCCACGTACTTACTCTTTTGACAAGTGAAAAATGGATAATCTTGTTCCTAATTATTCAATTTCACACGCCCATTGTAAGTACAAATAGCTATGGTTATGATTTACTTATCTCAAGTTGGCTAGATACACATTCTTATATTGTCATAAATGATGGAAAATTTATTGCAATCCCTATTTAGCTGAGTGAGAGAGAGCACATTCCCTTTGGGAAAGAATATTCAGGATTAATTTCCACAATGTGACAGGTTTTGGTTCACCTAAACCAAAATTACCACTTAATCCTGGCCAAAATTCTTGCTATGAGGATTGAATTTTTTTTCGAACAGAATGATATCACCTTATAAATGCAATCTTATTCAAGGAAGACATTCTTGATGCGATTCTTATCGCCAATGAATGTATCGACTCTAGAAATTTAGTAGCTATTCGAATATTATTTGCAAGATAGACATGGAGAAGGCATATGATCATGCTAACTGGAAGTTTTTGAAATGCGTTTTATGGAGAATGAGGTTTTGTGTGAATTGCACAAAATCGATCAAGGTATGGCCTCTTTTTAGGTTTTAGTTAATTGTAATCTTGCTGAATTTTTTCGTAGTTCACAGTGAATTGGGAAAGGAGATCCTCTTTCTCCCTTCTTCTTCATCTTGGTGGCGGAAACCCTGAGTGGGCTTATGCAGAAGGTGGAAGAAGGGTGTTGATTGAAGGTTTAAGTGTGGGTAATGAAGGACCAACAATCTTTCGCTTCCAATCGATGATGACACATCTTCTTTTGCAAAGCTTCTCATCTCTAACTACAATATTAGGATTCATTTTGCTATGTATTGAATTGGTCTTTGATTTACAAATTAACTTCCTCAAAAGTAAAGTCTTTGTCCTGGGGGTGGTCGAGAATTTACAGGAGCTTGTATCAGCCTTGGGATGTAAGATTGGTCACTTTCCATCCTCCTACCTAGGTTTACCTTCAGGAGCAAGCTTCCAATCATCTACTATGTGGGATCATACGATGGAACGTTATTGAAAAAGACTTCCTTTGAAGAAAGGGTATCTCTTTAAAGCAGATAAGTTAACCTTGATCTGAGTACTTTGTCGAACTTACTAACATATTTCTTACATCTTCATGAACCTGGCTTCTATTTCCATAAGGTTAGAGAAACTTGAAAGCGACTTTTTATGGATGGTATTAATGATTACAAGAAATATCATTTCTTCGGTGGAAGAGACTTTGCTCCCCAAAAGAGATCGGACATTTACGGTTAAGACTTTTGAGAACGTTGAGTAAGTGTCTATGAGGATATATAGTTAGAAAATATGGACATAGGAATCAAGATTGGGACTCAAATGAAGTGCACTCAAACTAGGAGGTTAGTGCTTGGAAAGGCATATCCAAAGTTTTTAGGTGTTTTTTTTTCTGAAGTCATAAAGTTTAAGGTCGCACAGGGTATAGAATTAGATTCTAGGAGTACACTTGGTGTGGATAAGTACCTTAGAGTTGGTGTTTTTAGAATTTATACATGATCGTGGGTCAGAGATGTATAAGTGTTAATGCTGTCCATAGAGGATTGGAGATATAGTTTCTTGGAACTTTGACATCAAAATGAATTTGAATGATTAGAAGTTGGATCAATTTTCCACCATTCTTGACCGTCTTGAAGAAGTGTCTATCTCATTGCAATGGACCACTTAATAAGTAGGGAAAATGTTTTTCCTATACATTGTTAGAAAATCCGTAAATCATTTGTTGTGAGATTGTGATTTTACCAATAATGTTTGGGACAATATGTTGGAGATGTTTGGAGTTCGATGGCCCTTTCCAAACAGCTTGGTAGAGCTTATGCAAAGTTGGATCATGGTTGGCTTGGATGATAAGAGGAAGATAATATGGAGGATGATCCTATTTGGTTTGGGGTGGTATATTTGGAAGGAAAGAAACAAGTGCATCTTTGAAAACAAGTACAACCATAGTTTAAAGTTTCGGTACATGCCGATACAAGATACGGGTTTGTATCGGAAAACTCAAAGTTTCGGCTCAGTTTCGGTAGTTTCGGACCGAAACCACCGAAACTACTGAAACTGTGACCGAAACTACCGAAACTCTTTCATTTGGTTTCACCAAGTTTCGGACCGAAACTTCCGAAACTACTACCGAAACTATGACCGAAACTACCGAAACTCTTTCATTATGGTTTCACCAAGTTTCGGACCGAAACCACCGAAATTGTCGAAACGTTTCGGTTTCACCCGCGACCGAAACCGAAACGAAACCAACGACTTTGAACCATGAGTACAACACCAAAGATGCAGTGATCAAGAAGATAAAAGCTACTAGGGCTATCATCCTCAAGGAGTTTAATGGTGTATCTTTTGTAGACTTTATCAATAATTTGGCGGCTTTGTCTTCAGGCACTATCTCAAGTTAATGCCGGTTTCTCCATTGTTTTGAGCTAACGAGGTTGCCCTCCTTTATCATTTTTGGGGCTTTATTGTACGTTCTTTTCTCTCTTACTTTTTTAATAAATATTTTCATTACTTATCAAAAAAAAATATTAGTTATCTGGTTTGGTCCTATAAAAAAGCTTTCTACTTTATATGAGTATGAATGTATTGTTGTGAGCGTATAATTACTTATTTGGATTGTATTTCCTGCTAGAACATGGTTTAAAGTATCATTTTATCTTGGAATGTCTTGGTTGAGATGTCCCAGTCTCGAGGGTGACTGGAGTGATATATTAGGGCTTTGTCTTGGACAATCTCGGGTTGGTTCACCATTGTCTTGGTTTCTCATACTGTCTCGGTCGAAACGTTTGTGTTTTTCAACTGACCGAAATGTACTTCGAGACAGAATTTAAACCATGTGCTAAGGGAAGATTAGTCATCCTGCATATATCCGGAATCCGACTTTAGTTGTTTAGTCAATCCTCTTAGCAAGGTTATTAACTTATTATTTTAATATGCCATATTAAGGAGAAATTCCCATACAAGGGAACTTGACTTTGTGTATACCAAATTTTTTTTCTTCGCTCTTTTGGAGTTCATTATGTTTTTGGAGCCACATCACAAATCTAGATTTTAAATTGCAACATATTTTTCCTTGTGAGAAGATAAAACGGAGGAGAATGTCATTGCAATTTTGAGGAACTAATTGATGAAACACCATACCTTCACCCGTTACCTATAGTTGACACCTATCTAGGGTTGAGTTTCCTCACCTTTGAATATCAAGATTTTATGAATATTTTCCCCAAGTTTTTGGGTGATACATGGTTGGTTTGAAGCCTTCATCTCAAACAAAAGCTCAATACCTTTGTGAGAAGAGGAAGGCCTTTAAACACAAAATATTTTCTACATGGAGCACACGAAAAATAAGAATTGATCTCTCTATATATATGTGTGTGTGTGTGTGTAGGAAACTAAATACGTTGAGTTTGTTTTCTTAATTTCTTCTGTTTAACTTCAGAATTGGGTTATGAATTATGATCTTTAGAACTTTGAACAACAACTTGTAGCCGAATCTTCAAGTCAATAGGCCAGAGAAAATATTGACACCAATTGAGTGAACGGAGTATTAACCATATGCTAGATTGTTTTCCAAAGATAATAAATGAGAAGCGATTGATTGCTACATGGAGATGCACAATAGAGCAAATTGATCCAACTTCTAATCATACAATGAATTAGAAAAAACTACTTATTTGGTTTTTTATCCTCGAGCATCCCGAGTTGGTGACAATATTAACAAGACAGATAGTGATGAGGTGAAAATAATGTCAAAGTTTGCAAGTGGAAGCCAGGATCGAATCAGGCTCAACATCAGGCACTTGCTATGCAATGGGCAAAATGGCAATAGTTAGAGTGATGCCTCAAGGAAAACTTAAGCACATGATTGAGCTCTTCGTGGTTGACCTCCCAAAAGAAGACTTGATTGAACAACCAGCTATTACTGCTGATGAATTTAAAAGAAGAAAACTGATTTGGATTTGAGAAATATTCAATGGGTGACACTGTTGTTGGGAGGTGGGTATGAGCTCCACGTCCATGTTGGAGGTTAAAAGTTGTCATCCATGTGACCCATGTCGATTATGTCACCCAACATTGAATTATATCACTCTTTCGATTTTTAATGTACGGTGGTCTAATGAAAGAGCAACGCACAAGGCATAAGTCGTATGAAACCATAAGTAAGACACGGAACAATTCAGAATAAAACTTAACCAGCTCTAATACCAATGTTAGGAACTCAAGACTTAAAAAAGAAGCATAAGCCTATTGAAATCAAATATTTGTAATACCAAATGGATGAGCACTCCAATGTACGTAATTTTCAGGTGCGCAAGGAACTACACCTTAGCTAGCATTTATGTCTCAAACAAAAAATCAATCTCATAGAGAGGTGAAAAAGCTCTAAGCACAGATCTAGCTGATGTGGAATGGAGCACTGAGTGCATAAATTAAATATGTAGCAGTATATTTAGATGTGTGAATTAGCTTTGCTGAGTTTGTATTTCAACACGTGTTCTTGCATTCCATTTACCTTTTATTGTATGTTCATCATGACCCATGGGTGGGGAGGACAATTTTGTGAGACACCATGTCTGTAGTAGTTGGAGAATTGATTGATATGCTTCACAGTTGTAAATCAGTAGTATAATTAACATGTCTTTGCATGTAAAGAAGATACATTAACTGAACAAAGATCTCAAGGAAGAACAGTGAGAATAATAAAGGATTTCATAATCCATAATGCCATGAAGAGAGATCTTCTTTAGTTTTATGGAAATTTAAAATTAAAGATAAGGAGATTGTTCCACAAGAAAGGAAGAACATAGGAAGAAGAAGAGAACAGAAAGGGAAGAAGAAATTAAAGAGGAGAGAATTAGGTTATGAGTCTCAAAATGTCGATCCACTCCCTCTTATTAAAATTACCGATGTGCTGTTAATGAATGACATGAGATGTAAACAATAACATATTACAAAAAGTTAACTTAATCATACTACATGGAGAAATTACCAAGTATAACTTATAATTTTTCTTACCAAGTATAACTTATAAAAACAATACCTAGTATAACAATGAATAAGTAATACTATTCCCCTTAAAAGTGGATCCTGCTATGCAGCTTGATCAAAATCTCGTGGTCATTGCCCGAGCATTGGTGAAGTCATCTGCTGGCTACTCCTGTGAACAGACCAAGGGTGTGAAATGTCTTTTCACATCACCTTCTCTTTATGAAGCTACAGTCATCCTTGTTGTGCTTTGTCTACTCTACATAAACCAGGTTGGAACTTCATGGGTAAATAGCAGCCTGATTGCTGTAGCGAAGTTTCATGCGTAAATCAACTCTGAAGCCCAGCTTTCACAACAGGGTGTTCACCCACATAAATTCATACATGCCATGCACCATTGTATGGTACTGTGCCTCAAGATAAGATCTTGATTCTGAAGATTTTTGGTTGCTAGTCAAAGTGACCAAGTGACCTTCGACAAACATATATTATCCAGATTTAGTACTTTTTGTAGTAGAACATGCCCAGTTACCACTGCATAATGTTTATTTATTTATTTTTATCGTTGTTAGCTTTATTTGACATTAATTCCTATAGTCTTGGAAATATATCACTGCCTTGGGAAAATTTTAACCAAAGTTGTCCACATGGGTGTATTAGACACCTGAGCATTCAAAAAAAAAAAGAAAAACTTTATGGTTTACACATGCAGAATGGTATCAGAAACAGATGGTTCTTACCATGTTTGTTGTTGAAAGTCTTTATAAGATCTTAAGATCATTAATTTTTCGGATCCAATTGTAAAAGTTTTTTTCATTCCTTCTTTCTCTTGTTTTATCAGGATGTCTCAGTGGCCCCATCTGTTTACATCACTCAGTCATCTCATGAAAACAAAGATATTGGTCCTTCTGACCAAGCTCGTCACTTTGCCAGAAGCATGGATTCTCCTCGTCCAATTCGACCATCTTACTCAAGTTTATCATTCTCTCTTTCAATGCTCAGTGCTGAAACCAGTGCTTCTGATTATCTTGATAGCGGACTTTCGCCCAACACTATGAAAGGGGAACCGCCATGGAATTCACCGGATCTGGCAAGCGAACATTCTGAAGCCAGAGGAAATGCCATGATGAGGTACAAAGAGAAGAAGAAGGTTCGAACGTAAGTATCAAGACTCCCTCCAAATCCATGCTTTTGTAGCCAACATCATGAGCTGCAATAGCAAGTATCTAATGAATCCCCATTGGAGATAAATTTACTGGATTTCTTTTGCTAATGACTTTCTACTCAGTTGAGGTCAGTCATCAGTTCAGTTTAGCTAAGTACTGAACTTTTGGTTGTAGACTTGTAGTCATTGTAGCTGATTATGTGATTCCGGGAGTATAATAAATAGATGAAGAAAAACTAATTCCATGTTTATTAATCACCTACTTGCGATGTCCAAACTATTGTGGATGCATCCATATTTCTAAAAATTGACATGTGCCCGCGAAAACATGCTGACATATGTCCACATCCACAGATATGAAAAATGAAACATACCGACGTGTGTACCATAAATTTATTTTTTTTATTTTTAATTACAAATATTTTAAAATAATATTCATCTTATAAAAAATATTAAATATTAGGACCTAGGGTGAATTACATTTATAATCAGAATTTTCTAATTAAGATCAAGTGGTATATGCTGCCCACGATAGATGGGGACTGCAAGTCGTTATGTGGTTCTGACCTCAGGTGATCTTGGTATGTTTTTTTTTTTTTTTTTTTGCATTAATTCTCTTATATTACATGGCTATTTGAATATTACAGGGTATAAGTTTGACTTCCAGAGTCTCAGATATGCATGTTAGCATGTACCACTTACTATTAATATTGCTTTTATTATTCCAAATGGTTGGTTATGGCATTATAATGACATGAGTTTATTTTCATACTTGTGATCTTGCTTTTCTTATTCCAAATGGCTGTTTATGGCATTGTAATGGCATGAGTTTGTTTTCATGCTTGTTTTATCATTTTCTAAACTATTAATGCATGTCTCCTTTGGTTTCCATAGTTTCCAAAACTATTACAATGCTTCTGTACATTTCCATAGACGTCCATGACATGTTTCTGCTTCCGATGGAACCAAAACTCAGACCGATACTGACATTTAAAACATTGAATGCATCAAAGTTTCAATTTCATCAATCTGAGGATTTTAGTGTTGTTTTGAGTCATCAGAGTATGAATCAAAGTTTTGCTTCATGCACTCGTCTAGCTCAAACAAAGACACCCTCAACTTTCTAATGTAATAGTTATCCTAAATCTACAGAAATGAGCATTACCCAAATCTGGACATTTTAGACAATAGAAAAGAATATGAATGAGACAGCTAAAGAACCCATAAAATGATGGAAGACCTTTTTTTATTTTTTTGGAAAGTGATGCAAAACCTTGCAATAATGGCCTCCTAGTTAAAGAGTTTCATCATGGATCCTCAAGTTTATGACGAAGAACATACTAAGAAGAATTGTGAGCAAAGTCATTGCATGCCAGAATCATGAGTGAAGCAAAATAATCTAGAATAGTAGAGCACATATCGTCTTTCAGTTGAGATGATATGAATTCTGATATGCTTATATCTAGACCTTAAGCATATGTTTTATAAATTCTTCTTGTTAGATTTCTTTCTCCCTAACTGCAGAATTACCCTGGCATAACAAATTCCATTGCTGACATAATATTCAGCAATGGAGATCACAACCTTTTGAAACTCATATGGAAGACTGTATCAAGTTATCTCAACATTGATTCCACTAAACCAAATAAGTAGTTTCCAGGCTGATACATTTGATTGGTGGGGCACAACTGTTAATGTGAGGCATTTGCTCTAAATCACTCTGCTTCTTTGGCGGTAACATGGCTTTGAGTTTTTTCTCATTCGTTGTATGTGAATTTCCATGAATGAAATCTGGTCCTTCTGGTAAAGAATTCTAAACCAACGGCTGTACTTATTCTAATCGTTAAACGCTAGGCCTTACAATGGTGATCTTGCCAATGCACTAGTGGGTTGTTTCTTCCTCTTTGTTATTAGGGACATGCAATGTGAGGGAGGTGCTTAAGTGATTCTAAATTTTAGGGTGAAATGTCTTTCTGGATTTTAAAAGTCGGTTGTCAACCAAAAAAACGTTTCCTTGTCAATATATTTATTAAAGCTAAGTACACAAAATGATGAAAATTATTTCATAATCAGACATGAGATGCATTTATTTTACCAGCATACTTAACTTGTTACAAGATACAGAGGCATGGTGCGAAGGTAGCATCTCTGATTTATATTCTATAGCGCTGACTTAACCAAAACAGTCAACTCCTTTGGAGAGGTGGAAG
Source organism: Euptelea pleiosperma (assembly GCA_035048495.1). Taxonomy (NCBI): domain Eukaryota; kingdom Viridiplantae; phylum Streptophyta; class Magnoliopsida; order Ranunculales; family Eupteleaceae; genus Euptelea; species Euptelea pleiosperma. The sequence continues at coordinate 17,412,045 of CM068550.1, read as the reverse complement.
GGCTTCAGACAAGAATCTAACTAATGTGTGACTAATCTCAAATACACGGTAACATAAAGCACGGAACTAAATATAAATACAACAACTGACATTGTGGAGTTTGTGCTGATTAACGTATGTATATGTGGATGCATCCTGCATGTGTATGTATGGTTCTTACTTCTTTTATGAATTCATTTAATGGTACTTTGCATCTCCTTTGTTCAGGTATGACAAACAAATCCGATATGCTTCTCGAAAAGCTAGAGCTGATGTACGGAAGCGGGTGAAAGGCCGATTTGGTAAGGCAGAAGGGTATGTATCCGACACTATTGATGTGACAAGAAGCTATTGACGAAACCCTCCATCTATCCATGCAATTCAATTCTGTGCATAATCAATCCAACACAATTCAGCAGCAGGTCTCTTGGTACTCAAACTCTCTTTTATATCTTCAACCAACCCATTTTTTCAGCCTTGCATATGTATAAGCCATGGTATGGTACTAACACAGCAACAGCTGCACATCCAAAGGCTTGACATTCATCAAAGTTATTCTATAGTTTTTCTTAGCAAAGAAACTCTGGCTGAATTCCTACCTGTTCATATGATCCTAGGAGAATTTTTTTGAAGCAGTGGATTTTTTGAAGCAGCGACGTAGTGGCCAATCACACTGCGCCACGATCCGCTGATGCCTTTGAACAAACCTAGAAATGCTTTTTGAACAGCTGATCATGGCGCAGTGTGATTGGTCCCTGCTTCACTGCTTCAAAAAATTTCTCTGATCCTAGTGCTCTCATTATCTCTAGGCATTTAGGTGCTGCATTTTCATCTTTCCTTTTTTCCTTTCTCTTGTAGGTGATGTCTGATGAAACCTTCAAACTTAAACTTTTTGGCATTTGCATTTGATTGCCAGGGCATAGAGGTTATTATATCCAACTCACTGTTGAGAAACTGTAGAAAAGAATAAAATAGAAAAAAGTGAGGATACTTGACCATACTAAATAACGGTACTCCAACTAAAATAGGGTTATGAGCACAGCATGGTAAGCTAGCATACAATTTCTACTCGTACGGGTAAGCAAAAAATGTCATGCATACCAGCGTGCTAAGGTGGTTTTTTTTTCTTTTTTCTTTGGCCGTTGAGTGTTGATACCACAAACCTCGCTCAATACCCGCCTTCACTCGTTGATACCACAAACCTTGGTTCGATACTCGCCTTCACCCGTTGTGATACCACATACCTGGTTTCAAAACCCACCTTCACCACTAACCCACTTGCCTACCAAAAAAAATTGTATATTTATAGTGGTCTAATGGAAGGACAGTGTGCGCGTAATGTACATTTACGGCAGTTGGCACCCTTGATTGATGGTTTCCAACCAATAGATTTCCATGCCCAAAAGTTGATCCAATTGGATGTTTTTAATCATTGATTTGCTAGGATGGTTATGACGAATTGAGATTATTAACATGATATAATTGGCATTGAAACCACCTGATCAATAAAACAAATTTGTCAAATCCGACAGATTCATATCCATGTAAAGATCAGGTAATTTCTAGGGTGTAAATGGGCTGGCCCATGACAGATTTTAGGCCTGAGCTTGATTTTTTCTGGTCGGCTTGGGCATAGACCACTTGCACCTCAACTATTCATACTCACTAAACGACCAGGGCATGACAAACATTATTTCCCCATCCTGGATCAATTTGTACAAAATCGGCATTGGTCTAAATTACTAAACTTTGACTTCGTCCAAAATTTGCTCAATTAAAAAAATTAATTTAAAGAATTTTTTTTTTTTTTTTTTGTAAACTCATTAGCTATATCTATGAACTGGACTGGCCGGAAGCCTTACACCCGTCCCCAGCACAAAAAGAAACAAGCCAAGAGGGAGGTGAGGGCAGGGCCAAACAAAAGATGAAGGTCCAAAAAATCGCTTTACCAACAATGAAGTCAGCAATAGCATTACATTCCCAAAAGCAACAAGAAAAACTCAACCGTCAAACAAGCCAGCTAAATACAGAATATTTGCAGTAATCGAAGAGGATCTCCAACCCAAAAAAGAAGACTGAAGGTCTAATTGGTCCATGAGTGCGGAGGCATCCAAAAAAGAAGATTGAAGGTCTAATTGGTCCATGAATGCGGAGGCATCTGATTCCACTACTATCCGCTTAATGCCCCTCGCATCAGCCTATTGCACACCCCATCTCAGCGCCTTGGCCTCAGCTTCTTCAGCTGAGCGAGCGATGCCGCGACAGCCTCCTGCCGAAACAAATACATTGGAGGCATCCTTAATAATAAAGTGAAAATTACCTCTGGGGCCGTAAGTCAAGGCAACCAGATGGCAGTTTGTTCGACTGAAAGGAAGTGCCTTTTTGGAACTTTGGCCCGGCACCCCGAATTCTACTGTAGAAGGTATGTGTTCATGTTTTCTTCCTATTTTTGCCCTTTGTAGTCTGTACGCTAGGTTTAGCGACGTCTTTTCAGCGTCAGTGACCCTGGTTCACGCATAGGTTGTAATGGAGTCGAGAAATAAACCAAAAGAGAAAAAATTCCAAAACATGAGAACGAAGAAATAGACGGTCTCTCGTTTTTTTTCCAGGCACAACCTTCTCCTCTCCTCTCCTTTTCTCCAAACATGAATACTTTATTTCCATTCCACTCTTTCTAGAGCTGTATCTTGACAAACAACAACTCCATGAATGTCATCCATTTGGGTGCTTCGCCAATCGTGTATTCTTTTGCAGCTGGGAAAACAAGAAACTACAACTCTAAAAGGGAAGGCCATCAATAGCTTTTAGAGTTCAGACTTGAGTCCATAAGATCCCATTGTCTTTCAATCTTCTAATCTGAGTATATATGGCTGCTATGGGCGTCTCCTGATAGTTTTTGAAAGAACACTATGGAATATTGAAATTATGCTGCACAACTTTTCATTACCGAATTAGCAAGCACTCAATTTACATCTTCCTTGTGCCCAAATGATCTTACATCCAAGTTTTGAAGGAGGCCGTTTTAACGGTTAAACGGACTAGGGGCTTTAAACTGTTTAAACGGCCGTTAAAACGGATTAAAACGGCCAGGGGCAAAAATGGAAAAAAATGGGTTTCAACGGTTTTAACGGAAAAAATGGCGCTGAAATTCAAATTTTGAAATTTGAAAATTAAAAAAAAATGGAATTTAACGGAAATTAAACAGATTTTAATGGATTTAGCAGCTGTTTTTTTCACAATTTTCAGAATTAAACGGCTGTTTAAACGATTTTCACGGCCGTTAAAACAAAAAAACGGCTGTTTTTTTCAAAACCGATAAAACGTGTTTAAACGGTTCTAACAGAAACAGGCTTGGGGCATTACCATTTAAATGGCCGTTAAAACCGTTTAAACGGCCGTTTTTAAAACCATGCTTACATCTTCCTAATGATATAAGAATTTTTTTTACTATTATACAGGAAATGGTACTTTTTTTTACCATTTATAGGAAATGGTATAACAAATACCAGATTATGCAGTACCATTTATCATTTATAATCATCTTCAGGTGTTTAAGGTTTAGGGTTTACAGCACATCGCAAACAACCCCTAATCAATGGTTGCATGTATCTTTTGAGCAAAAGATTAGGTGCATTAAGGAGATAAGGGATATTACTAACTACTTTAAAGTTTCAAGAGGTGTAATAAACCCTAAATCCATAAAAGAAGCTTAATCTAGTTGCTCTTCCAATCCAAATGGTACAACTGATTCCCTTCTTCATTTATGTACTAGTGGGTGCCCCGTGCCATCGGCACTCCTTGACAAAGAATTTGCCAAAATCAGATGAGTGGTGGAGATCCACCATCCATTTGGGGGAGGATTAGATCTCGGCCCTTCTTTGTTGATGCTTATAAGAGGAGGTATAAGTAGGGAGGCAACCAATGTGTTTTGTTATATAGAATAGTAAAAGGCCCATGCCCACGGCACTCTCCGACAAAAGCATTTGCAAAAATTGGGTGCCTTCGCCACTCAAACGGCATAACGGACTGGGGCGTTACCGTTTTTTACCGTTTTTTTCCATTATAACGGCTCTTATAACGGATTGTAACGCACAGAGGGAGAAATGGAAAAATAACAGAAATAACAAAAATATATAGTGTTGAAATTTAAATTTTGAATAAATTGAGGTCAAATGAGGCGAATTGAGTGGCTGAAATCTAACCGATGGATTTGATCTCAACCACTCTTTATCTAACCGTCCACATTAGATGGATGGATAAGATAAGAGAATACAACTGAGTTGTCTTGATATATGCGTGGGTGGCCCGTGCCCGCAGCACTTTCCGACAAAGTGTTTGTAAAAATTTGGTGGGAGTTAATCTCAGCCATCGATATGAAGCACAGTGGATCTCGGCCACTTATTATTGAAGCCATATAAGATAAGAGGGGTATAAGAAAACCGTTAAATTTTCGTTAAATTCTATTTTTTTTTAATTTTTAATTTTCAAATTTTCAAATTTGAATTTTAGCACCACTTTTTTCTGTTAAAATCATTAAAATCCATTTTTTCTATTTTTGCCCCTGACCGTCTCAATCCGTTTTAACTGTAACACCCCTCTCGAGGCATAAAAAGTGGGGCTCCTGAGCCTGACCCTTGGGCTATATGTAAATCCAACCCATTTCATTCCTTATATGTAGGTAAATAGTAAATGGCCCGTGCCCACGACACTCGATCTCCGACAAAAGCGTTTGCAAAAATTGGGTGCCATTTTTTCCATTATAACGGCTGTTATAACGGATTGTAACGCATAGAGGGGGAAATGAGAAAATAACAGAAATAACAAAAAATAACAGTGTTGAAATTCAAATTTTGAATAAATTAAGGTCAAATGAGGCGGATTGAGTGGTAGAAATCTAACTGTCCACATTAGATCGATGGATTTGATCTCAACCAATCTTTAACTAACTGTCCACATTAGATGGATGGATAAGATAAGAGAATACAACTAAGTTGTCTTGTTACATGCATGGGTGGCCCTGCCTGCGGCACTTTTCGACAAAGTGTTTGTCAAAATCGTGTGAGAGTTAATCTCAGCCATCGATATGAAGCATAGTGGATCTCAACCACTCATTATTGAAGCCATATAAGATAAGAGGGGGTATAAGAAAATCACAGTCATCACTTGTTATATTTATTGTGGGTGGCCCATGCCCTCGGCACTCTGTCAAAGCATTTGCCAAAATCAGGTGTGAGTGGCTGAGATCTACCGTCATTTGGGGGAAAAGATCTTGGCCGTCTTTTATCAAAATAGATAAGAGGGGGTATAAGTGGGGAGACAACTTCCCTGTTTTGTTATATAGATATTTCCAAGTCATGTTTCAAGAAGACAGTTAAAAAATGAAAAATAGAACCCTCGCAAATGATTAACCCGATATAAGAGATGATGATCTCCTTCCTTTTTTGCTTTGTTTGCTGTTAGAGATCTCCTTCCATATTTTATTTTTTTACCTACTGTAAGATGATGATTGACGATGAAGGAAGCACTCTTACAAATGTTAAGTGGAGATGCTGAGTTGAGCTCTCTGTTTTCTCAATTAAAAAAAAAAAAGCTACGCCTGAAGCTATACCTGCGACTGACCCAAACATACGGACTAAAAGGGTAAAGAGGGAAGAAAACGTCGAAACTTACTTTCAACAGTGTATTTGGGGGTGTCGGGCCAAAATTCCAAAAAGGCATCCCCTTTCAGTCAAGCAAACCACCATTTGCTTGTGAAGGGCCGTAATTTGAAAGATGTAGGTTATTTATATTTAAAATGAAAGAAAAAGCTTTCTTATGTCTCCTGTCACGCCCCAGATCCGGGCACCAAAATCTGACCCAAATGCCTGAAAGACGATCCGTTTACTCAAGATCCAATGTGTGATAAAAATTAAAAAGCGATGATCCAAAATAATTTTTAAAAATGACAATAATTCATAATATATTAAAATAAAAATCTTTTGTAAAGACATTTTGGCTAAAAATTTCTGTTTGATAGGCTTTTTAAATTAACTTTTCAGAATTTATACGTATAGGCGTAAAATTTTTGAAAAAATATAATTTTAATAAAATTTTTTATATTAATTATTTACTATTAAAATATTATTTTAAACATATTTTGTGAAGACACTTTACCACAAAATATCATCTACTATTTTATTTTAACAGTTTGACTCAGAAGTCTGCCCTAACAATAACGGTACCTAGGTAATATGTAAAGTAATTGTAAGTACATCACATCCATAAAAATTAATGTATTTGTTAAGGATTAATGACCATATATCTAAAAGGTTAAACTAAAGAGTCTATGAAGATAAATATTGATCATCCATATGATTCTAAAAAATTATACAAAATTTTAATTAATAGACAATGTTAGTCTTTAACAATTAAGCCTATAAAAATAATAAAAATAAAAAAAATTTAGAGTCCCGCATCAATCTCATTGACACTTTCAAATGCCCCTTCGATCCTCCAATGCTATCGCCACCATCAAGTACAGTAGTTAAGTCTGAAATATTTGGTAAATACCATAAACTAAAGCCCAGTAGATAATCCACTGTACACCACATATATATTATAAATAATATCGTATATTCTAACTTAACAATCATGGCATAATTAATGCATATATAACAGATAATATAAATCAGTAACGTCAACCAAAAATAATAAATCTTTCTCCCCATTAGCCCAATATCATTATATACATACGATTATAACTACAACCCAATCTTGGGTCTTCTTTTCCTTCCCACGCCGGAAGTAACTAAAAGACTATTCTGCAGGGGTCTAAGGTCTTTCACCCTAGGGCTCTAGGCCCTTCTTTATTTTTATTTCTGCGAGTATCCATTAGGATCACACCCGAACTAATACTTCAATATTATCTAAAATCATTATTTATAAGCTTTTTTTTTTTCTGGCACACCGGCTGATCCGATAAGATCTGAATTACAATAATATCCACAATATTATCAATTAAGCAGATACATATAACATGATTAATAAAGTAAAATAAGATAGATTATCTATTAAAATATGTAGATGTACCTACCTTGTCCGTTGATCTTCATTCGAACTTGAATTAATGGTGAAAAAGTAGGCGCATATATTTTTATTGATCGTCGTTGAATGAAGTTAGGATTCTAGTATGTCGAACATCTTAAAAGTATGAACATTTTTGTTTAAAGGAATAGTCTCAAAATGTGAGACGTTATGATATTTCTAAGGCTCTCAAAGCTCTTAACGATTTGTAATGGAGAACTCTCTAATGGTGAAAAAATAAAAATATGTAGGTTTTTAGGAGATTATTCCATTTTTACTAGTTGCTCAAAAGAGAATAGTAAGTCTTCCTTTATTTATGTGTGCAATTAAGTATCATTGATAATTTATTTAAATAGTTTATCTATTTTTAAAGTTCAAATTTTTGATTAAGGAAAGATTTTTGTTATTTCTAAAAGACTAAAAGTTATGAAAAATTTTAATTAACACAATTAATGTATAACTCAAAAATATTAATTATTTTATTAATTATTTTAATTTTATCATTTGTCGAAAATACCATTCTAAATGTAAAGTACTTTAATACCACTAGACAAAAGTTCAGGGTGTTACATCTCCGATATAGGTTGGTGCTGAAGAATATACCTGATTTGAAATAATTTATGACCTGTCCCGATTTGTTACAAAAGGCTTGGAGGAGGTCTTTTAGGATTCTAGCCTCCACAAGATTGGCACGACCAAAAAAATGAAACAATCGTCTGCAAATAGAAGGTGAGATATGGGTGGACAAGATTTTGATTTCTTGATGCCATAAAGAGAAATACACTGTTCCTCCAAAGCTAGCATGTTGGATAAAACTTCCATGCAAAGAATGAAAATAAAAGGAGATAAAGGATCGTCTTGTCGTATGCCCTCGGAAGATTTGAAATTGCCAACAAGGGAGCCATTGAGAATAATAGAGAAGGACGGAAAAGATATGCACAATATGATCTAAGTAATCCATTGTTCGTTAAACCCGAAGGCTATCATGACATTTCTCACAAATTAAAGAAGTTTAATTTGACAAAGTTTTGTAAAAATTTGTCAAAATAGACAAGTTTAGAAATTTGACATCTATATATCTATGAGTGGTGATCACATGGGCCGGGCTCCATGGACACGTCCATAGTGCCTATTGCTGGCATCTTTTGATTCGTTGCCAATTCACCTCGGGCTGCACAATAGCTTTATAATTAATTCTAAAATTGAATATTTTACTTTTTTAAAATTGTATTGTTTCCAAATAATATCAAAGACTATTTTACCAAAAAAGAAGATAACCCTTCCTCTTCTACTTTATTTCTCTCGGTCTCTCCTCTCTCCCCAAACCACGTCTTCTTTCTTTCTATGCACCTTTATTTTAGGCCCCACACCGGAGCGCCGCCCTCCACCACCTCGCCGTCGCCGGACTATGTGTTATAACCCCCTCTCTCTCTCTCATGTATTACATCACGACCCTAGATTATATTCAGGAAAGACCAGAACTACTGACCAAGTGTGCCTTTGTACACATGGTGCTCATGAAAACCAGAGTTCTTGACAGTATAAAAAAAGTGAAGAATTATTTTTTTGAAAAAAATGAGAGAGCCACGTACTCAAAAGGCCAACATAGCACTTTTGAGTAAAACCTTATCACAATGTTCTGACAGATGCTTCTGTCACAATAAGAATCATAGGCCATGTAGCATGTTCTTAGCGAACGTTGACCATATGGATGTTTGGCCAGTCCCACAGTGGACCTCTAAACCAAAAATCAGCATGATTAGTGATTTACAACCTTTGGATATTTGCACCCAAATAACGCGCAATAATGCTCGAATTCTTACCGTTAAAATCAACCCATTAAAATAACTTCAATCGAAATTGCTTAAAAATCACTAATTGGGCTGATTTTTTGGTTTAGAGGTCCACTGAGGGAATGGCTAACCATCTATACGGTCAGCGTCCACTAAGAGTATGCCACGTGTCCTTTAATTTTTATTGTGACAGAAGCATCTGTTAGAACGTTGTGACAGAAGTTTTACTCGCACTTTCTTCATGATATCGATAGAAGTTTTATTCACACTTTCTTCATGATATCCTCAAGAGTACAGGCATGTGTTGGATGTAGGGCAAAGTCTGACCATCCAAGATGGAAAGAGGACAATACAATAATTTCTTGTTTGGATAGCACATGAGTCAGCAATTTGGATCACCCACAAGTCAATTTCACCAACTTTTGCACCATCTTTTCTGGTTCCACTTCGGTTAGGCTTTTCCGATAACACTCTGTGTAAAGAAGGTTAAGTTTGAAGATGGTACCATAAGTTTGTCATCTGTTCACTTAACGATGATTTCTTTGAATGTACCTAATTAGTAATTTCTTACAAAGATTAATTAAATGCCTTATGGGTTTTTCTGAAGAAAGTGTGCAAAAAGTGTTTGGGTTTGGGTTTTCATCGATTTTTCGAAGCACCTTGTCTGTTTTGAGTTTTTTATGAGACAAAGAGGGGAAGGGGGTATACGATAAAGTCTGGCGACGGTGAGCTGAAAAGAAGAAGACATAAGGGAGAGAGGAGAGAAGTAGAAGAGGAAAGGTTTTCTCTTTTTCGGTAAGTTAATCTTTGATATTATTTAGAAACAATACAATATAAATTGTTAAAATATTCTATTTTTTAATTAATTGCAAAGCTCCTGCGCAGCCCAATGTGAGTTGGCAACTAATCAAAAGATGCCAACAATAGGCACTATGGAACGTCGATCTATGCTTTTTTACCTAAAACTTCCTAAAATGTCTCTACTTTCCTTATACAATCTCTCCCTCCAGTGTCCAATGGCTAAAACGTCTCCTAGCAAAAGACGCAAAAGATAAAATTTCTCTACATTGATGCGGGCTAATCAACTTATTGACCATGTATTTTTTTTTGCCTCATTGTATACTTTTTCTCTTTTTTAGATTATTTTTTCATTATTTTTTTTTTTCTGTTTAATTAAACAAAAATTGTACATGGACGGAGAAAACATCAGTGATCTTTTACACAACTCTCCACAAAAATTGTAGGCATGTTTTCTCCACTTCTCATTTGAATTTATATTTTCTTTTTATTTTTTTATCTATATTCTATATGTATATAACAGATTAAAAATAGCCTGATGAATCGACGCAAATCTGTTATTCTTAATAGCAATTGCCGAGTTCTTTAGCATCCGCTTGGACTGATAGAGTTTTTAGGCAACAAATGAAGATAGAATAATGTGATCGGCTAATCCTTTGTAGCATGATCACTTATCAGAATTTCAGAAGTGTGGGTGAATATATTTTTTGAAGACTTGGAGCTTTGAGAAGTTGCACATCAAGCCAAAGAAAAAGAAATTGAGAAAATTTTTGCTCTCGGCTACCAGGGACACTCTTAAAATGAATGGACGTATGAATGTGGATAAAAAAATAGTCTTTTTTTTTTAAGATCAATTTGATGTATATGGCCGTATTAATTAAGAATTATGATGTAAAATTGTAAACTAATAAGGATGTCTTGCTTATTGTATATTATTGTAGTTTTTTTTTTTTTTTTTTTATCTTAAAGATCTTAATTATGAAGTCGCCAATAACACATTTTAGTCTTACGTAATTATATTACCGTTTTAAAGGACGTGGTAACATAATTATTCTAGATATTTTTTAGAGATTTTTTTACTAAATATATTTAGAGCATAGTGTTAAATTTGTATGTATTTTTTATATGCAAGGGTTCAATTATTTCTTTTAATTTTTATTTAGTCATAATGAAAGTTTTTATTTTTTTTGAATTTCTTTGTTTATAAAGAAATTCCTTTTAATTTCTTACCCCGTACTTTAGCACGGGCCAATAACACTAGTCTATATACTAAAGCAGAGAAGTGGGCGTCATTCTTCTCTCTCCTCCACATCATGTTGACATGGCACTCTCCTCATGCATAGCGCCATGTCAACAACCTAATCTCCTCTCTCCTCTAATTTTTTATCCTACATTAAAAAATATGTTTCTCTCTCTAAGCATCTTTAATAACTTTTACCAAGAAATAATGTAAAAACTCAAATTAATTAAAGTAATCAATCTATACAATTTTTCCTCTTATCACTCTCAATTAATCACATGATAAATATTTATAAGATCTCTCTATGGTGCGGCACGTGAGTGAGCATCTTGTGAAGCCCGTGTGAGGGGGCGTGCCCTGGTATTGGCTTTAAAGTAGTATATATATATATATATATATATAGTTCTAATTAATCATTATTAAAACATCCCCATCAATTTGGATTGTCTCATCTCCTATCACCTCTTGGTTGGGCCCAACTTCTAACCAACTTAACCAACCTGACCTTGTGTCAAGCTTGGATGATAAAGCAAAGCCTGAGTTAAGGTCAAGTTGAGGCCTCAAACAACCTAACCCAACTCGAACTCAACCATTAGTTAGTGGGCCTGAAAATCCAACGACTAGAAATCATAAAGAAGCTGATTTTTGGTGTGTAGAACCAAGGGGTGCGACAAACACCTCCATATATATAGTTAGTGGGCCTGAAAAAGTGTGCTACATGTATTTTTTAGTCCCACTAATTGCCTCATCAAGATTTTGCCTCATAAAATGGTATGGGAGACGGCATGAGTTTAAACCTGGTACCAAACATCCCTTAGTTTGAATACGATTGCATTGAATTTTTTTCCATTAATTAATTACCCTATAATATATATATATATATATATATCTTTGGTAGGGACAGGTTGAGCCATGTTTTATTCAAAATGGTAGATTGTCATGGGACTTACATGGAGATGAGTTAAGGGCTGATCTTTAATTGGTGAGTTGTGGACGCAAAATGAACGGTCCAAATTTTTTAAACTGAAATTTGAGGAGGATGATCTCCATGGCGAGGAAATCATGCTCTCTAAAAAAAAAACACTTAACTCATCTCCATGTGGGCCCCACATCCGGGTGTAAGAAATGGATATAGCTATAGACGGACTCAATCATACATACATACATATATATATATATAAGAACAGTATTTTAGAAGAATTGTATGTCGAGTACTCATGAGTGATCCATGGTCAAATAATAGAAGTTCAGTTGATCTGAACATCCGAAAAAAAGAAAAGTGATTCAGTTGAAAAGGTGGTTATAGGTACTTAACTTCCACCGAACATTTGATGGGTTAGCTATAAAGAGTTAGTTATAGTTGTGCTAAAGAAGCAACTATATATTTATATTGCCTTCTAAATAGCTTCAAAAGGGTGTCTTAATCCTCCTCATTATACGATAACCAAACCCCCACCACCACATCCAATCTTCCATCCCACGCAAAACATAATCAATCTCCTCTCCCTTTCTAACCCATGACGCAACCCTATACTCTCTCTCTCTCTCTCTCTCTCTCTCTCTCTCTCATGGGTGGGGCCCCCTTATTTAGTTATTCACCTATATTCGACTACACAATAACAAGAATGTAATTTTTTTAACTGTCATTCTATATTAATGGGTCTCTATCTTAAACGTGGTGGATATATTTTGAGCGTCGGGCTCAGGGGACCCCCATTTTTTCTGATTCCTCTTGTTGTTCGTGTGCTCGGCCCTGGATTTCAATAATCCAACTGTGCTTGTCAGCGCCGAGCTGGCATCACTTTTGGGGGTGCTGACAACCACCCTTGGATTCGTGAAAACCACGGCCGACCGCGCTCACCAAGAGGGGTCAGAAATAAAAACAACCCAATTAGTTGATTTGAATTAACAGATGGTTAGGATCATCCAATCTTACGTGGGGTTCATCAAGATATAAAAATAATGGGCATGACGTGGATGTGGGGATTATCCACGTGGCAAATCGAGAGAATCTTTGACGAGTAGGTGGTCTGAATTGGCCATGTCAGCCTCTATGTGGCCAGGATTACCCTGCTGCTCCAGTGAAAACGTTTGGAGCAACACTGCAGATGGCCGGGTGGCGATGTAACAAGTTGTAGCTTAATCCAAAAGCGTTAAACTAGCACCATTTCTGTTAATCCACGCTGCCAAGCCTGCCATATGGGCCCACTGACCGCCCCTTGGTGGATATACACACAAAAAAATCTCCATGATTAGTAATCTCTAGCCATTATATTTTAGTTAGCGCCCTAAACATTTCAAAAGAAATAAAAGAGAATTTGTACTACCTACCAAAAAAAAGCAGCAGCTTGTACCATTTATGAGGCGTTACATGATTAACATGCGATCAATCACTTTCTTTTTTTGGTAACACAAGGTCAATCAGCCAGATCATAAACCTTTGTATGTGGGCCACCCTTGCATGGGATGAGCTTGTAGAACTTCGCTGACTGATGTTGATGACGTACCAAAGTATGAGCCACGTAGCACACTCTTACCGGCTGACCAAAAATTAGCCTTGTTAGTAATTTTAAGCGTTGGATTGGAGTCGTTTCATTGGATTGATTTTTAACCTTGGTATTTGAGCATTATTTGGAGAACAATGATCCAAAGGTTTGGAATCAATAATCACGCTAGTTTTTGGTATGCAGGTCCACCTAGGGATGGGCCAAACATCCATACCGTCAGTGATCTCTAAGAGTGTGCCACTTGGCTCATACTTTGGTCCATCCTCAACGTTGCTGACAGGACATCCTTCAACAAAGTTCTACTCCTTGGATGGGGCATAGCCCAAAACATAGGCTGACCAGAGGTCCTAAGTTCCTAACCATAGTTTGAAAAACAGCGAAAATAACCTGCACGTTATAACGGTGATGTTCCAAATCCATTATGTTATTTTGAAAAGGGTCAGGCTAAGTGGACACATATTTTCACACGCAATTTTGGTGTGCCCACATGGACAATAAATCAATGGCTGATTTTTGATGAGGGTGATCTCCTCACCATATAGACCGCCCCCACAAAAAATCAGCCAATTCTTAAATTTCTAACACCACCAAATATAGTTTTCAAGTTAACGGTAAAAAATAGACGGTCCATAATTCTTCAACTTGCAAACCAGGCTACAAATATCCGACTGATTTGAATTTAGCTTGTAAACCAGGCTACAAATATACGAATGATTTGAATTTTTGTGAGGGAGATCTCGTCACCAAAAATATTCCCATTCAAAAACTTCTAATTTGTATATAGGCTCAGGCTCCAACGATTCCTTTTTTGACCCCTCTCGATTGTCATGTTCTCAGCCGTGGATTTCATAAATCTAACGGTAGTTGAATGCCAGTTCACAACTATCAACCACCGTTGGATTCTCGGAATCCACACCTGATAACGCGGCTCCCGAGAGGGGTCAGAAAAAGGGAGTCCCCTGTGTCGATCTGTTATTTTTTGTATTCCCCATCCAAGAGGTGCCCCACTATTTCGGATGACCTAGACCTCTCATCATATATTTTTGCTTCTTCATTTTAAAAAGTAACGAACAATATCCCTAGTTGTGCTGTGCCATGGTGTATATATGGGTCTGATCATCGTGTATCGCGGTTTATGATGACCAAAGATCCCAACTTCATTCTTTCTTGAATCAAAACAACTCATGCAAATCATATCAAATTGAATTGTTAAGACGGCTTAACGTTGGGAATCAGTTACTAATATTTACCAGACACTAACGGTTAATAATGGTAATGGGGCTGGCTGGAATGTTATATTGTTATAACCGTTTTTCAAAACATGATGTAGATTGCAGATACAAAGGCATTTTACTCCAATCCTGTAGGGATGATCTTAGGGGACACAAATTTTCACACCCAAAAATTGGCAGGGGCCAATATATATATTAGAAGTTTTGGAATGGGATAAATTTTGGTGAGGATGGTCTCGATGGTGAGGAGATCACCCTAAAAGAAATTCAAATCATTTTGATATTTGTGGCCTAGTTTACAAGTTGAAGAATTATGGACTGTCTATTTTTTACCCTCAACTTGAAACCCACATTTGATGGGGCTAGAAATTTCAGAATGGGCTGATTTTTTGTAGGGGTGATCTAGCTATATAGTGAGGAGATCATCTTTACCAAAAATCAGCCATTATTAACTTCCATGTGGGTACGTCAAAATTGGTGTGAAATTTTGTCCCTTGATCCTAACCCATAATGAAATATCCGAAGTACCTTCATTACAAGTTGTACTCCAACACAAACAGTACGAAGATAAGAAAAGCGGTGTTGGTTCTGGTGGCCAGGGCTCTTGGAACCCAGATAGAGGCGTATTGCCTTCCTGCGACCTCCTATCCAACTTAGCACAGAGTCAAACATTCAAAAATTGTAACTTAATGAACAGTAAAATCCCTATATAACAGTACTTGTTGCAAAATACAAGACACCTAACATTAATAATAAAAGAAAAAAAATATGTAACAAGGGATCATACCTGAAATCTTTTTGGCATGCAGAAGCACGATTCTTGTTACTACGCTGCAATCTGGGCTCACAGACCACATGGATGTTCAGCCCACCCCTTCGTGGATATACAAACCAAATCACCCTTATTGGTAATCTCTAGCCATTAGATTTTAGTACTCGTTAAGGCATAATACTAGCCGTTGAGTTGAACCATTATTTTTTAGTACTAAAAACAACATCAAGAGTCATCATACAAGTTGATTTTTGGTATGAATGTCTACCAAGGGGTGGGCTAAACATCCATGCGGTTAGTGAGCCCAGATGGCAGCAGTGAGTAACATAAATCGTCCTTCCGCATGCCATAACCTTGTTACATCACAACCCATGGTAAATAACGTTGACTGTTAGTCAAGAAAATGACCATCATTTATAGAAGTAGAGGAGGGTCTGCTTACTAATTCAACCAATTTTTTTTAGGTGGTGGTGCTTTTTTTTTTTGTAAACGAAATTATATTACCAAAAAAAAAAAGGAAAAAAAATGCTAAAAAGACCTTAAGAGTGGTGGTGCTAAAATGCAAAAAAGAAATTTTTTTTTTAAATAAACAGAAAATTACCGCCGCAACAAAGCATTGAAGCTGTCGGCATTGGTGTTTGAACAAACCAATTTTCATTTTAGACTGCCGAAATTACCCCTATAATGGGTCCAGCTTGCTCAGATTCGACCATGTGGTCTCTTCTTTCAATACAAATCTTAGCAGAGAACACGAAAGAGGAGGGGTAATCTGGTCACTAGACAACCTTGTCGATATTAGGAGTATTTTTGTGAAAACATTCCTACGTAAGGAGCATTTTAGTAATTTTACATTTTTAAGTACGGCCTGGGCTGACGAGATTCAGATATCTCTGTAATTCGATTGTCCGACGTGCGTTGTTGTGTTACCGTCTCTTCGTTCACGGCCAGGCCCATGTGATAGCCGGCTAACGAAATTACGAAAACCACCAAGAAAATCCTAGAAAATGACACATTTGCCTTCCGAACTCATACTAACGTAATTACGAAAACCATGGAAATATATTGTGGAGCTGTCAACTATACGAGGGTATTCATGTAATTTAACTGGTTTCTCTAGTATGTATCACGTGAGTCGCGCCGAGGCGGTAGCAAGAGAGGAGCTATTGTTATAGTTTGTTATGCCACGTCAGACGTGAACAGCCACGTCAGCTTTACGGTTAATGTCTGAACTGCTAGGCCGTGCGTGGGCGCGCCATTCGCTTTGAGTTTTTTAACGGTTTATGATCAGGCCCGGTTCCCTTCAGACCGAGCATGTTTCCTCTCGAAGCCTCTATTTAAAGCTGCTCCCTCCTCATTTTTTCAACTCCGTTTCCCTCTCGCTCTGTTCTCTCTCCCTCCCTCTGCTCTCTGAGAAACCAGAGAGTTCTTATTCTCATACTCGCCGCTTCAGGTGAGCTTTTAATGAAATCTCAACCAGTTCGATATCTTGATCTCTGTTTCTGTTTAGATTGTACCGTAACTTCTGATTCCTTACAGTTTTCTGGATCTTTTTACTAAGATTTCTAGGTAGATGTACTGTTTTGAGCGGTTGGTGTAGTTTAATGTGGTTCTTGTAGCTGTTTTTGATATTTTTTTTGCTGTTTCAGGAGTTGAATTTTATTGTTTGAAGCACATTTACCATATTTTGTCAAGGATCTGATCTCGTTTACATTTAGAGCTCCTGATGCGTGTTTTCCCGCGAGATCTGATGGAGCTTTAGCTACTTTCTTCTAAATGTTAGGTTACTCATGTTTCTCATCAAGTTTTCTTGTATTTGCTCGGTTTGGTTTCTCAATCTCGATCTGTACGTTTTCAGCAAGTTGTTTTTCACTTTGATCTCTTTCATGTATTAGTTTCCTGGACTGTTCTTAAACTTCATTTGCTCTTTAAAGGTTCAGATCTGAATAGGATCGATGTTTTTCAGAGAAGCTTTTCTCCAAGTCGATAATCAATTGTAGCTTTGAGTATACTGCAAAATTTCTTCAACGTTCAGCATTTCTTCTAATTTTCTCATCCGTATAGTCTTTTCTTGCTGTCTTTCAGGAAAAAAATCTGATAACCTGCCTAAGATTTTTCTTCTCTGTTTCCTATTCAGACAAATGCAGAGAGACGGGTATTCCGCCGATGGAGGCAACAACGCGACGATTTCGTCACCAGTCCGATCTCAAAATCAACGGCTCTCGTCACCGCACCAAAATCCATCCAACGGCATCGGATTCACCTCGCTCGACTCCTCCATCTTCCCTTCAAAAACATCTCTCCCGAGCTCCGTTTCCCTCACTCCCTCCGCTTGCTCCTGCGACGAAGAAAACAACGCAAATGCCACAGAGAACCGCCTCTACCTTGCACGCCTCACCTTAGAATATCAAGAACTTGTCGACCGGTACGGCTTATGCCTCACTCATCTACAAGAAGCCGCCAGAGAAGTCGACGTCCTTCGTCAAGAAAACGCGAATCTTCGTATGGCGAACAAGGATCTGACCAAGCGTTTGAGCCTCTTGGCTCATACTTCGCTCCAAAACCGCTATCTCTCGTCGGATTTTTCGTCTCTGTCGATCATTAATGATTTCCGTAGTCTGTGCGTTGGAGATAACAGACGCAACAGCCGCGTTTCAGGTGAAGTTTCGGAGGCCAGTCCAACGAGTGTTATTGAGAGTAATCAGTTCGAGAGGAGGAGTGGGGAGCGGGTTGCGTTGCCGAAGAGCATTTCGGTTCGTTCGAGTGGGTACTTGAAGGTGAATCAATCTGGCTCTGGTGGGAGCAGTTCCGGTTCCAGTTCGAATCGCACCAACCGACTTCGTGTCGCAAGTCCAGTCATGAACGAAACGGTAAAAGCTCTCTGAATTCTCAAATGTCATTTATTTTAGCGACTAATTTTTTACTTCTTCTGTGAATAATATTTTAGTTGACAAAAATGCCCTCAAACAAAACTATCGTTACTGTCTTATGAAATGTCAAGTATGAAGTTATTGAAACATTTTTGTCAAATGACTGAATTATTTACAGAAGAAGTAAAAACTCAGCAACTTTGCTGACCGGCGGCGGTCAGCAAAGTTCTACTCAAAGCTCACTGGCAAAATTAATTCCCACTTCTTTATAGTTTATACAGATAGTTAATTTTTTACTTTACATTATCTAGTTTTTTCTTCCACTCTTGGACAGATTTCACGGTTATTAATGACATTATTGGTGGAAACCCACTATAAAACTTTTGAATTGCCGGAGTTTTTTTAACGCAGAAATGAAAAAAACTTATTTTATCGACAGAAAGGGTTGTGACATTGGAATTATAAAGAAAATTTTTAATGATGGACGCTCACTGACGTCCGTATGGGCCATGTGGCACACTTTTAGAAACCACTGGCCGTATGGATGTTTGGACCACCCCTAGGTCGTCCTACAGACCAAAAATCATCCTGATGGGTGATTTCTAACCGTTGGATTTGTGTCTTTTTCATAAGTTAATTTGTAACAGTGGGATTCGAGACTTATTGTGATACATAATCCAACAGTTAAAAAAACCAATCCTTCTAATTTTTTGTCTGTACGTCCACCTCGGGATGATCCAAACATCCAAAGAGTCAGTGTCCTCTAGGAGTATGCCACATGTCCCATAAGAATGTCGGTGAGCATCCGTTATCAAAGATTTCTAATGGAATTGGCCGGATTGTGTTTGTGAAAGTTAAGGAAGAGTGAAAACTGACGACTGTGATATATGTAGTTTGAACTTTGAACTTTGAAAACTACAGAGGGAAATGTCTATAAGAAAATCTAGGAAGTAAACTTTTGGTGTAAGTGGCGTCTCCCAATCAGGGACCGCCATCTTACATGGAGAGGTGCCCTCAGGAAAATATTAAAAAAAAAAACCTTTTGATGTGAGAAGTGGTTAAAAATCACAAATCGTTTTCCTCTATTATTCTATTTCTTTGAGATTACTTTAGGTGGGAGTGTGGGACCCAGTTAAATAATGGACCACCACAATTGCTAGCATTCCTCCAGGTGTCCTTATATATATATGGATAAATTTGTTGTATATATTTACTTTAATGGGGGGTTCTGATGCTGTGTATAACACAGCAACGTGTGTACGTGCCTAGGGGGAAGAAAGAGGAGGAAGCACTAGAGTTGGAGGTTTACAATCAAGGGATGCTCAAGACAGAGCTGTGCAACAAGTGGCAGGAGATGGGGAGCTGTCCTTATGGGGAACACTGCCAGTTCGCTCATGGAATCGGTGAGCTCCGACCTGTAATCCGCCATCCGCGCTACAAGACCGAGGTCTGCCGGATGGTCCTTTCTGGCGACTCCTGTCCCTACGGTCACCGCTGCCACTTCCGCCATGCTCTCACTGAGCAGGAGAGGTTCATGGGTGCTTAGATGTACGTCACTGATGTGGATATTGAGATGGTGAGAGTAAGAGGGAGAGGGAGTTGGGGACGTTGTATAAGACTGTAAGTTGCCATGTATATAACGACAACGCTCTATAAGTTTTGAGTCCTAATAATAATAATAATTCAAAAAGTCATAAATATAATGCTAAATATAAATATAATAATATTGGAAGGTAAGAAGTTGGTCGTGGTTTCGACGTTTCGTGAGATAGAGAAACTAAGAAGAGATCTCTTCTCTTGAGGTAGTATCCGCTTTGAGTTTTTTGTATTTTTTTTTTTTTTTTTTGCTGATTAGGCAGGTAGTTGAAGGGGGTGTGTTGTGCAACACTTCTGCTTCTTTAATTTTCATTTGTTGCATCATATATTTTGGATCACCAGCAACCTCTTTTTGTAATGATGATATTTGATACCGGCATTGGGCTCATCATGGCCAACAGCATCTCTCTCTCTCGTGGGTAAATAACAGGCCGCACGATTGCATGGTAACACAAAAACAAAAGGAAGGGTGTCGTGCGTATTACGCATGCACTATGGAGAATAAAGCTAGGAGCTTTAGTAGTATGGGAGTTTGTTAATGATATATTTAATTTGAGTAGGCTCGGAGGACCTCCCCCCCCTCCTTTCTGACCCCTCTCGGTGTTCGCGTGCTCAGCCGAGGATTTCACGAATCCAACGGTGGCTGTCAGTGCGCCCAAAAGTGAAAAAGAGACATTCGAGAATATGAGCCACGTGGCTATTCTTAGTGACACTGACCATATGGATGTTGGCCAATCCCTAGGTGGACGGTGGACCTACAAACCAAAAATCAGCCTGATTAGTGATTTCAAACCTTTGGATCCTCCTACCCATGAAATCACTAATCAGGTTGATTTTTGGTTTGTAGGCCACCTAGGGGATTGGCCAAAACATCCATGTGGTCAGTGTCCTCTAAACAAGTGCCACATGGCTCATCGTCATTGAAATTTTACTAGTGGACCCTATCAGGTACCGCCATCTGTACATTTCAGAATGAGAATATTATGAGTTTTGGAAATATTCTCGTGCACGTCAAATCACATGATTCTCAATCTCTTATGTGGCAATGGTGGGACCTGATTGGGTGATCCCCACGCCCACCTTGAAAAATGCTCCACGTAAAAAAAAAGAAAGAAATTTTCCATAATCAATTGCATAAGTGTTAATGTAGAGAGATAACATTCACATTAATTTGGAGAAAGGTTTTTGCTGTTATGATAACATTCCCAGATGACACCACATCATAATTATGAAACAGAAAATCACAAACTCGAATTAAATGAATCTACAAACGTTTGTCTTCTCTGTTACGTGGAGACATATATTTGTTGCTGTAGAGTGTAAACGACGACTCTTCATATTATTCGAAATCAACTTCGTTGTTCCCACTCAAATATCGTTCCAACTGATCGAATTAGTAGTTGCTCTCACCAAATACCATGGCCACTTTCCTTCGACTCTCTCTCTCTCTCTCTCTCTCTCTCTCTCTCTCGTTGTTGAATTTTTCTTTAAGTTTTTTGTCTCCTTTTGTGGTTGTCAAAACGTGTAGTAGAAGAAAAATTAAATAAGCTTACCAACCGCATGTACAGTACGCTTAACTTTGTCAAAACCAGCATCACTCAATATCTAGTTTAATCATATCTCTGCCCTAAGGTGGACCATGCACACGTATGATTCAAGACTGTGTTATATGGTACTGGTAGTCCATCGTTTTCAGTTGACCCTACATCTTGTACGGTATTAACTTGCCCCCACCAAACTCTCATCACTCAAATCTTAGATTGCCGATTGGACGATCATAACCTTTTGCTCAACATCTATAAATCTTATGGTACTATGGAAGTACACAAATTTGCAGGTTGTTCTAAATTCTTTCGGATTTTTAGGCAACAAAAACATGGAAGAACCGGATTCCGGACCCACATAGGTGAGATAAGGCTTTTGATGAATATGATAATGATGTTACAATATTAATCCTGGCCTACTGACTGAACGTTTTGGATCTATTATTTGTTGGGTTACATAATGGGTTCGATCTATTATTATCCACTGGACAACTGCTGTACAGTTGCGGCATGAGAGGTTGGACTTGGAGGTGCATGCCTGTGGAGGTGAATGGGGGAGAACTTAAGTTTTGTATGTCAAGCTCTTTCTTTCTCTTCCACTCACCATCTTCTAACAGGCCGGGCGTTTGTGAATGAGAAGTAAAATGACTTCTACTTGTAGTAGAAGTTACTAGCGTTGATTTTTTGCCTCCAAAAAAGTCATAGAAATTGAAAGCTTTGGGAGGCCTTCTAATTTTTGAGAAGTAATTTCTCTTAGAAGTCAAGTGGGCGTTTGGGGACGAGAATTAAAAACACTTCTAGCACTTCTACAAGTAAAAGTTACTAGTTGATTTTTTACCTCCAAAAAAAGTCTTAGAAATTAAAAGCGTAAGAGGCCTTCTATTTTTGAGAAGTAATTTCTCTTGTAAGTTAAAAGCTAAAAAAATTAGCTTCAATTTTAAGTTAGTTTTTAACTTTTTAAAAATTAAAATATAAAACACATCCAAACTAACTTTTTAACTTTTTGGCTTGTAAAAGTCAATAAGTAACTTATTTTTGTGTTCCCAAACGCCCCCTAAAAGCTAAAAGAATTAGCTTCGTTTTTAAGTTATTTTCTAACTTTTCAAAAGTTAAAATATGAAACACATCCAAACTAACTTTTTAACTTTTTGGCTTAAAAAGTCAATTAGTTACTTATTTTTGTGTTGCCAAACGCCCCCTTAATAAATTTCTTTTTAGTCATATCCAGAATCATTGGAATCATTAAGAATCAAAGCTTCTGTTTACGCTATGGAATTCGTGATTATCAAGGTTTACTTGCTTTCTAAAATCTCAATCAATGTTACTTAAAATCCAGTTATATAGGAAATTATATGGACTAATTCAAAGAGAAAATTCTTCTTCCAAAGACTAATGAACACTAGTTTAATTTATAGTATCAGCCTAATAAAATTATTAATTCAAGGTTCGCTTGTAATTCTCGTTTACTAAATCGATTTATGAGGTAGGTCTCAAGGTTCTACATGACCAATGTTAAGTGCTTCATCTCTTCTAACCAATGATTTAGCTTTGCTTATTGATGATTTCTCACTTGTTCAAGCCGAGCTTCGATCTCTATTGACTAACATATTCCCTATTAATATTAGGTATATAACTCGCTTGTGGGGCAGTTTCAAAAAAATTGTAGCGACCGAATTTGCTATTATAGCGAGGGGGTTTACCTCCACCTCGTTACTTTAAAATATCTTGGTTAGAAATTTTACTGCTAAAACACTTTCTCTGTGTAAAGCTATGTAACAAGGACACTGCATTTTTAGGGTTTTTGCCATGTCCGACACCTCAACACCTGAACACATGTGTCAATACTTTAGAACACACATCTGGATACTTATGGCCGTATCACCCATTGTCTTAATAATTTTTAATATAAAATTGATTTCTAAAGTCGATTTGTGTGTTCCATCCTCCATACATTAATAAACTAAAAATATTTTCTCCTTATTTTTATTTTTTGTTATTTTATTAATAATTTTAGGCATTCATATATATATATATATACGAACGTGTCTCCGTGCATACTTTTTTTATGTTGTTGTATTTTGTGATCAGCAAAATTTCTCCCCATATTTCTAGCCATAATTTTTGACAAGGCAGATGCTGCCCCACAGATAATCTGAAAATGAGGAGATGTAATCTAGTGGCTAGCGCTACCAAGCGCCTCTCTGCTTGACAAGTGCCCTTGCCAACCCTAAAAATGATGTTTTAATTTCTTAAAAAGAGTTTAAATTTCAAAAAATTTAAAACAGAAGTTATCAGGGGTACTTGTCAAGTGGAGAGGCGCTAGTGATCAACGTGGACCAAAAATGGACTCAATGGGGAGGCGCTAGAGCTAGTCACCAAACATGAATTGAAAAACTGCTACGATCTCCTTAACAGTTACATGCAACTACGTGAAGAGCAAAACCCAAAAAAGGGGGAAAAAACAAAGAAACATTTAAAGCAAATGACGCGGACTCAGAGGCGTTCTCGAAGAATCAGAGTCTTCTGCAACCTCATTTAAAAGAATTAAATGACGTCCAAACTCCAAAAGACTACTTATTAATGGAAAATCCGTTTTCAAACGTCACACCCACCTCACATATTCTTCTTCCCTCTCTCCTATCTTTCAATGGCACACTCTCACTGAAATCCAGCTCAAGATTACCTTTCTTTTAATGCTCTTTCCCACTTTTAACCTACCCTCTCCCTCCCTCTCTCTCTCTCTCTCTCTCTCTCTCTCTCTCTCTCTCTCTCTATTTAAGGACAAGCTTCTTGCATCAGAACCAGAGCTCCATACAGGTAAGGAGTCACAGCTATCTTCCCTTTTCTCTCTCTCTCTCTCTCTCTCTCTCTCTTTGCTTCAAATCAGAGAGAGATAGAGATAGAAATAGAGAAGACCCAGTTCAAGTTCAGCATGGATTTGAACCAATCGGGACGCTTCCAATCATCTTCATCCCCAGTTACGCAGATGCACAACTTCATGCACGTACCCTCTCCCTTGGTACCTCGTAACCAGCAGCAAACAAATGAGGTAATGGACTATTAAGATTAGGAAAATGTTGGTGTCCGTCTCAGGAGGAAGTCTTTCATTGTGTCCAACCCGTTGGTTGTTCGTTGGGGTTTACGATCTCAGGATCATTTAAAGGCTTGGACCCAAGGGGGACGTTCTCCTAATTAAGTCGGCCGGACAGCAACACAGCTCGATTATTAAAATATTTCATGTTTTCTTGTCTCTTAATGTTGTTCTGATGAACTGACGCCCTTTTTTTCTCAGGTGGGAGAAGGGAGTATGCACTCTCGTGCCATGCAATTACAAAAGCAAAACCTGCAGTTGTTCTGGCATCAACAAATGCTAGAAATCGATCAACTTTCAGGTTTTCCATTTTTTTTTCTAAGTTTTTTTATTCTTTTTGCCTCTTATTTTGTAAGTTGGTTAGATTTTTTGAATATTGAGGCTGATCTCATGACAAGCACCATTAGTTCAATAAATGATGAAAAATGCTGGTAAGTTTCAAAGCCAAAGGGTTCATTTATTTAATTAAATCATGGGCTATGACATATAGTTTTGGTCTATGTACATATCTTCTTCTCCATCTATTTTGGAAATGTTGACCATGATGAAAATAGATTATACAGTGGAAAAGTATTCAAATTATGTTTATTAACTAAGTTTTGATGTTGTTTTGCAGACTTTAAGCAGCATCAGCTTCCCCTTGCAAGGATCAAGAGGATAATGAAATCAGATGAAGATGTGAAGGTTTGCCTATATATACTGATTCATGTTCTTAAAATCATTAAAAAAAAAAAGATAATATATATATATTGATAGATGGATGGATAAAGGTAAGTAGAAAATCAATGTTCGGCGGATTCTTCTAAACAGGTGAAGTACCGTGCCATACGTGTCGGAGTCCGACACTCTAGGGTTTATGGTGCGACACTTTCGGACTTCTTTTCTGTCTTTCTAGTCCTTGCTTGCAAGATATTAATTAATATTTACCATATGTTATAAGTTCTCCCTTTTTTAATAGAAGATTTCTATGTAACAAATATTAAAAAAAAAAAAAAAATTACATATACGGTATGTTCTTTTGCCTATAGGTATTGTTAATTTTGGGGCTGACAAGTGTGCTAAATGAGGCTGTAGATTAAGTTGTGGGATGTCGAGTTGGTGAGACCATAGACCTGATTTTCTATTAATTGTAGAAAACCTCGACAGGATGTATTTTAGATTTGCCAACCCGTGATGGGACTTGGGGGTGAGTTGTGCATATGATTGATGAAGGAGGAATTGTCGATCTAGTTGAGATGCTCGCTTTCATTGTGATGCAGTTCCTACCCCCTTTGTATTTGTATCCTTTTCTTTGTTGTGTTTTTTTTATAAAATTTAACAAAAAATGTCTATAGGTACTTAGTACAAATTAACCTTATTATTTCAAGTGTGCGGCATGTGCATTTGCACGTGATCACAAATTTTTTTTAAAATGGGAGAAGAATAAAATTAATTAGTTGTAAATGAATAAATTAAATACTTTTATTTTTTTTATACTAAATAGTTACATTTGTTAATATACTAGTAGGTGACCCATGCCCACGGCACTCCTCGACAAATCTAGCATTTGTCAAAATTGGGTGTGAGTGGCTGAGATCCACTGTCCAGTAGGGGGATAAAATCTCAGCCCTTCTTTATGAAGCCTATAAGAGGAGGAGGAGACAACTTCCCTGTTTTGTTATATAGATAGTAGGTGGCCCGTGCCCACGGCACTCCTCGACAAAACGTTTGTCAAAATTGGGGGTTAGTGGCTGAGATCCACAGTCCAGTTGGGGGATAAGATCTCAGCCCTTCTTTATGAAGCCTATAAGAGGGGGAGACAACTACCCTGTTTTGCTATATAGATGAGTAGATAGAGATTCGGAAGATGTATAAATTCTTCATATTCCTTTTTTTTTTTTTTTTTTCCAAAACAACTAAAATATCTATTCTTTTTTATTGAATTCTTGGTGTTGAACGGGTAATTTAGTGAAAATACCTTATTTAGGCCTTTCGTTTAAATAATTACTTGATTTTACTAAAAACTATATTATCGAGTCCGTGAATCCTATTTGTAACATGATCTACTCATAACAAAATCTGATCACGAGCATACCTATAGCAATCTATAAAACAAAACAGGGAAATTGTCTTATCTCTTATATATCTTAATTATCTTATCCGGTTTCAACAAAGAGTGGCTGTGATCTTATCCCCCAAATGGATGGTGGATCTCAGCCACTCACACCCGATTTTGGCAAACGCTTTGTCAAAGAGTGTCGTGGGCACAGGCCACCCACTACCTATATAACAAATCAGCTCAGTTGTCTCCCCCTCTTATAGGCTTCATATATAGATGGCTGAGATCTTACCTGCAATTAGATGGTGGATCTCAGCCACTCACACCCAATAGTATGCAATTTTTAAAAGAGAGAATTGTTTGTTTATAGACAAATGGGCTGGGCTTGAGTATGTGGGGTTGTTTCTTATTGTCTTGTTTAAACTCCTAAAAAACAGATGATAAGCGCGGATGCTCCTGTCCTATTCTCGAAAGCCTGTGAGCTCTTTATTCTCGAGCTCACACTCCGTTCATGGTTCCACACTGAAGAAAATCGGAGGCGAACTCTACAGAGGGCTGACATCGCGAATGCTGTGAACCGTGGAGAGGTTCTTGATTTCTTGCTCGACATTGTTCCAATGGATGACACTCATGAAACTAAGGTAGCTTCCAGTTTGTGTATTGTCGATCTAGTTTTTAAAAACCATTCCAAAATGAGTAAGAAGAGCTGGGCATGATCTTCTTTTCTTCTTTGAACTAAATAAAAAAAATTATTTTGTATAGCATTTAGAGATCCATATTTCATTTCTGACGTAAATCCATATGCATTTTCTTAGGAAGAGGAGAGCGGAAGAAACTGGGAAGGAACTGAATCTCATCCCTCTAATGGGATATCCATGCATTTCCTGTGATGGAGGCACACCAGTTTCACCAAAATCTTAATGGAGTGAGTAACACCATTCATAAGTTTTCTTGATGAATTACAGCTATTTCGATCTAAAAATATGCCATGTGGCCCACTCTTTGCGGGCCCACTGACCCCATGAAGGTTTGTCCCATCCCTTAGTGGAGCTAGACACACCACAAATACTTCTTGAATAAAAAAAATCAGGATAATTTTTGGTGTGTAGGGAGCTCCCTGGCATTTTTGGGGTGGACATCATGGTTTTCTCCCTGGAAACCAGTGGCTAAGTATTAAAAAATGTTAACAATGTCTAGGGATACTAATGGGCCGGGCTGACCAATGGGCTTTTAGCCCTGGTCTTAATGGTCATTCACTTGGTCCGAATTTACAGACGAATGGGTTAGGCCTGGGAATGATTTTAAAGCAAACTAGATAAATGGGCTGGATTAGGCTTAACTTTTAACAAAATTATCTTAGGCCCCATTCAATTCTAATGATACGGCCCATTATATCTTTTGATGGGCCAGAATTGGGCCTAAAACTTTGGTCCTGTAATGGGATAAGACAGTATTTTGTCTGGCTGCATGTATCTCGGGCCGAGCTAGGCCCATCCCAAACCAGGCCCATTTATACCCCTAACAGTGACACAGTCATGCTATTGAATTAAACTCAACGTTGAATATTAATTTTTAGGAATTCATAAGGCAACAAGAAATTCCTCAACAATTCGTGATTCAAGCGCCAATGTCCCCTAACCAGCTCATCTACGAAAATGCTCCCCAGGTGAGACTACAGCTTTCATAGATTCTTTAGAATTTAGCAAAAATGTAACCTGGGCCGACACTGCAGACTTCATATCCTGTTAATGCAGGGGTTTTTTTTGCCACATGGAAAATCCAAATTATCTATCTGAGAAACGAGCATTTGGATTTGTCACGTGGAAAATAATGGAAAATAACGGAAAAATAAAAAGCGAAAATAGCGGCCGTTTTTTTTCACAAAATTTTCCAGATTTTTTTTATAACAGAAAATAACGGCCGTTATTTTCTGGGCGTTTTAACGGTCCCTAACGTAACGGGGTAGTTCCGAATTCATTATAACGGGTGTTATTTTCGTTATAACGGCCGTTTTTTAAACCTTGACTACAACTTCACCCACAGAACTAAAAGTTTTAGGTACTTTCAGTTGTTTGATAGAATGTTACAAGGATTTTGGCGTTACAAGCACTTGTGTCCATTTTTGCTGCAGTGAGAGATGACACGAATGATGAGAAGGAAATGAGAAAATCAGGTTGGCGTCATGTGAGAAAGTGGCCGGGTCGGATCTTCTTAGTTAAAATTAAAATAAAATGGTTATCCATTTCCTTTGAGATTTCTTGGATTTTTTCCAAGTGCTCAAAGACGTTGCATCAAACTCTTTTATGTGCTTTACTTCATATCTTTTTAAGCCCCAAACTATGATTATGGAACTTTGTTTATGGAGTGTTTGTCTATGAGAGAGAGAGAGAGAGAGAGAGAGAGAGAGATGAAATCTCTATGGAGCAGCTGAGGTGGTGGGCCAAAAGGGATCCTAGTGTTTAGCCACCTCAGCTTTTCTCCTTGCACTCTCCTCCACATGTCACAACATGATAGGGGTTGAGGCATCTCCTCAACCAAATTTGGTGAGGCAAGCCGAACTTTGAAAACTATTATAATTGCCTCTCGCAAGTTTTAATTAGGAAGAGTTGACCTAGGCCTTCCAAAGCAGTACCTTGAACGGGTTCAATTTATGTCTATGTATCAAAACCCGACCCAATAGTAGTTGGGTCTAGAAGATCATGGACTCAGACCTGGCCAAATTGACTGGTCTATCAGGTAATCGGCTATCGGTTTGGATAGTGAATTAAAACAGGCATATCAAGGTATGCATACCTGACCCAATCATCAATCGGATCGAGAATTATATATCAAAACCGACTAATTACATCTCTGACGTCTGTTGGATAGAGGTGCTATGCCTATCAATGAACTTGAGATTTGTGTCATGTGTGAATTCGCATTTGCATCAATAGGAATCGTTCATATATCCAAGATTCCAAGTATAGCCCATTGAATAAATGGCTAGGAACTCAGGATAGAGCCAATGTTTTCTCCGATCATCCAACTGGTCATGGGACTGATTCACTGGGTCACCAGTTCAACCGCCGGATTGACTGAGTCAACTCATCACATGGCAACTCTTTGGGATCCATTGACCCATGAATGTTTCGCCTGCCCCTTGGTGGACCACCCCAGGTCACTGATTCAACCTGTGTCCGGGACAGCTGGGTCACTGGTTCAACTAGCCGGTTTTAATAACTTTGGATATAGCTCGATAGGCCCAAACTCGGCCCTAGCTTTAAGGTTCCCAATAGAAACAAATACACACCATTGTTAATAAAATGGTTGTTATAATGAATATAATTGTCGTTGTCTATTACTACTTTAAAGCCAAACCCGGGATTGGGGCACACCCCTCACACGGGCTTAACAGAATGCTCACTCACGTGCAACCCCTAGTAACCCCATTACCTTATTTAAAAGGGTCGGGTTCCAATGACCAACACTTTGGTGTACCCTCATAGAAGAGGTTTTTGTTGACCTATTTGGTTGTGTTGGGTGATTCTATTAGGGTGGCGTTATTTGCACACACCTTTTTTTTGAGTGACACCCACCTCTTATCTACACATACCCAAAGTAAAAATAAAAAAAATAAAAAAAAAAACTAACGAAGAGGAACTTACCACCACCATCATCTTCTTCTTCACAACCATTACACCACCACCACCACCACCACCACCACCACCACCACCATCCCTAGGTGGAACTCACCACCACACCTCCACCTCTTCTTCTTCTCCAGGCAGCCTCCTCTTCTTCTTCTCTGGGCGGCCTTCTCCTCATCTTCTTCTTCTTCTTCTTCTTCTCTCTCTTAAAAAAAAAATTCGCCCATATCGGTAACACACGGTGGACATGGCTTTGGCCATATCGGTAGGCAATTGCTAACATGACCAAAGCCATGTCCACCCTATATTACCGATACGGGCGAATTTTTTTTTAAAGAGAGAGAGAGAGAGAAGAAGAAGAAGAAGAAGAAGAAGAAGAAGAAGAAGAAGAAGAAGATGAGGAAGAGGAGGTCGCCGGAGAAGAATAAGAAGAGGATGCCTGCCGCCCCCCACTAGGTAAGAGTGAGAGAGAGAGAGATGTACCTGGTGGAGGTCTTCCTATTCCTCCTCCTCTTCTTCTTCTTATTCTTCTTCTTCTTCTTCTTCTTCTTCTTCTTCTTCTTCTTCTTCTTCACTCTCGGTGTTTTTTTTTTTTTTTGTAGCTTATTTGCACACACCATTCCACACCAAGAGCTGGGTGTCACTCAAAAAAAGGTGTGTACAAATAACGCCACCCTTCTATTACTTCAGTTGGCAAAACCTTCGATGTCGACAAATAGAGCATAAATGATGCAAATGCATGAGTTGTCTTGGAATAGCATCATCTTCCCCTTCACGCCATTTTGGTTTCGCGTAAAACAGAGCCCACAAAGATAAAAAATGGAAGCCCTTCTTCACCACCGATAGAGTCTCCACAACCCTAAATTATCCCTCTTGAGGAAGGTAAATCTATCAAAGAAATGCGTTTTCATCGGAATTAGAATTGGAGTTCATTTTAATTGTTTTATCTCTCTTCATATTTCTAGTTTGGTTCCTGCGTCGCAGTCTCAACAAAGCAAGCCCCAAAACTTAAGAAGCTAGTTAATTCCGTTGATTACACGACCATACCTGCAAATAAATCCGGGTATATATGTATTAAGGTGTTCGATGTATTATTGATTCCTTGACTGTGTATAAGCTTGAAGAGCTGCAAAGGGCAATTGGTTTTTTCAGTGAAGATAACAGAATCAAAGGATGTGTTTTTCGTGTTGTTATATGTTATGGCCATAATGCTACTATAAAGAGGATGAAAGGTGGTCTCCAACGAAATCAATATACTAAAACAAATCAATCATTCCAATGTAATTAGATTGTCTGGTTTCTGTGTGCACGAGTGGAACACCTATCTTGTTTACGAATTTGCGGAGAACGAGTCTCTCAGTGTTCATGAGATAAAAGAAGTATTATTAGATGGAAGCAAAGAGTTCACATTGCCTATGATATAGCAGATGGGCTTAATTACCTTCACATGCAATTACTCAAACCCCCCTACATTCACAAGGACTTGAAGAGCAATAGCATTCTCTTAGATGGTAACTTTAGAACGAAGATTGCAAAATTTGGCCCTGGCAAAGTGGAAAACCAAGAAGAATGGGGTCTGCCATTAACAAAACATATAGTGGGGTACTCAAGGTTATTTGGCCCCTGAGTATTCTCGAAAATGTGGTTGTTACCCCAAAACAAGATGTTTTTTCATTTAGAGTTTAGTGATGCAATTAGAGCTCTTATCAGGGACGGAAGCTTCTCCTGCCTCTGACAATGGAAAGAGAGGAGAGTTATTAGTAATTACTATCTACATCAATAAAGCTGGTGCTCAAAGGAGGGAAAGTGAGAGAGAAGCTTGGAGGATTCATTGATCCATCAGTAAGTAACGAGTACCCCTTGGATTTGGCCTTCTTGATCAAGGCCTAGCTAACTATGAACTATGTGGCTCGTGATTTGAATTATCGTCCAATTATGTCCGATGTCTTCGTCTCTCTATCAAAGATTCTCTCCTTCATTGGATTAATTTGGATCCATCAAATGAACTTGAACAGTACTCCTGGTCACTAAGCCATCGCAGGTAAGCAGATGAATACAAATGTGTGTAATACTTGTGCATTTTTTAGTTGCAGAGTTAAGAGAAAGGGTCGGGATCGAGGGACAGGGAATCCAACAGACTTTTCATCGAAATTGTAAGACGTGGATGCTCACACCATCCGACGGCCAAAAGTGCTAAGCTGTGGCTTTGTAAAGCCGAACAAAGACAAGCCCTCTCTTTTCCT
The DNA here is from genome assembly GCA_035048495.1 of Euptelea pleiosperma. NCBI lineage: Eukaryota > Viridiplantae > Streptophyta > Magnoliopsida > Ranunculales > Eupteleaceae > Euptelea > Euptelea pleiosperma. Next base: position 17,379,657 of record CM068550.1, on the reverse strand, counting down.
CCCTTCACAGAGCAACAAAATGGCATTTAATGCGACTACACGCTCGATTGCAGAAAACGTCTTCTCGTGACTTTATTTTGGGGGTCTTAATCTTTCTTCTCCTCTACAGAAGTCTCCAGAGAAGTCCGAAAGTGGGAGGTTCGTGAGATTGCAAAACATCTTCGATGTCTTCTCGTCTCCTCTTTGGAGAATCATAAACAGTGGCAAAAACCTGAGTAAGGCAAGCTCCGTCATTTTCAGTCCTTGAAGCTCCATTCTTGAAGAGTTCTTGAAGAGTGCATAACACCAGATAGGCACAAAATTTATGTTGCCAAGTGAAGTTAAATGAATTTTCGAAGAAGTAATGGTTTAGGGATGTATTAGTTCAGCAAGAACATTCCTAACATTCAAGCCAAATAAAAGATACAGAAGAAGCTTCGTGGACCAATCTAAGGACATCATTTAACCGAACTCTCGAGGACGAGTTCTCCAGCTGAAGAATGATGCAATCCAAAGTAATATATACAGTGTGGGTCATGAAGTCCTATTTTTTTTTCTTATTTTCAAATTTTAAGATGGAGACAAAGATCAAGCCCTAGTTAAGAACTCAAGTAACAAAATAGAATCAACAAGTGGGTTAGTCCGTTGGATGATTTATGTCCATGTTCATTTGAGGCTAGCCTGATACCCAAACAATCATTACTAAAAACTTGCATGACATTTCTATGTAAAAATCATTTCTAAAAAACTTATTCGGGCATCCATACAGAGTTTGAATTGACAAAGTTCTCTGAAAATCCCCATGAAACGCCAATGGACTATGAGTTTTAGCTTAAATAGTCGACTGTGTTTTAAGTCAAGTTGGACTCAAGTCCTTGTGACCTAGAATTAACTTTCGACTTTGTATACATTGACCCATGTGTACTAAAAGTAAAATATGTTTATTATTCCTACTCTTTTAGATGATTTAGTCTCTGTTGTAAGTGATGGAGCTGAAAAAACTTGTATGAAGGAATTACTAGGCTCTCTTATCCCTCAGTTGGCAATTTTTTTTCTTGAGTGGAGGGAAACTGTGGACATCATGGCACATGTAATGCCTGTAAAGTGAGACAACAATCCCTTGCAAAGTCAAGCACCATGATTGTAGACTTAGGGTTTGAGAGACGGTGAGGTTAGAGAGAGAGCCATGGGTTTGAGAGACGGTGAGGTCAGAGAGAGGGCCATGGGTTTGAGAGAGAGGGTTTATACTTTAGGGTTTGAGATACAGCGAGGGTTTGAGAGATAGAGAGTTGTGGCTTTGAGAGAAAGAGGGTTCAGGGTTGCAAGGAGGGAGTGTTTGAGAGAGGTAAATTTTGAATTTTGAAATTTAAAATGTCTTCTCTCGTCAGTCTTTTTAGAAAAGTGTGTCGGCTTGCCTTCCTTCTTTTGTCACTCGGCTTGGCTTTCTCACTCTACGTTCGGCTTTACAAAGCCACGACTTAGCACTTTTGGCCATCGGATGGTGTGAGCATCCACGGCTTACAATTTCGAGTGAAAAGTTTGTTGGATTCCCTCTTCCTCGATCTCAGCCCTAAGAGAAAAGGAAAGGAAAGTAAAGTAAAGAAGGAAGATATAGGAAAATGAGAAGACATTTTGTGGAAGACAGTTGCGTCATCTTCTACTCTAAAGTAAAGTCGATCTATTGTTGGACACCACTAATGGTCTTTGGATTTTTAGTCAATCTACGACTTATTGGTTCAAGTGATTAATTATGTTCCCCCCCCCCGGTCCCGACCCTAACCTAAATCATGACCGTTGTTTTAGATAAGTTATCAATTATTGTTTTGTCTTTTTGTTTGGTCAGATGTGCTTGATGTGACTTGTGATAATATTAATATGGAAAAAGATGTAACAAGGTATGCCTGAAACTGTTTCATTTGCGAAGCTGCATTTTTGGTAGTAACCGATGCCATCTGGGCCCACTGACCGCATGGATGTTTATCCCACCCCTTGGTGGATATACAGACCAAAAATCACCTTGATTGGTAATCTATAGCCATTGATTTTAACACTTTTTAGTACTTTTTAAGGCGTTCTTATAGCCGTTGAATACTAACAAGGTATGTGACCCTAGTTAGCAATTTCCTATTGGAAAGGGTGTAACATTGTGTATGATACCTTTTCAAATGCGGAAGCACTATTTTTGTTACTCACTATTGTCATCTAGGCTCATTGACTGCGTGGATGTTTATCCCACCCTTGGTGGATATAGACACCAAAGATCACCCTGATTGGTAATCTCTTAACCATTAGATTTTAGTACTTTTGAAGGCGTGCTTATAACTGTTGAATTCAACCAGTTTTGGAGTACTAAAACCAACGGCTAAAAATCATCAAATAAGCTGATTTTTGGTAGGAATGTCTACTAAGGGGTGGGCTAAACATCCATGCGATCAGTGGACCCAGCTGGCAGCGGTAAATTACAAAAAATGTGCTTCCGCATTTGAAAAAATCTCAGCTATAGCTTGTTACATCACAACCCTTTCCTTTAGGGTATTTTAGTAACACCCCCCTGAAATTTGAAAGTAATTTCCCTTTATACTTCCAAACTTTAGGATTACCCCCCTTGACCTAGTTTATAAGTGGTTGATTTCAGTTAAAACAGACTTGACTAGCACCCATTAACAGTGTACTTGAAATAATATTATGGTCCTTTCATAAGTTCATTAACAGCCGCATGATGCATGTCACATTTAATGTTAGTCAAATGATAGTTAAACTAGGTCGAGGGGAAAATCCTAAAGTTTAAAAGTATAAGGGGGCATTACAAATTACTTTCAAATTTTAGGGGGGTGTTACTAAAATACCCGTATTTTAATTTATTTTAATTTTACCCTACGCCAAATTAGTAGACTTATGTGACCTGTCATGCCAACGTTATAACGTGACGGACGATTTTAAACTTTGGTTCACGCCAAAAAAGCCGTATATAACACAGGTCAGACTAATGAAGTAGGTCAGGTTAGTAAGAATTTTTTTGGTGTGTACGCAGTATTATGGCACGATGTTACGACCAAAGGTTTGATCGAACGGATACGACTTTTTGATGCTAATTCCGTAGGCAAATCTAAGGGATGACCCATGGATGGATGGTTTAGATGGATAGGTACCTATAGATGTGTTCCTAGTAAGGATGTACATGATCAGCATTGTAAGCAAATCCGTGAAGTGGTGGTAGGTGAGCTCTAAGTGGGGGTAGGTGAGCTATTTAATCTCGTGACTATCTTACAACTGTAAATGTGCAATGAATATGGAGAAAACCTTACCTGACCACCGCTGGTCAGGTACTACCTGACCACCCACAATATAAGCCCAAGTGGCAACTTATTAGAGGACGCTGACAGTATAAATGTTTGCATTAGTGGACCTAGTAACCCCAAATCAACCTGATCAGCGATTTGAAGTCATTTTCATGGGTGATTTTAACGGTGAATTTGAGCATTATTTACCATTATTTGGGTACAAAGATCAAAAGGCTTAAAATCACTAATCAGACTGATTTTGCTTTCTAGGTCCACTTAAGGGATTGGCCAAAATCCATAAGGTCAGCGTCCTCTAACTCTAAGAGGCTTCCCTGACAGTCGGTAGTCAGGAAGTTTTACTCATCTTTCTTATCGGAAATCTGATAGTCACGGGTTTTTGTCCTATTTAAAGATCACTCCTGCTTTGCCAAAGCAGCAGTGGCGGAGGAGCGGTGCGGTGATGGCGGAGAGAAAGAGGAGAGGAGGGAAAGGGAGATAGAGCTACCGGAACTTATAGGAATGGGTTCTTTGGGAAGACGAAAGACCAAGCTTCTTCTCGTTTCATTTGTGCTTTGGAATGAGAGAGATAGAGAGTTTAGTCAATATTCTTGCCAAGGCCCCCCATCCCAATGATTTCCGGTGGTTCCAGCCTTTCCCTTCCTTTCCAGTTTCCAGTCCCTGTAATTTCTCAAATATTGTTTCTAAGCCTCTTATTTGAAGGGCTCTTGTGAAGCTAATTTAGTGTCTTCCCAATGCCGCCCATTCCGATGATTTCCAGTAGATCCTCCCTTTCCCTTGCTTCCTACCCCTACTTTTCTCTGTGGCATGGTTTTACACATGCAGCCGAGCCAGGTAAGTAGCTTTTTTCTCTGTTTTTTGGGTTAAATCTTCTATATTTGTGAAATCCCCATGTCTTCTTATACTTTTCTATGTGGTATGGTTTTAGACATGCAGCCGAAGAGGCAGTGTGAAACCCCCGTGTATTTTCATTCTTTCGGTCTTGCCCCCCCCTTGATTCCAATTTTTGGATGACCCCTTTAATGTTTCTAGCTCGGTTGATGATCAAAACATAGTCAAGGAGGCAAGATCAAAAGAAGATGGGGTTTCACTAATATAGAAGATTTATTAGGGAATATTGCAAGAAATAAAACCCTTTTTTGAACATTTTATTTATTTATGACATTTGATTCATGTATTTATGTATGAGTCTGTTTAGAACTACACCCATTTCTTATATCTTGTTCTTACACCAGGTGGTAAGGCCCACACGGAGATCATGTTGGACAATCCAACCATACATTGAGTTTTCCTTGCCATGGTGATCATCATCACCAAAACTCAAATCATTTTCACATTGCTAACCATGTAAAAAATTGATCCAAAATAATGGTTTAATTAGATGGTCTAGATTTTTTAAACTAAACCATAATTTTGTAAAACTCACTGTGCAGTTGATTTGTTCTACATGATCTCTATGTGGGCCCTACAACTGGGTTTAAGATCTGGATGGAAGAAATGGGTGTAGTTATTTGTTTTGTTGATCAAATTCGTTGTGATCTTATGATTGGAAAGAGAAGCAGAGATAACCCCAAGCCGGGCTGTAAAACTTGTGTAAAATCTGTAACATGAAATTGGGTTTGGATAGGACATGTTGATCACACCTTGGATAAGTACAGAAGATTGTTTTTCTACATTTCATGGTATGCATTCTCTTTTTTCGGTAAGTATATCCTTGTGTCCAAACACCTCAAGTGTATAGGGGTGTCAAAGCGTCGGTTTAGGAACTTGAACCTATTATAGAAGATATGGTTGTACTTGTAATTCCAGTACCAAAATAAGTAGCTGGCCTAGAACCGGCATTATAAGGGGGACTGTTCCTAGTATACTCCCTATGAAAATTTTGGAATTTCCAGGCATAGGAAACGGAGGAGATTTTAAAATAGTATGTTTTTCTTGGGCCTTTTGACTTTAGTAGGGGATGCCTTGGACGATGAACGAGCACCTTACATGTGGCAGCCCCTTACACGAGTCATACTCTTTGAGATCACTGACCATATGGATATTTGGCCCATCCCTAGGTGGACATGCAAAAAATCAGTCTGATTATTGATTTCTAAGCATTCAATAGGAGTTGTTTTCATGGGTTGATTGTTTTTCTTAGATTTGAGTATTATTTTGGGTACAAAGATCCAAAGCTTTAAAATCACTGAATGGCACGAGAAGTAATTAGGGTCACGTAGGGGGGTTGTGATAAAGTTTAGAAAGAACTCATTAATGAGCTTTTGCGTGTTGAGGGATAGGTAGCAAGGGAGTAGAACTTTGATGATGATGAAGGACCATAATATGAGCCACATGGCACTCTTAAAGACTAATAACTGTGGATCTTTGGACCATCCCTAGTTGGATTTGCCTATCAATGTTCAGCCTAATTAGTAATTTCTATCCATTCTATTTGAGTTGTATTCATGATTTATTTGGATTTCGAGCACTATTTGTGGTACTCATATCCAAAGGTTAGAATTCCCTAATCAGTCTGATTTTTCCTACATAGGATAGAACAAACATCCATTGGATCACTGTCTTCTAAGAAAGTTCCGTGTGGCTCACACTTTTAGTCATAAACCTATTTTTTTTAAATATACATGCTAATGTGAGAGGAAGTTTTTTATTTTACTTTTTGGTAGACTTGCAATTTGTAGGTGACATGCACTACAAGACAAAAGCACCCTTGCTAAGTGGATAATCTAAAGAATATAAACGAGGAAAATTAATGGCATCTTCGACAAAATAGTGATATTTTTGAGACTTTATTCGTTTGGCTTTTCTCTTTTTAAAAGGCTCTTCTTTTTAAAAGGCCCTTTGTTCATTTGTTTTCTTTAAGTTGTTCATTTAACAGGGGTCCTTTGGTCTTTTGGTGTGCTAATTAAATGCGGACTCCAATAAAAAATATTGAAACTTCCTTTCATCTCATGGTAGGATTACAATTAAAAAAAATGTAGGTGTATGACGCGTCCAATATGTGCAACGTGGCACACTTTTAGAGGACATTGATTGTATGGATGTTTGTTCCATCCCCAAGTGGACTACTTCGGCTTAATATTGGTACTCGGGCTTAATGTTGGTTCTTAGATATAAGTAGGGATGGGCTAAATATCGATATTGTCACTGAAATATTCTTTTGCTTACATGCTTTCAATGTGTAAAAGTTCATTAATGAGCTAATTCTATAAACTTTAATATTACTTTTAGACAAATTCCTATTTACTTCTCATGCCATTCAGTGATCTTAACCCTTTAGATCTTTGTACTCAAAATAATGTTCAAAATCTATGGTTTAAAACCAACCCATGAAAATGACTCCAATTGAATGGTTAGAAGTCACTAATTAGGTTTATTATTTTTTGCAAGTGGGTCCACCTAGGGATGGCCCAAACATCCATATAGTTAGTGATCTCTAAGAGTTTGACATATGTAAGGTGCACATGTTGCACGTGTGCATGCATTGCTCGTGGCATCCCCTCATAAAAATAAAGGAAAATGGTGTACTTAAGTCCTTTCTATTGACTCGGGTGAGTCCTCATTCACAATGTCTTAATAACGTTAGATGTGTGGTACAAATTCCCAAACCTTCTAGTGCAATGGTTGGTAATTTTTGGCCATTTGATTCGAGTTTAGTCAAAAGAATGGTTGAATCCAACAACTAGAATGACCCATGAAAAATTCTTGAACCTAGTGGCTAGAAGTCACTAATCAAGTTGTTTTTTTTTTTTCTTTATGTTTTGGGCCAAACATTAGTGGCCTAAAAGAGAATTGACACATGGTATATTTGGGAGGGAATATCAAAGTTTGCTCTTACCCGTTAGGAGCAAAAACGTTTCTGAGATGGTTCCTCTGATAATATTCTTGTAATGTATAATCCAGGCTATAAAGGATTTTTGTCTTTTTAAAATATTTTTTGGTGTCAAATATCAAAGATTACACGGAATTTGAAAAATGCTTGAACCATTTTTATGTTTCTGATCCGGCCTATTAGTGGCCCTATGTAGCCCAATTTTTTTGGACCCATTGATAAGAAAAATCAACTTGATCGATGATTTCTAGATGTTTGATTTATACGATGTATTCTCCATATACTTGTTTGTTACTGTTGTTTTCTTGAGATAGTGTCCTTTGTGGTTATCTCTCCTGCACCATGAAGCACACCCCACTAAAACAACCAGATGTACTATTCTCCACTAGGGGCGGCACGTGCATGTGAGTGATTGTAGGGGTGTCTTTATAAGAAGTGGCACACTATTAGAAACCACTGACCGATGGATGTTTGACCCATCCATAAGTGGACGTACATTCTAAAAGTCAGACTTATTAGTGATTACTAAGCATTGTTTGATATTGTTTCACGAGTCGATTTTTAATTGTAGAATTTGAGCATTATTTTGGACACAATTATTTGGTCTATCCTTGGTGATTTTTATTCGTTGGATTAGTCTTTTCCATGGTTTATTTTTAACCTTAGATTTTGAGCATTATTTGGGGTACTTAGATCCAAAGGTTATAAATCACTAATCAGGTTGGGTTTTGGTATGTAGGTTTGGCTCCCTATGTATACCACCTAAGGATGGGCCAAACATCCATTTGGTTAATAGTCTCTAAGAGTGTGCCATGTGACTTACATTATAGTCTATCATGAACGTTGATGATGGATCTCGGTCGTCAAAGTTTTTCTTTTGTTAAAAGGTGCATAGGTGAGTGTAGAGGGTGAATATTTTTTTAAACACTCACTAAATGTGTGACATGTTGGTTGGATGTCTAAAATAAGTAATCATATGTTAGTTCATTAAATGCGCTTCTACACTTAACTACGCACCTTTTAACAAAAGCAAAACTTTGATGATAGAGGTCCATCATCAATGTTGATGAGTAGCAGTGTGAGCCACATGGCACACGTTTAAAGACTAAGACTACTGACCATATGGATGTTTGGACCGTCCCTAGGTAGACTTACATATAGAAAAAGAAAAACCAATTTTCTTATCGTTTCTTTTGTGCTTTAAAGTTTGGAGAGAGAGAGAGAGAGAGAGAGAGAGATATTAGTGAACCCCAATTCTAAGGATTTCAGGTGGTTTCTCCTTTTCCCTTCCTTTCTAGCCTCCATAATTTCACAAATATTTTTTTAAGCCTCTTATCAGTTAGGAATCCAAATTTGAACGGATCTTTTGTGATTGAGAGAAAGTAATTTAGTGTGTTCCCAATGCCGCCCACTTTGATGATTTACTCTGGATCCTCCATTTCCCTTGCTACCTATGGTTTTACACATGCAGCCAAGGTAGATGGGTAACTTTTCCTCTTTTTTGGGGTCAAATCTTCTATATTAGTGAAATCCATGTCTTCTTATACTTTTCTATTAGATATGCTTTTACACGTACATTTCTCTGTGGCATGGTTTTACAAGGGTGGCGTAAATTGCACACTTTTTTTTTTTTTTTATAGTGGCACACCTCTTGGTGTGGAATGGTGTGTGCAAAGAAGCTACAAAAAAAAAATCCAAGTACGTCTCCTTCTTCCCCTTCCCCTTCTCTCTCTCTCTCTCTCTCTCTCTCTCTCTCTCTCTCTCTCTCTCTCTCTCATTAAAAAAAATTCCGCGCGTATCAGTAAGATAAAGTGGACATGGCTTTGGCTATATCGGTAGGCTACAGTGGACATAGCTTTGGTCATGTCCACTGTTGCCTGCTGATATGGCCAAAGTCATGTCCACTCTGGCTTGCCGATACGAGTGAGAAATTTTTTTTTAAGGGAGAGAGAGAGGTGCGGTGGTGGCAGTAGAAGAAGAAGAAGATGGTGGTGGTGGAAGAAGAAGAAGGCGGTGGTGGAGGTACGGTTGTGGGGGTGTGGTGGTAGTGAATAAGAAGAGGACGGTGGTGGTGGGTTCCTCTTCTTTGTTGGGTTTTTTTTTTTTTTTTCCTTCCTCTCTTCAACTTTGGGTGTGTGTAGGTAACTTGTGGGTGTTACTACAAAAAAGGTGTGCAAATAAAGCCACCCTCAAATATAGTCGAGGAGGTAGGTAGGTAGCATTTTCTCTGTGATTTTGGCTTAAATTTTCTATATTTAGTGAAACCCCCATGTCTTTTCATTCTTTTGGTCTTGATTCCAATTTTTGGTTGATTGATTAATGTATCTAGATGGGGGATTCACTAATATAGAAGATTTATTTGGGGATATTGACAAAAAACATTTTTTAACGTTTTATTTATTTATGACATTGGATTCATGTATTTATTTATTTGTTTTGTTGATCTAATTCGTTCATGATTGAAAATAGAAGCAAAGATAACCTCAAGCCAAGATGAAGTTTCCGTTGTCAACCGATGTAAAATCTCTGAACATGAATTTTGGTTTGGATGAGGACATGTTATTCACACCTTGGTAACAAAGGATTGTTCTTCTACTTCTCATGGTATGCACTCTCTTTGTTGGTTTGTCCAAACCTCCTCAAGTGTATAGGGGTGTCAAAGCGTCGTATCATGAACTTGAATCTATTATAGATGACTAGAGGATGCTACGTGATCGCACGTGGCAACACTTTACATGTGGCATACTATTAGAGACCATTGGTCTTATAGATGTTTGGCCCATCCCTATGTCCTACAAACCAAAATTCATCCTAATTAGTAATCTCTATCCATTGGATTTCATGGTTAATTTTTAACCATGGCTTCTAGCAATATTTGGGGTACTCAGATTAAAAGGTTAGAATTCATCAATATTGTCGATTTTTGTTACTTAGGTCAATTTGGGGATGGGCTAAACATACATACAATTAGTAGCCTCTAATAGTGTGCCACGTGGCTCACACTATGGGTCCACCATCATCATTTTTTTTTATAGGGAACAGAGTTTAAGTGCTACATAGTTGGGTTGAAATGTGAAAATGTTGAATTACCAAAGCATCTTTGTAAATTAAAAAATTTAAAAAATAAAAGATGCAATGTTTATAAATTTAAGAAATTTGAAGGTCATATTAGGAATGATGATTTTTTTTTTTTTTTTTTTTTAATAAGAGGGGAGCATTGAATGAGTTGTTGGGGGTAACGTAAAAAGATTGAAGAACCCCTACGAATTGAATAAATTAAATTAAAGAAGTAAAAATAATGGTATTTTGTGGAATCTAAAGAAGTGCTAATAACACACCAAGGCATTCGTCCATTTATTCTACTTAATAGTGGACGAAAGGTCTTCAGTGTGTCTCATGCTACACTACAATATTCCAAAAATATCCCTATTTTGGGTCTTTTCTATTCTTTAAACTATTCACATAAAAGGGATGCGTTTGTCTTTTGATGCAATACGTTACTATTGTAGCTCATTCAATGCTTTTGTCATTAAAAAATCAAAAAATATCAAAAAAATCTTTATTCTTGATATGACCATCAAATTCTTTAAATATATAAATAAATATTGATTCTTTCATTTTTTATTTTTTTTTAAGTTTTTAATTTATAAGGGTGTTTTGGTTATTCAATATTTTAACATTTCAACTCAACTGTGAAAGCATGTATTAAACCCTGATGCAGGTCCACATGAACTATCTTTAGAAAAAAAAGTTTGATGATGGAGACGATCATTAAAGTTGATGATGGATCCACAGTGTGAGCCATGTGACATATTATTATAGGCTTTTGATTGTATGGATGTTTGGCCTATCCTTAATGGACAAGTAACAAATATCGACATGATTAATGATTTCTAACCTTTGAATTTGAGTACCCCAAATAATGTTAGAAATCCACAATAAAAAATAAACCATGAAAAAGACTCTAATCTAATGGGTAGGAATTATTAATCAAGATGAAATTTGGTATGTAGATCCAATTGGGGATGGGCCAAAGATCTATATGGTCAATGGTCTCTCAAGAGTGTGCCACGTGCAATGCATGTGGCGTCTCCCTAAAATGTTTTGTTTTTCTTGGGCTTTAACTTTATATATTGAAAATGTTGGCGAAAAAAATTAAAGGAAAATGGTGTACATAAGTCCTTGCCATTGACTTGGGTGTCCTCATTCTCAAATTGTTGATAACGTCAGATGTGATACAAAGTCCCAAACCTTCTAGTGCATTGGTCGATGATTTCCATCCATTTGATCAAGAACAACTAGAATGACCCATGAAAAATTCAACCTAGTGGTTAGAAGTCACCAGTCAGACTAGTTTTTTTTTTTATAGGCCAAATGATAGTGTACCCAAAAGAATTGACACCTAGTGGGAGGGAAGAATCAAAGTTTGCACTTGTCCGATAGGAGCATAAAAAACACTATTCCAAATGGACCCTCTTATCATATTCTTGTAATGTATAATCCAGGCTATCAAGGATTTTTATCTTTTTTAAAGTTTTATGTCGGCGTCAAATATCAAAGATTTCATGGAACATGAAAAATATTTGAACCATTTGCGTTATTGATCCAGTCTATCAGCGGCCCTACAAAAATCAACATGATTGATGATTTCTAGTTGTTTTATTTATAAGTTGTTGGCTCTAAATATTTTTCTGGTATGGTTGTGATCTTGAGATTAGTGTATTCTTTGCTATCTCTCCTGCACCATGTAGCATGGCCCAAGAAAACAACCAAAGGTACTATTCTTCACTAGGGGCCGGCTCCTGCGTTGCACGTGAGTGATTGTAGGGGTGTCTTTGGAAGAAGTGGCACACTAGTAGAGGCCTCTGATAATGATTCTTACCTATGGATGTTTAATGAATTTGGGAATGTTGTCAGAAGTAATTAAGTGGTCATCATTGGTTGTATTGAAAATAAGAATAAAGAAATGAAATGAAATGAAGTATTTATCAAGGGACATTTAATGAGCTTTAGGTAGAGATATATTTAACGAGGTGAGTATGTCTTTTTACACCCAACACACTCTTATAGGTCTGTAACTGTATGGATGTTTCACCCCTTGTTAAATTCGCGAATTTTATAATTTTTTCGAGAAAAGTTTTATTCGTCCGAATATTTGAATAATTTGGAAAAATTCGATTTTTTTCGAGCTCAAACGAATTGAATGTGTTTTTAAGAATTTTTGAAAAATTTGTTTCGAAAAAACAATGGGCTAAAATCGTTGTTTCTTTTAAAACAACGGGCTAAAACCATTGTTTATTCTCAGAAAAACACTGTGTTGTATTTCTCTGTCCCTTAGTTACTCTACCACTTGGGTAGATCTTAAGCGATCGCCCCTCCTAAGTGTACTAGATGCCGTTAACCTAGGCCTTGAGCCTTTTTGATCACCTATTGACCCCGTGAAGGTAAGTATATTTTTCCCCTTATATTCTAATCCTATTTATACAACTCAAACTCCCTTAACTATCAAGTATTTCTCTGATGTGAGATTAAAGTGGGAAAAATAAAAAGTACTTAAACCATACGTCCCTATGTTTTCTTTAGCTAAAGATAAAAAGTAATTAGAACAAAACGTGCTTATTGGTTGATTCAACCTCAAGTAGTATTTTGACTCTCTTTCTACTGATTTTTTATTAACTATAATACATTGGACTATGGTAACTATATTATTAAATATATTGATTCTGTTTCAAAATTGACCGAATTTTTGGTTTTCGAATTTTTGAAGTAGAATGTATAAAACACGTATAAACCGTATGCTGCGTATTTGCCGTTTAGTGAATTTTTGACCGGATTTTTGAAACTCAAAATCGAATAAAACTCGAATTTTTTCGTATCGACTTTTTGCCATATTACGAATTGCTAACAAGGGTTGACCCAACCTTAGATAGAGTTAGGACTAAAAATCAGCTAATTGATTAGTGATTTCTATTGGTTGGATTAGAGTCTTTTCCATGGTTTATTTTTAACCTAAGATTTTGAGCATTATTTGGGGTACTCAGATCCAAAGGTTATAAATCACTAATCAGGCGGGCTTGTGGTATGTAGGCCTACCTTGGGATGAGCCAAACATCCATATGGTCAATACTCTCTAAAGTACTGTGCCACATGATTCATGCTATAGTCCATGTAAGTCTAGTTAGGGATGGGTATAGTGGGATGGTCCAAACATCCATATGGTCAATAGTCCCTATGAGTGCCACGTGGCTCATATTATAGTCCATTGTTAGCGACAGACCTCCCTCATCTAAAAGGTACGTAGGTGAGGGTATAGGTGCATTTAATAAACAGACATGTGAGCATTTCTTTAAAACACCCAATCAATAGGTGACATGCGTAGGTGAGTAGGGGTGTCAATTTTACCCGATTTAACCGGAACCGAAAAACACCGGTTCCGGTACCACATTTTTGGGAACAGATTAAAAAGAACCGGAATCGGAACCGAACCGGAAACTAATGGTTACGGTTCCGGTACTCTAATATGGAACCGAAACCGATAAGAACCGGAACCGAACCGATAAGAACCGGAACCAATATATAAATATAGTGTAAAAATTCTCATATTACCAAGATTGGACCCGTTATACCCGAAGCCGAAACCGGAACTGACAAAAACTACATAATCGGTTCCGGTTATGGTACCATCACTTTGAGAACCGGAACCGATAAGTACCCAAACCGATAAGAATCGGAACTGTTTGTTTCGGTTCTGGTCACCTTAGGAACCGAACCGGAACCGACCCGTTGACCCCCTATAGGTGAGTGTATAGGTGCATTTAATAAACAGACATGTGAGCATTTCTTTTAGGGTGGTCGTGATGTAACAAGGTATACCTGAGATCTTTTCATTTGCCGAAGGGGCAATTTTGGTAGTCACCGCTGCCATCTGGACCCACTGACCGCATGGATGTTTAGCCCACCCCTTAGTAGACATTGGTACCAAAATTCAGCTTGTTTAATGATTTTTAGCCGTTGGTTTTAGTACTCAAAAAATGGTTGCATTCAACGGATATAAGAACGCCTTAAAAAGTTCTCAAAATGCTGAAATCTAATGGTTATAGATTACCAATCCGGGTGATTTTTGGTCTGTATATCCACCAAAGGGTGGGATAAACATCCATGCAGTCAGTGGACCCAGATGACAGTGGTGAGTAACAAAAATCGTGCTTCCGCATTTGCTACAGTTTCAGGCATACCTTGTTACATCCTTTTCCTTTCTTTAAACCCAATCAATAGGTGACATGTTGGTTCAGTGTCAAAAATATATGTGAATTTTTGACATACCTTCCCCCCCCGGCCCCGGCCCCGCCCATGATTTGAAAAAGCTGACATACCCCCCCTGACTCAGTCCACTGTCATTTGACCAGTGTTGACCCGAGTTGACTACCAAATTTTGTATTAATGGACAAAAATGCCCTTGTCTTCAACCTTTGAACAAGGGTTTGGGATTAATTGGGCCAAAACTCAAACCCCAGATCAAACATGAAAAGAGGAGATTAAAAATAAAAATAAAAACCACTGTTTACACCTGAGATCTTTTTTTTTTGTTTGTTTTTATGAATTAAGCAAAGATTGAAAATAAAAAACCACAAAAATAGATAAAACTCACAAGAGAATGATTTCTTTTTAAAATTGAGAGAACCCATCTTTTCAAAATCCAAATATCAAAAGCTTAAAATCAATGCACCTTTACACTCACCACCTTTCAACAAAATCAAAACTTTAAGACAAATGTCCATATCATTGTTGACAATCTTTGATGATGGCCAAGTGTGAGCCACATGGCACTCCTAGGGACTAGTGATCATAAGGATGTTTGGACCATCCCTAGGTAGACCTTACATACCAAAACTCAGTCTGAATAATGTTCGAAATCCAAGGTTAAAAATAAACCATGGAAAAGACTAATCCAATGGATATAAATGACTAATTAGGTTGATTTTCTGTATCTAAGTCTATCTAGGGTTGGGTCAAACATCTATACGGTCAGAGATCTATAAGAGTGTGCCAGGACTCATAACGTAGTACATATCAGCATGACACCTATTATTTGGACGTAAAAAATATACCCACTTGTTACTTCATTAAATGCATCCTCTACTTAAGTTAATTAAATGCCTGTTGATAAATATTTAATTATATTCAATGTCATAATTATTTAAAATATAAACCCTTGATGATGACATAATTACTACCAATGCTATTAAAAAAATCAACATGATTAGTCATTTTAAACCTTTGGATTTGTGTAACCAAAATAATGTTAAAATTCCACGATTAAAATTCCACTCACGAAAACGACTACAATTGAATGTTTAAAAATCATTAATCATGCTGATTTTTTGTACTTAGGTTACCTAGGGATGGACAAAATTCAAGTGTACTGGACTTAAATAATTAATTAACTAAAACTTAAAACTATTTCCATGCAACTCGAGGTATAATTTTGGCCTATGACAATGACAAACCATGCATCATGATGTCTATAGACCTTAGACCATTTGATGACTCTTTAATAATCTATTCTACTATATAATGAGAGAAGACCCTTATTGCATTAAAATTAGTTGACATCTCAAAATTGCCTCTATTTTGACCAAAATACTTTTTTATGTTTCTTTTGACTTTTTAATTTTTTTCTTACTTTTTTAAGGGTACTTTAGACTTTACGCACCTTTTTTTTTCTCTTCGTCTTTATTAGCAATTGACGTCAGCATACTAATTGCAACTTATTCAATATTAAAAAAATATAAAAAATTATCCTTCCTAAAATAACCCTCAAAGTTTTTAATTTGACAAACATTGCCTTTTTCAGTTTTTTGTAAATTTTTTAATTTATAAGGGTTCTTTGATGATTCAGCATTGCAATATTTCAAACTCACCTGCTAAAAATTAGATGATGGTGACCATTAAATGGACCTACGGTGTGAACCACGTGTACACTATTAGAGAATATTGATTTGGATATTTGCCACATTCCTAGAAGGATTTTCATAACAAAAATCAACTTAACTAGTGATTCCTAACCTTTGGATAATATTGCTAGCTTGAAATCCACGGTTTAAAATAAGCCGTAAAAGGACTCTAATCCAACAGATATAAATTACTAATCAGGATGAATTTTGGTATGTAGGTCCAACTAGGGATGGGCAAAACATCTACATAGTCAGTGGTCTATAAGAATGTGCCACGTGGCTCATAATATGGTCCATCATCAACATGGATGTTTTGAAAAAAGCAAAAAAATAAAAAAATAAAAAGATAGTTAATTAGTTACTTGTACATACCTCATTACTAAAATAGTAATGATCACATGATTCAAGATCCATGGATGTTATCAAGTTGCATAGTGGGGTTGTTTTGTTACTGGTCAAATAATACTCAAAATCCATAGTTAAAAAACCATGAAAAAGACTCTAATCCAATGGATAGAAATAATTAATCGAGATGAATTTTCGTACGTAGGCCACCTAGGGATGGGCAAAACATCTATACGGTCATCGATCTCTAAGTGTATGCCATGTGTAAGGTACACTTGCATCACACATGGTAGTCCCCTAGTAGTGTGTAACCGTAAATTGAATCTTTATATTTTATTATTAGAAAACATTGAATTTGACACCTAATAATAGGTGCCACGTTCATGATGAACTACATTATGCCACGTGGCACACTCTTGGATACCACAGACCGAATGGATGTTTGACCCATCTACATGCCAAAATTCATCATGATTAGGAATTTATATCTGTTGGAGTCTTTTTCATGGTTTATTTTTAATCATATATTTCAATCATTATTTGGGGCACTCAGGTCCAAAGGTTAAATCACTAATTAGGTTGATTTTTGTTATGCACGTCCACTGTGAATGGGCCAAACATCCGTACGGTCATTGGCCTCTAACAGTGTGCTACGTCGTTGACACAATGGTCTCTCATGATGACATCTAAAGTTCTATTTAATAATGGTGAACGTAAAATGTTAAGTACAGTGGACGGGGATTAAATCTGTGCACTATCTCATGTGAAGAGTACACCTATTTGAGACTGGGATTAAGTTTATGCTTGTATATCCAAGAAATAGTGTAGACATTCCCTATTACACGTGAGGGAAGCTTCAACTATTTTCAACACATATATACATACATACATACATATATATATGGTTATAATCAATATTTTTTGGGTGAATTTATTACTAACTATTTTGTTTTAAATCAGAATGTACTCATGTAAGTTCTAACCAGTGTTTGAAAACTCGACTCGGCTCGAAAGTCTACCGAGTTGAATTAACTTGAAGACTCGAACTCGACTCGACTAATATATTAATATACTATATAAATATCATATTTTTATAAGCAGAATTTATAATATTTGGTTGAGTTTGTGTTGAGAAGGCGTTCGAGAAACTTATTTGGTGCGTCAATTATAAAACAACGTACTTGGTGTGTCATTTTTTATAGAAAAACAACGCACCAAGTCCGTTGTTTATTCGATTCGAATTAACTAGAAATTCAGCCGAGTCAAGTCAACTCAGCCAAGTTTTGAGTTGACTGGACGAGTTTAAAAACACTGGTTCTAATATTTTGTGGCACGCAATAACGTGATTAATTAATACAAAGGAGTTCATTCTTTACTCTAAGCATTAAAATAGAACCATTGCGAGTAGTTGCATAAAAGACCAAAGGCATATCTTTAAGATTTTTCTTTTTTCATTCAGTAGAAGGTAAATAGCCAAATGGGTGGAATCCAAAAATTAATGGGACACATTATAATTTCCTCTTTTAAGATGACTTTTTTTTTTCTCTTTTCTAAACAAGAAAGTCAATTGTGCATTCGTTACGGCAAGTAATTGTGGTTGAAAGGGATGGTAGTGGTGGTCTTGTTGGACACTTGGGTACAAAATTGCCTAAAAAACGTCAATTTTTTAGCTTCCATTGGTTGTAATTGCCTAAAAAACGTTATTCAGCACTTGAAATGGTGTAGGTCTTGTCATTTAGCTAAAGCGCACTATGGATGACCAAAGTTACTGGGGTGGACGTTAGGGTACAATATTACTCCTCCTTGTAATGGAATAGTTTTAAGGCTCAGGCTCCGACGACCCCCTTTTTCTGCTTCCTCTCCGGAGTCGTGTTCTCTGCCGTGGATTTCACGAAAGGTCGTGATGTTATACATGAGATCTTTTCAAATGCGGAAGCACATTTTGTTACTCACCACTGCCATCTTGACCAACTGACCACTGACCGCATAGTTGTTTAGCCCACCCTTTAGTAGACATTCATACCAAAAATCGGCCTGTTTGATGATTTTTAGCCGTTGATTTTAGTACTAAATAAATGCTAAAATTCAACGGCTATAATAATGCCTTAAAAAGTAGGAAATTCTAATGGTTAGTGATTGGTAATGCCTTAAAAAGTACGAAATTCTAATGGTTAGAGATTACCAATCAGGGTGACTTTTGGGTGTGTATATCCCCTAAGGTGTGGGATCAACATCCATGCCATTAGTGGGCCCAAATCGATGACAGCTGTGAGTAATAAAAATTGTGCTTCCGCATTTGAAAGAGTTTCAGGCATACATTGTTACATCTTTTTCCTTTCATGAATCCGACGGTGGTTGAGCTTTTGCAAAAAGTGAAAAAGTGATGCCATCTCAGCACTATCAACCACTGTTGGATTCTCTGAATCCACGGCCGAGAACACGACTCTCGATGGGGGCAGAAAAAAGGGTCCCCTTGCTTAAGTAATCTACGAGATATAGACTCTCTATAAAAAATTTGATGTAGAAGGCCCTCAATTTGCCACGTCATAGAGTCTTTATGGCCCATTGGCCCCACGAATATTTGGCCCACACCTTGGTGGACTGACACACCAAAAATACGTGTGATTCCTAGGCATTGGATTTGAGCATTGTTTCATCATGTGCTTGGAAGCAACACATAGGCTGGTTCATAAATCCCATGATGAAAAAGTGCTCAAATCCTACGGCTAGAAATCACCAATCACGCTGATTTTTTGTGTGTAGGTTCATCGTAGTGTGGACCAAACATTCAAGAGGCAAGTGGGCCCAAACGAGTCTACTACGTGGCAATTTGGGGGACTTCTGCATCAAAGAACAGCTCCCCCACCTTGCTTGCTGTAAGACTTTGCATATTATTTACCTTGCCCAGCTGTACTCAAGAAAATCGCTGAGCTACACGATATTATAAGAAAAAGGAAATGTCTAGAGTCTTGGGGCACTTATCCCAAAATGTCCATCCTTAAACCAACATGTCTTGACATGTGTCCCATGCACAGTAGGTCAATACCCACTACCGAATGGGCCCACTTAACGGATTTTCTATGCCTAAAATCTAGCGTGATGGGATTATTATCCTCCCCATTTGTGTTTCTTCTTTGAACTTTTAAGTAACTTTTTCACCGTTGAAAGGAATCGAGTAAAATTACATGCTTTTGATCATTCAATGATCATGATAATTTTTGGCACGATATATCTCTAAGATGGGACCCAGTAAATCTTGGTCTGGATTCTCTCCTTGCAAGCCACGTGTTTAAGATAGTCAAACCATTATCTTAAATGACAAAAGATAGTGAAACGATGCGCGAAATTATCGGTGGCATCAGGCAAATCCAAGAAGGCCTGGCCATGGACAGTTTGGATTAAAGATCATATGTACTGTGTCTGAAAATCTTGTATGGGTAGGAGACAAAACTGGTCTATTCTTTGATGCAGACTTCTGTATCAAAATTTTGATGCAGAAGTCCCTCAAATTGCAACATAGTAGACTCGTTCGGGCCCACTTGCCCATTGAATGTCTGGCCCACACTATGATGGACCTACACACCAAAAATCAGCGTGATTTGTGATTTCTAGCCATAGGATTTGAGCACTTTTTCATCATGGGCTTTATGAACAGGCCTATGAGTTAGTTCCAAGCCCATGATGAAAAGTGCTCAAATCCAATGGCTAGGAATCACTAATCATACTGATTTTTGATGTGTGGGTCCACTAAGATGTAGGCCAAACATTGATAGGGACAGTGGCCCCGAAAGAGTACTACGTGGCAAATTGAGGGACTTCTGCATCGAAATTTTGATACAGAAGTTGGTATCATAGATTTTTCCAACAAAACCCCCCATCCATCCAAGAAACCAGGCCTTCACATATGTCAACTCTATAACCACTACTGGGACCCAGTATGAGGAGGCCAATTTTGAAAGAATTGACTAAATTACCCCAAATATGTAAAAATCTAAAAATAAATAAATATATTATTATTATTATTATTTTTTGAAAGAACCCAACAATTTTCTCCTCTTTCTCACGCCAAATCAAAATCACACTGTATGTATCGATAGGTTCCACAGCTTACATTCACATAGAAAAAATTTCATTCATAGAGCGGAAATGTAGAAAAATTTGCGCGCTTCTATTGACTAGGTGCTTTTGACGTATTGGTTTGCGTCTTAGTTGGTTCTACCACCTCAATCAAATGCGACATGTGAAAACCATGTCTTACCATCTGATCGGGTTTGTTTCACAGAAACATCAGAGTACTCAACTCCCATCTTACGTTCACATAGAAAAAATTTCATTCATAGAGCCGAAATGTAGAGAAAATTTACGTCCTCTATCGCCTAGGTGCTTCTGACATATTGGTTTGCGTCTTATTTGGTTCCACCATCTCAAGTGCGACATGTGAAAACTATGTCTTCGTCCATCCCAAAGTAGACGCACCGCATATTATATACGACCATGACTTAACCAAAGGAAAATGCTGTCCCACGAATAATTTCGACAAAAATATGTGTGGTTTTGAGGCTATTGACCATTGGATTCAAGACTAATACAGTCGACAAGGCAAAACCTGTGTGAATCTCTTGAATCCAATGCTCACTAGCATCAACTGAACGTTATCCGTGGGATGATTAAAACTTGCCTGGCCGCCGGTCAGTGACTGTTAGTCACAATAGGAGCCATGTGGCACATTTTTACAGGAGGTTGACTGTATGGATGTTTGGCCAATCCCTAGGTAGACCTACAAACCTAAAATCAATCTGATTAGTGAGTTCTAATCATTGGATTTGAGTCATATTCATGGGTTAATTTTAACTTTAGGAATTTGAGCATTATTTGGGGTACAAGATAGAAAGGTTTTAATAAATCACCAATCAGGCTGAATTTTAGTTTGTAGGTCCACCGTCCAACTTGGGATTGGTCAAACATCCATACAGTCAGCGTCCACTAAAAATGTGCCATGTGGCTCATATTTTGGGCGGCCAGGCAAGTCTTACTCATCCCACGGATAAGGATAGCACGACTCTGAACCGAATTAACCAACATCCTTATGATTTAGGTCATTTAAGCATATATATGCTCAGCAGAATAAAGCACATTAAAAGGGGACAAAATACTCGACGACAACAGAAAAGGATAATTGGGACCTACCACCAAAGTCCACGAGCCACGTAAGCAAATGGCACGTCAGAAAATAGATTAGCCAATCATTTTAAGCCGACGATCCCATCCAAAGCGTTGGGTGGGAGTAGATAGATGACATGATATGACCGAATCCCGAAGCCCGCAGATCTCCAAAAAGCTCCTAAAAAAAGACGATCACATGGGCCTGAATCTCTTTTTTTCTAAGGGGGTTGGTAGCCAGCCCACTCACACACCCACCACCGCGCGCACACACAAATCCACAAAAAAGGAAGAAAAAAGAGGACAAACTGAAACGGGATCCGATGAGGAGGCGTGCGTTCGGTAGCGGCCGCTCATTCGTCAACAACGCGCCTGGTTTACCGATGTGACGCCAATCCCCCGCCCTTATTCGCCGTATAAGGCGAGACCGACGGCTTCAAAGTTCGAACGGCTAAAATGCGCCTCACGTGGGTCCTACTTGTACTACCTGAGCTACGCGTTCGAGGCTCACGCGCCGCTTTGTGTCCCTTGATTACCCGACCACTAGCTGACACGTGGTAATTGGTGGATTCTCCACCCGACCATTTTAGTGGAACGAAAGGCGTCGAGTATCTAATGATTGACTAATTGAAAATTGAGTGTATTTTTGACGCAAATGTAGCGTAAGTACTGACGTAGACTTGTAAAATAATGAGAAATATTTTTTTTCTGAGGATCGAGAGTAAAACTTCGGTCACAGCACGCACAGTACGAGCCACGTGGCACACTATTAGAGAGTGCTAACCGTATGGATGTTTGGTCAATCACTAGGTGGACCTACAAACCGAAAATAAACCTTATCAGTGATTTCTAAGCGTTGGATTGAAGTTATTTTCATGGGTGTAAATGACTAATCAGGTTGATTTTTGATTTGATGGTCCACCGTTGGACTGGCCAAATATCCATACGGTCACCACCCTCTAATAGTGTGCCACGTGACTCATATTGTGCGTGGTTACAAGCCACACACACTGTCACCAAAGTTTTACTCGAGGATTGAGTGCGGCTCACAGACGTCTTTGATCATGGGGCTCATGGACATCCTATAAGCCACGTGGCATATTCTTAGGTATCAGATGTTTGGGCCCTCCCTACATGGACCTACAGACAAAAAATGGTGTGATTAGTGATTTCTAACGGTGGGATTTGAGTACCCCAAATCATAGTTAGCAATTCGGTCTGCAGCAAAAAACGCGGCATGGAAAATGTTAAGACTACAATTTGGATTTGTAATTTAAAATTTAAATAACGCCGTTCAAAAGTTCCACAAAAATAGTTTGATAAAAAGGACTAAAATCCAATGGATAGAAATCTCTAATCAGACTTCTTGTTGGTGAGTACCTCCAACTAGAGATGCTCCAATATCTATACGGTCAATGGTCTCTAAGAATGACAACGTGGCACATATGGACATAGTTGATCAAAAACATCCATGAGCAAAAATGAACTATAAAAGTATCGTGTGGCTTTAAAACATCCATCACACTTACAACTTATACGATTGGACGGTGAAGATTCACTGGTGATAAGATGTGGGACACCCACTACAACAATACTTATTGCAAGCATATCGAAAAACATAGTTGGAAATCCAACAGTTAAAAAACACCCCATTAAAAAATTAAATTTCAACAGCTAGAAATTACCAATGAGGTTGGTTCTTGGCGTATAGATCCACCAAGAGTGGGCTAAACATTCAAGGTTCAGTGGGCCCAAAAGAGTGTCATGTAGTACATTTTACGCGACACAATACCACAACGGGAGCGACCCTCAGCAAAAGTTTTTCCACTCTATTATTGCCTTATTATGATCCAATGTGGTAGACCAAAACATCTGCACGCCTCAAAAGTTTTCTAGACCTACCCTTCATATCTATTCTCTGTAGAAATGACAGCAATTGATTGCTAATGATCTGAAACTTTTCACATGGAGAGATGATAAGGGATATTGAATTTCATGGATTCAGAGGACTCTTGTGGCCCTATATAACGCATTGTTTTTGGGGCCCACTAACCGCATGGATGTTTAGCCCACCCTTTTTTGGATATATACATACCAAAATTCTAGCTACCTGATCGGTTATCTCTTGCCATAAATTTTTTAGTACTTTTTAGGAATGATTCTAGCTGTTGGATACAAGAAATTTTTTTTGGGTGTTAAATCCAAAGGCTATAAATGATTTATCAGCCTGATTTTAGTGTGTTTATTCACCAATGAGTTGATTAAACATCCATATGGTCAGTGGGTCCAAAAAATGAGCGAAGCAAGGCCACGAGAGTCATCTGCATCTAATTTTTTTCCTTTCAACTTCACTAGCCGCTCCTAAGTAGAATTCTAGCTGGAGAAAATCCATCACCATTTTTGAATAATAGCCAAAACTCCGCGACTTTTGTGGGATACTATGAATCATCAAGCACCACAATTACAGAAGATAACATATAACATGGAAGTCAATTTGAGAAATCGGTGTCGCGAGTCGTAACAACCGCTTGATCGTGATCAAAGGATGTCAATTATGGGGTCCACACATGAAATAGACCCATTTGAATGATTAAGACTACCTACCAACTTTCGCTTAACCCTTCTCTAAATGCAAATGTGCGTGTCTGGACCAACATCTTGGCAGCAAAAGAAAATAGAATCTCCTCCTTTGACTTAAGGATTCGCTTTTTTTTCTTTTGCATGCCATAGACATATCTATGGTAAAGTGATCCGCTCATTTTCTTTTTGCCTCACCTTCCTCTATCAATTTTAAAAGGGTACTCTCATTTGTCATCATAACAAGAGTACAATGACTAGTATAATCATTTCGCTAAATAAATTACTATTTTCAGAGCACATTTTACTTCTTCCAGAGTATATTAACAAGCTTTTTTTTTCTGCTTTTAAAGCAAATTTTGCTTCAAAAAACAAAAAAATAATATCCTAAAAGAAGTAAAATGTGCTCTGGAAATAATAATTCGATTTCTTCGGATTCAAGGTTGGTACCCACTTCAATTGACAATAAGTCCACTACGTGATTCTTTTCTTACCGTTTACTTAATTAGAAAAAGATTATACGATGAATATCAAGTCATTATCCTGAAATTGACACTTCCACATACTTTATGTGTCGATCAAGACCGTCCAATCATCCGCCTTTTTTATATGGTATAATCAGCTTTTTTTTCAAGATGGGTATCC
Source organism: Euptelea pleiosperma (assembly GCA_035048495.1). NCBI lineage: Eukaryota > Viridiplantae > Streptophyta > Magnoliopsida > Ranunculales > Eupteleaceae > Euptelea > Euptelea pleiosperma. The sequence goes on along the minus strand of CM068550.1, from coordinate 17,354,866 downwards.
TTAATTTTTCTAGGTATCCTCTAAGAAGGTTAAGATACTCTAGTTAGTCTAATTTTTAGGGTTGTGACCCACAAAAGAGGTTCCACTCCAATATGGGTCCTACCAAAAATATGTTACAAGTGGGCGATGGACGCATCGATCGAGACCATTGAATTGGTGAGCACCCATTGAATCTGAGTCAGATTAACTGGAAACCAAGTGAAGGGTTAGGAATAATTAGGGTTGATTAGTTGGTGGGCCACGTGGTTCATCAAATAACAACACTTCTACAACTAATCCAAGATGGAATTGCACTAAAACTTGAAGATAATGGTTATTTAGTTTACTAATTGGGTGGTCAAGAAAACAAGCAAGTCATGGGGACTTTTGTCTCGAGCCTAGCAAGAAGAAAGAGAGAGAGAGAGATACAGTGAGCGTTCACACAGAGATAAACAAAGTCAGTCTTGTGTGGGTCTCTCTTTTTCTTTCTGCGTCTGTGAGAGAATATGAAAATTCCAAGAGCATTGGAAAACGAGTGAGTGGAGAGTTTTGCATTTCCCACAAACATGCCCTTGAGAGCCCAGACCGAGAATATTTAAAAAAAAAAAAATAAAGAAAAAAAAAATCCCACTCACATTAAGACCAAAAGCTACAATTTCGCCTTTAAATACGACCCACCATGTCCCCCTTCTCTCTCCCTATCCTATACCCATTACCCAGTCCATTCTCTCTCTCTCTTCCCCTACTCTGCACCATTTCTACACACCCTAGCTTCGACCCATGATGACTAACCACCATATTCAGCGAGAGTTGGTTGATTCAGGTGGTGGGTATAAAGGGTGTCGTCGCCGGAGGCGGCGACGGATTCTTCTGTAAATATGTGTGAAAGCTGAGGTCAAGAACAACAACAACAACAACAACAAGGCTTTGCAGTTGCCCTCTCCTGTGTTTCTTGCTGTGTGTGCAGAATCGGGAGAGCGACATTGCAATCCGGGGAATCGAGGGTAGACGGTCCGATTTTTAGCTCTTCTCTTCTCTTTCTCTTCCTGTTTCTATGTTCCCTTTTTTTTTTTTTTTAATTTATGCCACCATGAGATGTAAGAGACGCATTCGAGGTAGCTGTTCTCAGTGTTTTTTTTTTTAAGTTTTAATTAAGTGGGGGGTATGGTGTCGTTGTAATGCTGCTGGGAATGCATCACTTACACCTATCATGTATTTGCTGCTCAAAAAACTTATCTTCAATGAGAGAGAGAGAGAGAGAGATGATCACTTTCTTTCTTTCTTTTTCTCTTTGTTTATTTTATTTGGGGTTTTAGAGTTAGAATAAAGTGTAGATGTAACCGTACCTTATGTGAGAAAGCATTTGTGTCTCCAACTTTACCTTTAGGTTTCACTTTTGGAATGTTGTGTGATCATTTTCATCAACTCTTGTGACACATGCATGCAGCCTTAAAAAGTATGGGTAAATGCAATTCTCACAATCTAGACCGTACGATTTTGCAATCAATTGGTATGATGAGTGGACTATTTTATTTATTTTTTATTTTTAAATAATTGAACTTAATTCTAATAACCATTTTAAACCAAGCAAGCAAGCAAGCAACTGTTTTAATGGTTATTAGGATCATTTCTAGTAGAAGAGAAAGCAAATAATGATTATAGCATCAGTGGGTAATAATTTGGGGCCAGACAACATGATCAATCTTATTCTGCCATTCAAGTATTTGGGGATAAAACTTTGGTGACCGGGCCCTGTCATCGAAGGAGATGACGGGCAGCAGATCTCGGCACTTGGATTTGTACGGACTGACAACGTCGGCCTCACCACACACATACCCAGGTGAGTACTCGAGTGCTTTTTTCCCTAAGACACTCACCTGTGTACGTGGGTGGTGAGGCCGAGGTGTTCTGCCCACGTGCCATGATCTGCTGCCCTGTCATCTCCTTCGATCTCATATTTGGAACCCTCCTTGGGAGAAAATTCGCTGGCCTTGGGGGACTTCGAACTCTGACAAGTACCCCTTGTTAGCGACGGAGCCACATAGGGGCCGGGGGGGCACGTGCCCCCCCTCACCTTTTTTTAACTCACCGCTGCAATCTAGTCACACTGACCGCATGGATGTTTAGTTTAGTCCACTCCGTAGTGGATATACATAGCAAGTATCACTATGATTGGTAATATTTAGCCATTAGATTTTAGTACTTTTTAAGGAGTCATTATAGCCGTTGGATTCAACCAATATTTTGAGTACTAAAATCAATAGTAAATATCATCAAACAAGCTGATATTTTGTATCCGTCTCTACTAAGGGGTGGGCTAACCATCCATGCGGTCAGTGAGCCCATGTGGCAGTGGTAGAGTTACAAATATGGTGCTAGCTCAAAGTTTGAGCTATAACTAATTACATCGTGACCTTCAATTACAAAACCCTTCAGTTTTTGCCTTAGAGCCTCACACAGGAGTAAAACTTTGATAACAGCGTGACAGTCCACAATATGAGCCACGATTGCACATTCTTAGAGGACTCTAACCGTATGGATGTTTTTCCAATCCCTAGGTGGACCTACAAACCAAAAATCAGCCTGATTTGTGATTTCAAACCTTTGGATCTTTGTACCCAAATAATGGTCAATAATGCTCAAATTCCCATGGTTAAAATCAACCCACGAAAATGACTCCAATCAAATGCCTAGAAATCACTAATCATGTTGATTTTTGGTTTGTAGGTTCACCTAAGGATTAGCCAAACATCCATAAGGTCAGCGTCCTCTAATAATGTGCCACATGGCACATACTGTGGGCTTCGATGATTGCCCACTGTCATCAAAGTTTTACTCCCCCTTCTCCCCCTCTACCCCTGGTCTTTGGTCTACTAGCCATTACCCGGTTACTCGTATCTAGCTGTGGTGCCCCCCTTAAAAAAAATCTTGGCTCCGCCGCTGCCCCTTGTTAACCACTAACCAAGGGCTACTTAACAAGGGTTGGGTTAAGGAATTAGGGTACATGTCAGACATTTTGGGTGCAGAGACTTCAAAGTTCGAGGTCCCCAGAGAATATTTTCTCCTCTTTCATCTTGGCTAGGAGCAGCAAAAGCTAAAATTAGGAAAGGAAACACAAATGAAGTACAAAACATGTGTATGTACACATCCAACTTAGATTTCCATATCGAAATTGACTTGATTGGATGACCATGAGAATCTGACCTATCACATTCTTTTGGAGGATTTGACAATACCTAAGTGAATGGTATCGATAAAAGAAACAAAGTCTATTAATTTGATGGTCATGATTTATTATTGAGTCGGGTTAGTTTTCGGCCTAAGAAATATCATCGAATCCATTGAGATGTAGCCACGGGATAGGTTTTATATCGTTTTTATTTTTATTTTTATTTTTGGACAACAGGTTAATTTGCACACGCCATGAAACATGCAAGGAAAGTGCGCTTTCGACGCTATACTTGTTTGTTTTTAGTATCAAAAGGTTAACACGGGCATCATAAAATACTTCTGATGAATTACTGGTTGATAATCTCTGTTACTTAAAAGCAAGGTTTTAAATGATCTGTTATAATGATATAACGGTCCCTTAATGTTAATGCTGCGACCATTATAATGGGGTCACATCAGTCATGTCTAAGTAAAATAAATACAGTCATAATATCATTATTTTAATATTTATTAAAAAAAAAAACAGTTTAAAATGTCGACTGTTTCCGTTACAACGGACATCCTGTTTCTTCTGTCTTGGGCATTGTGATGGAAAAATAAACGTAATGGGGTTGGATCGTTACCACCATAATGGCTGTTTTTTAAAGGATTGAAAGTACTTGAATCTAAAAAATATATAAAATAACCTATTTATCGACACAAATTTTGCACTCAAATTATTAAAATGCGGAATTATTGCAATCGACAAGGTTCAATTTGTATTCAATGTGAATTATGGCATCATGTCCATCGTGTTCCTCTTCATGCAATACTTCCATTGTCAAAAGAATTTTATGCTTCCCCAAGCTTCATTGAAAGAAATTTTTTTTTTTAAGATTTTAAGTTTGAAAGTCACTTGAAGAACAAAGACAAATTGGATTACATTTGAACTCCAAATTCAGTTTCATAGAAGCTATAACATCGCATGGTTTTTCATAATTATTCTGTGCAAAATTTCAAAGACTTCAGTGCAGTAAGGTTGCTCTGTTCTTAGTCTCAGTAGAAGGAACGAATGGCTTTGGAGGACCGTCCGGCATATGGACCACCATTTTTATGGAAGGACCAATCAATTAGACTCCATTATATGCACCAAGCAATCAATACTATACATGTGGCAATCAGCCGATCGATTTAAATAACACCTCGCGTACCGAGAATACTTGTCCCATAAACATAGTCCAAACCAAGGTTTAAAGGAGGCCGTTTTAACGGTTAAACGGACTGGGGGCGTTACCATTTATACCGTTTAAACGGATTGAAACGGTCAGGGGCAAAAATGAAAAAAAAGAAGGAATTAAACGGATTTTAACGGAAAAAAACGGAAAAAGTGGCTGAAATTCAAATTTTGAAATTTGAAAATAAAAAATAAAAACGGAAATTAAACGGATTTTAACGGAATTAAACGGTTTTAACGGCCGTTTTTTTCACAAAAATTTTCAAAATTAAACGGCTGTTTAGACGATTTTAACGGCCTTTAAAACCAAAAAACGGCCGTTTTTTTCAAAACCGATAAAACGGGTTTAAACGGTTTAAACAGAAACGGGCTCGGGGCGTTACCGTTTAAACCGTTTAAACGGCCATTTTTTAAACCATGGTCCAAACCAAAAAACCTAGCAGGATAAGCTTGTCAAGCCTCGGTCCCAGGTCATGCGACCCAACCCACCATCTATGGGTCAACCAACCCGTAACCCAGGGTTAAGGCACGAGGGTAAAATAATAATTTTTTTTCAAAAATATCAAATCCCATCAACTAAGAACTAATTCTGTTTAATTAGGTAAATTAAAATCAGTTTTCGGCCGAAGGGTCACATAATCCTTTTTGCCTTCAATCTGATTTGGTTATTTTGCTGCTGCCCGACCCCAGCGCACTCCACTACGCAACTCTGGCATCATTCATCCATCAAACCTCATAAAACCCTAATTGTTCCTTCTCTCGATAATCTTGTCTTAATCTTGTCTAACTGAATCACAGAATCCCCAAATTCTAAAATCAAACACAAAATTAACAAATTGCAAACTCAACTTTTCTTTTTCAGATTCCGAAAAAAAAATAAAAAATGAGAATCAGAAAGAGATTGTTGCAGAAATAGAGAATGCTTGTTGGTGTCTGTTGGGATATTTTTACAAAGAGGGTTATATCTGAAAATTTGAAAAACATGTATATTTCAGGCAATGGAGGTATCTCAACCGTTGAAAGTGGGTAGGATGAACGGATTGATTTGAGTTTTTCTTTATATTTGCTGGCCCCTGGGGACTTCAAAATTTGAACCCCCCTCCCAAAAATATCATTTGGAGCTTAGTTTAGGGCCTACTGACCTTATGTATGTTTGGATCACCTTTTGGTGGACCTACATACCAAAGATCAGCTTGATCGGTGATCTATAATAGTTATATTTTAACATAAAAAAAGCTCAAATTCAATGGTCAAAAGCCATGTTATTAAAAAACTAAATCCAACTGTTATAAATCACTAATTATATTGATTTTTGATCTATAAGTTCATTAAGAGGTGGACAAAATATCCACAAGTTAAGTGGGCCCTAAAGAGTACTCCATGTGGCTTTTTTGGAGGGGGGGCATCAAACTTTGAAGTTCCCCTGGGGCCATCAAACACGGGTCATTGATGGAAGGTGGAGGTGAAGTGGAGTGGATTGGAGAGCGAGCTTAGAAAGATGGGCAAGAGAGCTATGGAAGAAGGTGGATCCTCTTATGCGAACTTGACTGATTTGATCGACTAGTTCAAAGCCTTAGATAGTGGCACGCCAGAAGAGCAGACTTGATAACTCGGGTGGACAATAGTACGTACTACGTATACCCATGGTACTTGGGCGCTCCGAACTTTGGGACCTTACTGAATTAGTACCAGCTCCTGCACTCGCACCCGCTCCCGTTCTACGCTCTAGTTACTTAGAGTGCTATATTAAAAAAAATATGTAATACTTTTATTGAAATACATTTATTTTAATTTTTTTCATGAAAATATATCACAAAATCTTGAAGATTTTAACTAAAGTTTTGAAGGAATCCTCCTAAATTTGAAAAGGACACATTCCCAAAACATTTTCTTGGACAAAAGACAATCCCTAAATTTTTGAATTACATGTGTGAATTCATAATTAAAATTTTTCACAAGTTTTCAGTGGAGTTAGGTTGCTCTGCTCTCAGTATCAGTAGAAGAAACGATCGGCTTGGGAGGTATCTTCAAGGTTTGTAAGCTCCCTTCCAGCATTTGGACCACCATCGTCATGGAAGGGCGATCAGTCGGATTCCATTGTATGCACCATAGCGCTACAATTGCGAGCTTCTTCGCAATTTCTTCTTCTCCCTCCATCTGAACTACTAATCCAAGCTCTTTTCCTTGTATCAATCGATCATAAATCCATTCCGGAAAATAAATTTGGCTGTAACTTTCAACATTGACATCAATATTCTTCCTTCCCCCAACCATCTCCAACATCAACATTCCAAAACTATAAACATCTGATTTATAGGAGACTGTTCCGAAGTTCCTCGAGAAGAGCTCAGGTGCAATGTAGCCCATAGTTCCCCTAGTAGCAGTCATAGATACAATGCTTCGTTCCTTTGAGCATAACTTGGCAAGCCCGAAATCAGAAATCTTTGGGTGGAAGTTATTGTCTAGTAAAATATTGTGAGGCTTAATGTCAAAGTGGAGGATGCGTTGGTCGCAACCTTGGTGCAAATACTCTATCCCACGAGCAATGCCGATTGCAATTTCTTGTAGCTTCTCCCAACTCAATGGTCGATGAATCATTTTACCTTCTTTTGAGAATATGAACTTCTCTAGTGATTCATTGGGCATGAATTCATAGATAAGCGCACGCCTAGTTCCTTCCGAGCAGAACCCTAGAAGACGAACCACATTGACATGGTGGATCCTACCAATGGTAGACACTTCATTGACAAAGTCTTCTCCATTTCCTTTAGAATTCTCAAGCATCTTAACTGCCACTGGAATTTCATTGTGAAGCTTCCCTTTATATACACTTCCAAATCCCCCTTGACCCAATTTGTGCTTAAACCTGTGGGTCATTTTCTTAATATCTGCATAAGTATATCTAGTGGGATTGAGGGACTTGTGGTTTGCTAGAAACCTTTCTACCTTCAGTTGTGTTTCTTTTTCCTTGTCGGATTTTTTAAATTTGTAGAAAAGAACAAGTATCACCGATAAAAGAACGATCGCGCCTCCTATGCTTATGCCTGTGGATACCCAAAACATGGAATTAGCGGCGATACAGTAGTTTATATTTCTTTAAGAGATTTTTCTAAGAGAATTATTAGCAGCAATAAAAGAGTTCACCTATGATTAATGAAGTACGAGAACCTGCAAATGAATAAAAATGTAAACATTAGTATAATGGGACATGGATTTAAGAGTAAAACAATGTTTATGCCATCTAAATTCCATACAATTTGCCCAAAAAAAAAAAAAAAAAAACGAATTCGAAAAGAAAGAAGGAAAGGAAAAAATGGGTCAACATTGTTTTCTATCAGCTTTTTTTTCCTAGTTCCATCCTATACTTAAAGTTTCAAGTATTGGCAAAGCGTCACACTTGAGGGAATTTGGTAGGGGTGCAACTTGAGTAGGCCCAACTCAAGCCCAACTGACGCAACTTGACCTTGTGCTGAACTTGAGCTGAACTTCCCTACTTTGAATTGGGGTTTGTTTGGAAACTCGGAGGACGACCCGAGTTCATGTTTTTAAAGGTATTTTAGTTATTTTTATAATATAAATTTGAGTTATTTTAAATCAATGATTCAGATTAGTTTCTTAGTCCTTAAGTTAGTTTTTATAGTTTATATTGTTAAAAGTAATGGTTATTAAAATATCATTGTAATAGGACTTTTAATTATTGATTGATTTTGAGTCGAAATGGATATATAGAAATTTTTTTTTATTTATTTTCCCTTAGTTCTTTAATGTTTATCTGTTAATTCAACTAGGGTCTATAGAAAAAAAAACGTAAGTGCCAGCGGCTAGCGCTCAACGGCTGAAAAGCTAGCAATGTTAATTCGACTAGGGTCTATAGAAGGTTGTGATTTCTCGTTTGTAGTAGAATTCATCCAAGCCTTTTTGATCTCCCTTCTTTGTGATCTCAACTGCGTTCGGAATGTACCTTACAGAAAGTTAAAAGGCATTATTTAACATTAGGGGTGTTAATGGTCAAGTTGGCTTAGTGGGCTTTAGGCCGACCTTCTCTGTGGTCTTGAGCTGCATTTATAGTCCGATAAGTTGGATTCGAGCTTAATATAAGGCCTATCGAGTAAATGGGCCTGAAAGGCTTAACTTTTTAAGCATAAACAATCTTAGGCCTGGCTCAAATCTAATGCCTGGCCCAGTATGCCTCTTCATTACCTTGGCTTGAGCCTATTTTGTTTAGGCCCAGTGTGGGTCAGACTAGACTAGGGCCTAGCCACTTATGTTCCAACCAGGCTTGGGCAGAACTTGGCCGGGCCCCAAATGGTCCATTCACACCCTTATTTAAAAGACAAAGGCACCAGATTTCAATCCCATGGTCTTCCTTAGCATCCCCTATAAGTTTTTGAAGTTAATTTCAAACCATGCAGTTAATACTATAGGGATGGAAACCGGTACTTACCATGGAGTCTATGACGGAGAAAACAGACGACGGTTTCGTTCCTTGTACTGTTAAATCCACAACGATTCCCCTGTCGTTCACATTCAAAGCATATGCCTGGAGCATTCAAACTGACGATGATCTCTCCTGTTTCAAGGAGCTTCTCGATATCACCCATAATCTCAGCTGTTCGAGATGTTCCACAATTTGAAGGCAGCTTATCCATTGATGTGCCAGGACTTGCCACGAAAACTAAATAATTGTCGTCGCTGAGGCAATTGATTGGGCCAATTAATCCAGCTTGTGTACTATCTATCATGCTTTTGGTGCAATTCACTACAGCAAAAGTAGTCCCGGGGAAGTTGAAGATCGAACTTGAGAGGTTGAGGGAGATAAGGCTTTGCAACGGGCACGTTTCTTCTCTATCGATCATGGAGATTATGTAATTACGATAATCGATTTCACGGACATAGTAGTCACCTGAGAAAGGAAGATGGATAAGGGTATCCTCATTTAAGCATGATAATTCAAACCCTTTAAGGCCGCAAAATGGTGGCTGGGTTCCGAGTCGGAATGGGAATCTGATGTCGGGGCCTCTTTTGCTGCATCTTGTAACTGGGCAATCTCTGAAGAAAGTTTCGCCGTATCTATCTTCTGCAGTTATTCTTCCTACGTAGAGTAAGGAAAGGTAAAAAATGAGGCTGAGAGGTGAAGACATGCAGAGATTTGGGAAAAGGAAAACAACAATGTTCTGAATAAAATGAGGCCTGTATGTGTATGAGACAGAGAGAGGGGGAGAGAGAGAGAAATTCTTATCAACAGAGATCTGAGAAAACTTCCAAGGTAGGACCCATCACCGACTAGCTACTTGAATGTGCGGCACTAGTAGGGGTGTCAACGGGTCGGTTCCGGTTCGGTTCCTAAGGTGACCAGAACCGGAACAAACGGTTCCGGTTCTTATCGGTTCGGGTACTTATCGGTTCCGGTTCTCAAAGTGATGGAACCAGAACCGGAACCGATTATGTAGTTTTTGTCGGTTCCTGTTCCGATTTCGGGTATAACGGGTCCAATCTTGGTAATTTGAGAATTTTTACACTATATTTGTATATTGGTTCCGGTTCTTATCAGTTCGGTTCCGGTTCTTATCGGTTTCGGTTCCATATTAGAGTACCGGAACCGTAATCATTAGTTTCCGGTTCGGTTCCGGTTCCGGTTCTTTTTAATCGGTTCCCAAAAATGTGGTACCGGAACCGGTGTTTTCGGTTCCGGTTCCTATTCGGTTCGGTTAAATCGGGTAAAATTGACACCCCTAGGCACAAGGTCAATCTAACGCCACAAGACCATCTTCACAAAAATCAGTCTATTCCTTTGAGGCGGCTTGAATTCTCGCTACCTAACAAAAAACGCACTCACATCAGTAATCATGGTGGTTGAAATGAGACTTGATTATTGGGTCAACTATAAAACACGCATTCACACTTGTGACAACTTACATCTGTATCCTCTTGAGCAATAATTAATTGGTGGATGCCCTCGGTTGGGTATGATATTGGATCCACAGTTATGGTTCCATGACTTCGATCTACTACCTGCTCTGCAAGTTCTGCAACGTGTTTTTCTTATTTGTGAAATTAAGTGGGATATTGCCTAATTTTGCCATTAATTTGCCACATTAACGTTCAAGTCACAGTTATTTTTAGGGAATTAGGTTAAATAACATTAACACTAGCAATACATAAACGTAGCAATACATAATTTAGGAACAGTCTAAAATCGTTGCAAATATGTTTTCTAACCCATTTGAACCATTGCAAACCAGCAGATACGTTTAAATGACAATTTTGTCGATCTGTTCACTAAAGTGCTACTTATGTCAACATTCAAGAAACTGGTCTACTGCATCAGTATGTATCGACTCTTCGACTTGTTAACATACTCATTTTCTCATGTCATTCCACATCAGGGGGGAGCACTATAATGGGAGTTATTTTTCTTAAGGACTTTTTGTACATTGTACTATTTTTCTTTCATTTAGGTTTTATCCCACTGGTTTTTCTTGGTTAGATTTTCATGAGGTACTTTTGAGCGTGTACATCACTACCTTGATTCATCGAAATGCTGTACTCTTTTTTCTTCGATCATGTTTTATCCAAAATGATATTTCTAATAAAATTTTAACGAGGCAGTTTCTATAAAGCAATAGACATCCAAGGGGGAGTGTTGTAATGTTTAACATTTGTAACCGATGGCTTACCGTTGCGTCAGTTATAATATCTTCTTCAATGTTGTAACGTCCTATTGAGGGCTATATATATGTTGAAAATAGATCAATGTAAAGCTCACAAAGAATACATACCAACATAACGCAGTAGAAATTTTAGAGATATTTTGGGGAAAAAAGTGGCAAAAAATGTCAGCTCCTAGTTGCTTACAAGTATGTTCACGGCTAAAAAGGTGAGCCTCATTATAGGAGTAGAGATGAAATTGAGTATAGGTGATTATAGACCTAATTTGGAGTAAGTGAACACTGTACTTAGATATTGATAATTGTGTTTTGAGAGTCACACCCCTTATTACATTGATGAATATTAAACACGCTCGTCAAATTGGTTAGAGTTTAACATTACAGAATCTTCCACATATCATGTAGCAACCAAATGATACGTACTTGCTATCCTCCCTCAAAAATCACTCCAATTCTGAGAAGATTGATTCTCCGGAATTAGAATCCGGCTGAGAACCTCTAATGGAGTGTTCAGGAGAAGAAAAGACAGGCTTGGGAGGCATTTGCAGATCATCAATGTTTCCTTCTAACATCTCTACCACTTTGCTCATGGAAGGACGATCCGCTGGCTTCATTTGTATGCACCATAGTCCCACTATACATAACTTTTTTCCAATTGTCATCTGAGTCTCCGTTGCGCCCTCAATTTCTAGCTCTTTCCCTTGATCAAGTTGATCGTAAACCCATGATGGGAAGTAAATTTGGCTCGACTTCTCTACTCGTTGATTGACATTCTTTCTTCTTCCGGCCATTTCCAACAATAACATTCCAAAACTATAAACATCTGATTTATACGACACAACCCCAAAGTTTCTCGATATCAATTCAGGAGCTATATATCCTATTGTCCCTCTTGTAGTACTAACAGAGACAAAATCATAATCCTTAGGATACAATTTAGCGAGGCCAAAATCGGAGACTTTTGGGGTAAAGCTATGGTCTAAAAGGATATTATGGGGTTTGATGTCGAAATGAAGAATGCACATGTCACATCCCTGGTGTAGGTATTCGATCCCTCTAGCTGTGCCCAAAGCAATCTCAAGGAGTTTGTCCCAGCTTAACAATTGATGCTTTCCTTTCGTCGAGAAGATAAGTTTGTCAAGCGACCCATTGGGCATGTACTCGTAGACGAGAGCCCTCTTAGATCCCTCTGAACAGAATCCAATTAGCTGTACCACATTCACATGGTGAATTCTACCAATGGTCGAGACTTCATTGATGAAATCTTCCCCATTGTACTTGGAACTTTCCAACATCTTTACAGCAATTGAACCATTTGGGAGATGCCCTTTGTATACTGACCCAAAACCTCCTTGCCCAAGCTTTTCTCTGAAGTGGCTAGTCATTCCAATGATATCGGTGTAAGAGTACCGTTTGAGGGTCTGCTGATTGCGTAGAAACTTCTCTATGGTGTCGATGGGCTTGCGTGTCTTTCGGAGTTTGTGAATAAGGAAAACTAATATGATTAATCCAAGAACAAATCTTGTAATAATCATTGACTCTGCAGAGAAAGAAGAAATGGTTGAATTATAGAAGTAAGAATCGAAGTACTCTGTTAGAAGCATAGAGCTTGGGTTTTTAAATCATACCTATTACTTGTCTCCCTATTAGTACTACCGATAGACTGGACGAAATACCTGCACAAAGAAATAACAACTCAAACAGATGAGCTTGTGGCCGATAAACCCATCTCATATTCAACCAAATCAAACACTTCAAAGAGGACTCTTACCATTCTTAATTGTCCGTAGTATCTGCCTCCACCATAATCGATCTACATGATACATAAAAGAAGAAAGTTACAGATAGTTTGTCACAGCAAAACACCCACACTCACATACAAACAGATTGGTGACGGCCGAAGTTACTCGAGGAAAACTTAATCTTGAGTGAAAAAGATTAAGTTTGTGGGCTTCTGCACCTTTTACATTGATCTCGAGTGAAATTTTATAATACTTTGCTTTAAAATAAAAAATAAAAAAAAAAAAAACATCAACGAGCAATAGACTTCGATTCCCCGAAATAATTATGTTCTTTAGCCTGATTCTTATAATTGTTTGCCAGATTTAAGACAACTGGGATACTTGGAAAAAGAAGGATTCCAATAAGATAAGATTTAAAAAAAAAAATGAAGAAAAAAAAAGTTGAATCATAGAATTAAACGGAAGAAAATATGGAAGGTAAGTGACGACTAACCGCTACACACAGAGATAAGTTGTTCATTAACATAGCTGAAAGCGCAGTCGTCGCCCGACTTAAGACAATCCCGACACTCGACCGACCATGTGAGATTGAATCCCGTCTGAAGTAATTTCTGAATAGCCGCGTATGATAGGTACTCCGAAGTCCATTGGGCATTATCTACAGGAGCCATTGAAACAAATCTGCATGACTCACGAAGGTCAGAGATTTTGTAGCTATTATACATAACATAGACATGAGATGTGTTTCCACTCAAACAAGGAACAAGCCTGTACTTAGGCTCATTGATGGCTTTTGAGCAATTCACAAAACTGGTGTATGTGAGGGTAATGAATGAAAGAAATCCTCTATATCGATAATCTCCTTCGATTACATCCTTCGTTATAGACCCATATGGAAGAGCGCAATTGCCGCTTGCAAAGTTGACATCGACAGCATGGATTGTTTCGTCGTTGTAAAAATTTGTTTCACATAGTATTTACCCGAATAGAAATCTAATATGGTCCTGTTATTCTCACAAGAGAGTTCGTAACCGGCGTCGCCGCAATTCGAAGGATCGCCCTTCAAGCGAAAAGGGTAGCTGATGTTTCCTATATTTCCACACGAAGAAGAACAGACATGCCCAAGGCTTGTTGCCTGACCATCAATGAAGAAAAGAAAGAATAGAGAAAAGAGTGAAGTTAGCACCGCCGATATCTCTCCTCTTCCCATCTTTCACAACACCACAGAAAACTTCGAATTTGGTGAATTTAGATAAGAAACTCAAGATATGTATGATATATAATGATTTGATTCCCTCTTCCAGGAACTAGACTTTCTTGTTCTACTATACACACAATCTGTACACAGATTTCCATTTTTTTTTTCCCTAAAAGGGGTCAAAGACAGATAATAATAGTCTAAATCACCAACTGTTGTTCATTTGGTTGGTCAATCCAATTGAAAACGATGACCATCCACTCAATGGGTAGTCTTTGTTTTGTGCCAGCCATTAACCTAAGGGACGGGATATTGGCACCCGCGTGTTTTCGCTCAGTAAACCCAAAAATCCCCCTCCCTCCTTTTTCACTCGTCACACCCATTAAAAAAAAAAACCCAAAAAAAAACTGAAAAAAAAAAGAGGAGAAGAAGAAGAAGAGGAGGAGGAGGAGGAGGAGGATGACGCCTCTCTCTCTCTCTCTCTCTCTCTCTCTCTTCTGGGCTGCATCGACAGCCCCCGAGGCCAAGTGTGGAATGCCACACTCGGGGGCTGCTAAGGGCTGCCGAGAGAGAGAGAGAGAGAAACATACCTGCGGCGGTGGTAGCGGTGGCGGCGGCGTCCTCCTCCTCTTCCTCTTCTTCTTCTCCTCTCTTTTTCCTCTTCTTCTTTGTTTCTTTTTTTTTTTTTTTTGGTGGATGGGTGTAATGAGTGATGGGTTTACTGAGTGAAAACGCAGGTGCCAATATCCTGTCCCTTAACCTAATTTGCATTTGAACGATGGACCATTAAAGAAATGGCCTACAAGTTCAAGTAGGGGTTCCAATTTGGCCTGCGACTTAAGCCCGGCCCAGTGGGTTAAATTGCCACCTTTAAGTTCAAGGTTCTGAAGTTACTTATATGATATAAGGGAAATTTTGTTTGCAGCCCACAAATTGAAAAAGCACCCTAAATAAAACTTTTCTGACTGCCCATAGTAAGAGCCATGTGGCATACTTTTAGAGGACACTGATCATATGGATGTTTGGTCAATCCCTACAAGGGCCTACAAACAAACAAGCAGCCTGATCAATGATTTCTAAGTGTTGGATTGGAGTCATTTTTATGGGTTGATTTTAATGGTAAGAATTTGAGCATTATTGGGGTACCAGGATCCAAAGGTTTGAAATGACCAATCAGGCTGATTTTTTATTTGTACGCCCATCTAGGGATTGGCCAAACATCCATACGGTCAGCAGTCATCTAAAATTGTGCCACGTGGCAAATATTGTGGGTAGTCAGCAAAGTTTTATTCGGGTGCTTTTACAACCTGTGGGGTGCAAATAAAATTTTCCTTATGTAAAATATTTATGTAGTCATTTATAATATTTTTAAAATATGGAAGAAATAATATTTTTAAAATATGGAAGAAATAACAAAAAAAATAGTTAAATTATTTTTAAAGAATTATTTTAGAAAAACAAAAATAATGGCATGGTAAGTAATTAAATAGTTAACCTCAACAGTACGTTGAGTGCAGGTGGCCAAGACTCCACTCCAAAAAGTAAGTTTTGAGTTCAACTCTGCTTGGGGCCACCATTTGGAAAGAGTAGAATAATGTGGTGTGGAAGGGGTGACTATCATGCCCTGGGGGAATAGTCGGGTGCTCTATGAGGCCCAGATACCCACAGTTAAAAAAGAAAAAATAGTTACCAAGGGCTTGTGTTGAAAATAAGAATGGTATTTTAGTAACACCCCCTAGGATTTGAAAGTAATTTGCAATAACCCTTTATACTTTCAAAATTTAGGATTACCCCCTTGACCTACTTTAACAGTGGTTGACTTCAGTTAAAATGGACTTGAATCACACGGTGTTAGCATTTTACTTGCAATATTATGGTCCTTTCATAGTTGCATTAACAGCCGCATGATGCATGCCACATTTTAACGTCAGTCAAATGATAGCTAAACTAGGTCAAGGGGGGTAATTCTAAAGTTTGAAAGTATAAAGGGTTATTAAAAATTACTTTCAAATTTCAGGGGTGTTACTAAAATACCCAAATAAGAATAATGGAATGGAAAGTAAAACATATTTATTACTATTTAATAAGTGTCTGTAGTGAAAATGTAATTAATGGCACGAGAAGAATCGGTGAATACCTTAAAGAGAGGCATTTAATGAACTTTTGATAGAGATGGGCGTTAATTTAATGAATTGGTGCCATGCTTTTCAAAGTGAACGATCATGTGACCGTCAGAGAAGATTGCGGTTCACCGGTTCACCATGAAGATAATGAACGAGTAAAACTTCCATCACACGAAATTGTAAATCACACAAAACACAGCCAATGAGTTCTCGGCACGTACACAAGTGCTTTTGCACCGTACCCATGTGCTTTTGCTTTTTAGGTGTACGCGCCGAGAACTCATTGGTTGTGTTTTGTGTGATTTGCAATCCCATTGTGATGGAAGTTTTACTCGCTTGCATTATTGGTGTTATCATGGTGTCTCTAAAGTTAGTGTTCTCAAATTTATGGTTCATTATGAGTAAAACTTCCATCACAATGGGATTGCAAATCACACAAAACACACCCAATGAGTTCTCGGCACGTACACCTAAAAAGCAAAAGCACAAGGGTACGTTGCAAAAGCATTTGTGTACGTGCCGAGAACTCATTGGCTGTGTTTTGTGTGATTTACAATTTCGTGTGATGGAAGTTTTACTCAATACAAGGTACCATGAAGTCAAAGTCCCTTTGTATTAGTGGATTGGAAGCTGTAAGAAAGTCAAAGTCCACCACTTTGTCTTGGTTGATTGGAAGTGGATTGGAAGCTGTATAGGTCTAGCTACTTTTACATCAAGGCGGTTCCACCACCCAGGACTGTCCTATCCACACCACGAAGAATGGTAATGGACCATTTAATAAAGTGACTTTCAACTCATTACATGTCTTTTCCTTTAACACCGTCGGCAAAGCCGTTGACTGCCAATAATATGAGGCACTTGGCATTTTTTAGAGGATACTGGCTGTATGGATTTTTGGCCAATCTCTAAGTGGACTTACAGACAACAAATCAACCTAATTAGTAATTTTTAAGCGTTGGATTAGAGTCATTTTCATGGGTTGATTTTTAGCCATGGCAATTTAGCATTTTTGCAAGGGTAATTTTAGTCGCACCCCACAAAATATGAGGGCACCCGAAATACTTATTTTTTTTTCCTTTATTTTTCTATTACGTAAATACCCTTTTAAAAACTTTTTACTTTTTAAGCACCCTCTCTCTCTGCAGACCAACTGTTTTAGAGTAAAACTTCTGTCACAACCCAACATACCACAATAAGAGCCATGTGGCACACTCTTAGTGGACGCTGACCATATGGATGTTTGGCCAGTCCCTTTGTGGACCTGCAAACCAAAAATCAGCCTGATTAGTGAATTCTAAGCGTTGGATTGAAGTCATTTTCATAGGTTGATTTCACCATAGGAATTTTAGCTTTATTGAGCGTTATTTGGGTGCAAATATCCAAAGGTTGTAAATCACTAATCAGACTGATTTTTGGTTTGCAGGTCCACCAAGGGACTGGCCAAACATCCATACGGTCAGCGCCCTCTAAGAGTGTGCCACGTGGCTCGTATTGTGGGCTGTTGGGATAGTCAGTTTTGTGTTAAAATGGCAGTCTAAATCACAGAGTTTGGAATCATAGTTGGGTGCTTTGACGGGGGAGGGTGCCCCTACAAAATGTAAAATCTTATTGGGTTGCTCTCAACAAGTCCAGTGCCCTCACATTTTGTGGGGTGCGACTAAAATTACCCTTTTTGTTTTTGTGTGTAAGCATATAGTATTTAAAAAAAAACCAATCAAAAGCATTATTGACGATTATTTCGGTACAAGGATCCAAAGGTTTGAAATCACTAATCAGGCTGATTTTGGTTTATAGGTCCACCTAGGGATTGACTAACATCTATATGGTCAACCTCCTCTAATCTCGTTTTCAACCAGACTCTTTAAGTCTAACAAACCCAAAGAAAAAGGTCAAAGGGTGTTGAATAACTTTACGCCATCTTAATCTTAATTTGGATTCTTGATTTGCTGGTTTAAATTAGAAGAGATAGGACGTTGATACCAAAATTCATGGGCATCACCAAGCCTGTGGGACCCACATGAAATGACCTTAAAAACCTTAAAAAAATTATATTTTCCCCAGGATTTGTTGAAAATTCTCAATAATGTTCTAATGGTTAGATGATATCCATTCATAACAAGGGTCGGGCTCACTCAGTGGATCCCCATTTTTGACATCCGTTTTGGCACACCGACATAGAAGATGAATCAATGGCTGATTTTTGGTGGGGATGATCTCCTCACCATATAGATCACCCCATCAAAAAATCAACCCATTCTGAAATTTCTAACCCCATGAAATGTGATTTTCAAGTTACACAGTAAAAATCAACGGTCCATAATTCTTCAACTTCTAAACCAGTCTATGAATATCAGAATGATTTTAATTTTTGTGAGGATGATCTCCTCACCAAAAATCAGCCATTGATTCATCTTCTATGTGGGTATGCCAAAATGGGTGTAAAAAAAACCCTCATATGGCCTAAAAAGTGTCCTAAATATATTTTGTAAATAAAATGACAAAAATAGCCTTTAAGGGTTTGACATAGAAAATAGTAACATACGACATCTGAGCGATGCTGCTAGCACAACTGGACCAGTTCAGTCGGTGGGAACATGGATACCATTGATGCTGCATCAACCCAATTGAAGTCGTAGGGTAGGCGACTCTAACCAATACAACCAGTAGGTCCATAATTGACAAAACAATGTTTCGATTAATTATTGGCTGTGCTAGAAACATGTGTTGTCTCCCATGCTACAGCTAGCTCAAGCACCCACTTGATTGGTGGTTGTCTACATCTGAGGGTGTGGACTGTAGTGCCAGAGACAGCATGTTTGCTGGTATTTCACGTGTCCCTCCAAATTCTGTCACTACTACTATTACATCCAGATTTCAAACACAATTTTGAAGTTCGAAACGATACAATTTCAACAAAAGTCATGAGATAGATGTTGTAGGTCTCAGAAGAAGCTTTCCAATGCATCCAAAACCTTCAAGCTTCTCAATCGAATATTTGGAGAAAAAGAGATTCCTTCTACGAGCTGACTGCATCATCCTTCTACGGGATTCCTTAACGGATGAGCTTTGTGGATCATATTTAACCAAATCAAACACTTCAAAGAGGACTCTTACCGTTCTTAATTGTTCGTAGTAGCCACCACTTCCAAAATCCACCTGCAGTATGTCACAAAAAAACACACACTCGTATACAAACAGATTGCTGATAGTCGAACCTCCCCCGTTACGTTATGTACCGTTAAAACCCTCAAAAAATAACTTCCGTTATTTTTCTGTTATAACGAAAACAATTCCCTTATTTTCTGAAAATATTTATAGAAAAAAGGCCATTGTTTCTGTTATTTTCATTTTTGAAAATTTGAAATTTTGAATTTTGAATTTCAACCCCATTTTTTTTCTGTTATTTCAGTGATTTTCCATATTTGACCCTGAGCGTTACAAGTCGTTATAACGGAAAAAATGGTAACGCCACCCATCAGTTATACCTTTATAACTGCCCCTTTTAAACATTGGTCCCAAGTGCTTGACGAGTTCTTGAAAATGATTAACAAGTTTGTGGGCTTCTGCACATTTAGGAGGTTCCCACCCTCAAAGTTGATTCTACTCATCTTTTTCACCGTTTTGATTTTACAATCAGTACTACTTTTTTGAGTTCTCATCTCATCTTGCCCAATCTTACTCATTGGCGGAGCCAAAGGGAACCGCCCTCAACTTTGACTGTTTGGCCCATCCCTGGGTGGAGCACAGGCACATGCAACACTTTGGGGACCGCAGACTACATAGTCTAGCTATATGGATGTTTAGCCCATCCCTAGATGGACCTACATACTAAAAGTCAGTCTCATTCATGATTCCTAGCATTTGGATCTGAGTCAAATAATGCTCCAATCCAACGGTTAATATTATTCCATGAAAAAGACTCCAACCAATTGTCAGAAATCATTAATCAGGCTGATGTTTTGTCAGTAAGTCCACCTAGGGATGGTACTCCTGTCTCAAACAATTCCATTCGGTCTCATCAGACCATCTTTACCGCTCATAAGTCATAACTTCAGATCTAACTCATTTAAGATTTGATTTTATATTCTTAAGATTTCTTTCCTGTTTTGAATTATTGTATTAATGCTCTGTATTAAAGCTTTGAAGTTTAGCAATAAATTAAAACTTCTTTATGGTATTAGAGCGGGTCATCCATCAACCTGTGCTGTTTTGATTGACATTTTTGTTTAAGCCGTTCTTCCGGCTGCCCGCCGAGCCTACTGTCACTCCGTTCAACTACTTTTTCTTTCTTCCTGTTCTTTAGCGTAAAGTTGTTAGGAGAGCCCACGCTCACCATTGCTGCTGTTGGTGAAACACACGTGTCCCCACCTTGTTGGAATGTTTTATTAAAAATAAATATTTAATAAAATAATTTTAAATGCTTTAATTTCTTTTGTAAATGTTTTGATAATTCATTGTTTAACGTACATGCACCTTTGAAACAAATTTGTTGCATTTGATTTATGTGCATGCACCTTTAAAGTACATGCACTTTGAGATTGAATTTATCTTTGAATTAATTAGGTTCATGTATTTTAAATGAATTTTGAGTTTTCACGTGAGATTTACTTTTGTAAAAATAAGTTAGCTTTAATGTTATTTTAAAGCTTATTAGAGAGTTTTGAGAGTCTTTTAAGTTACCTAAGAGTTATAGGTTCACTTAAGGCCTAATTAAGGGTATTTGGTAACCCATTTGCTAACCTTTAGAGGTCTATATAAAGCCACCAAAGTGCTAAAACGAAAATGCACTTGGGGATTAGCATTGGAAGAGCTTAAGTAGTTCTTTCAAAGATCAAAGCTTTTCCTTTTTGGTTTGAGATCAAAGTTCTTATTTTCTTGACTTTTGATTTTTTATTTGGGCATTCGGTAAAAGAGATTATGTTCTCGGGTCTTCGTGTGCTGTGCAAGCACTAGAAAAGACTTGGAAAGAGTCCTGGCTTGGTTGAATCCCGGAGATAGGGCTGCCGTTAATCTCTTGCACATTTTGGGAGGCTTCGACTATCTTCAAGAAGCGTTTGCGCGCCTCTAAGCTTTGATTCGGATTCACTGTTTTATCGTCATCGTAATTTTCAACATCGGTTCGGTATCGGTTCTACAACTACTTTATTGCCTATTTTTCTAACAATTTGAAGATATGTCCAACTCCATGGCTGTTGTAACCGCGAATTCGATGGGAATTATTTCTAATGATTCTTTTCGTTTTGATGGAAAGAATTTCCATCGTTGGGAGGACAAGATGGAATTTCTCTTAAAACAACTGAAGGTGTATTATGTGCTTTGTGAGGTATGTCCTACACTCCCTACGGATCAAGTTACATCTTCAATTGACATGCAAGAGGCTAATAATGTTCTGAAAAAATGGATTAATGATGATTATATATGTCGTCATCATATCTTGAATTCTTTGTCTGATGCTTTATTTAACCAATTTAAGAAGAAGACAAAAATTGCAAAGGACCTTTGGGATGCTATTCGTACGGTTTATGTGACTGATGAAACCAGTACGAAGAAATTCCAAGTTAGTAATTATATTGAATTCAAGATGGTTGATGGAAAACCGATCTTAGATCAAGTTCGAGATATGCAAACTATTGCAGACTCAATTGTATCAACTGGTATGCCTATACATGAAAACTTCCATGTAAGTGTTATTATCTCCAAGTTACCTCCATCATGGAAAGAATACAAGAATAAACTTATGCACCAGAAAAGCGACATACCATTGGAAGAACTTCTCTATCATCTGCGAATAGAAGAAGAATCCCGTAATAGGGATATTTCATCCGATGGTACCAGTGCTATTAAGGCACATGTTGTTGAAGCAAAAAGTCAAAAGAACTTCTTATCCAAGAAGAAAGATTTTAAGAAATCTTTTAAGCCTATCAAGAAGATTGACATCAAGAAGAAGAAGAAGGTCTTCAAGGATAATGAAGAAAAGAATTACAATTGCTATGTCTGTGGCAAGAAAGGACATATTGCAAAATATTGTTATAAAAGAAAGTATGACCAAAAGAAAACTGATGACAAAGACGACGCACTTGTCGCCGTTGTCACTGAAGTTAATATGGTCGAAGGAGATGCCGAGTGGTGGATCGACACCGGTGCGACTCGTCACATCTGCAGTAACAAAAGCATGTTCTCTACCTATGAATTAGTGGGGGTCGAGATGAACATGTATATGGGCAACTCTTCTATCTCTAAAGTGGTTGGAAAGGGAACCGTACAGTTGAATTTTACTTCAGGAAAGTCAGTGATGCTATCAAATGTTCTTCATGTTCCTGACATCAGAAAGAACCTCATCTCCGGTAGTCTTCTCAGTGCTTATGGATTCAAAATGGTGTTTGAATCTGACAAGGTGGTGATTACCAAGAATGGTATGTTCGTTGGCAAAGGTTATTCAGTATCTGGTATGTTCAAGCTTAACATTGCTATTAATATGAATGTTGTTTCTACGTACATTGTTGAGTCTTTTGACCTATGGCATGGTAGATTGGGTCATGTCAACTTTAAAAAGATTCAATCTATGGTCAAAGAGGGCTTAATTTCTAAGCCAACTGAGTTTCATCTTGAGAAATGTATTACATGCAGTAAATGTAAGGTTACTAGGACTTCTTTCAAAGGTGTTGAAAGATCTTCAAAAGTTCTAGAACTTATACATTCAGATATATGTGAGATAACTGATGTACATACTCGGGATGGAAAACGGTACTTTATTACATTCATCGATGATGCATCTAGATACACATATGTATATCTCCTCAGGACTAAGGATGAAACTTTTGAGAAATTTAAAGCCTATAAAGCAGAGGTTGAAAATATTCATGAATTAAGAATCAAAACCCTTAGATCTGATCGTGGAGGAGAATACATTGATTCTGGGCTAGCTAAATTCTGTGAAGATGAAGGGATTCATCGTCAGATGTCAGCTCCTAGAACACCAGAGCAGAATGGTGTAGCAGAACGGAAGAACAGGACTCTTACTGAGATGGTAAATTCAATGCTAGTCAGCTCGGGTACTCCATCAAATCTATGGGGTGAAGCATTGTTATCTGCATGCCACATCTTGAATCGGGTTCCTCACAAGGCAATTGGCAAGACTCCATATGAAATATGGAAAGGCAGGAAACCCAATCTAAGTTATTTTAGGGTTTGGGGTTGTTTGGCCCAGGTTAAATTACCAACCGTTAATTTTCGGAAGGTTGGACCTAGAGGCTTAGACTGTGCATTTATTGGCTATTCTATGAGTAGTAAAGCTTATAGATTTCTAAATTTGGAATCTCCTGGACCTCATTCGATCATTGAGTCAACCAATGCAGATTTCTTTGAGCACATATTTCCACTCAAGAAAGATCGAGATATAGTGGGGGTTGAGGCCTCTACATCTCATAAACGAAAGGATACTGAAATCCTAGAACCAGTTGAACCAAGAAGGAGCATCAGAACAAGGATTCCAAAGAACTTGGGATCTGATTTTATTAATCCTGACTGGGTTTTTACTGTTGACAAGGGCCCTAGCACCTATTCTGAAGCTATGGCTTCAAATGAAGCTATATTTTGGAAGGAAGCAATAGAAGATGAGATTCATTCTATCATGTCTAATAATACATGGACATTAGTAGATCTTCCTCCAGGGTGCAAACCAATCGGATGTAAATGGATCTTCAAGAAGAAGTTCAAGTCTGATGGGTCAATTGATAAGTTCAAAGCCCGATTAGTCGCCAAAGGGTTTAAACAGAAAGAAGGCTATGATTATTTTGATACATATGCCCCAGTAGCAAGAATTACTACCATTAGACTGTTAATTGCTCTTGCATCACTAAAGAATCTGATTATTCATCAGATGGACGTCAAAACTGCATTTCTGAATGGAGATCTCGAAGAAGAGATCTACATGGATCAACCCGAGGGGTTTGTCTTACCTAATAATGAGAAGAAAGTATGCAAACTGCTTAAGTCTCTCTATGGACTGAAGCAAGCACCAAAGCAGTGGCATGATAAGTTCAAAAAAGTTCTGATTGGCGATGGTTTCCATGTCAATAATGGCGATATTTGTGTCTATAGCAAATTTCATGGAAACTCTGGAGTTATTATATGCCTATATGTGGATGACATGCTCATCATGGGCACAGACATTGATCGTGTCAATGACACGAAGGTATTCTTATCTTCAAAGTTTGATATGAAGGATTTAGGAGAAGCCGATGTTATTCTGGGAATCAAAATCATTAGAAATAATGATGGTATTGCTCTCACACAATCAAAATATATTGAAAAGATTCTCAGAAGGTTTAATCAATTTGATTGTAAACCGGCACCCACTCCATTTGATTCTAGTATAAAACTAGAAAAGAACAAAGGCAGAAGCATAACTCAACTTGAGTATTCCCAAGTTATTGGTAGTCTTATGTATGCCATGCACTGCACAAGGCCAGATATAGCCTATGCAGTAGGGAAGTTGAGCAGATATACTAGTAACCCAGGACAGGTGCATTGGGATGCACTAACCAGAGTTTTGAGATACCTTAAAAGTACATTGAATTATGGGTTACAGTATGAAAGATATCCCGAAGTACTTGAAGGATATTGTGATGCGACATGGAACTCGGATCCAGACGAGTCTAAGTCGATATCTGCTTGGATATTTACTCTGGCAGGAGGTGCGATCTCTTGGAAATCCAAAAAGCAGACATGCATAACTCATTCCTCAATGGAATCAGAGTTTATTAGTCTCTCTTCTGCAGGAGAAGAGGCTGAGTGGCTCCGATCAGTTTTGATCGATGTACCAATCTGGAATAAGCCTGTGCCGGCAATCACAATTTATTGTGATAATCAGGCTGCTATGCTGAGAGCATACAATGAAAGTTATAATGGAAAATCCAGACAAATACGTCTGAAGCACAATCATGTGCGGGGTCTAATCACTGATGGTAGTGTGACCATACAGTATGTCAAATCGAAAGAAAATTTGGCTGATCCACTTTCAAAAGGTCTTGGACGAGATCTGATCTCAATGACATCGAGGGGAATGGGATTGAATGCCTGTAATTGAGTTGCTCTTGGTGGATACCCAACCTGATGAGTTTCTCAGGTTCAATGGGAAGAACGAGCCAATGAGTTAACAAGTGTAAAAGCGTTGCATAAATGAAATTTCATTTTGAACGTCCCTTTCCTATGGTGTCTATAACACTTATTTTATCTTGTAGAGTGGAAGGTTGAGAATTTTCTCTTAATGAGTTTATAGATCATTTTGATTGGAGTGTTTACAGGATCACTCTTGATAAACTCACCGTGCTGAGTGTGGAAGCTAGTCACTTCCTATGAGACTTCAGGCAGTTTCTAGAACACTTAGTAAAGAACGGGATTAAGCACAGACTCAAAAGTGCTGAGCTCATTGAACACTTATCTCTGAAAGAAGTGTGTGTGTGACAAATCCGGTTTGTCAATACGAGTTCGGTAGTTCAAGGTTTCGTCCACTAACGTTCTCTGATAAACTTTGATTTGTTTACACTAAGTGGAGGTTCAAGTCCACAAGACACCTTCATTTATGCACATGACTTTCCTGAATGCCTAATATATTTTATTATTTTATTTTTAAAATAAAACAAGTGGGGGATTGTTGGAATGTTTTATTAAAAATAAATATTTAATAAAATAATTTTAAATGCTTTAATTTCTTTTGTAAATGTTTTGATAATTCATTGTTTAACGTACATGCACCTTTGAAACAAATTTGTTGCATTTGATTTATGTGCATGCACCTTTAAAGTACATGCACTTTGAGATTGAATTTATCTTTGAATTAATTAGGTTCATGTATTTTAAATGAATTTTGAGTTTTCACGTGAGATTTACTTTTGTAAAAATAAGTTAGCTTTAATGTTATTTTAAAGCTTATTAGAGAGTTTTGAGAGTCTTTTAAGTTACCTAAGAGTTATAGGTTCACTTAAGGCCTAATTAAGGGTATTTGGTAACCCATTTGCTAACCTTTAGAGGTCTATATAAAGCCACCAAAGTGCTAAAACGAAAATGCACTTGGGGATTAGCATTGGAAGAGCTTAAGTAGTTCTTTCAAAGATCAAAGCTTTTCCTTTTTGGTTTGAGATCAAAGTTCTTATTTTCTTGACTTTTGATTTTTTATTTGGGCATTCGGTAAAAGAGATTATGTTCTCGGGTCTTCGTGTGCTGTGCAAGCACTAGAAAAGACTTGGAAAGAGTCCTGGCTTGGTTGAATCCCGGAGATAGGGCTGCCGTTAATCTCTTGCACATTTTGGGAGGCTTCGACTATCTTCAAGAAGCGTTTGCGCGTCTCTAAGCTTTGATTCGGATTCACTGTTTTATCGTCATCGTAATTTTCAACATCGGTTCGGTATCGGTTCTACAACTACTTTATTGCCTATTTTTCTAACACACCTTGCCTCTCGGCTGTGAATCTGTGATTGCAACCTCACCATCATTATTCTTTACTCTGCTCATTGTTTGTTAAGCATCGCCCATTGTTCAACAATCACTGTGGGGGAAAAATATCTGATCTAACCCACACAATCTTCGAGGTCAGACGATTCGGATTCTGGTGATGATCGGACGACTCTGATGCTCCAGGATGAAACTGCTTTCTCCTCTGCGAAGGATAGGATGATCTCCAGATGAGATTTGGTTGTACCTGTTGACAAGGCTCCGACGCTCAAGTCAGCTTAGGAAATGTAACAGGTTTCAAGAAAATAGTAAAAAGGTTTCAGAGTTTAGGCTATCTGGATCTGGAGAGCCAGATCTCTTCTCAGTTCTGAGGGTCTCATATTTATAACCTTAGAACTGGCGTGACTCACCTTCCACGTGTCTAGTCATTTATCAGTCAATGATGACTCAGATGGATTCTGTTATAAAATAGAATCTTATGGTTATATCTTGACTTCCTTGATTCGGTTATACCTGAAATAACTGAAATGACACTGAGGTGGCATCCTTCATGTCAGGTATTCAGATAAGGTGATGTCGAATTCGTGATAGTTCAACTAGCTGCCATGTGGCCAATATTCATTAGTTAAAAAATCGATTGTATTCAGAATACTTACCTCGTACGTAAGAGATCCTGCCACGTAAGTCATTTGACATCATCTGGCTTTGCCGGGATGATATTGAAATAGATCCCGTCAAGTAAGTCTGATGACCTTGTCGGGATAAATGCATCCAGCCAATAATGTGACATTGCCGGGATGATGTCCCGGGAAGAGATGCTGGATTTCCCGGGATGAGATACTTGAGTTGCCAGGATGAGTTTCCGGGATGATATACTTGAGTTGCCAGGATGAGTTCCCGGGATGACATGTTTGAGTTCCCGGGATGATATACTTGGAGTTCCCGGGATGATATGTTTGGAGTTCCCGGGATGAGATGTTGGAGTTGCCAAGATGAGTTCCCGGGATGAGTGTACGTTAGAAATAAGGCTCCCTTTGAAATATCTTCGATGGATGCACACCTCGAGATATATGCACATCAATCCTTGAGATTCGTGTAAAAATTATGGTACCTACATTAGCCCCCTCTCGAAGGTGGAGCTCGACCGTAGGAGATGGTTTGCCTTCGAGAAATGTAAGAATAATGTGAGCTCTAGGGAGCATGACTGTGAGCTCTCGTGAGTATGACCGTAAGCTCTTGGGAGCATGGTTGTGAGCTCTAGGGAGCATGTATGTGAGCTCTACGGAGCATGACTAAGAGCTTTAGGGCTCTTTGATGATGATGAGGATGATGATGATGATGAATAATGATTATGATGATGATGATGATGATGATTATGATGATGATGATGATGATGATGATGATGATGACAATGAATGATGATTATGATGAGTCTCATGTCAGGGTTTCTGTAGTCAAGGGTTGAATGCCAAGAACTTTAAGATTCCCTGGCCTACTGCAGTAGGACTTTCGTAACAATGTCAAGGTGTCCGTTAGCTAGGACTTTTCAGCCGCAAGCTTTTAGGTATCCCCGGCCTCCCGTAGAAGGTCTTGCGCCCTCAAGGGGACTCACATCGCCCTCAAGATTATTGTCGAGTCTCATGTCAGGGTTTCTGTAGTCAAGGGTTGAATGCCAAGAACTTTAAGATTCCCTGGCCTACTGCAGTAGGACTTTCGTAACAATGTCAAGGTGTCCGTTAGCTAGGGCTTTTCAGCCGCAAGCTTTTAGGTATCCCCGGCCTCCCGTAGAAGGTCTTGCGCCCTCAAGGGGACTTGTGTCAAGGTTCTCGTAATCAAGGTTGAATGTCGAGAGCTTTAAGATTTTCTGGCCTCCTGGACGTCTACTCGATGTTCCGTATGATTGAATTCTTGGCGTCTTGTAGCAAGATTGGACCATGATTGGGTTGTTCTGGTTGCATTATTGGATGATTGTAGATGAAACCATGATCGTATATGAAGCCCCCAGGTGTTGTAGGCCATCAAGTGTGTTGCCAACTGGTGCAGAATGCAGCCTTCTAGGTTGTATCCAGTAAGTGTAGTCATCGTTGGATGAACTATTGGGATGACTGGGATGAGTTGCTTGAGCTGTGTGATTGAGTTTCTGGCACATGCTCCATTTGTGGTTCACCTGGGAACAAGTTTCGGGTGAAAATTTTTTCTCAATTTCTTCACTTCTGCTGATGTGGCGCTGAAGCACATGGGTTGCATATAGATCTTTGCTGACATAGCAAAGATATTTTGGTGGTTGAAAAGACTCATTTGCCCTTCCCTGTAGATCAAATCTGCAAAAGAATGCCATAGAATGTTGCTGAAATTTCTTGTAACAATACCCAATTTATCGGATTATTGTGGGCTCTCCCACCATTGGATCACCATGAAACTCTAGTGGGATATTGCTAGGTGAATGAGGAACACATCTATGCTGCCACCACCACCAGAAGTGACCAGAGTTGGCTGAAATTTGGATGGGGTATTGCGCACTTCACAGACCTCCAATAAACACCAAATTTAAGGTCTAGGATCCCCAAAGCATGGGGAATACGTTTGTAAGCTGATGGTCGCCGGAGGGTAGCTTGTAGGTGGCCGAAATCCAACAAAACATCCTTCGAAAAACGACGCCTCTCTCTCTATCTCTCTCGCTCTTCTGCCCTCCGTGATAGCATCTCTGAGATCGCTGGGAGGATTCTTCTCTCTCATACTCCTGAGGCCAGTGGGTCTGGTATCCACCATTGCTCGAATCGAATCTCTCTTAGAACGGAAAACTTCTTCTCGTTTCCCACAGACGGCGCCAAAAGATGTGGGGGAAAAATATCTGATCTAACCCACACAATCTTCGAGGTCAGACGATTCGGATTCTGGTGATGATCGGACGACTCTGATGCTCCAGGATGAAACTGCTTTCTCCTCTGCGAAGGATAGGATGATCTCCAGATGAGATTTGGTTGTACCTGTTGACAAGGCTCCGACGCTCAAGTCAGCTTAGGAAATGTAACAGGTTTCAAGAAAATAGTAAAAAGGTTTCAGAGTTTAGGCTATCTGGATCTGGAGAGCCAGATCTCTTCTCAGTTCTGAGGGTCTCATATTTATAACCTTAGAACTGGCGTGACTCACCTTCCACGTGTCTAGTCATTTATCAGTCAATGATGACTCAGATGGATTCTGTTATAAAATAGAATCTTATGGTTATATCTTGACTTCCTTGATTCGGTTATACCTGAAATAACTGAAATGACACTGAGGTGGCATCCTTCATGTCAGGTATTCAGATAAGGTGATGTCGAATTCGTGATAGTTCAACTAGCTGCCATGTGGCCAATATTCATTAGTTAAAAAATCGATTGTATTCAGAATACTTACCTCGTACGTAAGAGATCCTGCCACGTAAGTCATTTGACATCATCTGGCTTTGCCGGGATGATATTGAAATAGATCCCGTCAAGTAAGTCTGATGACCTTGTCGGGATAAATGCATCCAGCCAATAATGTGACATTGCCGGGATGATGTCCCGGGAAGAGATGCTGGATTTCCCGGGATGAGATACTTGAGTTGCCAGGATGAGTTTCCGGGATGATATACTTGAGTTGCCAGGATGAGTTCCCGGGATGACATGTTTGAGTTCCCGGGATGATATACTTGAGTTGCCAGGATGAGTTCCCGGGATGAGATACTTGAGTTGCCAGGATGAGTTCCCGGGATGACATGTTTGGAGTTCCCGGGATGAGATGTTGGAGTTGCCAGGATGAGATACTTGAGTTGCCAGGATGAGTTCCCGGGATGAAATACTTGACGTTCCCGGGATGATATGTTTGGAGTTCCCGGGAAGAGATGTTGGAGTTGCCAGGATGAGTTCCCGGGATGATATACTTGGAGTTCCCGGGATGATATGTTTGGAGTTCCCGGGATGAGATGTTGGAGTTGCCAAGATGAGTTCCCGGGATGATATACTTGGAGTTCCCGGGATGATATGTTTGGAGTTCCCGGGATGAGATGTTGGAGTTGCCAAGATGAGTTCCCGGGATGAGTGTACGTTAGAAATAAGGCTCCCTTTGAAATATCTTCGATGGATGCACACCTCGAGATATATGCACATCAATCCTTGAGATTCGTGTAAAAATTATGGTACCTACAATCACCATCTCGAAAAAAAAAAAAAAAAGATCTGACAATCATTGTACCTGAGGCTTCCGCAATGGCCTTCGACCTGTTATCCAACGCAAAGAGATTCGGAAAATTCTTTTATGAGAATCGGCATCTGGCTGATGATCATTTGATTCAACAAAGGAAGATCGATGCGGAAGCCATCTCCATGGCAAATTGCCGCTGCGTGCAAAAGAAAAAAGGGGGGGCGTTTCAGCAACCCCCACCACCATGCATCATTCCAGACACCATTGTCGCCCCTGCTAAAACCGACTTTGCATTGGGGTTTCAGAAACCCCTCTTCTCCCATCCATCTCTTTTGATCTTCCAACCAAAAAAAAAAGAAGCCGCCTTGCTCGCCGTCGCCATCAACCACTTCTCTTGGGTTGGAAACCCTCTTTGTAATCGGCTGTGATTTTACGGCCATACGCTGCAACCATCGTCGCCTTCTCAGTCGTCGCCGCCATACGACTGTCCATTGTCGCCGCCCATCACCCTATAGCCATATCCATTTTCTTGGGGTTTTTGGAAACCCTCTTTCGATTTTGTGTTTCTTTTCAAAACCCCTGTTCACTTTTGAATCACAAAAAAACATGTCCAAACCGATGTCGGGCGCTCCTGCAAGCCGCACCTCAAGCCGAAGCCATGCCCTAGCCAGCCCGAACCACAGAATAGAACCATGCCTATCTTGAACCGGTCCAAACTAGAACCGGACCTTAAAAAAAAAAATTAAAGAAGAAGAAGAAGAAGAAGGAAGAAAACTTGTGGGGGTCTTGCTCAACTTTGAGCTAAGGCCCACTTCCGGTTGCAAGCCCATTCCGTGAAAAATAAAAAGAAGAAGAAGAAAGAAAGAGAAGAAGAAGAAGAAGAAAACTCGTGGGGGCCGTTTGCTCAAGTTTGAGCTAAGGCCCACTTCCGGTTGCAAGCCCATTCCGTGAAAAAAAGAAAGAAGGATTTGCTTGCGGACTTTTTAAAGCCCAAGCTAGTGATGCCTATAAGGGACACACACAAGTGAGGCCCAAATAGGGGCCCACACAATTTATCAGTGAGACCCAAACGCGGCACTAGGGGTGTCAACGGGTCGGTTCCTAAGGTGACCAGAACCGGAACAAACGGCTCCGGTTCTTATCGGTTCGGGTACTTATCGGTTCCGGTTCTCAAAGTGATGGTACCAGAACCAGAACCAATTATGTAGTTTTTGTCGATTCCGGTTCCGATTTCGGGTATAACGGGTCCAATCTTGGTAATATGAGAATTTTTACACTATATTTATATATTGGTTCCGATTCTTATCGGTTCGGTTCCGGTTCTTATCAGTTTCGATTCCATATTAGAGTACCGGAACCGTAACCATTAGTTTCCGGTTCGGTTCCAGTTCTGGTTCTTTTTAATCGATTCCCAAAAATGTGGTACCGGAACCGGTGTTTTCAGTTTCGGTTCCGGTTATATCGGGTAAAATTGACACCCCTACGCGGCACACACTTCATTACTTGATAGGCCTCTGAGGACTCATAGAGCCCAAGCTTGTGAGGCAAACAAATGCCCACACCAAGATTGGCCTAGTGAGGCCCTTTACCCGGATTAAAATCCTACGATACCGGTGTAGCTTAAACCGAAGGTCTCTCTGGGACAAGATCCCATGTGACCATTATGCATGGATCACCACTTTGGCTGGCAAATCATCCCCATTCACTGGCGAGCACAGATTTTAAGGCTTGATTAAGGCGATTCACTCATCAATTCAACTTAAAATGGCGATAGCATCCTTCATTGACACTCAAGCTTCAAGACATTAATTTTTTTTTTATAACAAACTCACGATGATTGTTGATCTCCGATCTCCATGAGTTTGAGGGGGAATGTTAGAGAATATAATGTGTGAGATATACCATATCACTATTGGTGTATCTCATCACAAAATTAGAATAATATCTTAAAATTTGATTTTATATTCTTAGGATTTCTTTCCTTTTTTGAATCATTGTATTAATGCTCTATATAAGAGCTTCAAGTAGATCTATGTAAACAAGGAAGTTTAGCAACCTTTTGAACAAGGGTTTGGGCCAAAACCCAAAAGAAGGAAATGTATAAAAAGGATTCTTTATGCTTCTCCGTGAACTAAAACATGGGGTGAGGGTGGCTAGCATTATTTGAATCTGTACAAGTTGAGAGGTCGTGGAAATTCCTAAATTGTTTACCATGTGTGCCACAAGTGCAACATATGCCTGACTTATGAATATTTTTGGGGTTATAGATGATTAGGTTAAAGCTTAATTGAATAACTTTCGGCCCAACGAGTCAAAAACTTGGATTACTTGGTAAATCTGACCAGCCAAGTTTTCCCGAGGTTTTTTGCATGACTCGGTGATAATAAGCTGTGCTAGAAACATGTGGTCTCACATGCTACAGCTAGCTCAAGCACCCACTTGATTTGGGGTTGTCAACATTTGAGGGTGTTTTAGTAGCTTGCATAGGAACTTGGATTGTAGTTAGGGGTGTCAATGGGTCGGTTCCGGTTTGGTTCTTAAGGTGACCAGAACCGGAATAATCGGTTCCGGTTCTTATCAGTTCGGTTCCTTAACGGTTCTGGTTCTCAAAGTGATGGATCCCAAACCAGAACCGTTTATGTATTTATGTCGGTTCCGGTTCTAGTTCTGGGTATATTGGGCCAAATCTTGAGAATATAACAATATATACACTATATTTATTTATTGGTACCGGTTCTTATCGGTTCGGTTCTGGTTCTTATCGGTTTCGGTTCCATATTAGGCTACCCAGAACCGGAACCATTATTGTCGGTTCGGTTCCGGTTCCGGTTACTTTTTAATCGGTTCCCAAAAATGTGGAACCGGAACCGGTGTTTTCGGTTCCGGTTCCGATTCGGTTCCGGTTAAACGGGTAAAATTGACACCCCTAACTGTAGTGCCAGAGATAGCGCGTATGCTAGCATTTCACCTCGTCTGTATCCTTCTCAAGGGGGACCTGTGTAATCATGGACAGTAGTGCCAGAGATAAACCATGGTTTAAAATAACTTTAACGATTTTAACGGCAGTTAAAACGGCAATGCAGCAAGCCCATTACATTAAAAACCATCTTGACGCTTAGAAATAATGGCCGTTAAAATGAAAAAAAAAAAGGCAGTTATTTTCTGAAAAAGTTGTGGAAAAAAAATGCCATTACTTCCGTTGTTTTCCGCTAAATTCCATTTTCTCGTTTTTGAAAATTTGAATTTCATATTTTGATATTTGAATTTTCAGCGCCATTTTTTTCCTATTTTTTTCCCATTATTTCCATTAAATTCCATTTTTTTTTTTTCACATTTCTTTCTTTATCGGTTACAATTGGTTTTAACGGTAATGCCCCGTCCGTTATGCCATTAAAACGGCCTCTTTTAAACCTTGAGATAAACAACCAAATCGCAAAGGATTAAAAGCTTGTGAAATAAAATCCGTGCCTGAGGTGCACTCTGTTCGTTCAACAAGAGGAATCAATGCTGCAAATTCATGCTGCTCTAGGTGTTACCCAAAGTGTTGTGTGCTCGAGGAAAATGTGTGCTCTCGAAGGTCTGCTTATTCCATAATGCATGATATTAATCCAAACAATTATAAGTGTTTATAAAGAAATCAAATAAAAGCTTAATAGGCAAATTTCATCCAATAATAAAAACTTTTTGTACAATGATCTCTAAACAACTATTTATAAGGAAAAAAATTCCAAAAAACTAACTTAAGAACCAACAAAACTAATCTGAACCAATAATTTAAAATAGGGTTGGGCTCCGGTAACCGGCTCCCGTTACAAGACACAATATAAGCCACGTGACACAAACTTAGAGGACTCTGACCGTATAGATGTTTGGCCAATCCGTAGGTGGACCTACAAACCAAAAATCAGCTTGATTAGTGATTTCAAACCTTTGGATCTTTGTACCTCAAATACTTCTCAAATTCGCACAGTTGAGATCAACCCATGAAAATAAGTCCAATCCAACACCTAGAAATCACTAATCAGGCTGATTTTTGGTTTGTAGGTCCACCTAGGGTTTGGCCAAACATCCATACAGTCATAGTCCTCTAAGAGCGTGCCACATGGCTCACTCATATTGTGTCCTGTAACCGGAGCCGGTCACGAAAGGGCAATCACTTGAGCCCAACCCTTTAAAGTAACTTAAATCTAATTTTTGAAATGACTAAAATACCCCTAAATTCTATCACTACTATTACATCCAGATTTCAAACACAATTTTGAAGCTCGAAAGGTAAAAATTTCAACAGAAGTCATGAGATAGATGTTGTAGGTCTCAAAATAAGTTTTCCAAGGCATCCAAAAGCTTCTCAATTGAATATTTGAAGAAAAAGAGATTCCTTCTATGAGCTGACTGCATCATCAGGCGTACGTGTCGTTCGAAATTTGCGAATAAGGTAAACTAACAAGATTAGTCCGAGACCAAATCTTGTAATAATCACTGACTCTGCGGGGAGTAAAGAAAGAAGAAATGGTTGAATTGTAGAAGTAAGAATTGAAGTAATTTTTTTAGAGGTATGGAGCTTGGGTTTTGAAATCATACCTATAATTTCTCTCGCTAATAACGATAGCGAAAAACCTGCACAAAGAAATAACGGATGAGCTTTGTCGACAAACCCATCTCATATTCAACCAAATCAAACACTTCAAAGAGGACTCTTACCGTCCTTAATTGCTCGTAGTAGCTGCTTCCAAAACCCATCAGCTTGATACATAAAACGGCAGTTATAATGGATTTGGACCTCCCCCGATACATTATGTACCGTTAAAACACTCAAAAAATAACGGCTGCTATTTTTCGTTATAATGGCCGTTATTTTTTCCGTTACAACAAAAATAACGACTTATTTTTTGGAAAATTTTCTGAAAAAATACTGACATTATTTTT
This sequence comes from Euptelea pleiosperma, assembly GCA_035048495.1. Lineage (NCBI taxonomy): Eukaryota > Viridiplantae > Streptophyta > Magnoliopsida > Ranunculales > Eupteleaceae > Euptelea > Euptelea pleiosperma. Next base: position 17,319,230 of record CM068550.1, on the reverse strand, counting down.
CGTTATCTTTCAGTTATTTTTCCTTTTCAAATTTTGAATTTCAGCGCCATTTTTTCTATTTTTTTTTTTCCGTTATTTTCTTTTATTTTCATTATTTTCCATTTTTGACACTGAACGTTACAATTCACTATAACAGCCATTATAACAGAAAAAACGGTAACGCCCCCTTTTAAACCTTGGTCTCAACTGGCTTGACGAGTTCTTGAAAATGATTAACAAGTTTGTGGGCCTCTGCACCTTTAGGAGGTTCCACCTTAAAAATTGATTCTTCTCATCTCTTCTCCATTTTAGTTTTACAATCAAGAACAAGGTTTAAAGGAGGCAGTTTTAATGGTTAAACGGACTGGGGGCGTTACTGTTTAAACGGCCTTTAAAATGGATTGAAACGGTCAGATAAAAATGAGAAAAAATGGAATTAAACGGAATTTAATGATTTTAAAGGAAAAAAAACGGAAAAAGTAGCGCTGAAATTCAAATTTTGAAATTTGAAAATTAAAAAAAAAATGGAATTTAACAGATTTAAATGGATTTTAACGGAATTAAACGGTTTTAACGGCCTGTTTTTTTACAAATTTTTTCAAAATTAAACGGCCGTTTAAACGATTATAACGGGCGTTTTTTTCAAAATCGATAAAACGTATTTAAACGGTTTTAATGGAAACGGGCTTGGGGCGTTACCGTTTAAACAGGCGGTTTTTAAAACCGTGATCAAGACTACTTTTTTGAGCTCTCACGACAGGGTTTATTGAAAATACTGATTTTTGAGTTGTAATCTCATATCTTACATCTTGCCATGCTTTAATTCGGCTGATTACTAAAATAATAAAAAATAAATTAAAAACAGAATCCCATAAACAGATAATGGTGGAATTATCCAAGCAAAACTTCTGTCACAAGATGTTGTGACCGAAGCCTGTCATAACCCATAAGCCACATGGCACACTATTAAAGGGCGCTGACCGTATAGATGTTTGGCCAGTCCCTCGGTGGACATGCAAACAAAAAATGAGTCTGATTAGTGATTTACAACCTTTGGATTTTTGCACCCAAATAACGCTCAATAATGCTCAAATTCCTATGGTTAAAATCAACACATGAAAATAACTATTCAATCCAATGCTTAGAAATCACTAATCAGACTAATTGTGTGACACGTGGCTTGTATTGTGGGTTGTGACCAACATCGTGTGACAGAAGTTTTACTTGAATTATCCAATCTTATTCAGTGGCGGAGCTGGAGGGGACCACCCTCAACTTTGGCTGTTTGGCGCATCCCTAGGTGGACCACAGCCACCTGCAACACTTTAGAGACCACATACTAAAAATTAGCCTCATTAGTTATTTCTAACCTTTGGATTGAGTCAAATAAGGCTCGAATCCTACATTTCAAATTATTCCCATGAAAAAGACTCCAACAAATGGTTAGAAATCATTTATCAGGCTGATTTTTGGTCTGTAGGTCCACCTAGGGATGGGCACTCCCGTGTCAATCAATTCCATTGTCTGTCATTTTTCATTTTTTGAAAATCTGAAAATCAAATATCAAAATTCAAAATTCAAAATTCAAAATTTGAAATTTAAAAACCGGAGCCATTATTTTCCATTTTTGCCCCTGAGCGTTATTTTCGTTACAACGGCTATTATAATGGAAAACATGGTAATGCCCCCAGCCCGTTATACAGTTATAATGGCCCCTTTTAAACCTTGGTTCATACTGTCGATCGGTCATCACTTTTGATGAACATGTTGACCCCCTTGTTTTTGACCCCTCCGCCAGCGCTGAGCTGGCATCAATTTTTCACTTTTGGGACGCTGACAAAACCCGTTGGATTCATGAAATCCAGGACCGAGCCCACGAACACCAAGAGGGGTCAGAAAAAGGAATCCTTGGTGCTCTGAGCCTTAAAAGAGTCACGGAGAATAATTTAAAAGTTGATGGGCTTTAATAAGTAAAACTTCGATGACAGGGCAGCAGATCATGGCACGCGGATGTTGTACTGGCTGGACCACCTCAGCCTCACCACCCACGTACACAGGTGAGTGTTTGGCAAAAAGCACTCCAGTACTCACCTGGGTGGTCCGCCGGTACAAAATCCATGCCGTGATCTGCTGCCCTGTCATCTCCTTCGGGCCGATCATCAAAGTTTTATCCTGCTTGAGTTGCCCCCCTTTCCATGTAGGGGTAATTCAGTCAATTAAAAATGTCACGAATAAATTCCTAGATTAGGCTTTTTTACATCTATCTTGATTCTTGAGTGAAATTCTATAATTAACGGGCAATAGACTCCAATTCCCCAAAATAATTATGTTCCTTAGCCTGATTTTCTAATTGTTTGTTGAAATCAGTTCAAATGTTGAAACTTGAAAGAACCGAAAGAAATCAAACCTTATTCCCAGATTTAAGAAAAGAATTTAAAAAAAAAAAAAAAAACCAGGTTGAATCATAGAAACACGAGAAAATAAAGAAGGTAAGTGACTACTAACCGCTACACCCATAGATAAATTGTTCATCGACATAGCTGAAAGCGCAGTCACCGCCCGACTTAAGACAATCCCGACACCCGACCGACCATTTGAGTTCGAACCCCGTCTGAAGTAATTTCTGAATAGCCGCGTACGATGAGTACTCCGAACTCTGTCGGGCGCGATCTACAGGAGCCACTGAAACAGATCTGCACGACTCATGAAGGTCATAGATGTTGTAGCTATCATATATAACATAGACATGAGATGTGTTTCCACTCAAACAAGGAACAAGCCTGTAATTAGGGTCATCGATGGCTTTCGAGCAATTCACAAAATTGGTGTATGTGAGGGTAATGAATGAAAGAAATCCTCTATATCGATTATCCCCTTCGACTAAATCCTTCGATATAGACCCATATGGAAGGGCGCAATTGCCGCTTGCAAAGTTAACATCGACAACATGGATCGTTTCGTTGTTGTAGAAAATTTGTTTCACATAGTATTTACCCGAATAGAAATCTAATATGGTCCTGTTGTTGTCGCAAGTGAGTTCGTAGCCGGCGTCGCCGCAATTCGAAGGATCGCCCTTTAAGCGAAAAGGGTAGCTGATGTTTCCTATATTTCCACACGAAGAAGAAGAACAGACATGTCCGAGGCTTGTTGCTTGACCATCAATGAAGAAAACAATGAATAGAGAAAATAGTGAAGTTAACACTGCGGATTTCTTTTCTCTTCTCATGTTATCTTTCATAACACCGCATAAAACTTTGAATTTGGTGTATGAGAAGTTGAGAAATGGGTGAATTCAGAGACCTAATTTGCATTTGGACAAAAATTCAGAGACCTAAAAACATTCAGATATTTTGGCAGGGGGACCTTCAAATTTTTGAAGAACCCCGTGACCACGAATTTTTTATCTCCCTCTCAAGTCTCTACACGAGTAAAACTTCTATCACTGCGTCTGACGGATGCTTCTGTCACAATGAAAATCAAAGGCCAAGTGGCACACTCTTAGTGGATGCTGACCGTATGGATGTTTGGCCAGTCCCTCAGTAGACCTCTAAACCAAAAGTCAGCCTGATTAGTCATTTAAAACCTTTGGATCTTTCAACCCAAATAACGCTCGATAATGCTCAAAGTCTTACCGTTAAATTAACCCATGGAAATAACTTCAATCCAATCCCTTAGAAATCACTACTCAGTTTGATTTTTGGTTAGAGGTCCACTAAGGGAATGGCCAAACATCCATACGGTCAGAGCCCACTAAAAGTGTGCCACTTGGCCTTTTATTTTCATTGTGACAGAAGTACCTGTCAGAACGCTGTGATAGAAGTTTCTCTCATTCAAGGGGCCAAGAACTCAATTTGTTCCCATATTAAGCCATAGTCAGTACATCTAGTCATCAACTGACATAGGCCGCAAGTGGATTGTGCTTCCATGCCCAGCTTTCGAAGTTAAAATTTTTTACTCTTTTGGTCCCCGGTCCTTATATTGGTCACCTATAATATAAACCACGTGGCAATTTCTTAGAGGACACTGACGGTATAGATGTTTGGCCAATTCCAAGGTAGATCTATAAACGGAAAATCAACCTGATCAGTGATTTCTATGCGTTAGTTGAAATCATTTTCATGGGTTGATTTTATCCGTAGAAATTTGAGCATTATTTTCCATTATTTAGGTACAAAGATCTAAAGGTTTAAAATCACTGATCAGGCTGATTTTTTGTTTGTAGGCCCACTTACGGATTTGCCAAACATCCATACGGTCAGCGTTCTCTAAGAGTGTACCACGTGGCTCATATTCTGGGTGGTCAGGCAAGTTTTACTCTTTTTTTTTCATGCTCAAAAATTATAAAAGACGGTTGCATGAACCACGTCGTACATCTTTGGGACCACTGACCGTGTGGATGCTTGACCCATCCCCAGGTGCACCTACAAACCAAATATCAGCCTGATAGGTTATTTCTAGCAATTGGATCTAAGTACCCCAAATAATGCTTTAATCAAACGGTTAAAAATCAATTCACGAAAAAAGATCAAATCCATCGGCTAAAAATCATCAATAGAAATAGTTATTGTCTGTGGGTCCACCCTGGTACGACCAAACATCCATACTGCATACGGTATTGTGGATCACTAATCAGCCTGATTTGGGTTTGCAGGTCCACCGAGGGACTGGCCTATTATATCCATACAGTCAGCGCCCTCTAATAGAGTACCATGTGGCTCGTATTGTGGTTTTGACCGTAGCCACGGAAGTTTATTCGGATAAGCCGAACTCGGATAAGCTTAACTTAGTGGATCTAATGCTGTAGAAAGGTCAAAGTCCAAATTGGCTGCAGTGAATTATATAATCTACTGGTTCAACAACCGAGGACTGCGGTATTCACGGTTTTGGAGAATGGTGGGAAGTGGGAACCATATAATAAACGAGTAATGATGACATGGTCCGCACTCAATGGACGTTGTGATGGACAATGGTGGTGTCATTTTATTTTTCATTGTTCAAGTGTACTGGACTTACTTTAATAAATTATAAGTAAAACTTAAAACTGATCACAAACAATTTGTCTAATGACAAAATGACACCACCATGCATCATCACAACGTCCATGGACCTCGGATCATGTGATCATTGAACTAAATTGAGCAGACTAAGTCCAAAGCGGGGGTACTATATTTCAAAGTTTGTAACGAAAGTTTGTTTGAACTTTGAAGGGGAAACTAACAAACTCTTGGGAAAAAGGTCATGGAAATTACATGGTAAATGGTCTTCCATTTATCGTAAACAAACTAAAACAACAATCAAGTGCAGTTGTTGTGTAGTTGTTTTCCATCACTTTTGATCAGAGATGACAGACGACTCTATTTCTACCGAAGAGTGCTTTTGTGAAGAAGAGAATGAATTAGGCGGATTTTTTTTTTTTAACAGGTGAACTAAAATTTAGTAAAAAGGAATGCTAGGAGGACGAGATAGCCACCTTATAGCAACCAAGAGAACAACAGCAAAACAAGACCAAACTAACTACACCCCCTCCCTACCCTACCCTACCCTACCCTACCCAACATTAACAAACACACACCCCCTTACTCACGATAGATTAACAAGTCCCACTTAAACACTCCATCCTCAAAGAAAATACTTCTACCCTCCCTGTACAATTTGATCCAAAGAAAAATAAGCCATTTGATCTCTAAGACTTAGGCTTTCAAAGATAAACTTCTCCCCTCAAATACCTTGTTGTTATGCTCTCTCCATATGCTCCAAGTCACTGCAAGCGGAGTTAAAGTCCAAAGCCTTTTGCCGAAACTGCTAAAGTCTTTGCATTCCTACAAAAAGAGTAACTCTTTAATGGATCTAGGCTGCACCCAAGCTACTCCAAAACTCCTCCAAAACACTGTCCATACCTCCCGAGCCCACTTACAAAGAAGGAAGATGTGGTCGTTAGACTTGCCACTCTCCAAACAAAGAGGACAGTGATCAACGATGTTCATGTCTCTCCTCCAAAGAAGATCCTTGGTCTGTACACTTCCTCGAATTGAGCACCAAACCAAGAACTGTACTATCGAAGATGCATTGCTACCCTAGACTCAATTAGTCCACAATCCTCAAGTGCCTCATAGAAAGATTGGACTGAGAAATTTTCTTTACTATCAAAGCTACATCTTCTCATCCTCTCTTTGGCTGAAAGAAGGATTATCCCCCTCCTTGGTGATGAGATCGGCCAACCGAAAAAGCTTCCAATCTTATAGGCGACGACGAAAGCCAAACTCCCAGACATGGTTGCCATTATCTAGAATTTGCATCTCACACACTGTGGCTATTTTTTTGTTAAAGATAAGGAACAATTCATGGAACTCAATCTTAAGGGCAGTGTCTGAGCACCACCTATCACTCCAAAACAAGACTCTATTCTCCCTACTCACCCTTGTCACGCCCTAGATTCGGGCATTAGGATCCGAACGCCTAGAAAATGACCTGTTTACCTAAGACCCAATGTGTGATAAAAATAAAAAAATAAAATACTCAAAAATAATTTTTAAAAATGATCGTAATTCATAATATATTAAAATAAAAATATTTCGTAAATATGTTTTGGGTAAAACTTCTGTTTGATAGGTTTTTAGAATTAACATTTCAGAATTTAAGCGGATAGGTATAAATTTTTTTGGAAAATATAATTTCAATAAAAAAATTATTTTATTAATTCTTCATTATTAAAAAGTCATTTTAAGCATATTTTGTAAATGTACTTTGCCCAAAAATATCATCTACTATTTTATTTTAACAGTTTGACTCAAAAATCTACAATAACGATAACGGTACCCTAGTAATACATAAAATAATTGTAAGTACCTCACATCCATAAAAATTAATGTATCTATTAGGGATTCATAACCATATATTTAAAGGGTTAAATCAAAGAGTCTAGAAAGTTAAATATTGATTATCCACATGATTTTAAAAAATTAAACAAAGTTCTAATTAATAGATTTTGCGAGTTTTTAATAATTAAACTTATAAAAATAATACAAATAACAAATATTTAAAGTTCCGCATCAATCTCATCGACATTCTCAATTGTGCATCCGATCTTCTCATGCTATCGCCCTCATCAAGTACATCAACTCCGAAATTCACATCATCCTTAATTAAGTCTAAAATGTTTGATAAATACCATGAGCCAAAGCTCAGTAAATAATCTACTGTATACTGCTTATATATCACAGATAATATCGCATATTATAACTCAAAAATTATGACATATTCAATATATAACAGATAATATAAATTAGTATTATCCCAATAATATTATATTCATACGCTTATAACTACAATTCAATTTTGGGTCTCCTTCTCCTTCCCACGTTGAGAGTAGTCAAAAGGCTCTTCAACGGGGGTTTGGTAGGGCTATAGACCCTTCTTAATTTTTATTTCCGTGGGTATCCATTAAGATCACATCCGAACTAACACTTCAATATTATCCGAAATAATTTTTTACAAGTTTCTTTTTTCTGGCACACCAGCCGATCTGATCAAATCCGAATCACAATAATATCCACAATATCATCAATTAACCACATACATATAACATGATTAATAAAATAAAATAATGGAGATTATCTATTAAATATGTAGATGTACCTACTTGTCTGTTGATCTTCATTCGAACTTAAATCAATGGTGAAAAAATAATCGCAGGTGTTTTTACCGATCGTCGTTGGATGAAGTCATGATTATAGTATGTCGAATATCTCGAGAGTATTAACATTTTTGTCTAAAGAAATAGTTTGAAAGCGTGAGATGTTATGGTATTTCTCGGGCTCTCAAAGCTCTCAATGATTTGTAATTGAGAACTCTCTAATGACGAAAAAGTGAAAATGTGTAGATTTTTGTGAGATTCTTCTATTTTTAATAGTTGCTTAAAAGAAAATAGTAAATATTTATTTATTTATGTATATAATTAATTATCATTGGTAATTTATTTAAATAGTTTATTTATTTTTAAAGTTTAAGTCTTTGATTAGAGAATGATTTTCATTATTTCCAAAAGACTAAAAGTAATGAAAAATTTTAATTAAGATAATTAATGTTTAACTCAAAGATATTAATTATCTTATTAATTATTTTAATTTTATCGTTTGTCAAAAATACCCTTACAATGTAAACTAATCTAATACCCCTGGACAAAAGTTCAGGGTATTACAACCTACCGCCCTTACAAGAATTTCGTCATTGAAATTTAAAATATATTTAATTTTTTTTTTCTAATCCGTTATTTTAGATTAGTCGATTAATCATTCTAGTCAAGTTTAATTACATCGGTTGACAAAATTTTATAGATAAACCTAATCAAATTGGTTAAATTAATTAATATAGTAAATCTAGTCAAATTGGCCATTTATACTAATTAGTCCAACCTAATCAAACTAGTCATCTAATAAGTATAGTCAACTTAGTCAGATCGGTCAAACTAGTTAATATAGTCAACATCAATTAAACTAATAAACTTAAGTCAATCTATTCAGCCTAATCAATTGGTAAATCTAGTCAATGTCTTCCAATCGCACTAATCAAACTATTCAATTGATCAACTAGTCAAAATAGTCGGACTTCCAATTTATGTTCTTTTTTTTAACATTTTTCTATATGTGCGATTATTAAAATATTATTTAAGTTTAATTTTTTTTAATTAACTCTAAGGTCCAATTTTTTTTATTTTTTTAAATTGTGCATATAATTTGTCCCAATTAATTGTATGTTTGTAAATTATAAATTTAAAAAAATAATATTATTAAATTATTAATCCCAACGTATTAGAGTTCAACGGAGCCATCCTACGGTTCCATCATTAAATTTTGATTTTAATGTTATAAATAATTCTAAACAACTCAACTACACATAGACCCATTACACACAAATTCTTAGATTTTTTAAGCCCATGCTCTGATACCATTCTATTATGCTCCGGATCCGGGCACTAGGATCCGACCCGAACGCTTGGAAAATAATCCGTTTACCTAAAACCCAAGGTGTGATAAAAATAAAAAGAATAAAATACTTAAAAATAATTTTTAAAAATGATCATAATTCATAATATATTAAAATAAAAATATTTTGACTATAACTTCTGTTTGATAGGCTTTAGAATTAACATTTCAGAATTTAAGTGGATAGGCGTAAATTTTTAAAAAATATATAATTTTAATAAAAAAATTATTTTATTAATTCTTCTCTATTAAAAAATTATTTTAAGCATATTTTGTGAAGGCACTTTGCCAAAAAATATCATCTACTATTTTATTTTAATAGTTTGACTAAAAATTCTGCCCTAACGATAACGGTACCCTGGTGATACGTAAAATAATTGTAAGTACCTCACATCTATAAAAATTAATGCATCTGTTAGGGATTCATGACCATATATATAAAGGGTTAAATCAAAGAGTTTAGGAAGTAAAATATTGATCATCCACACAATTCTAAAAAATTAAATAAAGTTTTAATTAATAAATAATGCGAGTTTTTATCAATTAAGCTTATAAAAATAATACAACTAACAAATATTTAAAGTCCCCATCAATCTCATCGACATTCTCAATTGTGCATCCGATCTTCCCATGCTATCGCCATCATCAAGTACATCAACTCCAAAATTTACATCATCTTCAATTAAGTCCGAAATATTTGGTAAACACCACGAGCCAAAGCCTAGTAGATAATCCACTGTACACCGCATATATATCACAAATAATATCGCATATTTTAACTCAAAAATCATGGCATATTTGATGCATAAGATGATATAAATCAATAATGTCAAAAATAATAAATATTTTTTACGATTATCCTAATAATATTATATTCATACGTTTATAACAACAACCTAATCTTGGGTCTCCTTCTCATTCCCACGTTGGCTGGGAGTAGCCAAAAGACTTTTTTGAAGGAGTTTGGGGTCTTTCACCCTAGGGCTCAAGGCCCTTCTTAATTTTTATTTCCGCGAGTATCTATTTGGTTCACACCCGAACTAACACTTCAATTTTATTCAAAATCATTTTTCTATAACCTTTTTTTTTCTAGCACATCGGCTGATCCGATCAAATCTGAATCACAATAAAATATACAACATCATCAATTAAGTACATACATATAACATGATTAATAAAGTAAAATAAATGAGATTATTTATTATGTATGTGTACCTACTTGTCTGTTTATCTTCATCCGAACTTGAATCAATGGTGAAAAAATAACCGCGAGTATTTTTACCGATCTTTGTTGGATGAAGCCATGATTCGAGTATGTCGAATAGCTCGAGAGTATGAACATTTTTGTCTAAAGGAATAGTTTCAAAGGGTGAGATGTTATGGTATTTCTCGGGTTCTCAAAGCTCTCAACGATTTGTAATTGAGAACTCTCTAATGGTATAAAAATAAAAATATGTAGGTTTTGGGAGATTCTTCTATTTTTAATAGTTGCTCAAAAGAAAATGGTAAGTCTTTCTTTATTTATGTGTATAATTAATTATCATTGATAATTTATTTAAATAGTTTATTTATTTTTAAAGTTCAAGTATTTGATTAGGGAAATATTTTCATTATTTCCAAAAGACTAAAAGTTATGAAAAATTTTAATTAAGGCAATTAATGTGTAACTCAAAGATATTAATTATCTTATTAATTATTTTAATTTTATCGTTTGTCAAAAATACCCTTATAATGTAAATTACTTTAATACCCCTGGACAAAAGTTCAGGATATTACAACCCTAAACAAGAAATCATCGTCAAACTTATACATACCTTTCATGATCCCTTTGCACACACTACAACCGTACAGCCCTCTATGTATACTACTAACCCACCCCATGGTACTCTCCCTGTCCAACCCCACGATAACCCTACGCCAAAGACTATCCCTCTCCATCTCAAATTTTCACAATCATTTTTCTTTTAAGGCTTCATTCATACTGCGGAGCTTCCGAATCCCTAAACCCCCCCTTATCCTTAGGCCTAACTACCACCTTCCAACCCACAAGGTTAAGTTTATACCCATCTCCTCTCCCACTCCACAAGAAATTTCTCATAAGTTTCACCAACTTTTTCTCCACGCTAACCGACATAGAAAATAAAAACATATAATACACTCGGAGATTGGACAACGTGCTTTTGATAAGGACGAGTCTGCCCCCTTTGGACAAGAATTTGGCTTTCCACTTCGACAGACGACTTTCAACCCTCTCAATGACCGAATCCCAAATATGCTTATTACAGCACTTAGCTCCCAAGGGGAGCCACAAATACCTTCTAATATCTTCACCACTTTGCTCATGGAAGGACGATTCGATGGCATCATCTGTATGCACCATAAACCTACTATACATTTTGAGATTTCCTCCTCAATCTCTATTGTAGTCCAAAGTTCTAGATTTCCTCCTTGATCAATTCGATCATAAACCCAGGGTAGGAAGGAAATATTGCTTAAATTCTTAATTTGCTTGACCCTCCACATTCTTTCTTCCTCCAACCATTTCTAATAATAACATTCCAAAACTATAATAACAACTCATCCGTTGCAGAAGTCATGTTTGCTAGTTGCAAATCATTCCAATTTTCTTTCGAAACTACTTTAGGGTGGTTAAACTACAATAGAACCACATGTTATAATGTAAAAATTTTTCAATCTATAAATGATGTAGAACGCGTAGCAGAAGAGTTCATGGAGCTTTTAGACCGTCAAAAGTCCAAAGGATGCTAAAAGGATGTAACGGGCATTAACGCTAAAGAAACACTAAAAATGACGTAATATGTATTAACGTAAATATTTTTAGTGTCTGAATTGCGCGGAGCCGGACTTCTTTGAAAGAAAACAACGAGATCTTCAAGATACATAAGCTTCGCTCATGATGTGTTGTGTAAGATGGTAATTGCATTATCTAGGATGCACCGATATGCATTTTATAACATTATAAATTTCATTTCATCGTGAAGATGGTGGACCATAAATTTAGATAAAGGTCGGGCTCCGTTGACAAGCCTGAAATGACAAGTAAAATGACAGGGATACAATATCAGGTGGCACATTTTTACAGGACTCTGACCGTACAGATGTTTGTCCTATCGCATGGTGGACCCACAAATAAAAAATCAGCCTGATTAGTGATTTATAAGTGTTGGATCTTTGTACCTCAAATACTGCTCAAGTTCCCACAATTGAGATCTGTCCATGAAAATAAGTCCAATCCAAAGCCTATAAATCACTAATCAGGCTGATTTTTGGTTTATAGGTCCACCATGGGATAGGACAAACATCCATACGGTCAGAGTCCTGTAAGAATATGCCACGTGGCTTATATTGTGTCCCTGTACAGATACCTGTCATTTTATTAAAGTAAGTCCAGTACACTTGAACAATGAAAAAATGACACCACCACGCTCCATGACAACGTCCATTGAGTGCGGACCATGTGATCATTACTCGTTTATTATATGGTCCCCACCATTCTCCAGACCGTGAATACCGCAGTCCTCGGTTGTTGAACCAGTACGCTCCATGACAACGTCCATTGAGTGCAGACCATGTGATCATTACTTGTTTGTTATATGGTCCCCACCATTCTCCAAAGTAGACCTGTAACATCATTACAACCAATTTGGACTTGGTAATCAGTAGACAAGGGGAAGGACACTGCACCTGCGACCTATGTCAGTTGATGTACTGACCAAGGTTTAAAGGAGGCCGTTTTAACGGTTAAACGGACTGGGGCGTTACCGTTTAAACGGCCGTTAAAATGGATTGAAACAGTTAGGGGCAAAAATGAAAAAAAAATGGGAAAAAAAAATAGAATTTAATGGAAAAAAGTGGGGCTGAAATTCAAATTTTGAAATTTGAAAATTAAAAACAAAAAATGAAATTTAACTGATTTTAATGGATTTTAACGGAAATTAAACGGATTTTAACAGAATTAAACGGATTTAACGGATTTAACAGAATTAAACGGATTTAACGGTCGTTTTTTCACCAAATCTTTTAAAATTAAACGGCTATTTAAATGATTTGAACGGCCGTTAAAACAAAAAAACGGCCATTTTTTTCAAAACCGATAAAGCGTGTTTAAATGGGTTTAACGGAAATGGGCTTGCGGCCGTTAAAACTGTTTAAACGGCCGTTTTTAAAACCATGTTACTGACTATGGGGAGTAAAACTTGTGTCACAAGATGTTGTGACGGAAGCCGGTCACAGCAATCAATACAAGCCACGTGGCACACGATCGGAGGGCTCTGACCGTATGGATGTTTGGCCAGTCCCTCGGTGGGCCTACAAAGAAAAATCAGCCTGATTAGTGATTTACAAGCTTTAGATTTTCGCACCCAAATAAATAATGGTCAGATTCCTACCATTAAAATCAACCCATGAAAATAACTTCAACCCAATCGGTTAGAAATCACTAATCAAGCTGATGTTTTGTGTACCGGTCTACCGAGGGACTGGCCAAACATCCATACGGTCATCGTACTATAGTAGTGTGCCATGTGGCTCGTATTGAATGATGTGACTGGCTTCCGTCACAACATCTTGTGACACAAGTTTTACTCGACTACGGGCTAATATGGGAACAAATTGATCTTGGTCATCGTTCTCCTTCAGGTGAGACTTGAGAGGGAGAAAAAATTCGCTTGTCAAGGGGTCCTTCAAACTTTGAAGGTCCCCCTGTCAAAATATCTGAATTTTGAGTAAAACTTGTGTCACAAGATATTGTGACGGTCACAGCACTCGATATGAGCCACGTGGCATATTATTGGAGGACAATGAACGTATGGATGTTTGGCCAGTCCCTCGCGGGACTGGTACACAAAGAATCAGCCTGATTAGTGGTTTCTAACCGATTCAATTGAAGTTATTTACATGGGTTGATTTTAAAGGTTGGAATTTGAGCATTATTGAGCGTTATTTGGGTGCAAAAATCCAAAGGTTGTAAATCACTAATCAGGCTGATTTTTGGTTTGTAGGTCTACAGATACCTGGCATTTTAGATCTGTCAACGGAGCCCGACCCGAACTTAAAACTGAGTTGCACAAACAATATGACAAAGTCAATGGACCTCGGATCATGTGATTATTACCCTTAATAAGGTGACTTTCAACTTACTACATGCTTATTTCCTTTAAGTTGAGCAGACCAAGTCCAAAGCGGCGGTACAATTCCCCGAATAGATCATGGGCTGGGCCTGTGGACTTGGCCTACCCCTAGTTTTTGTGAAATTTTGAATAGGTCCGAACCAGAGATCCAGCCTGACACAATTCAAATTCTTCACCCCAAAGGGGGCCGGACAAATTCATGGGCCGGAAAAAGGTCATGGAAACTAACAAACTCTCATTAGAAAAAGGTCATGGAAAATACATAGTAAATGGTCTTCTTCCATTTATCATATACAAACTAAAATAAAAATCTAGTTGTTTTCCATCACTTTTGATCAGAGATGACAGACGACTCTATTTTGACTGAAGAGTTTTTGCAGATACATGCTATGAAGAAGAAGAGAAAGACTTAGGCGGTATTCGCAAAGCATTAACGTTTCCTTCTATCATCTTCACCACGTTGCTCATGGAAGGACGATCCGATGGCGTCATCTGTATGCACCATAACCCTACTATACATAACTTTTTTTTGGGATTTCCTCCTCAATCTCTGTTGTAGTCCCAATTTCTAGATTTCCTCCTTGATCAATTCGATCATAAACCCAGGGTAGGAATTAAATTTTGCTTGACTTCTTTGCTTGACCCTCCACATTTATTCTTCCTCCAACCAATTCCAATAATAACATTCCAAAACTATAATGACATTCCAACTCATCCTTTGGAGAAGTCATGTATGCTAGTTCCATATCATTCCAATTTCTTTTGAAACTACTTTAGCAAGTGTAGTGGTTAAATTGCAACAAAACCAAATGTTATATTGTAGAAAATTTCCAATCTATGAAGGAGAAACAAACTGATTTTAAACAATAGCAAAAGATATTTCAAACTAGACTTTCAAAAGTTTAGCATCTGGACTTGAAAGGTAGCATAATCAAAAAAATTTACAAGCTTCCTCACAAGATATAACCTTCTATGGTTTGTTTAGATGCTCACAGACATCAAGTTCATATGTTTTAGAGTTCATAAATCATAGTTGCACAGCATTACATTTCCAAATTTTTTCGGAACCTAATTGATTGACTTTATCACGCAAACTGAGACAAAAATCAGAAGAAATATAACATTCAAGATTATGAAAAAGAAAGTTATCAAGAATGATTAGAAATACATACTGGTAAAAAGAAACAACAAAAATATAAATTTAAAACCCCAACTTGTAAATATGATCATTTTTATCTGGAAAAGAACATAAATGAACTTCAACGCAATTCTTCTTGATCTCAGACCAACTAATCACCCATCCAGTTCATCTAAATGCTCAGAAATGTACCTTACTGCAGGTGGAACCAGGCAAGACACAGGCTCAACCCCAAATGAATTTTCATGGGGAGACTGGCTTGATAATTTTTCATCATTATAGTGGCCCTAGGGATTAGCAGTGAGTAACAAAACTCGCTTTACTTGACACCTTCAGTGTCCAGTCTACCTTGTTAAATCTATTTTCAAAGTTTTTACGATCTTCAATTTTTTGTACTTTTTCTACCATATATATGAATCAAGTAAAACAAGTACCAGTTTACGAATCCATTTAAAAAGTACTAATTTAAAAAAAAAAAATCTGACCATATTCACGAGAGATTGTTACACTGCAAGGCTATTGGAATGGGTCACAATCGCGGGACAACCCCCTTGAATTCTACCCGCTGAAGAGATTCATAATTGAAGAGTCAATGACCACTTCCATCTCTTGCCATTTGAGGTGTGGATTTCAATTAACTTACAATGAGTTTAAAAAATGGTGTTTCGGTTAATCAACTTACAACGATGATTCAATCCAGTCAAAGAAGCAAATGGAAACAAATATTTGTTTGTTTGGCAAATGGTATCAAATATCAACACATCACCAAATTGCTTGTATGCCTCTCTTGCCTTGCTATTGGCCCAAAATATACTCTTCATATACCAATTTTCATCATTTAGAGTGCTTCAAGAATTGATTTTGTAGTGTTTATCATTTTCTAGTATGACCAAAGATTCTAAGATTTGGAAGGATCAACAAGATCATGATTGTGCTCTCTATGAAACTGGTCAACAACCCATTTTCAGATCTTTTTTTAATGCTCATGGCTGCCTGAAAATCTACCCTTGTTTCAATTGTGAGGTTAGGAACTACCTGTTTTTTGACGTAGAGAAAAAAAGAGGAGAGTAGAGGAGGAGAGAAGTCAGAGTTCTATTTTTTTTTTCTTCACAAAGCTGATGCTGTAATTGTGACCCTAACGTACGTGCTCTGAGGCGTATTTCCGGAATGGGTAAAGATAAAATGCTTTAAACAGTGGAATTAGGGTGTCAGGCCAAACTTTCTAAAAGGCACCCCCATTTATGGCTTCTACGGTAATTTACGGCCTTTTATCGGTGGAGTAAAACTTGCCCGACCACCGTCGGTTTGGTATCTACATGACGATAGGTGCAGTGCTCGGCACATAGATTTCATATGGACTGACAAGCACAGCCTCACCAAACACGCACCTAGGTGAATTTTTTAAGGTTTATTTTTGATTTTCTAAATACAAAAGCAAAAAAGACCTCGGCGTACGTGCTGAGCACACCACGTTGTTTTGCCCGTACGAAATCCATGTGCTGAGAACTGCACCTATCCTCAAGTAGCTACCAAGCCATCGGTGGTCAGGCAAGGGACTCATCTTTTCACTAGAATTCAATGGTGATTTATAGCATTGAGCTGGCATTCACTTTTTCCATTGAGTAAAACTTCTATCACAACGTTTTGATAGGTGCTTCAGTCACAATGAAAATCACAGCCCACGTGGCACACTCTTAGTGGACATTGATCGTATGGATGTTTGTCCGGTCCCTTTGTGGACTTCTAAACCAAAAATCAGCATGATTAGTGATTTACAACCTTTGGATCTTTGCACCCAAATAATGCTCAATAATGCTCGCTCGAATTCTTACCGTTAAAATCAACCCATGAAAATAACTTCAATTGAATAGCTTAGAAATCATTAATCAGGCAGATTTTTGGTTTAGAGGTCCTCTAAGGGACTGATCAAACATCCATACGGTTAGCGTCCACTAAGAGTGTGCCACGTGGGCTGTAATTTTCATTGTGACAGAAGCATCTGTCAGAGCACGTACTGTGATAGAAGTTTTATTCTTTTCCACTTATTGCCGAATCAAAAACATGGTTTGATTAGTGAAATCCACGGCTAAGGATACCAGTGAAAAGACGTTCTAGAAAAGATGAGTCCTTGGCATGATTAGTGATGTACCTTTGGATCTTTGCACCCAAATAACGCTCAATAATGCTCGCTCGAATTCTTACCGTTAAAATCAACCCATGAAAATAAATTCAATCGAATAGCTTAGAAATCATTAATCAGGCAGATTTTTGGTTTAGAGGTCCTCTAAGGTACTGATCAAACATCCATACGGTTAGCGTCCACTAAGAGTGTGCCACGTGGGCTGTAATTTTCATTGTGACAGAAGCATCTGTCAAAGCACGTACTGTGATAGAAGTTTTATTCTTTTCCACTTATTGCCAAATCAAAAACATGGTTTGATTAGTGAAATCCATGGCTAAGGATACCAGTGAAAAGACGTTCCAGAAAAGATGAGTCCTTGGCATGATTAGTGATGTACCTTTGGATCTTTGCACCCAAATAACGCTCAATAATGCTCGCTCGAATTCTTACCGTTAAAATCAACCCATGAAAATAACTTCAATCGAATAGCTTAGAAATCATTAATCAGGCAGATTTTTGGTTTAGAGGTCCTCTAAGGGACTGATCAAACATCCATACGGTTAGCGTCCACTAAGAGTGTGCCACGTGGGCTGTAATTTTCATTGTGACAGAAGCATCTGTCAGAGCACGTACTGTGATAGAAGTTTTATTTATTTCCACTTATTGCCAAATCAAAAACATGGTTTGATTAGTGAAATCCACGGCTAAGGATACCAGTGAAAAGACGTTCCAGAAAAGATGAGTCCTTGGCATGATTAGTGGTGTACCTTTGGATCTTTGCACCCAAATAACGCTCAATAATGCTCGCTCGAATTCTTACCGTTAAAATCAACCCATGAAAATAACTTCAATTGAATAGCTTAGAAACCACTAATCAGGCTGATTTTTGATTTAGAGGTCCACTGAGGGATTGACCAAACATCCATACGGTCAGCGTCCACTAATAGTGTGCCACGTGGGCTGTAATTTTCATTTTGACAGAAGCATCTGTCAGAACACGTACTGTGATAGAAGTTTTACTCTTTTCCACTTATTGCCAAAGCAAAACCATGGTTTGATTAGTGAAATCTACAGCTAAGGATACCAGTGAAAAGACATTCCAGAAAAGATGAGTCCTTAGAGCCTGAGCCTTATTTTATCTTTATCTTTCTTTTTTGGGCTTTTTTGCTTTACCCCTTGCTTTATTGATGCAATTTGCATCTCACCCAGTGTTTTTAAAATATTTGTGTCTTACCCAAGGTCATTATAGTTATTTAAAAATATTGGGATGTCCATCCTGAGACCATCTATGATCAATGTCCCAATATTTTTTAAATAACTATAATGACCTTGGGTGAGATGCAAATATTTTAAACACATTGGGTGCAATGCAAATTGCATCAATAAAGGGGGACAAGCAAAAGAATCCTTCTTTTTTTTGAGGATTCTGATCTCAAAACGTTTTTCATTTACTTTCGTGTAGCAGCTGAAGTGGCGATCGATAAGGAGATTACGTGTATCAGCCTGATTAGTGATTTCAAACCATTAGATATTTGTACCTCGAATAATGCTGAAATTCTATAGATAAAACCAACCCAAGAAAATGACTATAATTCAATGCTTAAAAATTAACAATCAAATTAATAAATTTTTGGTCTATAGGTCCACCTATGGTTTGCCAAAAGTAAATGAAGAAAGGTTTTGAGCTCACAATCCTCAAAAAAAGGAAAAAAAAAAAAAGCAACAAGGAAGGATTTTTTTTGCTTTTCCCACAATATTGATGCAATTTACATCGCAGTCAATGTTTTTAAAATATTTACATCTCACCCCAGGTCATTATAGTCATTTAAAAAATATTGGGATGTCCATCCGGGGACCGTTTATGGGCAACGACGTTGACCATGGTAAAAGGGTGAGATGCAAATATTTTAAAAACGTTGGTCGATATGCAAATTTCACAAAAAATTAAGGGGGTAAAGCAAAGAAGCCCTTTTTTTTTATTCTTTCGGGATAGGGTCGGGCTCCGTTGATAGTCCTAAAATGACAGGATTCTGTACATTACACAATTTAAGCCACGTGGCACACTCTTAGAGGACTCTGACCATATGGATGTTTGGCCAATCCCTAGGTGGACCTACAAACCAAAACGCAGCATGATTAGTGATTTATAGGCTTTGGATTGGACTTATTTTCATGGGTAACTGTGGGAATTTGAGCAGTATTTGAGGTATAACGATCCAACGCCTATAAATCACTAATCAGGCTGATTTGTGTTTTGTAGGTCCACCAAGGGATTGGACAAACATCCATACGGTCAGAGTCCTCTAAGAGTGTGCCACGTGGCTCATATTGTGTCCTGTACAGAATCCTGTCATTTTTAGGGCTGTCAATGGAGCCCAACCCTTCGCGGTATGATTAACTTAGGGGTCGGGCTCCGTTGACAGATCTAAAATGACAGGGACACAATATAAGCTTGGTGGCACACTGTTACAGGACTCTGACTGTAGGATGTTTGTCCTATCCCATGGTGGACCTACAAACCAAAAATCAGCCTGATTTGTGATTTATAAGTGTTGCATCTTTGTACCTCAAATACTGCTCAAATTCCCATAGTTGAGATCAGCCCATGAAAATAAGTCCAATCCAAAGCCTATAAATCACTAATCGGGCTGATTTTTAGTTTGTAGGTCCACCATGGGATATGACAAACATCCATACGGTCAGAGTCCTGTAACAGTGTGCCATGTGGCTTATATTGTATCCCTGTCATTTGATCTGTCATTTTAGATCTGTCAACGGAGCCCGACCCTTATCTTAGTGGATCTAATGTGAGAAAACCTTCGCTCACACCTGTGTGTGAGAAAAACTGATCACACACCACAATATGAGCCATGTGTCATGCTTAGAAGACGATGACCGTATGGATGTTTGGCCAGTCCTTCGTTGGACCTGCAAAGCAAAAATCAACATGATTAGTTATGTCAGACCTTTGGATCTAGTGCCCCAAATAATGGTCAATAATGCTTTAAATTCTATGGTTAAAATCAACCCATACAAATTACTCCAATCCAACGCTTAGAAATCACTAATCAAGCTATTTTGTGGTTTACAAGTCTACCGAGGGACTAGCCAAACATCCATACGGTCATCGTCCTTTAAGAGTGTGCCCCATGGCTCATATTGTGAAGTGTGATTGGCTTCAAGGTTTAAAGGGGACCGTTATAACGGTATAACGGACTGGGGGCGTTACCGTTTTTTCCGTTATAATGGCCGTTATAACGAAAAAAAACGGTCAGGGGCAAAAACAGAAAAAATGGGGAAATAACAAAAATAACGGAAAAAATGGCGCTAAAATTCAAAAAAATGGAAAATAACGGAAAAAAATGGAATATAACGGAAAATAACGAAAATAAGGGCCATTTTTTTTCACAAAATTTTCCAGAAAATAACGGTCGTTATTTTCGTTAAAACGAAAAAATAACGGAAAGTAACGGCCGTTATTTTTGTAATGAAGGCCGTTATTTTCTGAGCGTTCTAAATGTCCATAACGTAACGGGGTAGGTCCGAATCCGTTATAATGGCCATTTTTTAAACCTTGATCGGCTTTGCTCACACACAGGTGTGAGCGAAGGTTTTCTCATCTATTGCTGGACAAAAGGTCAAATTCAAATTGGATGTAGTGCTATTACAGGTCTACTTTTATATCTACTGGTTCAACAACCTATCTACTGGTTCATTCAAGTTATGAAAAATGGTAGGGACCATTTAATAAGCGAGTAATGACAAGGATCAAAGTCTCGGGATCGGCAGTTGGATCGCCTGGATCCACCGTGATCCCGAGAGGAGAAAAAGAATCCCAAAAAATGCAATAAAGTGCAGAAAAAATTCAAAAAATTATAGAAAAATCAGAAAAAATCAGAAAAATTCATAAAAAAAATCGTAAAATCAGAAAACACATAAAACATTAGAAAAATAAATATTTTAGCCTCTTGTGATGAAAGAAAAGTATAAAAAATAAAAAAATAAATGTAAAAAAAATCATAAAAATTTATAAAAAAAATCAAAGACAAACCTATGAACAATAATAATGTATGATTATAAAAAAAAAAATCTACTTAGACTCCTATAAAGCCACTAGAACACAAGCTTCTACATATTTACACAAGATAGTAAAACAAATAGATACGTACAATCAAAAAGATATTAAATTTGGTAGATCAAACTCATCATTTGTTAAATAGTTGGGAGAATCTACAAATTCTTGCTACTTAGTGCTAAACCAGTAAACACTAAAACAATTTTAAGACCTCCAAATAAGTACCTGTTACGTACGCGACTCATACTAGTTGCTTAAACACCTCCCTTAGCTTGGAGTCTTACACCTACAAAAACAAAGATTTTCAACAATTAACTCAATAAATGCAAATATAGCTTCTGAAAATAATAATAAAGAGTCAAAATAAATAAACTTACGATTGGACTATTTTTCATAATAACCATCAGGGGGGTTCATAGGAAAGAAAAATGATCCATATTGGGTGGATGCAGTATCATTGGGCTCTGCAGTGTCATAGCTCCCTCCAGATTGTCTATAATATCACTATAGCTATGGTCGGACTGTGATTGGCTATAATCATAGCTATGTGGGTACTGATCATAACCATATTGATATTGAGGAAGCTGACCATAACCATGTGAATAAAATGGTTGCTGAGGTTGATGTACTTGAGACTGACCATAATCATAATTATCCTCTCCATATCCAAGCTGATCACCATAGTCCTCAATATTCATCTCATGTACTCGTTCATCTAAGTTGGTGAGTCTTGCATCAAATTCACTCGGGCTACCCCTACTAGTACCAACATGATCTCTCTATGTCCAATCATCGTTGCTTGGGTATCTAGGTAAGGCAGTTGGTCTTCTACTACGTCGGCCTCGTAGTCCCCACCCATCATGATCAGTGTCTTGAGTGATGATAACATTGTCATCTGGGTGTGTGTCGCCTAAACGACCCCCCTCAACACTTCCACTCCCCCCGACTCCACCATCGCCCCCATTCCAACCATCTCCTCTATCACCATCACTACCACCTGCACCAACACCAACACCACAATCACCATCACCACCGCCACCACCACCACCATCATCATCATCATCATCATCATTTGAACTACGACTTTGATGCTGTGTCGAATTTTCTTAGAACACCTTCATCTAACCATGACAAGTCATTTCCATCAAATGCAGGGGGTTCTTTTTCTCTTCACCAATCATCAAGAACATCGTCGTTTTCAAATATATAATTCAAATCAATTGGATTATAATAATTATCATCATCTCTTGTATCAGTTAGATTACGAACTCGAAGTCGCATATTATAGTGGACGTATACCAGATTCTCCAACCTCATCATTGATAATCTATTCCGTGGCTTTGAATGGATGAGGGAGAAGGTGCTCCAATTTCTCTCACAGCCTGACGATGAACATGTTCGGCTTAATACTTTAATCGCAATCTTTCGTAAGGCAGGAGCAGACTCACTATAATTGTACCACCACTCAGCTGAGAAAGAAAAAAATATATATTAAAATTTAATATACTGTAAAGTAATCATTCATCTAATGAAGTATAACATCAACATACCTGGTAGACTAAACTTTGCTCTTTTCTGAGCTAGTGGATTGCCAAATTCTCTCATTCCTTCTTCATAAATTCTTATCTGTAACCAATATTAAAAGCTCACAATTAATTAATAATCTGTATCAAATATAAATAAAAGTCTTAATAATAACATATTTATACCTAGTCAATTGCTTCTCCTACACTATCTATATCGGTTCTAATTTTTTGATGACGTTTTTCAAACTTGTCCTTATATCTTGGTGATGGAAAAAGTCTTCGTCATATCAAAATTTTGGATTTAAAAAATACGCTATAAAATAAAAATAATTGTCAATAACTAATAGACATTAATAACATAAAAAATACATATTGTCAAATGCAGTATTATAGCTTACCTGCTGCATGGAGATCTTGATGAAGTTGTGTCTCCCATCTTCTGTCAATGATTTCAAAGTAACGCTGATGATGACGGACTTGAGCACTAATCACCTCTTTGGCTCTTTTCATCGCTTCAAATATTACACTCAAAGTAGGTTTCTTGTCTTGATCTATAATTTTTAGAACCTTGACAAGTGGTCCATAATTTTGCATACCTCTTTAGCGTTACCCCAAAATTCATCATTTAGAATTAACTTTGAGACATCCTTGGCTTGTTCTTCTTTTTTTTATCTTTGTTGTACACGTGTCTAACAAGCTCTTTCCACTCATCTGATATAAACATTTTTCTCAGTGAATCCTGATATCGGATAAGACTTTCAAAGGAAATAAATTTTGTTGCGAATCTACTGATACTAGGACGTAACAAGTCTCTATTGTTAATGAATGTCTTCATCAAGTTTACTAACTTGGTGCTGTTATAAATAAAAAAAGTTATTCTCCGTCCATCCTTAATGGTATCACTGACTCGTTTTGTTTTTCTAATATCCTCGAGTATAAGGTCAATGCAGTGTGCTGCACAAGGACTCTAGTATAAATATTACATTTTTTCATCAACTCTAGCCCTGCACGCTTAAATGAAGCTTCGTTGTCGTCACAATCTGGATAACATTATCTTCTCCCACCTCCTCGACCATCTTATCCATTAACTCGAGAATGTAACTCAATGTTTTCTCTTTTCCAGATATTTTTACTGACTTAAGAAATATCATGTCTTTATCACAGTAGACCATAAAATTTATGATAGACTTCTAGTTTTGGAAGTCCAGCCATCGCACATCAGTGTGCATCCAAATTCTATCAATTTCTTCTTTTTGCCATTTATATATTGATTTAGCTCTGCCACCTCCTCGTTTAAATACTTGTTTGCCAACTGATATGAGGTTGGTCCCTTTACAAGTCCCGCTTCACCAATAGTGTTAATCATGGTTTGAAAGTAAGGACCCTTTGCTGCATTGAAGGGAATTGAATGGAACATAAAAAATTTTAAAATTACTTTCCCCACTTTGCATGACTTGTTTTCCATCCCATGCTCCCTTCAACTTTTTTTGTGTTCCTCCTGCAGACGTATATAAGGAATGGTCAATTCTCGTAGGAGCTTTGGTTGCGGCATCAACATCTTTATCTGTTCTTCGTGATCGAGTAGAAGGCTCGTGTACACTGGTACTACGACGCATCGTATCTCTAATATTAGTACCCCCACATACACTTGCACTACGAGGAATTCCCTCTCTACCGATGTGTATACCAGACGAACTTGCCCCCCCAGATACAGGGTGTCTTCTTTGAGCTTGTTCATCGGCCTCTCGTCTGCTTTCACGTACGGCCCGTCTGAAAACATCTTCTTCATCTATTTCCAATATGGACGATATTGATCTTCCACTTCAGCAGGAATATCAATATTTTCTTCCTCTTCCTCACGAGTTTCTTCTCTTCCACCACCACTACTGCCCAACTCATTTAATCTTTCTCGTAATTCATATCTTCTTCTTTACTCAGCAGCTTTCATCTATTTGGTTGACTGCAAATGGTTCGTGATCAACAATCTTATTTCCCTAGGAGCTTTAGGACAAACTGTTACATCTCCTGGGCACACAACAATATATTGTTTCAATCTTGTAACCTCCCTATGCATTATCTTGTCACAATAGTTTCATTTAACAATCTTCTCATTGCCCCCAATTGTAACATAGTGATCCCAACTAATATCTGGTCCTCTCGGCATATTTTATAAATTTGTTTTTATAGACCACTTGAGGTAAGTTTGCTATAATGCCACATTAATCTCAAGATAACAAAACATTTAATAATGATATATTGAAAATTTAATAAGATAAAAAATTATTTCAAACATTTCACATTTTAAAAGGAAAATGTAAAAACCCTAAATACAAACAAATAGAAGAAAAATACAAGATTTATTCAAAACAAAAATTTTAAAATACAAGCTAGTAATATTCTCTCTCAAGTCCCAAGATCAATTTTTGTGTACACATTTCATCAAATTGCTTCCAGGTCATCATCTAAATGTCTCTAGTATTCTGGATCGTATCCCACCAACGATCTACCTCGCCTGCTAGCATAAAAGATGCCAGCGTTACACGCTGATCCTCTGCTACTCTCATCACCTTAAAAATCTTGGTGATCTGTCTAAGCCATTCCTCGGCCTCAAGGGGTTCAGTGGCACCCCTAAATGTAGAAGGTCTTAGCTTCTGGAATCGTTCTACTACCATGGACATGTCAGTCTCTCGGTCATATCGCAGTTGTTCTGGTGCTTCCCCTCTTGCCTGTTGTTGTAACTGTTGCTGCTGAAGAACAGTAGTGATGCCTCGAAGCACCTAAAAAATACCACTCAGGTCATCCTATGCCTGAGGGACTTCATGATTGTTGCCACGTCTTGCCATCTATTCACAAGGTGCACTAGGGTTAGGGGTATACATACACACATATTTATGTATAAGTAGTAAACATCAGAGTATATGAGTTACATCATTTTATCAACCATTATACATAATACATATAACACACGTACAAGTAATAATCATTGTATAAATAAAATAATCGAAAGACAAGTAGTTCATCAAAACGTTTAATTAATTTCTAACCCATCTTAACTTCTAAGTCATATCCACAGATCCCTAGACAATCTACAGATATTACATATTGGTTACAAGAGAAGTTACATAACTAATTATGAAGTGGTGGAGGATGACATGAGAATAACTCCTTTGCTAAGGTGGAGGGGAAGTTAGAAAACTTCCCTCGATAATGTGGCATGGGCGGAACACCCCTTGTTGCCTCAATTGCTATTCTACTAACAAGGTTGTTGGTCCAATCGATGGGGCTTACTCCGATCGATCGGACACCCACCAATTCAATTTTTTTAAGTCCCTTAGGCCCTGAATCGGATACCCTTGCTTCATGATTTAGTTTTAGGTAATATCATTATTAAATCTCCTATCTCTAGGGTATCTAAGTCACTTACCATCCTATATGTGTGAGTACGAATAAAACAAACAAATATGTGAGTCTTTAGATGAATCAATCTTCAATCATTTAAGTCTTCAGGCAATCAAGAGTGGTGCGACCACTTACACACTCTCAACCTAACTAGCACACCATAGGATCGGTTATAACTGTATTTTTTCGTACAAAATTTAGCCAATAGAATATAGTCATATTTTTTATAGCCTGATAACATCTGCATGAGTTGCAGTCTCGAGAAAATTAATGTGTACCAAACTTTGTGCATCTCACACATAAGCATACTATAATAATTCTTCAAATAACATTTTATGAATCACATGCAGATGCATGTACCACCACTTGGTATAAGTAATTGAGAGACTTGACAAGCCATTAATTAGACATGTTGAGCCAAGTACCAAGATTATTAACCTTGTTCTCCCAAAAGAGAAGCAGAAAGCATAGACACCCTAAGGACTATTTGGTTGCATGGGTAACTTTGTCTTAATTTGAGAAAATCCGAGATACGAGGTTATCTACTTTTATGACACTTCTACCAAAAGACTCATTTTTTGGCCTTTAGGTGATGTGCTTCCTTTAAAGGCCATTTTCCAAAATGCTTTTTCTAGAGAAAGTTCCTCTTTAATCCTTATAGCCAAACATGCCCAAGATAATGTTTAGATGCAAGGATGGGTTGTCTTGGTTAGACTAAGGCTATGATAAGAGCTTATTTGTTCTTTATCTTTATCTTGTAGGGATAGAACTCATATTACCCTAAAAGGATGCAATATTATTTCAAGTATGGCTAGGCTTTGAGGACCCCTTTTTTTGACCCCTCTTGGGAGTTGTGTTCTCGGCCGTGGTTTTCACAAATCCAACAGTGGTTGAGCTTTTGCAAAAAGTGAATGTCAACTCAGTGCTATCAACCACCATTGGATTCTTGGAAATCACGGCCAAGAACACGACTCCCTAGAGGGGTTAGAAAAGGGGGGTCTGACTGAGCCCTAGCCAAAAATATAAGTGAATTCCCCGATAAAGATATTCATTTTCATTTTAACTGGATATGACACATTCCACAAATAAGGTGGCACAAACTAGATCTTGGTCATTGTGAACTTTGGTGATTCTGGTTTAGGGCAAAATGCCAGGATGACTTTGATGAGTTAACTAAGACTCAACCTACTAGTCATCATCATCATCATCATTCGTGCTGTGTTATCCTAACTATTTGATGTCGGCAGCACAAATCTTGTTAGCCGTTGATTTGTAGTTAGGGATATATCTTGATTCAATCTACTAGGCAAGAATGTTGTGAAAATTGAGGATCAACTACAAATGATGGGAACCACAAAGAAGTAAAAAACATGTATACTAGAGATAAAGATTTAGATGGTTCACCACTAAAGGTACTACGTTTATGGGGAGAGAATAATCAAGTGCTTTTACTTTATTCGAATTGATAAGATAAAAATAAATTTAAAAAATAATTTATATATATATGAATCCCAAACCCTAGTAGTAAACTAATGGGAAAATCGACAAAAAATAAGAAATTGCTCAATTTTTCCTAAAGAAAATACCAAAAATTCGGATGTTGCTCATGAACCCCTAGTGTCAGGGGATGGCTCACCTCGACCTATGTCAAGGACTAAGGTCCCACTAAATTGGGGTCAATCCCCCATTACATTAGAACCTTATGTGAGCCCAAGGATAATAGTGTGTAAAATTCGAGACACAATCCACTAAATGCCTACTAATTTTAAATGCTACGAAGAACAATTTGTGTAATGTAAGAAATACATATCTCTATTACTTGCAATGAAAATGACTCAATTGTGACAACCCATGTTCTTTCTCATTATTTATCAACCTACTAGACAAGAATTTTGGGAAAAATCAATTAAGGATCAACTACAAATGAGGGGAACCACAAAGAAGAGAAAAACAACTACATATGCACAAGAGATAAAGATTTAGGTGGTTCACCACTAAAGGTGCAATACCCTGAACTTTTATTTATTAATTTTGAGTAAATTAATTTTAAAAAGTTGAAATAGACTCAATTTTTTTTTACAATTTATTTTGAATGATAGTTCACTATATTTTTACTATGGTCTATAAATGGTATAGTTGTAATAACTAATTAGTGAGTTATACTTGTTGGGTGGGCCCGTAGGGCTAATTTAAAGGTCTTTTGAGCTTAATAATAATCTTAAACGAAACCTACTTAATACCTATAGGCCTTAGGCCCATTTTAGCCCATATCCATATTAAAATAGGCCTTTTAGTGAGTTATAAAATTCACCCATTTTAAAGTTACGAAAATTACCTAAAATTAGAAGCTATATTTTCTAAACCTATTTAATAAAGTATTGGGAGCTTAGAAAATCTTACAAACCCTAAACCATCACTCCAATTAATATTCTTCTCATCTTTCTCTCTATATTCCTCCATTAAAGCACCTCTATAAGATAAGAACTTTCGAAAGCCCTAGAAATACCATAACGTCTCACCATTTGACATCATCTTTTGAGACAAAAATATTCTATTATCGAGACGTTCGAAATACTCGAATCATAATTTCATCTAAAAATAATTGGTAAAAACACCCGTGGTTGTTTTTTCACCATTGATTCGAGTTCGGATGAAGATCAACGGACAAGATAGGTACACCTACATTTTTAATAGATAATCTCCTTTATTTTACTTTGGTTCTCATGTTATATGTATATGCTTAATTGATGATGTTATAGATATTATTGTGATTTGGGTCGGCCTGTGTACCAAAAAAAAAAAATTATAAATAATGATTCGGTATAATATTGAAGTGTTAGTTCGGGTGTGATCCTAATTGATACCCGTGTAAATAAAAATTAAGAAGGGCCTGGAGCCCTAGGGTGAAAGACCCTAGACCCCTGTAGAAGAGTCTTTTGGCTACTCCTAGCGTGGGAAGGAGAGGAGATCCGATATTGGGTTGTAGTTATAATCATATGAAAATAATGATATTGGGCTAATTGTGAAAAGTATTTATTATTCTTATTAACGTTACTAGTTTATATTATCTATTATGCATTGAATATGTCATGATTTTTGAATTATAATATGCGATATTATCTGTCATATATATGCGGTATACAGTGGATTATCTACTGGGCTTTGGTTCATAGTATTTACCAAATATTTCAGACTTAATTGAGGACGGTGTAAATTTCAGAGTTGATGCACTTGATGAGGGCGATAATAGTATGGGAAGATCGAAGGGTAATATAGAAATGTTGATGAGATCAACGCATGACTCTAAATAATTTTTATAGCCTTATTTGTTAAAGACTTGCATTGTCTATTATTTAAAAGTTTTGTTTAATCTTAAGATCATATGGATGATTAGTATTTGACTTCTAGACATTTTAATTTGACAATTTAGATATAAGGTTATGAATTCTTAACTAATACATTAATTTTTATTGATGTACGGTGCTTATAATTATTTTTACGTATTATCTGGGTACCATTATCGTTAGGGCAGATTTTTGAGTTAAATTGCTAAAATAAAATAGTAAATAACGTTTTTAGACAAAGTGCCTTCACAAAAGATGCTTAAAATGAGTTTTTAATTGTAAATAATCAATAACATAATTTTTTTATTGAAATTATATTTTTTAAAAAATTTAACGCCTACCTACTTAAATTCTGAAAAGTTAATTAAAAAATCCTATCAAATAGAATTTTTAACCAAAACGTCTTTACAAAAAAAATTTATTTTAATATATTATAAATTATGATCATTTTTAAAAATTACTTTAGAATATTTTATTTTTTTATTTTTATCACACCCTGGATCTTGGGTAAACAAGTCATTTTTTAGGTATTCGGGTCAGATCCGTGTGTCCGGATTCGAGGCGTGACAAAAGGCTTAAGTCTACGGGGAGACAATAATCAAAGGCTTTTACTTTATGTGAATTAAAAAAATATAAAATAATCTTAAACAAATAATTATATATAAACCCCAAACCCTAGTATTAAATCAATAGGAAAATCCATAAAAATAAGAAACTACTCAATTTTTTTGAAGAAAAACACAAAATTTGGGTAAAGACGTTGCTCCCAAGCCCCTAATGTCAGGGGAAGGCTCCCCTTTGACCAATGTCAGAAGCTCAAGTCCCACTAAATAGGGGTCAACCCCCGGTTATATTAGAACCCTTATGTGAGCCCAAGGACAATGATGATAAAATCCGAGACACAATCCGCACACAATCCACGTACACCAAAGAAATAGTAAATGCCTAACTTGTAAATTTAAATGGTACGAAGAACAATTTTTGTAATGTAAAAATTACATATCTCTACTACTTGCAATGAAAACGACTTGATGGAAATCAAGGATCAAATACAAACGAGGGGAACCACAAAGAAGAGAAAAACAACCACATATGCACAAGAGATAAAGATTTAGGTGGTTCACTAGTAAAGGCTACGTCTACGAGGATACAATAATTGAGAGCTTTTACTTTATGCGAATTGAAAAAATACAAAATAATCTAAAACAAATAATTATATATGAATCCCAAACCCTAGTATTAAACCAATAGGAAAATCCACAAAAACACAGGAAACTACTCGATTTTTCCAAAAGAAAATATCCAAAACTTGGGCGGTGGCATGGAAGTTGCTCCCCAACCCCTAGTGTAAGGGGAAGGACTCCCCTCTGACCCATGTCAGGAGCTAAGATCCCCTAAAGAGGGGTCAACACCCCATGTTAGATTAAAACCTTACATGAGCCCAAGAACAATGACAAAAGAATTCGAGACTCACAATCCACATACAACAAATAAATTGTAGATGTTTTAACTTTTTGAAATTTTAAATGTTACGGAGAACAATTTGTGTAATGTAAAGATTACATCTCTCTACTACTTGCAACGAAAATGACTCTCGATTGTGACCACCCGGGTTTTTTCTCTTTATTTTTCATAAATGGCCTTACATTTCTACCACTTATAACAAAAATGACTGGATTGTGTCTCTCCATACTTAGACCACACAAAAAATCGGCCTTATTAGTCATTTCAAGCCATTAGTTAAGAGAATAAAAAAAAATGCTAGATTCCAACCGCTAGAAATCCAATGAAAAATGATTCTAGGTCGACCAAATGGTGGGCCAAACATTAATGAGCTCAATGATCTGAAGAGTCCGACATCAAAGTTCTATGATCTTCGCATTCATTGCACATGGTCACTGATTATCGCATTCAGTGCACATGCTTCTCCAATGTTCCATTTAAAGATGATTTTTATTCGATTGGAACCCATCTTGTCCCGAGCCGACATTACTACAGCGCGGGTCCGACTATGACCCGGGATAGGGGAGAGGTATCCCTGTGTTAAACCAAAGGAGAAAATATTTGCTGTCCTCCCCCTTCCAAAAATGCCACTTGGACCACCTTTAAGGGCCCACTGAACTTTTAGATGTTTGTGTGTCATGGTTTAAAAAAAAGGCCCTTATAATGAAAATTACGGCCGTTATAACGGATTCAGATCTCCCCCGTTACGTTACGTACCGTTAAAACACCCAGAAAATAACAGTCTGTTATAATAAAAAATAACGACCATTAGTTTTTAGAAAATTTTGTGAGAAAAATGACCGTTATTTCTGTTATTTTCCATTTTTGAAAATTTGAATTCCAGTGCCATTTTTCAATTATTTCCGTTATTTTCCATTTTTTCCCCTGAGCATTACAATTCGTTATAATGGAAAAAATAGTAACGCCTCCAATCCGTTATACCGTTATAATGGCCCCTTTTAAACCTTAGTTTGTGTTACCTATTGGTAGACCTACATACCCAAAATCGATGATTTCTAAAAGTTACATTTAACATAAAAGAAAATAAACAGAAAATTTCTTAAACAAAAAAATATTTAAATGTATTTACAAGAACAAAAATAACTTTTTTGACATTTACAAGAAAAGGAACTAAACGAAATGACGTCTTTCCCTCACAAAATTAATGCTGAAAAAGTTGACATTAAAGCTGAAAAAGGCTGACAAACGCCCTTTTAAAGGGCATCTCTTAGGTACCTAAGAGACGCCCTTAAAAAGGACATTTGCCTATAGAGGAGTAAAACTTCTGTCACAATACTGAGCCACGTGGCACAATCTTAGTGGATGTTGATCGTATGGATGTTTGGCCAATCACTAGCTGGACCTACGCACCAAAAATAAGCATGATCAGTGGTTTACAAGTGTTGAATTGAAGTTAATTTTCTGTGTTGATTTTAACCGTAGGAATTTGAAAATTATTTGAGTGCAAAGATCCAAAGGTTGTAAATTACTAATCAGGCTTATTTTTGGTTTGCAGGTCAACCGAGGGACTGGCCAAACATCCATATGGTCAGCGTCCACTAAGAGTGTGCTGTGTTGCTTGTATTGCGATAGAAATTTTACTCCTCTATGAGCAAACACCCTTTTAAAGGGAGTCTCTATCACATACGTCCTTTAAAAGGTGTTTGTCAGCCTTTTTCAGCTTTAATTTTTGTCAGGGAGAGATGCCCTTTCAAAGAGTGTTTAGTTATTTTTTTGTAAATGTCAGAAATTAGGATATTAGAATACTAAATCACCAATTACACTAACTTTTGATCCGTATATTCATCAAGAGGTGGACCAAACATCCATAAAGTCGGTGCACCCCAAATAATGCTCTAGGTGGCATTTTGAGAGGGGGACTTCAAACTTTAACGGTCAAGGGACTTAAAAAACTCGGGCTCGGAAGGAGAGTAGCAACCTCTTCTTTCTCAAAAGTTATCCATGTGGTTTTAATTCTTACAAGTAGATGAGGATGACTTAGTTGATGGCTTGATGCCATTCAACATTCCGTGGGTCCCACAACAAAGAAGATGCTTTTTTCTCAATGCACCAAATTTTAGAGAAGTCTAAGAGAGCCCTGTGGTCCATCTCAGCCGAAATAATTTGGTCCAGCCGCACATTCCACTACTGCCATAGCCGAGCCATACATGGGTCAATGGTCCCAAGTCACTCCCGACTTTCGAAGGATCCCACAACCAAGGAAATGCTTTACTCTATGGCCCTGTATGGAAAAGTTTTCAAAAAAAGATTCTTGCCTGGCCCTGTATAGAAAAGTTTTCGAAAAAAAAGATTCTTGCCCCATGAATCTCCATAAAATTTTTAGATCAACACAATTAACGTAAAAGTCCTTTTCTAGAAAACGTTCCTCTGGTAATCCTACGAGTACGAGTACGGATATCAATTTTTACCTGTTTAACCAGAACTAAAAACTCTAGTTTCCATTTCCACTTTTTGGGAACTCACGAAACAAGAACTAGAACCACAACTGAACTGATAATAGTAGTTTTAGTTTTGGGTAGTTTGATATTGGAACTAGGGCCGTCTCGATACAAGTTGAGGCCAAAGGCAAAAATTCTAAATGGGGCCTTCTTTGTATTTAATGTATTAATATAAATAATATTTAATTAAAATTTTAATTTGCTATAATAGAAAATCTTTATCTAAAAACAATTCTTCTCGCTTTTTAAGATGCAAAAATACTAATTAAATATTTGTATTCGAGTTTTGCTAAAATATCATTTCCATTAGATAATATTGCTAATTCATTTAATTTTTTTGGGACATCGTTGATCATAGGTAGGATTTTATCAATTTTAATTTTAAAAAACTTGTTTATGTAGAAGCAACTATTATAGGTATCGTCAATAATATTCGGTAAGCAATGTATGTATTTGAAAAAGAATCTAACATTTTAATATATTTTAAAGTTTATATTGGAGTTTTTATTTTTATTTGTAAAATTTCTCTTAAATCTTTTAACTCTGAATTTACTTCGTTAGGAAGTATCCAAGGAGATGTTGCTTCTCATACTCTGAAGTTCATAAAAAATTTCCAACTATAAAAAAAAATGTCAATTCAATTATAATAATAGAGAATGATAAATAGATAAAAACTTCAAAACCAACTCAATTTCCATAAACATGACCCAAGTCTCATCTCGACTGTTTCGTCAGTGGAGTGTCACTGGGACAGGTCATGGTAGACAAATCATTCTAATCTTAGCCAACCAATTTATAAAAATTTACACTATAACTGATAAGGTTACCCTTTTTGAGCTATGGCCCATCAAAGAGATAATTCATTGTCCACTTAGTGAACAATCGATATCGATGAGTTAGAAGGACCATGTTTAAAGTGCATGGCCTCAGCAATGAACACCATCAACCTCTATATGGGTGTTAGCACCGCCATATATTTCCACTAAACTAAATTGACTTGTTTCATCAAAACACAGATTCTCAAAAGCTTGACCAGATACAAATACAAATAAAACCATAGAAAACCCTATAACAAATGCAGATGCAAACATATAAACCCTAAAAGATCAGAACTTCAAGAACTACTATACAAAGAAAATCAAGCCCTAGATTTCATTTAGTAGAAGTTCAATAGTTGAAATTAAGGAAAGTAAAAGAAGCTGCATTTAATTGGAGTATTAGAATCAACTACATGAGAAACTAGATAAATAGAGAAATAGAGATATTGAAGACTTACTGACGGGTAGATTGAATAACTTGATGCCATGATTGAACTTTGTGGAGGGAAAAAGAGAGTAGACAAGAGGCTTAAGGTTTTGTTTATAGATTAATGGAGGTCTCTCTTTGTTGAGAAGTCTATAATATTGCAGACTTGCAGTGATGGAGGGAGGAAGCTCTAAAATACTAAAGCGGGGGCCTTCGTTTGGGCCTTAGGCAATTGCCTTAAGGTATAGACGACTTTGATTGGAATTGAACCAACAAGAATTATAATTGAACTGAAACTGATATATAAATATAATTTTAAATATATAAATAATGTTAAAATTGTCATATTATCAAGATTGGAACCATTTACTCAAAATTAGAACCGACCAAAACCAAACAATCAATTTTGGTTTCGAATCCATGATTTTGAGAACCAGAACCGTATGAACCAGAATCAATAAGAACTGACAATATTCATTATGGTTTTGAATATCTTAGGGCCCAAACCATTGACACCTCTACCTATAGGGCCTATGTAAGATTGTGGAAAGAGAAGTCTAAAGCATTGTAATACCCTAAACTTTTTTTAGGGGTATTTTCATAATTTATCTGTATAGGGATATTTTGCTCATTTTAAAAGAATTAGGATTTTATTATTTATGTTGATAAAACTTAGGATAAATATCATAACTTACACAGAAAACTATTCTCATGTCACGTAGAATGAAAACTGATAACTAGCACCTAGAATGACTTCTTGACACTTATACAAATTCAATTTCTAGTGTAGGGCCATTTTATGATCATCCGGTAATTTAATTGACATAATAAGATCATAATAAATTTTGAGTTAGTGGGACTAGCAAGAGTCCTAATAGACTGAAACTCTTCGGAATTGGTCATTTTGGACCCTGGTAACACCTATGAACCTTATAATAGAATAACAATAATAGAAAAACTAAAATAGGCATAATTAAAAGTTTCCTTGTTAGATTAGGATTCTTTCGAAACACACTCATTTGACCTCAGAACGACGAACGAACACTTTTGGCACCATCGTACACCTTAATAGACCATAAATATCCAATAATCTCACAAACTTTATTTTTCTTAATTTTAGAACTCGATCTAGGGTTTCCATGAGTTTTTGGACTCAATAACATCATTAAAATGCTTTTGGAGAATTTTTTGGATTTTTGAACTTATTTGTAATTTTGATAATTCGTAAGATTTTTCTACAACTACTAGATAACTTAACACCCTAATGTGTATATATCCTTTAGTACATCTTAATTAATTAATATTTATGAACGTAAGTATACCATAATTTTGATATAGAATAATGTGTGGTGTATGTGGGAGAAAAATATATATCTGGTCAATCCTACATAATCTTTGAGGAATGTTTGATTCGTATCTTGAGGTGGATTTGGTGTTCTGGTTGAATCTCGAGCTTCTGGATCCGATATTCCTCCTTGTTGCAGCTGAACGATCGTTTCCTCCAAGGGTGGTGGTGGTGTACTTGTCAAAAATACTCCGACGCTTAAGTCAGATTGTATTTGATATCCACTGATGGATATTATCCTACGACCACACGAAGTGACTTGACATCCTTATCTCCAAAGCACACTTCGAGTGGGCTAGTTGAAGAACAACCCGAGATTACTCGATTTTACAATACTATTTAAACAACCCATTCACTATTGAGGACCCATAGTTATTTTGCTTCTGCATTTGTTTGTCTTACTTTCATGTTTCTTTTATATTTGGGATTGACCTCTTTAAATAAGTTTATAAAGAATTTTCCATTGATTTATGTGATGTTTTGTTAAGCTTAATATCACATTTATCATGATTTGAATACGGGTCAAGGTTTCAAGATTTGGGGCATGACAAGCATTGTTTAAAAAATGGCTGTTGTAATGAAAATAAAGGTCGTTATAACAGATTCAGACCTCCCCCGTTACGTTAGGTACTCTTTTAGCACTCAAAAAATAATGGCTGTTATTTTCATTATGACGACCGTTATTTTCTGAAAAAAAAATGTTAAAATAACGTACATTATTTTCCATCATAAATTTTATTGAAAATTTGAATTTTAGCACCGTTTTTCTTGCGTTATTTTGTTATTTTCGGTTATTTTCTCCTTTTTTCCATTTTTGTCCCTGTGCGTTATAATTGACGTTATAACGGAAAAACAATAACGCCCCAGTCCGTTATACTGTTATAACGGCCCCTTTTAAACCTTGGTCTAAAGAGTGCCTTATGGTCCAGCTCAGCCGAACGAATGGTCCGGGTGCACATTCAAGAACTGCTACCTATACATGGATAATGTCATAATTTTTTTTTAAGAGAAGTGGTATACACATGGCGTTCAAGGAAACTGCGGCTGGACTATTTCCGACTAGCTCAACCGATCAAAAGATAAATTCAAGTCAAGAAGACCAGATACCTTTCTATACGAAGCAATCTCCGGCCAAAAGGTGAATATAATAATCAAAAGAAGATTGAAAGGCATAAAATAACCAATCAGACTATAAAAAAGATGCCCGGAAGGCCCGAACCGTTCTAGTAAAGGAAATATTTGTGTCATCATCGTGATAACGACGTTTACACGAGAGTCCAGACCGTTGGATGGTATTCGCGGAGTAAAACTTGTGTCACAAGATGTTGTGACGGAAGCCGGTCACAACACTCAATACAAGCCACGCGGCACACGATCAGAGGGCGCTGACCGTATGGATGTTTGGCCAGTCCCTTGGTGGACCTACAAACCAAAAATCAGCCTTATTAGTGATTTACAACCTTTGGATTGTTGCACCCAAATAACGCTCAATAATGTTCAAATTCCCACCGTTAAAATCAACCATGAAAAGAACTTCAATCGAATCGGTTAGAAATCACTGTGTACCAGTCCACCGTGGGACTGGCAAAACATCCATACGGTCATCTTCCTCTAATAGTATGCCACGTGGCTCGTATTGTGTGCTGTGACCGGCTTCCGTCACAACATCTTGTGACACAAGTTTTACTCGTATTCGCGGGGTGAGACGGGACACTTAACGGTCTGGACACCAGTGAGAACGTCCTCCTCAGGACTACAACAACACACTTCGAGAGCCACCCAATGTATTGTCCTCCCACATCCATAATAGGAAAAGCACACTAAGGTTATGCTCCAAAAACGGCAGGAGCGTGGTAGGGGGTGTAGGACCACCATTTCCGGAAAAAAATAAAAAATAAAAAACGGCGCCAAATTCAGTGGGAGCACGACAGCTGTCTTGATTTACACCCCATCAAATCATTCACATCGGAGTGGAGGGATACTGAGATGGAGCCCACCAGAAAAAAATGGAAAAAACCTGTAGGGCAATGACACGTGTGAGGAATGGTGTAATAGGCTAATAATTGCAACCACCGCCCCATTTGACCTTTTATTAGCAATGTACAGTACGTGACAAAGAAGGGAATAGGATAAGAGATGTGTGATGGGGGATGCTTCAAAGTTGTGAAACTTTCTTCTCCATGCTTCTAGGCAAGTTGCATATATGCTTAAGCCCTCACGCAAACTCTCTCTCTCTCTAGTCTTCAAGAAACATCAATTTCTCCTTTGTGTTTTTTTGGATTGTTTTTATCATGTCATGAGAAATTAAAGTTATTATTTTACCTATTACAACTTTAATTAATTAAACACCACAAAAAAAAAAAAAAACTTTAATTAATTAAACAATTTTCATTGGTTGAGCAGGAAAATCTCCTCCCCCTCCCCCTCCAAAAATTATATTAATAATAATAATAAATAAATAAATAAGAGTTGTCAACAAGTTAGGTTTCAAGAAACCTAGACCAAATTCAACTAGTCGGGTCTGTATGTTGGACCCAAAACTACAACTCTAATCTGGTCGAAACTTGCATACCAAGATACAGGGGTAGAGCTAGGATTTTGTTCGGGGGGGCGCCTGCCGCCCCCCTGGCCCCTTCCTAGTTCTATTCCTGCCAGGATACGAACACAACCCAAAATTATATAGTCGGGTCTGTAAGTTGGACCCAAAACTACAACTCTAATATGGTCGAAACTTGTGTACCAAGATACAGGGGTAGAGCTAGGATTTTGTTCGGGGGGCGGAGGGGCATGTGCCCCCTGCCCCTTCCTAGCTCTATTCCTGCCAGGATACGAACATAACCCAATTATATATCCGGACCAAAAGATAGACTCGAACCTGACTAATTGGGTTGTTGGTCTATCAGTTACTTGGTACTATTGACACTTACGCCTCAACCCCAACAAATTTTAAACTAATTAATATAGCATGGCTAGTTAACTTTACAATGGATCAAGATATCTTACTTTTTCATATTTTTATTCTTTCCAAATATAATTCAGAAAGGTCAATAACAATCAATAATGGATATCACTTTGCAATGTGATTTGTGCTTCTATTTTGGACTTATCATCATTTTTGTCAAAGTTATCCTTTATCGTTTTTGGTCCTGTAATTAATTTTGTTGCTCATACTATTGTCCACAGGGCTCTTACTTTTACTACTACTTCCTTGATTTAGAATAGGATGCCCCCTCTCTGGCTTCAGGAAGACATTGAGGAAGGACAACCGATCCAATCTAGGGATTGTGTAAGGTTCTTTTTGCTATTGTAATTTGACTGGCTTACAAAAATAAAGTCAATAATGGATATGGCATTAAATTTTGTATAACCTAATATGTTTGGAGCATTGCCATTATAACC
Organism: Euptelea pleiosperma; assembly: GCA_035048495.1. Lineage (NCBI taxonomy): Eukaryota > Viridiplantae > Streptophyta > Magnoliopsida > Ranunculales > Eupteleaceae > Euptelea > Euptelea pleiosperma. Next base: position 17,279,565 of record CM068550.1, on the reverse strand, counting down.
GTTTTCTAAAATATGCTTTTAAGCACAACCGCAAGATATTTGATTGTACGACTACGGTTTTAAATGGCCCGTTCTAAAGGTCCGTTATAATGGATCACATCAGTCATATATGAGTAAAAAAAAAAAAACGGTCTGAATATTATTATTTTATTAATTAAAAAAAACTTCGATAATGGTTAAAAATAATTTTTATTTAAATGATACAAGTTATTTCCTTGAGCTTTTTTGACCCTAAAAACTATTGAAAGCTTACCCTTTTCAATGCTTAAGTTGTTAACTTGTGCATGTTCTATATGTAAGACTTTCATGGTTAAAAAAATGTACGGACATTATTTAGGAGATAATTTTACTGTCCATTAATCTTTCAACTCGCGAGAAAACGGTTATTAGTAGGAGTACATCTAACAGGCACGGATAGTACCCTTTGTGCTCCGATCCCCATCCTTTCTATAAATAGGGATGTCTGGGGAGTCCTTACTAAATCATCCAAAAACCTTCACTACTCTCCTCTCTCTTCTCTCCTCCCTCCTCTCCTATAGTCCTAATCCTATACTCTCTCTCTCTCTCTCTCTCTCTCTCTCTCAATCATCTTTCCTTATCTACTACAGGGAAACCTTTTCTTATCTGCTACAGGGAAAGAGTGAGGCAGTGGTGATGTTGTTGACAGAAGATAGAGAGCACAGATGATGAAATGCAAGGAGTCTGCATCTCAGTCCTTTGTGCTCTCTATGCTTCTGTCATCACCTTCAGGCCCTCACCCCGTGCTCTACTACCTTTACTTCACAAGTCTACCATTGTTAAGCTTGTTTTTAACTTCAATACTAAGTAGATTAATAGAAATCCCATATACATGTCTGAATTGATTTCCTTTTTTATGTTTTTTTTTCTTCTCGCAGGTCGAACTGGGCGAGTGAATTGGATAAAATCGTCTACCCTTGATTGGTTGTAGATCTTGGGTTTGGCCTTTAGAAGTCAATTTATAGACCATATTTGCATTGGCCAGTTTGTAAGTACTGCCTTCTAATAATTTCTGTAGACAATAATTATCGATGAGGTTGATGATTTGATCGCGGCTCACCATAAGAGAAAGCCTGTCACTAGGCTAACCAGGTGCTAATTGCGTGATGAACTGTTTATTGGGTTTGTTTGTTAATCTGTTTGGCATTTCTGCTTGTGGGTGTAAATTTCTTTTAAAATAAATAATACAGAAAAAAAAAACAAGGTAAAATTTGTTATGCAATCATGTCAATGGAGGCCCTGTATATGGTTGCCCTCAGAAAAGTTTTCTAGAAATATAGGATTCTTACTACCTGTGAATGTGGATCCATAAAAAATTTCTAGATCTAGATCAACACATTTTGACTAATATTGCATTTCTCAATGTGCACTTGCAACTATTTTCCCCTTGTTTTTACTGAATGCAATTGTTGTAAGAGATACCTGTGATTTCATGATCTTTGTTTCTTTTCTCTATTTTTGGTGTAAACTGAAACCTAATTAATCTGCTACCTCTTGGTTGCACCAGAGAGAAGCACCCTCTAAATGATTTATAGGATCAACCTCCAGTGCCCAAGAAACTTTACCCCATCTCACTATACACCGTATTGCATGTATCCATGTTTATATGGTTGCCCCATGATGACTCATGAGTAGTGTGGCTTAAAATCATTATGGTAGGTTCTCTGTATCTACTTTTCGAACACCTTATCTTCTGCAACAGGTTTGGTATATCGACTAAAGTGAGTAGATTATGAGTACATATCTTTAAGAATCTGAAACGAAAGGCTCAACTTGTAACCTAATGTCTCTTTGATACCCTCCAACATGGCTAGGGCTTACTACTGGAATAAAGATTGGGTTAGCCCTAATCCTCCACTTATCCAATAATAAGAACTCATATATTATAGAAAATTAAAATCTTCTTACTCATCAATATATTGGAAGGGCTAGAAGTTTTCTTTCTTTTTAATTAAGTTCTTACTGCGTTAACTGGTTCAAATTTTAGCATGGGCGCATGAACAAGAACCCATTTTGCTAATTTCGATTCCACGAAGTATGCTTGAATTTGAACTAACCCTTTTGGGTGATCTTCTCAGAGGCCATATCCATTTCTTTGTTATGAGCTCAATGACCAATTTAGATATTACAGTTTCATGGTAGAGAATTTTACCTTTTGGAGAACATTCAAACCCCATATACAAGTTCTCTACAATTTTTCAGTTATAAGTTTAATTTTTATTTTTATTTATTTTTGATATGCATAGCAAATCCGTATATTGTTAGGACAAGAAAATACTATAAGCTCAAACTCATCATGGATGATGGGTTTCATGCACCTCTCTACACATCATATGTAGCATTCTTAGATCCAAACCATCAAAACCGTGGGGCACCTCTCAGAAATTGAATAGGCCAAAAACTCCTAATCATTTGACTAATTAAATTTTCCATGGAAATTCAATTCGGATTATTTCCATTGATTTCCAAAAGAAAGTTATTGATTAGACAACCTGGATTATCGAATAAATGGTGATTATTCGGGTGGTGGCTTGTCCCTGGTGGGATTGTGAGCCTGACCAATTGTGTTGGGGGTGGTGGGTTTGCCTCCCTCACCACAGTTGCCAAGGGGATCCAAGGGAGGGGGGTTAACCCCATGAATTAATGTGGTCATTTATTATAATGTTATTACTAATTGATAATATTAATTTCATGGTTTATGACTTCTATTTAAAATACTCAAGGAGAGATTGAGAGCTTTGGTTCTAGAGCTTGTTTATATTTTACAAATGAAGAAGAGGATTGTTCCCTTTATTGGTGATCTTTCATTCTCCATAGTAAACTAGTGATCTTTCATTCCCTTTATTGGTTCCCTCAAAAAATCATTTCTTTGCATGGACCTCCTCTTTGAACAAAATACTCACTTCTGAGAATTTGATTGCTAGAAATTGGATTTTAGTTAATTTTTATGCGATGTACGTATAAGGCAAATGGAGAAAATACAGATCATCTACTTCTACATTGTGACTTCGCTATACATATATGGTCATACTATACTTTTTAGGTCAAGTGGATCTCCTTTGGGTTATGCCAGAGACCATAGGGGCTCTAGTGGATGAGTGGCCTAAGATGGACCTATCAAATAGGGGGAGACTCCTTTGGAATACTGTTTGATGTGATTTGGGGATTATGGTGGGAGAGAGAAGTATGAGGGTCTTTAGAGGAGAAGAACGCTCAATCCATCCCTCCTTCATAGTTGGGTAAGTATATCCCTCAATATGAGAGGCACCTTCTTTTGTGACATGGTGTTCAGGTTTAATGCCATGTTGGTGAAATAGCTGGGTGCGATTGTATCTCTGAGATCTTCTTGATCTCCTTATATATATCTATATATATATATATATATATATATAGTTTGATTGTTTCTTTTTCATTTGTTTTCTTTCTTCCTTATATTTTCGCATCCCAAGGTTGTGTGTTCCCAGTCCCCTAATTCCCAAGCGAACACGACATGATGCATAGCGAAGATAAAACCCCTTATCATCCATGATGGGGATATAATTCCTCAAAATAGATCTACAAAAAGTTTTATGTACATATAAGCTATGGTAATTAGTGTGAGGTCATATTAATTAAACTGATATTTTCTTCATCATAATCGTTTCTTCTTCTTCTTCTTCTTCTTCTTCTTCTTCTTCTTCTTCTTCTTCTTTTGTTGGTTTATTTTTTTCTCTTTTTGTGTGTATATGTGTTTGTGCCACACTAGTCGGGTGCCATGAAATTTCTTTTTCTTAATAGAAGTGCCGGCCATAAGCACGTGCACGCGCTTGTGTGTCGGTGGATAAACATAAAGTAGAGGGGTGGGGTCATGATCATTGGACCATGACCCCATGAACTACAAACTAGCTTACAACTGTTAAGATGGGTTGTCAGTAAATATTCTTGTACATCTGTTAAGATAGACATCATAAATAGTGCATTTTTTTTTTGTTTTGTGGCTATAGTATATCATATATGGATAGAGCGGAATGCAAGAAATTTCAGTCAGATTTAAAAGCATGTATGGATGTTGCATCTTTCAAAAAGTAGTTGATAAGGTATTTTGCAGCTAACATCAAGTTTGAAGATGGTAGCGATTTGAGACCGATTCTTGAATGATGACATCTTCCAATATTGATGGAGGAATTGTGGTAGCTACAGAAGTAGCTTTCGCCTACGATCTTATCCTTGTGAAGGAGATGAAATACATTTGGTGGAATTTCGAAGATATTCTTAAATGAACGATCTTGGGTTCGAGCATAAAATTATTAGCTTGTCTATTCCAAAGGATTCCTTGATGGCTTCCAGTGGTATTAACAAGTCTTTACTCCTTGGCTATGGAAAACCAGAAGAAGAGCTATTCTCTAGAATCTCAAAAGCTTTTCCTGGAGATATATTTGACCCAAAAAATATCTCAAAGATTCAGTCTTTGCTTTTCATAATTAAACCCCTTTATGATTCATGTTGTGATTTGATTGACTGGTCACGACTTCATCCTGTCCAATGTTTCAAATATATAACGAAAGTAGACGGTTAACGGTAACGTACTTCGACTGCTATTCACCATTAAAACCGATATTATTAATATCTATTATAATGTTATGTAGTCTGTATTAATTAATTCTTATTTTTCATTACTTTTGCAATAATTTATTATTGAAATTATGTTTAAATGCTAATAAAATTATATTTAAATATTAGTATCGGTCCAAAAGTAACCATATTACAGGGATTTAACGTAATGGTGCATGACCAATTACCATTCTAACGCCTTATTAATTCTTATTACAGCAGTTGCATGCTAAACTTAAAACCATGGTTTAAAAAAACAGCCATTGTAACGAAATAACAGCTGTTATAACGATAACACCCCGACCCCGTTATGTTTTTCCCATTGTAATGCCCAAAATAATAAAAAAAAATGGGATATCCATTATAACAGACGTTATTCCCATTACAACGGTTGTTATTTTGAAAAAATAAAACATTTTTTTTTATCATCATTGAGTTTCTGACATCTTTATACTCAGACCTGACTGATGTGACATAACAGTCATTATGTAACATTCCGAGACCATTATAATCTTATAATTACAACGGGCCATTTAAAACCTTGGTTATAAATGTACATAAAGTTTTTCAGAACAAAACTCTTTGGCTAAATCCTTTTCTACAGGACTTTTCTGTGGTCACCACACAGGGCCTTAACGTCATCTTTTTTTTCCTTACATTTTTTTATTATTTTAGGTATTTTCGTAACGTCCCCCTGAAATTTGAAGATAATTAGTAATACCCCCTTATATTTATAAACTTTCGAATTACCCCCTTTATATTTCAGTCCCTGTGCATTAAAATGGCCTTGAAAAATAAAAACACACGCAGCAGCCTGTAAATTTCAAGTCCAACCATTGAAAAGAGGTTCTAACCCCCACACACCGAAAGGTTTGAGTCAACTTTTCATCCTTGTGGAGAATGGTGATTGCGTAGATGAAATTTGGCCAAGGGCGGTTGAGATACTTTTAGGGGCTAGTGGTTCAAGGTGTGCAAAGATGACATGAAGGAACAAAATTTTGAAGCGCCATGATTTGGTGCATAATTGTCTTGGGACAAAAGAGAGATTCCCTTGGTCAAGTCATTTTGTCAATGGTACCCTTCACAACCATATCTTTCGGTGCAACTTGGGATAGCTTGAAGTAGCTATTTGGGCGAGAAGTACTGGATCAAATCTCTCACTTTTTAAGAAAAAGGCAACCGAGCTCTTTATGGCACAACACACTACTTTTCTTGGGAAGTTGCAAAGTGGCTCCAACGGCTAGAAGACCCCCAACGACTAGATGCTCTCCCCCTTTAAATAGCTTGTTACTCTTTTTGAGTGATTCCCCCTACGTAGGGTGAGTGAGTCTCCTTTAGCTTATTTTCTCTTAGTTGAATTTTCTGTATTCTTGTCTTAAGAATTCACAAAGTTCCTTTAGTTTTCTTTCTCTCTTGATCTACATCAAATTTGGTATCAGAACGAGCTCGATCTTGATTCATCATGGCAAGAGGACGAAGGAATCAAACAGATCCACTTCAAGTTGCCTACCTCTGTGAAGAAGTCAAAGAATTAAAGCAAGAAAATAATAATAACCTACAACGAATGATGCAAGAGGTTTTGCAACGGCTTCCCCCATATGCCCCTACAAGTAATCCGATGCTTTCTAATACATTTGGGGGATCAGATAACCATTCAACGCCCCTGATATATTCAAGAGTACCACTCTGAATCTTCAAGTTCAACTAGAGCTCCAACAACACCACCCCCACAACAAGCACCACCACAACCGACATGGGTGATAGAGCGTTAAAAAATGTCGATAAGAGTATTCAAGTGGAGGTACCATATTTTCATGGTAAATTTGATCGCGAAACTTATGGTGATTGGATTGCTTCTCTTGAATCTTTCTTTCGATGGAAATATTTATCGAAAGAAAGGTAGGCAAAGGTCAGCTCTTAGTTTGGTAGCAACAATACCAACTATGGGGATAATGAAGTTATTTGTGACACCGATGAAGATGATGAGGCTCCCCATGAATTATGTGACCTCGATAGTGGTGCCGAAAGCATTGTCATCAGATAAGTTTTAGAAGCTCCAAAGAGCCTTGAAAATGATCCGATTAAGTACGTAATAACATCTTTAACATTTTTTTGCACTTTTTATAATGGTAAATGCCCAATTTTGATTGATTTTGGTAGTTTTGAAAATATGGTAGCAAAAGAAATGGTTAAGAAATTATAATTATCATGTGAACCCCCTCTAAAACCTTGCAAAATTTCTTAATTCAAAAAGGGTAGTGAAGTACCTATCAAAGAAAGGTGCTTACTAATTTTCCATTGGAAAGTATTGTGATGAACTTTGGATGAATGTATTGTCAATGGATGCATGTCATGTATTGCTTGGAAGATCATGGCAATATGATCACAATGGTCATCATATTGGGAGGAAGAATGTTTATTCTCTTTTTCTTAATGGTAAAGAGTATATATATATATATGTCTTGACTCCTTTAAAATAAATTCCATCACGCACGTGTCTCTAAAAAGGAACCAACCAATCTTTTATCTCTCAAAAATTTTAAAGAGACATACAAAGAGAGTCAAGTAGCTTATGCCCTCATTGTTCATAGTGTCATTGAGGAAAAAGAGCATAAAGAAATATTTAAAGGCATGGAGGAACTCTTGAGTGAGTTTTCCAATGCTATACCCGATGAATTACCATCTATGCGTGAAATTCAACACCGAATTGATTTAGTTATGGGTGTTACTTTGCCAAACTCACCTGATTATCAAATGAGTCATGTGGAACATGCCGATTGTATGGGGTTAAGACCTCGAGAAATGGCTCACGCATCACTCATCTTCTCTTTGCAGATGATTGTATGCCGTTCACTAAAGCCTCCCTGCCTTCCATCAGAACCCTGCAAGGAATCCTTGATAAATATTGCGAAGCGTCTGGTCAACTTCTGAATCACCACAAATGCTTGATGACCTTCTCCAACAACATCCCGAATGAAATCAGAAGAGCCCTTTCGAGGAATATGGGCATTAATCCACGGTTTCCAAATGCGACAAATACCTTGGAGCCCCCTGATCACGGGTAAAACTAACAAGTCAACCTTCAACTACATTATGGAGAGGGTCCATAGCAAACTTCAAGGATGGAAAAGCAAGCTTTTGTCCAAGGTGGGCAAGATAACCCTCGTCAACTCAGTCACATCAGCTATTCCCTGATACACTGTCGAACTTCCTCTTCCCCAAAGCCATCAGGGATGACATTGAAAAAAAAGTCAACGAGACTTTCTATGGAGGAACAACAGTTCTTCCAAGGCTTTTCCCCTCATATTGCTTGGAAAAGAATCACCAAACCAAAGAGACTTGGAGGGCCGGGAATTAGATCTGCCAAGCATGTCGATTTGGCATGCATGCATAGTGAAACTTGGTTGGTGCCTAGTTCAAGGTGAGCATAGTCTGTGGTCTAGAGTCATGGAGGAAAAATACCTCAAAAGGGAAACATTGCTCCAATGCAAAACCCCATCCAATTCATCTTTTGTGTGGAAGGGATCCTTAAAGGTACAGAAATCCTCAACAAAGGAACTAGATGGAGTGTTGGCAATGGAAAGGACATAAATGTCTGGCTACAACTAGGCGGAAGAAAGGCCTCTCATAGAGCATGTCCCTCAACACCTGAAGGAGTTCCTCAATGTAGAACTCACAGTCAAACTGATCAACCACACAAATTTCTCTTGGAACCTAGACCTAGTCAAAAACCTGGTCCCAGGCCAGACTTGGAAAGCATCAAAGGGATCTAGATCTTAAGAGGAATCTCTTTGAATGGGAAAAGAATCTGATGGTAAGTTTTATGAAGTCTTTGCAGCACTACATAGTCACGCTAAATGAGGAGGATAGTCTTTCTTGGGTCCATTTCAAATCTGTATGCTTTTCAGTGAGCTCTTTTTATGACTTTCTCTCCTATTCTTTTTCTGTTAATCCCTTTCTCTGCCCCAACATATGGAAAGCTAGAATTCCTTCGAAAATCCGTTTCTTTGGGTATTCTGTTTAAATAAATTACTCACTGTTAAAAACTTGATTACTAGGAAATGGATTTTGTTTAATTTTTCTGTAATGTGAAAGACGAATGGGGAAGATACGGATCATCTACTTGTACATTCTGACTTTGCCTCCCAGATCTGATCCTATTTCCTGACTCAATTGAGCCTACTATGGGTTCTTCCAAAGTCGATTGGAGCTCCATTGGATGGATGGCCCAAGATAGATTTATGAATCAGGGGAAAGATCATGTCAAGAATGGTGCATTTTGTAGTGATTTGGGCATATAGTTAGAGATAAACAAGAGAGCATTTAAAGGAGAAGAATGTTGGGTGCATGACACTATTATTAACACCAAGGCCTTCCTTTACATTTGGGGCAGCATACATACCGAATGGAAAGGCTCTTTTTTTAGCGATTTGATAGTCAGGTTCGATGCATTATTCTTAGAGAAATAACTTTGTGTAGAGTTTCGGCTAGTTGGCTAGCTTGTTGTTTCGACTTGGGAGTTTCGGGTGGTTCTAGCCTTCTTTTTGGTTTTCCTTTGTCTTTAATCTTTTATGTATCCTTTAGATCTTCTTGATCTCCTCTTATATATTATATTGGACCATAAAAATATATATATAAACTCAGTCGCTTATGACATCCTAGATGCAACCTACTATTAGTCCGATGTCACGTGGATTTTTTTTGTGCTGAAGTTGCTCTCTCGTGGCATCGTGGTTCGAATAAAAGTGAAGTCGCAAAAACTACAACTTGAGTTAAGTTAGCTAATAGAACCTGAGTTAAATATATATTTTTGGTATGCACATGGCCTGTTTTTATTCGATCCACAATGCCACGACAACAGACACCTTCACACGTACATCGCATCTGAGTGGATCTTTGGTCGAAAATAATTTTGCACATGGGCAGGGTTGCTATCATTCCTAGGTGGTGTCATCAAGTCCAGACCGCTGATGGTCCTCGTGATTCACAACCCACGCAAAACCCATTCGAATTCAATTCTATAGATCCAAATTCCATCCCTATTTTATATGGTTCTCTTTTCAGGTGTCAAATCCGGTAAAAAAAAGAGTGGACCAGGTGGGATCCATCTCTGGTCAAACATGCTCCATTTAATGCCATGTTGGTCACGAATGGATTCTTGCCATGCTTATACTGTGAATATAATCCTTAGCACAGAAACCCGCCTTTCGACATGTTTGGAGTGTTGCCATGGCCCATGGATGAAATGTGTTGCTGCATCCTGAGTTCATAGTTGATGATTTAACTTGTTATTCCAGCTCAAGTTGACCCAAAATCATCAATGTGAAGACACGCATGGCACCTTCGTAGAATTCCTCTTCAAATGGTGAAGTATTATTCCCAAATCCTAAGAGATCTTTACTGGCTTTAGGAAAGGGAAATATGGCATCCATGTGGGGTACCCCAATCACATAAATTTAGCAACTCGAGTAGGTTGACAACATGAAGATTTCCAATATCCAATAATATACTCTTGGAATAGGGGTGCAACTTGGACGCCCAACATTAGGTCAAGTTGGGCTTGGTTTGGGCTAGACTTTTCCTACTTTGGGTTGGGCTAGGGCTGGGAAATCAGAGCCCAACATTAAGTACTCATGTTGGGTTCGGAATCGGACAAACCGACCCAACCTGATCCTCACCTCTATTATAAATATGTTACTTATAATGTAAAACTTTACCCATTGCATTAAACTAAAAGAAACAAAGCAGCCAACAAAAAGAAACCACACCTACTCCTGATTAGCATTGCCCTCATGGGTCACCAAAGATGCTAACCACGGAGGTAAGTCAGAGATGTACCCACACTAGATAGCCCATCCAGCATTAGTGTAAACTTCCACATTGGTAGCTCAAGGAGTATATACAAACGAAAAACAAGAAACCAAATCCAAAATGTCAACAGCTAGAGCAATCGAAAGTTTTTCAAGGGAGGATGATCCATCCCGCAACGCAGCAACAACCATTTTTGCATCTGACTCCACCATAATGCCCGTCCTGCGGATAGCTACTCGCTCGGGCTTGGGCTGGGCTTACAGATTACAACTCGAGTTGGGTGGGCCCGATCTCTTGTTAGGTTGGGCTTCCATTCTCTAGTGAGAATTTAATTTCTTTCCATCAGGCCCATGATGTTCCCCCCCTCATTTGGGCCCAACAGTCGAAGATTTCCTCTCTCTCTCTCTCTCTCTCTCTCTCTCTCTCTCTCTACGTCCCACCACTAATCATATGAATAGAGCCCCGCCATTAGCTCAGGATTAGAGTGATGAAGACGTTTTGCTTCACTAGATCTCTTGATCTTGATCAAGTGCTCCATATCCAACAGTTGTGAATGATTTTTAGGTATTCGTAGTTTTGTATTCATTGATTTATTATTTGATCTAAATCTTGATTCAATACATGCATGGGTTCTACATCTATTATGTGTATCTTCAGAGCAACTCTAACCCACGTCTCCAAAAGCTGGCTCCAAAAGGGAATCTACTCCATATTTGGAGATAGAGACACCCCTCAAAACGTGTTGTACTTCAATGGTCACACCTCTAAAAAAGCATTCTTTTCCATTAAGTGATTTCTAGACGTTGGATTAGATTATTATGTGAAGATGGACTGATTTTAACCGTGGGAATTTGAGCATTATTAACCATTTTGGTTTGTAGGTCCACCTAGGGATTGGAAAAACATCCATACGGTCAGAGTCCTTTAAGAGTATACCACGCAAGTATCCATAGGTGAATGGTGCCAAAGGTTGCCACGTGGCATTTTAAAATGTAAATATCAAAATATTTGAAAAAGGACACAAAATGTATTTTAAAATTATTCTTAACAAAGTTGAAAGGGATACAAAAGGAATTATTTGTTTAGAAGATTAGTACAAGGTTAAAAAAGCACAAATGTTACATATGGTGATACACACGCCCAGAAGCATCATCATGGACGATGGCTAGTACTAGATCGTTATGAAATACAGACAGGTCCAAGAAATTACAACCATTACTTCCTAAGGAAGATGCCAAGAAATCAGCCCCCCGATTAACTGCACGAGGAACATAGTCTATTCCGATATCTTCAGAGTGACCCCAGCAACCTTGAAAAGTATGAATCATGAGTTTGTGCACTCTCCAAGAAACTATAGTTTCTCCTCCTTTTACAATCCCTACTGCACACATAGAATCAGACCCAATCTGAATATTCTGAATATTATTAGCTACAGCTAATTGGAGTCCCTTAGCTATCGCTTGAAGCTCATGATAGATGACCAACACTTTTGAACAACCACCTTCATAGGCAAACATAGCAACGCCCCTAGAATCATGAACTATACCTCCACAGCCCCTGCTCCATTAACTTTGAATAGGCCGAACTTGAGTCGACTATAGTTCAGATTTGATCCATATGGGCCGAAACCGGCCCATTTGAAAGACCCTTAAATGGTTCGGTCTGTGCAGAAACCAAACCATTTGAAAGACCCCTTAGGCCGTGTTTAATTACCGAGTGGGAAAATTGCATTTTCCTTAGGAAAACACAACTGTCCATTGTTAGATGTCCGGTATAAATCTGTATAATTTTCCCTAACAAGCCATTTAAATCTGGATAATTTTTCCTACTAAGCCCGGAATTCATTTCCCATCCAGATAGGTGAGAATTCATTTCCACCTGAAAATACACTTTTATTTTCTCGCATGATTGAAACGTGTTCTCAGTTGCAATCAATCAGCCATTTAAGGGCATTTCCCATATGTATTTTTTTCAGGAAAATTTTCCGTGCAATCAAACACAGCATTAGATGTTATGCATCTGAATGAATTTATTTCAGATTAGTTTTAATGGGTCTGTGTGTTGGATGGACCCATTTCAGAAGAAATTTTTTGAAATATGATGACAGACCAATATAGGATTCACATGGCACTCTTAGAGAACCCCCACCATATGGATGTTTGGGTTGCCTATATACCATAAAATCAGGCTGATTAATGATTTCTAATCGTTGGATTATAGTATCTTTAGTGCCTTTTGGTGGAGGGCTTTTGTGGTTGCCGAATGTTTTGACTTTGGAATATGGATGTTTGGGATGCCTATGTACTGAAAACAAGCTGATTAATGATTTCTAACCATTTGATTATAGTTTTTTGTGCTTTTTGGTGGAGGGCTTTTGTTGCTGAATGCAAGTTCTGAATTTGCTATAGTGTAGTGTTGTGTAATTATGCTTTGGTTATTTTTATCCACTATGGAACCTATCAATGCTAATTTGTTGTTTGGGTGAATTTGTTGTTTGGGTTGTACTTTCTTGGAGATCATCTTCACAAAAGTTCAAATCATTCTGACATTCTTAGACTGGTTTAGAAGTTGAAGAATTATGGACCGTCTATTTTTACAGTTAAATTGAAGACTACACTTGATGGGGTTAGAAATTTCAGAATGGGCTGATTTTTTGTAGGAGTGATTTATATGGTGAGGAGATCATCCTCACCAAAAATCAGCTATTGATTCATCTTCCATGTGGGTACGCCAATTTTTTGTTGTGGAAAATGTTGTGAAAATTGATTCATCAGCAATTTTTTGGACCATTCAATTGCACCGTTAAATTTAAGTCCATATTTGATATGTTTAGAAGTTTTAGAAATTGCTGATTTTTAGTGAAGATGATCTCCATGGTGAGGAGATCATCTCCACCAAAAATCAGCCCTTAACTCATCCGTATGTGGGCCCTACGTCCATTAGTAAGAATAGCATGAGTCATTATATCCCAGCCCTATATATATAGTTTGTAAGTCGGGCTCTGGTTGGGTCAGGTTGGGCCATGCCCCAACCCTAACCCAACCCTAATGTCGGGTTCAACCCGTCGGGCTCGGGTTGATCCCGCCCAAGTTGCAGCCCTACTATTTAGTTATCTCACTTCGAGAGATGGGGTTGACTCTCAAAGATAATTAATCTGATGGTTTATCTACCAGTTGGCTCGCTGATCACTTCCTAAGTGCTTCGATATGTTAAAGGTCAACTACAGTGCTCAGGACTGTAAGTGAGACTTACATGAGTTCATAACTCTACTATACTTTGCATTATACTTGATTTGTAAATTGTTGATACTGGATGGATTGTTAGTAGATGGATTATATCGATTACATTTGGATGCTTTACCTTCTTCTTATTTTAAGCATTTTCATATAAGTGTGAACTCTTCAATATTATGGCACAAGAGGCAAGTACATCTATAAGAAGCATCTTGAGTTACTCAATAAAGATGGAATCTAGATCTTTAGACTTCTTCGACTTTCACACGCGAAAACTGCGTGGATCAAAGGAAAGTTGACTAATAAACAAAATTATAGGCCACTTTATCAGTGATTAGATATCTCATTCATCACAAGTCATAGATGTCTATAAGCTTTATGAAGTGAAAGTGAATAAGCATTTGGGTCATAAGATTAAAGTTGTTCATTCTGATCGAGGTGGAGAATATTATGGAAAGGTTAATCACAATGAAGTGAATCATTGAATTGTCTGAAAGAATAGGTAATTGTTCCCCAATCACTACTTGGGAACACTAAAATAGAATTTTGTGTCTGAAAGTTGGAATCGATCATATCAGGATACAATTTGGAGTATGTTGAGCCATTCGGATTCTCTTCACTGTTTTTGGGAGGAGGCACTCAAGGTAGCTATGTACGTTCTTAGCGCAGTCTTCTGTAAGGTAGCACCAAAACTCCCTTCAAGTTTTAGTTTGGGAGAAAGTCGAGCTTAAATCATTTGCATGTTTGGGGGTGTCCGACTGTGACACTTTACAACCCAGATTTGTACAACCCAGGTTTTGGCTTTAAAGCAGCATAAATAGATGTACCCACAATGAGGTTGGTCAATTTGTCTAGATCATTGTTTAAAATATGGCCATTATAACGGTAACTGCCGAACCCCGTTAAGTAATTTTAAAACTTAAATCCAAAAAAAAAATGGCTTTTAGGATTATAAAGAAAATATTTTTAAATAATAAAAATAAATATTCTGAACATTTTTTGACTCAGACGTGACCTGTTAAAATGGTCATAGAGGTGCCGTTAAGGTACCGTTATAACGCTATAACGGATAGTTTTCGATCTGACCAATAACACGACCAGAGCTCCCAGGCAGCTCCCCATTTTAGGAATTGTGCAAGTCTTAACCAAATTACATAGTTCCATAAAGCATCTCCACCCATACTTAGGCCGTGTTTGATCACCAAGTGGGAAAATTGCATTTTCCTTAAGAAAACACAACTGTCAATTGTTAGATAGCCAGTATAAATCTGTATAATTTTCCCTGACAAGCCATTTAAATCTGGATAATTTTTCCTACTAAGCCCGGAATTCATTTTCCATCCAGATAGGTGAGAATTCATTTTCACCTAAAAATACACCTTTATTTTCTCACCTGATTGAAATATGTGTTCTCAGTTGCAATCAATCAGCCATTTAAGGCATATCCCAGATGTATTTTCTTGGAAAAATTTTCCGTGCAATCAAACACGGCCTTAGTTTATTAATCTCTACCAAAATTCAAAAGAAAATAATTGTAAGACACTAGAAGGGAATTTCATAATTTCTAGCTACCACAGAATATTTATGTTTATAATCTAACCGAAGATTAACAAACAAATATACTACACTAATTAGTTTTCAACTTCTTAAGCTCCTTGATTACACACACACAAAAAAAAAAAAAAATGTTCTTAAGCTCCTTGAAGGGATTCGACATCGTCGTTCTTCACGTCCTCTCTGAACGAATATTTGTGAAGGTTCCGCGTAACAGCGGTGGTTGTATCCAAGAAATACAGCACACCCGACAGCATGCAGCAACACACAAACATGGGTATGGGCCCGAAAATCCAAAGGAAGAGGGGGAACGAGAGGTAGAATGCTCTCAATCCGAGAGACCAAAAGAAGCTTCCCCGATTCAAACTTCTTGCAACGTATGAAACTGCCTCTCTGTCTCTTGATGTTGGCAATGTCACCAAGAAGCTAACATGGGCATAGTATCTAATAGACTGCACATTACAAAGAAAGGCAAAGAGGAAGCAGACCAAGATTGCGAAGTACTTGACCGATGAGACGAGGTAGGTCTTATTGCCATAAACCAAGTCTGATGATGGATGGGAGGAGCTCGATGTGCTACTCACAAATACACCGATGATCGAACTGAGAGTGATCGCCGTCGTTGCTAGTAATGTGGATGCCATTATATTGTTCCGGATTGTTTGAACTGCCAAAACTCCATTCTTCAGAGGATCCTGCAACAATGTACCAAACATATCAAGTTTATTTTTGTGAATCGACCCTTTCGCGAACCAGAAAAAATAGGAATACAGAACAATCACACGGACACAACAGATTTACGGGCAGTAGTGTGTCTACTTCAGACGAGAAGAGACTTAAATCTTTAAAATTTGTTCGAAATCTTTAAAATTTGTTCAAGCTTTTAAATATGCACCACACCAGGGAGTTTTTGGTTACTGATTTAGGTCTATTCATGAATGTTTTAAGTGTGAAATAAATACACAAACTATGAACCACCAGGCAGGGCTGTCTTGATACAAATTGAGGCCCAAGGCGAAAACTCTATATAAGGCTTTTTTGTACATTTCATATATATGGTATTAATTAAAAAATTAGCTCAAAATCTTTATATAAAAACTATTCTTGATAATCACAAACTAGAGACAAAATTTAGATGCAGAGGACTCCCATGGCCCTTCATAGATCAATTTTTGGGCCCAATGACTGTGTGGATGTTCAGCCCACCTATCGTAGATCAAATTTTGGGCCCAATGACTGCGTGGATGTTCAGCCCACCTATCGGTGGATAAACACTCTAAAAGTTAGCATGAATGATGATTTCTAGCCATTGGATTTACTACCCAAAAAAATGCTTGAATCCAACGGCTAGAGTTATGTTCTAAAAGTACTAAATCTATGGCTATAGATAATCAATCAGGTTGATTTTTGGTTTGTATATTCAATAAGGGGTGGGCTAAAAAATTCATGTGGTTAGTAGGACCTGGGCTTGGGGCCTTAGGCGACCGCCTTAATGGCCTTAAGGTAGAGACGGCCCTGCCACCATGAGATCATCACCATAGAGGTAGGCAAGAATTTAGTAAAGTCAAGATGCTTAAAAAATATAAAAGCAAGCTAACTTGATTTCTAAGTTCTTTAAAAGCAAGGAGTTCTGAGGACCTAAATATTTGGACATAAATTTTCACCCAAACTCCTCAGGCATGGATTCCCAGAATCTAACAGTGGTTTTGCTTTGGCAAAAGTGAATGGGAGTCAATACTTCAACTACGTTTGGATCCTCGGGATCCACAGACAAGATTTTCGGTGAAAATTTTATGTCCAAAAATTAAGGTTCGCGGATCCCGAGCCTATTTAAAATCAACTAGTGGGGGCATGATCACCTCTAAGATTCCAATGGTTGAGTATTCTTTGAAACACCAGTAAAATAAAATAGGGGCAGTTTTGAAAAATGTAGCAACTCAAGGGACAACTTCTCGTCCTTTATCCTTAGTAAGGACTGGCTATCAGTGGGGCACAAATACCCGCACCATTTTGATTCCAATCGACGATCCTGATCATCTGATATTTTGACTTTTCTTTAGGCCCTTGAATGATTTAATTGGGAGAATACTTTTGATCACAGTATTAATGGTGGGTTCATGTTCATCCAACTGTGCAAGATAATACTTGACATTCCAATTATTTCATGGGAACAGGTTCTCTGCACAGACAATGCAGAGAAATCTCCACAGTCAAGGTTTTCTTGTTTGTGGCAGCTAAGGTGACCCGCCGAACCAACCGAGGAGACTCCTCTGCACTGTCTGTGTAGAGAATCTTTTCCCTTACTATTATCAGTTTTTAATGATAAAAAAGGGTTTTATTTTATTTTTTTCTTCAGAATCTCGATCTCTCCAGAAATACCCAACAGAGAATGCAAGAAAAAAAAAAAGAAAAATATATATCAAAAATTAAGATAAAAACATGTCAATATAAATAAATTTTATAATTTCACCAGAGAGAGAAAGGGAAGAGAGACTTACGGCCATCATGGAAATGATCCATTGCTTCCTGCTAAGTGCATTGAGACCTATGACGGTTCGTCTTGGGGTGCGTAGGATTGTTATTAAAAGCCACCCGTTATAGATAGTCATCATCAACAGACCCAGCGGAACTAGAACGAAATCAAGGTGCTCCTCCTCCATCGCGACGCTTTGTAGCACTAGCAGCTGTCAAAAAGAGTCGTCTCTCTCTCTCTCTCTCTCTCTCTCAAGTCTCAAGTCTCAACATCGATCATCAGAATTCAGAAGTGAAAAGGAAAGGAACCAGCCGAGCGAATTCCCTAATCTTCCTTTTTGCAAACGAATTGACTAAAACACCCTCGTTAAAGTATCTTATTATTAAAAAGTTGTTTACTACTGGGATTGGTTTTCTTGGTAATTAAATAATTGTATTGGAAGCCTTTTTTAACGGATTCTATTTTATAAGGGAAATTGTTGCCGTTATCCTGAGGAGGACGCCTCCCTATGCCTAGTCCATTGATTGATCCCATCATTTCCCAATTTTGGTCTATAGGACCATCCAACGATCTTAACCAAGGGAGACGACTTCCTCATATGACAGCATCGTTTTTAGCATTTTCGATGAAAAAGTACTCTAATCCTACAGATAGAAATCACCAATCACGCCGATTTTCCGTGTGTAGGTACAACATGGTGTGGGCCAAACACTGGCCCATGGGCCCGAAAGTCTACTACGTGGCAATTTAAGGGACCTCTGCATCAAAATTTTGATATAGAAGTCTGCATCATAAAACGGCTCCCTTTGCGGTTCAGATTGATGGGTAGGAAGACCACGTGTATGCTGTGGGGGTGCCCCGCTTCAGTAAATGCAACCTACAAATCGAACAATAAGACAACGAGTAAAACTTCAGCATTCGCTGCTAAGGAAACCGGAAAACTTTATT
The DNA here is from genome assembly GCA_035048495.1 of Euptelea pleiosperma. Taxonomy (NCBI): domain Eukaryota; kingdom Viridiplantae; phylum Streptophyta; class Magnoliopsida; order Ranunculales; family Eupteleaceae; genus Euptelea; species Euptelea pleiosperma. Next base: position 17,260,938 of record CM068550.1, on the reverse strand, counting down.
CTGTGGAGTATTTTTCACATGTGGATCGGAGGAGCACATATAAACGAGTTACTTGGCATGGCACACTCTTTTAGGCCCACTAAACCATGTATAATTGGTCCGCCACTTGATGGACCTACACAGCAAAAATAATCCTGATAATATTGGTCATTTCTAGCCGTTGAATATAAACTTTTTTGATCATTGGGTGATTTCTAGTCATTGGATTTGAACTTTTTTTCGGACACTCAGATTGAATGGGTAGCTAGAGATTACCAATCAGGCTGATATTTGGTTTGTAGGTCCGACAAGTAGTGGGACCATCATTCTCGAGTCAGTGGCGGGCTCGAAAGAGTATGGTACGTAGTTGGAAGTTTGGAACATATTATGACTCCACAGCTCCACAGGGAAAATACTCCACAGAAACCAACCAAAACTGAATCTTAATTGAACTTGTACTGTTCATCTCTTTTGAGACTTGGAAGGAAATTTCTAAAGTCCGGATAAGTAATCCTTTTCATTACAGAGAAAAGCTTATGAGTTGTCTAATTCTCATACAACTGCTCGACAGCCATCTGATCTTCATCGATCATATCGCTATGATGGAACTTCGTAGTGAACAATCATGATCAAGGGTTGTGATCGATCCTACCAAGGTTCCAGCAGCTTATCCATCGTAGGAAACACATAGTAAGCAAAGACACAAAAGACACGTTTTTAAACCGTCGGTCTTCAACTACGAGTCTTGAATTCTACAACCTTCTCTCTCAATCTATATAAATAGGGGACAATACCTTAATTTCTTGTAACATTTCCCAACAAACGCTTCAAACATGGCCGACCATAGACATCCACCACCACCTGATCCTTTTGCACCACCACCGCCAGGGCCACCAGGTCCCTATGCTCCACCACCGCCTGGACCACCAGGTCCCTATGCTCCACCAGGGCCACCCAGTCCTCCGCCACCTCCTGGACCACCTGGTCCACCTCCACCACCGCTCTTTGATCCAAATGCTCCCCCTCCGCCGCATCGTCCACCACCGCCCGGGCCATATCCTCCGCCACCTTATTAGCAGTTACCTATGGTGCATGTTGTCGGGAATTTAGTAATCATGTGGATAGACTATGTACTTACTGTTCGCTTCATCAGTTGTATTTGGATGCAATTCGAGAGGATTGTGTTTTATGAATGTAGTAATACGGGAAAATACGAATAATGTAACTTTCGTTAGTTCAACCATCATAATCATTTCTTGTATTATTTTTTCCCTTTGGCTTTTGATTGCGTATACGTGTCTCAAATTCTAGGCGAGAATTCTCTTGGACCCGCATATGATTCTGACCCAACTGGGTTTGGGGACGACCAGGAGATTGATAAATTGATTTAAGGGAGGGTAAATCGCAAAAAAAGAAATACCAGTGGGGGGCAAACCAAAGGAAAATGTGCTTGAGGAAGTAAAAAAAATATTTTATATAAATAATTTCGACCCATGGCTCTACGTTCGTATTTTTTGTGGGTTGGTATCAGGGGACCCCTTTTTCTGACCCCTCTTGGGAATTGTGTGCTTGGCCGTGGATTCCAAGAATCCAGTGGTGGTTGATAGCACTGACACAGTACTTTTTCACTTTTTGCCGGAACTCAACCACAATTCGATTCATTAAATCCACGGTCGAGCAGTAAACGACTCCCAAGAGGGGTCAGGAATCATTAAATCCTCGGTCGAGCAGTAAACGACTCCCAGGAGGGGTCAGGAATCATTAAATCCTCGGTCGAGCAGTAAAGGTCAGGAAAAGGGGGTGAGACTTTCTTTAGGGCGTATTTGATTGCAAAGAAAATTTTCACGAGAAAATACATTTGAAAAATGCCTTAAATGGCTGATTGATTGCAACCAGAACACATATTTCAATCATGTGAGAAAATAAAGACGTGTTTTCACGTGGAAATGAATTCTCACCTATCTGGATGGGAAATTAATTCTCGGTTTTGTAGAAAAAATTATCTAGATCTAAATGGCTTGGTAGGAAAAATTATACAAATTTAAAATGGCTATCTAACAATGGACAGTTGTGTTTTCCCAAGGAAAATGACAGGCTCCGGTTACAGGACACAATATGAGCCACATGGCACTCTTAGAGGACTCTGACCGTATGGATGCTTGGCCAATCCCTAAGTGCACCTAAAAACCAAAAATAGTATGATTAGTGATTTATAGGCGTTGAATTGGACTTATTTTCATGGGTTAATCTCAACTGTGGGAATTTGCGCAGTATTTGAGGTACAAAGATCCAACGCCTAGAAATCATTATTCAGGCTGATTGTTCGGTTTGTAGGTCTACCTAGAGATTGGCCAAACATCCATACGGTCAGAGTCTCTAAGAGTGTGCCACATGGCTCATATTATGTCTTGTAATCGGAGCCTGTTATTTTAGGGTGGTAACTAGAGCCCGACCCTAATTTAAAACAACCTGTAGCATTGTCAAATCGTAGTTTGGGAACTTTGAGAGAAACTTGGCTAACAGACGACGGTCACTGACCGCCGCCCACAATATGAACCACGTGGCACAATTTTAGGACACTGACCGTATGGATGTTTGGCCTATCCGTAGGCGTACCTACCAACCAAAAATCAACCTGATTAGTGATTTCTAAGTGTTCATTGAAATCATTTTAACTGTGGGAATTTGAGCATTATTGATCATTTTTAGGGTACATGATGGAAAGGTTTGAAATCACTAATCTGGCAAAACAATTATTCTATTTCGATTAATTGCATATATTTCCGTTTTGATTAGTTTTTGGGGGCTTGTTTGGTATCGGGCTGCCTACCTAGTAGGGATGTCAGCGGTTTAAGGTTTTGGCCAGGAGGCTCTTGTATTCTTTTTTATTTTTTTCGAGTTTCTTCTAATTCAATCATATTTAGCAAAAAAAAAAATCACTAATCGGGCCGATTTTTGGTTAGTGGTCCATCTAGGGATTGGCCAAACATCCATAGATGTCCTCTAAAAATGTGCCACATGGCTTGTATTGTGGGTGGACACGGCTTCAATGACCATAGCCTCATCCAAGTTTCACTTTGCATGTTCCGCAACCACGGCCCTGCTTAGTTCGCTGCACTGAGATGTATTTTGCACTCCATTGCAAATGTAATGAGTGGCAATGCACCCACTTGCCATAGTTTTTGGGCTGCACGTACTTGCATCTATTTTGTTAAGGAGTTTGCAAGGGCTTGGCAACCACTTGCACGCCAGCACATTTGCATGCTCCCAACCAATCATGTGCATTCCAAAATTGGGGCAAGTGAGTACATTTCAATCCCAGTGCAGCAAACCAAAAATTAACCCAAAGACATGTCATTTGGGTCATGTGAAAATAATTTTGTCGTGTCAATCTACTATATAAAGAGAAAAGGCCATTCTGGCATTGTAAATGGATGAAATCTCAATATTGCCCTTACTTTGCCCAAAACACTCATCTTATGTTTCTTTAAAATTTGTAAGTCTTTTACTTTTTTAGGGATACTTTAGACTTTACACACATTTTCTCCTCTTATCAATGGTTGACGTCAACGTGCGTCAATTACAGTTCATTCAATATTAACAAAATCAAAAAATCATTATTCTTAATATAACCCTCAAATTTCTTAAACTTACAAACATTGTTTTTTCTTTTTTTGAAATTTCTTAATTTATAGGGGCGCTTCCGTTATTTAACAATTTCACATTTCAACCCACTTATAAAAGTATTTATTCAACCCCCAGCATGGCACCTAACTCTGTCTTTGGAAAAAATTATATGATGGTGCCCATTATCAAAGATGACGATGGACCCACAGTGTGTGCCACGTGACACTATTAGAGACTATTGACCGTATGGATGTTTAAACCATCAATAGATAGACTTACATGACAAAAATAGGCCTGATTAGTGATTTCTTGTAAGAAATATTTTCATATTCTAAGTTTGGCAATTTCGAGATAAAAAAATTTAATCATGTAGAAGGTAAATACAAATTAATTACAATCCCACCCTCTTACATGATTCACTCACTATCTGACAATCTTTCGGAGATAATCGAATAGATAATAGAATGATAGCTTTTGATCTATTCCCTGCACATTCTACAAACAACACATATCATGTAATATCATCGGCAATCAATAAACCAATAAAATACAGTGAGTTAATTATGCACATCACAGGCAGAGAAATTGAAACAAATAATATAAATAATTTTTCTTTCTTAATTTCTCTCCCCTATCTCATGCATATACTTGTTTTTACCTCTACGATTTTCTCTCCCCCTTTTTGTCATAGAATGACAAAGGTACAGAAATATAAGAAGATAATAAGCATGCAATGGATATCTTCATGAATAACAGGTGCATAAACTATCAAACGACTAGAAAGTTAACATTATTCATCATCATTTTATTAGAGATTTTGTTGAAAAAAAATTATCACATTGGAGCATGTCGCTACAGAAAATTAATTAGCTGATATTTTTACAAAACCTCTTGATGTCGTAAGATTCGGATTTCTTCATAAATTTATTGGTATCAGTTTGATTGATTAATTGATCTTATATTTTGTATTTTTTTTTTTTTGCATTCATGGCAGTCTGGTTGATTAGTACTGATTATGAATAATCTAAAATCAAAACTTAACATAGGTACTATCAAGATCATATCATGATGATATATATTTTTTTACGATTTGTAATGATTAGTCTTTATACCTTGTCTCTATCAGTGGACAAAATTATCTCTTGTAACATATGTTTCACACACTACACACTGACTGACTTTTAAGACTAGATATGATTTCAATATTATTTCTAGTACTTATTTCAGGAATAAAGAATAAATATATACTATATATGACTTCAAATTAGTAGTGTTCCTGTCTTCAGTTGATTTCGAAACTTCACTATAATCGACTGTTGGCTTCCCAATGTGAGCTATTGTTACTAAAGAAACTGCTACCTCCAAAAACTAGAGTGAAGGTCGTCTGTATGGTTCTGTTTACTAGTGAAATCTGATTCTTGTTTGTTATAGAAAATGGCTACCTACGGGGAGTGTGAAAGTTACCATACAATATAAATAATAAAAAATTGGTGTAAAAGACAACCAAATTGCTAAAAAAATTCTTATCCATTAGCAAATATCCTTATGCAAGAGTGTTTATGAGAACCCTTAATAGTTCTAATGAGAATTTCATATCTGAATACAAGATATCTCCGAAATTTTTAAAATTTATTTTCTAGAATTTTACTCAAATTACTTATTTTATCTTGTTACGATTAAGATGTCAGTTCTTTATTCACTATTGGTTCCAAAGAGCAATGATTTTATTACTATCAGTAACTTAATATTTTGTGCCTTACTGACGAATACATAAATTTATCTATCTCATGATCGTATTGGAATCATATCTTAATTTAGTTCAATATTTTGAATTATTCTAAGTCAATACTCATCAACCAAGTTTCAAACAACATTCATATTGCTTATTTTTTTCTCTCATTAAAATTTTGTTTCAAACTTCTAAAAATAAATTCATCTAATTTGATAGTTATGTTTCGACTCTCCAAGGTTTGATATACTGTCAAGATCTCTCATAATCTGATGATTATATATTAACTTTTTAGTCATTTGATAGTTTATGCACCTATTTTTCATGATGATATCCATTGCATGCTTATTATCTTTTAATATTTTTGTACCTTTGTTATCCCGTGACAAAAAGGGAGAGAGAAAATCATAGAGGTAAAAATAAGTATATGCATGAGATAGGGGGAGAGAAATTAAGGGGAAGAAAAATTATTTATATTATTTTTTTAATTTCTCTGCTTATGATGTGCATAATTAATTCATTGTATTTTATTGGTTTATTGATTGCCGATGATATTACATGGTATGTGTTGTTGGTAGAATATATAGGGAATAGATCAAAAGCTACTATTCTATTATCTGTTCAATTATCTCCGAGAAATTGTGAGATAGTGAGTGAATCATGTAAGAGGGTGGGATTGCAATTAATTTATATTTATCTTCTATATGATTAAATATTTTTTTGTCATGGAATTGCCAAATGGGGAGATTGTAAGGAATATTTTTATATTCGAAGTTCGGTAAATATTCCGTATGACATAAAAACATTTATGTAATCGTTCCTACGAGCACCAGTGTAGTGTGAAGATGTCATGGTACGCATACTTCGTTAACTATGTGAAGACTAGAAGATAGAGACAGCAACAATCAGACGGTTGACGAATGGAGTCATCTGAGTAATTGCCCATTTGTCGATTATAGATCATGTACGCTCGCTTAATTAGGAAGGTAAGTGACTTAGTGGCTATAGGAATATGTTTAAATGAATAAAATATAATGGTTAAACCTAGTCATTAGATAGAACCGAGTCTAAGTCAATGTTATTGACTTTTAGGAGAGTCCAATCGATTGGACTATTTGGGCCAATTGATTGGACTATTTGGGCAATCGATTGGAGACCTTTGTAAAGTCGATTGGAGTCTACGAGATAGAACATGATCAGAGCCCAATCAATTGGAGACCTTTGTAAAATCGATTAGAGTCTACAAGATAGAACATGATCAGAGCCCAATCGATTGGAGACCTCTGTAAAATCGATTGGAGATTACAGGACAAAAACTTATTTAAGTTCGATCGATTGGACTATGAACAATCGATTGTTTTACGAAGGAAAAACACATCATAGAAAGCCAATCGATTGAACCCAAAATCCAATCGATTGGACCCAGAGTACAATTGATTGGACTTCACATAGATTGAGTCTTTCTCAGATCTGAAATTCTAGTTTCCACTATCTTACGTTCTAAAGGACTCAAGGTTATGAATTCTATAAATATAAACCTTCTATACCTTCTCTAAATACACATATATACTTCTACTCTTCTATAAAGAAAAGAAAATATTTATTTATTAGAGTGTCCATTCAAAGAGCAAGAAGTATTTTATTTCATAAACATCTTGTGAGCTTGTTCCTCTTCTAGATCAAAGCCAAGAGCTTGATCGATTACTCAACTTAGGTCTTCCACATAGATATTTGACCTAGTAGCCTAAGTGTACCAGTGTGACTCAACACTCATTGAGCAACCTAGGGTTTAGGGTGTACTGAATCCTTTACCTTCGGCAAAGGCTAGAGTGCTGAAAATTAAGATCAGAGTGGCTGATCGACGGTAGGTTTGGGGTGTACCAAACTGAACAAGTGGACAAGACTTTTTGACTAGGAAGGCGTGCATGGACTCGTAACGTTGATTCAGATGACGTGGAAGCATCGACAGTAGGCCTCGGCTAAGGTTGGAAGCTGTATTTGCAACAGTGCTGCGTAGGTAACCTTTGTTTCGTTTAACTTTCTAGTTAATGATATTTTTCCGTCTGGACGTGATTCCGTGGTTTTCCTTGGCTAAGGTTTCATGTAAAAATCTATTGTTTTGTATGATTGTTTGTTTATATTCCGTTATCTATATTGATTAGATCGAACGACAAAAAGAAAATATGCTATGAAGATATATTCGATTTGAGTCGGTTGTGATAATTTCTTATCAAACAACTAAGGCATGCGATTTTGTTCATCTACCATAGACCAGTAAAACTGTTTAGGTATAATTAATTTTGAATACCTAATCAACCCCCCCTCTCCTTCTAAGTATTTCTGATTAAAGATAACGGACCGGTGGTTATTTCATTTCTAACCTTTGAATCTGAATAACCCAATTAATGTTAGAAATATATGGTTAAAAATAAGCCATGAAAAGGAATATAATCCAACGGATATAAATTACTAATCAAGATGAATTTTGGTATGTAGGTCCAACTAAGGATGGGCAAAACATCTATACATTCAGTGGTCTCTAAGAGTGTGCCACATGGCATAATATACATGGCTCATAATATGACCATCATCGATGCGGATGTTTTCAGAAAAACAAAAAAAAGACAACAAAAAAGGATAGTTAATTAAATTACCCATACATCATTACTAAAAATAGTAATGATCACAGATGGTTGAAGAGCCATGGAATGTTATCGTTGTATGGTGGTATCGTTTTGTCGTTGGCCAAATAATCCACTGTTGGAAACAAATGATGAAAAAGACTAATGTTCTATTTGGTACGCATGCAAACCATTACGCGTGCAATGGTTTGCGCATGCATTGGTTTGTGCATGTAATGGTTTGCACACCTATACTATTTTCTTGTATTTGGTTCGCATTAACTTTGCATATGCAAATTTCAAAATTTACGCACTGTTCATATTTACTACTATTTGGTTCGCACACATGCTCGATTAAGAAAGCACAAAATATGTGGGCCCCACATATTAAGTACGGAAAAAAACAACGAATTTTCCATACTTAATACATGGGCCCCACATAGTTGAACATGAATTTCAAATTTTAAAAACGAAAAATGAAAAAAACAGAAAAATAATGGGCAATAACAAAATAATTGACATTTTTTTTTCACAAATTTTTTCAGAAAATAATGGTCGTTATTTTCCGGTATATTTTTTCAGCATTTTAACGGTATATAACGTAACGAGGGAGGTCCAAATTCGTTATGGTAAAAATAACGGCTGTTGTAATGGATTCGAACCTCCCCCGTTACGTTATGTACTGTTAAAATGGTCAAAAAATAAAATATCATTATTTTCTGTTGTAACGAAGATAACGACCATTATTTTTTGAAAAATAATTTTGAAAAAAGGGCTATTATTTTTTCGTTATTTTTTTTTTCCATTTTTCTCGTTTTTAAAAATTTTAAAATTTAAATTTCAAGGCCACTTTTTCAATTAATTCTATTTTTTTTTTTTTTTAAAGATAGGGCTTGATTTGAGAAAATATTGGATTTTAATTTGTACCTTTTGCAAATTGTTTGCACAAGGAGGTTGTGTAAACGATTGCTCAGGGGGTGAAATGAGTTTTTAATTGCTAAAGAGAGCATTCATTTGCTTGTGTGCATGTACAAATCGCCGAATGCACGCGTACCAAACATGCTTGAGAAACGTTTGCATGCGCAAACGTCTTTGCACACCCAATTTGCACGCATATCAAATGTTAATGCACCCTAATACAATAGAGATATTTTGTATGTAGGTCGACCTAGAGATGGGTGAAAGATGTAGGTCGACATGTGGTAGCACGTCGATGACTGTATAGATGTTTCACCCATCCCTCTTAGTTGCATATTCCTATTTTAACATTTGTCATTAATCTATTGCATGTTTCTTTGGGATCCAACTAGTTTTAACTAATAATAATAATAATTTTTTTTCTAAATTCAGATAAAATTACACAATTCACAGCTGTGTAACGAAAGGATTTCTAGACGCAACTACTCAGATGCTACGTGGCAATAGATTAATCAAACTGAGCTTCTTTGTTTAGGCGATGGTCCATCTAAGTTTCTACCCACCGTTGTACGGTTCAGATTGATGGTAGGAAGACCACGTGTATGCTGTGGAGTGCCCAGCTTCAATAAGGGTCGTGATGTAACAAAGTATACCTGAGATCTTTTCATTTGCGGAAGCTGCATTTTTGGTAGTCACCACCGCCATCTGGGCCCACTGACTGCATGGATGTTTAGCCCACCCCTTAATAGACATTCATACAAAAAATCAGCTTGTTTAATGATTTTTAGCCATTGGTTTTAGTACTCAAAAAATGGTTGCATTCAACGGCAATAAGAACGCCTTAAAAAGTGCTAAAAAGTGTTAAAATCTAATAGTTATTGATTACCAATCAAGGTGATTTGTGGTTTGTATATCCACCAAGGGGTGGGATAAACATCCATGCGGTCAGTGGGCCCAGATGGCAGCGGTGACTTCCGCAGACGAAACAGTTTCAGGCATGGGTCGTGATGTAACAAGGTATACCTGAGATCTTTTCATTTGCGGAAGCGGCATTTTTGGTAGTCACCACTGCCATCTGGACCCACTGACCGCATGGATGTTTAGTCCACCCTTTAATAGACATTCATACAAAAAATCAGCTTGTTTAATGATTTGTAGCCGTTGGTTTTAGTACTCAAAAAATGGTTGTATTCAACGGCTATAAGAACGCCTTAAATGGTGCTAAAAAGTGTTAAAATCTAATGGTTATAAATGACTAATCAAGGTCATTTTTGGTATGTATATCCACCAAGGGGTGGGATAAACATCTGAGCGGCCAGTGGGCCCAGATGGCAGCGGTGACTACCAAAAATGCCGCTTCCACAAATGAACAGTTTCAGGCATACCTTGTTACATCTTTTTCCTTCAGGCATACCTTGTTACATCTTTTTTCCTTCAATAAATGCAACCTCCTCATCGAAGTCAACCAACTAAAACCTTCGTTGCTAAGGAAACCAGAAAAATATATTATATGAATTTTTTTCCCCGTGGAGCTGTGGAGCACATAAAAGCGTATCATTATGTGCTCCACATCTCCACAGGGGAAAATACGCCACAGAGTAAATACTCTCAAGGAAACCAACCAAAACTAATTCTTAATTGAGCTTGTGTTCATCTCTGGTGAGATTTCAAGGAAATTTCAAAAGTCCTGACTAGCAATCCTTTTCATCACAGATAGTAAAAGCTTAGGTGTTAAGTCGCTAATTCTCATACAAATAAAAATTTGTATAGGATAAAGTAGAGCTCGACAGCCATGTGATCTTGATCGATCGTATGGTTACGATGGCCACCTCACAGTGAATAATCATGATCAAAGGTTGTGATCGATCCTAACAAGGTTACCCTGTTACAGTACTACTAGCTTATCCGGCGTATGGCCGACATATGAAGCAAAGAAACGAAAGACGACACGTTTTAAACCGTCGGTCTTCAACTACGAGTCTTGCTATTCTTCAAGCTTCTCTTTCAATCTTTATAAATAGGGGAGACTGCCTTTCTTGTACCATCTTCCAACAAACGCTTCAAACATGGCCCACTATAGACATCCACCACCGCCTGGTCCTTTTGCACCACCTCCACCTGGTCCTTTTCCCCCACCACCTGGTCCGCCAGGTCCACCAGGTCCCTATGCTCCACCACCACCGCCACCAGGGCCACCCAGTCCTCCTCCACATCTGCGTATCTTCTCCCATCATCCACCACCTCCTGGACCACCTGGTCCACCCCCACCACCGTTTTTTGATCCTTATGCTCCACCTCCGCCGTATCGTCCACCACCGTTTTTTGATCCTTATGCTCCACCGCCGCCGCATCGTCCACCACCACCCGGGCCATACCCTCCACCACCTTATTAGCGATAACCCATATGGGGAGTTATATGGCGTTATCGCCGTTATGTTCAACAGGAATAATGGGTATAGCCTAGGGTGTCATCACTTGTATTTAGATATAATTCCAGAGGATTGTGTTTTATTCTCTTGTAATTAAGTTTATTTTACGAATGTTGTAAGACGGGAAAATACCAATAATGAAACGTTTCACTTGTTCAAGTGCAGAAATGTTCATAGAAACAATCCTCTCAAAAGGGGTTTACTTTTAATGGATTTCCAATTATTTGTTTTTATTTTTAACATTTTTGCATCAAAAGATCATCCTCATAATCATTTATTATTTGTTTTTCTTTTTTATTTATTTTTCCATTGGCTGTTGATCGATTGGGTGTCTCAAATTCTAGCATTATTGTTCTGTTGCACCCGCACAGGACTGACCACCTGGGGGTCCTAAGCACAATTCATAAACTAACAGCGAAAGTGCCCTCCAAATTCCAAGGTCAGAGGCCCTAAGCACAATTTGATGCTACTACAGGCATCCAGAACGGTGAAGGGGTGGTACAGAAACTTATGTTTTACAGAATATATAAAGTTAATCAAACCTTTGTATTTATCCCTTCCTATCAAGATCAAGCAGGTCTTAAGACCACCACCATCGAAACCCACGACCACCCCAAAACCATTTCATTATAAGCAAAAGCGAAAATGAAAAAGACATGCAGCCAAACACACCATGTCAACAATACGATAGTATATGATCTCTTGGATGGGCTGCAAGCCAAAAATTATACCAATCAAATCACATTGCACACAATCTGCAATTTTCATCAATACGGCAGACCAAACGATTTGGATACGTTAAGCTTTGGCCCAGAAAACTACTTCAAACTGTGCTTCGCCCCATGCTAATAACATTCTGAAAACTGGTGAAAAATCTCTATAAGGAAATTCTTACTGTAAGGAATATTTTCATATTCAATTTGACAAAGATTCCGTTCATAAAAACATTCTTGTAATCGTTCTTACGAACACCAGTGTACTGTGAAGATGTCGCTGACTACGTGAAGACTAGAAGATAGAGACAGTAAGAATCAGACAGTTGACGACAGGAGTCATGTGAGTAACTGTCCATTTGTCGATTATAAATCGTGTACGCTCGATTAGGAATGTAAGTGACTTAGTGGCCAAAGAAATATGTTTAAAATGAATAAAATATAATGGTCAAACATAGTCATTGGACAGACCCGAGTCTTAGTCAAAGATCGATATTAACTTATGGGAGAGTCCGATCGATTGGAACTTGTCCAATCGATTGGAGGACTCTGTAAAATCGATTGAAAGCTATGCGACAGAACGTGATAAATGCCCAATCGATTAGAGACCTCTGTAAAATCGATTGGAGCCTTCGGGACAGAAACTTAATTGAGGCCAATCGATTGGACACTAAACCCAATCGATTGGACCCAAAGTACAATCGATTGGACTTAGCACGATTTGAGTCTTTCTCAGATCTGAAATTCTTGATTCCACTCTCCCACGTTCTACAAGACTAAGGGTCACAAATTCTATAAATACAACCCTTCTATACCTTCTCTAAACATACAGAGTGACACAATACTTCAAGAGAGAGAAGAAAATATTTATTTTAGAGTATCCATTCGAAGAGCAAGAAGTTTGTTTTCTCATTCACATCTTGTGATCTTGTTCCTCTTCTTGATCAAAGCCAAGTGCTTGATCCATTACTCGGCTTAGGTCTTCCACTTAGATATTCGACCTAGTAGCCTGAGCGTACAGTGTGACTCAACACCTTTGAGCAACCTAGGATTCAGGGTGTATTGAATCCTTCACCTTTGGCAAAGGCGGGAGTATTGAGAATTAAGATCGGAGCAACTGATCGACGGTAGGTTTGGGGTGTACCAAACTGAACAAGCGGACAAGGCTTCTTGGCTAGGAAGAGCGTGCATGGATTCGTAGTGTTGCTTCAGAGACGTGGACGCATCGACAGTAGGCCTTGGCTAAGGTTGGAAGCTGTATTTACAACGGTGCTGCATAAGTAACCTTTGATTCGTTTAACTTTTCAGTTAGTGATACTTTCCGTTTTTGACATGGTCCCGTGATTTTTCCTTGGATAAGGTTTCTACGTAAAAATCTTTTATCTTGTGTGATTGTTTGTTTGTATTCCGCTATCTATCTTGATTAGACCAAATGACAAAAAGAAAATATACTACGAAGGTCTATTCAATTTAAGTCTGTTGTGATAATCTTTTATTAAACAACTAAGGCATGCGATTTTGTTCCCCTACCATAGACCAGTAAAACTGTGTAGGTATAATTAATTTTAAATACCTAATCAACCCCTTTCTAGGTATATTGGATTAAAGAGAACGGATCGATTGTTATTTCAATTGGTATCAGAGCAGGTTATTCTATAAAAGATTTAATCACCTAAATTTAGATTCTTGCAAAACTAGTTCATTCTTTTCATTTATAAAGATGCCTAAAGGAGGGTTCACAGTCAATAGTTGTAGTGACTCAGACAATGAAGATCAAGGCGATCTTTATACTGCTTATCAAGAGCTATATAAAAAAAGCTTTAGATTAACCAAAGCAAATAAGAAATTGACTAATAGAGTTGAATTTCTTGACTCTGAAAATTCTGCTTGTAAACTAGACAATAATGAATTATCTGTGCTAGTTGGTCAGCTTATGGAAGAGAAGAAATCTCTTCAAGAGAGAAACAAGTTCTTGGAATGGGAGTTCCAAACTTATACGGATGTTAAAATATCTTTTGAAAGTAAGCATGAAAAATATGAAACTATTTTTAGACAGCTTGAAGAAGAGAAAGCTAGTCTCCAAGACAAAGTTAAATTTTTTGAATCTAATTATCAAGAATATCTGGAGAAGAGGAAGTCACTTGAACGTGATCTAGTTCAAATGAAAAATGACTTGGCATATATTTTTTAAAGTACCGAGAAATTAAATATGATTTAATTTTGTGTCTTGTTAGGAGTTTATTTTAGAGTCATGAATTGCATAATTAATTTTAATATGATGGGCATTGACTCTAGAAAATTCTAAAACCACGACTTTACACAAGGTAAATTGAGAATAGATCATTGCAGAAAATTCTATAAAATTTAGAAGATTAGTCTATTTTACTAATCCACGGTCAGTGGATGTTCATAAGTTGTAACTTGTTATTCACATGCACACTGACTGACACTGGTTGGGACTAGATTTGATAGAGGTAATAAATCTAGTACTCTTATGGGAATCGAGAATAAACTTCTACTTTTCATGACTTCAAATTAGTTGTATTCCTACCCTCGGTTGATTTTAAAATTGCAAAATAATCGACTGTTGACCTCCTTGTGTGATAGTTCTCCATGGAAAGAGCCACCTCAAGTGGATGTGGTAAAATCTGTATGACTCCGTTCTATATAAAAATCGATTACTTAATGTTGCAGAGGATATTATACCGACCGAGTATGAAAGCTACCAAATCGACCAAGTGTCAAAAGATGAGAACTTGAAAATTAAAATTCTGATAAAACAAGTGAGTAAAAAATAGTCATGTTTGCTACAAAAGTAATGTGAAATCACATTGGCAAATACACTTGAAAATAAAGAGTTAAGTGAGTACCTATTAGCTTTAATAAGGATTTCATGATTAGATACAGGATACCTTCAGATTTTGAGTGAAGTATTTAGATTTTTTTGACTAACATCTGCCTTGTACCCTAAGAAGTGAAAAGTCAGATCACAGTATACCCAAGTGAAAGAAATTAAAAATTCAACTAAAGTGTACTAGTTTGATTAACTGCCTCTAATAAATGGCCTAGATTGAATGCATTTGAACTATTCAAGATTAAACTAAGTAGTTGTTTGATATTTGTCTAAAGTCTAAAATTGAATGCATAAGTCTAAAATTGAACTATTCAAGATTGAATGCATAAGTCTAAAATCTTATGTTTGATATTTGTTAGTGCCTATCATATTGAAACTCATTATGCATTACATTTAATTTGACTTTTCATGTGTTTGGCATATTTCAAACTTGAAATGTTTATCCGATGTAATGCAATTTGAGTTATGTGAGTTGTAAATCTTTTCAAAGATAATGTAATTCCTTAAAATTTATTTGAAAAAGATTTTTTGATTAAATTCTCTATAGTTCAAGTTATATAATTTTATATTAATATATCAGAGATCTAAATCATTGATGTATTTAGACTATTCTTCATGCTTATCTTTTAGTCTTTCTACATGTTATATTTTATGCACCTATTTTTCATGATGATATCCATTGCATGCTTATTATCTGCTTATATTTATGTACCTTTGTCATTCTGTGATAAAAAGGAGGAGAGAAAATCATATAGGTAAAAATAAGTTGATGCATGACATAGGAGAGAAAAATTAAGGGGGAGAAAAAATATTTGCATTATTTTTCTAATTTCTCTACTTGTGATGTGCATAATTAACTCACTGCATTTTAATGATTTATTGATTATCGATGATATTACATGGTATGTGTTGTTGGTAGAATGTGTAGGGAACAGATCAAAAGCTTTTCTATTATCTGTTCGATTATCTCCGGAAGATTGTGAGATAGTGAGTTAATCATATAAGAGGGTGGGATTGTAATTAATTTTTGTTTACCTTCTATATGATTAAATGTTTTTTGTCACAGAATTGTTAAAGGGGGAGATTGTAAGGAATATTTTCATATTCAATTTAGCAAAGATTCTGTTTGACATAAAAATATTCTTATAACCGTTCCTACGAGCACCAATATAGTGTAAAGATGTCGTGGTACGCATACTTCGTCGACTACCTCAAGACTAGAAGACAGAGACAGCAAGAATCAAATAGTTGATGATAGGAGTCATCTAAGTAACTGCCCATTTGTCGGTTATAAATCATGTACGCTCAATTAGGAAGGTAAGTGACTTAATGGCCAAAGGAATATGTTTAAAATGAATAAAATATAATAGTCAAACCTAGTCATTGGACAGACCCGAGTCTTAGTCAAAGATATTGACTTATGGAAGAGTCCGATCGATATTGGAACTTGAAATTCCACCGGTCCGTTCTCTTAACTCAATATACCTAGAAGGGGGGTTGATTAGGTATTTAAAATTAATTATACCTATATAGTTTTACTAGGTCTAAGGTATGAGGATAAAATCGCATGTCTTGATTGTTTGATAAAAGATTATCACAACCGACTCAAATCAAATATACCTCTATGGTATATTGTCTTTTTGTCGTTTAATCTAATCAAAATAGATTGCGGAATATAAATAAACAATCACACAAGACAAGATATTTTTACGTAGAAACCTTAGCCAAGGAAAAACCACGGGACCACGTCCAGACGGAAAGTATCACTAACTGAAAAGTTAAACGAACCAAAGGTTACCTACGCAGCACCGTTGTAAATACAGCATCCAACCTTAGCCAAGGCCCACTGCCGATGAGTCCACGTCCTTTGAGTCAATGCCACGAATCCACGCGCGCCCTTTTAGCGAAGAAGCCTTATTCGCTTGTTCAGTTTGGTACACCCCAATCCTACCTTCGACCAGGCTCCTCCGATCTTAATTCTCAACACTCTCACCTTTGTAGAAGGCGAAGGATTCAGTACACCCTGAACCCCAAGTTGCTCAAAGGGTGTTTGAGTCACACTGGTACTCTCAGGTTTACTAGGTTGAGTATAGAATTGGAAAACCTAGGCTGAGTGAAGATCAAGCTCTTAGCTTTAATCGAGAAGAGAATAAGCTCATAAGATGTGAATGAAAATAAGCTTCTTGCTCTTCGAAATAGACACTCTACTAAATATAGCCTTTGCTTCTCTCTCTTGAAAATTGAGTCACTCTGTGTCTCTGTGTGTCTTTAGAGAAGGCATAGAAGGGGTATCTTTATAGAATACCAAGACCCTAAGTCGTGTGGTACGTGGGATAATAGAACCATGAATTTTGGATCTGATAAAATCGATTATGTTCAAAGTCCAATCGATTGTACACTTGGTCCAATCGATTGGGCCATGTCTAATCGATTGGGGACAAGTGTCCAATTGATTTTGCTCACTAAGTTTTCTATTCCGAAGGCACCAATCGATTGCACAGGATTCTCCAATCGATTTGACATTTATAACTTTCTGTCTCGAAGGCTCCAATCGATTAATCAGAGTCTCCAATCGATTTGACATTTATAACTTTCTGTCCCGAAGACTCTAATCGATTAATCAGAGTCTCCAATCGATTTGACCTAGAAAGATTTCTGTCCCGTAGTCTCCAATCGATTACACAGTGTTTCCAATCGATTGGGCTCAATTATGTTTCTGCATCGAAGTGTCCAATCGATTACACAGTGTCTCCAATCGATTGGGCTATGTCCAATCGATTGGGGACATATGTCCAATCGATTGGACTTTCCCACTAGTCAATAAAATTGACTTTGACTCGGGTTTGTCCAATGACTAAGTCTGATCATTATATTTTGTTCATTTTAATCAACTCCTATGGCCACTAAGTCACTTACCTTCCTAATCGAGCGTACACAATCATTAACTGACAAATCGACAGTTACTCAGATGACTCCTGTCGTCAACCATTTGATTCTTGCTGTCTCTATATTTTAGTCTTCTCGTAGTTGACGAAGTATGCATACTACGACATCTTCACGCTACACTTGTGCTCATAGGAACGGTTACAAAAAATATTTTTATGTCAAACGGAATCTTTGCCAAATTGAATATGAAAATATTCCTTACAATCTCCCCCTCTGGCAATTCTGTGACAAAAAATATTTAATCATAAAGAAGGTAAAAAATAGAAAATACAATCTCACCCTCTTACATGATTCACTCACTATCTCACACTCTCTTGCAGATAATCGAACAGATATAGTGTAATGGCTTTTGATCTGTTCCTTGCACATTCTACCAACAATACATACCCTGTAATATCATCGGCAATTAATAATTCATATAAAATACAGTGAGTAAAATTTCGCACATCAAAAGTAGAGAAATTGGAAAATAATTAACAATATTTGTCCCCATAAATTTCTTTCCCCCTATCTCATGCAACACTTATTTTTACCGCTATGATTTTCTCTCTCCCTTTTTGTCACAGATTGACAAAGGTACAGAAATATAAGCAAATAACAAGCATGCAATGAAGATTATCATGAGAAACAAGTGTATATGTGCAACATGATAACAAGTATAAAGACTAAAGATAGGCATGACGCATAGTCTAAATACATCAATGGTTTAAATTTCGGTGAAACCATTTAACCAATCATAAATCTTTTTCAAATGAATTTTAAATTTTTAACTCATCTCTGAAAAGATTTACAACTCACAAAACTCAAATTAGATCAATCCGGAAAATGTCAAATATGAAGAATGCTAAAATTCATGTAAAGCCAAGTTAAATGCAATGCATAATGAGTTTCAATGTGATTGGCACTAACAAATATTAAACCTAAGATTTTAGACTTAACTACTCAGTTTAATCTTGAATAGTTCAAATGCAGTCAATCTAGGCCATTTATCAGAGCCAGTCAGTCAAACTAGTACACTTTAGCTGAATTTTTAATTTCTTTCACTTGGGTGTATTGTGATCTGACTTTCCACTTCTTAGGTACAAGACAGATGTTAGTAAAAATCTAAATACTTTACTCAAAATCTGGAGGTATCCTATATCCAATCATGAAATCCTCATTAGAGCTAATAGGTTCTCACTAACTCTCTATTTACAAGTGTAT
This sequence comes from Euptelea pleiosperma, assembly GCA_035048495.1. Classification (NCBI taxonomy): domain Eukaryota; kingdom Viridiplantae; phylum Streptophyta; class Magnoliopsida; order Ranunculales; family Eupteleaceae; genus Euptelea; species Euptelea pleiosperma. Next base: position 17,241,919 of record CM068550.1, on the reverse strand, counting down.
TTGCTAATGTGATTTCACATTACTTTTGTAGCAAACATGGCTATTTCTCACTCACTTGTTTAATCAGAATTTTATTTTTTAAGTTCTCATCTTTTGACACTTGGTCGATTTGGTAGCTTTCACACTCGGTCGGTATGGTATTCTCTACAGCATTAAGTAATCAGATTTTTGAATAGATCGGGGCCATACAGATTTTACCACATCCACTTGAGGTAGCTCTTATGAAGAACTATCACACAGGGAGGCCAACAGTCGATTATATTGTAATTTTGAAATCAACTGAAAGAAGGAACACAACTAATTTAAAGTCATAAAAAGTAGAAGTTTATTCATGATTCCAATAGAATACTAGATTTATTACCTCAATCAAATCCAGTCCCAACCAGTGTCAGTCAGTGTGCATGTGAATAACAAGTTAAAATTTATGAACATCCACTAATTGAGAATTAGTAAAATAGACCAATCTTTTAAATATTTTAAAATTTTCTATAATGATCTAGTCTCAATTTACCTTGTGTCAAGTCCTGGTTTTAGAATTTTCTAGAGTCAATGCCCATCACATTAAGAACAATTATGCAATGCACAACTCAAAAAAAATTCTAAACAAGACACAAAACAATTTTTGATTTTCAAATTTTCTATTTTTGTTTTTGAATATATGAACTCAAAACAATGCAAATAATCAAAGATCTAAAACAAATAGAAAACTATGAAGAAAACAAAATCCTAAAACAAAATTACACGCTCAACTCATAAAAGATATACAATCATAAATTAGAAAAGAGTGTAAAGAACCATATTTATTCAATCAATGGGACTAGTGCCACTAGACTTCATAAGGAATTTACTCCAAATTGAATCTAGATTTATCGGTCCTTCCTTTCTCACCCATATGGTCTTATACCTTGTAGGTGGGTTCTTTTTCTTTGCCATTTGTTTAGGCGGTGAAGGAGGGTCGACATTTTTCTTTTTATTTGTCCTCTTATTCTGAGCCCTTTGAGTCTAGGTGCTCTTGAGTTTCGTAAGATTAGCAATCTCTCTACTCAAGACATTCGACTTTTGATGCAAGATTGTCATTTTATGGAGTAGATCTCCTTGGTTCCCATATAATTTTCTCTTGGGAGGAACTATGGTATCTCTACTCTTTTGAAAGTAATTCTTGCTCAGGTGACCTTTACCCTACAGTAATTACAAACATGCACATGTATAACTAATTTGGGTCTAGGTTGATCAACCTGTGGTGTGGAAGGAACTTTGGCTTTTACAAATTTAGTTCCTGAAGACGATGGGGTATCAACATTATTAACATATCCAAGTCCCCACTTGTCTCCACTTCTTTGTCCCACACTAAGAATCTCATTTAATTTCTCAATGCTTTGAGAAATATAGGGCGAGTCCTTTTTCAGTTGAACTAATTCAAGTTCAAGTGACTTCCTCTTCTCCAGACATTCCTGATAATCAGTTTCAAGAAATTAAACTTGTCTTGGAAGCTAGCTTTCTCTTTTTCATGCTGTCTAAAAATAGTTTCATATTTTTCATGCTCACTTTCTAAAGACATTTTAGCATCCGTACAAGTTTGGAACTCGCATTCTAAGAACTTGTTTATCTCATGAAGAGATTTCTTCTCTTCCTTAAGCTGACCAACTAGCACAGATAATTTATTATTGTCTAGTTTACAAGCAGAATTTTCAGAGTCAAGAAATGCAACCCTATTAGTCAATTTCTTATTTTTTTGGTCAGTCTATGGCTTTCTTTATATAGCTCTTAATAAGCAATATAAAGATTATCTTGATCTTCACTGTCTGAGTCACTACGACTATTCACAGTGAACCTTTCTTTTGGCATTTTTATAAATGAAAAATAATGAACCGGTTTTGCAGAAATCTAAATTCAGGTAATTAAACCTTAACTAGAAATACCCGTTCTGATACCAATTGAAATTCCATCGATCCGTTCTCTTTAACTCAATATACCTAGAAGGGGGGTTGATTAGGTATTTAAAATTAATTATATCTATACAGTTTTACTGGTCTAAGGTATGGGGATAAAATCGCATGTCTTGATTATTTGATAAAGGATTATCACAACCTGGCTCAAATCAAATATACCTCCGTGGTATATTATCTTTTTGTCATTTGATCTAATCAAAATAGATTACGGAATATAAACAAACAATCACACAAGATAATATATTTTTACGTGAAAACCTTAGCCAAGGAAAAACTACAGGACCACGTCCAGACGGAAAGTATCACTAACTTAAAAGTTAAACGAACCAAAGGTTACCTACGCAGCACCGTTGCAAATACAGCATCCAACCTTAGCTAAGGCCCACTGCCGATGCGTCCACGTCCTCTGAGTCAATGCTACGAATCCACGCGTGCCCTTCCAGCCAAGAAGCCTTATCCGCTTGTTCAGTTTGGTACACCTCAAACCTACCTTCGATTGGCTCCTCCGATCTTAATTCTCAACACTCTCGCCTTTGCAGAAGGTGAAGGATTCAGTACAACCTGAACCCCAAGTTGCTCAAAAGGTGTTTGAGTCACACTAGTACTCTCAGGTTTACTAGGTTGAGTATAGAATTGGAAAACCTAGGCTAAGTGAAGATCAAGCTCTTAGCTGTGATCAAGAAGAGAACAAGCTCATAAGATGTGAATGAAAATAAGCTTCTTGCTCTTCGAAATGGACACTCTACTAAATATAGCCTTTGCTTCTCTCTCTTGAAGATTGAGTCACTCTGTAACTCTGTGTGTCTGTGTCTCTTTAGAGAAGGCATAGAGGGGGTATATTTATAGAATACCAAAACCCTGAGTCGTGTGGAACGTGGGATAATGGAACCATGAATTTTAGATCTGATAAAACCGATTATGTTCAAAGTCCAATCAATTATACACTTGGTCCAATCGATTAGGGCCATGTCCAATCGATTGGAGACAAGTGTCCAATCAATTGGGCTCAATAAGTTTTCTATTCCGAAGGCACCAATCGATTTGACATTTATAACTTTCTGTCTCGAAGGCTCCAATCGATTAATCAGAGTCTCCAATCGATTTGACATTTATAACTTTCTATCCCGAAGACTCCAATCGATTAATCAGAGTCTCTAGTCGATTTGACTCAGAAAGATTTCTGTCCCGTAGTCACCAATCGATTACACAGTGTTTCCAATCGATTGGACTTAATTATGTTTCTGCCTCGAAGTGTCCAATCGATTACACAGTGTCTCCAATCGATTGGGCTATGTCCAATCGATTGGGCTATGTCCAATCGATTGGGGACACATGTCCAATCTATTGGACTTGTCCACTAGTCAATAAAATTGACTTTGACTCGGGTCTATCCAATGACTAAGTCTGAACATTATATTTTATTCATTTTAATCAACTCCTATGGCCACTAAGTCACTCACCTTCATAATCGAGCGTACACGATCATTAACTGACAAATCAGTAGTTACTCAAATGACTCCTGTCGTCAACCGTCTGATTCTTGTTGTCTCTGTATTTTAGTCTTCTCGTAGTTGGCGAAGTATGCATACCACAACATCTTTACGCTACACTTGTGCTCGTAGGAACAGTTACAAGAATGTTTTTATGTCAAACAGAATCTTTGCCAAATTGAATATGAAAATATTCTTTGCAGAACATGTCCAATCGATTGGACATAGCCCAATCGATTGGAAGACACTGTAAAATCGATTGGAAGCTACGAGACAGAACATGATAAATGCCCAATTGATTGGAGACCTCTGTAAAATCGATTGGAGTCTACGAGACAGAACATGATCATAGCCCAATCGATTGGAAACCTCTGTAAAATCGATAAGAGCCTTCGAGACAAAAACTTATTTGAGACCAATCGATTGGAGACCTCTGTAAAATCGATTGGAGCCTTCAAGACATAAACTTAATTGAGGCCAATCGATTGGACATAGCCCAATTGATTGGACTTAGCACGATTTGAATCTTTCTTAGATCTGAAATTCTTGGTTCCACTCTCCCACATTCTACAAGACTAAGGGTCACAAATTCTACAAATACAACCCTTCTACCATCTCTAAACATACAAAGTGATACAATACTTCAAGAGAGAGAAGAAAAAGTTTATTTTAGAGTGTCCATTCGAAGAGCAAGAAGCTTGTTTTCTCATTCACATCTTGTAAGCTTGTTCCCCTTCTTCATCAAAGCCAAGTGCTTGATCCATTACTCAGCTTAGGCCTTCCACTTAGATATTCAACCTAGTAGCCTGATATTCGCTTAAAAGTGCGTATTTTCCACTGTTATCTTCTAAGCGTTTTCACACTCTCTTACGTTAAAATGCTCTATTTATCTACTTTTCTACGTAAGAGTCTCTTTTGTTGCGTAGAACACACTTTTCTGGACGAAATGGTATATTTGCATGCATTAAAGATATTTTTGGAAGTCTAGACATTGAGTCATTCTAATAGAGTCTCATTACGCGCTTCTTCTGTCACAGGAAACCCCGATGGGACAATTCTTGAGACTTGCGAGCCCACATCGATCAGGAAAGCCCATTATCAAAGCTTAAAGAGCCCACATGTTGTGACTAGAAGATATGGGCCAAATATGGCCTGAATAAGAGGACCAAAAGGCCGGCCCAAAGAACGAAGAGAGTAGGAGAGCCAATGACCAAAAGACGGACTAAAGCGTTTAAAGCCACATGAGTCAGCAAAGAATGATAGTCGACTCTACTGGAGAAGCGTGAGGATGGTCAGAGTGAAGACCAGGGTTCCAGACCCTCCGCCAGTGCTTTTCTCTCTATTTTCTGATACTTTCTCTCTCATCTCTCCTTATTCTCTCTCTCTCTTCATCTCTCGGTCCTCGAATCTACTGACCTAACCCCAGAACTCCTGCCCATCGGCTCTATCTCATCTCCCTTAGCTTTCTGACCGTTGGATCTTCAATCGGACCGTTGGATCTCTCTAGATCCGTCGATCTACCAATCTGGGTCCCAATCAAGTCACCATCCATCCGATCGCCATCAGAATGTCTGTCACATCATCTTGTGAGACGATGGACATCATCAGTCCATGTGGGCCAGTAGCCGGGCCCATCATCATCGACCCGCTGTCCGACCAGTTAGTGGACCCCGTGAATTTCAAAATAATTTTAATTAAAAAATGGGGGGTCCACTAAATGGGGACATTCCCCAAAGAAAAGTGATGTTTTACTTAAAATATATATATATTTTTCATATTTTTTATTTTCAAAAAATACCCTATTTCCATTAATGGAAATAGGGAGCTTTAAAAAGAGAAGGAGAGGGGTTCGTTCGAACCCTAATCTCCCTCTTTTCTTCTCCTCTCCTTCCCCTTTACTCTTCCCCTCGTTTTTGGCCCCATCTTCCTCCTCCTTTCTTCTTTCTCGTTATTCCTCTTCTTCATCTTCTTCACGTGATCACCGGAGTTGTAGCTTGCAACTCCGGCCAGCACCTGAACCACCTCCACAAACCGTTGCAAGTGCTGTGCATCCCAATCGAAATCACCACCCAGCGTTTCTGCCCTCTATTGGGGCCATCTTCTCCCCCACGTCTCCCCATCTTGAGAGGACAACGGTCTCACTTCTCCACGAGGACTGAACCAGCCGTCTTCTTCTTCTTCCTGGTCTGCTCGCCAGAAGCACCATCGTCTTGTCATTTAGCACCTGCGATCTCCAACAGCTGGCTCTCCATCGCCACAAACAGCAACCCTCAGTCACGAGCAGACCTGCAACATCGAGTTACAGGTCCATTTATCACCGCCTCTCTACATGCAGCGCCTCCAACTCTTCCTATTCAAAAGCGGCACCTGCTGCTTGATCTCCTCTCAGCCGTCCTCACCCTCTCTTCTTCTTCATTCTTGAACTCTCCTTTCTCTCAAGCTCTCTCATCTCCACTGAACCTTCATTTCTCCTACGTTGCTGGTGTTGCAGGCGGCAACACCAAGCAACCCAGCTCCACTAGCCAGCGGTTTTCACAAAACCAAAAAGAAAAAAAAAGAAAAGAAAAGAAGCCAGAAAAGAAAAGAAAAGAAGAGGAAGAGAGGAAGAGGAGGGCGGTCCTCACCTGTGATGCTTTTACCACCGTCCTCCACTTCAAGGTGCTGCTGCACCAGACCGTTGCAGCCTCCTCCACGAACCGCCAGCCACTACACCGCCTACTACTTCAACGGCCAAGCCGTTAAGTTCTCCTCCTAGCTGCCTCCTCCTCACGATCTATCCCTTGCAAGCTCGCCTTCCACACCCTGCAGATCTATGCACCATGACCATTTGGCCCACAACTTCTTAAGCCAGGCCGTTGGTCACCATTCTCACCACGCTCCAGCCTCTCTTTCTGTGCTCCTCTACTTGGAGCACCACATATCCACCATTCTCTCCTTGCAGCCCATACCAAGTCGTGCACCAATCCATGGACAGCAACCATCACTTGGCTGGACATGTTTCCAATCCATCTCGTGGTAAGTGATGAATTATCTTTCTCTCTCTAGAAAATCTTCTCTCTCTAACTCTATTTTCTCTTCTCTTAGTTTTCTTTCTCTTGTTCTCTCTAATCTCTCTTTCTCTCTCTAGGTTTTTCCACATCTTTCTCTCTCTTCTCTATTAAATAGAAATGGCTTTTTAGTTAATTCTTAGCTTGCTAGTTTATGTTACGATCAATATATGAGATAACCTTTAATGAATGAAAAGTTGTGTTTTCTATCTTCTTTGATGTTGATTTCTTTATTTTAATGTTTTTAGTTGATAGTATTATCTCCAAAAGCATGTTTAAATCTAAATCCTTCATTCTCATCCCACCATAACTTCTTTAGAGATTTCGTGATTTTATATTTCTCATTGCACTCATCTGACTAATCCCGAGTGCGGATCGACATCCGACACGAATCCCTATACAAATCTGTCAATTTTGCAGGATAATCGGATAAAAATTACAAATCTTGTTGATTTTAGGGTTTCCGTACCAAACGACGCGGAAAAATCCTACTTTCATAGCCTGAGTGTATTAGTGTGACTCAACACCTTTGAGCAACCTAGGGTTCATGATGTACTGAATCCTTCACCTTTGGCAAAAGTGGGAGTGTTGAGAATTAAGATCGGAGCAACCGATCGATGGTAGGTTTGGGGTGTACCAAACTGAACAAGCGGATAAGGCTTCTTGGCTGAAAGAGCTCGCGTGGATTCATAGCGTTGATTCAGAGGACGTGGATGCATCGGCAGTAAGCCTTTGCTAAGGTTGGAAGCTGTATTTGCAACGGTGCGGCGTAGGTAATCTTTGTTTCGTTTAACTTTTTAGTTAGTGATACTTTCCTTCTGGACGTGGTCCCGTGGTTTTTCCTTGGCTAAGGTTTTCACTTAAAAATCTCTTGTCTTGTGTGATTGTTTGTTTGTATTCCGCTATCTATCTTGATTAGACCAAATGAAGAAAAGAAAATATACCACGGAGGTATATTCGATTTAAGTCGGTTGTGATAATCTTTTATCAAACAACAAAGGCAATCGATTTTGTTCCCCTACCATAGACCAGTAAAACTGTGTAGGTATAATTAATTTTAAATACCTAATCAAGCCTCCCTTCTAGGTATATTGGATTAAAGAGAACGGACCGGTTGTTATTTCACTTACAACATATAATTTAATAACACATCAACATACATATGCTTCATGTTTTCTTTGATTAGACAAAAGACAGGACACAAACTGATACGTGATGAAACAGGGATCCAAAACAACGCATCCCACTTTAATGCAAAATGATAGAAAATGCAGACATTTGAAAACTTTACAGTAAAACTCTTTCAACAAAACGATAGATGTTTTGGTTAACTAAGAAACCTAGTTGGTTTCTTAATTAGCATCTTGGGTCGTTGGGCTGGAGTTGCATTCGGGTTTTGATCCGGTGTGGTGGTGAGGTTTAAATCCAACGTAGAGGTGCCATCAGCCTCTCTCGGTTGGAAATGACTCATGCTGCCAGGTAACTCGATTTGGTAAGCATTCTCGCCAAGCCGCTTTAACACCTGAAATGGTCCATCAGCCCAATCCTTCAACTTGCCATATTTTCCCGGTGGAAATCTTTCCTTGCGTAGATTAATTCACACGAGGTCACCTTCTTTGAATTCGACGTATCGCTTATGCTTGTCTACTGCTTCCTTATATTTTTGGTTGCTCTCCTCTAGCTTCTTTTGAACTTGTGCATGCAACTCCTAGATGTACTCTGCCATATCTTTTGCATCACCATTAGGCTGATTAGAAATTGGTAACAGTACCAAGTCCAATGAGCTGTATAGATTTTGACCATACACCACTTCAAACGGACACCTCCCCGTAGACTTATTCTTCCTCGATCATAAGCAAATTCAAATTAGGATAGTGCAAGGTCCCACTGTCGCTTGTTCTCACCAACTAAGCTTCAGAGAAGATTTCCAAGTGTTCGATTGACAACTTCTGTTTGTTCATCCGTTTGTGGGTGATATGCGTTACTAAATTGTAGGCGGGTTCCCATCTTCCGCCACAAAGTCCGCCAAAAGTGACTAACAAACTTGGAATTCTGATCCGAATTGATGGTTTTGGGGATGTCATGTAGCTTAACAATTTCTTTGAAATACAACACGGCAACATGAGTATCATCTAACGTTTTATTGCAAGCAACGAAATGGACCATCTTTGAAAATTGAGCAACCGCAACAAGAATCGAATCCGTACCTTGTTGAATCAGCGGAAGACCCAACACGAAGTCCATGCTAATGTCCTCCCAAGGAGCCTCAGGTATTGGTAATGGTGTATAAAGACCGGTATTCTGCGAGTGGCTCTTAGCTAGATGACAAATCCTACATCTCTCTACATGGAGAATGACATCCTTGCGTAACCTCGGCCAATAAAAATTGTCTTCAATCAAAGCTAAAGTTTTGTCTCGACCGAAATGCCCATCAAGACCTCCGCCATGCCTTTGGGCTATAATTAGTCCGCACAACGAACAATCAGGAATGCACAACCGACTACCCTAAAATAAAAATCCATCTTGCACAAGATAATCACCACTTGGTCCATTCTTGCAGTCAACCCAATTTTTGCCAAAATCAGGATCTTCTTCGTACAATTCCTTCAACATCTCAAACCCAATCACCTTCATGGACATAGTACTCAATAACATCACATTTTGACTTAAGGCGGCAGCTACTTTATTTTGACTACCTGAAATAAGGTTTTTTCGGTCGTTGGATTCGGAAACCCTTGGCTCAACAAAATTTGTAAAGATCCGAAACTTTATTTCCTGCAAAAATTAATACTTGGTTGCATAGCGGTAGGTCAGATGTCGAATCCGCACTCGGGTTAGAGAAGTAACATTAAAAAAAACAAGCAAAGAAATGGTGGAGAGATAAGAATGGCGGAAAATAATTTTTAAATTTTGTTTTTTTATTGGAGGGGAATTACCTACAACATTAATAAAAGAAAATAAATATGTAATAACAGAAAATAAAATGCCAAAGTAAACTCCATTTATTAAAAAAATTATAACTTACAATGCTTGAATTAAAAATGCTTAAATAAATAAAGCAAATAAAAACTTAACGAGAGAACAATAAAAGAAGAGATTAGAGAGAGAAAGAGATAGAGAAGAAAAAGATGAGAGCAAATCATTGTTCTTGGACCTATATTGAGAAGAAGATGATGAAGCCGTTCAATAGAGAAGGGAAGGCAGAGATGCCGATTTTCTTTTCTTTATTTTATATTTTATCTTTTTTTTCTTTTTGTGCCAGGGGAGAAAGTAAGAAATAGATGAGAATTAGAGGGGGCACCTCAGGGGAATGAGCCATGAATAGTCTTTTATAGGGAGATAGTGTCATTTGTGGGTTAATGCCCATCTATGATTTTTTAGAAATGTTTTTATTCTAAAAACTATCTTTGTAATTTTAAGATCACCTTTTATTGCTTTTTGGAAAGTTTCTTAAGAGACAAATTTTTTTTTTGTAAGAAATTTTCTTTTTCTTCAAAGTTTTGGACTTTTCTTGTAAATGAAATATTTTTAACATGTTTCAAGTTTGTGAGTTTCCAAAATAACATGTCAACTCTCTTATGTAAAAGTAAACATTCTTTTTATAAAAAAAAATTCTTTTAAAAATCAAAACCAATTATATCTTTCCAAAATCTTTTTAAATTCAAAAAAAAATCTTTATGTTTTGAAAAATCAACATTTCTAATGAATTTGTTCTAGACCATCCATTTTGGTGGGCCCTTGATGGATACACCACCCATGCATGCTACAATCACCTTATCTCGAACACATGGTGAATGGGTGTGATGATAGAAATTTAGTGGTTGATTGGATGGATGAGCGAGTGGATGATCAGATGGTGAAGATGTTGGAGAGCGATGGGTGGTGATGATTGGCTAAGGATTCTAGATGGAGGGACTGTAGAGTGATAATTGGCCAAAGTATGGGATAATATTGGCCGTGGGATAGAATGATGGTGAGAGGAGAGAGAAAATAAGATAATTAGGAGAAAATGCAAACAGAGGGTCTTGAACCCTAGTTTTTGACTTGATCTTCTACAAGCTTTTTCAACTAAGCAAGCCTTTGTCTTGTGTTAGTTGATTAAGCTTTAATCTTCTTAGTCTCTTCTCGGGGCGCTTGGCTCTCCTTCTCTCTTGATCTTCTCTCAGGCTTTTTCGACTCTCTAGCTCTCTTAGCATTAGGCATGTATCTTCTTATCCTCAGCCTGTTGGCTCTTGAGCTTTGGTCCTAGACTCTGGTAGTCAGTTGTGGGCCCAAATTCTATCAAAATCGTCCGATTGGTGTTTCTGTGAGAGAAAAAGCACTTAATGAGACTTAATCAAAATGGCTTTACATCTTGACTTTCATGCAAATAGTCAATTTTCGTCTAAAGAATGTATTTTATGCAATGGAAGAAACTCTTACGTTGAAAAGTCGACGAAAAGAGAAGTTTTAAGTAGGAGAATGTGATACCCTAAAAAGGATATTAGCTTAAAATAAGCACTTTTGAACGAATATCACAACCCCCAACTAGCATATTGCCAATCATTGTCATGTCACTTAGGAGCATCGGATCAAACTCTATAGTTTCTCTTTTCTCTATTCTCCACATTCTGTGATGGTGCTAACCTAGAATCAAATAGGACTTGCTTAGGTTGTATTGAGGCTTAGGATAGTTTCAAAAAATAAGGACATTCGGGGTTCAAAAATTCTGAGAGGATATCTTACTATTCTTTGCAACTTTTCTCGACGGTGGTGACACCATTTCCTTGACTTTCTTTTTTTTTCTTTTTTTCAACTTTTCTGACTTTTATATTGTTCTATTAGCCTTCTTTTCCATTTCTTTTTCTTTCTTTTTTTCTTTTCTACTCGTGTTTCCTTTCAGTTTGATCCATTCGTTTTTCTTTTCTTTTTTTGATTTCTCTTTTTTTTATGGTGTGATCATACTAATAACTCTTTTATCCCTCTTAGAAGTAGGTATTTAAGTTGTGCTCATTTCGGGGATTGGATTTTTGGTTGATGGGTTAACAAGAAAAGGTCTTCATCATAAGGCTCAAATAGGGTTTCTAACGGTGTAGATGTTAGGTAAGCTAAAAAGGTCTGTTTGGTTAGAAAGATGACCTACATAATTTTCTAGGATTTACTCTTTCATCTGTGATGTCTTGAATGGATATAGAAAAGGTTCTTTTTGTAATAATCCGACTTTGACTTCACTCCAAGATCAATGACTAAAGCAAGGATTAATGAGATCTTACGATGAAGATGGGAACCCGCCTACAATTTATAACCCTTGTTCGTTGTAAGATCTTACGGGTATAAGCTTTTCTTCATTAATGAAGAACGAAAACTAATTCTGCGTCCTTATTCCCGATGTGTGCATCCGCGGTGGTGAGGAACGGGTGTTCCGGGATAACTGGGATTCTACCCTCTAGACATGGCTTAGTATCAAGAATGTTTGCCTCAGGTGCAGAGGTAGAAGCAACAGCGGTAGCTTTGGAAGTAGGTTCCTCTGAGGTAGGTTCAGGATTTTGTGCTTTTAAGGGCATCGAAGATGGAGACATCGGCTTGTCAATATTCTGGCTCGATCTAGTGGTGGTAACAGCTTCTATTTCTTCTTGAAAATTCTAGTTTGGTTTCGTTGTATGCGAATCCTCCTCATAGATTGTGGTAATGGCATTCCCTTCTAGATAGGTTATAGGTTGGCTAGGAAAGTTGACTTTCTCTCTCTCAGATTCTAACTGACCTAGACGGTGTCCCAATCTCTCAATGGATTGTTGTTGTTGAAAGATAAATTGAGAGAGAAGGTCCTATAGACCAAGTTTAGTAGGAGACTATGGTAGTTTAACTAAAGGAAGTTGAGGTGCCAACTCTTGATTCTATTCTTACTGAGTATGAAAGTGATAGGACTGAAGTGAGTCTGAGACTATCTACTGACTCTGAGAATCCTGAGGGATCCACTGTTGACTAGAATAATTAGTCTGTGAGTATGCCTGGTACTACAACTGCGAGTACTGTCAATCATATTGTTCATTGGGTTGATGAAACTCGGAAGGATACATACCCTGTTGCAATTGCTGCGGAGGAGCATATTGTTGTTCCCAGACAAAGTTAAGGTGACTCCTAGTGTCCGGATGATACAAGTTATTGTAGGAAGTCTGTAACGGAGATTGAAATATACTAAAAGTACAGACCTCTTTTTGGACAGAAAGAAAATATCCCACAGAGTTGGAATGATGCATAGGTTTCTAGACCGAGACAGCAAGGGCGGAGACCGATTTGGTAAGTTCCTGAATTAGGGATTGTAGCTCAGGGTCACCCTTTGTCTCATATCCCATAGAAGTCCATTGGACCGGAGTGTCACTACTGCACGCAGAATTGGTATTCTAGTACTGGGAGTTCTCGCCTAGTTCTCCTAAGAAAATGTAGGTTTCGGTTGGAGTCTTGTGCATAAATTTGCCTTCGCACATTGACTCTAGCAAAATCCTAGATTCATCAGTGAGTCCTTTATAGAACATGTGGACTAGACTCCCCTTATCGAAATTATGATGGGGACACTTGGTTATAGAGTCTTGGAACCTATCCCACGCTTCATGGAATCTTTCATCTGACTTTTGTTAAAAATATTGGATGATCTGCTTCATCTCGTTCGTCCTTGACATGGGGTAAAATTTGAATACAAACTTCCGAGCTAGTTCGTCCCATGTGGTAATCGAATTCTCAGGCAAAGAATAAAACCAAGCAGTGACTTTATCTTTCAGAGAGAAAAGAAAAACTCTTAATTTGACACTCTCATCATCAAGGTGTTGAAGTTTAAAAAGAGTGCAGATGTTCAAAAACTGCCTCAGATGAGTGTATGCGTCATCTTTTGGAAGACCATGACAGGTAGGCAGCATTTGTACTATTTGCGGTCAGATTTTGAACTGAATAGCCATCGTGGGTGGAAGTACAATGCAAGTAGGTGGGTTTACAGAGATAGGCACATACCTCTCAATGAGAGGTCGTTCAGCCGCCAGTTCTACGAAAGTAGTTTCCCTGGGAGATGAGGGGAGGGTAGGAGATAGAGTAGGTGAAGATACCAGTGAAGAATCTAAAAACGTTAGACTGACTCTCAGATCGAATCAATCTACAGTTGGATCGGGTCTAGACGAGTATATGCTTGAAAAAGCAATCCATAAACTCGGCAAAAAGTTACCAGAGGAGAACGCTAACCTGAAGTAGACTATATAATGCATAAGGAGCAAACATGATAACCCTATTTCTAAAACAATTGGGATATTTTAAGGGATTATCTTGTTAGTTTGTGGGCTGAGGTATATTATGACAGTGGGCGAACCACTGGTTTATCTTTGTTACCCGTCGAACTAACTTTGTCGCTCTTGGGTTCTCACTGGGATACACTCTTCAAAGCAAATGCTTCAGTACTAACTCAAGTTGGTCGCAAGATAATCCGAAGCCTAGACAGACGTGCGGCACATCGACTGACTTAAATACACCCCAGACTTATCGGATTTGTCAAGCAATGGAGATGAGTTTTCCCTTAGTATAAGCTAGGGTTGGTTTGTGTTCCTAACCCAACAGATAGCAGACCAACAAAGAACTAGGGAAGCCACTGGTGAGCTTGGTATACTTGAGTAGTAGAGACCTATGGGTGTGCTTGATAACAAGGACCCGAGCTCGTGGACTTATTCGACCTGGGATCGAGGGAATGACTAATTTGAGGGGTGTCCTAGAACACCGATCTAGTTTGGCTTTAGCTCTTGATTCTTTTTATTAATGGTGGATCCTAGATATCAAACTCAGCTAGAGTGATGAGGTGGGTGATGAAATCCCATCAGTTTTAAGAGGAGTTGGGTCTGTTCAATTAGGGTTCAATTATTAACAGTCATCCACGCAAGTCAATTAACTTTTTACGAAAGCAAATAAACGTGCGACACTTAATTCACTCAATTGCACAGTATCGCACTCAAGGCAAGGGAAGGGACCTACCTCCTGTGGGCCACGCCATGGGATCACCTCTATGGGATAGAGAGGGGTATCCAAATGGGCTTGGGCCCAACTCCACCTCTTTGAGCTTTCACTCCCTACCCACTATTGGATCGTACGCTGCAGAAAAGTTAGATCGCACAGTTTAGGTATTTGGGATTCTAGTTGGAAGATTTTTGCCTTTTAGGGTTCACAGAGCAAGCACTGATTTGAGGCAAGTGTTGAATTATTTTACAAATTTGGGATGGGTTAGAATTTAAAATTCCCAAATTGGAAAATACCTAGATTGGAAATGTTTCCCGAAAATCTTCCAAGAAAGATTTGATTTGAGATCCCTTACAATTTTGAAAATTTTTTAAAATTGGAATTCTGCTAAATTTTGGGTATTTTCTTTTGCAGACTTTTTCAAATTTAAAGGATTTCTAAATATAGAAATTCTCCTAAAGTAAAATCTTCTAAGAGTGGAAACCCTAATTTAGCAGAGTTTCAAGATTTTAGAATCTTTTCAAAAATCACAAATCCAAGATTGGTGATTTCTAAAAATCTGCAGAATATAAAATCTTGATTTTTAAAATTTTTGATTTTTTTGGTTATTTTTTTCACTCAATCTAGATTTCTAGCAAACCCTAGAACAAGATCTAGCAGATATTCAAAAAAATAGAAAGTGTCCTAAGTTATTACAAGTTGCACCCGGCCATCCGAGGCTTAAAAAAAAATACGTAAAAAAAAGGTACTATTGTCCCTAAAAAAAGTTTTTTTTTTTTCACACTTAATCAAGGGTTGTTAAACTCTTGAACACACATGTAATCAATAATAATAAGTTCAATAGTGTTACAAGTTGCACTCGACCTTTCGAGGCATAAAAAAATATGTAAAAAAAAAAGTACTGTTGTCCCAAAAAAAAAACATTTTTTTAGTACTTCAAAAGAGTGCTTGTGTTTTTCTTTGTATTTCCTCATACCTGAGCGGCAATGACACCATTTGAAACAAGGTTTTTTCGGTCGTTGGATTCGAAAACGCTTGGCTCAAAAAAATTTGTAAAGATCCAAAACTTTATTTTCTGCAAAAATCAACACTTGGTTGCATAACGGTAGGTCGGATGTCGAATCCACACTCGGGTTAGATAAGTAACATTAAAGAAAGCAAGCAAGGAAATTGTAGAAAGATGAGAATGGTGGAAAATGATTCTTAAAACATTTTTTTATAAGAGGGGAATTACCTACATCAATAAAAGAAAATAAATATGTAAGAACAGAAAATAAAATGCCAAAGTAGACTTCATTTATAAAAAAAAATTTGTAACTTACAATGCTTGAATTAAAAATATTTAAACAAATAAAGCAAATAAAAATTTAACTAGAAAACAATAAAAGAAGAGATTAGAGAGAAAAAGAGATAGAGAAGGGGAATAAGAGAGCAAACCATTATTCTTGGACCTGTATGAAAAGAAGATGATGGAGATGTTCGATGGAGAAGGGAAGGCAGAGACGGCGATTTTTTTATTTTAATTTTATTTTATCTTTTATCTTATTTTTCTTCTGTGCTAGGGGAGAAAGTAAGAAAGAGATTGGAATTAGAGGGGGGCACCTCAGGAGAATGGGCCATGAGTGGTCTTTTATAAGGAGAGAGTGTCATTTGTGGGTTAATGCCCATCCATCTTTTTTAAGAAATATTTTTATTCCAAAAACTATCTTTGTAATTTTAAGATCACCTTTTATTATTTTTTGAAAGTTTCTTTAGAGACAAATTTTCTTTTTTGTAAGAAATTTACTTTTTCTTCAAAGTTTTGGACTTTTCTTGTAAAGAAATATTTTTAACATGTTTCAAGTTTGTGAGTTTCCAAACTCACATGTCAACTCTCTTATGTAAAAGTAAACATTCTTTTTATAAAAAAAAAATTCTTTTAAAAATCAAAACCAATTATGTCTTTCCAAAATCTTTTTAAATCCGAGAGAAAATCTTTATGTTTTGAAAAATCAACATTTCTAATGCATTTGTGATCTAGACCATCCATTTTGGTGGGCCCTTGATGGATACACCACCCATGCATGCTAAAATCACCTTCTCTCGGACAATTGTTTATCTTGTAGATCGTGTGGCGATCGCATGGTGAATGGGTGTGATGATAGAAATTTAGTAGTTGATCGAATGGATGAGCGAGTGGATGATAGGATGGTGAAGATGTTGGTGAGCGATGGGTGGTGATGATTGGCTAAGGATTATAGATGGAGGGATTGGAGAGTGATAATTGGCCAAAGTATGGGATAATATTGGCCGTAGGATAGAATGATGGTGAGAGGAGAGAGAAAATAAGATAATTAGGAGAAAAATGCAAGCAGAGGGTCTTGAACCCTGGTCTTTGACTTGGTCTTCTGCAAGCTTTTCAACTAAGCAAGCCTTTGTCTTGTGTTAGTTGATTAAGCTTTAATCTTCTTAGTCTCTTCTCGGGGCACTTGGCTCTCCTTCTCTCTTGATCTTCTTTTAGGCTTTTTTGACTCTCTCTGTCTCAGCATTTGGCATGTATCTTTTTATCCTCAGCCTGTTGGCTCTTGAGCTTTGGTCCTAGACTCTGGCAGTCAGTTGTGGGCCTGCATTCCATCAAAATCGTCCGATTGGTATTTCTGCGAAAGAAAAAGCACTTAATCAGACTTAATCAAAACGGCTTTACATCTTGACTTCTCAAAATGTGTTTAATTCATGTGAATAATCGATTTTAGTCTAAAGAATGTGTATTACGCAATGCAATAAACTCTTACGTTGAAAAGTCTACGAAAAGAGAAGTTTTAAGTAGGAGAATGTGATACTGCAAAAATGATAGTGGCTTAAAATAAGCACTTTTGAGTAAATATCACTACCCGCCTTATGCCGAATGACGAATGAGAATCTTGGAGATATGCAACCCATTTTGCATGACGACTACTCAACTTGTATTGTCCGTTGATGTACTTTTGTGCTTCATGGTCAGAGTAAAGAATGAACTCCATTTGTCTTAAGTAGTGGCACAAATGTCGTAAAGCTTGAATGATGGCGTAGAATTCTACATCATAGGTTGAGTACCTCTTTCTTGTATCATTCAACTTTTCGCTAAAGAAGGAGACCGAGCGATCTTCTTGGCTAAGAACCATTCCGATTCTGATGTACGATGCATATCAATCAACTTCAAAAATTTCTCGAAATCGGGAAAGGCCAATACAGGAGCTTCGGTCAATTTTTGCTTCACCAACTGAAAACTTTCGTCAACCGCTGTATTCCATTGAAACATACCACCCTTTAAGCAATCTGTGATTGAAACAATGAACGAACTGAAATTGCGTATAAATCGTCTATAAAAGGTCGCCAAGCCATGAAAGCTCCTCACTTCATGAATACTTTTCGGAATTGGCCATTCCAGAATAGCTTTGACTTTCCCTGAGTCCACTTTGACTCCATCGGAAGATACCACATAACCCAAAAATATCAAGATGTCGATCATAAATTCACACTTCTTTAGGTTAGCATAGAGCTTCTGCTCCCTTAGGGCATTAAAAATCTATCGAAGGTGATCAATATGTTGTTCCTCGTCGGTTCTATACACCAATATTTCATCAAAATACACCACAACAAACTTTCTCATAAACGGGTGAAAGACTTGGTTCATTAACCACATAAAAGCGCTTGGTGCATTTGATAGTCCAAATGGCATCACCAACCACTCATATAACCCATCACGAGTTTTGAATACAGTCTTCCATTCATCGCCAGGCCACACTCTGATTTGGTGATAACCACTTCTGGGGTCAATTTTGGAAAATACCCGAGAACCCGCAATCATATCCAACATATCATCAAGGTGAGGAATCGGGAATCTGTACTTGATGGTGATTTTATTTACTGCCTGGCTATCCACGCACATGCGCCAAGTCTCATCTTTCTTAGGTGTTAAGAAAGCTAGAACCGCACATGGACTCATACTTTCCCGAATCAGGCCCTTAGTAACCAAATCTAGCACTTGCTTCTGTAATTCTTTATGTTCGTTGGGACTCATTCGGTAAGCTGCTTTGTTTGGCAAACTCAAACATGGAATGAGATCAATATGATGCTGGATATCCTTCATCGGCGGTAATCCAGCCGGTAAGTCATCTGAGATCACATCAACATGCTCTCTCATCAAAGGCTCAAGTTCTAGTGGTATCGATCATCTATTTTGTTCTTTGACAATCAATGCATACATCTCTTTATTTTCTATTGTTCTCTCTAAAAATTCAGCCATATAAAGAAAGTTACTTCCCTCCCTTTAGAAGGCTTAGGAGCACTTTCCATCTTTGATGGACCCAAAATCACTTTCGCGTAATTTTTCAAAAACGTGTAAGCATTTTTGTACCCATCTTGTACGACTTTATTGTCATATTGCCATGGCCTACCTAGTAAAAGATGGAAAGCATCCATCGGTACCGCATCACACCACGCATCATCCTTATATGACTTTCTAATGGAAAATGAAACTAGACAACGTTGGTTAACAGTTACCTCATTTTCATTTTTGAACCATGCAAGCTTGTAAGTCGTAGGCCTTTTTTCGGCTTTCAACTTCAATTTTTTGATCATCTCTTTAGAGACGACATTTTCGCAACTCCCACCATCGACGATGAGGTTACACACTTTCCCATAGGCCATGCATCTTGTATGGAAAAGATTGTTGCATAGCCATTCATCGTTCTCTTCAATACGAGCGGTATTCATGCTTTGTCTGATGACTAAAGCTTCACCGTGATCACTCCAAATGACTTCATCACCTCCATCGTCGTAGTCATCATACTTCAGGCAATCATCATTTTCCACCAGCTCGATCTCTGCATTATCGTCTAAGATCAGATTCACGTATTAGCAATTCGAACAATTAGAAGCTATGTGCCCAAATCCCAAACACTTAAAACAAGTAACTGCTTTACCGCTTGCATTATTTGGTCGACTTGGACTTGGCCTGAAGTTGCATTGGTCTTGTCCTCCATAGGCACTAGACCCTTGCATGGGCTGATTCGACATGGCACGATTTAACTTGTTCTGATCAATACTCCCTCGGTTGAATAAATCACCACGATTGGAGCAACGTGTAATATCAGGGCCAATCATCCATTGGTTCATTCTCTATTTTAGTTGCTACTCAACCTTGCCAGCTAATTTATAAACATCAATGTAGCTCCAATAAGGTTGTAGTGTCAAAGCATTATAAATATCTCGTCGAAGCCCACCGAGATAATGAGCCATAGTATGTTCTTCTGCTTCGACCACCCCACAACGCATTGTGAGCAGATCGAATTCTTCAATGTACTCATCGACAGCTCGAGTCCCTTGTTGGATCTTAAATTAATTTTCTTGGAGATAATCATCGGGTAAAAAAAAATTTTCATAATTCTTTCTTCATCTTCTCTTACGAAGTGATTTTTGATTTACCCAATTTTTCTCTTCGGGCTCTTAATTGTTCCCACCAAACTGAAGCATGTTTCTTAAGTTTGATAGCAACAATCTTGACCCTACGATGGTCCAAAATTTCTTTGTATTCAAAAATTCTTTCCACTGTATTCAACCAATCAATAAAATCATCGGGTTGAATTTTACCTTCGAATTCTGGAATATCCACTTTAATATCGACATCTCGGAACTGATCTGGATAACGAGCCGGTCGATCAAAGATTCCTCTTCACCTGGCTCTTCACACGGAGCTCGATGATGAAAGGGTTGATGTAGTCGTTATTAGAGATGAAACTGTTATCATTGTAACCCCGAGTTTTGAAACACGTAAGATGTTATGTGAGTTGTTGAACTTGTCTCCTCAATTCATCGACTTCGATATCCCGGGTATCACGATCACGTAGGCGAGGGTCTTCATGCACACTTCTTCCACGTCCATGACCACCATTCATTGTGATTTTGCCGAAGTCACAGAACCCCAAGTATGGAACTTGCTATGATACCAAACTGGTGCGACTCCAACCGCGACCAAGAACGGAGAATCACACATACAGGATGAACGAAGCAATACCGAAGAGCATACACAAGCTAACCAACTTGATAATATCTAATCATCACACAATTGAGTTCATGTGCATAAAGAAGAGACAATAGAGAGGAGGTGTCACACACGTCCAAGAGAAAACTCAATTTCTAATAATCTCAAAAAGTACCTTGTCTCCTTTTATAGCCCATATTTATAAACTCAAAAGTAAACCCAAGTCAATCTTAGCCCTTAGATTGTCTAACTTTATTGAATCTAGACCATTAAAACTTAGCTTTAACAATTAAGGAAAAAAAACTAATTTAGAAGTCAAGCAATGGAAATCGAAGTTTTGGTTAATTAGGAAACCTAGTTGGTTTCTTAATTAGCCTCTTGGGTCGTTGGGCTAGAGTTGCATTCGGGTTTTGATCTAGTGTGGTGGCGAGGTTTGGATCCAACGTAGAGGTGCCATCAGTAATGATCATTGTGCCCTTTTACATTATTATGGAGGCTCCCTTGGTTCTTTAACATTTGTCGAGAATATATTATTCATTTTCAAAATAAGGGTGATTTCAATCACTTAACAAAGTGGGACAGGCAAATGGATGAGGCGAAAACTTACATTGTACTTTGATGTGACTCCTTTGTTCCTACGTAATAGACTGCTTTACTACCTGGAAACATGATAAATTCCAACCAAAGTTTGATCCTCCAATAACATATGTCCCTTGGATCTGACCATCTTCCAACTAAGGCTCTCATTGCTCACGATCCATTGATTTTGATCAACTACAAAATCAGAAACTCATTTGGTTTGCAGGGAGAATTGAAAACAGATTGATAGATAAATAGAAAAAAAATTGAAATGCAAAATTAGATTGTCAAAGAGAAAATTACAATCTAAATTTTGTTTCTGAAATGAGATGTTCCCAGTGTTCTATATATGCTAACCTCCAACATCGTGAACTCTGCCCATAATATGGGAGAGATTATCCCTAAACCTACAGTGGTCAGGAAAGTGCTGAGATCTCTACCAGAGAGATTTCAAGCAAAGGTTACCGTGATCCAAGAGAGCAAAGATGTCGACTCTTTGAAGATTGACGAGTTGGGTCTCTGCAAACTTTTGAATTAATTAAACACGAAACTACCAAGGAAACCTAAGGGCATAACTTTAAGAGCTTCAAAAGCTCAAGAACCAGAGTCTGATTCCAAATTTGGAGAAGATCTTGCATTGTTCGTTAAGAAATTTAGAAAATTCTTTCGTCCCAAGCAAGAAAAATTTAACAAATCTTAGATCGAGAGAACGATCTAAACCCCATGAGAGATTTGGGAGGATTGAGAAATCCAAAAAGGACGTAAATTCTGATGACCCTCAATGCTTCAAGTGTCGTGGCTACAATCACTTTGCTAATGAATGCACGAACAAAGTTGAAAAGGGCAAATTCAAGGCATTAAATGCCACATGGGATGATGAGTCTGAATATGATAAATCGATGACTCAAGTGAAAGTGAAAGAGCTAGAAATTATACAGCTTTCACTGCCAGACTTTGTAGTCCTCTAAGAGTTGAGACCACTACTGCCAGTGAACATATTTTTGATGACTCGTGCAGTGAGGACTCGGATGATTCCCAGACATCCTTCAAAGAGCTGTATGAGGAATCTAAAAAATTGATCAAGACTAACAAGATATTATCTGAAATAGTCAAAAGTCTAGACTCTGAGAAGAATGCCTTTAAACTAGACACTGAAGAATAGATATTGTTACTTGGTCACCTGGAAGGGGAGAATAAGTCTCTTAAAGAATAGAACAAGTTTTTGGAATATGAATTTCAGACTTGTATGGTTACCAGGGAATCTCTAGAAGGTCAAGTGACTAATCTAAAGAGAGATTTATCATGTTTCTCCTCGAGTACTGAGAAGATCAATAGGATGTTGAGAGTAGGAAATGATTATGCAGATAAGATTGGTTTAGGATTCAAGCAAAACCAAAATTCTGCATCAACCTCTAAGACTCAGTTTGTGAAAGCTAGAGTCTTGCATACTCCCAAGGTTTATCTACCCAGAACTACCCAAAAGCAACAAATTTATAGTTACTGCAAGGGTATATGTCACCCTATTAGAGATTTCCTCAAGAAGAGGAGAGATCACAAAGTTCCACCCAAGATGAAATCTAATGGGAACCAAGTGAGTGACTCCACAAAATAGAAGCTCCTTCACCAAAGGTCTGAACCTCAGAGGTCTAGGCCTGACCTCGAGTTGGCCGGGTTAGGCTAGGGTTCATAGCCTTGAAGGTAGGGTTGGGCTAGGGCTAGGGTTGGCAATGGATCAGGTTTGAGTCGGATCGGTACTGATTTGGTACCAATCTGATAAGAGTTCCAATCAATCCGAACCCGATCGGATCAGTAAAACACAGTTCTGGAACCGATCCGATATGATTGGATCGGTTCTGGGTCCGATCCAATCCGATATGCTAAAATAATTTGTTATTTATTTTTTATTTTGTGTAAGCAAAACAATTTGTTATTGATCAAAGAAAAATAAATAATATTTTTTGACATTATGTCATTATTTTTGGCAAACAAAAATGGGAAGTACATGGCCACGTCTAGTTTAGAATCAGCAGGTCATGATCTGGGATGTTGATAAAATGCATGAAAGCCAAATGAGAATTTTCTTTGGCTGTTACTGATATTGTGGGAAAGTATGGTGTGTGGGAATCTACTCTTCCTTCATCTATGAAATCTCTTAAAAGATGGTGTTTCTAGTCTAAAATCAAAAGTAATGGGTTACTTTTGATTGATGAAGACTATCAAGAGCCTAGCATTTCGGGTAGTTTGAGTGATGTTGGTGAAGATAGTCTTGGTGAATCTCATCCAATTAGCAAAAAAAAGCTTCTTGTAGAACATGATGAAGATAGTGAAGATCAAATGAGCTTTCAAAAGTTGAACCGCGCAAAAGAAGCTTCTCGTAGAACATGATGGGTACTCCCACATATTTTTCTCTCAGTCACTAATGCACTCGTTAGTTAACGGAAGAGAAAATGGGACATACCAGCACTGTCCTCCACAGTTCACGCCATCCTCCACTGCTCCAATGCTAAAAAATAGTAAAGAAGCAAAGAGAGAAGAAGAAGAAGAAGTGTAGAAGATGAACAAACTCTAGAAGAGAAAAGGAAATTAAAGATATTTTAGAATTAATTAATTCTAACAACCAAAACCTAGGGAAAGATTTAAAGAAATTAAATGTTTTGGTTTAAATTTTGAAATCTATATTTAGTTGACTAGGAAATAGTGAAATGTAGCTCTCAACTTGCCAATTAAATCGTAGCTGTCAACTTGCCAATTAAATGAATTAAAAAAAAAAACTTGCCAATTAAATGAAAACAAGTTCCCTTAAATATATATCCATATAATATATATTAATTTTAGGAAATAATGAAATCGTTGCTTTGAACTTGCCAATTAAGTGAAAAAAAAGTCCCCTTAAATATATATCCATATAATCTATATTATATATAGTATATTATATATCGGGTCAATATCGGATCGGAACAAGGTCGATCAGGTACCGATCCGATAAGAGATCGAATCGACAATCCTTGATCTGATACCGATCTGATAACGAAAAATAAGGACCCGGACCCGATTTTGTCGGATTGGGTTGGATCGGATCTCCGGATCGATATTGCCAGCCCTAGCTAGGGTTGACCTCCAACCCGACCCAACCCCCCCGAGTTGCAACCCTATTCGCATTGGCTTTTTAACTTCTTCGAGTTAACATTTTCCCATCTTGATAGAAATACCCTTCTCACTTCACATTTAACTTTAGAAAACATAGAAAATGACAATTTTGTTAGAAGGGCAATTGTGAAAATTTTCAACTGGAAGAAATCCATTGAAAAAATCATTTTCTGCATGGGGATATTATACATGTATGATGAAAAATTTTGATGCAATGAAATCTTGACATAGTTGATGAATGGCCATATGCAACATATTTTTTTTGGCCCACTGAACACATGAATGTTTAGCCCAACCTTTCGTAGATATCTATTCTACCTTGGGTCGAGTTCTGATGACCAACAAAAGTTAACCAAAAAAGTTCACGTTTTTTCTCGACAGTGGATCTTGATAATCCAACGATGGTTAATAGTGCTGAGCTGGCATCAATTTTGCAAAAGCAAAACCACCGTTGGATTCTTGGGATCCACGGCTGAGAAAAAATGTGAACTTTTTTGGTTAACTTCTGTTGGTCATCAGAACCTGTTCTTTCTACATATTAATGGACGAAGGCCCTTCCTACATGTCTCACGCTAAACCCCAATATCCCACAAATGCTATTATTTTTGCTTCTTTTCTTTTCTTCAATTTATTTACTTGGTAGGGGCTTTTTGGTCTTTTTGATGTCAAAGAACACATCACCCCGCGGCTCATTCGGCGTTAAAGAGGTAAAAATATCCGTATTCCTAATATGCCCTCAAGTTTCTTAAATTGACAAAAATTGTTTTTTTTTTGTTTTTTAAATTTTTTTAATTTACAAAGGTGCTTAGGTCATTCAATACTTTCACATTTCAATTCAACTGTGCAAACAATTATTGCATCCTGATGTCGCACTTACACTCCATAGCAAAAAAATTTAGATGATGAACTGATGATGGACCCACAATGTGATACATGTGGCACATTATTAGAGACCCACAATGTGATACCTGTGACACATTATTAGAGGCTACTGACTGTGTGGATGTTTGGTCCATCCCTAGATGGACTTAAGCCACAAAATAAGCCTGATTAGTGATTTCTAACCTTTGGATCATAATGATCGAAATCCATGATTAAAAATAAACAAAAAAAAAAAAGAATCGGATATAAATTATTAATCAGGATGAATTTTTATACTTATTAAAAATCAACTTTACTAATGATTCCAAACCATTGAATGATCTCATCTACTCCATCAAGATTTTGATTCATCAAAAAATATCCCCAAGAACAGTTGTAAACAGCTGTCGATTAAAGTTGGGTGGTGAAAAGTTGTAATTCTAAAGAAAGTAAAGTAAAAATCGTGGGGAGTTGACAGAAAACAAATCAAAGAGAGTCACTGCCATATATTGAAAGTTAGTTTTTGTAAAACTTTGATGACAGGGCACTGTCATCAGCCTCGATGACAGGGTGCAATATGATCCAAGTGGCATACTCTTAGAGGATTATGACCGTATGGATTTTTTCCAATCCATAGGTTGACCTATAAACCAAAAAATCGCTTGATTAGTGATTTCAAACCTTTGGATCTTTGTACCTCAAATCATTTATTCTACTATTTAACGCACGAAGGCCCTTCTTGTGTGCCTCACGCTAAGCCCCAAAATCCCACAAATGCCTCTTTTTTTTCTTTAATTTAATTACATGGTTGGAACTTTTTGGTCTTTTGAGTGTCAAATAGCACGTCACCTGCAAGCACATGTCAACCTTCAGCTCATTCAATATTGAAAAAGTAAAAAAAAATCCTTATTCCAAATATGCCCTTAATTTTCTTAAATTGACAAAAAAAATGTTCCTTTCGATTTTGAAATTTTTTTAATTTACAAAGATGATTTGGTCATTCAAAATTTTCATATCTCAAATCAACTTTGCAAGCTATTATTGCATCCTGACGTGTCACTTATATTCTATTCCTTGCAAAATTTAGATGATGAGATCCATCATCGAGGTTGATGATGGACCCACAATATATGATACGTGACATATTATTAGAGACTACTGACCGTATAGATGTTTGGTCCACTCCTAGATAGACTTATGTAACAAAAATAATCATGATTAGTGATTTGTATCCATTAGATCATAATGATCAAAATCTACGGTTAAACATAAATTAAGAAAAAGATTATAATATAAAGTACTAATCAAGATAAATTTTGATATATAAGTCCAACTAGTGTAGGGAAAAACATCCATACGGTCAGTCACACGTGGCGTTCCCCTCAAATTCCCAGGGTTAAAATCAACCCATGAAAATAATTCCAATCCAAAGGCTAGAATCAATTCCAATCCAATGACTAGAATCACCTATCTGGCTGATTTTTGTTTGTAGGTCCACCTAGGGATTGGCCAAACATCCATACGAGTTTGCCACGTGGCGAAGAATGACTCCTGTCATCGGCCTCGATGACAGGGTCTGTCATCAAAGTTTTAGTCGGTGAAAACTAAAGCAGACTGAGGAGTCTGAGTAAAGTAAAATCCGCGGAGTAAAACTTGCCTGACAACGGTGATATGGTATCCTACCAAACCATAGGCAAGGTACTTGCCGCGTGGCTTACGTACGGTAGCAAGTCGCATCCGCACGAGCCATAAACTCATCCTCTCCTCCTCTGTAAACCTGCTCAGGTTTGGTGAGAGCAAAAGAGTAATTTCCTTTTTTCTCCTTAAAAAAATAAAAAAAGGTAAAGTAACTCAGTTACCTTTTACAACCGATGGATCTTTGCACCCAAATAATGCTCAAAATTCATACAGTAAAAATCAACCCATGAAAATAACTTAAATCCAACGCTTAGAAATCACTGATCAGGTTTATTTCTGATTTGTAGGTCCACCTACTGATTGGCCAAACATCCATACGGTCAGAGTCCACCAAGAGTGTGCTACATGGCTCGTATTGTGCGTTGTAGCCGAAGTTTTACTCCACCTAGGGATTGGCCAAACCAAGGTTTAAAGGAGAATGTTTAACGGTATAACAGACTGGGGTCATTCCCATTAAAACAGATTGTAGGGGATGGGCAAAAATGAAAAAAAAAACAAATTTTAACGAATTCAACGGAAAAAAAATGAAAAAATGGTGCTGATTTTTAAAATTAGAAATTTTGAAAAAACGAAAAAAAATAGAATTTAACGAAAATAATGACCTTTTTTTCACAAAATTTTATAACAGCCGTTAAAACGAAAAAAGGCCATTAATTTCTAAGCGTCAAAACGGGTTTTAACAGTTTTTAACGAACCAGTTAGCAATTCAGTAAAGATTCGAAACGAGAAAAGTTCGAGTTTAATTCGATTTCGGGATAAAAACATCTGGTCAAAAATTCTGTCATTGTTGAAATTTATATTCGTTTAGCCTTAAAAAGGCTGAATTTTATCTATTTTTTCATTTTATGCGGCTATTTAACATGTTTTTATTTAAAAAACATGCAATCTATGTATTAAACATGAATAATACATGTTTTATTAGTATAATCTTAAAATTCGTGATTTTTTCTAATTTTTTATTTTATACGGTAATATTAAATGTTCATTAAAAAAAAAACAAATCGTGTATTAAACGTGTATAATACGCGAATTTACTAGCTAGGGTCAAAGTCATGCTTTTAAAAACAGCCGTTTAAAGGGTAATGCCCCAAGCCCGTTACCGTAAAATCGTTAAAATCCTTTTTGACGCTTTGAATTTAATGGCCTTTTTTTTTTCACTTTAACCGCCGTTAAAATCGTTTTAACAGCCATTAAATTCTGAAAATTTTTGTGGAAAAAAAATGGCCGTTAAAATCCATTTTTTCATTTTTTGAAATTTTCAATTTCAAATTTCAAAATTTGACTTTCAGCGCCATTTTTTTCATTTTTTCTGTTAAAATTCGTTAAATTCTATTTTTCCCTTTTTTTCTTTTGTTGGCCCTGGTTGTTACAATCTGTTTTAACGGTAATGCCCCCCAGTGCGTTATACCGTTAAAATGGCCTCCTTTAAACCTTGGTTTTACCCAAAGTTTAAAGGAGGCCGTTTTAACGGTTAAACGGACTGGGGGCGTCACCGTTTAAACTGTTTAAACAGCCGTTAAAACGAATTGAAACGGCTAGGGGCAAAAAATGGAATTTAACGGGTTTTAACGGAAAAAATGGCGCTGAAATTCAAATTTTGAATTTTAAAAATAAAAAAAACACTGAATTTAACGGAAATTAAATGGATTTAACAGATATTTTTTCACAACAAATTTCAGATTTTAACGGCCGTTTAAAAGATTTTAACGGCCGTTAAAACAAAAAAATGGCCATTAAATTCAAATACGTTAAAACGTGTTTAAACGGTTTTAACAGAAATGAGCTTGGGGCGTTTCCATTTAAACGGCCGTTTTTAAAATCATGGGTCAAACCAAGGTTTAAAGGAGGCTGTTTTAACGGTTAAACGGACTGGGGGCGTTACCGTTTAAACGGCCGTTAAAACGGATTGAAACGGTCAGGGGCAAAAATGGAAAAAAAATGAGAAAAAACGGAATTAAACGGAATTTAATGGTTTTAACGGAAAAAGTAGCGCTGAAATTCAAATTTTGAAATTTGAAAATTAAAAAAAAAATAGAATTTAACGGATTTTAACGGAATTAAACCGATTTAACGGCCGTTTTTTCACAAAAATTTTTAAAATTAAACGGCCGTTTAAACGATTTTAATGGTCATTAAAACAAGAAAACGGCCGTTTTTTTGAAAACCGATAAAACGTGTTTAAACGGTTTTAACGAAAACGGGCTTGAGGCGTTACCGTTTAAACGACCGTTTTTAAAACCATGGGTCAAACATCTGAAGTTAGTATCTTGTAAGAAATTGCCACGTGTCTTCTTCATGTTGTTTTACTTTTTGTACTTTTATTTTTTGTCACTTTTTTCATTTACTCTCACCAAACCTGAGTAGGTTAACCAGAGGAGGAGGAGAGGATGAGTTTGTGGCTCGTGCCGATGTGATTTGCTACCGTACAAAATCCACGCGGCAAGCACCTTGCCAATGGTTTGGTAGGATACCACACCACCGTGGTCAGGCAAGTTTTGGCAGAAAACAAATCGACGAGCGTCACTACCAAGAATTGTTGATTAAAGTTAAGCGGTCAAGCTGACACCCTGCGGAACGCAGAGAGAATATTGTCTGGGAGGAGTAAAACTTGTGTCACAAGATGTTGTGATGGAACACGTCACAGCACTCAATAAGAGCCACGTGGCACATTATCAGAGATCTTTGACCGTATGGATGTTTGACCAGTCCCTCGGTGGACCTACAAACCAAAAATCAGCCTGATTAGTGATTTACAACCTTTAGATTTATGCACCCAAATGACGCTCAATAATGCTCAAATTCCTACCGTTAAAATCAACCCATGAAAATAACTTCAATAGAATCAGTTATAAATCACTAATCAAGCTGATTTTTTGTGTACTAGTCCACCGAGGGACTGCCCAAACATCCATACAGTCGTTGTCCTCTAATAGTATACCACGTGGCTCGTATTGAGTACTGTGACCGTGTTCGGTCACAACATCTTGTGACACAAGTTTTACTCGTCTGGGAGCCTGATAAATCTAGTCTGCAACTATGAAGACTTAAAAGTATGTAAACATGGTATCCACCATTGAATAATCATTGAAAATCGTGTTTTTAATTTATAAAATATTTTTTTGAAAATATTGACTTAACACATTTTTCAAGGGACATCGACAGTACTGACAATGTTTACATACCTTATAAATATTTGGTCATAAAAAATCAATATAATTTAATTTGTAGCCGCTGCATTTAGCATTTTAATAATGTAGTTTCTGACCGTTGAATTTGAGCCTTTTTTATTCTAAAATATAACTGTCATAAATCACGGATCAAGCTGATCTTGGTATGTAAGTCCACCAAGAGGTGGTCCAAAGACTCCAAACATTCGTAAGGCTCAGTAGGTCCTAAACTAAGCTCCAAATGGCATTTTTGGGAGCGAGAGACTTCAAATTTTTTGGTCCATGGGGGCCTGCAAATATTTTTAAAAGGGTATTTTTTAGCCGTTGGATGTGAGCATTTTTCAGATAATCAGACCGAATGGCTAGAGATTACCAATCAGATTGATTTTTGGTGTAGGCCCATCAAGGGGTGGGCCAATTATTCATGGGTTGGTGGAGCGGAAAGAGTGCCATATGGCCGACACTACAATTATCGTCTTCGAGACAGTCAAGTCACACCATGTGGAACCCAATTGGGAAGAAAACAAAGATGACCGCCCACGATATGAACCACATGGCATACTCTTAGAGTAGGCAGACCGTGTGGATGTTTGGCCAATCCCTAGATGGGCCTAAAAAAGAAAAAACAGGCTGATTAGTAATTTCTAACCTTTGGATCGGTGTACCCTAATAATGGTTAATAATGCTCAAATTCGCACGGTTAAAATCAACCCGGGTCGGGCTTGTGGGACACCATTTTTTACCCCCATTTGACACCCATTTTGGCGTACCAACATAGAAGATGAATCAATAGCTGATTTTTTTTGGTGGGGATCATCTCCTCACCATATAGATCACCCCCACAAAAAATCAGCCCATTCTGAAATTTCTAACCCCGTCCAATGTGGTTTTCGAGTTACACTGTAAAAATCAACGGTCCATATTCTTCAGCTTTTAAACCAGTCTATGAATGTCAGAAAGATTTGATTTTTATGCAGATGATCTCCTCACCAAAGAGATCATCCTCACCGAAAATCAGCCATTGATTCATCTTCTCTGTATGTACGCCAAAATGGGCGTCCCCCGAGCCCAACCCAATCAATCCATGAAAATGAATAATCTAACGCCTAGAAATCACTGATCGGGTTGATTTTTAATTAGGTCCACCTAAAATTTACGAAACATCGATACAGTCATCGTCCTCTATTATTATGGGTGGTCATCGTGAGTGGTCAGCGAAGTTAATCATTTACATCCGATCTTTGACTCTATTTCCATCTGGTTTCATTGCAATAGTGTGAGGCTGAGGCGCTGAGCAGAGGAGACTTGCTTTCTTCTTTAAGAGACGGTATGGCTGAAGCAGTTCTCTCTTCCCTTATGAAGGTAATCTTGGGGAACTTGAGTTCTCTAGCCGTCCAAGAGTTTGGATTAGCTTTGGGCCTGAAGCCAGAGTTCGAGAAGCTCGAGAGCACATTCTCAACGATCCAAGCTGTGATCCAAGATGCAGAGGAGAAGCAAACAGAGAGCGAGTCTGTAAGGAATTGGCTGATAAAGCTTAAAGATGCCGCTTATGATGTAGATGACATATTGGACGAGTTTGCGATCGAAGCTCTACGACGGAGAGCAGGGAGTCACGACTTCTTCCAAAACAAAGTACGCAACTTCTTTTCACCTCGCAACCCATTTAAATTTCGCTTTAAAATGGGACATAAGATAAAGGCTATTGTGGATAGATTAGATGCCATTGCAGGGGAGAGATCTAAGTTCCATTTGAGAGAGGGAGTTACGGAGTTCAAAAGACAAGATGATGGGGAGATGCAACATACTAGTTCATTTGTAAATGAATCAGAAATTTTTGGAAGAGATGAAGACAAAGAAAAGATAATTGAATTATTGTTAACTAATGTGAGGCGACAAGATGATGTTTCGATCTATGCGATCGTCGGTATGGGGGGTTTAGGAAAGACGACCCTTGCACAATTGATCTATAATAACGAAAGGGTAAAGAGGCATTTTGAATTAAGAATCTGGGTTTGTATATCCCAAGATTTTGAGATCAGAAGGTTGGCGAAAGCGATTATAGAATCTGCAAGTGGAAACATGTGCAAGCTCTCGGAATTGGACCCAATACAACGTTGCCTCCAAGAAATATTGAGTGGGAAGAGATTTTTACTTGTATTAGATGATGTATGGAATGAAGACGAAGAGAAGTGGGATAAACTAAAACATGGTCTAAAGTGTGGAGCTAAAGGAAGTACAATTATTGTAACCAGTCGTAACGAAATAGTTGCATCGATAATGGCAACACTCCCTACACACCATTTGACAGGTATATCAGAGGATGATTGTTGGTCCTTGTTCAAGGAACGAGCATTTGGGTCAGGAAGAAGAGAAGAGTCTCCAAACCTAGTAGTAGTCGGTAAAGAGATTGTGAGAAAATGTGGTGGTGTACCCTTAGCAGTAAAGGCTCTGGGAGGCCTGATGCGCTTCAAAAGCGAGGAAAGTGAGTGGTTATTTGTCAAAGAAAGCGAAATATGGGATGCCAAAAGTGCCATTTTACCTGCCTTGAGGTTAAGTTATAACCATTTACCATCACATTTGAGGCAGTGCTTCTCTTTTTGTTCTGTGTATCCCAAAGATCAGAAAATTGAGAAGGACGAATTGATCCAGCTATGGATGGCAAATGGTTTTATTCCGTCAAAAGGAGGAATGGAGTTAGATGATACGGGTCATGAGATTTTCAATGATTTAGTGTGGAGGTCTTTCTTTCAAGACATCGAGAAGGATGCTTACGGCAATATAAGATATTGTAAGATGCATGATCTCATGCACGACCTCGCACAATCTATAATGGGAAATGAATGTTTTATCATAGAGCCTGGCAAGGCACGGAAAATTCCTGGAAGGAGGGTTCGTCATCTATCATGTAATGTCAGTCCCTTTATGCAGGACTTGCATAAACCCAAATCTTTACGCACTCTCCTGATGATAAATTATGCATATCCCAATAATATGGAGTTTGTTCCTTACATCTCAAAACAGAGATGCTTGCGAGTGTTGTGTTTGAGTAGTAGGAGTGAGAAAATTCTAATTTCAATGGATAATTGGAAACATCTTCGGTACCTCGACCTCTCCGACTCTAATAATTTGCTTCAATTGCCTGAATCAATGAGTCACCTTTATAACTTGCAGACCTTGAAACTTAGGTATTGTGATAAGCTTCGTAAGTTACCGAAAGGTATGAGGTACATGAGGAGTCTTAGACATCTTGACATTGATGGTTGTGATTCCTTGACACACATGCCCACTAGGATGGGGGAATTAACTTGCATTCGGACACTAACCAGATTCATCATAGGCGAGGACAATGGGCGTCGCATAGGGGAGCTTAAAGGTTTAAAACTTAAAGGAGAATTAAGCATAGAAAACCTTGCTTTGGTGAGAGATTTCGTAGAAGCTAAAGATGCCAATTTTAGAGGGAAACATAACCTTCAATCATTGAGTCTATGTTGGAGCCATTTTGAATCACAAGCAAAGGTTGAAGAGGTTCTTGAAGGTCTGCATCCTCATCAGAATCTGAAAACGCTATGCATAACATCGTATCATGGTTCAAAGTTTGCAGATTGGATGAGGGATTTGTTCCTCCCAAATCTGGTTGAAATCACGTTGATGGATTGTAAAAGATGTGAATATCTCCCACCTCTTGGAAAACTACGTTTGTTGAAGATTCTCAGCATAGATCGAATGGGTGTTGTTAAGTACTTGGACAGTGAGTTGGACGAAGATCATACAGTAAAAGCATTCCCATCATTGGAGAGACTCGCCATCAATTCAATACCAAGTTTGGAGGAGTGGACAAGAGTGGAGGGAAGAGAAATTTTCCCTTGCTTGAGAAACTTATATATCAGTAATTGCCCTAAATTGAAAACATTGTTGAGAAACTGTACCCTTCTCGAGTCTCTAAAGATTTGTAATCTACCCCAATTTAAGTTTCTGTCGAGTGAACTGAACAATCTACCTGAGGGATTGCGAAACCTCAAGACTTTGAATATTGAAAATTGCGACAATCTAATGTCCTTGCCAGAGGAGGGGCTAAAAGGCTTGTCCTCCCTTGAAACACTTTGGATTCAAAACTGCAACAAACTGATATCTTTGTCAGAGGGGGTGCGACATCTAACGTCGCTCAAGGACTTATTTATTAATGGATGTCCAGCGCTAACTTCTTTGCCAGATGGTTTGCAACATTTAGTCACCCTTCAAACTCTCAGAATTTGGCTTTGCAAGGGATTGATTTCTCTAACAGAGTGGCTGGGAAACCTCACATCGCTATCATCCTTGGATATTTTGGATTGCCTTAATCTAATGTCTTTGCCGGAAGGGCTGCAACATGTCACGACACTAAAAGAACTACGGATTGAAGGGTGTCCACATCTGGAATGGCAATGCAAGAAAGAAAGAGGCGAGGATTGGCACAAAATTGCGCACATCCCCAATATTAAAATCAACAACAAAGATATATAATGTATCTATTTCATCCTCTCCACCAATTCCCTTCTCAGGTACGCTACTAATGATCTTGAATGTGAAAATCTGTAGATTTTAGGCCATGTTTGATTACGAAGTGGGAAAATGCAATTTTCCCTAGGAAAACACAACTGTCCATTGTTAGATAGCTAGTATAAATCTGTATAATTTTCTCTAACAAGCCCTTTAAATCTGGATAATTTTTTCTACTAAGCTCGGAATTCATTTCCCATCCAGATAGGTGAGAATTCATTTCCACCTGAAAATACACCTTTATTTTCTCACATGATTGAAATATGTGTACTCAGTTGCAATCAATCAGCCATTTAAGTCATATCCCAGATGTATTTTCTTGGGAAAATTTTCCGTGCAATCAAACACAGCCTTAATGTTTTCTTCACAGCTTAACAACTCCCCCATACTCAATCAATGGTATCCAACAAGCATTACAATCTTGTTATATAATCAAAATGTGCCCAGGTTGAATGGTCTTAATTGATGAATGTGTGAGCCATGTTTACAATTAGGATCGATTGAAGATGATGGACCTCAGGGCTGAGACTAGTTAGAAGATGCATACCACAATGCATGCTTGGCTAAGTACCATACTACACCCTATATGGGGATAAACATGGGACGAGTCTCAGAGAGGGACACACAAAAATGCGCCATGTGGCACACTATTTTTTGGGCCAACTGACCCATGAATGATTGGTCAACCCCTTGAATCCACTTGATTAATTCGCTTATGTGCAGGTAAGCCACACCACCTCCACATGTAGCTGAAGGGATTTTGCGAAATTCAATTGGTCAATTCCTTCAAGGATTTGCATTGGGTTTTCTACAATATCATCAGCAGAGCTATGGGGACTAATGAGGGTATGTAGTTCTATAGCTTGGCACATGGGCATTTCGAATTCGCTGGTGGAAACTGATTCTTGGTTTGCTATCTCTATGCTGCTTCAAATTCACAGAATCAGTGAGTTTGTTGGGTGTTTCCGGAAACATTAGGCGAAGTCATGGAGAGCTGGACACAACAACCACCCATGGCAGCAAATGGGAAGATGATTTGGAGAATGGTTCCTATGGCAATTGCATGGGGGGTGTGGTTAGAAAGGAATAGGAGAACGTTCCAAGGCAAGGAAAGTTCGTTTCAAGAGGTCATCATAAACATTAAGGCACTAATTTACAGTTGGAGTAGTATCTCATTAGAGATGAGAGGAACATTTTTCAGCGATATGATTTTTAGGATGGAGCATCTATTATGTTGATTATGTAACCATCTTTTGTTACTCTTTCAGATCTTCTCGATCTCCTTCCTTCTTAATATACATTTGACTTATCAAAAAAAAAAAAAATTCACAGAATCAGTCCCTTGCTTCTTAATTAGGTCTTAAACTGACTTTGGGCCTTCATGATTTTTGGACCTACAAACCAAAAATAATCCTGATTGGTGATCTCTAGCTGTTGAATTTGAACATTTTCATGGGGTGATTCTCGCCATTGGATTAATTGAACTTTTTTTTGAATATTCAGATTAAATGGCTAGAGATCACTAATCAGGCTGATTTTTTGGCTTGTAGGTCCATCGAGTAGTGGGACATTCATATGAGACTATGAGTCAGCGGGACCGAAACAGTGTATTAGGTGGTACATTTTTATGTGCACCACAAATCCACATGGAAAATGTCCTCAGGAGTAAATACTCAAGGAAACCAACCAAAACTGATTCTTAATTGAGCTTGTGTTAATCTCTTGTGGAATTCAGTTGGGCGGCAAACAAATCAAAGAGCTTCACCACCACGAAAAAATTTAGTGTGGGGACAAAATTGTCTTTGAGCCTGTGGCTCATAAATGCACCACGTATCACACTTTTCTGAGCCCAGTGACCATGAATAATCAGCTTGATTAGTTATCTCTAGCAATTAGATAAGAGTGTATTCATGGGGTAATTTTTAGCTGTTGGATTCACGCATTTTTTGGATAGTCAGATTGAGACACATGCCCACAAGGATGGGGGATTTACGTTGCCTTCGGATACTAACCAGATTCACCATAAATAAGGAGAATGGGTGTTGCATAGGAGAGCTTCAAGGTTTAAAACTTAAAGAAGAACTAAGCATAGAAAATGTTGGTGAGGTGAGAAATTTAGCAGAAGCTAAAGATGCCAATTTGAGAGAGAAACATAACCTTCAATCATTGACTCTATCTTGGAGGAACGATGACAATGTTGGCTCACAATCAAATGGTGAAGAGGTTCTTGATGGTCTGCAACCTCACCAGAATTTGAAAAATCTGTGTATAAAAAATTATCACGGTTCAAAGTTTCCAGATTGGATGAAGGATTTGTTGCTGCCAAATATGGTTGAAATAAGGTTGATGAATTGGGAAAAATGTGAAGACCTTCCACCTCTTGGAAAACTACGTTTGTTGAAAGTTCTCAGCATAGATGGAATGGATGTTGTTAAGTACTGGAGAATAAGTTTGATGGATATGATACAGTATAAGCATTCCCTTCATTAGAGGAACTTACCATTTGTTCAATGCTTAGTTTGGAGGAGTGGACGATCATCTGCCCAACTATCTGATCGACAGATCGATCATCTGATATCCATCCTAACCACCATCTCTCTTCAAATTCCCATTCATCTGATCGTCAACCTGATCATCCAATCATCAATCCAACGGAATAAACTATGGCCCACGTGGTATCTATGGAAATCAAGGTAGAGAAGATTTTTGGGAAACTATTTGAGTATGGTTTAAGGAGTCCTTTCACAAATGGAGAAATCAAAGAAAAATGAAAAGTTTGAAAAATATTTTCAAGGAATGATTTTAATAAGATGGTGAAAGTAGGGATTTTCCGTGTCGTCGGATCAGAAATCCTAAAGTTCAACAATATTTATAATTTCTCCGATTTGGTTCACTTAATCTACAAAAATACAGATTTGCATAGTGGCTCATGTCGGATATCGTCCGCACTCGGGGTTAGGGTAAATAAAGAACAAATTAACTGAAATCTACTTAGAATGATGAAAGGGTGAGAATGGTGATATGATCGGGACTTAAAACATAATATTGTGATTTTTGGAGAGAAAAATTTACTCACTTAATAAGAATATAAAAGCAACATAAACAAACTATGATAATTAAAATGCATCCATACGAAATCAAATTGAACTTTATTGAATCGAATTTAAAAACAATATTTCATTAAATGCGTAATCATTCACAAATTAACTAGAAAGCAATAAGTATAGAGAAAATGTGGATACTAAAGATCTAGAGAAAGAAATGAATTTTTAGAGAGAGAAAATAGAAGTTTAGAGAGGGTTTAGAGATAGAAAAAGGAAGATAATAAATAGAGAGAGAAAATAAACTCTAGAGAGAGAAACTCACCTTTCTAGAGAGAGAGTGAAGGTTAGGAAGAGAGAACCTACCCAAAACCTTGGTGGAATGAAATCAGTTGCTTTAGGGGCTCGTGGTTACTGTGGAAGGCTGCACGTGCTTGAGAAGGTGGGGATGTGCATCAAGATCTCAGCCAAGGTAGTGGTAGCAGCAAGATGCTTTGCAAGTGGCTGTGATGCTCATCAATTGAGGTCCAGAATGGAGGGGTGAACGGCAACTCTTGAGGTGTAGCAGGTGTTGTGGGCAGCAAGGTGGTGTTCTTCCGAGTTGCAGATGATTGCAATGGAAGATATGGCGGTGGATCTGACAGTGAGAGTGCAACACTGTGGAAGATGCAGCCTGTGAAGGAGGAGCAGGGACGCTGGTGTGCACATCTTGCAACTGGATGAGAGAACTGACCGCGAATGGTGCCTACCGTGGGTAGCTATTCACTTGTTGCAGGGGTGATGAAGGCTGAGTTGCAGGCTACAACCGCCGTTGGACTGTGGTTGAGGAGCAACAGAGACACACCAGCAGGTGCTATGAATGGTTGCCGAAGTGCACCAAGTAGAAGATGGAAGAGGGCGTGCTTGGGATAAGATGGAGAGATCAGGGTACTGGTTTTAATGGTGGAAGGTGGTGGCGCTGGTGTGCACACCAGAAAAGGAAAATGGAGATGGACTGTGGTAGATGCTAGAGTTGCAGGCATGCAACTTTAGAGAAAGAAGAAGAGGGCGGTTCTATTGCTAATTCAGCAACAGATGGAGAGAATGGTTGGTGGTGAGAGAAGAAGAGAAGGGTGGAGGACGGCCAAGGTGAAACTTTGCTGGTGGATCTATTGGTGGCTGGTGTTGCTGTTTGCAACACCAGAAATGATGGATGGGTGCTGTGGAGGAGAGAGGAGAGATTTGGGTACCAGTTTTAATGGTGGAAGGTAGTGGCAGGTTTTTGGTAATGGGAGCAGCCGGAACTTGCAGGTTCTTGGAAATCTAGTGGAGAAGATGATGAACAATGACCCAAATGGAAGTGAGACATGGAAGAAAACCCAAAGGAGAGGTGTAATGGGAGGATTAGATGGAGAAGGCGGAGCTGCAGATGGCCTGAATTCTACAACTCCGGTGGAGAGAAATGAAGAAGAAGAAGAAGAAAAAGAATAAGGAGGAGGAGAAGAAGAACTGTTGGGGGTAGACTGGAGTTGCAACCTGCAACTCCGGTCGTTGAAGACGGTGGAGGAGCACCGTTTATTCAGGGAACCAGTTCGCCGAAAGTTGCAGGGCGGTGGTGCGTTGTTGCTGCGGTAGAGATCAAGGAGAATGTGCCAGCAGACACGTGCGTAGGTGGGGGAAGAAGGAAGAAGAAGAAAAAGGAAGAGATAAGTGACACAAAGAAAAAGGAAGAGATAAGTGACACCGTTGGTGGTGAACGCCAGAGAAGGGAGAACCAGAACGTGGGACGCAAAGAGAGTTGCGACACAATCTGATGTGCAGGCTTTGCACAGTAGCTGCTGGGATTGCTTGCTAGAGGGGAGAATGAACAGGGTGGCAAGGTTTAGAGGATGTGTTGCAGCCCAAAGTGCCTGCAACAGATCTTGGAAGAAGAAGAGTGCTCACGGCTGATTTTTGCTGGCTAGAGTTGCAGGTTTGCAACTCCAGAATTCTTTAGTTGAGAGAGAAGGAAGAAGAAAGAGAGGGGAAAGAAGAGAAGGGGGAGGGAACCGATCCAAGAATGGTTCGGCCTTCCCTTTTATAGTTTCTTTCTCAAGAGATAAGTGAGAGGGAATCTTGGGAGAGAGATGAGGGAGACGGTTTCAATTAGGAAACCGTCCATGCAACCATAGTGACGTGGCATCCGCATAAGAGATAAATATCTCTATTCCTCATGAAGCCGGGGCTTTCTATGATGGAATAAGGCCGTGGGAATGATGGGAGGATCAACAATGAGTGGGCCGTGGGCCACTCAAGATACTAGGCCGTGGGCCATTGGATATTGGGCCCAAAAAAATGCCACATGTCAGCTAGAGGATGTGTGGCCCTTGGGATAGGAGGGCCAGTGGGATAATGGCCCATGAAATGCCACATGTTGGTCAAATAGGATAGGTGAGCCAATGGGTCATTAGAGTTGAGCTTTTTGGGCCAATACTGAACATGCCACATGTCAGCCAGTGGCCAGTGGGCATGGGTCATGGGTCATGGATATGGGCATGGGTCATGGGTCAAAATAGATAGAGAGAGAAATAAGAGAGAGGTGAGAGAAAAATACAAAAAATAATAACATTTGAGGGTTTTGAACCCTGGTCTTCTTTATTCTCTCTCGTCCGCTCCACCAATTAGTCAAACTTATCATTTGATGTCAATTGGTATGGCCTTTAACACCTTAGTCCTTCTCTTGGTTTTCAGCTATCCTTCTTTCTCTTAATCCTTGTTCCGACTCTACGATCCTCTAGCTTTGCCCGTACATGTCTTCTATCTTTTTATCCTAGCCTGCTGGCTCTTTAAGCTTTGATAGAAGTCTTCTATGGTTGATAGTGGGCCCGTCAGTCCTCGAGAATCATCCGATAGGGTCTCTTGCAAGTGAAAAAGTGCGTAATGAGATTCAACTAAAACGGTTTGATACAAGACTATCCGAAATGCGTATATTTCATGCAAATAGTCGATTTTCGTCTAAAAAATATATTTTACGTAATGGAAGAATCTCTTACGTGGAAAAGATAAGTTTTACGTAGGAGAATGCGACATCGCTATAAGGATAATGGCTTAAAATAAACACTTTTGAGCGAATATCACTACCCCCAACTAGCATATTGCCAATCCTTGGCAATTGTTGCGAAATAAGTGAGCGAAAAAGGGCTAGGCATAACATGCTAGAAAACTTATTTGCATTACTCAAAAAAACTCTGTTTTGTCAAATTATTTTAAGGATACAAGAAATTATTTACAAATTAGAACTAGTCAGTAAAATACAATACTTCTACAAATGGACATTCAAACAAAAGATTACTCAGACTCAGTGTGTGTGTGTGTTCAACATCATCCTCATCTGACAGTAGAGATATCTAGATCTCTTTGGAGACTATATGCCTCGACCTCAATCCTCACTTGTATACTACTCAGAAGTGAATCACTCATAAATAGTTTTAGACTTTTTCTCTCAAACTATATATGAGGAGATGAATATAGAAATTGGCAAACGTCTCACATATATAGTTCTTGAATGGAGGGAATAAGAAGATTTTAAGAAGATCTCATGATTGGAATGTCATATCTCTTAAGAACGTCGGATCAAACTCTATAATTTCTCTCTTCTCCATTCTCAACACTTGATGATGGTACTAATCTAGAATCAAATATGACTTGTATAGGTTGTATTGAGGCTTAGGATAGGTTCAGAAAAGAAGGGTGTTCTAGAATTCAAAAATTATGAGAGAATATCTCACTATTCTTTGAAACCTTTCCCAGGTATAGCATTTCCTTGACTTTTCTTCTTTTCGATCTTTTTCCAATTTTTGTCTTTTTGGATCTTTTTCTATCATTCTTTTTCCTTTCCTTCTTTCTTTCTGATCATATTTTTT
The DNA here is from genome assembly GCA_035048495.1 of Euptelea pleiosperma. Taxonomy (NCBI): domain Eukaryota; kingdom Viridiplantae; phylum Streptophyta; class Magnoliopsida; order Ranunculales; family Eupteleaceae; genus Euptelea; species Euptelea pleiosperma. The sequence goes on along the minus strand of CM068550.1, from coordinate 17,200,557 downwards.
TTCAGCTTGAACCATTTATTTTCTTTTATTTTCTTGGTTTCTATCTTTTCATGGTGTATTCATACCAAATATTCTTTGATCCCTCTCAGAACTAGGTTATCATATTGAACTCTTTTTGAGATTGGATTTTTGGTTGATGGGTTAACAAGAAAAGGTTTTCATCAAAAAGCTCAAAAATGATTTCTAACAGTATAGATGTTAAGGAAGCTAAAAAGTCTGATTGGTTAGAAAGATAGCCTATATCATTTTCTAGGATTTGTACTTTCATCTTCGAGGTCTCGAATGGATATAGAGAATGTTCTTTATGTAATAATCCGAATTTGATGTCATTCCGAGTTCCATGACCAAAACGAAGGTTAATGAGACCACTCAATGAAAATATTTGGGGACTAGAAGAATTGTGAGTCATTTATGACTCAGAATAATTTTATAACCCTCAGAAATGATGAAAAGCTCAAAAGCTCACTGGGTTAGGTCTCCATAATTGTTCTTCTTAGATCTCTAGATAATCTAGACTTTGGATAATTCTGACGTTGATATGTGAATATTTATGCTGAATCTGAGTTTTCAAAGAGTTTTCAATCCACTGTAGTAATGTTTGCTTTAAAACTGAATGAAGAGCTAATAAGTAATTTTTCAAAACAGACATCCTTTTCAATAAATAGACTTTTTGAAAACTTTTTACTCATCAATTCAGGGCATTTTCGAGAATCACATAAAATCACACCCAAAAACACAAGATTTCTCTCTTTTTCTTTGTCCTTTTATTATTATTATTTTTTTTATTTATGAAAACATGAGTTTTGGTAAAAACCCACCCCCAACCAAAACATAGCACCATCCTCGGTGCTCATGACCGGGACATAAAATAATGGGAAATCAGTAATAATGTAAAGGTTCAAGAAGGATGTTACCAAGTCTGCATAAACTCGACAGTGTGTGGTACCTGATGATCGGAAGAATGAATGTACCTGTATGTCCAGAGATATCACAATAATAACAAATGCATGAGACTCATGTACTCTGAGAATACTAGAATTGTCTTTCTGAAAGCGCTAAGTTTTACGTCTTCAGCCAGACATGACGGGGGTATATCAAGTACCCCCAACCAGGTTAAAACTCATGAAAACTGAATGAATCTACAGTCTTCTAAGGTGGAATAGAGACTGTTATCATATCCCTTGTCTAGGTATACCTGTGTAGAACAGGTCTTTCTCAATATAAACTGATTGAAGGACAGTAAGTGCTCTGAGCAAACCCGCAAAAATATTTAATTCAGCGGGGATGGAGCGAAGCTTCTCAGTAAAAACTGAGAGGAGAGTAGTAGTGGGTTCTCTGACCATGGTTAGCAGAGCCGTAAACTCACTGAGTTTAGCGGGAATGTATCTGAATAGAACAGACTCCTGCAGATCAGTAATACCAAAATTGTCTGACTTCGAGATGACAATGTTGGCTCACAATCAAATGGTGAAGAGGTTCTTGATGGTCTGCAACCTCACCAGAATTTAAAAAATCTGTGTATAAAAAATTATCACGGTTCAAAGTTTCCAGATTGGATGAAGGATTTGTTGCTGCCAAATCTGGTTGAAATAAGGTTGATGAATTGGGAAAAATGTGAAGACCTTCCACCTCTTGGAAAACTACGTTTGTTGAAAGTTCTCAGCATAGATGGAATGGATGTTGTTAAGTACTTGGAGAATGAGTTTGATGGATATGATACAGTATAAGCATTCCCTTCATTAGAGGAACTTACCATTTGTTCAATGCTTAGTTTGGAGGAGTGGACGATCATCTGCTCAACTATCCGATCGACAGATCGATCATCTGATATCCATCCTAACCACCATCTCTCTTCAAATTCCCATCCATCCGATCGTCAACCTGATCATCCAATCATCAATCCAACGGAATAAACTGTGGCCTACCTGGTATCTATGGAAATCATCGTAAAGAGATTTTTGGGAAACTATTTGAGTATGGTTTAAGGAGTCCTTTCACAAATGGAGAAATCAAAAAAAAATGAAAAGTTTGAAAAATATTTTCAAGGAATGATTTTAATAAGATGGTGAAAGTAGGGATTTTTCGTGTCGTCGAATCGAAAATCCTAAAGTTCAACAATATTTGTAATTTCTCCGATTTGGTTCATTTAATCTGCAAAAATGCAGATTTGCATAGTGGCTCGTGTCGTATATCGTCCGCACTCGGGGTTAGGGCAAATAAAGAACAAATTAACTGAAATCTACTTAGAATGATGAAAATGTGAGAATGGTGATGTGATCGGGACCTAAAACATAATATTGTGATTTTTAGAGAGAGAAATTTCCTTACTTAATAAGAATATGAAAGCAACATCAGACTATGATAATTAAAATGCATCCATAAGAAATCAAATTGAACTTTATTGAATCGAATTTAAAAACAATATTTCATTAAATGCGTAATCATTCACAAATTAACTAGAAAGCAATAAGTAGAGAGAAAATGTGGATACTAAAGATTTAGAGAAAGAAATGGATTTTTAGAGAGAGAAAATAGAAGTTTAGAGAGGGTTTAGAGATATAAAAGGAAGATAACAAGTAGAGAGCGAAAATAAATGCTAGAGAGAGAAACTCACCTTTCTAGAAAGAGAGTGAAGGTTAGGAAGAGAGAACCTACCCAAAACCTTGGTGGAATGAAATCAGTTGCTTTAGGGGCTCATGATTACTGTGGAAGGCTGCACGTGCTCGAGAAGGTGGGGATGTGTATCAAGATCTCAGCCAAGGTAGTGGTAGCAACAAGATGCTTTGCAAGTGGCTGTGATGCTCATCAATTGAGGTCGAGAATGGAGGGTGAACGGCAACTCTTGAGTTGCAGCAGGTGTTGTGGGCAGCAAGGTGGTATTCTTCCGAGTTGTAGATGATTGCAATGGAAGATATGGCGGTGGATCTGACAGTGAGAGTGCAACACTGTGGAAGATGCAGCCCGTGAAGGAGCAGGGACGTTGGTGTGCACGTCCTGCAACTGGATGAGAGAACTGACTGTGAATGGTGCCTATCATGGGTAGCTATTCACTTGTTGCAGGGGTGATGAAGGCTAAGTTACAGGCTGCAACTGCCATTGGACTGTGATTGAGGAGCAACAGAGACACACCAGCAGGTTGTCACGGGGGCGCTTCCAAACCCAAAAGACTAGCCCATTAGGTGGTGCCTACCCCCCACACTTATAGTCCAAGACCTCCTAGTACACAGCCGATGTGGGACTAAAGTCCGTGACAGGCTCCCCCGCCTAGACCCTGACGCCCTCGTCAGGGGGACCCACGCAACCCCGCATGGGACCCATGGTCGTCCCCACCTCTGATGTCCCTAGGTAGGCTCTGATACCATTTGTCACAGGGGCGCTTCCAAACCCAAAAGACTAGCCTGTTAGGTGGTGCCTAACCCCCACACTTATAGTCCAAGACCTCCTAGTACACAGCCGATGTGGGACTAAAGTCCGTGACAAGGTGCTATGCATGGTTGTCGAAGTGCACCAAGTAGAAGATGGAAGAGAGAGTGCTTGGGATAAGATGGAGAGATCAGGGAACCGGTTTTAATGGTGGAAGGTGGTGGCGCTGGTGTGCACACCAGAAAAGGAAAATGGAGATGGACTGTGGTAGATGCTAGAGTTGCAGGCGTGCAACTCTAGAGAAAGAAGAAGAGGGCGGTTCTGTTGCTAATTCAGCAACATATGGAGAGAATGGTTGGTGGTGAGAGAAGAAGAGAAGGGTGGAGGACGGCCAAGGTGAAACTTTGCTGGTGGATCTATTGGTGGCTGGTGTTGCTGTAATGATGGATGGGTGTTGTGGAGGAGAGATGAGAGATCTGGGTACCGGTTTTAATGGTGGAAGGTGGTGGCAGGTTTTTGGTAATGGGAGGAGCCGGAACTTGTAGGTTCTGGGAAATCTGGTGGAGAAGATGATGAACAGTGACCCAAATCGAAGTGAGACGTGGAAGAAAACCCGAAGGAGAGGTGTAGTGGTAGGATTAGATGGAGAAGGTGGAGTTGCAGATGGCCAGAATTCTGCAACTCCAGTGGAGAGAAATGAAGAAGAAGAAGAAGAAGAATAAGGAGGAGGAGAAGAAGAACTGTTGGGGGTAGACTGGAGTTGCAACCTGCGACTCCGGTCGTTGAAGACGGTGGAGGAGCACCGTTTATTCAGGGAACCAGTTGACCGGAAGTTGCAGGGCGATGATGCGTTGCTGTTGCGGCAGAGATCAAGGAGAATGCGCCAGCAGACACGTGCGTAGGTGGGGGAAGAAGGAAGAAGAAGAAAAAGGAAGAAGAGAAGGAAGAGAAGAAGAGAGAAAGCCTTACCATTGGTGGTGAACGCCAGAGAAGGGAGAACCAGAACGTGGGACACAAAGAGAGTTGCGACACGATCTGATGTGTAGGCTTTGCACAGTAGCTGCTGGGATTGCTTGCTAGAGGGGAGAATGAACAGGGTGGCAAGGTTTAGAGGATGTGTTGCAGCCCAAAGTGCCTGCAACAGATCTTGGAAGAAGAGAGTGCTCACGGCTGATTTTTGCTGGCTAGAGTTGCAAGTTTGCAACTCCAGAATTCTTTAGTTGAGAGAGAAGGAAGAAGAAAGAGAGGGGAAAGAAGAGAAGGGGGAGGGAACCGATCCAAGAATGGTTCGGCGTTCCCTTTTATGGTTTCTTTCTTAAGAGATAAATGAGAGGGAATCTTGGGAGAGAGATAAGGGATACAGTTTCAATTAAGAAACCGTCCATGCAACCCTGGTGATGTGGCATCCACATAAGAGATAAATATCTCTATTCCTCATGAAGCCGGGGCTTTCTATGATGGAATAAGGCCGTGGGAATGATGGAGGATCAACAATGAGTGGGCCGTGGGCCATTGGATATTGGGCCCAGAAAAATGCAACATGTTGGCTAGAGGATGTGTGGCCCTTGGGATAGGTGGGCCAGTGGGATAATGGCCCATGAAATGCCACATGTTGGTCAAATAGGATAGGTGAGCCAGTAGGTCATTAGTGTTGAGCTTTTTGGGCCAATACTGAGCATGCCACATGTCGGCCAGTGGCCAATAGGCATGGGTCATGGGTCATGGATATGGACATGGGTCATGGGTCAAAATAGATAGAGAGAGAAATAAGAGAGAGGTGAGAGAAAAATACAAAAAATAATAACATTGGAGGGTTTGGAACCCTGATCTTCTTTATTCTCTCTCGTCTGCTCTACCAATTAGTCAAACTTATCATTTGATGTCAATTGGTGTAGCCCTTAACACCTTAGTCCTTCTATTGGTTTCCAATTATCCTTCTCTCTCTTAGTCCTTGTTCCGGCTCTACGATCCTCTAGCTTAAAATAAGTACTTTTGAGCAAATATCACAACCCCCAACTAGCATATTGCCAATCATTGGCAATTATTGCGAAATATTACAAAATAAGTGTGCGAAAAAGGGCTAAGCATAACATGCTAGAAAACTAATTTGCATTACTCAGAAAAACTCCGTTTTGTCAGATTATTTCAAGAATGAAAGAAATTATTTACAAATTAGAACTAGTCAGCAAAATGCAACACTTCTACAAATGGACATTCAAACAAAGATTACTCAGACTCAGTGTGTATATGTGTTCAACATCATCCTCATTTGGCAGTAGAGATATCTGGATCTCCTTAGAGGCTATATGCCTCGACCTCAATCCTCACTTATATACCACTCAGAAGTAAATCACTCAGAAATGGTTTTATACTTTTCTCTCAAATTATATGTGAGGAGATGAATATAGAAACTGGCAAACATTTCACATATATAGTTCTTGAATGGAGGGTTTAAGAAGATTTTAAGAAGATCTCATGATTGGAATGTCATATCTCTTAAGAACGTCGGATCAAACTCTATAATTTCTCTTTTCTCCATTCTCCATACATGATGATGGTACTAATCTAGAATCAAATAGGACTTGTATAGGTTGTATTGAGGCTTAGGATAGGTTCAAGAAAGAAGGGTGTTGTGAAATTAAAAAATTCTGAGAGAATATCTCACTATTCTTTGCAACTTTTCCCAGGTATACCATTTCCTTGACCTTTCTTTTTTTCTTTTTCCAATTTTTATCTTTTTGGATCTTTTTCTATCATTCTTTTTCAGATTCTTTTTCCTTTCCTTCTTTCTTTCTAATCATGTTTTTTTTTTTCAACTTGAACCATTTATTTTATTTTATTTTCTTTTCTTTTCTTGGTTTCTATCTTTTCATGGTGTAATCATACCAAATATTCTTTGATCCCTCTAAGAACTAGGTTATCATATTGAACTCTTTTTGGTATTGGGTTTTTGGTTGATAGGTTAACAAGAAAAGGTTTTCATCAAAAGGCTCAAAAATGGTTTCTAACAGTATAGATGTTAGGAAAGCTAAAAAGTCTAGTTGGTTAGAAAGATAGCCTATATCATTTTCTAGGGTTTGTACTTTCATCTTCGAGGTCTCGAATGGATATAGAGAAAGTTCTTTATGTAATAATTCGAATTTGATGTCGCTCCGAGTTCCATGACCCAAATGAAGGTTAATGAGACCACTCAATGAAATATTTGGGGACTAGAAGAATTGTGAGTCATCTTGTGACTCAGAATAATTTTATAACCCTAAAAAATGATGAAAAGCTCACTAGGTTAGGTCTCCACAATTGTTCTTCTTGGATCTCTAAATAATCTAAACTTTGGATAATTCTGACGTTGATATGTGAACATTTATGTTGAATGAGTTTTCAAAGAGTTTTCAATCCACTATAGTAATGTTTGCTTTCAAACTGAACGAAGAGCTAATAAGTGATTTTTCAAAACAGACATCCTTTTCAATAAATAGACTTTCCGAAAACTTTTTACTCATCAATTCAAGGCATTTTCGAGAATCACATGAATTCACACCCAAAAGCATAAGGTTTCTCTCTTTTTCTTTTTATTATTATTATTATTATTTTTTTTTTTTAATTTATGAAACACATGAGTTTTGGTAAAAACCCACCCCCAACCAAAATATAGCACCATCCTCGATGCTCATGACCGGGACATAAAATAATGAGAAATCAGTAATAATGCAAAGGTTCAGGGAGGATGTTACCAAGTCTGCATAAACTCGACAGTGTGTGGTACCTGATGATCGAAAGAATAAATGTACCTGCATGTTCAGAAATATCACAGTAATAACAAATGCATTAGACTCATGTACTCTATGAATACCGGAATTGTCTTTCCGAAAGCGCTAAGTTTTACGTCTTCAGCCAGACATAACGGGGGTATATCAAGTACCCCCAACCAGGTTAAAACTCATGGAGACTGAGTGAATCTACAGTCTTCTAAGGTGGAATAGAGACTATTATCCTATCCATTGTCTAAGTATACCTGTGTAGAACAGGTCTTTCTCAGTGTAAACTGATAGAAGGACAGTAAGTGCTCTAAGCAGACCCGCAAAAATATTTAGTTCAACGAGGATGGAGCGAAGCTTCTCAGTAAAAACTAAGACGAGAGTAGTAGTGGGTTCTCTAACTATGGTTAGCAAAGCCGCAAACTCACCAAGTTTAGAGGGAATATATCTGAATGGAGCAGACTCCTACAAATCAGTAATATCAAAATTGTCTGACTTTAAGATGAAGTCAGGCGCAAAGTGTTCTTGACACTAGGAGAGTTTTTTCTCGGTAGAGTCCTGAATTAGACTTTCTACGGCACACGGTTTATTGACAACATCGACGTATGGTGGTTGGTCAAAACTGTGGACCTTTTCCTCAAAGTCGGTGTCTTCTTCCACCGGCCATTACTCTCTTGCCGCCTGCAACTTCACTACCGTTCTCTCCCAAGTTGCAAAAAAAAAACAAATAAAAACAAAGAAAGAAGAAGAAGAGGGAGAGAAAGCTGAGCTTTCACTCTCCATTAGTGCACCATCACCACCCCTCACCTGCTGCTACTCCATTCAGCTTCACCAGACCTGCAACTTCGAGTTGCAGGTCTGAAACTCCTCCACACGGCATCGCACCGGCTCTTCTCCTCCTTCCTTGCTGCCCTTGCAAGCGTCTCTACAACTCGAACCACAGAGGTATTGCATAGGCCACCATCTTCTTCCCTGAGTCAACCTCCAAGTTGAACGATTGCAACTCGGTTACCCTCAAGCCACTCTTGGGTTAGTGCTTCCACCACCAAAAACACCTTGTACTGGTCTGCTCATTGGCGCAACCCACCACCAAGCCACCACACGGACCTGCAACTCAAGTACCACCCCTTACCATTGAAACCGGCCAAGAGCGTCTCTTGCATGCTCCCTCCACAATAGCTGGCCAGATCTGCAACTCCGGCAGATCTTCTCCTCCACCTTCCACGACCATAGCAGGTTTAGCTTACAACGCCGAACCAACCTCCCCACGGACTGAGCATCACCGAACTCTATATTGGCTGACTACTCACATGGCCGAAGGGGTTGTCCATTGCTTTCCCCACGTGCTCCTTCGCCTCCCTCCTCAACTCCATGTGCACATGTTTCATTTTGATTGGTCAAATCATCTCTTCATCTCATGGCCAGGCATAGGTAAATCTCAATGGTGACTTTCTTCACTTTCTCACTCTAAAAGTATCCTCTCACTCTCTCTACTTTCTATCTCTTAATTTTTCTCTCCCTCTAGTTCTCCTCTTAGATCATTTCTTTGAATTTTCTAGTTTTGTTATGTTTCTTTTGATTTATTAAACATTGTAGCAACTTGCTTTTATTAATAAAATCAATGGTTTTAAATCTTCAATTGTTAGTTCGTGGATTACATGTCATTTATTTTATTTATGTTTATGGTTTGGATGATTCTCCCTAAAAATATCAAAAACATGTTTTAATCCGACATCCTCATTACTCTCACCCCAACATTATTTTCTATCAATTGTCCGTTATAATTGTTCTTTACTGTGTTCCCTAACCCTGAGTGTGGATTCGACACCCGACCTTTCCACTGTGCAAAGAATAGTCCATATTTTCTAGAATAAAAGAACTGAAAATTACAAATGTCTTGATTCAAGGGTTTCCGTTCAACGACCAAAAAAACCCCAAAAATCAGATACGGTATTTGAGAATAAATAGAATTATTCTAAGAAGTGCTCTGAATCTCAAAAACCTTCTAAACCAAACTTAGTCATCAAAAGCAATCCCTCTCTCTATCAATATGACAAAATAAATTATAAAAACTATGCAATACAGAAACTTTTGAAAGCAAATTAGAGTTAAGTGCAAGGAGATGATGTCATTCATTGATAAGAATTGACAACTTTTGATCCTAAAATTGTGGACTATTTACATAGTTCAATTTTAAAAGTTCATACATACATAGTTAATTTTGGTCATTTGTAAGTTAAGTCAGATACTATATCACTTTAGATAGATTTTTAATGTTCTTTATTCTTGTATGTACTGTGATTTGGCTTTCTATTATATATGGTACACGATATAGGATATTTGGTCAACTCCATATACTCATCCTTGAATGCTAGAGGTATCCTGTATCCAGTTATAAAATCCTCATTAGAGCAGTTAGTTTATAGCCATTATTTCTTTTACAAGTGTATTTTCTAAATTAATTAATTTTTTTTCTAGCAAATATAACTATTTTTAGCTCACTTGTTTTTATTAATTTTACTTTTTTTAGTTTTCATCTGTTGACACAGGTATATCTTTTTGTAAGTTTGGATGGTAGCTTTCAAGCTCATATAGATAGTCCTTTTCTATAGCAACTAAGAATCAGACATCTATATTTAATCGGGGCCCTATAAAAGGCTTTCACTCTATAATATGTAGCTTTTTCCATGAAAAATTATCACTCAGGAAAGCCAACAATAATTGTTTACAATTTTGAAATCAATTGAGGTAGGGAACACTACTAATTTGAAATCATATTTAGTAGAGGTTTATTCCTTATCCTCGTAATGGTACTTGGTTTATTCTTTTATCAAACCTAGTCCTAAACAATGTCAATCAGCATGCTCTATGAATTTATAAGTTAAAAACTATGAATTTGTACTAATTGAAAGATAGTAAAATAGACTAATCATCAAAATTTTCTTACATTTTTTATTATGATCCAATCTTAATTTATTATATGTCAAGTTCTAATTTTAGGATTTTCTCAAGCCTAGTTGTTTAGTTTGGATATGGAAAACGTTTGAGACGAGAAACGTTCAAGTATAATTCGACTTCGGTCTAAAAAAAATCGGTCAATAATGCGGTCAATAATTCTAGGAACGACAAAAGTTCGCATCTACATTCAGAAGTGTTTAATTCGCTTGTGATCTAAAAATTCGGGACTAAAAGATAAAGATGTATAAGATAATATATGCAACTGGAAATACAAAGATATATGTATACACATCGGATATAACAATAATCAAACATTGATGAAAACTCTTTGTACTCATATCCCCAAATATATAAATAAAGTATCAAATGAACTATCACCATCAAAAAGATGGAAATCCTATATACTTATCCATAAACTGAAGTAACAAAAGTTGTGTAGCAAAATCTGAAGTATCATAGTTTTCCTACTCTCTTGGGCAAAATCTGAATTAGAGACGATGAATACACATTGTTATTATACAATTACCACACAATAATACTTTAGAGGATCATTTAATAAATAAATGGGTCGGGCTCTAGGGACTGGCCTTTTTTGACTGGTCCACATCACATAACACAATATGAGCCACGTGGCACACTCTTAGAGGACTCTGCACGTATGGATGTTTGGCCAATCCCTAGGTGGACCTAAAAACCAAAAATCAGCTTAATTAGTGATTTCAAACCTTTGGATCTTTGTACCTCAAATACAGCTCAAATTCACACAGTTGAGATCACCCCACGAAAATAAGTCCAATCCAAAACCCCAGAAATCACTTATCAAGCTGACTTTTGGTTTGTACGTCCACCTAGGGATTGGCCAAACATCCATACGGTCAGGGTCCCCTAAAAAAACATGCTTGAATCTGGCAGCTATAATCACTCTTAAAAAGTGTTAAAATCTAATGCTAGAGATAACCATTTAGGGTTATCTTAGGTGTGTACATTGTATATCCATGAAGGGGTGTACTAAACATCCATAGTCATGGGCTCAAGAACAAGCCCTACATAGGGATTTGTAGGGCCATTAGATCGGCTGGAGAAAAACCCTGCTGAAGCAAAAAAGAATCCTCTTTTATGCTAATACATGACAAGAAAATGGGTGCCCGTCCGCCACCTTAATCTCCCACGTGGGTTGGGTGGGAAGCTCCTAAAACAGAGCTTGGCGGAACGATGTTGCAAGGGTGCATGACAAGCTCCTAAAACAGAGCATGGCGCGCTGAAGGATAGATCGATGGTGTTGCAGCGGAGAAAGGGCCATGTGAAGCAGGTGAGTTGCAGCGACAACAAGAGCAATGGGACTTTGGCAGCTGGCGATAGGTAGGGGTACTGCCGGCAGAGACGAGGGGGATAGGAGAGTGGATGATGGGAAGTGGGGACCGTGGGGTAGGGTAGGGTGGGAAGTGGAGACGAAGAAAATGAATTAGGGCTTTTAAGTTTTTTACTATTTTTGTTTTTTTTAAAGCCGAACAAAATGGCCGAATTAAACGTATATACGTATAAAACGTGTTTTAATCGCCAAATCCCAATTAATCGCGAATAAATCCGAATTTTTGAAAGATTCGCCCATATTATTCATTTCCACTTGTGAAATTAATTATTCACCATTTTCACATGAACGCAATGCATAACTCAAAATAGATTTATAAAAAGACAACATTTTTTTATTAATTTTTGCATATTTATAAATAAAAACAATACATGAATGCTAATAAATATAATATAAAATAGAAAATTAGGACTAACACAAATAACCTAATATTTCTCACCCAACTCACAATAAAATATAAATATCAAGAACGAATAGGATGGAAAGATAACCAATCAATCAAGTAGGCTATGCCTATAGATTTCTGAAGGGCTTCAAATCTAAGGGCATCAAGAGCTTTCGTATATAGATCAGCCAATTGATTTCTAGTAGAGACATAATCCAGAGAAACAACCTTTTCTTCAACAACATCTTTAATAACATGACGACATTGCACCTCGCAAGCTCGCTTCTAAAGAGCTCCGGTCCCAAGTGCTTTTGGTTGTAGCCTTCATCACAAGGGCTTCCTATGGGTACTTTGAATCATAATTTTTGTGTGGTTCTTGATGCTCTCAAAGAGCCACGTGGTTATCATTCTGCAATTAAAAACTCTACAGTAAGCCATGGGTGATGAGATTGATGCTCTTCACCAAAATGGGATTTGGACTCTAGTTCCTAAAAAAATTGGTATGATGTTGTGGGCAAAAACTGAGTTTTTATGACTAAGCTTCTCTTAGATGCCTTTGTAGAACGATATAAAGCTCGTCTTGTTGCAAATGAATATACTTGACTTGCAGGTATTGACTTTTGTTAGACCTTCAATCTTTTTGTAAAACAACTACCATTCGGCTTGTCCTCTCCTTGGTGATTATGTCTGCTTGGCACTCAGATAACCTGATGTCAAAAATATCTTTTTACAGGGGAACTTACATGAAGATGTGTATATGGAGCAACCTTCAGGTTATGAGGACCAATTTTGTACTGATCATGTGTGTAAACTTCTTCGTGCACCCTATGTATAGTCTTGAACAGGCACCAAAGGCTTGGTTTGGTCGATTCAGCTTTTATCTGCTTTGGTTTGGAATTGTGTAGCTGTGCGAATACTTCTATGTTCATGTATTCTCTTCTGTTGGAAGTATGGTTCAATTGGTATATATACACCAATGACATTATCTTGATCGGAAGTTTGACTCCTATACTACATCAGTTTATTACGTATCTTGATTAAGAATTTGTTATGAACGATCTTGGGCATCTGCACTACTTTCTCGGTGTGGAGGTTATTACGATACCGGATGGTATTTTTATTAGTCAATCCAAGTATGCTATTGACCTTCTTGCTTGTGTTGATATGGAGGAAGCCAAACCTCCTCATACACCACTTCCTTCTAGTTAGAAGCTTACTCAGTCTGATGATTTACTTTTTGACCCAACTCTGTATCATATATAGCTTCGTTTGGGATCTTCAAAATTTCATACCAAAGTTGAAATTGCCTTTACAGTTAATACTGTGTGTCAATATATGCATGCGCCTAATATTGATCGTTTTTAGGCTATCGAGAGGGTCATTGGGTATGTAAAGGGCACTGTTCATCTTGGTCTTTGACTTTTTTGTGACACTCTATTTTTACTTGATGCCTATGCTGATGCTTATTTGGTCAATTGTTTTGATAATAGACATTCTACATCGGGTTATGTTATTTTTCTTGGTCGCAATTTGATTTCTTGGAGGGACTAGAAACAACCTACAATCTCTCGGTCAACTGCTAAGGCTGAATTTCAGTTGTTGGCCATCACTACAACAGAGATTACTTGGTTGACTTATTTTCTATAGGATCTTGGCATTTCTGTGATTCCTCATCCGATTCTCTATTAGGATAATCAGAGTGAAGTTCACTTAAGTTTGCATTTCATTTTTCATGTTCGGTCTAAACATATTGAGCTAGCTTGATTACCATTTTATCCTAGAGAAGGTTGATGCTGGTTTGTTACAAGTTTATCATATTTTTGTTGATCATCAACTTGCTGACATTTTTACAAAGCCTGCCATATTCGGCTTTGTAGTTGTTTCGCTCCAAGTTGAACATTTCTTCATTCTCCTTGTTCATCTTCAGGACGGGTGTTAGAGAGCCACCTCAGCTTGGACCAATAGCATCGTGCATGAAGGATTTGCACATGTCACCTCTACCATGTGTTACTTCTATAGTTGATTCCACAGTCAACTCTAATCCAGGAATAACAACTTCCTTGCATAAATTTTTTTGACAAGTAGATGATGTATATTGAAAAGCCAAAAAATAAAAACACACTCCGAGATGACCCATAGGACAAAAATACAAGCAACCAAAGGGAAACAAAAGCAAAACTAAACAGAAACTGATGAACTACCTAGGGTTAATCAACTTGTATACAAAATCTTCAAAATAGAAACCGCTAAACTCCTTGAGACATTTGGCCCACCTAAACTTAAGAGCCTCGATAGAGATGATGATGTCTTGAAACTCATCCTCCTTGCCTTAGAAAATCCTTTTATTCCTCTCCTTCCACAATCCCCAAATCAAAGCAAAAGGGAGGAACCTCCAAAGAATATGGCTCTTAGAGGAGAAATCATAGGTAAATGATCCATTGAAGACATCAATGATTGTTCTAGGAGTGGCCCAGCTCATCCCAAGAGATCTATCTTTAAGAGGTAAACTTTCTTGCATACTCGATCCTCTTTATCCTCAAGAGATCTTTCAATCTTGAAGAGATTTTCTCTAAATAAAAAACACAAGTTTCCTAATTGGTTGCATCAACAAAAAGGATTCCTAGAGCATCAGATCAATAAAAAGAGAGTTTCCATTCTTTTGAAACTCTAAAAATAGGAATGCATGTAAATCACATTTTTATTCTTTATAAAGTGGTTCTTATTGAAGGAACCCACCACAGATTTTTTCAGTTCATCCTCCCTTATTATCTTTCTCTCTTCTCCCACGACATCACATACAAATTCGTTTACAGCTTGGCTCCAAGCGTAAAGCCTTTCAGGTTCTTAAGCTTGTGTTATGTGTAAAGCTAATGGGGAGAATATAGACCATCTTTTGTTGCATTGCGATTTTGCAAAACAGATTTGGTCTTATTTTCTAGCACAAGTGGGTCTCTTCTAGGTCATGCCAATACTATATATTGGAGGACGATTGGGAGGCCGGCCGTGTGTCAATTCACCGGCTAAGGGGAAATTTTTGTGGAAAATGGTCATTTTTGCTAGAGTTGCAACTCAGGCGGGTTGGGTAAGGTTGGAAGTCAACCCTAGCCCAATCCTACCTTCAAGGCTGTGAACCCTAGCCCAATCCAATCCGAGGTCGGGCCTAGATTTCTCAGCCCAAGTCCAACGCTATCGAATTGGTCGGGTTGTTAGAAATGTTACTAATTTGTTTTCATATTAAAATTGCTTCTTGGTCAATATAATGACCTTTATGCTAGCCATTAGATAATAGCTTCATTTCGATATCTTGTTAAACAATGGTCCCGTTTTCTAAAGCTGCAACTCAGGCGGGTTGGAGGTTAGCTTAAACCAACCTTACCTTCAAGGCTGTGAACCCTAGCCTAAGCCCAGCCTTATCGGGATGGCCGGGTTGGCCGGGTTGGTCAATTTCTTAATTTTTTTATTGGTTAGAAAGGTTGCTAATTTATTTTCATATTAAAATTTTTACTTGGTCAATATAATGACATTTATGCTAGCCATTAGATAATAGCTTCATTTCCATATCCTATTAAACAATGGTTCCATTTGCTAGGACTGCAATTTAGGTGGGTTGGGTCGGGTTGGAGGTCAACCTAGCCAACCCTACCTTTAAGGCTGTGAACCCTAGCCCAATCCAATCCGAGTTCAGGCCTAGATTTCTCAGCCCAAGCCCAGCCCTATCGGGTTGGTCAGGTTGGGCAATTTCTTAAATTTTTTAGTGGCTAGAAAGGTTGCTAATTTTTTTTCATATTAAAATTGTTTCTTGGTCAATATAATGACCTTTATACAAGCCATTAGATAATAGCTTCATTTCCATATCTTGTTAAATATGACCAAATTAACAAAATATATACACATTTATATTCGTCATCTTTATAGGTTTATTCATACAAGAATTACTAGTCTTAAAATTCTCCATGTAATCTTGTTATACTAATGTAAAATATGTATATATAGTGCTCATTGCCATTGTCCCTAGTAATCGTTATCTCTTATAATGGTCTCTAAGTCCAAATAGCCATATTGGCTCTTGAGATTTACACCACACACACTTCTATTATCATCTAAGATCCATTCTGGGCTTCAGAAATTTATTTTACTTAACCGACACCTAACTCAAGCGTAAACATTGAAGGTCTAATAACTAGCTGAATTTACGCGAAGAAGAGAATCGACTTGAAGAATTAAAATAAATTTGGAAACGGAGCTAAGGTATATATATATATATATATATATATATATATATATATATATATATATATATCTCTTCTCCCCCCTCTTATATCTATGGTGTTATTTGCTAAATTAGTATATTTTTAATTGATTTTATTGAAATTTTCTCTATGATTTTAATTGTTGAAAATTGCATATAATTTTAATTGATAATACATATATTTTGGTTATCTTGATTAAAAAGTATGTTGCCTCTTATTATTAATTTTTTATATTCTATATAGATTTGATTACACGTGATTATACATGTGTAATGGACACTTGACTATTATTCTTTTGAGTTGGGATATATTATTTCAAAGTATTTTTAGTGGGTTCGTGGCTCGGTGATCTAAGACCCAATGATTTAGATGTTTGGCCTCATAGCGTTTTTGCTGGATTCATGGCTCAGTGATTTACGCCCCCATTAATGCTCTCTTGAATCCCTAGAGCATACCTAAAAAGCAACTGGGACATTCTGCTCCCACGGTGAAATACTTAAAATAATCTTAGATCCTCGTAATGGAATTTCTCGAGAGCTTGGCTAGTTGTTGGAAAATACAATCCCGTGATTGTCTTGCACATACCCACATATTGATCATTGGGAGGTTGTGATTTCTCGATTGATCCAGTTATCAATTATTGATTTTTTACTTTGATTATATTATTTTTGTACCGTTATCGTTGTTTAGCCGCTCACTTTCATAGAAATATGAGAGGTGGAGTGAGCCGACTGAGTTGTTGATAACTCATATCTATTCTAACATTTTTGTATAAATACCAGATGGACCAATAGTTCAGTAATAATAGTAATAAGACTTTAGCATGTTTATTGCTTTTCTAAAGATCATGTTTAGGTTTATTTGTCATTTAAATTCTTAGAATCATTGTATAAGATGTTGATTTGCTTATGCATTGAATTCATAATTATTCTCAATAGGTTGCTATTTGGCATTTGGAATGTACTCAAAAATAAGTTTCAGATTTACATTAATGGAATTTATTTTTATGAGATTGGTTATTTGACTTGTGTGCACTTAGACACATGTTCATATTATACTTACATTATTTTTACCCTCACCTCATGCCTTAGCCTTGGTTATGGATTGGCTCAGGTCATGGGTCACGGATTTAGGTCGTGATAGATCTTTTTTTTTTTTTTGGTTTTTCACCTTTTTTCCCTTTTGGACTATCTTAGGTCCGGTCCTTGTATTGTATGCATAATTATTAACTAGAATCTGAATAACTAACCTTATTGGATTAGTAAACATCCAATATGGGTCCCACTCCCCATCGGGACCTTTATTTTTGCTTAACGTAATCAATAACCAGTTGTAAATGTTATGTAGGTGCGACCCATGGTGGTTTCATTGTTGGATCAAGACCAAATTGTTTCATTATTAAGGGCCCAAAAGAAAGAGCAAAAACACCATTGAAGTGGCAATTGTTTCATATGCCATGATGTCATGGCTAGGCACCTTGGAAGAATGGTGTTGGACTTCGAATTCTCATATCGAATTCTCGATTCTGACCTTTAATTGAGTTTTGAGAAGTTTGTTTGTTTGTTTTTTTGTAATCGAGTATAAGACTCATTATCCTTAACGAGCCCAATAATCCCATTCCACATACTGCACCAGTGTACCCACCCATTAATCTTTATAATCAATCAATGGACCAGATCGACTTAGTCCATATAGGAAGTTGTAACAAACTGTCTGATGAGTCCTATCAATGATATATTGTAGGTCAAAAGTTCACCCATCTGACCTATAGAAATCTTTATTGCCCAATTCACTAGTTTGACCCTCTTAAAGAATGTGATAGATCAGATGGTTAGACCATGCAACCTGATTAGGCTTTTGGTTAGGAAATTTTTAAGGTAATATTTTTTTTATGAGTATAAACTTTATTGAAGTAAACATGGAGAACAAGCAAAAACACAAAGCACGGGGGACAAGATGACCTTCAGAAAAGAAAAGAAAGAAAGAAACTACTCTTCTTTGTCCAAGAAATAATCCCATCAAAAAATGAAGTCTTCCAAGAACAAGCCCCTACATTCCTTGAAAAGCCTAGACCAGTGAAACACAGTGGCTCTAACCAATGTGATAATATAATGGCTCCCTTTTTTTCTTTGCCTTTAAACACCCTCTGATTCTTCTCTTTCCATTGTTGGCACTTGAATTTTAGTGCTAAAGAGCATCAACTGCGTTGAACCTCAAACACACCCTGTAAAATAAAAAGTGGATCCAACTTGGCCAGGATAGATACGTGGCACCATGGTGGTAAAACTATGTGTGGTAACTATGTTATTGTGAGGTGATGACGTGGCAACCGCGGTGGCCTTACTGCCAATAATGATGTCACCTTGACATAGATTCCTACCACGTGGTGGTGTCATTCAATCCGCGGGTGACACGTGTTACCCAATGTGGAGACATTTGACCTAGACCAGGCCCTGGTCCCCTTTTAAAAAGGAGACCAATCCTAGGTCGATGTCTATCATCCTAACCCGATCCGAAATATCCATTAGTATGAGGATCAAAATCCCTTCACAATTCTAAGAGGGTTAATCCTACTAAATTATATTATCCAGATGATTAAAGTCTAAAAAAGGACTAAAACCTTTGACATTAAGTCAAATTACCGCAAACAAGAAATTTTAAGTGACACTCTCTTATAGGAGAGAACCAAATAAACATCTTGTCCGAGGGTTGTTCTACAAAATGAAAGATTTTCATTGGAAGAGAATGGTTGTACAAACTTCTACAACATTCTAATCTAACCCTTTTTAGAAAAGGGTAAAATGTAAGAGCAACCAATCTTTTTGGGAAGATATTTTGGCATCTAATGGATAGAAGCATCTTTCGAAAGACATTTCCGCATAAAATGAGTAAAAAGAGAAGGCTCTATATGTATCTCAAAGTAAACTCAAGATTCACCCACGACAAGTCCAATCTGAGAAAGCATTTGTTATTTATCTTATATAATTTGTTTTTCTTCATAAACATCCCATAAACATACATACAAGATTACATAAATTTATGTGTACAAGCTAAGCTGCTTCTATCTTAAGGAAAGTTATGTAACCAAAAGGGTCACATGTACTCCAAATTGTCCTAAAATGGAATTCATATACACAACTCTTTTAATGACTTATAAATCAAACCTTTTCGTTAGAGGCACATAATATCTCTTGTATGGGATAAATTCTACATATTTTGTAAGGAATACAATATATATGTATTTCTTTCATATATTTGGCTATCCTTTTAATCAAATGTGATATCTTCGATAAGAATAAATGTAATTAACTATAAGTTATAATTAGGTCGAAAGTGAAGTCCCCCGTATATAAATTAGGTTGTCAAATCAAGAGATGAGATCAATTTGATTGATTTCGATAATCTTTAATTTAAATTCTATCAAAATTTGAGGAGAGCATCCATAAACCCTATGACACTACAAAAGGAAGAATAGACCATATTCTTTCCAAGTTTTAAAAAACTTGTTTTCAAAACTTTTAAAAATTCAGTTTTCATCATAAAAATTATTATTTATAGTAAGGACGAACAAGGATCCAAAATAGAAGTTAAGAAAGAATCAAAATATTTGGAAAAAAAGAAGATTCTATATGCGATAACCTTGATTGATCGAATGAACCTTCCTGATCGATCGAAGACAAAAGTAAGTCTTTTGAACAAAGCAACGTTTCCTTCTTCGATTGATCAGATGTGACCACTTAAGAAAATTCCCGAGAACATGATTTAAAACAAATTGTTATCCTATTGATCGGAGACCAATTTTACAAACAATACTCCGATTGGACATGATCATATCTAAAAGTACTTAGAGATTAATGAGGGTCAATAAACTATGTATATTCTTACCACCCTAAGTGTGATCAAACAAAGCTTTTAATCTTCAGTAGAATTACTACGCTTCTGAATCTTCTGGCCAGCTGACTTTACTTAAACAACATAAAACACGACCACAATTTTTTTTTTTTTAGAGGGAAAGATGGGGTTAGGCGAGACCCCTACCAGATATTAGAAAAAAAGAAAGGATTTACAATTGGGCATATTTACACCCCCTAGTGTCTTCCACAACAATTTTTGAAAGATCGCTAGGAAACAAGTCAAGATCAATAGTAATATCAATAGCAAGAGAGCAAAAAGATGCCAAAAAATCAGCAGCGCAGTTAGTTTCTATTATGGCAAAATGAAAAGTTGCCCGATCAAAGGAAGGAAGTAAAGCATAGATACGATGGAGGTAAAAGAGAGCTTGCCAAGGCCAAACAGCTTTGTGATTGAGGTAATCGATCGCCACCTTCGAATCCGACACAATTTTAAGATTTTGCAATCCTCTTGCATGCGCCCATTGCAATCCTTTGAAGATAGCAGTAAGTTCATGAATTAAGATATTTAAGGGGCTACTTCCACCAGCTCCTCCCACCATAGGCACTCCTTTCCCTCCCTCCACAACCTACTGTCGGGTGCAGTTCGGCAACACATGAAACTGGAAGTGGGTGGAGTGTGTGCTTGTGTCATTTCTAGGGTTTTCAGGGTATGGTAGTCTCCGTTAGTCCGTGAGAGTGGTAATGCGGTGTGTGTTGTCTCTCCTAAACAACCACAAATGTAATGGCATCCATTTCATATAGTAGAACTTGACTGAACTATCCTTCACTAACATCGTCATTCTGAACAACCACAAACGTAATAGGGGGTTGATTAATTAATGTTGCTTCCAGTTCGTCATTCCCCAAGAAAGTGATCTTAATCTAGTCATGCTGAATGGGTCCCTCAGCCTGTCACACTGAGGGACTGGGGAATGTCCAAAATACATCCAACAGTTTCAAACATTGTTAGGTAGAGTCGTCATTTGCTCAGGTAGTCTCAAAGGGGTATGATTCAATTAGTGCTTAGTTATCTTTTGGCGTCCTATTTTAAACAATGGAGGAGAGATCTCCAGATCTCAATAACATTAATAGGTTCATTAAAATGATGTGACAGAAACGTCTATGCGGCAGGACAAACTCCGTAACATTTTAGGTGTCGGATTCTTAACCATTTTCCTACCCTAAATGGAATCCCCTAGACCCACAAAGGATAGGCTCATTCTCTTGCTTCAGTCCATTCCCCTAAAGACAGGGAATATGTCACTTAAGCATTAATCGAGTAGTAATCCGGCATAGAGTCCTTAGAAGAGGAACATCTATCTGGTATAGTTCATTAAGGATTACCTTTTTACTAGTGTTGCACAGGATATCTGAACTTGAGATTCTATATTTCTTCGATAAATCTCACATACACTGAAGGAAAACACTAAGTCAAATTCTAGATGAATTTCGACAGAGTATAGCCTTATCACAATATATCAGAAGAAGATCTCCTTTTTTT
Source organism: Euptelea pleiosperma (assembly GCA_035048495.1). Taxonomy (NCBI): domain Eukaryota; kingdom Viridiplantae; phylum Streptophyta; class Magnoliopsida; order Ranunculales; family Eupteleaceae; genus Euptelea; species Euptelea pleiosperma. Next base: position 17,179,083 of record CM068550.1, on the reverse strand, counting down.
CTATCCCCAGACTCCTCTATTTATAGAGTTCTAGGCAGACTCACCTTTATAAAGAAAAAATGATTAAAATAATAAAAAATTACAAACAATCTTAAAAACATAATTGCACACGGTTGTAGGGTTCCTAAAGATACACAACCGTATAGCACTAACTCTGGCAGATTCTACATACTTTTCGAGAAAAATGACGTGTGCTTTTTTGTCACAATGAGAGATCTCCCTGAAATTCTAACTGTATACGGTTGTGTAGGAGGAGGTCCTACACAACCGTATATCACAACTTTTTGGATCCCCTACACGCATCTCGAGGAAAATGGCATGGGTGTTTTTCTAGGGATACGAGAGGTATTTTTGGAAATGTAATTGCATACGGTTGTGTAGGAGGAGGTCTTACACAATCGTATGTGAATAGTTTGTCATCCCACTGTGCGAATCTCGAGAAAAAGGGCACATATGCTTTTTCTTACTTTTGACAGTAAATCTTCAAGATCTGACTCCATACGGTTGTATAGCCTTCCTTCTTACACAACCATATCTAATTTATCTCTCTGATCTGTGGGTAATTGGCTCAGAAATTGAGGTATGTCATTTATGCAAAAATCCAACCCTGATCTGTCAAATCTGAGGGCATACGGTTGTGTATCCCCATGTTTTACACAACCGTATTAGTTACTTCTTGGAGAATTGGGCTGGTTTTGCTCAAAACTGACCATCTTCATTTTTCTTGAAATCTGCACCAGTTGTGCTACTTCTGACTGAATACGGTTGTGTACTCTTGTCCTCTGTACAACCGTATATGAGCATCTCCTCAGAAAAAATATCCTATCCCAGTCCTCTGCTATGATTGGTCCACCGCTACGCAGTTCAACTTTGACTTTGACAGTCAGCTTTTGCGTCCCTTGGTCATGATTTTCGTTGCGATCCACATTTTACTGTCAACACCTACCTGACAACAAAGACCTTATATGCAATACATGTGTAGATCTACTCATTTTTTTTGGTAAGTATGAGTATTATAAACTAATCAGGAACCATAAGAAGTTTGGGGAAGAATGTCCCATTACATCATCATCATACAAAATGAGGCTCATATTGCTACCTGGTATATGAATCATGATGAACTAAAGTCAGTTTAACACCTAATTCAAAAACATGATTAGCACAATATGAGTGCCTCACCCACGATATATTCTAAATGCCAAGATTGTTTCGTACGTAATTTGAAGCAACATAGAGATAGCAACCGAGAATCAATTTTCACTAACAATTTTCAGATGCCCATGTACCAAGCTAACTTCATACCCTTCTTGAGTTCCCATAGGTTTGCTAATGATATTGTAGAAAACCCAATGCAAATACTTGAAGGAATTGACCAAGTGAATTTCGCAAAATCCCACAAGTTACATGTACAATGATGTTATTGCTTGTGTAACATGTGAATGTGCAGCAGTGTGGCTTACTTGCATGTAAAGAATAATTTTTATCATTGGATATGTGATGTCATGTTGATTCAAAGCTTTAAACTCCATAGTCAAGAACTCCTACTTAATACTCACATACAAATAAGCCAACACTAAACCTTAAAAAGGGGGCAAATTGAATCTTGCCAAAGGATAAGTGGGGTGAATGTACCTGATTAAACGAGTTGAGCATATAGGGTAATAGGGACCAAAAGCATGTACCATATTGAAGGGGTGAGGCATTGTAGGTTTTGCTACTCAGTTAGCAAGACATAACGTTACAGCAGACCCTATCCAATTTGGAAAATAAAGTCAAGATACAAAAGGTAAGGGATTTTGATAAATAAAAAAAACAAAAAATTTAGCCTGATGAACACACTTTCCTGTGGGACCCATAAAAATTTATTGACTCAGCCCTTGATGGACCTACACACAAAAAATCAGCTTAATGGCGTAGTATGATACTTCGCCAAGAATAAAATGTCCATGACAGTGGGTTGTACTCGAAGCTGATGACAGCCAGACAATTCTTCGCACGTACCCGAGTGCTCTTTGCCATGTACCCTAAACCCTAATTTTTTATTCCAAAAGCAAAAAAAAAAAAACTTGGGTACGTGGCAAAAAGCACTCGGGTACATGTTGAGAATTGTGTGGCGTGCTGTCATTGGCTTCTATGATAGCCCATTGTCATCGAAGTTTTACTTCTTGGCCAAGCGGGAAATTGTGGCATGCATCCTAAACAATTTCATAGTAGTCTTAGAACTGAGGTCCATCATCCTTAATGTACCACCATAATTGTAAACATAACCCACACCTTCATTAATTAATTAAAATCGTTCAACACAGGGAGTAGAAATTTGATGACGGACGTCGGACATCAACATCAAGCCACAGTATTAACCATGTGGCAGACTTTTATAGAGCACTAACCGAATGGATCTTTGGCCCATCCCTAGGTGGACCTACATACCAAAAATCAGCCTGATTAGTGATTTCAACCCTTTGGATCTTTATTCCCCAAATAATGCTCAAATTCCACAGTTAAAAATCAACCCATGAAAATGATTCCAATCTAACACTTAGAAATCATTAATCAGGCTAATTGTTTGTTTGTAGGTCCACGGTTGGGCCAAGCATCCATACAGTCAGCTATCTCCAAGAATGTGCCACGTGTCTCATATTATGGTCCGTCATCAAAGTTTTACTCCAACCAGGTGGGCGTTGTTGGAAAAATTCGAGTTGAAAAACTTGAAAATGTGATTAACAAGGTTACTTTGGACATAAATAAAAGTGGGACCCACTTATCTTTTGAGGTGGGTCCATGTTGATTTTTCATCTCCTTGGTATGGAGAATAATGTGGTTAAATTATTTAATCAAGACCATTTATAGGTGAATCAAAACTTGGCTCCAAACTACCCTACTTGTAATGTGTACAAGTGAGCAAAGTTTGTGAAAAACTTTAGTCCCACATTGGAAAACAACAAGATTGGAATGCAACTTATATATAGAAGTTATTCTATAGAGACTTGTAAGCACAAAGAGAATAATGGGTGGGCTCACGCGCACACTGGGGCCCATGAGAAATAAAAGGCTTTTAAAAGGATTTAGATCTTGGGATTCAAAATTCCTTAATGCGTGGGCCGACTTAGGAATTCAGAAGATCTCATGACTAGAATATCATTTCGCTTGGTAACATTGGATCAAACTCTATAGGTTCTCTTTTCTCCATTCTCCATATTCCATGATTGTATTATCCTAGAATCAAATAGGGCCTTACTTGGTTGTATTGAGGCTTGGGATAGGCTTAGAAAAATAAGGATACACAAGAATTCAAAGTTCTAAGAGGATATCTCAATGTTCTTTGCAACTATTCTCGAGGGTGAAACATCATTTCCTTTTTCTCTATCCTTGTTTCCTTTTCTATTTCTGATATTTTTGAGACAGCTCAATATTTTTCTACTTTCTTTTCAATTTTTTTTCTTTTTGAGCTTGTATCTTCTTTTTAGCTTGAGCTTCACTCGTTTCTCTTTCTTTTCTTCTTAATCTACTTTCATTGTGTATCCATGCCAATTACTCTTTTATATCCTCCACAGAAGTAGGGTAATGTATTTCTTATTTTGGGCTCCGTTCTTGGTAAATGAACTGCCAAGGAAAGATTTTAGTAATATGCTCGAAGAGGTTTCTAATGGTGAAGATTTTTAGGTAAGCCAAAAAGGTCTGATAGGTTTAAAAAGATGGCCTACGTCATTTTCCAGGATTTGCACTTCCATGTGTTATGTCTCGAATGGATATTGAGAATGTTCTTTCGTAATAATCCAATTTTTGATGTCGTTCCAAGTTCTATGACCAAGATAAAAATTAATGAGATCTGACAACGAGACATATAGGATATGAAAAATTAGTGAGTCATCTTGTGACTCAGAGTGATTGTATAACCCTCAGAAATGATGAAATGCTCAAAAGCTCACTGAGTTAAGTCTCTATAAATATTCTTCTAGAATCTCTAGAGAATCTAAACTTAAGATGACTCTAATGTTGATAATGTACAATTTGTGCAGAGTCTTGAATTTTTTTAAGTGTCTGAAATCACTGTAGTACAGTTTGACTTGAATTAAACTCAAAGCTAATATGTAGCACTTTAAAAGATGACATCCTTTGCAAAAAGACTAAACAAAAGTTTCAGCTAATCATAGGTCAGGGCATTTTCAAAAATATTCTGGAAGTTCTAAAAAACTTTTGCAAATAAAGAAAACCATCTCAAAACATAAGATTTTCTCTCTCTTGAAAAGCAAAAAAAAAATTAAATCAAAATGAAGACATGAGTTTTGATAAATACCCATCCCCGACCAAAATATAGCACAGTCTTCGGTGCACATGACCAGGACATAATAATGAGTCTACTGATGATCATAATAATGAGTCTACGGATACGACTGGTACTGTAATTGCAAGTATTGCCAATCATACTCTCCATTGGGTTGATGAAACCCAAAAAGATAATTATCCTGCAGCAGTGGCTGCTAGAGAAAAGACTATTATTCCCAGTCAAAGTTATGGTTACTCCTAGTGTCCGGATAATAAGTGTTGTTATATGAGGTCTGCATTGAAAATGTACTGAAAGTACAGACATCTTGCTGGACATTAGGGTAATATCCGATAGACTGAGAATTGTGCACAAGGTGCTGGACAGCAATATTAAAGTAGACTGATTTTCTTAGTTCCTAAAGTAGAGAATTATACTCAGGATCTATGTTAGTACCTAGCTGATCTTCATAGAAGTTGTGGTAGGTCTCATATAGAAGTCGTTCCTCTTCCATAAGTAAAAAGTAAGATATAGGGGTGCGATAGATTGACTCTCAGATCAAATCAGTCAAAGATTCGGACAGGTCCAACAAAGCTTCTGCTTGAAAAAGCAAGCCCTAGACTCAGCAAAAAGTTGCCACAAGGAGACACTGGAGTAGTGATCCTAAATGATGCACATAGAGCAAACAAGATAATCCTATAGCTAATCAATCAGGATAATTTTTAGGATTTATCTTCTTAGTTTAGGGGTAGGGTAGATTATGACAGTAAGAGGACCACTAGTTTATCTTTTTACCAACCGGACTAACTATGTCGCTCTTGGGTTCTCACAAGGATACACTCGAAAGAATTCGCCTGGTACTAACACAAGTTCGCTTCTCTAGAATCTGTAACTTAGACAGACGTGCGGCACATCGGCCATCTTAAGTACGCCCCAAGTTAGCTGAATTTGTTGAGGGCTTACAAGTGTGGTTCTCAAGGGAAACTTGGTTTGATTTGTGTTCCTAACGCAACAATTAGCAGACCAACAAAGCACTAGGAAGGCCACTGGTGAGCTCAGTATACTTAGGTAGTAGGGACCTATGGGTGTGTTAGAGAATAGAGACCCGCACTCGTGGACTTATTCGACCTGAAATCGAAGGAATGACTAAGTAGAGGGGTGTCCTAGAACTCCGATCCAGCTCGGCCCTAACTCTTGATTCTTTTTATTAAATGTGGATCTTGGGGATCAAGCTCAGCTGGAGTGATGACGTGGGTGATGAAGTCCCACCAGTTTTAAGAGGAGTTGGGTCTGCTCAATTAGGGTTCATTAATTAGCGACCATCCACGCAATGAGAATAAACTTGTACGAAAGCAAATAGACATGCGACACTTTAAATCACCCAATTGCATAGTATCACACTCAAGGTAAGGGAAGGGACCTATTTCCAATGGGCCACGCCACGGGGTCGCCTCCGTGGGATAGGGAGGGGTATCCTAATGGGCTTAGGCCCGACTCCACCTCTTTGAGCTTTCGGTCCCTACCCACTCTTGATGAGTTCCTGCACTCAATGGTTAGATCTAGGTCTAGGGTGTCGGGCTGGCATTGGAATGTTGACCGACTATTAGGGTTTCATGAAACACTTAATAGTGCAGCTAGTTTTCGAATTATTTCCACTTGGGGGTTGAAGTTGAAAATAAAGATTTCCGAATTGGGATTCAAAAATTTCTTTTTTCAAACTCTCCCAGATAAGGAAACCTTCTAAATTAAGTGAAGATTTGAAATCCCTTCAATTTTGGAAATTTTTCAAATTAAAGAAATCTTTTCAAATTAGAATATTTCCTATTTTATAAGTTTTCATAATTAGAGAATATTTATAAATAGAATTTCTCCAAGATTGGAATGTCCTAAAAATGAAAACCCTAATTTCAAGATCCCAATATTTCTTAAAGCTTTCCAAGAATAGAGAATCCTAGGATCTATTAAAAAATAGTAGAAAATGAAAACCCTAATTTTATTTTTTGAATTTTTGAATTTATCACTTAATCTAGGGTTTCTAAAAAACCCTAGAACAAGATCTAGCAGATAAATCTTAAAATAGAATCAAAGAAATTCCTAGACTATTACAACTTTGCACCCGGCCGTCGAGGCATTAAAAATAATTAAAACACTGCTAAAATTATCAGAAAAAAATTAGAAAGTTTCCAAAACACTGGCTCTTCCTGCTTTTGCAACTTTTGGATTCCGTCATCAACGTTCATTTTCGCACTCTCGTACACCCGAGCGGCTATGGCGCCATTTGATTTTTGGGGGTTTTCCGGTCGTTGAACGGAAACCCTTGAATTAACACATTTGTAATTTTTGGCTCTTTTATTCTACAAAATATAGACTATTATTTGCACAGTGGAAAGGTCGGGTGTCGAATCCGCACTCGGGGTTAGGGACGCAGTAAAGAACAATTATAACGGAGAATTGATAGAAAATAAAGGAGGGGTGAGAGTAATGAGGAGGTTGGATTAAAACATGTTTTTGATATTTTTAGAGAGAATCATCCAAACCATAAACATAAATAAAAGAAACGACATGTAATCCACGAACTAACACTGAAGATTGAAAACCATTAATTTTATTAATAAAAGCAAGTTGCTACAATGTTTAATAAATCAAAAGAAACATAACAAAATTAGAAAAATCAAAAAAATGATCTTAGAGGAATACTAGATAGAGAAAAATTAATAGATAGAAAATAGAGAGAGAGAGGATTCTTTTAGAGAGAGAGTGAAGAAAGTCACCATTGAGATTTTACCCATGCCTGTCCATGAGATGAAGAGATGATTCGACCAATCAAAATGTAACATGTGTGCATGGAGATGAGGAGGGAGGCGGAGGAGCATGTGGGGAAAGCTATGGACAACCACTTCGGCCATGTGAGTGGTCAGCCAATGAATGGGAGTTTGGTGATGCTCAGTCCATGGGGAGGTTGGTTCAGCCTACTGGAGGTGTTGTAAGCTAAACCTGCTATGGTTGTGGAAGGTAGAGGAGAAGATCTGGCCGGAGTTGCAGATCTGGCCAGCTATTGTGGAGGGAGCATGCAAGAGACGCTCTTGGCTGGTTTCAATGGTAGGGGTGGTACTGAATTGCAAGTCCATGTGGTGGCTTGGTGGTAGGTTGCGCCAATGAGCAGACCGCTACAAGGTGTTTCTGGTGGTGGAAGCACTGGTGCGTAGTAGCCAAGAGTGGCTTGAGGAGAGACCAAATCGCAATCATGCAACTTGGAGGTTGACACAGGGAAGAAGATGGTGGCTTGTGCAATACCTCTGTGGTTCGAGTTGTGGAGACGCTTGCAAGGGCAGCAAGGAAGGAGGAGAGGAGCTGGTGCGATGCCGTGTGAAGGACCTTAACCCTTGAAGATGTTTTAGACCTGCAACTCAGAGTTGTAGGTCTAGTGAAGCCGAATGGAGTAGCAGCAGGTGAGGGGTGGTGATGGTGCACCAATGGAGAGTGAAAGCTTGGCTTTCTCTCCCTCTTCTTCTTCTTTCTTTGTTTTTATTTGTTTTTTTCTGGTTTTTTTTTTTTTTTTTGCAACTTGGGAGAGAACAGTAGTGAAGTTGCAGGCGGCAAGAGAGCAGTGGCCGGTGGAAGAAGACACCGGCTTTGAGAAAGGAGCAGGTGGAGGAGCCAACGTGTGGAGCTATGGGCGACAACAAGTGCAGGACAGTATTGAGAGAGTAAAAGGGGTAGAGAGTTAGGGCGGCTGTGAGATAGAACATCGGAGAGAGACGATTGGGGAGAGAAGAGAGAATGAGAGGGTTTGTGAGAGGGAGAAGAGATGTCCCCAAAAAGATATTAGGGTTCGGTCCCTCAGAGGAATCCCAAACATTCCATATTTCTAGTCTTTCCATTTTTTTTTCTTTCTTTCCTCCTCCATGAAGACCCCCATCAACGTCAATAAATGGTCCATCCTTAGTGCCTCATCTAACCATCCATTGTTTTCTAGAAAAGATTCATTTCTCATCTCAACGTCTATTACTTGTTGCCTTTCCAAATAAAGAAAAAGTCTTTAAATATTCAAAACTTTTCAAAAAAAAAATAAATAAATCTCTTTCATTTAACAAGATAAATACCATCTTATTAAAATCATTCCTTGAAAATATTTTTCAAACTTTTCATTTTTCTTTGATTTCTCCATTTGTGAAAGGACTCCTTAAACCATACTCAAATAGTTTCCCAAAAATCTTCTCTTTTGCATGATTCACGTTTTCGGTTGAAATTCCATATTTTACTTTTGTAAAATACACACCCAAGATCTACACTTATTGTCCATTACGATGATGTCCATAGATACCACGTGGGCCATAGTTTATTCCGTTGGATTGATGATTGGATGATCAGGCTTGACGATCAGATGGATGGGAATTTGAAGAGAGATGGTGGTTAGGATGGATATCGGATGATCGATCTGTCGATCGGATAATTGAGTAGATGATCGGACGGATGGTCTGAATGATCAGACAGTCGGATGGATGATAGTAAGGCTCCAATGATGATGTGGGTGGTGAGCAATCGGATCTTGGAGAATGAGAGAACGAAGGATGATCTTTGGATGTGGAACTCAGGGTTCAAAGAGAGGAGAGAGAAAATAGAGAGAATTAGGTGAAAATGCAAGTTGGGGGTCTTGAACCCTTGTCTTTGATTTGGTCTTCTACATACGTTACCAACTGAGCAAGCATTAGTCTTGTGTTAGTTGATTAAGCTTTAATCTCCTTAGTCTCTTCTCTGGGTGCTTGGCTCTCCTTCTCTCTTGATCTTCTATCAAGCTTCTCCGACTCTCCGTCACTCCCAACATTTGGCATGTATCTTCTTATCCTTAGTCTGTTAGCTCTTGAGCTTTGGTCCTAGACTCTAGCAGTCAGTTGTAGGCCCGCAATCTATTAGAGTAGGGAACATGTTGAACAGGTTGAAAAAGAATTTCAAGTCAATTAGATTACCTGTTTGTTTTCTCTAAGAGAGGGAAAGTGAGTGAAACATGTCAAGGGTTAAGAATACATTTTCATTATTCTTATCTACTCTTTATATATTTGATTCTGTCACAAAATTGCCAAAGGGAAAGATTGTAAGGAATATGCAACATATTGTATTGGCTAAATCCTGTGTGACAAAACGCAAATGTAACTATCCCAGAGTATGTTAGTGGGGCCGAGAGCATGTCAATGGTTGCATCACTCAAATACTGCTTGAAGACTAAAGAAATGAAACTTGGAGACTTATAAGATTAAAGATTGATTCATCTAAAGACTCTGTTACTTGTCTAATTGATAGTCTACACATATAAGATGGTAAATGACTTAAGGACCGTAGAAATAGGTGATAGAACCTTTATAATACATAAACCTAGATCATAAAAGCAAGGGAATGAAGTTTAGAGCTTGTTTAAGGTTAATAACTTAATCTTGGAGTGCCCAATCGATTGGAGATTGGGGTACCTAGTCCAATTGATTAGACCACCCAATCAATTAGACTTCACCCCAATCGATTGGATTGCGCACCCCCAACAAATCCAAACTTTGTTTGGTTATTGCCCAATCAATTGGATCTCTTGTCCAATCGACTGGATATATATATGGGAATTATTTTTTAGACTCTAAAAGAGCTCTAATTGCACTCCAACACTTGCTAACATTGGTGGGATCTTTGTTCTTCCTATAGATAGATAGTTCTAAGGCTTAAAATTATATCTCTCATATGCTAAAGAGTCAATATGAAGAGTTTAAGGAATTTAAGCTTCCCAAATCCAAAGGAGAAAACTAAGTAATCTTTTTACATTTTTTTTTTGTTTATTTCCGTAGTTGATCAAACGTTAATGATCTAGCATCATTGGATATTCTCCAATCTTGACCACTCTCCAGTTAGGATATCCTTTTAGACTATTCTAAACCTAGATAATTTAGAGAGACCGCATGATTCTTATTATTCAAAATTCCATTTGAATTGAGGGTGTGATTCGAGGTTGTTTTGAATCCTTCACCTTTCGGGGTTAGATTGATCGAAGGGTAGGTTTAAGGCTACACCAAACTGAATTGTGTGAAAGGATTCTACTGTTGAAAGCATTGGTGGACTCATACATGGAAGAAAGAAGGCGTGGAAGCATTGGTGGCGGGCTTGAGTGATTCGACTTGGAAGCAGCGTTGACCGAGTTGCGTGAGTACCTTCTTATTTTTCGATGAATTTCTTAGTGATGTTTTTAGATCTGGACATGGTCCCATGATTTTTCCTTGTGAAAGGTTAATTTCCACGTAAAAATCTCATATGTTAATTGATTGTTTATTTTTGCACCGTTGATTAGATTAAATCAAACGATTGAGAAATAATATATCTTTGATATATTAAATCTAAATCCGTTGAAGTAATCACTTTGTTAATCAATCAATCATTAATAGGATTATTTGTATTCGATTAGCATCCGTCTACCTAGACTAGAAATTGAATTAGGTGTTAAATACTAGATCAAATTTTAAATACATATGGTGGTTGGGATACGCTAATCTATGTTATTCTTACTAATATAATGATTTGGGGCCCACATGCAGATGAGTTAAAACCAAAAGTCGGTCATTTTTAAAACTTCTAATCATGTCAAATATGGACCTAAATTTAACAGTGAAAATTAATAGTCCAAAATTTTTCAACTTTCAGTCAACTTTTCATAAGGCTACAAATGTTGGAATGGGCTGATTTTTGGTGAGGTTGATATCCATATGTTGCATGAACCTAATCATCTGATCTATCACATTTTTCAAACCAGTAAATTACGCAATAAAGATTTCTATAGATCAGATGGGTGAACTTTTGACTTTCCTATATGGCCTAAGTCATCTGTTCCATTGATTGATTATGAAGATTAATGGGTGGATGCACTGGTGCAATAAGCAGAATGGGGCCGTCAGCGGGCTCATTAAGAAAGGCCAGAATGCACGGAATTGAATATGAGAACTGGAAGTCCAACACTACGAACTCTTTCAAGGTGCCTAGCCATAACATCATGACATACGAAACCACCTCTGTGGTGTATTTTGCTCTTCTTTTTTTTTTTTGATAAGTCTAAGAAAATATATTAAAGGAGATCGAGAAGATCTCAAGAAGAGTACAAGAATAAGAAAACGAGACTGCGACAATGAAAGAGTTCAAAAAAAGATCTGTTGCAGCCTAAATACCATATCGCTAAAAAGATACCCCTAGTCTCATGACTGATGCTTCCCCAACTGAACAACAATGCCTTGATGTTAAGTATGACTTCGTGAAAAGAGTTCTCCTTGCCATCAATGTTCTCTTTTTTATGGGTCTTCAATAATGAAACACTTAATAGTGTCTTGATCCAACAATGAAACCTATCACCATGGTCCCACCTACAAAACAAAAATAAAGGCCCTCCAATGGGGATCGAGTGGGACCAGATTGGATTTTTACTAATCCAATCAGGTTGGTTATTATCATAGCAACCTATGGTGGATCCTGCCCCACTGCACGTGAGACATACACAGATATGGGATGCTAGATCATACTTTGGGTATCCAATAAGAACTCAAGACTCCCCAAAAGAGAAACACTCAATCTAATCAGGTATTAGCCCTACCCCTTAGTGGAGAGTAAAACACAATGGACGACAGTATGAGCCATGTGGCACACTCTTAGAGACCACTGACCATATGGATGTTTGTCCCATTCATCATAGGTGGAGCAACCAATAAACAGCCCGCATGATTAGTGATTTCTAACCTTTAAATTGTTGCTGAGTACCCTATATTATGTTTGAAACCCCACAGTGAAAAATAAACCATGAAAAAAACTCAAATCCAATGGCTACAAATTACTAATCAGGCTGAATTTTGGTATGTAGATCCACCTGGGGATGGGCCAAACATCCATTTTTTCAGTGATCTCTAAGAATGTGCCCCGTAGGTTATACTTTCGACTGTCATCAAAGTTCTACTCCTTAGTTGATATACACATTAAAAATCTGCTTGATTGATAACTTCTAGCCATTAGATTTAGTACTAAAAAAGAATGCTTGAATACAACTACTAGAATCACTCCTTAAAAAAGTGCTGAAATCTAATGGCTGTATTCCCAGCGAGGTCGGGATAAACATCCATGCTGGGCCCAATAAATGCGCTAACTACTTAGCCTGATTAGTGATTTCAAACCTATGGATCTTTGTACTCCAATGGTCAATAATGCTCAAATACCACGGATAAAAATCAGCTCATGAAAAGACTCCAATCCAATGCTTAGAAATCACTAATCAGGATAATGTTTGGTGTGTATCAAAGTTTAAAGGAGGCCGTTTTAACGGTTAAACGGACTGGGGGCGTTACCGTTTAAACCGTTTAAATGGCCGTTAAAACGGATTGAAACGGTCAGGGGCAAAAATGGGAAAAAAAACGAATTAAACGGATTTTAACGGTTTTAACGACTTTAACGGAATTTAACGGAAAAAAACAGAAAAATTGGCGCTGAAATTTAAATTTTGAAATTTGAAAATTAAAAAAAAAATGGAATTTAACGGATTTTAACGGAATTAAACGGTTTTAACAGCCATTTTTTTTACAAAATTTTTCAAAATTAAACGGCTGTTTAAACGATTTTAACGGCCGTTTAAACAATTTTAACGGCCGCTAAAACAAAAAATAGCCGTTTTTTTCAAAACCGATAAAACGTGTTTAAACGGTTTTAACGGAAACGGGCTTGGGGTATTACCGTTTAAACGGCCGTTAAAACCGTTTAAACGGCCGTTTTTAAAACCATGGTGTGTATTAGTGTATGTCCATCTAGGGTTGGACCAAACATCTATACTGTCAGAAATCTCTAAGAATATGCCACGTGGCTCATATTGTAGGCGGTTCTACTCAATTGACAGTTCCCCCTTAGACAAAATCCTGGCTCCGCCACTGACCACTCATCCACTGCATCGAGATTTCCATGCATCAAAAAGTTTCCCCAAAGAAGAGTAGGTAAACAGCCGTGTTGATAAAAGTTCGCTGCCAAAAACTAAAGAACAGACTCAGTCAAGTCAACACCGTGTTGTTTATGGAAGTTAGGTGCCGAAAACTATGAAGAGACTCAGTCAAGTCAACACCGTGTGGAGTTAGAAGAAAACAAATCAATGAGCGTCACTACAACAATAATTGTTGATTAAAGAGTTAATCAAGTCGAGACCGTGTGGAACCCAGTTGGAAGGAATTAAAACAAATCAAAAAAGCCAACCACCGCGAAAAAAATAAGTGTGGGCAAATTTATCTTCGGGCCCCCTGACCCATGAAAAATCCGTCCACTCCTCGATGGACCTATAAACAAAAAATCAGCTTTATTAGTCATCTCTAGTAATTAGATTGGATCGTATTTACGAGCTGATTTTTCAGCCATTGGATTCGATCATTTTTGGATAGTCAGATCAGTGGTTAGAGATCACCGACCAGGCTGATTTTGTATATAGGCTCATCAAGGGCTGGGCCGGAAAGAGTGCCATATGGCCCATTTTATGTTCTTTCCAGTCCTACCCACAAAACTAATTGTCAATCAAGTCAACACCGTGTGGAACCCATTTCATGATTTACATCGGATCTTCTTTGATTGCATTTCCATCTGCTTTCATTGCAATAGTGTGAGCAGACTGCAGAGAGGCTTCTTCTTCCCCAATTAATCAATCAACCCTTTGAGTCCTTCACCTTGATACATTCTAATCGTAAGAGACAGTATGGCTGTTGCACTTCTCCCTTCCCTTGTAAAAGTAATCTTGGAGAACTTGAGTTCTCTAGCCCTCCAGGAGTTTGGATTAGCTTGGGGCTTGAAGAAAGAGCTCAAGAAGCTCGAAAGCACATTATCAACGATCCAAGCTGTGATCCAAGATGCGGAGGAGAAGCAAACAGAGAGCGAGCCCATAAGGAATTGGCTGAGAAAGCTTCATGATATCGCTTATGATGCTGATGACATATTGGACGAGTTTCTCACCGAAGCGCAACTACGGAGATCAGGGAATCCCAACTTTATCCAAAACAAAGTACGCAACTTCTTTTCACTTGACAACCCATTTATATTTCGCTTAAATATGGCACATAAGATAAAGGGTATTGTGGAGAGACTAGATGGCATTGCAGGGGAGAGATCTAAGTTCCACTTGAGAGAGGGGGTTACGGAGTACAGGAGACACGATAATGGGGAGAGGCAACATACTAGTTCATTTGTAACTCAATCAGAAATTTTTGGAAGAGATGAGGACGAAGAAAAGATAATTGAATTATTGTTAACTAATGTGAGCCGCCAGGAGGATGTTTCGATCTGTGCAATTGTCGGAATGGGAGGTCTAGGAAAGACAACACTTGCACAGTTGGTCCATAATGATGAAAGGGTAAAGATGCATTTTGAATTAAGAAATTGGGTTTGTGTCTCCGAAGAATTTGATATCAGAAGGTTGACAAAAGCGATTATAGAATCTGCAGGGGGAAATACGAATGATCTCTCAGAATTGGACCCAATGCAACGTCGACTCCAAGAAATCTTAAGTGGAAGGAGATTTTTACTTGTATTGGATGATGTATGGAATGAAGACCAAGAGATGTGGGATAGACTAAAACATGCGTTGAGGTGTGGAGCTAGAGGAAGTACAATTATTGTAACAACTCGTAGCGAAAAAGTTGCATTGATTATGGCCACACTTCCAACACACCATTTGAGATGTTTATCAGAGGATGATTGTTGGTCATTGTTCAAGGAACGTGCGTTTGGGTCAGGAAGAAGAGAAGAGTCTCCAAACCTAGTAGCAATCGGTAAAGAGATTGTGAAGAAGTGTGGAGGTGTTCCATTAGCAGTAAAGGCACTGGGAGGCCTGATGCGTTTCAAAAGAGAAGAAAGTGATTGGTTATTTGTCAAAGAAAGCGAAATATGGGATCTATCAGATGCCAAAATTGCCATTTCACCCGCCTTAAGGTTAAGTTATAACCATTTACCATCACATTCAAAGCAATGCTTCGCTTTTTGCTCCATATTCCCCAAAGATGCTATAATTGTGAAGGACAAATTGATCCAACTATGGATGGCAAATGGATTTATTCCGTCGACAGGAGGAATGGAGTTAGATGATATGGGCCATGATATTTTCAATGATTTAGTGTGGAGATCTTTCTTTCAAGACATCAAAAGGGATTCTTACGGCAATATAATAGATTGTACAATGCATGACCTCATGCATGACCTTGCACAATCTATAATGGGAAATGAATGTTTTATCATGGAAACTGGAGAGACACAAAAAATTCCTGGAAGGAAGGTTCGTCATCTA
This sequence comes from Euptelea pleiosperma, assembly GCA_035048495.1. Taxonomy (NCBI): domain Eukaryota; kingdom Viridiplantae; phylum Streptophyta; class Magnoliopsida; order Ranunculales; family Eupteleaceae; genus Euptelea; species Euptelea pleiosperma. The sequence goes on along the minus strand of CM068550.1, from coordinate 17,163,508 downwards.
TCATATCATCTTAAAGACATATTCTATATCAAACCCGTTAAGGAGAACTTGCATAAACCCAGATCTTTACGCACACTCCTACTATCCCATGAATGTTTCAATAACATGGAGTTTATTTCTTATATCTCAAAACATCGATGCTTGCGAGCGTTGTGTTTGTTTTTTGATTCGAACATTCCGATTTCAATGGGTAATTTGAAACATCTCAGGTACCTAGACCTATCTGGATCTTGTTTTGATCGATTACCTGAATCAATGAGTCGCCTTTATAACCTACAGACCTTGAAACTCGAGAATTGTAAAGAGCTTCGTACGTTACCGAAAGATATGAGGCACATGAGCAATCTTAGATATCTTGACATTGTTGGTTGTGATTCACTTACGCACATGCCTACTAGGATGGGGAAATTAACTTGCCTTCGCACACTAACCAGATTCATCGTAGGCAAGGACAATGGGTGTCGCATAGGAGAGCTTCAAGGTTTAAAACTTAAAGGAGAACTACGCATAGAAAATGTTGGCGAGGTGAGAAATTTAGCAGAAGCTAAAGACGCCAATTTGAGAGGGAAACATAACCTTCAATCATTGAGTCTATATTGGAAGAACAATGACAATGTTGGCTCACAATCAAATTGTGAAGAGGTTCTTGATGGTCTACAACCTCACCAGAATTTGAAAATTTTGTGTATAACAAATTATCACGGTTCAAAGTTTCCAGATTGGATGAAGGATTTGTTGCTACCAAATCTGGTTGAAATCAGGCTGGTGAATTGTAAAAGATGTGAAGATCTCCCACCTCTTGGAAAACTACGTTTCTTGAAGGTTCTCAGCATAGATGGAATGAATGTTGTCAAGTACTTGGATGGAGAATATACAATAAAAGCTTTCCCATCATTGGAGAAACTCACCATTCGTTCAATGCCTAGATTGGAGCAGTGGATGAGAGTGGAGGGAAAAGAAATTTTTCCTTGCTTGAGGGAACTAGAAATCGAGAGATGCCCTAAATTGCTAACACGGCCGCAGCTAAATTTCACCTTGCTTTCTTGGCTTCGAATTTCTGACTTTCCTAATACATTTCTACCGGATGGATTGTTGAGCAACTGTTCACTTCTCAAGTCTCTAGAGATTAGTAGAGTACCACATCTTAAGTCTTTGTCGAGTGAGCTGGACAACCTTGTCTCTCTACAAACATTATATCTCGAAGACTTGGCTGAGCTTGCATATTTGCCGGAAGGATTGCGAAACCTCACTTCTCTCAATTCTTTGATTATTTTAAATTGCGATAGTTTAATGTCCTTGCCAGAGGAGGGGTTACAAGGTCTGTCCTCCCTTCAAGAACTGAGGATTCAAAACTGCAAGAAATTGATGTTGGAGGGGGTGCGACATCTAACGGCGCTCAGGGACTTATATATTAGTGGATTTCCAGAGCTAACTTCTTTGCCAGAGGGTCTGCAACATTTAGTCACCCTTCAGCGTCTCAGCATTTTCCTTTGCAAGGGATTGTCTTCTCTACCGGAGTGGCTGGAAAACCTCACATCGCTATCATGCTTGGGGATTTCGCATTGCGATAATCTAACGTCTTTGCCGGAAGGGCTACAACGTGTCACAGCACTCAAACGATTGTCGATTAGTGGTTGTCCACGTCTAGAATGGCGATGTAAGAAAGAAAGTGGTGAGGATTGGCACAAAATTGCGCATATCGCCGAGATTATCATCAACGGCCAAGTTATATAATTAATGTATGGATGGTTCTATTCACGTATCTCTTGAATCCTCTCCTCCCCCACCACCAATTACGTTCTCAGGTACGCTCACCCAACTGATGCTCTTGAATGTTGAAATATTTATTCTAGGTCTGCCCCTTGATCGAAGTACACACCAAAAATGGGTCTGGATGCTGATGCATAGCCTTTGAATTCGAGCAATTTTCGTATGATGATTTCTAGCCTTGGGAGCCCATCTTTTTTTGGGTACTCAGATCAAATGGCTAGAGATCACCCATCAGGCTGATTTTTGGTGTGTAGGTCCATCAAGAGCTTGGTCATAAGTTTTTGTGGGGCCCACAAGAAATGGCACCCATCAGGTTAAATATTTTTATCAAAATCCCTTACACTTTGTATCTTGACTTCGTTCAAAATTGGACATAGGGTCTGCTATAACGTTGCATCTCTGACTGAGTAGCGAAGCCTACAATGCCAATCTGTGTGAATCACTGGATGTTTATCGATTACACGTGATTGTAACAATGAAGTAATTGCAGAATATGCTCGATTTTCTACGGTACATGCTTTCCGGTCCCTACTACCACATTCGTTTGACTCGCTTAATCAGGTACATTCACTGCACTTATCCTGTGATAAGATTCAATTTGCCTTTTTTTTTACCGGCCCCTATTTTTAAGATTTAATGTTGGCTTATGAGTTAAATTTGTATGTGAGTATTAATTAAGTAGGAGTTCCTGGCTATGGAGTTCGGAGCTTTAAATCAACAGGACATCAGCATTGCACATGTAGCTGGAGGGATTTTGCAGAATTCACTTCGTCAATTCCTTCATGTATATATGCATTGGGTTCTGTAAAAATTCATCACCGGAGCTATGGTGACTCCAGGAGGGTATGAAGTTAGCTTGGCACATGGGTATTTGGAAATTGCTGGTGGAAACCGATTCTCAGGCTGCTATCTCTATGCTGATTCAATTTTACGGAGCAATGCCCTGGCATAGAAGATGTTGTTTGTTGAGGCATTCGTATTGCGCTGATCATATTGCTTATTGTTGTGTTAAATTGACTTTCGGTCTTCATGATTTTATAGATCGGAGGACAATATGAGCCTCATTTTGTATGATTATGTAATGGAATATTATGTTGTTAATCAAGCTTAAGTGATTAGATACTTATTGGATGGATCATAACGTCGGGCAATGACCTCTCGTTTCCTTTTCGTAATTTTTTTTAATTTTTCCAACGAAGCAAGGTAGATATATACCAAAGTTATAGGATTATAGGAAGGGTTTTCTTGTAATATGCCATGGTAAATCTTTTCATTAGTGAAATCCCATTGTCATTCTTTTACACCTGCCCCATTGAAAGTGTTTCACTACAAGGAAATAGACTTTCAGCAACTGCTGCCGACCATCGCTAGATGATGAATAACCGTCACTAAAACCTACAGCATCGGCTAGGGTGACCATCGCTGAGCGGTTACAGTGGCGCTCAAGCAAAAAGGCCGTAGTTAAAACATTTTTTTTTTCACAGGTAAAATATTAGTGGCAGAATCCTTTAGCAACATTAACATCATTTTTGTGACGGCCAAGGCATGAATGTCGATTAACAGGTTTTTAGTGACGGTCTTCAAACCGTCGCCAAAAGTTATTACAGTGACGATAATATCTTTTAGCGACGGTCCCTTGAACCTTTGACAGAACTTGCACTTGAAGTCTGGCTTCAACTGTGCATTTGGAAATTAAAATGAGAAGAGCTACTTTTTATGCATACAAGGAAACAACTTATCCTAAAACATACAAAGTAACACAAATGCTTCTGAGATATAATCCAACTGTTATAATCTTTTTGGGTTTTTGGTCAACGGTGAAAGTAAGTAAGCATGACTGCATGAAAGGAAATAAACTTTAATCCCCATGAACATAAGAAACAAACCAGTTCCTCAATAGATGGATCAATGAGTTCCCTACAGAAATAGAAGACAATGGTCACTAGAATCAGCAGTACTTATCTGTGGGCATGCAAGTGTAAGACAAGAACCTAGTCTTTAGATGTTGGAGATACAAGATCCTAGATCTTCCTCTTCAAAATGGGGGTATCCTTACTGCAAACAAGGAAAACCCCATGAAGGAAGGCAACAAGGAGCAAAGTAATTCCAAGTTTCCAACCCAATCAAGTAAAACACATTTACAATATTTAAAACTTACAGAACATGAAGCCTTTAGCAAAGTAATTCCAAGTTCAGGTCTGATTTTAGAGTGATCACGTTTTAATCCACAAGGCAACTTAGGGGTGTCAACGAGTGGGTTCTGGTTCGGTTCCTAAGGTACCCAGACCTGAACAAATATTGTCGGTTCTTATCGATTCCGGTTCCTATCAGTTCTGGTTCTCAAAATGATGTATCCAGAGCCGAAACCAATTGTTTGGTTTTGGTAAGTTCCGGATACATTGATTCCAATCTTGATAATATGACAATTTTAACATTATGTTTCTATATTAAACATTATATTTATATCTCGGTTCCAGTTGGTTCGGATTCCTATTGGTTCGGCACCGGTTCTTGTTTGATTGATTCCTAAAAATGTGAAATCGGGACTGGGTTTTTCAATTCCGGTCCGATTAAACAGGTACAAATCGACACCCCTAAGGCAAATAGATTATTTTCTTCATCTTCTTTTTTTCTTTCAAGCATTGATATATAGAACCCATCTTCAATGCTTCATTACCTGCTACTCCAAAAAAGAAAAAAGAAAAAAAAAGATGGCATATTTTTACATGAGGAAGTCCGGCAATGCGGCATCTAATTTAGATGCTTGTGAAGTGTACTTTAATATTGAGGGCCACATGTGGACTCTAATGTTGGATCTACATCAAATTTAAAATATTCTCGTGTGGGTCCCACTCCACATGTGGTCCTGGCACTGCGACATCTGAAAGGTTTTCATCAAAAATGGTCGGTAATGGTATAATTCTTAAATGTTCTTTTCACATGCTACTCTTCTTTGTTTGGTTTCAATAACAAAATGAAAAAAAAAAATCTTCTATTTTTTTTTCCACCAAGGATGTAAATCGGACCGGCCAGACCCGAAAGTTTGGGTTTTCTTGGGGTCGGCTGACTCGATTTTCATTCGGAATAGGCCAAACTCTGAAGGGGAGGCCCAAGGCCCAGTCCAAAGCCTGACGGATAGTCGGGCTTCAGGCCTATTTTCAGGCCCTGCTTATTATATATAAAAAAAAAATTATTTGCTAAAAAAGTTTAATTGAGATTTTTTTTAAAATAAATGTATATATACATCAATAAGCTTTAATTCTTAAAACAATTAAGAATTAAAAAACAAATAAACATTTTTTGGGCTTCAGACCTGGGCCTCAGGTCTGATTTCAAGCCAGGCTGGACTCGGGCTTAGGGGAGGCCCACGGCCTGAAAAATATTTTCTCCTAGCCAGGCTAAAACAGCCCCCAAAATATTTGCTCTTATTTTCTCTATTTTTGTTTAATATCCGAAAATATGATGGATTAGTAGGAGTGATTCCTCGTCACCTAATCTAATCACGAGGGGTTCGCCTTAAAATGTAAAATAGTCACTATAGGAAAATAGGGTATTAGCAGCGGACTTTTAGTAGCGGCCAGAAAAAAACTGCCTCTAAAAAAGGTTCTGGCGACGGCTAGTGCCTAACCAGAAAATGCCTGGAACTTCTTATTTTGGGGTATATATTTCCTTAAACTTATAACTTTCGCTTTCCCTCCGCACATACCCTTGACCCTAGTTAGCAAATCCCCATTTAAAACACGTCTTTGTTAGAAAAAATAATTATTTTCTGAAGATTTCAAAACATCACCAAAAGAATGTGTAATGTTCAACCATTCGAAACAACCCCATAATTTTAGAAATATCTCGGAATAAAACTCGCAAATTAAAGAATATTTTTATTTATAATACATGTAACATATTTATGTTTATAGAAGTATTGTATAAAAAAATTAAAAGATTCATACACTTTTGAAGATTGATAAATGAGAAATATATTTTGGAAACTAAGTGTTGCTTATATTAATAGACTTAAGGGAAGCATACAGCATGGTTTTAAAAACGGCCGTTTAAATGGAAACGCCCCAAGCCCGTTTCCGTTTAAACCCGTTTTATAGGTTTTGAAAAAAACGGCCGTTTTTTGGTTTTAACGGCCATTAAAATCGTTTAAACAGCCGTTTAATTTTGAAAAATTTTGTGAAAAAAACGGCCATTAAAACCGTTTAATTCCGTTAAAATCAGTTTAAATCCATTAAATTCCATTTTTTTTTTTTTTCAAATTTCAAAATTTGAATTTCAGCGCCACTTTTTCCATTTTTTCCCGTTAAAATCGTTAAAATCCGTTTAATTCCGTTTTTTCCATTTTTGCCCCTGACCGTTTCAATCCATTTTAACGGCCGTTTAAACGGTAACGCCGCCAGTCCGTTTAACCGTTAAAACGGCCTCCTTTAAACCTTGGCATACAGCACACCCACGTGACTTACCTAGAAGATAACGCATGGATTGGTGACACGACGAATCACGTGTGCCACACAAGCCCCTTTTACAATGTTATTGACGGAAGTGAGTTCTTAGTCACTGACAGAGTGACCGAGATGGGAGTTCTCCGCCACTGGCCAAAAAAGTCTAGATTTTATTGTTCTTGACCTCGGATAAAGCGATATCTCCCAAGGATCTTGCCTATCCAAGACATCGATTATTGGCCACGAACTTGGGAACCGAGATCTCGGCTAAGGTTCATGGACCAAGGACCACAATGAACCCGAGAGGAGGCTGACTATGTGGGGTGGTCCGACCATCGAACTAGTCTACGTCGTTACTTCGAGACTCCACCTACCCTCAGACTAAACATGATGAAAACGTCAAAAGATCAATATGCCCTTCAGCCTTCAGAACAGTTTCTGAAATTTAAACTTTTTAGAAAATAATGTCTCAGGAGGTGAATGTTGAGAAGGGAAGTGAAAGTCTCAAATTTTTTTGTGACTTTTCAAGTCATAGAAAATAGACTCGGAACCGCTTTTGCCCCAAAAACCATATTTGGTGGTTTGGAATCGGATCCTTCTCCAGAATGTGCTATTTTTTATAGGGGTGATCTATATGGTGAGGAGATTATCCTTACCAAAAATCTGTTGTGTTATTTAGAGACTAATGATTCTTGAAATACTGTACATGAAGGCACGATTCCGCAGGTACCAAAAATTTTTGGGGAGGACTTTTTCCTGAGGGCTTTTCCGTAATTTTCACATAACCTTACGGAAACCCTAATTTTGTCTTAGGGTTATATATACCCCTGTTGGTAAGAGACAAGCATCTCAATCTTGTACTATGTGTATTTTTCTTTTGCCCTAGAGCATAGTGGAATCGGTGTGGATCTGTGGACGTACCTCAATCCAGAGGGAACCACGTAAATCTATGTGTTGTGGTTTGTTGGCATCTTTGTTTTATTGTTCTTTCTTCCCATCAATTGGTATCAAAGCCAAGGTCATGGGATCGAGTCAAGGGAAGCACATTATTGAGGGGGATTGTTGGGTTAAATAATGCATTTCCCAAAGGACGCGGTACGGGTCCGTAGGTACGAGGTCGATCCCCGTTAGAGTTAAAGGCTCACGGGATCAAATCACGGAATGAGCCCGCGAGTGCAACGTCGATCGCTGTTGGAGGTCACATGATCGAATCGTGGAGCCCCGCAGGGTGTGACGTCAATCGTGGTATAAAGGCTAAAGTTTGCCCTCTCCTGACAAGATATCTTTTCGGGAGGAATGGCGGCTTGAGGCCTAGTAAAGATCCTAACAAAATCACATAGTGTCGTGATGATCTTCCATGTGGGTACGCCAAAATTGTTGTTAAAATTTTTGTCCCCTGGTTCCTAACCCTATATATATAAGCACTTAATCCTCACTTGAAATTCTAAATTTAGGCCCGCGTTTAGTGTATAGATTAGATGTTACCTGGCAGGCCAAGCAAATCTAAGACCTAGCCAGCAGCAACCGCGCAAGCACGAAAACGGATGTGCTAACACGCAATATTATGGCTTTCGCGCTAGGCGCTCATCTGCGGCCGGTCTTTCGGCCAGATCCCCCTAAAAGCCGTGCGTGCCCTCATCAAGTGTTGCATGATCATGAGTGGACGGCTGTGATTCAAACTGCGCGTTTTTTATTTTAATAAATTGATTCTATGACTATTTATTTACACAAAAGTTGAAGTTAAAGCTAATAAGTTCATGCACCAGAGACTCTTGACGGCTCTATGATCATGAATAGACGGTTGTGATTGCGACTCTCCCTGCATATTCTGAATTAGTGAGGTGGTTATTGTAAGGTCCCACCCTTCTCTATCATCTAATCTATTGACATGGTTCCTCTCATGGTTTTAAAAACGGCTGTTTAAACGGTTTTAACGGCCGTTTAAATGGTAACGCCCCAAGCCCGTTTCCGTTAAAACTGTTTAAACACATTTTATCGGTCTTGAATAAAACAGCCATTTTTTTTTTTGTTTTAACGGCTGTTAAAAATCGTTTAAACGGCCGTTAAAATCGTTTAAACAGCGGTTTAATTCTGAAATAAATGTCAAAAAAACGGCCATTAAATCCATTTAATTCCGATAAAATCCGTTTAATTTTTGTTAAAATCCGTTAAATTCAGTATTTTTTTTTTTTAGTTTTCAAAATTTGAATTTCAGCGCCATTTTTTCCGTTAAAATCCGTTTAATTCCATTTTTTCTGTTTTTTTTCATTTTTGCCCCTGGCCGTTTCAATCCGTTTAAACGGTTTAAACGGTAACGCCCCCAGTCCGTTTAACCGTTAAAACGGCCTCCTTTAAACCTTGGTTCCTCTGTCTCTCCTTGTCCTTGTTCATACGTCAGTGATTCAGCTTCACCTACAAATTAATTGACTTTATTAGAAGGGTCGCGATGTAACAAGCCGTAACTTAATCCAAAAGCGTAAGCTAGCACCATTTTTGTTACTCACCGCTGACATTTGGGACCCACTAACCAAATGCATGTTTAGTTTAGCCCACCCCTTTGTGTCTATTCATACAAAAAATCAGCTTGTTTGACAATTTTTAGCCGTTGGTTTTAGCACAAAAAACTGGTGTGAATTCAACGGCTAGAATCACGTCTTAAAACGTACTAAAATCTAATGGCTAGAGATTACCAATCTTTGTGATTTTTGGTGTGTATATCGATCAAGGGGTAGGCTAAACACCATGAGGTCAGTGGGCCCCGTTGGCAGCGCTGAGTAACAGAAATGATTTCTAGTTTACGCTATTGGATTAAGCTACGGCTTGTTACATCACCACCCTTACTAGAAAATGGTCATCGTTATCCTTTGCCTTGGGTGCTTTGGCAGCGACCAGGGCCGTCTCGATGCAAGTTGAGGCCAAAGGCGAAAACTTCATATGAGGCCTTTTAATATTTAATATATTAGTAGAGGATCGGGGGACAACCATTTGGCGGACCCACTTAGAAGATGAATCAACGGCTGATTTTTGGTGAGGATGATCTATATAGTGAGGAGATCATCCTCACAAAAATTCAAATCATTCCGATATTCATAGACTGGTTTAGAAGTTGAAGAATTATGGACTGTTTATTTTTACCGTGTAACTTGAAAGCCACATTTGATGGGGTTAGAAGTTTCAGAATGGGCTGATTTTTTGGGGGGTCATCTATATGATGAGATCATTCTCACCGAAAATCAGCCATTGATTCATCCTCTTTATGCCTAGTGACTGTGTGGATGTTCAACCCACATATTGGTGGATAAACACACTAAAAATCAGCAGCTTGATTGATGATTTCTAGCCATTGGATTTACTACTCAAAAAGCATGCTTGAATCCAATGGCTAGAATCAAATTTTAAAAGGTACTAAAATCTATGGCTAGAGATGACCAATCAGGTTAATTTTTGGTTTGTATGTCCAACAAGAGGTGGGCTAAATATCCAGGCGGTTAGTGGACTGGGGCCTTCTCTCACCTGGGCTGGGGGCCTTCTCTCACTTGGGGCCTACTGGGGCCTTCTCTCACCTGGGCTGGGGGCCTTCTCTCACTTGGGGCCTAAGGTTGAGCCGGCCCTGGTGGCGACACACCCCAAAAAAGATGCCTTTAATTTCTCTTGCTACCACATGGATAACCGGACAAATATATGTGTGGTTGAAGCCATTGATCTTTGGATTCAAGAGATCCAGGGTCCACGAGGCAACAACTATTTTATCTTTTGAGGTTGTTGTCTCGTGAACCGTGGATCTCTTGAATCCAATAGTCAATAGCCTCAACTAATATTTTGGCTTGAGCTAACACCCTTTCTTTTCTCAAATAATGGATACACATTATGGATACCTCTCTCTCTCTCTCTCTCTCTCTCTCTCTCTCTCTCTCTCTCTCTCTCTCTCTCTCTCTCTCTCTCTCTCTCTCTCTCTCTCTCTCTCTCTCTCTCTCTCTCCTGGCCCTCTCGGGTTGAATATGTCAAGCCTGACCTCCCCAGCCCAACCCAACCTACCCAAGTTGCAGCCCTAGTGAGCCTCTTTATAATAGTAGAGATAACTAGGGCCGACAATTAGGCCCAATGGTCTGAGATGGGCTGAAGTAGAGTTGGGTTGGGCCACACATAAAGTTTGAAGCCTGCTACCCGACCCTAGGTCGAGCAGGACTAGTGGGCTGGGCCACTGGGTAGTCTGACGGGTAGGGTTTGATTTTAAAAATACTTAGAAAAAAAATATAAAATAAAAAAAAATTACTGTTTCTCAGTGGGGGGAAGGAAAATGTTAAAAAATTTGGTCAAAAATTCACTAAACGGCAAATATGCGGCATACTGTTTATGTGTTTTATACGTGTCACTTTAAAAATCCGAAAACTAAAAATTCGGTACATTTTGAAAAGGTCAATATATTTAATAATATAGTTACTGTGGGTACCCTATTTTCTGAACGACTGAAACACTACCACGTGTCACTTAATGGGGACATACGCCGAGAAGAAGTATATTGGCCTCCGTGGTTCACGGACCACCTCGGCTCGCTACTTGATAAACATATCAGTGAGCACCCTATTTGCCAAGCAACTGAGATATTGACGTGTTACTTAATGGGTACATACGCCGAGAAGAAGTATATTGGCCTCCGTGGTTCGCGGACCACCTCGGACCGTACACGGACCACCTCGGCCCGTAAACTTGATAAACATACCTCCATAAGAAGGTCTAACTCCTTCAACGAACCTAGATAGATGATTCCAGTCACAGATGAAATAACCACCGCTCCATGTTCTTTAATCGGAAATACCTAGAAAGGGGATTGATTAGGTATTTAAAATTAATTATACCTAAATAGTTTTACTGGTCTATAGTAGGGGAGAAAATCGCATGCCTTAGTTGTTTGATAAAGGATTATTTCAACAAATTCAAATCGAATATACATCCGTAATATATTTTCTTTTCGTCGTTTGTTCTAATTAATATGAATAATGGAATACAAACAAACAATTACACAAGACAAGAGATTTTTACGTGGAAACCTTAGCCAAGGAAAAATCACAGGACCACGTCCAGACGGAAAGTATCACTAACTGAAAAGTTAAACGAAACAAAGATTACCTATGTAGCACCGTTGCAAATACAGCTTCCAACCTTAGCCAAGGCATACTGTCGATGCGTCCACGTCCTCTGAATCAACGCTACGAGTCCACACGCGCCCTCCCAGCCAATAAGCCTTGTTCGCTTGTTCAGTTTGGTACACCCCAAACCTACTGTCGATCGGCCACTCCGATCTTAATTCTCAACACTCCAACCTTTGCCGAATGTGAAGGATTCAGTACACCCTGAACCCTAGGTTGCTCAATGGTGTTGAGTCCCACTAGTACACTCAGGCTACTAAGTCAAATATATAAGTGAAAGACCTAAGCTGAGTAATGAATCAAGCACTTGGCTTTGATCAAGAAGATGAACAAGCTCACAAGATGTTTATAGAATAAATAGTTTCTTACTCTTCGAATAGACATTCTAATAAATAAATCTTTTCTTCTTTCTCTTGAAGCGTAGAAGTGTCAAAATGTATTTAGAGAATGTATAAAAAGGTTATATTTATAGAATTCATAAACCTAAGCCTTGTAGAACGTGGGAACTAGAATTTCAGATCTGAGAAAGACTCAATCCGTGTGAAGTCCAATCGATTGGGCAAGGTCCAATCGATTGGGGTTTTGGGTCCAATCGATTGGCCTTGTACGGATGGCAATTTCTTTCGTAAATCCAATCGATTGTACATAGTCCAATTGATCGAACTTAGATAAATTTATGTCGGTATGCTCCAATCAATTTTACAGAGGTCTCCAATCGATTGGGCTCTGATCATGTTCTATCTCGTAGACTCCAATCGATTTTACAAATGTGTCCAATCGATTGGGCTCTGATCATGTTCTATCTCGTAGACTCCAATTGATTTTACAGATGTGTCAAATCGATTGGGCTCTGATCATGTTCTGCCTCGTAGGCTCCAATCGATTTTACAGAGGCCTCCAATCGATTGGAACTTGTCCAATTGATCCAACTCTCCCAAAAGTTAAAAACTTTGACTAAGACTCGGGTATGTCCAATGACTAGGTTTGACCATTATATTTTATTCATTTTAAATCTATTCCTATTGCCACTAAGTCACTTACCTTCCTAAGCGAACGTACACGATTTATAACCGACAAATGGGCAGTTACTCATATGACTCGTGTCATCAACCGTCTAATCCTTGCTATTTATGTCTTCTAGTCTTCACGTAGTCGGCGAAGTATGCGTACCACAACATCTTCACACTACACTGGTGCTCGTAGGAACGGTTACATGAATGTTTTTATGTCATACGGAATCTTTGTCAAATTGAATATGAAAATATTCCTTACAAGAGATAGATATCCGACAAAATAATGAGGGTCTTATCGAATAAAAGCTCAGTCCGACTAGAAGATGGACTTTGTCGGAACACATGACAAAGCTTAGTCCGACTAGGAAATGGACTTTGTTGGAACGCGCGACAAAGCAGAGTCCGACTGGAAAATGGGGGCTTGTCAAATACATTTTCTAAAGTAATTTGATAAGCTACGTCCAAAACGGGTAACAAATACCCGCTGATTCAGCCTAAACGGACAAAACCTCATCTCACAAGGCACCAGAGGGGAGCATTCCTCTCAGATCAAGAAACGCAACAGAAAGCCGTTATCAAGAAGTAACGGTTACAGGCTCCCCAACAACGACGCACTCCTTGTTGAGAGCCCTATAAAGAGAAAGAAGACCTAATGAAGACGGGATCGAAAAACAGGCAAGAGAGAGAGACAGGTACCAAGAACAAGATTTACAGTATTTGGATCCACCCTGACTTGAGCGTCAGAGTGTGATTTGCAGGAACCACGACGATCAGGAGAGCACGGCGACAATCGACAAAGTAACAAATTCGAGCAAGGTTGGTCATCATTCAATCGGCCTATTTCTTTCAGGACCATCAGCACGGCCGACTTCGCCGGAAAGTTCATCTACCAACCACCAGTCCGTTTCCTCGGGGATCGTACGGGTAAAGATCCCGAATTTTTCCCCTGCAGTTACCATAGTCCAATTTAATATAGTTACCAAAATTCTGTACGTGTTGAAAGGAAGTCAATATACTACTTGAGTCAACCAATAAGCATATTTTGTTCTAATTATTTTTGTATCTTTGGCTAAATAAAATATGGGTCGGGCACGGGGAACCCCTATTTTTTTGACACCCATCTTGGCGTATCCACATAGAAGGTGAATCAATGGCTGATTTTTGGTGGGGATGATCGCCCCAACAAAAAACAGGCGCACGATTCTAAAAATTTTAAACCCATCAAATGTGGTTTTCAAGTTACAGAGTAAAAATCGACGGTCCATAATTCTTCAGCTTCTAAACCAGTCTATGAATATCATAATGATTTGATTTTTTTGTGAGGATGATCTCCTCACCATAGAGATCATCCTCACCAAAAATCGGTCATTGATTCATCTTCTATGTTGCTACGTCAAAATGGGTGTCAAATATAGGGATCCCCCGAGCTCGACCCATAAAATATAGGGACGTGTGGGTTCAATCAATTTTTGTTTTCTCTACTTTAATCCCACATCAGAGAAATAAGTGATAGTTAAGAGAGTTTGAGTTGTATAGATAGGACTACAAGAGAAGGGGGAAATATATATACTTAGCTTCACGGGGTCAATGGGTAATCAGAAAGACCCATGGCTTAGGTTAACGGCCTCCATTGTACTTAGGGTGCGATTGCTTAAGATCTACCCAAGTGGTAGAGTGACTGAGGGACACGGAGAAAAACAACGCACTTGGTACGTTTGTTTGTTTTTAGCAAAAACTACAAACCTATTGCGTCGTTATTTTGGACCGAATTTTTCAAATAATCATAAAACGCGTTCAATTCGTTTGGGCTTAAAAAAAATCCGAATTTTTCAAATATTCGAACAAAGAAAACTTTTTTTTGAAAGAAAAAACATAAAATTCAAGAATTAAACAGATGATTGCTAACAAGGGTGTCTACCTAGGGATGATGCAAACATCCATACAGTAAGTGGCCTCTAGTAGTATGCCACATGGCTCACAATGTAGTCTGTCATCAACGTTGACTATAGACATCCATCTTCAAATTTTTTTCTCCAAGGAAGACGTCAACATTAGCCGACGGAAAATGAAAAGTTGTTTAAAGACTTAAGTACCCTTAAAAATAAAAAATTTAAAGAAACATAAAAGTATCGTTTTAAAAAAACGGAAAATTGCAGAAAAGAAAATAAACTTTAATTTATTTACAAAAAAGAATACAACTTTTTGCAAATCCCAAAAAAGAAAACGAAACGCCCTTTCAAAGGGCGTTTCATCTGCTGTCAGTCCAATCAGTCCTCGACTGACTAACGAATGACTGATGGCTGATACGTCTGACAAACGCCCTTTTAAAGGGCGTTTATTCTTGAGAAATTTTAAAAAAACGTCCCATAATTCTTCAACTTCTAAACCAATCTACGAATATCGGAATGATCTGAATTTTTGTGAGGATGATCTCCTCACCGTAGAGATCATCCTCACCAAAAATCAGCCATTGATTCATCTTCTGGGTACGCCAAAATAGGAGTAAAATTTGGGGTATAAAAAAACGCCCTTTAAAAGGGCGTTTGTCAGTAAAAAACGCCCTTTAAAAGGGCGTTTTCTACTGACACACGTCCTTTAAAATAACGTCTGTCAGGTTGTCAGATGTCGGACTGACACTGACAGATGTTTTTCAAAAAGGCGTTTATTACTGAAAAACGCAATTTTAAAGGGCGTTTGTCAGAAAAAACGCCCTTTTAAAGAGCGTTTTTTTAATAAACATGTGCCACGTCATGAAATGCCCTTTTAAAGAGCGTTTCGTTTTCTTTTTTGGGATTTGCGAAAACTTGTATTCTTTTTTGTAAATGAATTAAAGTTGGTTTTCTTTTCTGCAATTTTCCGTTAAAAAAATTATAATGATAAATACCTTTTTGTTATTAATTATTGTGAAAAATAAACTTATTTTTGAAAGAAATTATAACAGTCCCTTTCCAAACATTGCACAAGAGGCATCCCCTTTAGGGGAGCTGCTCCGGGATACATCCTTGGTGGGATCCATCATATGGCACTTCTTGTACCACACTGCATCTTCTCCTAGATGGCCATTTTCCTCTTGCGGAAACATTCTGCCCTTCCAACCAATCATTAATCATAGATCATAATCAAAAGCCCAAGATAAAATCTCACTTGTTTTTTCTTTTTTTGTTTTGATAATCAGAGCCCCTTGATATACATGCAAGAGAAAATAAATAAATAATTATAAAAAATTTAATTAAGAATAATACCATGTCATAGATCTCTTCTTATTTCAGATGAAGACTAACATTTACAGCAGTGGAAAAACCTAAACTAGATCTCTTCCCCCCAAAAAAAAAAAATCTAAACTAGATCTCTTCCAAAAAAAAACAAAAAAAAGAGCAACCCCAGCAGCCAAAAAACCGCCATTAGCGCTCGAAAAAAAAAAACAGTTAAAGAGTTTCATAAGCAACCCCATGACCATCATCTGCAACACATCATACATAATTCATGTGTATCATACATGAACCCATCATCATCAACATCAACAACGCGTAGAGAACCACGTGACTAGGTCCCCGGAGACACGTTTCTCAGTGGCGGCGACTTGCTCTTGAGAAACCAACGGTGAACGACAAAGCGGGCAATTCAAATTGAGCTGATCGAACAACCACCCATCCAAACACTCCTTATGAAACACATGGCGGCATGCTAACTTGCGCACTAGGTCCCCTTCCATTAACCGACACAAACACACGACGCAATAGTCATCCCCCTCACCACCCTCATCAGCACTATAAGAAAAAACACGATTCACGTTAAGCTGTTCGGCCATGATAATAAAGCCGGCCAAACCTGACCCGACGGCGCCCAATAGCCCATCACCTACCACCTCTCCCACCGCATCGAATCGAGAGAACCCCATCGATTGGAGGAGCCCAAAAAGCAAGGTTCGAAGATAACATACGCAGTTGGCCACGACTGCCACCATAAGTAGAGGGATCGAGTCCGATGATACGTCGTTCAGATGACTATATAAGCCCATTTTCGATAGAAAGACAGATGGAGGATTCACAGAGATATGAGAAGGGGTTGAGAGAGGTTTTAAAGAGAAAGAGAGAAAGGAGAGAGAAAGAGGGGGGGTTCGAGTCACCGGTGGGTCGTCATTGAGCCCTTACGTGGGGCAGAAGGAAGCGGCCAGAAGGGTACCCTTTCCGCTTGGTGGGTCACTGTCTGTGTGTGTGTGTGTGTGTGTGAGTGAGTGTGAGTGTGTGAGAGAGGGAGACAGAGGGGATTTCTTTCTTGCGACTTTCTTTCTTTCTCTGTTTCTAGGGTTTTCTTTGGAACCTAAAGATTGTGCGTCACTGTGTGTGTGTGAATGTGCGTTTGTGAGAGAATGCGAGTCTGTGACAAAGAGAGGAGAGAGGATTTCTTTCTTGGGACTTCTTTCTTCCTCTGTTTCTAGGGTTTTCTTTGGAGCCCAGAGAGTTGGAGCTTTTGGGTTCAAATTAAAACCCATATGTGTGGGTCCCACGATAATTTTATCATTTTGATGTGATTCCCAATTGGATTTATTTTAATTTAAAGTTTTAAACTATGTAGATGATCTATGATGCAGACTCTCTATCAGAATTTTGATGCAGAAGTCCCTTAAGTTGCCACGTAGTACACTCTTTAGGGCCCACTAGCCTCTGATTGTTTGGCCCACACCATTGTCGACCTACAAACCAAAAAATTAGCGTGACCGGTGATTTCTCGCTGTAGGATTCAAGCACTTTTTCATTATGGGCTTCAAGAACGGGCCTATGGATTGTTTCCAAGCCCATGATGAAAACGGCTCAAATCTAATGGCTAGGAATAACCGATCACACTGATTTTTTGTGTGTGAGTCCAGCAAGGTGTGGACCAGACATTCAGGGGGGCAGTGGGCCCGAAAGAGTGTACTCAATGGCAATTTGAGGGACTTCTGCATCAAAACTTTGATAGAGAAGTCTGTATCATATATTCTTTCCTGTAAACCCACCACCACTACTGAGCTACCTAACATGGTATAAATTGGAGAAAATTTTTTCTGGCCCCGGAGGACTTCAAACTTTGATGACCCCCTCCAAAAATGTCTGACAAGTACCCCCTTTTTTACCACTAATCAAGGGCTTAACCAGGGTTGAGTTAAGGGACTTGGGGAGACTTCAAAGTTTGAAGTCCCCCGGGGCCAGCGAATGTTTTCTAAGGTGCTACTCCTGTAGATCATAAGATCAGTGCACAAGAAAGATTGGGTTCGATTTTGGTCATAGGGATTCAACTACATCAGAGGCCTAAACAGGTGGGTAGGTCCCAAGCACCTTAGATGTGAGACGAGTGTATTGGTAAGTAGATTATAGATGATCCTTACGGTATACCTGCAACAAAGACTTTATACAGAAACAGCACCGCCACCACCACGCCACGTGGCATTCTCATAGGCCCTCTGACCATGAATGTTTGGTACACACCTTGTCGACCAATACACCAAAAAACAGACTCGTTGGTAATTTATAGCCGTTGGATTTGAGCACTCTTCATCGTGGACCTGGAACCCACACAGCCTGTTATGAAGCCTATGATGAAAAAGTGCTCGAATCCAACTGCTAGAAATCACCAATCAAGCTGATTTTTGGTGTGAAGAACCTCCAAGAAGTGGGCAAAAAATTCATAGATTCAGTAAGCTCAAGCAAGTGTGCCACGTTGCATTTTTGGGAAACTTTAATTTGTGAGTTTGGACCCACCCATGGGCCTGTTGATGAAGTCCATAATGGAAAAATCTCTCAAATCCAACGGCTAGAAATCACCAATCAGGTTGATTTTTGTTTTATGACTCCACAAGGGATGAGAAATCACTAATGGGTCAGATTGCACGAAAGAGTTGCCACGTGGTATTTATCTTGGGAGGACAGTTTTATTTCTCTTAAGTTACTGTACAAGATATGACCCTAGATAGAGTGGAATGGCGTGTTCTACCCCAAAATAATTGTTAAAAAGTTTGATTGATTAATTGATTGATTGATTGAACTTAATTGAAAAATAAAAAAAGATTAATAATGGATTTATGGATTTGAGGTCCATCATCACCAGGAAACGCATATACATGGCCCACCATCTAGAGAGTTCACCTCGATGGCCTACGGCTACGCATCATCCAAGACGTGATGACCCAACTAATGAACAATCTAGATTCAATGAATTCTTATGCCACGTGTACAATTGAAAGGATAAGATCCATAACATGACACCCCAAAGAAAGTGGCGCTAAATAAAACATACATTGGTGACAAAGAGGTAGATAGATACTACTCAAAAAAAAAAAAAAAAGGGGGAAGACGGCGTGGAGAAGCGTGGTCCTCTTCATTTCATGGCGGCAAAAAAATTCAGTGGCCGTAGAACTGAGGACGACGGTGGTTCAATATTCTCTACATGGGCACCGTTGGATCATAAACATGGTTCGAAATCCGATCCAGGGCAAAACAGTGATCTCAGGGCGAGACAATCCAGTTTTGAATCGGATTGGTGGGATTTGATCCGGATGGCCGAGACTTGGAACCTTGATCATAAATCCTCCAGAAATCGTAAGTGAGGACAGCCCTTTGATTTAGGACACAACATTCCTCTGATCCCAAGGACCCCACATTATATCACAAGTACACCAAGATAAAAATATAAAAAGGGAGAGAGATGTTTCTCTCTTTTGATGCACTTTTGGTAGGTAAGTGGGCGGTGGTGAAAAAGACCAATAAACAATGTTTATTGAATAAAAAAGCATAAAAAATTGAGAGAGAAACGTTTATTTAAATTAAAAACGCGTTGGGGAGGAATAGACAATTAGACAGAATTGAGAAAAGAGTGTTAGGAGAAGATATGCCGTGATCTTCGGCCTCATTAACAAATAATATGACTTATGGGAGGAGCTGAGATGACTTGAGAGATGCCCTTACCAACAAATCAAGATCTGCGTATCCACCGACCAAACACTATTAATTGCTTTCGACCCCCCCAACTTGTTTAAACTTTAATTTAAACCCTATCTCTCTCTCTCTCTCTCTCTCTCTCTCTCTCTCATTTAAGTAAAACTTGGCTGACCAGCTGACCATGAAGCCACGTGGCATGCTTTTATAGGACGTGACTGTATGAATGTTTGGTCAATCCCTTGGTGGACCTACAAACCAAAAATCAGTCTGATTAGTGATTACCTTTCGATCTTGTACCCACTAATGCTCATATTCCCATGGTTAAAACCAACTCATGAATATGCCTCCAATCCAACGCTTAGAAATCACCAATCAGGTTGCTTTTTGGTTTGTAGGTCCACTTAGGGATGAGAAAATTTTTGAAGCAGTGATCATGCGCCACATATATCCATGATTACTTTTTATGTGACACGTGATCATTGGCGCATGATCGCTGCTTCAAAAAAACTTCTCTTTAGGGAATGGCCAAACATCCATACCGTCCGTGTCCTCTAAAAATGTGCCGCGTGGCTCATATTGTGTGTGGTCACGGCTTATCTGACCTTCGCTTGTTAGCGAAGTTTTAGTCTCATTTGAGGGCTTTGGTGCCACCTTGCTATCTTCCCCTGCCAATGCCAGCTGCTCCACTTGGACCTTGAAAATCAACCCTTTTTTTCTTGTTACTCCAATTTGGATGTATGCACATACCAGTTTGCGGTGCCCACGGGTTGGTTCCGGTTCTGGATACATTATGTATAGGAGTATACTGGGCTTCTGGTTCCTTTTAGTTCCGCTTCCGGTACCAAAATAACTGGATCTCCCTAGCGGACCGATAAATATTCGGCTTTCCCATCAGGTATATGGGGTATCCTTTATCGTATAAATAATCTAAAAATAAATAAAAATAAGGATTTTTATACAAAAAAACTCGACATTTTTACCAAGGTTTAAAAGGGACCGTTATAACGGTATAACAGTACCGTTTTTTCCGTTATAACGGCCGTTATAACGAGAGAAAAAATGCTTGGGCAAAAAAGGAAAAAAATGGGAAAACGAAAAATAACAGAAAAAATGGAAACATAAGGAAAAAAAAGGGCATTGGAATTCAAATTTTGAATTTCAAAATTTCAATAACGGAAAAACGGACATTTTTTCAAGAAAATAACGGTCGTTATTTTCGTTATAAGGGAAAAAAGGGCCGTTATTTTCATTATAAAGGCTGTTATTTTCTGGGCGTTTTAACGGTGCGTAACGTAACGGGGTAGGTTTGAATCCATTATAACGGCTGTTATTTTCATTATAACGGCCGATTTTTAAACCTTAATTTTTACCACTACCTACATGTATCAGTTTTGGAATCGATTATATACTTCAGTTTTTTGGGTCCTATCGGTTCCAACAATTTTCCGGTACGGTTCTGAAATAGACAGTACCGGAATTGGAATCTATTATATCATAAATAATGTAAAAATAAATAAATAAAATAATTTTTATACAAAAAAACTCGACATCGGTTTTGGGCCCTATCAATTTAGTTCCAGTTTGATCTGGGTAGTAGTGTGCCAAGAATTGGAATCTATTATATACTTGAGTTTTTGGGGTCCAATTGGTTCCAGTGTTTTTCCGGGCCGGTTCTGAAATAGATAGTTCCAGAATTGGAACCTATTATATACTTAACCCTCTGTTATCATCGGCATCATCATCTGATCATGTTTGTTGGGGATGTAGTGGAAATTTAACTGGGAAAATACAAATGATGTGCTCATCAATCTCAACCGTCCAATTGAAAGAGTCCATCAAGGAAATCTCCTGACTCAATGATGAACTTGATGGAATGCTCTTAACCATCTTATAATTGCTTAGTTTTAATCATGGTTTAAAAAATGGCCGTTATAATGAAAATAACGGCCGTTATAACGGATTCGGACCTCCCCCATTACGTTATATACCATTTTAAAATAATGGCCATTATTTTCCATTATTTTTCCGTTATAACAAAAATAACGACCATTATTTTCTGAAAAACAAAATTTGTTAAAAAACGACTGTTATTTTTTTGTTATTACCCATTATAAGTTTTATTGAAAATTTGAAATTCAAATTTTGAATTTTAGCGCCGTTATTTTCCCATTTTTCCTCTGCATTACAATCCGTCCGTTATAACAGAAAAATGGTAACGCCCCCAGTCCGTTATAACGACCCCTTTTAAGCCTTGCTTTTAATGGTCAATAGAAAAAATAAAAAAATAAATAAAAAAAGGTGTATCCACTCAGTTCCAAAAGAAGGCAGGAAAAGAAAAAAAAAAGTTAATCTTTGAGGTAGTTAGGAACATGATCATTTGATTGGATAGATTTTTAGACTAGAAGATATTAAAGGTAGGACCCATTGATTAAATGGGCAAGTGGGCTCATATATATTGCTTTCTCAATAAAAAAATGAAAAAAAGAGGTTGATGGTTGGTGGATCACTGGTCCACAGAACATGTGGTTAGGAATGTAAGAAAATAATATCTCTGTTCAAAAGTGGGATTAGGAACAAAAACCAAAACTCTATCTGCACCAACCAAAACTTCTAGAAACTTTGACAATGATAGGATGTCCACTTTAATTTAAAATTAAAAAATAAATAATGGTGTGCAGTTGAGTCAACCCAGGTCAACACGTTTACCTGCCACATCATAATATTTAAAAATTAAAAATAAAAAATAAAATGAATCATTTTTTAATAATGTTTTAAAACTCGAGCACTCGACTCGGTTTTTAAGTCCATTGAGTCTAATTAACTCGATGACTCGGGACTCGACTCGAGTGAATCATTAAATTCATTATTAATTAAATAAATAATAATAGAAAATAATTAATATATAGTTAAAAAAGCATAAAAATAGATAAAAGTTGCTAAAAATACTTAGAGAAATATTTTCACCATTGTATCCCTCACATAATATACAATTTTGACCATAATACCTGTCATTTATTTGGTAAATCTTGACTCGTGAGTCAACTCAACCCAACTGACTCGCTCAAGTTTTTTAGTTGACTTAGTAAACCATTTTAGATTGGGTTGGCATCTGGGGACTCAAATTTTTTTTACTTCAATTTTCATCTAAAATCTCGTCCATGGATCCTGAGAATCCAACGGTCGGAATCACACCTGAGATTTTAGGTGAAATTTAAGCTGAGTCTACTCAAAATAAGACCAAATCTAGTGGAGTCGGTCGAGTTATGAATCGACTCGACAAGTTTAGAACCTTGCTTTACTATTAGGGCCTGTTTGGTAGGCCATATTCATGGGAAAATAAAACTTTTGCGTGGGCAAATCACATTCCTTACACCTTTTTCTTGTTACCTGTAGGGTAGCATTTTCGATGGTTAAACCGATTTGGGTGAAATGGTTGAGCCGGCCAGGCTTAGTCTTGGCAAGCAAATAATGGGCTGACTTTCTTGAAGCCTGCATGTGGCACACCTTTTTGGGCCCATTGGCCGTATGAATGTCTGGCCCATCCCTAAGTGGATGTAAATACTAAAATGAGGCTGATTATCACCATCAAAATAATAGACTTTGTTATTTAGACGATTGGTCCATTAATTAGATGGTCCAGATCATATCTACCAATATGACACATGGCACACCGTTTTAGGCCCATTGACAGTACGGATGTTTGGCCCATTTCTAAGTGGATGTACATACCAAAAATCAGGCTATCACCATCAAAATAATAGATTTTGTTATTTAGGCGATTGGTCCATTAATTGGATGGTCCAGATCATGAACATGTGCACAAAGATTGATCTTGGTGATATCACAACTTTTCTGTTTAATAAATACCAAAGTATGCAATGAGCCAGTCCCACACACAGTTCTTGGTGGTAAAAGCATTTTTAAGGCCACGTGGCATTGTTTCATTATCGTAAGTATCGATTGTGGTACTTGTGCAGTGAGCAGGACAATTTCCATAAATTTGATTACGTCATCCAAACAATATGAAAATTAGGTGCACGAATATTTCGGCAAGAAAAGTATATGGTTACCTAACGCTTTAAATTGCTCACTAACCAAACAGGCCCTTAGAATCCAAACTGTTTGGTAACCGGACATGGATTTGGAATTGAAAATAGACTTACAAAATTTATGATTTCTTTGAATTTGAATTCCAAGAATTGAAACGCTAACCCCGTTACTTTATTTCGAAAATAATGCTCAACACCCAAAAGAAGGGCTTTCTGTTATAAAGGTAGTTATAACATAAATAACAGCCGTTATTTTGGAAATCAATGTTATTGATTTTTTTTCAAAAATAATAAAATATTATTCTGGCCTTTTTTTTTTGGGCTCGGATGTGACCCTTAACGGACATAACTGTAACGCTATTTGACAAAGGAGGTTTTTAAACCTTGGTTGGCAGTTGGCACTCTATGTGTGCCAAGTTGTTAACTGTGTTTTGGGCATCCATGGTTTTAGATGACAAATCAGTGCCATGTAATTTGTGCCATCCACAAAACGACGTTAAAACAGTATTGACGCAAACTTGGATCTACCTGCTCCTGTGCTATACTGCTATCTGGTAATTTGCCAGTTGAACCATGCCCTTAAACTTTAGGAAATTTTTTTCTTTTTTCTTTTTCGATAGCATCCAAACTTCTTAAAATCTCCTCTCAGAATCCCACTCCATATTTATTTTGACATTCTCCTTGTCCTTTTAGGCCATTCTCTCACATTCCTCCTCATTAGTATTGTTATTGGTCTTTATTATTTGTAATCAATGGTTGAGATTAACACAAAGTGAAAGACAAACACACCAAAAGGCTCAGTCACCGGCATGGCGATGCTCCTCATCTCAATCAACTTTCTCAATATGTCACTTGTTGGAGATACCCATATATTTTCTCAAATCCGTTTATTTCTAATCGGTCCTAAGAATTTTCCTTCTAATCTGATTGGCGTAAATCAATCGTATAGCACTCCTGAAGCACATTTCCACTTTAGTTACTCACTCTAATTCTATGAACAACATCCTCCTCAATGTCTCTTTTCTTATAAATAATAGAACCAAAGTAATGAGCAATTGGACCATCTACAACTAAAACAAATAGATATGGATGTAGGACTGATCCTTGGTGTAATCCCGATATCATTTGTCTCACCACCAATTGTTCGAACACTAGTTATTGACATGCATTTCTTTAATGATATCAATATATTCATTTGGGGTTCGCTTGTTTCTCAATGCCCCATAAATTAGTTCTCTATGGATTTTATCATTTACTTTTTCTAAGTTAATATAGACTACGTGGAGATTATTTCTCTTTTATCTGAACTTTTTCATCATTTGTCTGAGTGAGAAGATTGACTCGATAGTCGACGTTCTGATCGTAAATCTAAATTGGTTATCAAATATCTTATCTTTTGCTTAATTTTTACTCGTTACCCTTTTTCATAGTTTCATAGTGTGACTAATAAGTTTGATGTCATGGTAGTTTGTACTCTATACATCTCCTGATTCTTGTTTACAGGCACTACAGTATACTTCTCTATTCATCTAGCATTTTTCTTGTCCTCAAGATATTGTTAAATAACTTAGTAAGTCAAGACAATATAGCTCATCCCGTGCATTTTCACAACTCTATTGAGATACTATCTAGTACTCCTAAGGCCCTACTTATCTTCATCATAGCTAAAGCTACTTTCACCTTCGATGCCCTAATTTTACATAGGGACGGGATATTGGCACCCGTAATTTCGTCATCTCTCTCTCTCTCTCACAGTTCTGGGCTGCCTCGGCAGCTCAAAACCAAGAGAGAGGGAGAGAGAGATAGGGGGAGTGAGAGGCGGTGGCGACGGCCTCCTCCTCTTCTTTTGGTTTCGGTGGGTGCTTCGAGTTAAAAACAAGGGACACATTTGTAAAAAAAATTGTTAAGTGGGTATATTGAGTGAAAGGGCAGGTGCCAATATCCCAGCCCTTTTACAAAAGTATCATGTTCTCTGTTCTTCCTAATATTTTAATAATTTATGAAAACAAGGCTTCCACCTATCCCTAATTTCATCATCTTTCACTAAGACTTTGATCATCACTATTAATGCATCTAATATGATCCATATCTCTAACATTTCTCTCTCTTATTCATACAAGCTTGTAGAAAACTTTATCACCATCTCTTGTTCCTTCTATTAGATAAACTATCATATCTTTTATATTTGATCTCATAATTTATTAAATAAACCCTCATAATTTTTTTTTGTTTCTGAGGGTTTCCGAGCCTCTTAGAGCACCCGACTAGGTCTCCCAGGGCACGTGTGTACCCCTTCCACACGTGCCAGGTAAAACCAGGGCGCGTATGAATCTTATCATTCTACTACCAAATTTCCTTGTATGTATGACTTCCTCTTTAAATTCTCTAAGGACATCTTTTGCCACTCTTTTCATACATTTAGCCATTACATCTCATATTATAGTAGCCTTTACTTCTACAATACAATTTCGTTATGCATCAAATAACTTATCCAAACCTATTTTTCACGTTTTTAAAACCACCACATTAGAAAATTGAAAGAAAATAGAAACACTCATGAATGCTCTTAACAACCCACCGAAAAGGGTCAGAGAAAAATAGGCCCCAACAGCATTCTCAAAAGAACATGTTTAAAACCACCCATCTTCGATCTGTTTCCTCTGTAATGTTAGAAAGAAAAAATCGCGTCAAAATAAGCATACATACAGCAGAAACTGCCACGTCAAACTTGATTTTATTTATAAAAATAACTCCTTTAATTACAAGAAACATCAGCATCCGTAAGTGTTCGCGAGTCAACTGCATTTTATAAGCTACAGCTCTCTTTTTTCTTTTTTCTTGTGTCGGTAACGGAAATAGATAATAGTTACAACTATTCTCTGAGCATGCAGACAGTCCCCCCTAGTAGTTTTGCACGGAGGAACCATCTGGCTTTGTAAGGAAGAAAAAAAAATAGACATTATATGGATGTCCGCCCACAAGATATAAAAAGCTCCTTATTCGGGCTTTTGCCTGTGTCCAGCCATAAAAGCTGGGACATCCATGTCTCCCTCCTCATACATACAAGATCCACCCTTCATGTGCTTCTGCCTGTAGCTTTCTCCAAAGAAGTAAAGCTCAACCTGCAAATACATAAATAATCACACCCAACCAGCCAGATGATTGATAATCTTGCAGAGAAGTGCCCAATAAAGAAGTGATCATATCCCACATAAAGATAAAAGTTCATATATCAATTTATTGACTGTGATTGACTGAGATTACCTGATAAGTGGCTTCCGCTGGGTTGTGGATGTAGAAGCAGGCATCCCATTAAAGAACGGGGCCATCAACTCAGCAGGCTTTGTTCAAAAAGAAGAAGAAAAAATGTAGGCTGTTGTCAGTTCTTTCGCTTTAACTGGATCACAACATCAGCTTTTAATCGTGTCACATACAATTATATTCATATATAAAAATATATAACTATGTAACATATATGAACAACGGCAATGTAGTGTTAATAGCCAATGGAATAAGGATACCTAGGATTGCTCAAATATGACAATACATGACATGATTATGAGTGTGGAACATGCTGAGTAATAATGTATATTGAAGTATTCTGTCCTTTAAAAAGCAGAACACATTCTAAAATTTTTTTGGAAGGAACTAATAAAAATCTTAATTATATACAACCATGTTCACCTACTCTGAAATTGGGGTCAATTAAGTCCCAACCTATATTACGGGAGCATGTGTCCTCAACCCCCATATTTTGGGATACTTGGACACAACTGGATGGTTTTATTTAATCAAGAAAAATTATAACATTTTTATTATTTTACTTGGATGATATTTTAATATTTTATATTAATTATAATTGCAGTTGTACAATTTAACAATGAATCATACTAGTAGTAGGAAGTAAGAAGTTCCTACTTCCTAGGATATTGTAACTTACTATTGCAGGTGTGGATATTTTTTCTTCTCTTTTTTTCCTCTTTCTTTTCTTGCTACACATGGGTGTCTTAATTTATTGGGTACGTACCCAACCCAACATAGAAACAATGAGCTTGGAAAATCAGACATATTTTGGTGGATCTGACACGGATCCTGTATCCACACCCATGCCGTGTCATGCTGTCCGTCGACATGGGTATGGGTGGGGTAAATTGATGGGTCCAGGTATCATAGATCCCAACACCTAGTCCCAAAACAAGATCCATACCAGCATCCCACTAACATTGACTTTAGTAAGAGCAATTTTATATGTAATATTATAGGACTCTTAATAGAACAATGCCAGAAATTGGAAGTGTCTGCATAGAGAAAAATTATAAGATCAGCGGAAAATACCTCAAGTTCCTCTAAACCCCCGTTCTGGAAGAAACCGATACTTGGACCTATTCCACTCCCTGATGGCGCTGCTTGTTTCGCTATTGAAGACTCTGTTGAACTGTCTTTAGCGCTCCCTCCAAAATCTTTAACTTGTTGGATGGATCCGATATCATCTTCAAGCTCATCAAGTTCTTCTGGGAAACCCTGGTGGCCAACAGATGGACCAGAAATATTCTCAATTGCAAGCTTCTCTGCTTCTTTAGGGCATGGCAAACCAGTGGTAGCAGAAATGGCTCTAACAGGCAGGCTGGATCTTGCAGAGCCCTCAGCTTCTCCACCACTGTGAGAAATCTCAGCAAGATGTATTGCAGTAGTTGAGCTGCCCTCTGGATTATCTTCATCTTGTTCTATCTTCCTTGCTTCCTCTGGTGCATCTGCATCAACATTGCCTCCTGCCATAGAACATGTAGCAGCAGTGCCAGAGGGCCTAATAATGGGAGGGCTACGACTTCCAGAACCCTCAAGTACCCCCTCTCTAGCAGAAGCAGTTGCAGCTAAACACTTGGTATTTCTCGCATTATTCCCAACATTATCATCATCCAGTTTTCTCTTGGTATTTTTCGCATTATTCTCAACATTATCATCATCCACTTTTCTCTTTCTTCCATTATCCAATCCATCAACTTCTGCTGTGCTTTCACATGATTTATCTTGTTGAACAGAATTACGGACCCTCGGTTTTGATACTGGCATACCGTCCC
This sequence comes from Euptelea pleiosperma, assembly GCA_035048495.1. Taxonomy (NCBI): domain Eukaryota; kingdom Viridiplantae; phylum Streptophyta; class Magnoliopsida; order Ranunculales; family Eupteleaceae; genus Euptelea; species Euptelea pleiosperma. Next base: position 17,135,095 of record CM068550.1, on the reverse strand, counting down.
CAGCTACTTTAGCAGGGCGGGAAGGCCGAACTCCACCTGGGAAAACAAAGATTGGAATGTTCCTGCGTCTTATATGAGACACATTAATCTCCATTCCAGGTTGCCACAACGTGTACATCACAACAGAGTGCTTGAATTCCTTGATGGTCGCCCTTATATCAAATTGTCCACCTTCATGAACAGGAGCCTCTTGTTTCCGTCGCAGACCCATGAAGTAACAGCAATGGAATGGTCTCGATTTGTCCGAGAAGTCACCAGGGTGTGGATGGCACTGAAGCATGCCAAACGTGTGCCTCTCAATCTGGGTTGGATATAAACAGCCAAAATCAGAACCTTCAATACTCAATGTGGGCCTCTTATATAAACAATGTGCCCAACCAAACCAAATGTACAAAGGAAAAGCAGTGACCTAACCTTCAACGTAAGCTGACGAAGTCGAGACTCAACCCAGCCTTTCCATTTCCTCAAGTCATCATCATTTTCTGCAGTGATGTCAATCTGCAGATAATTCTTGTATGCTTCAAAGAAAGGGTAAGGCTCAAAAAGAGTATTCCAGTCAGCCTTATTTATCTCCATTGCCTGCAGGTATTAACCAACATCAGGTCTTGGCAAGTTCTCGTGGTTTATGAGAGGCTTACACATCACATAAACCTCAACTATGCAGGCACATACATGGTCCAAAAATATGTTGCATTGATACAGTTGCATGTGTCAAAGTCCGATAAGGGTGTGGTGTGGAGTGTCTGATTCGTGAAACCTTGAAAAATAGAATTCATGGGCTCGGCTGTATACTTTAAATAATGGACACACAATAGTAGATATTGTGATATTATATTTTATTATTTGTGTCATATATTTATAGACAAGAGAATACACTCACACACAAACACACACCCATATGTATATACCCGAGGTGGTCGACAGCACAAAGGTTTCGGTATATATATGTATAATGTTATATTTGTTGAATACAAAACTTCAATTGTAAAAGATAGACCTCATAATCTATGGCAAATGTAAATTAGTATCTTGCAAATAAGGTAAGAAAAAACAAAAAAAGAATTTAGAATTGTCACACAATAATCCGTGTAGTATCACATTCCAACACGGATACTTCGCCCGAATAAAAGAATCCATGCAAAGGTCCAAACATATAAACAAATTATTTTCTAAAATGCCCCACCCATTTATCTTTATGCAAAAAACAAGTTTAATGATGATTTAAATCATCTTCCTCTAAAATTTACACTAGTAAATACGACCTCATTGATCTAAGCTGCTTCAACTAAAGTGTTTCCCAGAGTACATTTCTAAAATGCTACAATCTCTTAAAAACTTGAGCTTTATGTGATAAGGACGCAGGATATGGATTCTTGAGATTGAAATCAACGAACTCTCAAATAAGCCATCACCCCTCCAAGATCGTCAATGTCATTATGTTTGCTAAAAGTATACACTGTTTACTTGTTGAATCAACCAATCAAGGGGCAATACAACATGAGCAATATACATTACTGAATTGGATTAATAGATAGAGAATATGATACCAGAACATGTAATAAAGGCCTTCGAATGATAAAAAGAAAACTTCCCCTTCATGGACATCACATAATAATTAGCCAACAGTTTAAAATCCTGACTCGAGGTGATCTTAAATGATAAAAAAGTTGAGGTCCTAACTTCTGTTTTTTCCTTTTTTGATCGGTAACTTCTTTTTTATTTCTGTAGTTGATTCTTTTTTTCATAAATTTTATGGATTTTTCCTTACTCGTCGTACCTCCTTGAGGATTTACACTTCTCGCCTCAGGGAAGCAAAAAGCCTTACATCCGCCTAGTGCTTTTTAACACATTGTCCATAAATAATGGGGTATTTTAGAAAAATAAAAACCCTGAAATTTGTAAGTAATTAGTAACATCCCCTTATACTTTCAAACTTTAGGATTACCCACCTTGACCTTGTTTAACCATCATTTGACTAATGTTAAAACATGACATGCATCATGCACCTGTTAATGCACCTATGAAAGGACCATAATATTGCAGGTACAATGCTAACAGCGTGTGATTCAAGTCCGTTTTAACTTAAGTCAACCACTGTTAAACTAGGTCAAGGGGGGGAAATCTTAAAGTTTGAAAATAAAAGGGGGTATTCTTAATTACTTTTGAATTTCAGGGGGGGTTTACTAAAATACCCAAAATAATAAGGCATAGAATAATAAGAAATTCAGATAATAAATGGGACATGAACGATTTGACAAAAGTGTCACTATTCAAACTTTTGTCAATTTAAGCTATTTTAGAATTAATAGCGATGGAGCTAAAATCTCTCAACCAAGAATGAAGACTAGAACTACAGCACTCAAAAGCTTTGAACTGACACTGAAAATGATAGTCCAAAAAAAATTATATCCTGCCAGATGATCAAGGCTTATGAGCTCACAGCTAAGACTGAGGCTTACGAGCTCAGTCCCAGACTCCCAGTACTCGAATCAACGGATGCCTAAGATAAGCCAGATTTGCCCCACTGGCTGCCCCAGGCACATCTGACTCAACATCTCATACTCTTTTAAGAGTCAAATCTGGTGAATGGTACAACAAAATTTCTGACAGCACAATTGCTGTCAGAAATTTTGTTGAAGTCCACATGTGATCTAAAATCTTGTTTGGCAGGTATGACTTTCAACAATTCCATGAATGAAGCCTACATTCACAAAATATATTGAGATAAGTTGCTAACTGATGCACAGAAAGAATCAACCAAATTGAACCAATCGTAATTGGACAAAGACAAAGTTCCTCTGCAGAGCATAAATGCATGATACGCCCATTATTTTCTATCTAGATGTGCAAATACCAGTATTTTTAAATCACACATACCACAAGTCCCGTGACGGTAATGTTCCAGTTAGTTATCGAAAAGAAAGTGTGTAATATAGCGCTGTTTTTAATATAAAATTAGTAGTAAAACCATATTAACATGAATTAATTAATTCCCCAACCACATGACTCCTGCATTGGCAAAAGGCCTGAAATGCCTTATAACATACCTCAGAGATTTCATTTCCCCTCTGGAACTCGTCGGTCATAACACGCAATGTACTCGACGACACATTGTAGCTAGAGTTCATGCAAGGATAAGCAGGTGTGATTATGGGCATCTGATGCAGCCTGTCCCGGGGATTTCTTCTTGGATCCCAAACAGGAAGTCCCAGAGATCCTTCTTCAATAGCACATAACATGACTGGATTTGGCCAACGCCACTGGGTGTAAACCCTAAAGAACCGAGATACCAACATACTAGGCAGTGCATTAGGGTAAAGTTGGCATATACGAGCAACAAGCAGCGCCCAGTTTATACCACCAAGAAACCCTGCAACCTGATCATGACAGAGAAAGAAACAGCACCTAACAAATGAGTACAAGTATAGCATTCCTAGTATGTTTATCAGAAAGACCATCCCTTACATTCGAATAAACTCCACGGCGTTTTGCCCAAAACCTCATGCATCTCAAGGTCGTGCGGAAATTCTGGTATCAGAAAGAACAGGAACACAGTCAGAAACATAATTTAAGAAGAGAAGGGTGCAAGTTGACATGCAGACACACACACACACACACATATACATATATGGATTAGAGAATAACCGCAAATACCTGAATATTTGGCACCAAGCGCAAAATCTGGTCAGTAACTCTGCATCCATTGAGACTACGAACTGTCTGCTCATCCGTGTTTTGTAGTATTGAGTCCTGTGAAATATCTAAGTCCTGCAACAGAAAAAAAGAAAAGAAAGAAAGATGTTAGAAACAGCTCCACTAAAGTCACTTGAAACAAATGTACAAGATAGAATGGAAAAGAAAATTTAGAAGCACCCCCAAGGAGTTACTAGTCAGATATAAACTATGTTGCATGGACTCTTCCAAATGGGCAAAGTACCCATGTCGGACACATGTCGAAGTCGAATATGATAGAAATTCTAGTGCTGCACTTCCAAATTCTGTTTTCTTTTTTCTTTCCTTACTTGCAAGATACTTATTAACATTTCCATGGGCTATGAGTTCTCTCTTTAACGATTGAAGTTTTCTATGCAAAACATATAACATTACGTGTGTGTGTGTATATATATATATATATATTCTTTTGTCATTATATGATACAAATCATAAGATATATCACATTATCCACTATTATCCATGGTTTTAAAATTCGCCGAATTTTGAATCACCGAATTAAAGTGTACATGCAGTAAAAAAATTACAAAAATTCGCCGAATTAATTTGCTTAATTCGAAGTAATTCGACAAAATTCGGCTAATTTCTCGAAGTTTAGCCTTTTTTTAATACAAAAATTCGCCGATTTAGAGAAGTTTTGGAGATTTTTTGCCAAAACATTGGTAAAACGCTAATTTTTAAGGATATGATAAAACACTTATAACTCATTATATCTTAAAAAACAACCATTTAAAGCAACCTAAGCAAGATTAACATCGTTTCACTCATATTGACACAAGTATCTAAAGTATTGAGATTCATTTTTTAAGCAAATATTAAGATACCGAGTCAAACTCATAAGCAGTACAACACGAATTTTTGCAATTTTTTGTACTAAAAAAGCTAAACTCCGAGAAATTAGCCGAATATAATAAAACAAACATGATAAAACATACTGATTTTTAAGGATATGATAAAAACAAACACTATAAAACACTTATAACTCATCTTAAAAAAAGAATCTCAATACTTCAGATACTTATGTCAATATGAGAAACGATATTAATCTTGCTTAGGTTGCTCTAAATGATTGTTTTTATGATATAATGGGAGTGTTTTATCATGCTCGTTTTATTATATCCTTACAAATCAGTGTTTTACCAACATTTTGGCAAAAAATCTCCAAACTTCTCTAAGCGATTTTTTACAGAAATTCTCTAAATCGAATTGAACTTCCCTAAATTAATTCCGAATATTAACCGAAGTTTAAGGCGAAGTCGAAGTTTAGAACCTTGATATTATCCTCATTATTATGCATAAATCAATAATTTTGTATCATTTATTTCACAATATTTTAAAATATACAGACGAGTCCACGAATCATATTTTTAAGGTTCACCGAGTCAGACACTCCACACCAATGATTGAAATTTCGTTTTTGACATGTATTTCGGAGCCTTGGGGATTTTGTAGCGCCTCATAGAAGGAATGAACCGAGAACACCCTCCTTTGTTCCAAATCCAAACCCTCCTATCTAGAACCGGTGCTCGAAGATGGACATTTTGCAACCGGGCCAGAAGTCTAGAAAGAGGTTCGATTTCCCAATCATTAAGGTTTCTTCTAAAGCCCAAATTCCACCCCTCTACCTCCCCCTCATTCTCAGCACATCCTTGATAGGCCAATATTTCCTCTCAGAATAGAGTAACTCTGGAAAGTCAGCCTGGAAGTAGCTGCCACCACACAATATCCTCCCAGAATCTAATTCTGCTTCCTGACCCAACCTCGAAATGGACCCCTTTAAAAAAATCTTTAAAGGCTTTAAGAATCCCTCTCCTCACACCACAACCATACGGGCTCCTAACCTCTCGGCTCTCCCAACCAAAAGAAGTGACCCAATACTTTCCTGCAGAGATCCTCCTCCAGAAGCTGGAAAGCACCACCCCGAATCTCCACAGCCATTTGCCCAGTAAGGCTAAATTCATGGCTTTGAGATATTTAATAAGCCCCTTTTGTCCTTGGCCTTGCAAACCTTATTCCACCAAACTAGATGAATCTTATGATCCTCCATGCTACCGCTCCATAAGAACTCCCTCATAAGCTTCTCCAAAGTGATGTTAACCATCTAACTAAACTTTTTACTGACTAGCTTCTGTTACTATTTGTAGCTATCCAAAAAAATGGTTAAGATCATCCGATTGGCACATTGATTGGACATTCTGGATTCGAAAGAATGTGAACCATTTGTATGGTATATACCATTACCTCTGTATTATTGTACCAAGAGTATTCAATGCTGCTCCATGCCTTTATTAACTCCAAAAGGCACAAGGGTCAAAACCAAAAGGCTGTTGTTTTGTATATACGGCATCATATCTCATATTAATGCACAGGCTAACAAGGAAAATTATCCATTCGCTACAACACACCCTTGTATTGTGGGAACTCTTCCATATAAGATGCATGCAATATAAGAGGTAAGAAAACCAATACTAACTTCAGGAATAACCCAAAGTGACAGCTTCGCATATAGAAGGTCTATAGAAACCCCATTGAATTTGAACCTCATCACAGGGACATGAGCATCAGGCACTGGATGCAACTCTGTTACTTCAGGCATCTCAGCTAGCATCCTATGAAGTTCCACAAAGAAATCCTCCTGCAGGCAGTGTAAGAACATGTTTTCAGGCCACCAAGCTAAATTGCTATACATTAAATGAAAGTCGAGTTTTGTTGCATCATGGAGAGGCAAGAGGTTATCGCACTTCTCTTGTTGCATGTCTTGGTCCCACACACAGCGTGTCTATATCTGCACCAGGGCCATGCACCTAGATGACGAACAAAATAACCATAAGTAATCAAAACCAGCAAATATGAAATAACACAACTCAAAAGTTCAAATCTAAATTGCATAACCATGGGGCTTATAACAGGAGCATTAAGAAACAAAGAATTTCCATGCAAAAGCTACCATTAACACGTGCAGATTGTTGGAATAATGAACTCGGTACCATTTATGAGCCCCACCAAGCAACATTACATCCACGCGCTCGCAACATCCAGCACGCATGCATGCACAAATGAGCACTCTCCACAAGTAATCACTCACACACAAATTCATTCAGTCATGGACAGCTGCAATTACTACCCATTCACACAATCACACCATTAACACATAACGCAACCTTTTTTTTTTATAAGTAACACATAAAGCAATGTTAGCACAAGTGAACCCCGTATACCATTTATGAGCCCCGTCACGTATAAGTGTTTTAAAAGGATTTTGAGGCTTACGTCTTGAGGTTCGTCTCGGGGCAAGGCTTTCCCAAAATGCCCTAAGGCTTACTAAAAAGGCTTAAAAGCTTATGAAGCTTACGCCTCGTCTACTGAGGCTTTAAGAAAGCTTACGCATAACGCCTTTTACACCTTTTTAATGCCTTGTCGCAACTCACCTTAAAAAATCATTTTTTTTCTTTTTTTATAAATCATTTTATTTCCAATATTTATTTAAAAAAGGCATGTTCGTGAGGATTGCGCCTCACACTTTAGGCCACTGAAGCGCCTTACCCTAGGCTTTCACGTTTAAAATCATTGGATTAGAGTGGCTGTTACACTCCTAAGTTTTGTTTTTTGTTTTAATGGACTTGAAAAGTTGGAAGTATGAAATTATGGATGATATACATTTATAATTTGATTTTGATGAGTTCTAGACTTTGGATATGGAAGTATGAAACTATGAATATGATTATAGCACTCTTTTAATTTGAATTTGATGAGTTTAGAATCTGGATTTGGATATTGAAATTTGAATTGTCATAAATTTTTTTTTTGAGATCATTCCTTGATTTTCTCCCTTTTTAGGAATATTTGCTATTTTTTTTTTTTCGGTAAGTTGGATTTGATATTCAAAAGGGACAGCTGCCCAAAAGTGAAGAACAAAGGGGATCTCAAGACGAGATACCACAAACACAAGAAAAAAATGAAAAACATCACAAAGGGGAAGATCCTGACATAATCTCTTCCCATCTAAACACAAAAGCATCAAAATAACACCCTCTAAACTCCGGTAAAATAGGAGACCACAAATACATATATGCTTTGATTCTCAAGATAACTTTTGGAAAGTCTTCTTCTTCCCCTCCAAAGATGCGGCGATTCCTCGCTTTCCAAAATGGCCCACATGACTGCAAATGGCAAGATACGCCAAAGGATCCTCCCTCTACCAGAGAAAACTCCCAAGCCGGTGGAGTCAAAGAAAGAATCCATGTGCTCCGGAGCGACGAAGGTGATACCAAAAAGAAAGAACCAAGCTTGCCATATGAAAAAGGTGAAGGGGCAGTGAAGCAACATGTGATCCACAGTCTCACCATTCACTTTGCACAGAGGACATCTATTAGGGATCATCATCCCCCTATTGTTCAGGTGGTCCACTGCTTAGGATCTTATCCAAAAGAACCGTCCACATGAAGAGCACCACCTTCGTCAGGACTGGTGCCCCCCACACCCTAAAAGCAGGGAAGGATCTTTGTCATGTGCTACTAATGTGGTGAACAAAATAAGTAACTGAGAACACACCCTTACGATCCCATTTCCAGATTCTTTTGTCAACTTCTGGCAAGAGCGTAGGGGTATCTCCGACCCTAGCCATCAGACGAGCCAAATTATCTACCTCCCAATCATTCAAGTACCTTCTAAATCCGAGCCTCCACGAAATCACCCTTCATTGGCCACAGTGCACTCTAGGAGCTTAGCCCCTTGAAGGTCAGAAATGAGATATAGAGATGGGAATGAAACTCTTAAAGATTCTTCTCCACTCCATATGTCCTCCCAGAACCGAATACAGTCTCCCTTCCCCACTTTGAACTGGATGCTTTCTCTGAAGCACCTCAACACCTTCAAAATACCCTTCCAAATACTGCATCCGTAAGGTTGGGACGCTAAGAAGCCCTCCCCCTCTTCTAGCTCCCCCCATATTTGCCCGCAATGATCGACCACCATAATTATTTAGCTACTTAAAATGCATGTTCGAGAGGCTTGCGCCTTAAGGCTTTGGCTTGTTATGTGACCTTCAATTGGGAACTCTAAAATTAAATGTTGTGTGTTTGTCACTGTCCCATTTTGCCATGTGGCAAAATGGGACAATGGAGTAATAGGGCCCGAAAAGTGTGCCACGTACACCCTTACCTCCGGTGCATTTAGGGCTTTGCAACTCACAGATACCTGCTTCACAAATATGTATCCCGCATATTGTTTACCAACACTGACTCCAATATCAGGTATGCCACACAATGTGGATCAGTCATCCAAACATGAGTCCAACATTCTAAACCGCAGCCAAGTGCGCTGCGAGAGCACTCCGTTTTCTACTAATTTGACATGTCGAACAAGTTGTGTTATTTATGTGTTGGACACATGCCAACACACCTTTTGAAACAAATCTCAATTTATACAAATATTTTGTTTTCAGCTATTATTTATATATTGTTTATGTGATTTTAATGTATCAGCTTAATCTAAAACATCCTTTCCATATTGTATTATACTTACATAGACTAATATATTTAAAAGATCTCTCTTTTAGTATAAGGAATAGACTGCACGGACGTCCACGTATCGATTTTGTGGATTAACGTGTTTGACACTCCATATCAGTGGCAGACACTAACACATGTCCGTGTCTTTGTTACATAGGTTATGACTCCATTCTCAACATAGTAGCTCGATAGCTTACATGTAGGGTAGGATGCATACAAGTGGTCTGGTATTTAGTAAGAGTTAGAAGATCTAGTTTAGTTAGAATACAAGAGCTTTATACTGAGATTTGCATGTAGGCATGCAGAGAATAAAATGTTCCTCGAGATTGTGTAGGTGGGTTTCCTTCTTTAGTTGGCCTTTTTAAGGCAAATTGGATAGCTAAGAGATCGAGGGTATATTGTAATATGGAACAAAATAAAGAAGAGGGTTGTACATAGGTTTCATATTCTGAAAAACTATTAAAGTTTTCTCCTTTATGGAGAGTTTAGGAGGCAGACTTGAAGAGGACCACGTAGTTACTTTCATACTTTCAGTAAGGCTCTTATCATTTGGCAATAAAACAAGATCAGTGCTGCATACTTGGTGAAAGCCATAGTTAATGGTCATGACCTGTGGGATGGAGCAAGAGATCAGATCATCGAAAGAAAGCTTGACAATACAAGTCGTGTACTTGACAAGGTCTTGAAGAGAGGCTCACTCCCAATAAGACTCAACATGCTTAAATAGCAGCCTTCATTTCCAAGATCTAGGAAGAACTTGTGCAAGTTTCAACGAGATCGGAGTAGTTTGAAAGTCAAATCATTGGCCACTCCCTCCACTCATGGTAGCACCATCCAGCCTTGGTCTATACAAGCGCAGTTTCACCCTTTCGATGGAGAGGATTCTGCTAGTTGGATATTTTGAACAGAACAATCTTAATGTTCATCAAAATTCCAAAAGATGAGATGGTGAGGCTAGCTTCAATCCACTTGGAGAAGGATGCAATGTCAGTGGATGACAAAAATGGTTGTGAAAATGACATGAACAGAACGCTAGGTTTGGACCATCAGAGTTCGAAGACTATTTTTTTTTTTCTGTTTTTTTTTTATAAGGAGTTCGAAGACTATATCGAGGCCCTAGCAAAACTATTCCAAACCTATTTTATTCGGGACTATCAAACTCAATGAGAGGTTAGCTAACTTCTATATTGATCTATAAGAACCATTCCATGACAATTGTTTTGTGTGACCGATAACATAAAATTAGTTTGGACATCCAAATGTTTAAGTTGACACGGCTTGCTAAGGATATGTGCTTCGCTAGGCTATAAGGTGTGAAGCACATAATTCAATGTCAATAAGTTAACACTATCTAGAAGAAGTTGGCCTCATATAGTGCGGCTGCAAACATTAAGGAAGCTTTTCCGCCAATCAAACGTCTCACACCCAAAAAGATACAAGAACAATAAGAAAAGAGACTGCTACAATTGCGATGAGATGTTCAGTCCCAGACACCATTGCAAAGTGCAACAATTATTTATGATGAAAAGAAATGATTGAACGAATTTGAGAACCATGATGATGATCTCATTACATTCCATCGATCCCCAAATTTCAACCATAAGGTCAAGGTTGATTTTAAAGGGGGTGGAATATTAATTTACCATTTCAATTATGGTAGCTTGGTAGCTTGGTAGCTTGGTAGCTTGCTTGTCACGTGGCATGGCCCATAGTAAGAATTACAAGATCTAGTTCAGTAAGAATAGAAAAGAATTGTATTAAGATTTGTGTGTAGGAACGGAGGGAATTTTTTTTTGAGAAGTGAACGTAGGGGAATTAAGTATCCATCAAGACTGTGTAGGTGGGTTTCCTTCTTTAGTTATTCTTTTCAGGAAAGTAGGATAGATGAAAGATTGAGGGTATATCAAGTTATAGAAATAAGAAAAAAAAATTTAAAGAAAAGGGTACATATAATTCTTCTGAAATTTAATGGATTTCTCTTTTGTGAAGAGTTTAGGAGGCAGTCCCCCTTGAAAAGGACCATGTTTGTTACTTTCTCTAAGAACCAGTATGTTCTTAACATGATTTTTTTTTTGATAATGTGAGATGCATTGATAAAACCAAAGAGCTGCAGTATCTGGGTTACAGTGTCTGGGTTACAGTATCTGGGCCAATGGGGAGGTTATCTCGACCTCCCCCTCCTCTCTTGTAGCTCTTTGGTTTTATCAATGCATCTCACATTATCAAAAAAAAAATCATGTTAAGAACGTACTGGTTCTTAGAGAAAGTAACAAACATGGTCCTTTTACAGTGTCTAGGCCAATGGTGACTCGTATCAATTTCAGAGTCAGTCGAGACACAGTGAAATCAAGATTAAATTCCTTATTTGTACCTCACAGCATCCTGGTGAACACAATGATACAGACCAACAAGCAACTCTTCCCACAAACCATGGTTTCTGGTATAGCACATGATTTACACACTCATAATAGCTACAGTGGCAGTTATTGCCAGAATACTTATTTTCAACGCAAAGAAAATTAGAACACAAATAAAAGAGGAAACCATCCAAATGCATGTGATAAGAGTTCCAAGAAACAAATTATAATTTATAAGCTTATAACAGAAAAAATCACCAGTGAGCCCATCCACAGTAGAATTTACTACTACATGGATTTGACTCACCAACATTAAAACCCATAAACAATCTTCAAGCAAAAGGTATCTGCAATTCATGAAGTCATATTCCTTCAACCACCTCATACACTGTCTCCCTCAACAAGCACATCATACTGGTAGCAACTCCTTCAAAAGAAAATTGCGCACTAGGAAGCAATGCATGCATCCTAAACCCAACCATAGAGTACCAAAGACACTAAGGTATCAAATACACTGAAGGAACTAGACCTTCACAAAGATCATAAGCTATCAAAATACCAACATAGGTAAAAGGGAGAGAAAGCCAACCACATAAAAACATCATGAATGCCACAATGAGCAGCTCACAACACTCTAAAAATGACACTGTACATACATCCGCAAAGACGAATAATGAGGGAGAGAATGAGCCATAATTCTTTAGTCCCTAAGTGGCAAGAAAATACCCCCAAGAATTACTCAATTGTCTCAAACATTTAAATTAATATTTTACAGCTGCAAAAAAACTAAGTTTCCCACTTAACCTGAACCTTGATCAATTAGTTATGAGTCAGCAAGTTCATGGCATCACATTTAGAAAGTACCCAGAATTTTTTTTCAAACTAAATCTTAATTGATTCATATATTTTGCTTTCATTACTATTCTAATATTGTTTACAGGATTTTACTGCATATCACCTGATATAAATTCGTTCTTTCTTCATTGTAAACTTAACATGAGTAAAACTATTATACCTCAATAAAAATGGAATAAACTGTACAAACATGACGGAGTATCGAGATTGTGGGGTTTAGTGTGTCTTGACACTACATATCAGTGTTTGACACAGGTGCAGATGTCTGTGTCTATGATGATAGGGTACAAGGGAAAGCAAAAAGTTACCACTGCACTGGAAAAATAGAATTTAAAAGAAAAAACAATTTCCATACCCCTAGGCGATAAGAACCAAACGTGAATATCTTGGCATTTGCTTCTTGAACCAACTGTTCATTGAATCCCTTATTCCGGCTCACCATTTTTACCCAGATCTTCACAATCTGTTCAATGTTCCAATAAATCAAACACTATAAACCAAAAGAACCACCCAAGTATAACAAATGCAGCACATCAACCAACCTGGTCTAATCTCCCAAGCACTTCTTCCCTAGACACCGCCTCCTCCTGACTTTCATACAATCCCACATCTGCGAGAAACTGATCATCCCAACTCACAGCTATGAGTTGACGTTAAATTATAACACTTTTCAAGATTAGAAGCAGAAATTCAGCAAAAACCAACCTTCTCAAGTTCTTGGGTCTTCATCAGGTCGAACTCGGAAGGCCCACCCAAAGAAATCGGTTCTGTGACTCCGAGGTGCTGCCCGTTATTTTGGTTGGTTAATACGAGGGTTGCCATTAATCAGTCTGCTTTATATTTTTTATTTTTTTTCGGTTATCAATAACAGTTTATTACTATGAGCAATTTTACAGATTTTGCCCTTCTGGTTCCAATTTCAAGAACAGAGGAAACCTAAAAGAACAAAATCACAAACAAGAAATTCAAGAGAAAAAAAAGACAGATAATTGTAGACTATTCTTGAGTGTCGATAGTTCTAATATTCATTCAATTCGAGACGAGGCGAGGCGAGCCCACCGCTACAAAAGATTCAAACATAAGGAGAAAGAAACAGAACTAAAAACAAAATAAAAAAACCCTAGATCATTGACAAAATACAACTCCAACTATGCTTTTATCTTTCCTCTCAAAGAACAAAACCCTAGACACAGACAAGCACGAGGACCTTTGACAACGAAAAAATTCTTGAAACCCTATAGGAGGAACCTCCTTATCCGATCATCCACAGATATCTCAGGCACCACCGTTTGATTTGCAGAGCAGTCCTTCGCCCATAGTCTTGATGAAACCTCAAATCTTGCTAACGAGAAAAACCCTAGAAATAAAGAAATCGAAACGTTAGAACGAAGATAGAACTCTTGTAGACAAGAAAACTCTGGAAATCAAGAAATCGAAACCGTTAAGAGAGAGAGAGAGAGAGATGAAACCGACAGTGAGAATTTGGGATTTTGTTGGATTTTTTGCCGTGTTTATTTGCAGTTTGAGGGAGAGAGAGAGAGAGGAGAGAGGAGAACTTTTAAGGAAAGTTCAAGATAACTGTACATAATCATGACCGTCAATTACTTTTTATAGGAGTAAATCTTTGATGACAGACTTCCGTCACTCAACGTTAATGACGGACTATAGTAGAGCCACGTGGTACACTATTAGAGCCACTAACCGTATGGATCTTTGCCCATATGAAGTATAAACCACGTGGCAATTCTTTAGAGACTGCTGATCATATGGACGTTTCGCATGAACCAACAGCCAAAAATAATTAGTGATTTCTAACAGGTGGATTGGAGTCGTTTTCGTGGGTTTATTTTTAACAAAATTTCAGAAATAAAAATTAATTTAAATATATTTATAAAAATAAAAAAAAAGTAAATAAATGTTATTTTAAAATACGTTTACATAAAATCAAATTTGACACTAACAAATGGTCTTTAGATGGTCAGGTTCTCCTTGATAGATGGTCTTTTACTCAGTTGACAAATGCTCTTTAAAAGAGCGTTTGTCAGTTATATACGTTTTTTGAAATGAGGTTTATTTGTCAGAAACGCACTTTCAAAGAACATTTATCGATTGGATTCGAACGTTTTCTAACCGTTTTTCAACGGGCAAACGCCATTTCAAAGAGCGTTTCGACGTGACAAACATTTTTTGAAAGTGCGTTTGTCCGTTACAGCATTTCCTTTATATACACCATTCCTCTCATACTCACTCACTCTCTACTTTCATACTTACTCCTCTCATACTCATCTCTCTCATTTGTGATTAATCTAATCTCTTATCAAAAAATAATTATTTTACTTGTTTCATACTTTTATCTTGTAATTACAAATAATGACAAAACCCATTATATGTCATTATGGAGATCAAATACATGAGGATACTTACGTCGATGGAGAAGCACGAATGATATTTGTATCATTGGAAATCACATTGGGCGAATTATGGGATAAAATCGCTACAACCTGTGAGATTCATCCAAATTTCATTCTAAAGTCAGTTATTTATTTTGGTTCTGAAAAATAAGTAATTTAAATTTTTAATGAATCATCTCTGCGATATCTTTTTGAAATTAATGTAACCTCTCTAACTATAACTCTTTTTGTGTACTACACCATCATATCAATCGAATTATGGTCATAAAGATTTTCAAAGTGAGTCTAGCTCATCTAATCAATTTAAACCGATAAATAATCCGCTTGTAGAGGTTGATAATGAAGATCATGATGATAATGATGATACAGATAACCTACAAGTTGATTCTTTATCATATAGTAATAATGATAATAATAATAATAATAATAATAATGAAAATGTTATATATGTTGAAAAAATGTTTGATAATGTAACTAAATTTAGACAATCAATGTTAAATTTGACAGTTAAAAAGAATTTTACAATAAAATATACCCTAAATAATAGAGAAAAAGCTGTTATCACCTGTGAAGTTAAAGATTGCACGTGACGTGTTGTAGACACCCTATTTTGGCGCGATCTTCTAACTTGGCGATCGACGATCTTGATATTCTTCTCTATTGATCGAGAGATTACTTTACACATCTCAACCCTTAGGATATTTCTACCCAATCGTAGAGCCCTAATTAAAACCATCAACCACCCTTAGATAACACTTTTAGAACCCAAAACCATCATTAGGAAGCCCCATCATGAGCTATGAGAATTTAATCAAAGGTTTGACTTTTATTGATAAATGATCAAAAATTATTTTTATCTTTGATTTTACCTTTAGATTTGATCAAAACTAAAAGTATTTGTTTCTAACTCCATCTTTTAAAAGAAAAGTTATTTCATTAAAATCTAATGGCTCGATCATAAGGTCAAGGTTTTAGTTGAACTAATTCATAAATGATCTCAATTTTTGATAATTTGTGTGTCAATGAGATGTCCACCACTTTAAAAGATCTTTCAAAATATTTTTGTCTTGTCAATTTTGGATTTAAAATGAACATTGTATCAATAATTGATCAAAACTCTTGATGTGTGTAGATGTACCAAGGTTTATAGATCATGACACACTTTGATGATATTACTCAAGCTTATCCATCTAATTCACCAAACTCCCATACTTTTCCATTTTACCTATACATTTTTTGTTTATCTTTCACACATAAATTTTCTACAACTTTTAACTTTCTAGATTACCCAACTTTTTCCTAATAAATTAAAAAATTTCCTAACATATCCATATAGGACAAATCTCATTTTTACCCTTTTATCCACAAATAACTAAACTACCAATTTCTTTATCCCTAAACTATCACAAACCCTTACTCTTCACCTATAAAGATGAACAATTTGTTCTTCCTCACTTAATTTTTTGTCTTTTTTTCAAGAAGAGAAGAAGAAAAGGCTAAGGAAAGAAGAATGATCATTTACAAGGTACAATGCAAACAACATAAGTTCTTTATCTCTCTAACAATGTAACCACATAGGAAAGCTAAGCCACCCTACATTATTTGTTTGTTTTCTTTTTTATCTAACTTCTATTATATGCCTTGTTAGTTCTTTATTTTAGTTCTTATTTTCTTTATGATGGTCTTTTTTACTTTCTCTCTCTAGCAATGTAACCACATAGAAAGGCTATGCTACCCTATTCTTTTTTCTTTCTTTATTTGTCTTTTATTCTATTTACTTAGCTTTAGATTATTGTATGATTAGTTAGTTCTTTACTTTAGTTTATCTTTCTTGCTTCCTTTATGTTGTCTTTTTTTACTTTCTCTCTTTAGCAATGTAACCACATGGGAAGACTATGCCACCCTATTCTTTTTTCTTTTTTTATTTGTCTTTTATTCTATTTAATTAGCTTTAGATTATTGTATAATTAGTTAGTTCTTTATTTTAGTTTATCTTTCTTGCTTCCCTTATGTTGTCATTTTTTATTTTCTCTCTCTAATATATGTAGAGAACCTGAAATACTTGCATAGTAGGGTATTCCCATATTTTTTCTTATGTTCTCTCTTTTTCTCCTTAATATATGTAGAAAATCCGAAATACTTGTATAGTAGGGTATTCCCACATTTTTCTTTTATGTTCTTTTATATGTAGATTCTTTTTTTCTTAAACGATAACTTGAGAGGATGATTTATGGTATAAGAGTAGGTAACCGTTTAAATACGGATAAATTGGGATGCCTAACACCTTCCTCAATCTACAAACGACCTACTTACCTAATGATCTCTCAAATAGTTAGTAGATCAATGGAGTCACTAAGGGGCTGTTTGTTAAACAAAAAATTAGGCACTTAAGTCTGAATTTCACATTTTTCAGATATTTTTACAATTCAGACGTGTTTGTTAAAAAATAAATTAAGTGCTGAATAATGTAAATGGCTGAATTTTCAGTGTTTATTTTTCAGTCTCCCGAACTGGCTTATCACTTATTCAGTGATAAATCACTGAAGGCAGTAAGTGATTTTCTCTTATAAAACTTTTTATTTCCACCGAAACTGTCCCCTCAAAATTTTTAAAATGTCTAAACTACCCTTCAAGAATAAGGACTTCTTGTATAAACTAAAAACCTTTTCACCTCCCATCCGAAACCTTCTCCGCATTCTCCTCCTCTTCTTCCTCATCTTCAACAGAATATTGAGCGATCTCTCTAACGTCCTCAGCCTCTTTCCCATCTCTCTCTCTCCAAGCCGTCTATTTCTAGGAGACCTACAACCAGCAGGTTGTTCTCTCCTAATCGGCAAGAACTCAACACCGTGACAGTGCTCTTCCTCTAGGCAGCGATCACGATCTCCATCAGCCTCCTCTCGTGTTGCAAGTTGCAATTCCAAGCTGCTGGTGAAAACAGCACCCTTTCCTCATGTCGAGCATAGTCATGCTCTATTTTAGTACCTTTAGATCTCCCCACCTGCAACCGCACATACAGGCACCTGCAACGCTAAATGACGTGCTGCTGTAACCCTTCACCATTAAAGTCGACTCACGCCTATCTCTCCAACCTCCACGATCTGCTGCGCATGTAAACCAACCCATCCTCATCACCCAGTTGGAATCATCCTCACGGCGATCTTCACAAAGACAGATCGCCACCATTAGAAATCAGTACTTTGCTGTCCATCACCGGAAGTGAGTTTCAGACAAGCAACTCACCCACAAAAACTAGTCGGTGTGCTTCTCCAATGCTACATCTGCCCGTTCTCCCTCTTCACATGGCCGGACTGCTGCTGCGTTCTTCACCGTGAGCACTACAGAGTGTCTCCATGCCTGCTGGTTCTCCAATCCATACCATCTTTCCATACGGCTCAGATTTGCAACAAAGTGTTGTTCGTATCACCCTTCTTCTCCATCTCGGTCTTTACAGCCCAAAGCACCTTAGTGGTAATCACGTCACTTCATCCTACTCCACATGATTGTCTCCTCGTCAACACCTGGTGGCTCGGTAAGAAATCTTCTTCATTTTCCCTTTCTAGTTTTCTCTCTCTAAAGGCCACATCATTTTCTCTCTATTTGATTTTCTCTTTCTAGATTTTTTTAATGCTTTGTAACTTGTTTCTTTTCAACCAAGTAAATTGCTAAAGTTATGAAACCACTCCCCCCTCCCACACTCCAAAACACACTCCAAATTATATTTGGTTTTCTAGGCTGGTAATACACACTGAACATGGTCCCAGTAGCTATAGCATGAGAAGCGGTGGCAAGTACACCAAGGCATTTCTACCAAAACCATTAGTTTTTTTTTTCCTTTATTTCTTTTTTTGGAACATTCGAGTGAGAGTGATATTATAAATATTCACTCTGAATATGATACTCATTATGCATTTGTTGATCTAGCCAAGTTCAAACTTTAAATTTTGACAGAAATTATAGTACCTAATTTTCATGGTGTAATGCTATTAATAACACACATGATAAGTTTTGAGGGGTTCGATAGGTGCTATAATGATGATGGGAATTTCGACAGTCCATATCAAAAGCTAAAATTACACCATATTTTAAGGAGGAATGTATTTTCCTTTTAGTCAAAGACTTTCAAATATTAAATTAATGGCAAGCAAATAATCCTAAGTTCTTACACTTTCAAATATGACTCGTGATATTTTGAGATTTATGTTCTTCTGCATAGGGATGACACAAACTGGGGATGTTGGTAGAGCAAGTTGGGGTAATCCAACAGATAAAAAAATCTTTATAGATCTTTGTCTCCAAGAAGCAAATAATGGAGGAAGAGCAGGAGGAACATTGAAGCCCACCTCTTGGACTAGAATTAAAGAAGAGTTGAAGAAAATTCTTGGAAAGAGTTTTACCAAAAACAACTAAAGAATACTTGGGACTATATGAAGAAACAATACACTATATGATCCAAACTAATTAATTCAACGGGACATGGCTATAACGCCGCGACCAACACAGTGATTGGCCAGCTGAGCGATAGGATGACTACATAAAGGCAATTACTTATACTGTATTTATTAAACAAAATACCTAAACAAATAATTAACATTTTGTTAATATTATTATATTGTAGAAATATCCTGATGCAAAACAATTTCGCCATAAGTCATTGGTTTATGCGGATGAGTAGGCGGCATTATTTGATGGGGTGCTCGCGACTGGTTCGGATACTTGGTGTTTATATAGGGAAGGGGTGCCTAATGAGTCTGAAATTAACATCGAGATGGAAAATCCTACATTGCTCACCTCACATTCGGCATCAACTGTTCTTTCTCCGTTAGTGAACCTTAAAAGTGATGTAGAAGTACAAGTTCGTGAAAAACGTCGCAAGAAAAGTAAAAAGGTGGATACTCTGAGTGAAATTAATTATATTATTGCGACTCTGAACAAGGATACTGATGAGGGCCCACTATCGAAGAGTATATACAATCTTTGAAAGAGATGACAACCCTACCAAAAACAAATCCACTGTACATTGTTGTACTTTCTGCGTTCTGTGAGAAGAAAGAGAACAGGAAAACATAGATGGCCGTGAAGGACGATGAAGAAGTAGCGAAAGCTTGGCTTAAGAGTAGCATCTAGGCTAGGAGTATAAACATGTTACGTGAACATCATTTTTGGCTTTATTTGAACAAATAAATAGGTCTTTATGTTTACTTAAACATATATTTGACTTTGAATATTTTTTATTCTTTAAATAATGAACATCTATTTGTGGGTTCTTTGAAAACATGTTTACTTTCTTTAAATAATTATGAATGTTTGCTTATGATCCTGGTAACATTAATTATGACGCCCAAGCAGAAGAGGTTACTGAAGATTCTATTATTAAAGTTTTTAATTAAATATTACAACCAGTCCAGTATTAGAGAGAACCAGTAAATACATCCTCACTTTCAGGTGCTTCATTTGTGAAAGAGCTCTTAAAAGGATCTTCAACAGTTTGCTTTGAGTTATTGATGATGGATAAGTATGTGTTCATTGGTTTGTGTAACCGATTCCGAGAAAGAAAATAACTTACAAACAGTAGATATTTGACTATCGAAGAAAAGATGGCAATGTTTTTTATGACAGTGAGTCATAACCTTCAAAATAGATTGATCAAAAATCAGTTCCAACACTCGGGGCAAACAGTGCACAAGTACTTTCACGAAGTCTTGCGAGCCTTGCTAAAGTTTTCAAAAGAGATGATTGTCACTCCATTGTTCAATGAAGATATTAGTGAGATCCAAACCAATAATCGTCTCAGACAGATATTTAAGGTAAAGTTTTATAAAAAAATTCAATACTCCACAATTTATTCTATAATATTATACCATAATAATAATCTTACATTGGTTGCCTAGGGTGCCATTGGTGCAATAAATGAAACATATGTCCATGCATGCATTACAGTAGATAAACAAATACTGTATATGGGAAGAGGAATGGGAGTATGCCATCAAAATGTTATGGCTATTTACGATTTCAATATGATATTTACCTATGTGGTAGCTAGATGGGAAGGAGTTGCACATGATTCGAGGGTTCTGAATGAAACTGTACGTGATCCAGCCAACGAATTTCCAATGCCCCCTCTAGGTTATCTTTAATTCATATTTATTTGTGCAATTTATTAGTTACTCTTAATTACATGTTAAGAAAACAAGTATTGTTCTTATTATTATTATTTTTTTTTGATAAGTGACAAGTGTTGTTCTTATGTAGATAAATATTACTTGGTAGATGCCGTCTACACACATACGCAAAGATTTATGGCCCCATATCGCAATGTACGGTATTGGTTAGCTGACTTTCGAAGTGGTGGTCGTGCTAGAGGGAAGGAAAAGGTATTCAACCACATGCATGCAAAGTTGAGAAATGTAATTAAGCGAGCTTATGGTGTGTTGAAGGCATGCTTCCCAATTTTAAAGAGAATGGCACCATATTCTTTTTTGACCCAAAGGAATATAGTGTTTGCATGCATGGCATTACATAATTTTCTTTGAAATGTATCAAATGGAGATGCATTATTCCGTCAGTATGATGATGAAGATGTTGAGTTGGAAGGATCCAATGATCAAAAGAGTGATATACCCAATACATACGGGCCATTTGGACAAGCTCAACAAATGTTTATGTCAAATTTGTGAGATCAAATCACAAATCAACTCGTTTGAGGGGACTTTAGAATTTTTTTTATCTATTGTTGTTTGAGATCAAGTATTTGAGTCCATTAGAGGGCTAACAAAAAGGTTATAAGGGCAAATATGTCAAATAACTAATTTTTAGACATTCTGATTTATGTTTACTAAACAGACTTAACGCTTAATTTTCAGACATCAGGACATTTTTTTCAGTTTACCAAACAGACTTAACACTTAAATTTCAGTACTTTTATTTAGCACTTTAAGCTTTCAGCAAATAATTCAGATTTCAGTAATAAGTTTTCAGTTTAACAAACGTAGCCCAATTTGCATTTTGCCCATTTACAAAAAATATAATGTTATCTATTTTCAAACTCAGTGACCAATCACACCGTTAAAAAGGGTTGGTGGCGACTACATAACATTCATTTTTGCCTTCGTTCGAATTGTCCTATCTCACGTATGTGTATGCAACAAAACTTATTAATGGTGAAATTTTTACAATTCGTACTTATAATGATTATCACACATGCATAGGCAAATTAAGTATGAATAATCATCCTCAAGCAACTAGTAATTAGATTAGAAAATAATTAGAGGTCGTTTAGCTAATAATCAATATTATAGTCTGATAGATACAATAAAGGACATGAAATGCGATCATGGTATAGACGTCTCATACAAGAAAGCTTGGAATGCTAGGGAGAAAGCAATGCGAGACATACATGGTTGTGAAATAGAGACTTATAAGAACTTAGAGCATTATTGTCAGACCATTTTAGAAATAAATCCTGGTAGTATTTGTCATCTTCAAACTAATAGAAATAGAAATTTTCAACAAATTTTTATTTGTTCTAAAGCATGTATAGAATGATTTAAAAATGGATGCAAACCTATTGTAGGATTAGATGGTACATTCTTAAAAGAAAAATATCAAAGTATATTGTTTGTAGCGACTTCCGTCGACTCTAATGGTGATCTTTTTCCGTTAACATTTGTTGTTGTCAAGGCTGAGAATAAACATACTTGGGATTGATTTTTAAATTCGTTTAAAATAACTTTTAATAATTTTCATTGTATGATATCTTTTATTTCTAATAGACAAAAAAGACTTAATTATACAAGGAGTTGCTAAGCATTTTTCTCCATACTTACATTTCTTTTGTTTGACGCATTTTGAACAAAATTAAAAAAAAATTGATTCAGAGAATCAAGTTTTTTGCAAATTATTAAAAAAAGTAGCAAAAACATATAATAATATAGACTGTAATTCATATTTAAAGATGATAAAAAACGAGAATGTAAAATTTATGAATAAATTATTGGGGAGAACAAGGATCACAAAACTTAATTTATTGGGCAACTGCTTATTCTCATGTTTCAAGATATGGCGTATTAACCTCGAATTTCGTAGAATCATTTAATGCTTGGATTAAAGATTTACATTTAAAATCAATATCAGGATTATTTAATGGGATTAAGTGTAAAATAATTAACATTCATGAAAAGTGTAGGATAAAAGGTCTATCATGGACATCAAAATTAGTCTCAAAAACAAAAAAAAAAACTTACTAGAAGAAAAGAGAAATTATTTTTTTTAATTTATTGTCTATTAATGATATGAAATTTAGATCGAGCAACAAATAGAATCTATGTCATCAACATGGCTAGTGAATTTTGTACATCTAAAAACTTGCAACATAGCCATATTCCATGTGTACATGCAATAACTGCATGTACAAATAAGATATGGGATTGTTATAATTTTTGTTCTCCTAAACTAACGATTGAAAGATACCAACAAACTTATGCTAATTCTATAGAAGGAATACAACATCCATATGAATTGCAACATCCAAAAAATATGAGACCAATTACGATATTGTTACAAATTAATTCGACGTCGTCCTAGTTGTATTAAAGTAAATCAACGAAACACCGACGTTCAAGAAATATGAGCATTATACTATAATTATTGTGGAGGTATTGGACATAACCGGGCATCTTATAGAAATCCTATTTAATATTAGTTATATTATTATTTGTACTTGTTTATTTGTTTGTCCTCAAAGAACAACTAGTGTCAAATAAAGCGAAAGAGAAACTCAAGTTGGGACGAGTGAAGTCAAGTGGAGTGAAGAAGAAACTGAAGATGTATTATTTTGTATTTTTTGTAATGCAATGCCATTCACATACATATTGTACTAAAATCAGATATTAACAGATTTGACCTAAGAAAAATGATTCGTTGATGTACCCAATATTACATGGGGAACCACATAAATTCTTGGTTGCATTTCGTACAATCTTTTTTTCAAAGTGTCATTTTGTATAGGTTCACCATGGTGTAAGCCAAACATTCATGGGGGATAGAATGATGGAAAATGATAAAAGTATCATCACAATATAATAAGTTAAATGATAAAAATATCATCTAATATAAACAAAATATACATAGAAATATATAAAACTAATCTCTATATCTACTTTTATCTATACTTTTACATCTATCTGTATGGCTTACAATAAGAATCTGCGATGGACCGTGTTGGGATGGATCTACTGGTATATAAAGTGGATGTACAAGGGGTGTAGGCGTCGATGGATGATATACCTGAGATTAAGATTCACTATCAAATGTAGATCTACCCCCAAATAAAGATCTGCCATCATATGTAGATCCACGCTCAACCGTCACCCATTGATCCACTCGAACATCCTCGATCTCCTACATCCTCTCCTACATCATCTGCATTCTCTGGCTCATCACGTCGACGACGAACAACTCGTATAGGGACATAATATCGCTCAGCTGGCTGTTGGGCTCTGAGTGATGCGTGCGGGTCATGACGCAATATATCTATATCATCTCGTATATGACCACGCACAGATGATCAATCTTCAACTCGTTGATGTACGTAAACATATGATCAATCTGCAAAAATAAATTTAATATTAATATATCAAATGATTTAATAGGTTAAAAATATAAAAATGGTAATTTACCACAGCATCAACTCTACTCCTCAACTCGGTGTAGGATCCATTGTGATACCCTTGGAATATATCACTCTTCATCATATTGTATTTCTATATTATGCATGCGGGGGGTACCATATCACGTTTGATATGCCTCAAGCAGGATAAAAAATAAATTAAAGAGATCAAATCATATTATACTCCCACATTAACTGAAATACGATATTTACCTATAACATGATGACTAATGGACCACTAACGACAAAACGATCAAATCTACTCTCCCAATCTCTAACAGCTGCTATCATAGCAGTCCGTATTGCTATTCGACTAGATCCAACCACCCAAGATAATGGAGTACCTGAGATAGTCTAATGAAGGCCAAACTCACGCATACATCTATCTACAGGATGATACACAATAATATCAAGATAAATGATACAAGCACGATGAAGACTGAGCTGTTGTAATGTGTATCATTGCTGAAATATTATTTGGCAGAGGATAATAACGAATGTATAGCATCCAGCGAACCTACAAAGAAATAAAGTTTAAATTAGTAAAATTAAGCAAATAACAAACTTATATTAATAAATACAATCGATAAAAATAACTTACCTGATTATGAGTAAGTAAATCTAACTCCTGTCGATAGGTAGCCAAATTACGGATAGGCTCCTCTACGTACTATCTTTCATCAAAAGTCAATCTCAATGCTTATGGACATCTATATTCTACAGAGTACAATAGCGGCCTCCCAACCGACAAATGCTCATGCGCCCATATCTTCAATAAAAATAAATTTATAAATATTCAAATTAAAATATAAATAAAATAATAAATTATTAATTAATGCTTACTTGCAAGAGCATCACACATCCTGTAATCCTTATTTTTAAGGACAAAACTACTCAGTTGTTTATACAAATATGCAAGGACAACAACCCCCCAAGCGTACTATCCTGCTAAGCTGAAATCCTTAAAGAACACTAACAAATTTGCATTGACGTAGGTACTTGTCGCATCACAAAAAAAAGTATTTCCACACAATGCTAATAATTAAGCTAATATTCGCTCAAAAGTGATTATGCAATGTCACATTCTCCTACGTAAAACTTTGATTTTTATCAATAATTCTATGTAAGAGTTTCTACCATTGCGTAGAACACACTTTTTAGATAAAAATTGACTATTTGCATGAATTAAATGTATTTTTGGAGGTCTACATGCAAAGCCATCTTGATTAAGCCTAATTACGTATTTTTTCTATCGCAGAAAATCGAATGAACAATTTTGATAGAATGCGGGCCCACAATCAACCTCCAGAATCTATAATCAAAGCTCTAGAGCCAACATGCCGATGATAAATAGTCCAAGAGTGGGAAGAGCCAGAAAGTCAGAAAAGCCTGAGAGAAGATCAAAAGAAAATGAGAGACAAACACCTCAAGAAGAGATTAAGGAGAATAAAGCCTAACCAACTAACACAAGATGAAGACTTGATTAGCTGGTAAAGCTTGTAGAAGACCAAGTCAAATACCAGGGTTCAAAACCCTCGGTTAGCATTTTCTCTTTATTTTGTAATAATTTCTCTCTCATCTAAATTCTCATTCTCTCTCTACTCTTAATATCAACCACCCGATCCTCTCTCCTTCCTCAGTCACTCTATCCTACGAACTACCTTGGCCAATCTCCACCGTCTGATGTTCATCCCATCATCCAAGTCTAGTGTTCGATCGCTAGTAGATCATCCATCCCATCATCGCACTCTATCACCACACTATCCACACGATGAATGGTTGAACCATGGAGATGATGTTACCACAAATCAAATGGAAGGGATAGTCATGAGCATGGAATATGGTACATGCCCACAGATGTGATCACATTCATGAGATGAGGTGGCATTGAAACTTTGACTTTTGCAAGAGAAGAGACCTACTAAAAATAAAATGGTTTGTTTGGTGTACATTCTTTTAAAGGAAATATATAAAGAGTTGAACATTTGTTGGAAACTTTCTTTGCAAATGAAGAAGATTGGACAATTTTCAAAATTATTTTAAAAGAGAATATTTTTATTTTTCAAATAGAGAGAATTAAATTTTGAGAACGTGGGTCTCTAATAAATAGAAACCCACGGTTTCTATTAGAGGATATATCCATTTTTGCAATCTTTTTTTAAAAGAAAAATTCATCATAAAACCCCACCACGTTTTTGGAAAAAGGGATCTCTCTCCATTTTCTTGCAAAAGAAAAAAAAATACATCTTTCATCATCTCTCCACTCTTCTCTCCCAACCCTAGCCGCCCATCACCTTCTATCTCCAGCCGTCCTCTAACTCAAGCTCTTCTCCCATTCAAAAGAAAGAAAAAAGAGAAAAAAAGGGAAAGAGAAGAAGAAGAGACGAAGGTGAAGAAGAGGACGCCTCCTTCTCCCTGCAACTCTCCACCACGATGCTGTCAAGACCGCCCCCTTCATGCCTCACCTTCCTTGGTGAAGCCGTTACTTGGCTGGGCGACTTACTGGTCGTCCTCCTCCTCTTCACGACATCTCCCTTGTTGCAGGCCGTTAATCTCCGTGTTCAGGTCTGTAACAGTTTGCTGCCCCCCCTTACGGTGCACTCTAGGCTCTCAACGTCCCCCTAGAAGTCCATCAAAACCATGACACTCATCTCCACCGTTCAGCCACCAACCTGCCACAATTTACTCCTCCAAATACCGCCATCCACTTGATGAAGCTTGCGACTCCGGCCAACATATCCCTCTCCACTAGCGGACTGCCCTTCATCGCTATCACCATCACCGCCTCCTTCACATTGCTGCCCTTACCCTCATTCTTCACGGTTTCAATAAACCATGAAAACTCAAGGTTAGGACTTGCATCTCCCAACCCACAACTGAACATGCCTCCTCCATTTCAGTGGCCACGATACCATCTTCATTTCCTTCACTGATTCACGGCTTTGCCGTGAACACTTGCTGCCATCAGGCTACCTCCCACCATCACAAGCCGAACAGTCCTCCCCTAGCCAACCAATGACGATCTCATCCTTCCTTTGGTTGTAAGTTTTCTCTTTCTAGCTCGTCTCTCTTTCTACACTATTCTCTTTCACTCTCTTTCATTGTAGGAGTTTATTTTATTTCAACTTTTAGTTTAATATTGTTAGAGATTTAAGAGGATGATCATTTGTTTATGAAGAAATTTTTAATGAAAAAGCTATTCAAGGTTGAGTTGTCTTTGTTTTTCATTGATCTTCATTATTTCTCCAACAAAAGCATGTTTTAATCCCTATTCTAATCTCATTCTCACATCTCCATGAATTTTTAGCATGTTTCCAGCAATTTCCATCATTAGTAAGTTATTGTTTGCGTAATTTAACCCTGAGTGCGTATACGATATCCGACACAAAGCCCTATACAAATCTCTGCATTTTACAGGATAAGTGAACCGAAAAAGATTAGAAATTTTATTGATTCTAGGGTTTCCAATCCGATGACACAGAAAAAACCACTAGTTTCATAAGTACATGTGTACCACTCAATCTACAATAAATAAATATATTATTCATTTTAAATATTTAACTGAATAAAAGAAATAAAAAAATATATATTGATAAACATTTATAAAATATACCTGAAGATTTGTCGGATTGTCTAGTAATCTTTTAAAATTTTTCTTCAGCCATAACAATTTTATTCGACCACGTGTAACAGTAGCATCTTCAGGCGGCATCCCTAATAACTGTATAATGTGATCCGTGTAGTCTGAAGGAGTCTCACTCAAAGCCACTGGCCTACCCGTGATACTAAGGCCAAGATAGTGTAGAGTGTCCTCTAATGTGATCGACATGACTCTAAATGCAAAATGAAACGTCGATGTCTTCGGCCAAAACAGCTTGGCAATCGCATAACATAATGGTTGATCACTATAAGACCATTGAATACGACGATACAGTCCGAATCTGGCTGTCAAAACATATCCATGCTGCGTGTCGGATAAGATCCACCTATCTGCCCATCTCACACGCTGCCTTGAGCGTAAAATTGGATAATCAACCTATATTTATTAAAATATTAAAAATAATTTTTATTAGATTTTCTAATAGTCTAAAATATAATAAAATTATTTAATAAATTACTAACATGTCTCTTGAATATGCCGTTAGCTCGATGAAGTGATCGAGCCTATTTGATTTCTTCGAACGTCGAACCACCCGAAAATCAACCATCATTAACATAATACGTCGTCTACAACATAAAAAAAGAAATTAGGTTTAGGGTTAAGAGTTTAGGTTTAGATTTAGGATTAGGTTTAGGTTTAGGGTTAGGGTAGGGTAGGGTTAGGGTTATAGGGTTAGGGTTTCGGTTTAGGGTGTAGATTTTAGGGTTAGCATGTAGGGTTTATTTTAGGGTTAGGGTTTTAAGGTGTAGGGTTTATGGTTAGGGTTTGGTTAGGCTTTAGGGTTAGGGTTAGATTGACTATATGGATGTTTGGACCAAGGTTTAAAGTTATAACGGACTGGGGCGTTACCATTTTTTTCGTTATAACCCTTAAGGGCAAAAATATAAAATAACAAAAATAACATAAAATAATGGAAATAACATAAAAAATGGCACTGAAATTCAAATTTTGAATTTTGAAATTTGAATTTCAAAATTTCAAAAACGGAAAATAACAAAAAAAACAAATGGAAAAAACGAAAAAATGAACTTTTTCACAATTTTTTAATAACGGTTGTTAACGGAAAAATAAGGGAAAATAACGACATAAAGACCGTTATTTTTTGGGCATTTTAACGGTCCATAACATAATGGGGGAGGTCCAAAACCATTACAACGATCGTTATTTTCGTTACAACAACCGTTTTTTAAACCTTGGTTTGGACAATCACTAGATAAGCCTACAGACCAAAAATAAACCCAATCTATGATTTCTAAGGTGGGTTTGAAGTTAGTTTCATAGGTTGATTTCAACAGTAGGAAATTTGAGCATTATTGAGAGTTATTTGGGTGCAAAGATCCAAAGGTTGTAAATCACCAATCAGGCTGATTTTTGGTTTGCAGGTCGAACGAGGGACTAGTAAAACATCCATACCGTCAGCGCCCTCTATTGGTGTTCCATGACGGACTCCGAGGACCCCTATTTTTGACACCCATTTTGGCGTATCCTCACAAAAAATCAAATCATTTTGATATTCATAGACTGGTTTAAAAGTTGAAGAATTATGGACTGTCGTTTTTTACCATGCGAGTTGAAAACCACATTTAACGGGTGTTAGAAATTTCAGAATGAGCTGATTTTTTGTAGGGGTGATCTATATGGTGAGGAGATCGTCCTCACCAAAAATCAGCCATTGATTCATCTTCTGAAATGCAGAAGCATGATTTTTGTCCACCACTGTCATCTAGGCCCACAAGCCACATGGATGTTTATCCCACACCCAACAAAAAAAAAAAAAAATACAACAACAGGGGAATTTTTTTTACATATACATGTTGAAAAGATCCAAAGGTTAGAAACTAAATCGGAAGGAGGTGCGCGTGGGAGGACACCGGCGGAAGAAGGAGAGTTCGTCGCCGAAGAGAGTGCAAAAATGGCGGGAGAGGAGGGAAAAGGGCGAGAGCAAATGCTTTTGAAAGTACGTTTTATCTGAACAAATGCTTTTTTAAAAAGCATTTGTCAGGATAAAACGCATTATCTGAACAAATGCTTTTTTAAAAAGCATTTGTCAGGATGAAACGTACTTTCAAAGTGCGTTTTATCCTGACATAGGCTTTTTTAAAAAGTGTTTGTCAAGAATAAACGCTCTTTCAAAGAGCGTCTGTCAGACGTCTATCAAGCATCTTTCGACTGACAGACGTATTTTGAAAGAGCGTTTAGTTACTTTTTTTTGTAAATTTTCAAAAGTTGTTTTTGTTTTTGTAAATACATTTAAATTAGTTTTTGTTTCTGAAATTTTCCGTATTTTTAATCGTGGGATGCAATATCCAAAGGTTAGAAATCACTACTCATGGCTGATTCTTGGTATATACGTCCACCTAGAGATGGTCCAAACATTTAAGCGGTCATTGGTCTGCCACATGTCATGTACCGTTGACGAAGGACGTCCGTCCTCAAAGATTACATTGTGCCACGTGTCTCATATCGGTAATTCACGAATTTTATTAGGGGACGGGATATTCACACCCGCATTTTCGTTCAGTAAACCCGCTTAACAAAAAAATTACAACTCTGTCCCTTGATTTTCACTCACACCACCCACCCTGAAAAAAATAAGAAGTAGAAGAAGAAGGAAAAGGAGGCGACGGCACCATCTCCACAGCAACAGGTACCTCTCTCTCTCTCTCGTCCTCAGGTTGCCGAGGCCGAGAGAGAGAGAAAGGGCGGCTGCCTGAGAGAGCAAGAGAGAAAGAGAGGGAGAGAGATGGAGAGAGATGGAGAGAAAGAGAATAAAGAGAGAGGGGGAGAGAGTGAGATAGAGGGAGGAAGTGGTGGAACTTATCAGCGTCGGCTGTGGAACAGGTACCTACCTCTCTCTCTCTCTCTCTCTCTCTCTCTCTCACATCCTCAGGTTGCCGAGGCCGAGAGAGAGAGAGAGAAAGGGCAGCTGCCCGAGAGAGAGCAAGAGAGGGAGAGAGACGGAGAGAAAGAGAATATAGAGAGAGGGGGAGAGAGTGAGATAGAGGGAGGAAGTGGTGGAGCTTATTGGCGTCGGCTGTGGAGGTTCCTCCTCCTCCTCTTCTTCTCTTGATGCCTACAACTTTTTTTTTTTAGGTTTAGGTGGGCGTATCAAGAGTGATTTGGGTGTAAAGAGTTATGGGGGGGGGGGGGGGGTTTAGGTGGGTTTGGTGAGCAAGTGGGTCTTCTGAGCGAAAAGGCGGGTGACAATATCCTGTCCCTTTTATTAGTAGTTTGTTATTTCCACCTTAGTTTAATTAATCCTTGCTAGCAGGGGACCAAATAGCAATTTTGAATTTGAAACTGCTGGCAAAATTAGGGTAGTTTTTTGAAATTTAGCAATTTAGGGGGCAAACTAGAAGGTAGGAAAATTTTAGGCGCACCCATGAATTCTGAGGGCACCCAACTTGTTGAAATTTTAGTTGCACCCACAAGTGCTCACTAGTGCAATAGATCTTTGGGGGCGTTAAACGCTGCAGACGCACTCTTGCACGCCACCACCATACCCGACTCGATACTTGCAATTCTGTTGGGCATCTAGCATTTAAATCGGTGACGCAACTAGCGTACTCACAGTTGTCGGTCTCACCTGACTGCATGATTCCAACGCCCACATTGTAGCCGTTAACCAAGCTAACATCATAAAAGCCCCGGTCATTGGTGGTGCCGCTGTTGTGTGAATTCAGCAAGGCTGATTTGTGGTGCGCCACCGCCGCTGCACTATAGTGAACAACAGTCATCGGTGGTGCACACTCTGTTGCCAGTCGTCAAAATTGCACCCAGTGCGAGCCCAGAATTGACTGGACCAGCTGAATGTTGCTGTGAGTGCCACCGATGCACCAAGAGAGTCACCATCGCCAAGGATTGCCCCACCGTTTCTAGATGGGTGCGTACAACGTTTCAAAAGAATACAAAAAATAAGGAAAAAACAACGTTTGGGCGGGGGGGGGGGGAGGGGGGTGAGACTACAATTACCCTTTGAATATTAGTGTGGAAGAACAAATCTGAAAGGGTAGCTCTACGCCCACCAACATATTTAAGCACCACACCCACATCTTTGACAAAAAAAATAATCCACTCTCTCAACGTCTTCCTCTCCTACTCTCCCCACTACGTCTTCTCCAAATGTCACCCCACTCTACTGCACGACCATCACCCCCACCCGACCGTCCTCTCTCTCTCCCTCTCTCCATCGCACTCTCTCTAAAACAAAAAAAATTCAAACTGCCACGTCGGCTACAAACTATCGACATTAGCAAGGTGATGCGCCGACATGCACTGGGTGGTGTCAACAACCCCGCCGACATGGACTAAATGGTGTCAGTAGGGCCTGCCGACATCACCCAGCAATGTCGGTAGTTCAAAGCCAACATTGGCAAATCATTTTTTTGCGGTGGAAAGAGAGAGAGTGAGTGAGTACGGTGGAGAGAGGGAGAGAGAGACTGCAGTGGAGAAAGAGGGAAATAGAGAGACTACGGTGGAGAGAGATGGAGAGAGAGTGTGCGGTGGAAAGGGGTGGGTGCCAATACAAGAGGGGGCTTTTTTGTAAAAAAAAAGGGGTGGTGTGGAGCTTAAAAGGGAGGGTGCAGGTAGAGCTACCCAATCTAAAAATTATGGCAACTCATGGAGAGTTAGAAAATCAAAATTCTGAAATTGCAAAAGTGGAAACGGCTCATGTCATTTGATGATTAAAAAGAAAAAGTGGGTACGAGGGCTTGGTTTGTTTCGTGGAAACTACGTACTTCTAAAAAAATCTTTTTTTTAGCTACAACTTTTTCTAGAATGTTTTTTCCATTTTTATTCACGCAATTTGGTAACGTCAAGAAAAATCTAGGAAGATTTTTTTATCCGCTTGATATCAGCCCACTTAATAAGTGATGCTATTTGACATGTGGGATCTTTATATACGAGGCCCACCTAACACATGAGACCTTAATGTGGCGGCCCACTTGCCATGTGTAGCCCTAATATGTGGGGTCCACCTGACATTGCGACCTTAACATGTGAAAGCCAGATATGTAGGGCCTACATAGTATATGTGACTTGTTATGTGGCATACCTGAAATGCCGGGCACACTGGACAAGTGTTGCCCAAATATGTGATTCCCACCTAGCTGTATGGCTAGGGCATAAAATGGGTCAGAATCAGGTCAGATTCAGTTACATTTGGATATGAATTTGACTTTGAATAGCATGATTCATATTCGGATCCATGACACACGATCTAAATCTCAAACAATAATCTCTTGTGTGAATTTTGGATGGGACCCATATGTGAAATATGGGTCAGATATGTGTCTGTTCTACTATAAAATGACAAGTTTTTAGTAAGGACCCACATCCCAAACCTAAGACCTGATTCGAATACATAATACTAGATCTGAATTTGACCTGAGCTTGGTTCAAATTAATTTAACATGGATCCTTATTAGACTCATTTTTATTCATATTCCATCTTAATGATCCAAGCTCGTTAAATGTTGCTTTGAATCAAGTCGAATCTTGGGTCCGACTCACCCTATTTCATCCCCTATATATGTTCCACCTAGCATATGTTGCTTCATATGTGACCCTTTTGACGTGTGGAGCCTACCTAGCGAGTTTGGATTGTTGAGATACGATCCAAATGGAAACGGGTCAGATATAGATCCATGTAATTAATCCAATTTGATTATGGGTCAGATTTAGATCTTGGTGTCAGGTATTCGGATCGGGTCGAATATTGAGTTTGGGAGTTGGGTCCTTATTACAATGTCATTTTGTTGTGGATACATACAACCCTTATCTGACACAAATTTAATATATGAATCGGATCCCAATATTCAGATATGGATAATGGCGTTAATGGTCTCGTACTTGGGCTGCATTTATAGGCCCACTTGGCTGGATCTAGGTATTATTTTAGGCGCATTAGATAAATGGGGCCAAACCTGGGGTAAAAATGACCTTAAACACGACCCGGAACTAAAGGCCCGTCCCATTATTCTATGAATGGGCCAGCTTGAGCTTGAGCCTAGCTACAGATATCTCGAGCCAGGCCCGACCTAAACCCAGCCCATCCATTTGGGGTGATTGTGAAAGGAGGGCTGTTTAGAAAAAAATAAAAGTTGAGAAACATTGCTCCTCTATGTTAGGATAGATAGAGCTGACAGCTTGCTCTAAACTACCTCAGGCCATTGAACTTGCTCTCACCTGTAAACTAGCGACTCAAGTAAACCCATGTCCTGTCACACAAGTTTGATTTGTCTGGATCAATAAGTTAGTGGGCCACTTGTACACTTTGAAGGGTAGAGTCCCTGAGGGTGATGAACCTCGTATCCATGCAATTTTCGTCGCGAAAACCACAGCAACCCATCGCTGCGTGTGCTATCAGTTGCCTCATCCCCCAATTCGTGGAGGCAGATAAATGTAAGTTTCCCCACTGCAGGTATCACTTGTTAGATAGAACACACAATGCATTGTTCTTGCTTTCACGACCAAATCAAACTACAATCTGTCATTAGAACGTGTACATAGAAGAATATCGACTGTACTGAATAGCCTAATTTAGAACTTGGTTCACCAGAAAAGTACTTCCAAGGCTCAAAGGATGTTGCCATTACAATCATCCTACTTGGAGTTTTCACCATATTGTTACAGCGGGAACAAACATGATTCAAATTGGCACTAAAGATGATCACGCAATTTCAGGCCCAGAGGAGAAATAGGCATCATCACATTTCTTCACATATTTGAAATTGTAGCCATTTTGCAAATGGATGAAACACCCAAAAAGAACAATTCCCCACATGCATTACCAACAACTGCTTCGGGTATCTTGGTAAGGATGAGAGCTGTGCTCTTTCACCAGCACTCAGTGTAGATTACAATGGGAATAGCTCAAATCATGGACTCTCCTTCTCTCCTAAGAAGCTCCTGCGGCAAGTCCATAGACAGAATATTCAGTACAATACTTCAGAAGTCCAAGAATTTTCATGGTTTTCATCATTATATATAGCGTGTCAGATGCACTTTACCAGTTTGGTGGCAGCGACCGATAGACGCTGCCTTTCTTTCTTCTCACGTTGGCACTCTCCGCACCAGCTTGAAAAATCTTTCTGATACTTTTTCAGCTCTCTAAAGGCAGAACTGTAAAACAAGTTGTGCATGCAGTCGAGCCAATAAAAGGGTTAGGGCTTTATTGGATTTCTGTAAATTACAAACAGAACAAAGTCAAACTGACAATGGGATAAAAACCAATATGGATGCTTTATAATACAGCCTGGCTCCTTACCATAAAGAAATAAAAGGAAGATGCTTCCACACTGAGGCCACATAAAAAAAGGCAAAGCTGAGAGAAGATGGAAGACGAACATGACACCAAGCAAGTCTTGCCAGTCCACAGATATTTGTTAAAAAGACATTCTTAATTTCTTTCATACTATGAAATTGTGGGAGAGTAATGTTGTTGCTTAGATTGTAATCAATAGCAAATAGATCTAAGAGATAAGGGTTAGAAGAGATTAGAGTGGAGAGAGATTGGGGAAAGAAGGAATCGTGTAAGAGCATAGTGAAAGCCTACATGATTTCACCTTTTATATTAATAAGGTGGTAAAATACCACTAATTACACACAAGTCCCTATACAATATAAATATTAACTAGATCCCTGACAACACTCCCCCTCAAGTTAGTGTGAAGATATCTATCATGCCCAGCTTGGATAAAAGATGATCAAGGACCCCTTTAGTGACTCCCTTAGTTAACACATCCGCAACTTGCTCGGTAGTGTTGACGTAGGGTGTACAGATAAGATCCTGACCAAGTTTTTCTTTTATGAAGTGACGATCCACTTCAATGTGCTTCGTCCTATTGTGCTACACTGAGTTGTGAGCAATCTTGATGGCCGCTTTATTATCACAATACAACTGCATAGGGCCCTTAACAGGATACCCAAGCCTGGTGAGCATGGTCTTCAACCACAATAGCTCACATACTCCATGAGCCATAGACCGGTATTCTGCTTCAGCGCTGGAGCGGGCTAAAACCGGTTGTTTCTTACTGCGCCAAGAAACCATATTGCCCCCAACATAGGTACAATATCCGGATGTGGAGCGCCTGTCAGTAACGGATCCTGCCCAATCAGCATCGGTATAGGCTTCAACCCGCAAGTGCCCATTCTTTCTAAATAATATGCCCTTTTCCCGGTGAACCTTTGAGGTAGTGAAGAACCCTGTAGGCTGCCTCAACGTGTGGGGAGTGAGGTGCATGCATGAACTGGCCGATGATGACGCTCACAACATATGCAATATCATGTCGTGTCAACGAGAGATATATAAGGTGTCCAACCAGTCTCTGAAAGTGGCCTGTATCTGTAACTAGATCTCCATCCGTAGGATTCAATCGATGCTGCTGCTCAATCGAAGTATCTGCTGGCTTCGCTCCCAAGTTCCCTGACTCGTGAAGCAGATCAAGGACGTATTTCCTCTGCAAGATGAACACACCCTACTGTGATCTCGCCACTTCTATACCCAGGAAATATCGAAGGCCACCCAAATCCTTGATCTCAAACTCTATCCCTAAGTATGTCTTCAATTAGCAAACCTCATCTTGGTCATCTCCCGTGACCACAATGTCATCCACATATACTATAAGAGCAGTGATTCGTCTTGTACTCCTTCTAATGAACAGTGTATGGTCAGCTTGACTCTGAGAATAGCCAATCTTCTTCACAGCGGAACTGAATCTCTCAAACCATGCTCTAGGTGACTGCTTAAGCCCATACAAAGCTTTCTTAAGTCGGCACATAAGATCTTTGCCCCCGGTCAAGCTGTATCCTAGAGGACGTGTCATATACACCTCTTCCTCTAGATCTCCATGGAGGAAGCCATTCTTGACATCCAACTGATATAGAGGCCATCACAAGTTTGCTGTAAGAGACATCAAAACTTGAATAGAGTTCATCTTGGCTACCGGAGCAAACGTCTCCTGGTAGTCGATGCCATATGTCTAAGTATACCCTTTCGCGACTAATCGTGCTTTGTACCTGTCAATACTCCCATCTGACTTGTACTTCACTGTATACACTCATTTGCATCCCACTGGTTTCTTTCCTCTGGGCAATGGAACCAAATCCCATGTACCATTCTTCTCTATGGCCGCTTTCCACTGTGGTTGGCTAAGAGCCTCTGAGACACTAGATGTTAGGGAAACACTAGATAGAAAGGTAGCAAATGTTCTAAACATTGGAGACAACTGCTGATATGAGACGAAGTGAGAAATCGGATGCTTGGTGACACACGATCGAACACCCTTACGATGAACAATAAGCAGGTCAATATCAACAGGAGGAATGGCAGAAGGAACAATAGGCATATCATCATGGGGTTCAACACTGTTACCTGGATCGAGTTGGAGTTCTTGGCAAGGCGTGTGGGCAGTGGATTGTTTCGCTTTCGGATTCCG
Organism: Euptelea pleiosperma; assembly: GCA_035048495.1. Lineage (NCBI taxonomy): Eukaryota > Viridiplantae > Streptophyta > Magnoliopsida > Ranunculales > Eupteleaceae > Euptelea > Euptelea pleiosperma. The sequence goes on along the minus strand of CM068550.1, from coordinate 17,097,462 downwards.
TCTGACATACGACTTCAGTTGCGGTCCCTGTGGTGGACTGTCAGTGGAAAACGTAGAGCACACATCAACAGGCAAATCAGGAGGCACATGTAGGTATTCAAGTACATTCTTTTGGGTTTTCTCTTTGATGATCTAAGCTAGTGCCTTTATTTTAAAGTGTCATCTCTCTAATTCAAAGAACCCATGTTCTAGATTTGTTCTTAGAGACCTCGGAAACCTCATAGATCTATTCATTCATCGCTACTGAGTGATGTGCACATCGGGGAAGGACCGAGGCGTTACTATTCGGGGACAGACTAGATAGTAAAATTTGAAGAGCAACGGTAGTGGGTTTAAGGGATTCAAGTTGAAAGCTGTGAGTAACGTTGTGTTTAATCTGAACCAATAACTTTGCATAATGATACGTCTCTCGTCTGGACGTGATACCATGGTTTTTCCTGAAAAGGTTTCCACATAAAAATTGTATGCATTATGGTTTGATTTGTTTCCGCTATTATTTTTGCAAAATTAAGCTAAATGAATTGGTGTTGAATATATCTTAGATATATTTGAACCGAGTAGGTTGAATTAACCGCTTTAATAAAATCAACCATACTAGTGGTGGGTTGAAAATGTTCATCACAGGAAGAACACCAGTGGTGGGTATTTTTATGTTGGTAACTGTTTGGGAACTCTTTTTAGGATGTGTTTTTCCAACTTTTAGGGTTGAGAAGCACTCCCTTGGCATAAATGTGTTTAGTTTGCAAAAGCGCGTTGGCTTCCAATGTCTAAAAGAAGTTAGAAGCACTCTTTTGAGAAACACCTCGGAGGGTGTTTCTTAAAAAAACACTTTTGCACTTTTGGGGGAAGCATATCACCATCAAAACGGTTCTCTCTTAATGACCTTTTTATCCCCACTCTATCTCTCTGGTTTGGACGAAAAGGTTTTGCTCGCTCGACTCTGCTTCTATCGCCATCTCCCCCTCTTTTGTCCTTCGTCATCAACTGTGTTTGAATGGATCTTTTACAAGAGCCTCATCGAGATTTGGATCTCTACTTCCTGTCTTCTTCAATCCAGTGAAAGAACACACACAGATAGAGATGCTCGAAAACCATGGTGGTCTTGTCCCAACCAACATTAGATCAGTTTTCTCATGGTGGTGAGCACCTGGCAAACGTCACAACGAGGGGCTTATTTGCAAGAAAGGGTGGAGGGAGAAGCGGTGGTGTTTGCTGGCAAGCTTTTTGGCGTGGACACAACGGTTATAGACATCCCAGAGTGCAACCTCGTCGGTAGAGTAGAACACCGAGGCCTCCCTTTGTTACACACGTCACATGGATCTTCTCTCTCCTCCTCTCTTCAACAAAGAAGAAGAGAAGGCAAAGAAGTGGAGGAAAGTGAAAAGGGGTTAATATAAGTGGGGTATAAGCAAATAGATATGAAACTCAGGAATATCGGATGAGAACCAAGGTTGAGGAGGAGCAAAATGGGTTGGCGGAGAAGACGATTCTAAATCCGAATTCTGGAGGCTTAGAAATGTTGCTTTGAGAATGAAGGAGAGGATAAAAGTTGGGGCCTATGCCATTACATAGGCATTGGTGGATTGCATTCATGAGAAGTGGAAAGAGGATGAAGTTGTGAAGATAAAATTCAAAGGACCACCTGTGCTTAACATGTTGAGGACCCATGCGACTTTAGTGGTTAGGGCCTTTTGATATCTTCCTCTTGAATTTGTTTGTGGGTTATGAAAGCAAACCAATTTGATGACGTTGAAGCTTCCAATCTTTTGATTTTGTTGCTTTTATCTCACCTTCTTTAGAGTAATTGAGTTGATTGCAGCATCTCAAAATTCTAGAAAAAAGGGTGCTTAAGTTTAATTTCTGAGTAAATAAAACTGTAGTAACATATAAGGGTTTTCATTGCCATTTTCGATGATTTTACGTGCTTGTTTTGTGAACATTCATTTTTTGGTTCTGCAGTTCTTGATACGGCACTTACACACAGGTCTTTACATTTAACTTTTTTCTTCGTATGCATTACATTTTATGTTATTTTAGAGCAAAACCGGGGGTCTGGTGATTTGAAGGTCTGGCAATTCACTTGTGTTGTACTTGTACAGGGGAATGACCTACAAACTTCCTTGTGTGCAATTACATACTAAACAAAATCAAGCTAATCCAAGTATTAACCATCATATAAAAGATTCAACAATTGATGTTGTTGGGAATGTTGGAGTAACTGACTCAACATCAAGCTAAAGAACCATCTGGTAGGGGAATTTGAGACTAAGGATCTAGGGCTTCTCATGTACTTTCTCGGCATAGAGATTGCAAGATCCAGTCAAGGGATCTTCATCTCACAACGGAAGTACGTCCTAGACCTATTACAGGACTCTGGCAAGCTGGGAGCTAAGCCAGTTGAAACTCTCATAGAACAGAACCACCAGTTGGCCGACTAGAGTAGTACGCCTTTATCTGATGTGGGGGGTTTTCAGAGACTGGTTGGGAGGTTGATCTATCTCTCCTTGACTCGACCAGACATTGCCTATGCGGTCAGCGTTATCAGCCAATACATGCATTCTCCTAGGGAGATCCATTTAGAAGCAGCACAGGATTCTGAGATATCTCAAGTCTGCCCCTGGCAGAGGCCTTCTCTTCCAGAAGAATGACCACATGAGAGTTGAGTCATATACTGATGCAAACTGGGCAGGTGCCAAGGATGATAGGTGATTTACTTCAGGCTATTACACATTTGTTGGGGGCAATTTAGTTACTTGGGGGAACAAGAAGCAACCTGTTGTTGCCAGATCCAGTGCGGGGGCAGAATTCAGGACAATGGCCCGTGGCTTGTGCGAGATGCTCTGGTTGAAGATGTTGGTTACTGAGCTTGGTTTTCTAGCCACAGGGTCGGTGAGCCTGTATTGCGACAATGAGGTTGCTATTAGTATTGCTCATAACCCGATACAGTATGATCGGGCCAAGTACATTGAAGTGGATCGTTACTTTATAAGGGAGAAGATCATATCTGGAGAAGTCTGCACTCCATTTGTGAAGACCGATGAGCAAGTAGCGAATGTCTTCACTGAAGGAGTTCCCAGTTGGCAGCTTCACAGATGTTTATACAAGTTGGGCATGCGAGATATCTATGCACTAACTTAGGGGGAGTGTTATCAGATGCGTATTTTATACGTATTGGGTTACTATATAAATATCCCTTGATGTGAGGGGTATACTTGTCTTTTCTTTTTTCCTTTCATATAAATAAGATTTATGGAGTCATTGTGACTTAAGCACAATAGACATCCTTTCTCCTCTTCTCTATCTCTTCTCTTCCACAAACCTAACCCTTACCCTAATTCAACAATTCTTCAATCCAACTGACCTTACATATACTTGTTAATGACTTCAAATTGGAAGCTTCTCTGCCCGCAGTCTATTAGACTGTTGGTTTCCCTGAGCGATAGTTCTCCATGGAAAGAGCTACCTCCGAAAGATAGAATGGCAGTCGTCTGTATGGCCCCTATCTGATTTTACTGCATTTTTGCTCTCTCGTTGTCAATTTATGACAAAACGGGAGAGATATGGTTAGCACACTCTAAACCACTACCTGGTATATGATTTAGGGGGAGAGTAGGGTTTTTTTTATAAGTCGGAGAGTACTGATTTAGGGGGAGAGTTATTTTTTATTTGAGCATGCATTGAAATTGATTCACACACTTAGTGCACTAGTACTTCATTGAATTATACTTTATTGGATAGTACTACTATACTATTGGGTATGTATTTTTTTGTTAGTGCAGCTGACAAGTGCAAAGACAGCGTCTACAAAAAGCATAACAAAAAGTGTCTCTGTCTTCTCTGTCAGCTTGAGAGAGTGTGAGTTAAACAAGTAAAGGGTTGGTTGTATAGTTTATACATTTCCTTTATATCTTGTTCTGGTTTTGTCACAGAATTGCCAAAGGGGAAGATTGTAAGGTCTACATTTCTGTGTTGGCAAATTCTGTATGATAAAACACCTTCGTATACTATCCCATTGTGTTGCGTGGGTAGTTAGGTCAATTTGATGTTACATCACTCACGTACTGCTTGGAGCCTGCCGGATTAGAAGATTGATACATCTGAAGAGAGATAGCTTCAATCTATCACACTCTATTAGGTTGGTAAGTGACTTAGAGACCTTAGAAAATAAGTGATTAACTCCAATTGATTTATTTTCTAAGTGCACTTGAGTATGTGTATGAATCACAGACGGAACAGAAGTTTTTATACAAATTATGTTCAATCCAATCGGTTAAGTTTCCTTTTTTATTCAAACACTTGCCTCTTTGGGCATGGGCGTGCTTACTCTATATATACATCATATTAGGTCGAAAACATAAGGATTTAGATATCTTTTTGATGGACCTAAAAGAATTCTAAAGCCGTAGTCTTTTAAGAGAAGCCCTAGATACTCGATTACATTCTTTTGAGTTTTCTCTTTGATGTGTGCATTTATTCTAAAGTGTTATCTTCAAAGCTAGGTCACTCCAATCCTAAGAACCCATGTTTTAAATCTGTTCTTAGAGATCTTAGAAACGTCATGGTTATATTCACTCATCACTACTGAGTGATGTGCGCATCAAGGAAGGCCCGAGGCGTTACTGTTTGGTGACGGACCAGATAGTAGAAAGAGACCGAGGCTAGAACGATTGCTGGTAGGTTCGGGGTTGGACTAGACTGAAACCGAGAAGACGTGATCCGACAAGGGCATTCGTGGATTCATTCGTGGCGTAAGAGAAGGCGTGAAGAGCAACAACAGTGGACATGAGAGATTCGAGTTGAAAGCTGTGAGTAGCGTTATGCGTAATCTGTACCAATAACTTTGCATAGTGATACGTTTGCATAGAGATACGTTTATCGTTTGGACGTGGTCCCATGGTTTTTCCTAAAAAGGTTTCCATGTAAAAATCGTGTTATGGTTTGATTTGTTTCCACTATTATTCTTGCAAGATTAAGATAAACGAATTGGTATTGAATATATCCTAGATATATTTGAACAAAGTCGGTTAAATTAATCATTTTAATAAAATCAACCATATTAGGACTATTGTGCATGCGATTAGATTACCTTGGACTAGATCAATAAAACGTGTTTAGGTTAACAGCATTGAGATTATTTTTTAAATAACCTATTCATTCCCCATCTAGGTTAACATCTAGATACAGGAATCTTTCAAGGGTGAAGACAGTCGGTGGTTAGACGAGTAACCAATTACAATGGGTTTGCACCTGGATCTGCCCCAAGTCCTTAACTATTTGCACAACTTATGGATGGATTAACTACAGAGATTCAAGGGGTGGTCCCTAAGTGTATGTTATTTGCAGATGATGTAGTGTTGATTATTGGGAATAGGAATGGAGTAAATGCAGAATTAGAACTATCAAAGGAGTCTTTAGAAACTAAGGGTTTTAAGATAAGTAGGACGAAGATTGAATGCATGAAGTGTAACTTTAGTATAAACAATTGCAGGGATGAGCCATTAGTTACGATTGATGGACAACGAATGCCCCAAAGCGACAATTTCGTTATTTAGTTCACTTATTCACAAGGATGGAGATTGGTGAGGATGTGACCCACCGAATTAGTATTGGATGGCTAAAGTAGAGATGTGCTTCTAAGCTATTATGTGATCAACAAGTACCCATTAAAATAAAAAGAAAATTCTACATGACATTCGTGAGAGCAGCTATGCTTTATGGGGCTGAATGTTAGGCAATTAAGAAACATGTTCATAGAATGATGTAATAGAGATGAGTATGTTGCAAGGTTTTAAATTTCGGTTTCGGTAGCAATTTTGGTGAGGTCGAAAACCGAAATTTTGGGCAAAATTTTCAGAATTCGGTCGATTTCGGCATAGAAAGCTATATTTCGGGGATTTCGGTACTCACCAAAACCGACGGGGATTTCGGTACTCACCAAAACCGAAACTTTGGCCCGAAATTTCGACATTTCGGTCGAAATTTAAAACCTTGGTATGTTGAGATGGATGAGTGGAAAACTAGGCAAGAAAGAAGTAGAAACGAGCATATTCAAAGAAACATAGGAATAGCCCCAATAGGAGATAAGGTAAGAGAAAGTCGATTGAGATGGTCTCGGAATGTGCAACGAAGACCAACAACGGCACTAGTGAGAAGAAGCGCTTTGGTACAAGTTGAAGGCCTTAAAGGGAGAGAGGAAGATCGAAAATGACATGGATGGAGGGAGTAAGAAAAAATCTGAAGACTAGTGCTTTGACAGAAGATATAGCTCTAAACAAAGTCGAATGGCGAAATAGAACTCATGTTGCCGACACCAAACATTTGGGATAAGGCATAGATGATGATGGTACTATAAATTGTCCGTTTTCAATTATGATATTCCTCAATTGTCCCAGAAGATTATATTGCATTCAGTGTCAACAACTGCATGAAGACTATTAAAGAAAGTAATGTTGTAGTCAGAAAAATCTGATTATAATGACCAACAGGAGCTTACATATCCTCTCCAAGCGAGGAGACAGGATTTCTGTTGCATCTCTATTCTCATAAAAGAAATATTTGGTGGCTAAACCATCGTAAGTTTTTCAGAGATGATATTAAGCGTTGAACACCGTCTGGGTATAAGATAACAAAATAAACCAGCACCTATTTGGATCATGCAAAAGGGAACAAACAGAAACCAAATCGGTAAGGATAAAGTTGCTTTCTATAAAACATAATGGGCAGTACATCCTGCTGCTGACCTGCTATAGAATCATAGGAGTCTTAAAGAACAAGGAAAAAATACTATCAAATAAACAACCGCCCCTCATAAATTCATAATAGAAATGTATCCCCTTTGGCTCAAAATTACTTGGCTTTCGGTGATCATGTTTGATACTCGTAAAGAAATAATTACAGCCGAGATGATCCATTTGCAAGTCTGAGGGTGTCAATGAGATTGATGTAGTTTGTAGTTTTATAGAAAGCACTATGAACAATATGGTAGGAACTCAGTAATAAAGGGTCAAAAGAAGCTGACATATATCTGAGAAGGCTCCTAAAGTTTTTATCACATGACCTCGAAGAGGACAGACAACATGTACCTATTGAATATGCCAATCAATGTTAGAGAATACCTATCTCCATAAGTTATGCTCTGCATAAGAATAATTATAATAGTGCGCACTGTTTCAAGATAAGTGAAAAGAAAGATGACGTGTATCCGAACTGTTTCAAAATATTTTCCCAATTGAAAGATATCTTGAAACTAATGTGGATCAAATTAAGGACACTTCTGTAGAAATGATAATGAAAATTATATGAAACATATACAATATATGTCAAATAAACAACTGCTACTCTCACAACAATTTGACCTTTTCAAATGCAACATTGACCATTTTTCTTGTCAATGGAATAAAGTTACATTTGTCTTTTCACTAGAAGTTCCCCATTTATCAAAAGTAGGGCGGTACAGATGTATATGTGTATGTATATGTATCTACTATCTTCAGATATGCAGATATTGCATTAGGATACTCTTACACCCAGATGGCATCTAAATTACCATACTATCCATTTGTTCATGGACATATTAACAAGCTTTAGTTCAATTGGAACCTAACAACAAAACCACGAATTAAACAGATGATCAACAGATCTATATTAAATGTTAAGAAAGCGATGATCAACAGACCTATATTAAATGTTAAGAAAGCGATGATCAACATGAAATATACCGTGAAAATTATCTTAAACTTGATACTAATCAACATACTCCAATCTAAACAATTTGATTATAGAGATTTGATATTAAAATTAGTTGAATCATTTTTTGGCTGAAGTGTGAAGGCACAAGCACTTAACAACGGATATAACAGTAATAGGTTACAAAAGAAGACTGTTAAGGACAAAGATACCTTCTGCACCATAGTAGTAAGTTGATCCTATGCCCAGATGTTGTGGCCTTGGCACCATGCCGGTGGCGACCACGATGAAGAACAGCTTGTCCCGGGACATGGGAATAATCTAAGATTTCCTGATAATGCAGCAGAAACCTCCATCAAATGAGTGTTCAACCACTTCTAGTGACAATTTGCAGGGAGCAAGGATATGCTGAAACTCTATCATGTAGGTAAGGCACAATTTTAACTTCATTGTATACAAGCTCATTATCTTAATTAATTAGAATCGTGAAAATCGCTCATCATAAATAATCCAAATGCAAAGATATTAAGGTTCCAACAAAAGATTAAAAAAAATGTCTGATATTTAGTTGTACAATGCCAAACACACTACCATAACAGGTTGTTGAACTTCAAATAAACAAAAGAATTGATTAGACAAGGTTAAGCATTTGATGAGAGACTCTCATGCAAACAAAATTTAGAGGAGCCTATGCCCTCAAGCACCTCAGCATTTTCCACGTTTACCGAGTATTTACATACTCTCTTTTTCGTGTAAAGGGAGTTGCATGACATGTCTAGCATTCGAATCGCAATAGACATTTAGAGTGAAGGACCATAGACTTATTAAGAGCAAGCCTTTGATAACTAATTTTCACATGGCGCTGGCTAAAAAAGGAAAACTTGGAATAGGATAAATGAATAAATTGGTATCCAGACTCGTAGTTTTGATATCTCAACTCTCATTGAAGACTGTATTGTAGGAGCTCTTCATGTTGCTTTAGAAATGACATTAACCTCAGACGTTAACCATTATTTCCATTGTGATCATCATCATTACATGTCAAAGGGCATTGGTAGGGTTAGCGATTCAGTCAATGGTTTTAAACAGCATTTTTTCTCTATTGAAAGTTATGCAGTTCTCCAGTTTGTCAAATTTAAAATATTGAGGAATTCTGACTGGATGATGAATGTAAATGATGAAATAATGATAGATACAATGACCCCATGAGAGATGTTTGCCTTAGTAGTCAAACTTGAAATGAGATTACCTAAACGCCCTTGCAAAGAGACTAAAAGAGGGTAAATAAACTCATAGACAGACAGAATGAACATCTACCCTTTGGCAACACTGCAATACAGTATATCTCTCACAGGCTTGTTCTCAAGCTGAAGCATAGATGTCAATCATATCCAGCTTGTCCAAGATAACATATCACCAACAAGTATCCACACCTTTCAGCCGAACATTAGCTAAGAGCATCTCCAGCACATCCCCATCGTCGTTCACCAAGCCATATTTGTGTAACAAACCCCCATATTTGTCCTCCATCAGACTGACTAACCTCCTCACTATTTTGAGGGGTTAGCTAAAAAACTCTCCGCTGCGCCAATGTTAGCGACCTTCCTACTTCGTCATATTTTCTCGCCATTTGAAACTTTACCATTTTACCCTTTTGCAAATCTGAGACAAAACCCACTTCCAACGGGTCATCAGGCCAACACAATTCGTGCACCGGAAAAAACCATCCGCTAACATCTAGCACGATTCTTCTAAGGATTAGCGTGCAAGAATTAAGACAGTATATCAAAAGAGCATAATAACACTAAATTAACTAATTGTAATAAAGACCGCTCACAAAGCTTTGCCTTTAGAAAAGGTTAATTTAATATGATATACGATAAATTAATTGTCAATCTTAGAGACTACATACCTCTGGTTGAGTTTCTGTATTTACATGTTTATCACAGCGGATGCCTCGAAAGAACAATTCTCCACCAGAAAATTGCTTACCCAAGCACACATTCAAAGTGACTTCTGAGTCATCAACATGAAAACCTACAAATGTAAAACTGTTGAGACTTGGGGCAAGATAATAGAGCTACATCCTCATGTTCAGGTTTTATGAGAAAAAGTTAGCGACAAACGAAATTAGAAATGAAAAAAAAAATTAGAAACAGAGATGAGCACACAAAACCAGATTGACTTGATGAATCCAAAATACATATGAATGTATAGTGCACTTAATTACAATTTAAAGTTGTACTTTTCATTTAAAATAAAAAAAAAGGACAAGTGACTAAAAAAAGGGGTGTTGGAGACAAAACCAACCATGGTCTGACTTAAAGTCAGGGATGACTAAAACCCCTCTTCTTAAATATGTCTCATTCAAGCCATCTGATGCCTTTCACAGTAATAGACAGATTGTTCTACTTCTACCCAGAATTCAGAGTTGATTTGAGATTGTATGGCGAGATGTGGTAATCAGTTGATGAGTATATACCACCAAATAAAGCAACAATAGTAAACAGGATAAAGAAAGTTAGATCTTACTGTTTCCATGTCATGTACTATACTGTGAGTTGAAGAGGATTCCCATCCAGTCATTAAATGGTTCTGAAAGAGAGTGGCATCCCTTGAAGATTTGAGGAGTTGTTTTAGATGTGATATTTAGTGTCTAGACTAGTCAATAGAATATTTCTCACATTTATAGGAAAGGAGATCCAATGGCAGACAAGCTTGCTAATATTTGAAAAGGATGCCTGATTTGTAATTTCCTCTCAAAGAGATCCGTTTGTATTTTTCTTTTTGTTTGATAAGGAAAGTCAAAAGAGGAGGGGGGCTGAATTGCACTACAAAGAAGACAAATTTACTTGAAGCAAGCAACTTGCACCCTGCACCCCGACAGAATCTGAAGTTATTAGGTTTCTCATAATGACTTGGCTCTATAAGCACATTTACATGGTGCACAATCCGAGCATATGACTATCCTCCAAGCAGAAAAAAAAATGTCTTGATAGAATGACCAGTGAGATGCTCCTAGGGTACGGAACCTGCTTCATCATCACAAATATGGAACACTCCAACCAACTATGCATTTCAAGCAAAAAAAGGAGACCTTCATAGAAAAGATGTTAACTAAATCTGGTCTCAAGATGAGCATTTATGCAGACCCTGGTATGACTACAATATTCATTACAACCAGAAGGTATTCTACTAACCAACAAATCATAGGGGGTTACATGGACAACTCATTTTGCAGAAGTGTTAAAATGCAAAAGAAAAGATTAAACCAAGTACATACCCAATTCAACGTCTCTATCTTTTCCATATTCAACAACAAAACCATGATGAGAATCCAGTGTGGATCCACCAACTTCGGGAAAGAATACTGCAGAATAAATAAATTTCCAGACCAACAAAAAAGAGATTAGTCTAAGCCCTCACTAACTGGTGCCATATTGAATTAACTTTACAAAACTAACCAGTTCATTTTTAGCCAAAACATATCACCTCTAGATATAGGACGTATAAAGTCATCCATAAGCTTGTCAAGCATAGTTTCTAGGCCAAAATCATCAAGAACAGCCCCAAATTTATTCATTGTATTTGGTCGCATGATTCTGAATTTGGCTTCTTGAACCCACTTTTCAAAATTTTCCACCTAAGGAATCAGAAAACTAGATGGTAAGAGCATAAAATGGAAAAGACAATATAACATCGAAAGTACGAGGGGAAATTAAATCTAACGTCAGATGACCAACAAAATGATGGATGATACCTCAGATAACAATAATTCACAAAAATGTGGCTGAAGCATTTCAAATGTATACACTCCTGGTGAGGGTTCAGATATTATACTTCTTAAACTTTCCTTTGTATTGTCCGTGATTGCTTTGATAAATGACGGAACAAAGAAAGTTGTAGGGTGCATAGAGTATAGTTCTCTATGTAATGGCTGCAAGGAAAAGGGCAAATAAAAAAATAAGAAAGCAATAATGAAAATTTATACTTATCAAAAAAATTATATCTACAAAAGAAGAAATCAAAAAGATCAATTAAGATCCAATTGTTAATCATACCTATATATATTCTAAAATCTGTGCAACAATGATAAGGCATGAGGATATATTTTGTTACATACAATAATGGTACATGGGAGAAATACGTCGCACATCATCATAAAGTTAGTGGAGAGGGTAAAAATGTAAAGTAAAATAAATGCAAGTGGTAGGACATAAGAAGGGGATTGTTGACCCTACCCCCTCAAATTGGGGCATGCAGTATTGCCAATGCTCCAAATCCCAACTTGCTCTAAAATCATATACGTCTTTCCTTCGTAATATGGTAACCCCTCTACATGCTGAAAGCTTGGATGCAACAAGCCATGCAGAAATAAGCAAGAGAAAGCTTCTCATGGATGAAATGGTAGTCAAATTTAATTAGTTTTTATGCAGGCATAAAAGACTCACAGCATAGAGGTGGCAAATGAAAGGAAACAAAGAATAAGGTTGCCCATGAAAAATGTCAACCATGTAAGTTCTGCAGTGGTAAATGCCACGGACAGACACTGAGCTTCGGCACTAGAACGAGTGATGGTGGATTGTTACTTGGAACTACAGGAAACAAGATTATCTCCAACAAAATATACAACACACACTAATGGAGTGGCGCTCATTGGTGCAACTAGCCAAATCGCCCTTAGAGAATGCTTGAAGATAGAGATGAAGTGATCTATGAACAAGTAGCCCATAACAAAGAGTTCTTAAGATATTATAGAATCCTATTCATATCCAGAAAATGAATTTCAGCTGGGCGATGCATGAACTAAGAAACTACATTCACCTCATAAGAAACATTCTGACATGTCAAAGTAACATATTGCAAAACACCAACAACATGATAGACAATGGCATTATCGAAAAATTGACCCTCATCAAGACGAAGCTTGGTTTTGAGCTCAGCTAGGGAACCAACAGGCATTCTATCCAACATATAAGCCCGCCAAAGAAGATCAGTTAGCTTACTTTCCCTGAGAGAAAATATTCTGTCCTGAGCAGATGAAGCTACCTCAATACCAAGGAAATAATGCAGTTGTCGTGGATCAGTTATGTGATCTGAGTGTGAAGATAGTCAATAAACGCATAAAGAAGGGTGCCGCCGTCAGTGTCAAGATGATGTTGTTGATCTGGACTAGTAGAAAAATAGCACCTTGGAGTCCCAATGAACAAACATTGAGTAGCCGGCACTACTGCAACTGAAGTTGGACTCAAGAATGGTGCGGCAAAATCGATGAAATCAGTCTCAGGAAGCCTATCTTACGCCAAAGAGTTCCTTGTGTAAGTAGAAGGCTAAACCCTTGATGTTGGCTGAGCAATAACTCAAGGATAGCTGCATATAGACCTATTTGTCAAGAATGTCATTGAGGAACACCTTCTTGACGTCAAGCTGATGGATGGGCCATCAACAGGAGACTGCAAAAAAAAACTGGGCTAAATGTGTCATATTAACCAAGGAAATGTTTCTGATTGTAACCTATAACTACCAATCGAGTTTTGTACCACTTGATCATGCCATAAGCCTGGTACTTAATTCCGTAGACCCATTTGTTGCCAACTATATCCTTAGTCACGGTGGGAGAAACCAGAATTCAAGTACTATTATGGCATAGAAAATCCATCCTAACTTCCATGGTGGACTTTCAGAGAAGATCCACAACCCACTCGGCTTTTTCAGAGACATGAAGAACAAAGAGAAAAGCTTGATAGAGGCACAGTAAAGGCCATTTATTTGCACATTGAATGGATTCAAGTATGAATGGAAACATACTTCTACATAGAGAAGGAAAAAGGAACAGCCTCCTCCCCAAATGGTAAAAACATAAAAAAGAAGAAATGAAAAACAAAAAAAAGCCCAAGCAGTAACTCAGAATATTCCAATTTCTAAGTACCATTAATAAAGCAGAAATCATCTGGTGAGATTGACAATTGGAAGGATCCATGACTTGACCAACTTTGTGAGGTTGACAATTGTGCCCGACGAGGACATGAAGGAAATACAACAAATGAAAATGTCACTTCACAACATCCATCAGATTCACGAGGGAACAATTGCAGAACACCATATGACAAGTAGTTCTGACACAATGAAAACACTGGTTCACACTAACACACCAAGCATTATATCAAGATACAAGATGAACAAACAAAAGATGGAGAAAACTAAGACATCACAGTAGAAGAGAATAGCACATAATAACACTTCAAATGAGTATAAAAGTTCAATTTAAAGAAGAATAGTTATCTTTTTACGTCTAACTACCACACCAAAATAATGATTTTGTACAATAGATATATCATAAAGGCACTAGATAGGGGATCAACCTTAGGAAGAAAAGTCTAACTTTTCAGTTTTACCCGACTTGTGTTAGGGTATCCAAGGAAATTGCAGAAATTATGTAAACATATTTTGCATTGCTTATCATCGTTGTCTGGCTGGCTATTAAACAATGTCCTTTTTTAGGAAAAAATAGACACGATTATGCTCTAGTTGATCTATCAATTTTCATATTAATTCCAAAAGTAGTATCCCACCAGTACTGAAACTAAGACGGAACGGACCAATCAGAAATTTAAACACAACATACCTGATATTTTGATATTATTTTCTGCCTGTATTCTCTATGCCTCTGAACCTGACAGATGAAAAATTAAAAGAACATTATGAATTGTTTGTTCAGGAATTACTTTGTTCTCTTTCAAAGAAAACACAGATCTACTTTTCTTTTTCTTTTTCTCAGAGAAAACCGAGGAGCATAATATTATGCTTAAGATAGAAGAAAAATGAATTAAAACTTACAAGATATAGAAAATTATGTCAAACAGCTTCAAAACCTGTAAACATCGTCTGTAGTTAAGCTTAGACAGCAAAAAAAAAAAAATGTTCACATCTATACACAGGCAAAGGAGGTAGACTAATAATTTTTTCCTTTTTTGATAAGTGACAAAGAATTTCCTAACGTAGAGAAAAGTAATTACAAAATTAGGGAAGGGAATTCCCAATGTACAAAATGTTTCAATATGCACCATCCTTAGCTAAGGAATTGATGGAGCTGCATTTCATAAAACAGTTTTTAAAGGGCTATATCTCAGTGAAGAGTGATTCGATGAGGCTGAAACTTCAACCATTACAAATCCATACATGGAGAAACAACCCTAAAAGAGCTTTGAAAACGAACAAGAGGAGAACGAGGAAATAAGAGGCTGAAGTGTGCTCTATTTTTGAATGGTCAAACCCAGAAAATAGAGTATCTGTTACAGCACACTTCTTAATTTTTGTGGTTTTCTAATGTTCTAAATTGATGGTTGAGATTGGTTTTAGAGGTGTTAATAGAGTGTAAGAGGTTAGATTTGTTTGGGTTTATTTTATTTGATTTTGGTAAGTCCTAGTTATAGTAGAAATCTTATTTAGAAAGCCTGATTTTATTTATTCATTTGTGTTAGTAAGTTATGTCAAAGAATTTTGGTAGGAGTAAGTTATTTAGTGTCTTTTTCGTTTAGAATGCTGAAGTTTGAGAAGAGAGAAACTCTATAAAAAGGGGGCAGTGAATATTGATATGAAATAGTGTTTTTTATTGGATTTATGAGTTCTAAAATAGAAGAATTTGTTCTTCTCTCATTTCCTCTTCTAGCATAGCTTGTTTAAGATCTAGAATTGAGATTTCTAATTGTTTACTAGCACTATTTTTCTTATTATTCAAATCTTTCCTTGTTGATTGTAGTTTAGGGTAAATTTTAAAACCCAAGATTACATTAAGTGGTATCAGAGCTCATCTTTCCAACCTAATCTTTGTGAATATTGCGATTATATGGCTGCTAGAAGAACGCAGGGTTCATATGGGCGGTCATATGCATCCCCTGCGTGATGCCCGTAATATGAAAATCGAAGATCTATGGAGGCATCAATTGACACAATGATTCGACCACCATGAGTTTCGGGATTGTGATGAGCATAATCACGTCTCTGAAGATGATGAGAATGAAGAATACAACCCTTTTCATGATGGTGCTTGCTGGGATGAGCCAAATGAAGGGGCAATTAACCTTAAGGCTACTAGAGTTGCATATCAACATGTGGAAAAGTCACAGAACTTCGATGTGAAGGTAGAAATACCTGATTTTGAAGGGAGACAGCAACCTCTATTATAAATTAGCTGAATATGGTGGAGCGAATTTTTTATTATAAAGACGTGTTGGACGACAAAAAGGTGAAGATCATGGACATCAAATTAAAGAATCACGCATCGGCTTGGTGGAAGTCCTCTACGAGCACAACACAAGCTTATGGGCAAGCCAAATATTAACTCTTAGGAGAAGATGATGAAAGAAAAAATTCTCACTGGAGAATCTATATAACAAAACAGGGAAGTTGTCTCCCCCTCTTATAGGCTTCATATATCCAAGGGACCATATCAACCCTTACATAAAATAAAATTCAGACGGTTGGATTAATTTAACAGGAAAATTGTCTCCCCACTTATACCCCTCTTATCGGCTTCACAAAGGATGGCCGAGATCTTATCCCCCAAATGGACTAAGGATCTCGACCACTCACACCCGATTTTGGGAAATTCTTTGTAGGGGAGTGCCGAGGGCACAGGCCACCCACTATACATCTATATAACAAAACAGAGGAGTCACTTATCCCCCTTCTTATCGGCTTCACAAAGGATGGCCGAGGTCTCATCACCCCAAATGGATGGTGGATCTAAGCCATTCACACCCAATTTTGGCAAACACTTTGTCGGAGAGTGCCGTGGGCACGGGCCACCTACTAGTATTTTACAAAACAAGCACTGTAAGATCCACAAAACAAGCACCGTAAGATCCACAACCTCCGCTAAGGGGGGAAAAGCGTGGATGAGTACACTAAAGAATTTCTCCCCAAACTTCCTCTTTTGATGTGAAGCACTATTCAAGATGTAATTGTGCTCCAACCATATTGGTCGTTAAATGATGCTTAAAATCTAGCAGTCAAAGTGGAGAAACAACTTAAAAATTAGCCAACATGCTGGTCCGCAAATCTGAACAGCAACTCCAGTGCTTCTATTTGTAGTGACACGTCTAACCGGGGAGCAAAAATCATGGTCAAGGTGCTAGGACAGAGGCTACTTTATCAAATTTAAGGATCCAAGCATCGAACCAACAAGCAAAACATGGTGATGGTGCCGGTCCAGTCATTCGAACAACCAAAGGAGTAACCTGTTGAAGTGCTATATGTGTCTCAGTGTTGGACAATTATCAGACCAATGTCGAAATCAACAATAGTCCATCTTCCCACTGAAGCGCAGCAGAAGAACCTCAAGTAGACATCCATGGAGAACCCTCTAGGTTACATTAAGTGACAATGAGGAAGCTTTGATGACTGGCAAAGCATGATTTCCCCGCGTGTTGAGGAAGAAGACTGGTTGTACAACTTGGTATACTTCTGATGGTAGCTGAAAGAATATCGTCTCACAAGAGATAGTAGACAAGCTGAATTTGAAGACCGAAATCCATCATGAGCCGTACAAGATAGCATTTTTTAAAAAGGGGAAAACGATAACAGTCTCTAACGTTGTTTAGTTTCTTTATAAAAATAGCATATGGATTGATGTAGTTCCTATGCGTACATGTCACCTGTTGTTGGATAGGCCATGGCAAAATGATAAGCATACTATCACCTGTTGTTGGATAGGCCATGGCAATATGATAAGCATACTATCCATGATGGGCCTTACACCTTTTTCTGTAAGGGTGTGAGAGTGATCTTATGTCCATCAAAGAAGGAAAGAACACCTATGTCTCATGGCTGAATTTTTTGAAAAAGTGAATAAAAGTGGTGTAGTTTATATGTTGGTAACAAAAGAAGTTGAATCTAGTTCAATTCCACCTCAATTAGACCCTAGTGAAAAAATATGCTGATGTGTCCCACAATAACTCCCGGATGGATTACCTCCCATGAGACAAATACAAATATAGACCTCATCCCAGGATCTAATTTACTGAACAAGGCAGCTTACCATATGAGTCCAAAAGAGCATTTAGAACATGAGATGCTACAGAGGCAAGTTACTGGATTGTTACAAAAGGGGTTGATTTGAGAAAGCATGAACCCATGTGTTATCCCAACGTTGTTGACTCCTAAAAAGGATGGTTCAAGGAAAATGTGTATTGATAGTCGAGCTATAAATAAAATTACAATCAAATATCGATTTCTCAAACCTTAACTAGATGATATGCTAGACATGTTAGTCCAAAGGTGGTTTCAAAGATTAACTTGCAGAGTGGCTATCATCAAATTCACATACTACCTAGAGACGAGTGGGAGACATCCCTTAAAACATGTGAAGGATTGTATGAGTAGCTAGTTATGCCATTCAGGTTGATAAATGAACTCAGTACTTTTAATTAGCATCTATCAAGTGCTTAGACCATTTATTGGGAAGTTTATAGTCGGGTATTCCGACGACATACTTATTTACAATCCTAGCAAGCGAAAACACATTGATTACCGTAGGCAAGTGTTATGTTTGTTGTGACATGAAAAGCTACAAGTAAACTTAAAGAAGTACGATTTCTTGAAAGACAGCTTGGAATTCTTGGGGCATGTCGTATCATCCGAGTCAACTAGAAAAATGTAGAAACATTCCACAGTTGACCTACACCAAGGAGCATACATGATGTACTTAGTTTTCATGAATTGGGCGACTTTTATAGGCAGTTTATCCGAAATTTCAGTAACAGTACATTACCAATTACATATTGTTCGAAAGGTGGGACATTCCAATGGAAACCAAAAGCATAAGTGCACAATTGGTGAAGCAAAAGATAATGGAAGCTCCAGTTCTTAGTTTACCCGACCGTTACAAGATCTTTAAGGTAGATTGTGATGCATCACACATGGTAATAGGTACTTTTGAGTCGAGAAGGATGGCCCGTGGCATTTTTTAGTGAGAAGCTGAATGATACACAACAGCGTTACTCTACTTGTAATGTGAGGTTTTATGCATTTATTCAAGCATTTTGTCACTGGAGGCATTTTCTTATTCAGCAAGAATTCATGAGTTTGTTTAATCATAAAGCACAAAAACACGTCGATAGGAAGCACAAGTTAAATTGAAGGCATGCAAGTTGGATTAAATATTTACAGGAGTTTACCTTTGTTCTTCTTCATAAAGCTGAGAGTCAGAATAGGGTTGTTGATTGATGCTCTTAGTAGAAGGACGATTCTATTGGGTACTCTAGAAGCTCAAGTAATTGGATCTGAACTAATGAAGGAATTATATGAAAACAATGAAGACTGCGCCAAAATTTGGGCATAGTGCAAGAACAGAAAATCTAGTGATTTTGTGTTGCATAATGGCTTCTTGTTTCAGAATAACCAATTATGTGCACCTGTTATTTCTTTGTGAGAAGATCATAGGGGAGTTATATGGTGATGGTCTTGGCAAACACTTCGGTCATGATATGACTTTGGTGTCGTGGAAGGGAAATACTATTGGCCAAAGTTGTGTCTTGATGTTGTACGACATGTTGAGAGGTATCGTATTTGCCAAGTTTCCAAAATACACTTGCAGAACATGGTTTGTATACTCCTTTACCTATATCTATAACTCTGGGGGAGGATGTCAATATAGACATTGTGTTGGGACTTCCGTAGACTCAACAAAATACAGATTCTATATTTGTTGTGGTGAACAAGTTCTCAAAGATGGCATATTATATTTCATGCAGGGAGACCCTTGGTCCCTCACATGTTGCTGATTTTAAAGATATTGTAAAATTTTATGGTGTACTAAAGACAATTACTTCAGATCAGTACACTAAATTTCACAGCCACTTTTGGAGGAAGATGGATACTTGCAGTAAAACAACGGCTATCATCCTCGGACCGATATTCAAACAGATGTTGTCAATCTGAACCTTGAGAACTTATTGAGAAGTATTGTGGGCAGCAAGAAGTGACAATGGGATCGACTTTATCGCATGTGGAGTTTGCCTACAATAGTTCCAAAAATCAATCTACTATAAAAAATTCATTCGAGATTGCCTATGTCAGAGTCCTAATCATCCCCTAGATTTGGCCTTTGCCAATCTCCGGGAAAGTTAGTCATGAAGCAAAAGCAATGGTTGAGAATATACGTAAGATACATGAATAAGTGTGGCAAAAACTGGAAGAAAACAATGTGACGTACAAGAAGGCAACTAATAAAGATCGACGATGTAAAGAATTCAACATAGGGAATCTCGTGATGGTCCACTCGCTAAAGGAAATATTTACGGTGGGAAGCTACAACAAACTCAATAACTAGAAAGCCTGACCATTCAAGGTGTTGACGAAGATCAGGAGCAATGCATATTAGATCGAGTGCCAGCAGAGATGGAGACCTCTAATATTTTCAATGTGGCTGATTTGTATATGTACAATGCCAAAGATGACGGATCAAACTCGAGGACAAGTTTTGTCCAACCCAGGGGTACTAATGCAGCTGCAATATGAAAAAATAAAAAAAAGTTCGACAGAACCAGCTATTTAAGAGCTATATCTCAGTAAAGAGTGGTTCAATGGGGCCAAAACTTCAATGGGACTACATGTTAGAAAGGATGGGCTTTGGGATAAGATGGAGAAAATGGATAGAGAAGTGCATCTCAACGACTTCTTATGCATCTCAACGACTTCTTACTCGGTCTTAGTCAATGGGACTCTAGCTGGTTACTTTCGTAGCTCCAAGGGATTAAGGCAAGGAGACCCGTTGTCTCCGTATCTTTTTATAGTTATTGCGCAGGCATTGGGCAAAATGATTAACAGAGCGGTAGATATTGGTAAGCTAGAAGGATTTGCGACTGGCACAGGCACTGAGAAAATCTCTCACCTTCAATTCGCGAATGACACCTTAATATTCGTTGGAGATTCCACGACCCAGCTTCAGTTCTTGAGGGGGCTACTAGTCTGGTTTGAGGCAATCACGGGCCTAAGGGTTAATCTGGACAAGAGCACGATATACAGGGTGGGTGAGGTCAATAATATGGGAGAGTTGGCGACTATTTTGGGATGTGGAGAGGGTAGTCTGCCCACTTCCTACCTTGGTCTAACCCTGGGGAATAATTATAGATCTAAAGCCATTTGGGACCCAGTCAAGGAGAGATTTGGGAGTAAACTGGCTTTGTGGAAGACTAAGTATATTTCTAAAGGGGGTAAAATGGTTCTCATCAAACACTGCTTGTCCAGCTTGCCTTTATACGTCATGCCGTTGTTTACTATTCCGAAAGATATCGTGAAAGCTCTTGAGAAGATTATGAGGGACTTCCTTTGGCATGACAGAGATAGGCCAGGAAAGTACCATCTGGTTAAGTGGAAATTTGTTTGTTGTTCTAAGGAGCATGGCGGATTAGGTATCAGAAGTCTATTTGTCATGAATGTTGTGTTACTGGGAAAATGGTTGTGGAGGTTTAAGGAGGAAGAGACCAGCTTATGGAGGAGGGCTATGGTCGGTAAATATGGGGTGTCTGAGTTTAGTAGGGATGGTCGTATTGTCATTTCTTCGTACGGGTGTAGTGTTTGGAAGGGAGTTATGAACCTGCATGAGAAGTTCTTGGAGGGAGTATCCTACAAGGTAGGAACCGGAGAAAGAATCAGATTTTGGGAGGATATACGGTGTGGTGACATTCCTCTCACGGATGAATTCCCTGAGCTTTACTCCACCTCAGACGAGAACTACTCTGTGTTATAATGTTGGGCACGGGAAGGAGAGAATTCGGCATGGAATATAGGCCTCGGGAGATGCTTAAATGATTGGGAGATCGATTCAATATCCAGACTTCTGATGCAAGTTCAAGAGGGTCGCCTTTCTTCCTCAGTGCCAGATAGGTGGCTTTGGAGGTGGTCCAAAGAAGGTAGATTTTCAGTCAGCTCCTTGTACAAGTCTCTTCTCCCAAATTGTGAAGTTAGTTTCCCGGCTCCCTTTGTCTGGGGTTCAAAGGTGCCATCCAAGGTGGCTTTCTTTTACTGGTTGGCAGTTCTGGATAAAATTCTTACAGTGGACCACTTGATTGCCCGCAAGATTATCATTGTGGACTTCTGCACTATGTGCAAGCAAAGCGAAGAATCGGTTGATCATCTTTTACTTCATTGTGATGTGGCTAGAGCAGTATGGTAAGCTTTTTTGGCAGAGTGCAGTATAGCTTGGGTATTTCCCCTCTCCTTGATGCAACTCACCTCTAGTTGGATTACTCCAAATTTCTCCCCTAGAGGTCGTATTATTTGGCGCATGCTTCAATTTGCGATCTATTGGGGTTTGTGGAAGGAATGCAATCTAAGGGTATTCGAAGGAAGGGAGGCTTCAGAGGAGAACATCATTCTTAGCATTAAGGGCCTGCTGTATTTCTGGTCCAAATAGTTTCGTGAATGCCGGGGTTTATTCTTCGAGGACTTTGTAGTCCGTTGGGATTTGATTTGAAGTAGAGATATAACCTAGTATTTTCCTCCTTTTGTTTTTGCTTCTGTTTTTGCCTTTATGCAGGTCTCCTCGACTTCTTAGGCTCTCCTATATCTTTCCTTCCTCTCTTTTACAAAGGCACTTGTCAAAATAAAAAAACTTCAGCTATTGCAAGTGCACGTGTGGAAGAACAAAACCGTAAAAGGGCTTCACAAAAGAAAAAGAAGAGAACTAGGAAATATGGGACTGAAGTGTGCTTTGTTTTTTAACTGTTAAACCCAGAACACGGAGTATCTGTTACAGCAAACTTAGTTTCTAATTTTTGTGGTTTTTAGGGTTCCTAAATTGATGGTTGAGATTAGTTTTAGAAGGGTTAATAGAGCATAAACGGTTCTGATTTGTTTGGGTTGATTATTATTCGATTTTTAGTAAGTCCTAGTTATAATAGAAGTCTTACTTAGAAAGTCCGATTTCTATCTAGTGAGTGTTAATAAATTATGTCAAAAGAGCTTTCATAGGAGTAGGTTATTTAACAAGTGTTTTTTGTCTAGAAGGTTGAAGAAGAGAGAAACTCTATATAAAGGTTCTGTAAAAAGTGTTTTAATTGGATTTCTAAGTTCTAAAATAGAACGAATTGTTCTCTTATTTTCTCTTATAGCATAGTTTGCTTAAGCGCTAAACTTGAGATTTATAATTGTCTACTTGCACTATTCCTCTTTTTATTAGAATCTTTCCTTGTTGTCGGTTAGAGTTAATTTCAAAACCCTAGATTACATAAGGAATTGGCTACATCATTGGTTTCCATAAGAGTATGAGAGAAGATTACAGCTCAACTCACCCTCTAGTAACTCCCTAAATATGCTCCAAAAGGTTCTCCAATCTCCATGGCTCAGCCCCTTCACTCTTCAACCAATGGATTGTATTGGCTGAATCTCCTCTCCACTTACAACGGGCCCGAGAAATTAACTCTAAAAATACTAAGAACTTGAAGAGGCAATCAAACCTCCTTCATAAGCTCACTAGTTGAGACAATAGCACTTATCAACTTGTCTTAATAGGTAAATTTAGAGAGCCTAGTCTCTTATTGGTTGAATCAGCTTCAAATCATCATTCCAAAACAACTAATAAAAGATTCCAAGGCCACCCCATGTTAAACTACAACCTAGATAAGTAGGTTTCTGCATCAACACAACCTAACTTTTGACTTCACTAGAACCATAACATAAGGATCAAGGCTTTGTGACATCATCTTCTTCAATGGGTACTATTATATGACTTGCTAATTCCATCTTTGTAAGCACAGAGGAGGGAGTTCAATGCTTCATGGAATAATATTTTCTTAAAAAAAAAATTTGATAAGTAAAAGCTTTATTGGGGGCCAAAGACAAAAAAGACAAAAAGCCTTAGCAAAAGAGGTCGAGGTGACCTACAAAGGCCAAGGCAAAACAAGATACAAGCAAAAAAAAACCCATTAGCGGTCATCCCGATTACATAAAAGATCCCAACGGAAAACAAAATCTTCAAAAAATAGACCCTTGCACTCCAGAAGCATCTTAGACAAAAGAAACATCAACCCCTTGATGTTTAGAATGAAGGTATTCAAGTCCGCTTGCTTATCTTCAAAGATCCTCTGATTTCTCTCCCTCCATAAGCCCCAAATAATCGCTAGAGGGAGCATTCTCCATAAAAGCTTGCCTCTAGACGAAAAGGCTTTCGATTTCCAGCAAAGGAAGAGGGACATAAGGGAGACCGGCATAACCCCACACATCCCAAAATCTGAGAGAAAAGAGCTCCAAACCTCCCTAACCACGTCACAATGGAGAAGGAGGTGATCCACAGATTCCCCACTGTTTTTACACATCTAACAATAGTCGATCATGATGAAACCTCTAGACTTCAGATGATTGAAAATTAAAATCTTATCTAAAGTTGCCTCCCAAGCGAAGAAAGCCACTTTAGATGGGATCTTGGATTTCCATATCAATGAAAACGGAAAAGGAGAGCCCTCTGAGCTTTGTAACATCTCGTAAAAGATCGAACCGAGAACAACCCGCTTTTGGTCCATATCCAAACCCTTCTATCTTA
The DNA here is from genome assembly GCA_035048495.1 of Euptelea pleiosperma. Classification (NCBI taxonomy): domain Eukaryota; kingdom Viridiplantae; phylum Streptophyta; class Magnoliopsida; order Ranunculales; family Eupteleaceae; genus Euptelea; species Euptelea pleiosperma. The sequence goes on along the minus strand of CM068550.1, from coordinate 17,073,236 downwards.
GACCGTAGGCCGAAGGTGAATATCCTATAACCTGGAAATCGACCTAGATAAAGGTTCAATTTCCCAATCATTTAGATGCCTCCTGAAGCCCAAATTCCACCCGTCATCCTCACCTTCATAATGAAAACAATCCTGAACAAACCAAAATTTCCTATCAGAAATAGAGTAAAGCTCCGAAAAATCCACATTAAAGGGATTGCCTCCACACCAAATATCCTCCCAAAATTCGATCATGCTTCCAAACCCTGCCTCGAACTGAATCCCTCTGCTAAAATCCTCGAAAGCCTTTAAAATCCCTCTCCACACACTGCACCCATACGAACTTCTGACCACATGACTCTCCCAACCAAGAGCAGAAGCCCCATACTTGCCGACTGTGACCTTTCTCCATAGGCTAGTGATTTCTACTCCGAACCTCCATAGCCATTTGCCCAAAGGAGCAATATTCCTAGCTTTGAGGTGTTTAATCCCCAGGTCCCCTTTAGCCTTGGCCGTACAAACCCTATTCCAATCCACCAAGTGAATCTTATGCTCCTCCCTACATCCAGTCCACAGGAAGTCCATCATAATCTTATACAGGATAATCAACACACTCCTCGACATAAAGAACTTGGACATATAATAAATGGGTAAGCTCGAAAGAGAGCTGTTAATCAACACCAATTTGCCTCCTTTTGAAAGATATATGGTCTTCTACATAGCTAGTCTCTTCCCAAAAGCTTTCAATCACAGGCTCCCATAAACTCTTGGATCTATAAGCCGCCCTGAGGGGAAGACCCAAGTAAGTAGACGGAAAGCTATTAGTACGACAGTTCAAGATATTGGCCAATTCCAGTATGTTCGCAACCTCTCCCACTCCAAACAGTTTGCTCTTGCAATAATTCACCCGAAGTCCTAAGACAACTTCAAAGCAGCTTAGGAGGCCTCTAAGAACTCTAACTTGAGATGCATCTGGGCCAAGGAAGATAAGAGTGTCATCAGCAAATTGGAGGTGGGAAATGGCAAGGGTCCCAGATGCCACTCCAAACCCCTCCAATTCTCTTAAATCCCCAGCTCTAGAGATCATTCTCCCTAAAGCCTCCACCACCACAATAAACAAGAATAGGGATAAAGGGTCTCCTTGACGCAACCCTCCAGAACTCTTAAAATACCCTACTAGAGAGCCATTGACCAAGATAGAGAAAGATGCCGATGAGACACATTTACCAATCCACCTCCATTTCATACCAAAGCCTATTCGGCCAAGCATGTAGTCAAGAAATCCTCGATTAACATAGTCATAGGCCTTCTGCATGTCAATCTTACAAACGATCCCTAGCTTCCCGGATTTGATTCTTGAATCAATACACTCATTAGCTATAAGGACCCCATCAAGAATTTGTCTCCCACACACAAAAGCTCCTTAGTTGAGCGAGATCACCGAAGACATCACCTCTCTAAATCTCAAGGCCAACACATTGGCTATAATCTTATACACACTACCAACCAAGCTAATTGGTCAGTAATCCGAAATGTCCTCAGCGCCTAAGATTTCGGAACCATGGCAATAAAAGTACTGTTGGAGAGATAATCCAAAAAGCCTTCCTCCTGAAATTCTTCCCCCCCACTTATAAAATCCGCACCAATGATCTCCCAACAATGCTTACTATACGGAACCCATCGGGGCCTGGAGCCTTGCCGTTAGCCAAACCAGAAAGAGCGGTCACCACCTCATCCTCCTCAATGGGTCTCTCCAGCCTCTCACAGTCTGTCGCGTTGATCCGATCAAACTGGATCCCCTCCAGAGTAGGTCTAAAGGAAGCCGTCTCAGCATACAAGTCTAAATAGAAACTGACCACCCCATCTCAGATGCTATCTTCAATCCTCCTTCATTTCTCCCCTTATCTTAAGCCGAGAAACATGGTTCCTTCTTCTATTCGCATTAGCCACCTTATGGAAGAACTTAGTGTTATTATCTCCTTCCTTCAACCATTTGATCCTGGATTTTTGTTTCCAGCTGATTTTTCCATCTTCACCAAATGTTGGAATTCAGCCTTTAAATTAATCCTCTCCGTCTCTTCTTCCAGAGACAGATTGACCTCTTCCTCCTTATCAAGCAATTCGATCTTATGAAGTACCAAACTCTTCCTCTGATCAATGCGGCCAACCTCCTCCCGGTTCCAAACCTTAATCTTTTCTTTTAGCGCTTTCAGCTTGCTTCGAAAAAAGACCCCCGCCTTGCCATCAAAGGCAAAGGACTTCCACCACTCCTCCACCTTAGTCTTCCACCACTCCTCCACCTTAGTCTTAAACTGATGGCAGTTCAGCCACATGTTTTCAAATCTAAAATGCGAAGGTCTAGATCTGAAACCCCCACAATCTAGACCAAGAGGGTATGATCTGAAGCATGCCTGGGGATCGCTACCAAGGAGACTCCAAGAAAGTGATCTTCCCAGCTAGTGGAGACTAAGAACCTATCCAACCTACACAAGGTGGGAGAGACTTGGTTATTAGACCAAGAAAATTTGGCTCCTCCCATAGGAAGTTCGATAAGGAGGTTCATGTTGATGAAGACACACATTTTCTTTTCATGCGGATAGCGAACGACGTTGAAGTCTCCTCCGATGCACCATGGGTCATCCCAAAGACCTGCAATATCCTCCAACTCATCCCAAAACTGTTGTCTACCACTGTTGTCATAAGGACCATAAACACCTGTCAGAACCAAAGAAAGTTGCTTCCCCACACATCTACATCTTATGGAAACAGAGAAGGTTCCAATAACAACGTCTTCCACCTCAAGAAACTTCCGGTCCCAGATGATGACTATTCCCCCAGAGGTCCCTAATGCCAACAGGTCTTGCCAACCATAATCCCCAAAGCCACAAAACTCCTTAATAAGTGATGGATCTGCTCTTGAGTTGGTATTTTGGTCCATATGATATAAGAGGCAAAATCATATAGAAAACTTTATCATATGCAAATGTCAAGGACTAGCATTTTTTTTTAGATACACTTCGCCCTCCATTGGAGATGTGCAATGCTATCTGAAAGAATTGGGCAGAATGGTTTCTAGTTTGTGAAGGAATTCCAGGGAGTATCACTAACGAAACTAATGGAAAATTGGCATCAAATTTGGTATAGCGTGACTGTAAAGAAGAAAATGTCCCCATCCTAGAAGAAATCAAATATGGGCAGGAGTTCAACTTCGACAGTAGCACATTAGGATCTCCCGAATTGGTAGGAATAGATGATGTCTTCCATAATGTGTAGAGGGGATTTTATTAAATCATTTTCAGTCTCAATTGGAATGGTGAATTCAAATGAAATAAATAAATCAAGATTCATTCAAGGTTTAAAAATCTTTAAAAGATAATTTTGAAGGTCCCCAAGTGGTCAGAAGAGATTCACTAAATGCCGTAAAGCGGGTAGGTGAGAATGATTTCTATCCTTGGTGACTTGCAAATTTGATCAACCACATTATAGAATTGGTAGAGGATGGATAAACATCTCACACACTCATCGGAGAGCTAATGGTGTTGCATACTCTCTTCCTCTGCGTGGCGGATACAGAAATTTTAACATATATTGGGAATTCTCTTCCCTAACCTCTTGTAATTATTTCTCATTATCAATACGAATTTTATTGTAAATTATGGAGAAAAAAAAAAGGACATGTCCATACAATCTATTCAAATTGTTAATTAGTGATACCATGTTATCAATAGAGGAATGCCGATGCCCAACAGATGTGTTATGTGCAAGTCTGAAGCGGAATCGGTTGACCACTTGTTTATCCATTGCAAGTTCCCGTCCGATATTTGGCAGGCGTTCTTTACTCTTTTCGGTATACCCTTCATTGTTCCTCTGCATGTGAGAGGCTTCTACCATGGGGTAGCTTCTGACTCTTTCTCTGAGAAAGGGTGCCTTTTGTGGAGATTCCTTCCATTTGCTATCTTATGGGTGATTTGGAAGGAAAGAAACCGAAGGATTTTCATGGGGATAGAGGAAATCTCTCAAAAGGTGATTCTGCACATGAAAGCCTCATTGTTTCTGTGGTCTTCTATATCTCCTCTTTTTAGAGGATGCTTTTTTGAGTCCTTTGTATATAGATGGAACGAATTACTTGGGGAACTTCCTCCCTGGTTGAGGAGGTAGTTTTGCCTTTTCTTTTGTTTTTGGGGTCTTTCCCTTGTTAATGAAATATACACACTTGTCACAAAAAAAATTGTTAAAAGATATAAATTTTCTACTACTTAAGTTCAAATTGAGTGTACAATACAGGAAAAATGTATCCAAATAATGCTAATATAATTTTTCAGATAAGGATACGGAAAAAGGTATCCAACTAAAGCTAATATAATTTTCAAATAAGGATACGGATTTGGACACGGGTATGGGTACGGGAAATGAGTCTTCATTTCCTAAAATCCAACACACGTATATATGCCCGGTAAACACAAAACGCTTCTTCTACTAAAAACAGAGAAAAAAAAAACTAGAGAGATCTCTGAGACTTACTCTGTTCCGCTCTCCCTCGGGCAAATATTTAGCCAAAATCTCCCTCATGTACTGAACCTTAACGTCTCGCGAGACAGTCAGCATGCTCGGCGGTAGGTATCGCTCGAGAGAGCTGAAAACAGAGGGATTGAACTCCAATTGCAGATCTTCGTAGCTTTCCGGCTTGTGGTCAGTGTTCGGATTCAACCTAAGCCTCTGATTGGAGTACAACGGACGGCTCGATGTGACGACACCGTTGCCGTTACCATTAAGATTACCAGTCTGAGATTCTTCTCGTCGATCCACGGAGCCCTCAAAGGACATAATTAAATAGAGAATTTGCAGAGAGACCGAACCAATAGGAGCTAGTTAAGGGTAATGGCGAATTCGCAGAGCATTTCTAGAGAATTTATCGAAATTAGGGTTTTGAGAATTCGGGAATGAGAGAGAGAGAGTGTGTGTGTGTGTGTGTGTGTGTGAGAGAGGTGGACGTGAACAGTTTCTATTGCAGTTAGGGTTTGGGAAACAGGGAAGCTTAGTAGTCACTTCTTAGTTTAAGAAACGGCCGTTATAACGAAAATAACGGCTGTAAGAACGGATTCCGACCTCTCCCCTAAAAAGCTCAGAAAATAACGGCCGCTGTTACAACAAAAATAATGACCATTATTTCTGGAAAAAATTGTTAGAAACGTCCATTATTTTCCGTTATAAATTTTATTGAAATTTTGAATTTTAGCGTCATTTGTTTGTTATTTTCCTTTTTTCTGTTTTTGCACCATGCGTTACAATCTGTTATAACGAAAAAACGGTAACACCCCCAGTCAGGTGTACCGTTATAACAGCCCTTTTAAAACCCTGGTTAAAAATTTAATTATTTTTTTACATACCAACGACAAGGGAAGGTTCGAGAAATGCTCCGTGATATGGAATAAAATTATCCGGATAGCCGTAAGGTCAAAGAAAGGACGGAAAAACAAAAACAATATGTAACTCATAAGGCTGTTTTGAAAATATTAGTTATTAGGGATTGAAAGAGGACAATGCTAAAGGTGGAAAATGCAACTGGGTTTGAAAGAATTTACAAAATTAAGAAGCGTCAACAATTGAGTTGGTCGAGCGGAGGCTTGTGAGGTTGTACCCACAGACCTAGGATCGAGTCTTTGGGGATAATTCCCAAAGACTTGGGTTCGATCCCATTCTTACCTTAGGGCGGGTTAGGGGGGAATAATAAATATTTACCTATAAAAAAAAAAATTGCATAATATATATATATATATATATATATATACAGACCCGGTCCGCACAAGTACATAAATGTAAAGGTGTAGTTGGACTAAATGGATCGACGTCCTCCATTTCTTCTAAATCTTGATTGGATTCCGGAACCCTCTCATTAGCATTGTAATACTTTTGAGAGTGGTGATGATTTTTGTTTCATAAAGATAGAAATCAAACCTTGAGATATACCTTTCTATTGTCTTAGCTACAGTACTAAATTATTCTTCTTTTTTCGCTAGGCAAATGTTCATTAATAAGCATAAACATCAGAGTACATGTCCTCATCCTCTACTTATTAAACTAAAAATGGAGGGTAATAATACATCCAACAAAAAGCTACTAGACATTCTATATGCCAATCATGCAAATGCATGAGTAGGTTTGTTCCATTTCTTTGTTCACGTGTACAAACAAAATTATCAAAAAACTTCGCAGCTTCTAAGCAATCTATTAATACTTATTGAAGCACCCAGAAACCTTCCTCCACTCGTTTGATCAACATCTAAGCTATAGTCTTTGCATCACCTTCTACTTTCAACTACTTGATTCAAAATTCTTTCTGTTAGGAGAGAACTCTATCTCTTCGGTGCGCACGAGACTGTCATTGAGACTCCTCACGTAGAACTCATTGAGGTTATACAATTGAGAGAAATATTTCCCAACAAAAGGTTATATGGTTTAAGATTTTAGATAAAATTAAGACTCTAGCAAGTACTTAGAATTAGATGAAAATAAATTAGTTTCTTTTGTTATAAAAGGGCTCATACGTATAGGGGTGTCAACGGGTCGGTTCCGGTTTGGTTCTTAAGGTGACCAGAACCAGAACAATTGGTTCCGGTTCTTATCGATTCGGTTCCTTAACAGTTTCAGTTCTCAAAGTGATGGATCCGGAATCGGAACTGATTATGTATTTATGTCAGTTTCGGTTCTGGGTATATTGGGCCAAATCTTGAGAATATGAGAATTTTTACACTATATTTATTTATTGGTATCAGTTTTTATCGGTTCGGTTCTGGTTCTTATCGGTTTCAGTTCCATATTAGGCTACCCAGAATCGGAACCGTTATTGCCGGTTTGGTTCCGGTTTCGGTTACTTTTTAATCGGTTCGCAAAAATGTGGAACCAGAACCGAAGTTTTCAGTTCTGGTTCTGATTTGGTTCCTGTTAAACGGGTAAAATTGACACCCCTACATACGTAGGAGCACATTTTACATTAATAGAAACTTTGTGTAAGAGTTGTGAGGAATAGAGAAAAGAAAAAAAAATTGAGTTTTTTATTAAATACATTTTTTTGTGTCACGTACCTCTTGTACTTGTGATTATGTCACACCCCATATTTTTTTCTAAACTCGGATTGGTATGGACCTTAGTGTAAGCCTATGTTGATCTTCAGATTGAAGCCTATTAGGGTTGTGGATCAGAGTTTTAAGTTAATAATAAATTTTTAATTTATTTTTTGGTGTTAGTAGAATTCACATTGGATGATTATTATATATTATCCTCTTATCTACATCGTTGGTTCCATTTGCAATTATACAATTCTTTGAGAGGGGTTACAAATAATCTCATAATTTATTTTAAATTCTTATAAAATTAAGCCAATTGTTATTAAACCCTGAAGCCCAAAATGTAAGGTATGATTCGAGGTAGGAGTGAGTCCGACCAAATTATTAGAGATTAGGGTTTTAGATGCATGTTGGGACCCATCCTCAACCTCAAAAATTACTGAGAACTATAGTAATAATTTTTTTAAAAAAACCTAAGTGCATGTGAGGGGAGCATGTGGTATAAGACCACTTGGTCTTTTGGTAATTATATGTAATTAAGGTTTATGAAGTAGATCTTTAAGTAAGTTAAAGAATATGATACGTTTGTTGAATTAGTGGTTGAAAATTTTATATTTAAGGGCAGAGTGGTAATTTTATAGGAGTATTTTGGTAATTTTATAACATATGAGTAAGATAATAATTTTAACTTAGTAACTTCATAAGATATTGACATCAAATTATATTTTGAGACACTACGTAAATTTACGCAAAAGGAAATTTGAGCTAGGAAGGTAAATGAACAATAACATAATCTAAAATTAATTATATTAATTATTTTGTAATTAATGTTTGTCAAAATCATACGGGTTATAGTGAACTAAAAAAATGAATAACTTTGAAAAGCTATTTAGGGTGGGGTGGACCCCACCACTAGACAAAATTGTTGGAGGCATAATTAAGAAAAGATATCGTTTGAAATTAGCACCAAAAGAAGATAAACAATAGAACTAATTAATACTTATATACCTAGGATAATTGAATAGCAACACAAAAAAGGTTAAATAATAAAATTAATTAATACATATATACATAAAATAATTTGGTAAGAAAAAGGAACTTAATGTGAGACTTTTTAGTAACCAATTAAGCTCATAAAAGGGGAGAGAGAGATTCTGTCACACACAAACCTAGGATCAAAAACCGAACCCGTTATCCATAAGTCATCTGACTCGCGATTCGTGGGTCGATTGTTCTTCCCAATGTCAAGGCATAAGAATTAAAATGTATAAAGGGTCAAAAAAGTATCCACAAGTCCAAAAATCAAAAATAAATTAATTAAACAAAGATAATCAACCTTAGGTTAACTTAGGTCAAAGTATGGTCATAGCAACTTTGCTACAAATCAAAATAGGGTGATTCAAATTGCTATAAAAAACAAATTGATTAAAGTTTAATTGTAAAAAATATATGAAAGCTTACAAAGTAAAAGTCTATTATAGATATTCATAACACTTTTTCAAAAATAAAAATCTTTAAAATAATATAAAAAAGAAATAGAATCATGAAAAATATCAATAAAACATTTTAAAAAAATGAAAAATCATTTTGAGGTAGACAAGTTAGAAAATATATTTGCCATAATTTTTCATATTTTTTGGAAAGAAAAATGAAGTGTAAAGCTGTGCAGATAATGAAATAATGGGTTTTCAAGATTTTTCTAGGTACAAAAACTAAAACCAATTTGCACATAGTACGATAAAATTTCTTAAAATGAAAGTCGAATATATAACCAATCAAGAAAAAATAGATATTTCTAGAAACTAAATTTAAAAATGTTTAACTTATATTACAAAAAGGTTTGATCTATTCTAAGTGTTATTACTTTCTATTTTAGTCTCATGGCAAATAATACAATTAGTCGAGTTGTGGAAGCAATAAGTTTTGACTTTTGAAAAAATAGTTAGAAGTGGTCTAAAATCTTAGAAAAAAATCATAGAAACAACTAATGTTAGTTTTGAAACGAAAGCTTTAGAATAACCAAAAATAATATTTTAGTCAAAATACATTGTCATTTTCTCGAGACTGGTAAGAAAAATCCAAAAATAAAAACATGCGCACATAAATCTAAAAATTCATATACATATAAAATTCTAAAATTTAAACCTTAACAATATTATCCATACATAAAAATCAACAAAATACACTTAAAATTAAATAATTAAAATATTACACGGTATATAGAAATTAAAGACGTAAAGTAATAAAAATAATATTCTCCTCCAATCTCCTCTAAATCTCTTTCGTATCTCATTATGATAATAAATCTAAAATAGTCAAGAGTAACCCACAAGCTTAGTAGAGACACATTACACATCCATATGTATGTGGGTTGTATCGATAAAACAATAACATTTAAAACCAAAAGTAGAAACAATAGAGCGAAAAATCAAAATTATAAATATACGATAAGGTCAAATAAAAAGTAACAAATCAATAATCAACTTGAAGCATATAATAGAAATACTTCATGGCTTTCTTTATGCAACAATGGGCTAAGCTATCAATCAGCACATGGTACCAAAGAGGTTGGGGTCTTTCATTACTGAGCTCTTGCTTTTTTAGGTTTTACCCAACTCTAAGCACATGATAAGGACCAAAATCCTAACTGTGTGTACATGCAACTGAACCATCAAACGACTCCAACAAGCCCCTAAACTCATTCGTGGTAAGTACACAATAGAAAAAATCCAACAAAATGAGTTAAGTAAAACATGCACAAAACAAATGAAACCATGCATGCTTCGATTTAATAAAATACACTAGTAACATATGCATACCAAAGAAACAATTTTCAATGGTAACATACATAGAAAAATTAATATTTAAATATGTGAAGCATCATGATAACATAGTAAAAACTAGAGTAACATGCTTACAAAAATATTAAAAACATGAAAGAATATACAACATGAATATAAAAAGTGTTGGACATCCATCTTCATTTGAGGTGAGACCCACCCCTTTTGTCTTCATTCAAAATAGTGTGTTTCATCACGTTTCTATGTAAACTTCGACTTACACACTTCAAAAAAAATTTGAAGGATTGTATGAGAGGAAGACTACAAGGAACAAAACTTTCTTGATTACGAAGCTTGTAAATTTGAAGTACAAAGAAGGCACATCAATTGCAGAACACTTAAATAAAGTGCAAAGCATCGTGAACCATCTCTCATCCATGAAGATAGTATTAGATAATGAGTTACAAGCCTTATTGCTACTTAGTTCAATGCCAGAAAGTTGAGAGACTTTAGTTGTATTCTTAAATAACTTTACTCCAAATGGTGTCATGACAATGAACCTAGTAACAAGCAGTTTGTTAAATGAAGAAACAAGAAGAAATTCTTCAGGTTCTTCTCAATTAGAGGCACTTGTCACAAAAAAATGGAGGAAAGTAAAAGTCAAAAACCTTACAATAGTGAAAAGTCAAGAGGTAAGTCTAAACCAAGAAAGGATGTTAAATATTATAATTGTGGTAAAATGGAACACTACAAAAATGAATGTCGAAAACTCAAGAAATGCAAAAAATAAAGAAAAAAATGATGAAAGATATGATAAGGAAGTTACAAATGTTGCTTCTGATAAGGATATCATATTGCTCTCCAACTGTAAAGATGTTTGCTTAAATGCTATGTGTAAGGATACAGATTTGGTGGTTGACACAGGTTCTTCTTATCATGATATACCTCACAGGGAGTTGTTCAGTTCTTATAGATCAGGTGACCTTGGCGTTGTAAGAATGGAGAATAATGGTGTTTCCAAAATTGTAGGAATGGGCGATGTAAGTTGAGATTGATATTGGCTGCATATTAGTTCTCAAAGATGTAAGGGATGTACAAAATCTCTGTTTGAATCTAATTTCTACAGGAAAGTTAATGAGGAAGGGTACAATAATTAATTTGACAGTGGACAGTGGAAGCTTACCAAGAGCTCTCTTGTGGTGGCAAGAGGAAAGAGATGTTGTACATTATACAAAACATGGGCTAAATTATGCAAGGGTGAGATGAATGCAGTTGAGAAAGAATCATCCACTGACTTATAGCACATGCGACTCGGTCACATTAACGAGAAGGGACTTCAAATCCTCGCCAAAAAGTAAGTCTTGCATAACATGAAAGGTACGCCTTTAAATAGTTGCACTCATTTTTTAGTTGGTAACCAACATATAGTATCATTTCATAGAAACTTTCCTAAAAGAAAATCAATGTTTTAGAATTTGTTTACTCTGATGTGTGTGTGCCTATAAAAGTTAGAACACTTGGTGGTGCTTTGTATTTTGTTACTTTTATAAGTGATGCATCCAGAAAAGTGTAGGCATATACTTTGAAAACCACAAATCAGGTGTCTGATGTGTTCAAGTCTTTCCATAGCATAGTGGAAAGAGAAACATGTAAGCCTTTGAAATGTGTTCGAAAGATAATGGGGGTGAGTATACTGGGCAGTTTGAAGACTATTGCAAAAGCCATGGTATTCGGCATAAGTAGATAGTTCCTAAAACTCCACAACACAATGGTGTAACATAAAGGATGAACCGCACTATTGTAGAAAGAATTATATGTATGCTCTCACATGTAAGATTGTCAAGAAGCTTGTGGGGGGAGGCAATGCGCACTACATGTTATTTGATAGATTTATCTCCTTCAGGACCTTTGAATGAAGAAGTTGCAAAAAGGGTGTGGACATGCAAAGATGTTCACTATGAACATCTAAGGGTGTTTGGTTGCAGAAAATTTATGCATATACCTAAAGATAAGAGGTCAAAGCTTGATGACATCCAAGCAATGTATTTTCTTGGGTTATGCAAATGATAAGTTTGGGTACAAGTTATGGGACCTTGTTGACTAGAAGGTTGTTAGAAGTAGAGTTGTGGTCTTCCTTGATGATCAAACCATTGAAGACTTTGAGAAGATTGAGGAACTTGAGTTTCATGTTGATGATCTCATTGACTTGGATCCAGTTGTTCCTCTCAGGGTACATAATGATGATAAAATATATGCAAGCCATGAAAAAGAAACTCATGATGATGTTCATAGTGATGATGTTGAGCAAAAGGTGCGTCCTCCTTAAGAACCATCAACAAAGTTGAGAAGAACTATTATAGTACGTCAGCCATCTAAGAGATTTTCACCTCATGAATATGTCATGCTTACAGATGAGGGGGTGAGCCAGAGTGCTTTGAAGAAGCTTTAAATGATGATCATAAAAGATAATAGTTGAAAACTTGTATAAGAACAACACATATGACTTGGTGGAGAAACCCAAAGGAAATAAGGTTCTTAAAAATAGGTGGATTTTTAAATATAGATAGAAGAAAAGAACTCACAATCAAGGCACAAGGCGTGATTAGTTGTGAAAGGTTTTGAGCAAAAGAAAGGTATTGATTTTGATGAGATTTTCTCAGTTGTGGTGAAGATGTCTTCTATACGTATTGTGTTGGGATTGACTGCAAGCATGAACTAGAGATTGAGCAACTAGAAGTCAAAACAGCTTTCTTGCACGACGATTTGGAGAAAGATGTGTACATGAAGCAACCAGAAGGTCTTGAAGTCAAAGACAAAGAGTACTTGGTTTACAAGTTAAGAAAGGGCCTATACAGGCTAAAATAGGCCCCAAGGCAATGGTAAAAAAAGTTTGATTCCTTTATGGTGGACCATAGGTACAAGAAAATGGCTTATGACCATTGTGTGTTTGTTCAAAAATTTTCTGACGGTGACTTTATTGTTCTTTTGCTATATGTCGATGATATGTACATTGATTGTTGGAAATTACAAAAACAAAATTGTCAAGTTGAAGAATGAATTGAGCAAGTCATTTGCTATGAAGAATTTGGGTCTAGCCCAACAAATTGTGATAGGAAAGTTAAAAAGTTGTGGCTATCACAAGAAAGTTAAAAAGTTGTGGCTATCACAAGAAAGTTAAAAAGTTGTGGCTATCACAAGAAAGGTACATTGAGAAGGTGCTTCAAAGGTTCAACATGAACAATGCAAAATTAGTTAGTATCCACTTGCCAGTCATTTCAAATTGAGTCATGATCAATGCCCTTCAAGTGAAAGTGAGAAAGAATAAATGGAGAAGATTCGCTATGCTTCAGCTGGAGGAAGTTTGATGTATACCATGGTGTGCACGAGACCTGACATTGCATATGCAGTTGGTGTAGTTACCTGATTTCTTGTCAATCCTGACAAAGAGCATTGGGCAGCAGTGATAGATTTTAAGGTACCTCAGAGGTTCACCCAAGGCATACTTATGCTTTGGAAGTGGTAAGCCTATGTTAGTAGGCTACACAGATGCAAATATAGCAAGAGATGTAGACTCCAAGAAGTCCACGTCGGGATATCTATTTACTTTTGCAGGGGGCAGTGTCACAACAATCTAAATTGTAGAAATTCCAAGTCTAAGCATATCAATGTGAGGTATCACTGGATTCAGGATGTTCTTGAAGAGAAGTTGTTGCAACTTGAAAAGATTCATACCGACAAGAATGGCTCGGATATGATGATAAAAGCATTACCTAAAGGTAAACATGAAGTTTGTTGTAACATGGTAGGTTTGGGTGTGGTGGATCCCTCCTCTTGAGTCAGGAGGGGGAGATTGTTGGGCATCCCTTCTCATTTGAGGTGGGACCCACCCCTTTTGTCCCCATTCAAAATGGGGTTTCTTTTTTGTCTTTTTCCCCAAGCCTTTTTAGAAGTTAAAAAAGCAAGGAGAAAAGAAGAGTGGTACGGTCCATCCTTTGAGAGTTAGAGAGAGTTTTTTCTTAAAAGAAAAATAAGAGAAACCTTTTAGTGAGAGAGTGCTCTTCCAAAAAGAAGAGAAAAAGATGGGGTTTTGACAAGAAGGAGAAAGGATTTACACCAAGATTCTCATGGGTTTTCAAGCGGAATTCATCTCCAAGTTTGTGATATCCCATCCACAACACTGGGTTTATCTCTTTCTTGTTTCTTCAAGTGTTGAATTGGGGTTTTCTCACAAACCCTAGTTGGTAAGTTTTTCCTTCTCCATTGTTGATTGTTATCTATCATTGTTTGGGTAAAGATCTTGTAATCCAAGAGAGATTGTTCATCTCTTGATGTTGGCATCACTAGTTGTGGCTAGGGAAGTTGTAATTCCATTATTTCATTCTAATGGACATTTATCGGACTAGGTCCCGTGGTTTTTACCCTTCTCATTAAAGGGTTTTCCACGTAAAAATTGGGTGTCTTGTTTCTCTTGTTTCTTTATTTTATTGCTACTTGCATTGTGGTGTGTGGTTTATTGTTATCGTGATTTGCACATGGGAGAAGGGGATTTTTTCCCAACAAGAAGAGGTAAAAAATCATTACCTCTATCTAAGCAAAACCTCATAAACCATATCTCGTCTACGTTTTTTCTTTCTCTCTTATAGCTTCTTCAAAAGGTAAAGAGATCTAGTACTAATGAAAGGTTGGAGGGAGAAGGTTTTAGTGTTGAGAGAGTTTCTAGATCTAAAATTATGGGGGATGATTTTGATTGTGTTCTCTCTCTCTCTCTCTCTCTCCTATGTTGGTTTATACAATACTAGGGGAACGCCACGGGTGATGCACGTGCACCTTATAGTTGGCAACACCTTACACGTAGCACACTCGTAGAGATCATTCACCATATCGATATTTGGCACATCCCTAGATGGACCTACATGCAAAAAATCAGCTTATTTATGATTTTTAAGGATTTGATTGGAGTCATTTGCACATATTGATTTTTAACCGTAAATTTTTAGCATTGTATGGGTATTCAGATCCAAAGATTTGAAATCACTAAACAGGCAAATATTTGGTATATAGGTCCATTTAGGGATGGGACAAACATCCATGCGGTCAGTGGTAGTGTGTCACATGGCATATACAATTGTATGATGATAAGGGATGTGGGCGTGCAAGAGATCCTAAACTAATCCTGAATTGTACAGGGCGTACTCTAATCCAAGTTTTATCTTTAGAATAGAGGCATTTAATGAGGGAAGGTGATTACAAAAAAAATGATGGAAGCTTTTACTTTTGAAAGTAGAGAGGCTTTTAATTGTGTCACATGGGTGACAACCCTGGTTGTTGCTTTATAATAGTATATATAATTGGGTAACAAAAGGGTGGGACATTTCTTACATGAGGTGGCAATTCTTAATCCATCTTAACTTAAGATAGTTGCATGTCAGGTGCTTTAGTTGCATGTCAGGTGCTTGGTTTCTATTTGTTCCCTCTAAATCTCTCTATTTATCGGTTCTCCTTGGGCTAATGACACATCACCTAGCTATTCTACACATAAACTAGGTTTCCTTAAGAGTTGTTTGGTAAACTAACTCTTATCCCTCCAAAATTGCCTCTAATGTTTCTTACATGTAGAGTCCACTCTCCTCCTCATTACTCCTTTCACCTAGGGTGCAAACTAAGTCCTCATAACAATTTTACATGTGGTTGGGTACTCCCCACCCAACAAAATCCTAACACATGCATAACATTAATTAAAATGTAATACGATATAATATATACATTTGTATAAAATAAACGTGTGATTATAAAATGGATTCATAGGTGACAATCATATATCAAGAACGATAGTGGCCCAAACTCGGCCTATCAGCTAGAGAGAAAATCTTATGGAGAATGGTTCCATACGCTATCATCTAAAGGATTTTGCCAGAAAGGAATTGGAATATCTTTTAATCTAAAGAAAGCAACATAACGAGGTCATCATTTGCATCAAGGATCTTTTATATAGCTTGGTAGCATCTTCCCGGATTTGAGTGGCATCTTCTTCTCAGACATGATATGTAGATTTGAGTCTCTATTGGAGAGATAGTTTAGTGTTTCTTCTTTGTTGTTCTTTATTTTTAGTTTCTTGCTCTCTTTCCTTGTTCCTTTGAGATCTCAATCTCATCTTTTAATATTATTTTTGGGCTTATAAAAAAATAACATAAAAGGGTCAACAAGATCTATATTGATACCCATGCCCCTAGAAAAATAAAAATAATTGGCATGCAAAGGTATTCATTAAAGATTTTCATTTAGCCTTATAGGCCATTGAATACAATTCATGTGCCCCTTAAAATATGGGGTCCATCCTTACTAAGTAAAAACTACCCATGTAACCCATAAAAATTTTACTAAAAAAATTATAAATATATACCACTAAAATTACCAAAATACCCTCATAATGAAATTTATCAAAAAGTTACAAAAATGTAGCCCAATATTAGTTATAGCTAACAGTTCATTAATTTTTTATATCTCACTCAAGAGTCAAAAATCAAAATATAAAAAAATTATGAAAATTTTCTTAAAGAGTTAAATTACCAAAATATCAATTTAGAATGAAATTATCTGAAAGCTCTCAAAATTCAGAATAGGGTGGAGTTATTAGGTTAAGCTATAAAAAATATCATAATACATATAAGAAGCTGAAAACATTAAAATACTCATATTAATCCAAGTCTAAAATATGGGGTACTACAGATCTCTCTCCCTTAATAGACAAAAATGTTGAAAGGAGTGGAGTGGATCTTACCACCTTAGTGAACTATAAAAAAGAGAATTCTAAAAACTAAGTAAATTCGAAAGTATAAAAATTCTCTCTCCCTTAATTGATGAAATTGTTGGAGGAGTGGGTGGACTCCAGCCACTCCACCCTAACAAACCTTGATTTAAGAGAGAGACACCCATTTAAAAATCGTTGGCTAGGAAGAGCCTATTCCCTGCCCTTTATAAAATCTCTTATGTAAACTTTGAAACCCCACCTTTGCACCCCATAAGAGAGAAAAATCTCCAACACTTTTGAAAGAGAACCGAGAAGAGAATGATAAAATGAAAAGAAAGAAGGAAGCTCCATTACAGATGAGGTTTGAGAATTATACTCAGAGAATGAGGTAGGTTACTTGCCTCCCCTTATGTCTATGATTCTTTTTACATGCTTTCTTTAGATCTATGTTTCTTTTTAAATCTCAGAGATGTACATGGTCTTCTAACATGAATCCATGTATAATTTACTATACGAAGTTGAACCATCCATATTTTATCATATTAATTTATTTAAAGATCACGCCTTAATTTTCATGTATAGATTTTGACTTGAAATCGATGTTAGCTTGATTACTAGTTTTCTTTAAAATATATGTATATTTCAAGTATATCGTGCATGATATATATTGCTAAAAATTTTATTTGTGAAATACTTGTCATAAGATGATGACTCATGGAAGGGAATGAAAAAACGATAGACAACTAAGAATAATGAACACTTAGAAGTTAATTTAAGGAATATTTTCATATTCAATTTGGCAAAGATTCTGTTTGACATAAAAATATTCTTGTAACCATTCCTACGAGCACAAGTGTAGTGTGGAGATGTCGTGATACGCATACTTCGCCAATTACGTGAAGACTAAAAGACAGAGACAGCAAGAATCAGATGGTTGACGACAGGAGTCATCTGAGTAACTGTCGATTTGTTAGTTAACGATCATGTATGCTCAATTAGGAAGGTAAGCAACTTAGTGGCTATAGCAATTGGTTAAAATGAACAAAATATAATGGTCAAACTTAGTCATTGGGCTGACCCGAGTCTAAGTCAATAAAATTGACTAATGGGATAGTCCAATCGATTGGACACTTATCCCCAATCGATTGGACATAGCCTAATCGATTGGAGACTCTGTGTAATCGATTGGAAGCTATGAGGCAGAAACTTATTTCAGCCCAATCGATTGGAGACTCTGTGAAATCGATTGGAGTGACTCAAATAAGTTTCTGTCCCGAAGGCTCCAATCGATTTCACAGAGTCTCCAATCGATTTAGCTCAAATAAGTTTCTGTCTCGTAGAATGTGCAGGGGACAGATCAAAAGCCATACCAGTATATCTGGATAGAAACTTATTTGAGTCAAATCGATTGGAGACCCCTGTGTAATCGATTAAAGCCTTCAAAACATAAATCTTATTGAGCCCAATCGATTGGACCCAATATACAATCGATTGGACCATGCACAAAATTGGTCCTTATCAGATCCAAAATTCTTGGTTCCATTATCCCACGTTCTGCACAACTCAGGGTCTTGGAATTCTATAAATACAACCCTTATATGCCTTCTCTAAACACACACAAAGACACAGAGTGACTTGATATTCGCTCAGAAGTGCTTATTTTAAGCAATTATCCTTCTAGGGTTGTCACACTCTCCTACGTAAAACTGCATTTTTATCAATATTTCTACGTAAGAGTTTTTCTCAGTGCGTAGAACACACTGTTTTGGTTAAAATGGTATATTCGCATGTATTCATACGCATTTAATTGACCCACATGCGAAGTCATTCTCATTACGCGATTTTTCTATCGCAGGAGCACTAATCGGGCAATTTTGATGGAATGCGGGACCACAATCAACTTTCAGAACCTAGGATCAAAGCTCAAGAGCCAACAGGCTGAGGATGAGGAGATATAGGCCAAAGACGGGAAGAGCCAGAGAGTCGAAAGAATCGAGGGACGACCAAGAGAGAAGGAGAGATAAGCCTTCAAAGAAGAGACTAAGGAGATTAAAGCTTATAAACCAACACAAGGCGAGTGCTTGCTCAGTTGGTGAAGCATGCAGAAGACCAAGTCAAAGATCAGGGTTCAAGCCCCTCTGCGAGCATTTTTCCTTATGTTGTAATAATTTCTCTCTCCTCTTTCTTCACCCTCATTCTCTCTACTCTCAAATCTCAACTATCCGATCTTCTATCCTTCGCAATAACTAGATCATACGGCCTACCTTGGCCGATCTTTACCGTCTGATGATCCATCCGGTCATCGCCATCCGAGTCTACCTTCTAATCACCAGTATATCATCCATCTGATCATCACCATCCGATCTCCATTCCCTCAATCATGCAGCTCTATCCCCTTCCAACCCTCAACCTCTATCCAACGGTGGAAAAGTGAGGACTTGGAAATATAATGAACGGAGAGATGGTGTTGACTTTCACCTATTTTCAAAAATAGAAACATGGGTTTTAAAATCAAAGTTTGGGAAGTTTTTTTTTTAAGAGGTATAAGTGGAGAGAAAAGATTTCAAGTCTTGGAAAGTGAGTACTTTTGAAAACCAAGAGGGTGATATTAAAGGCAAGAACTTTGAAAATGTTTGAATAAAGATAGGACATATTGTGCAAAAAGGAAATTAATCTATTAATGGTTGGCTACCCCCCCCCCCCCCACATTTTTGGAAAGAAAAAGAAATCTCTCATTTTCCTAAAGGGAGGTGGATGGTCTCATTGTTGAGAGAAGGGAGGGGGAAAATCTTTCCATTTTGAAGGAGATCATGGTCCCCACGTTTTACACTACCATTACCGCCCCCATCTCCCACTCTCGATCTCTTCCATTTTCTCATTCACGTCTCCCACATTCTCCCACGTTCACCGCCCAAACAGAAAAAGAAAAAAAAAAGACGAAGAGAAGAAGTAAAGAAGGAAGGAGAGGAAACTGTCCTCCCCACGCTACCCTTCTCCAAATCACCACCGGTAAGTGCTGCCCCTTCTTCCTCGTCCGACGAAGCAACCTGCAACTTCAGGTTGTCGGTTCCCTTCTATAGCAAGCCGCCCTCCAACCGGACCACCAGCAGCAACTCCTCTAGTGCAGACCAGCGTCTCCACCATGACTGGATCTCTCTCCATTCTTTTCACCTTACCGGACTGAATAGCAACCCGCAACTCCACCAACTGCACCGTTCTTCATCTTCTTGTAGAACCAAAAAAAAAGGAAGAAGAAAAAGAAGGTTTGAAGAAGAAGAGAGAAGATCCATCTCCTCCACCGTCCAAACGTCCACCACCATCAACGGAGCTGTTTCTTGCCTAAACCCCGCTGCTGCACCTCCATCACCCCTACATCTCATTGTTAACCACCTCACTCTCAAGTGCTAATGGTGAGTTTTCTCTTCATCTCTCTTCTTAATTTCTCTCTCTACCTATCTCTCCCTAGGTTTCTCTCTCTAGTTCTTAGTATCTCTTCTCTCTAAATCTCTTATTTCTCTCTCTAGTTTTTATCTTTTACAGGTTTTCTAGTTAGATTTATTTTCTTGTTTAATGTTTGTGAACACTTTTGATGAATGAATAAATTGGTTATGTTGATTTTTCTTCTTTAGTGTTTATCGCTCACTCTCTCTCTAGAAGCGTCAAAATAAAGCATGTTTTAACTCACCTATCCACCCTTCTCACCCCTCCATCAAATATTTTCCACAATCTCTAGGAAAAAAAAACCCGTCATTTCATGTTAATTATTGCGCTAATCGAGCTAACCCCGAGTGCGGATCGACATTCGACACTTCCCACTGTGCAAGAAGTTCTAAATTTTGCAGGATAATCGGATTAAAATTACAAATATTATTGAGATTAGGGTTTCCGTTACCAACGACACGGAAAAATCCTACTTTCATGACTCAATCTTCAAGAGAGATAAGTAAATATTTTATTTATTAAAGTGTCCATTCGAAGAGCAAGAAGCTTGTTTTCCATTCACATCTTGTGAGCTTGTTCTCTTCTTGATCAAAGTCAAGTTCTTGATCTTTTCTTCAACTTAGATCTTCTATTTCTATATTTGACCTAGTAGCCTGAGTGTACCAGTGTGACTCAACACCATTTGAGCAACCTAGGGTTCATGGTGTATTGAATCCTTCACCTTCTGCAAAGGCGGGAGTGTTGAGAATTAAGATCGGAGGAGCCGATTGACGGTAGGTTTGGGGTGTACCAAACTGAACAAGTGGACAAGGCTTCTTGGCTATAAGGGCGCGCGTGGATTCCTAGTGTTGATTTAGATGACGTGGACACATTTGCAGTAGGCCTTGGCTAAGGTTGAAAGCTGTATTTGCAACGGTGTTGCGCAAGTAACCTTTGTTTCGTTTAACTTTTCAGTTAGTGATACTTTCTGTCTGGACGTAGTCCTGTGGTTTTTCCTTAGCTAAGGTTTTCACGTAAAAATCTATTGTCTTGTGTGATTATTTGTTTGTATTCCACAATCTATTCTGATTAGATCAAACGACGAAAAGAAAATATACCACGGAGGTATATTCAATTTTAGTCGGTTGTGATAATCTTTTATCAAACAACTAAGGCATGTGATTTTATTCTCTTACCATAGACCAGTAAAACTGTGTAGGGTATAAATAATTTTAAATACCTAATCAAGCCCCCTTCTAGGTATATTGAGTTAAAGAGAACGGACCGGTGAAATTTTAGCTAAGGCTACAGTCCTTATGTGAAATCCTAAAGAACGAAGGCAATGTTTAGTGCCATTGGGTGAAAGACCCTAAACCCCCTTGAATCTTCTTGGCGGATTTTGAAAACTTGATCGACTATTGGAAAATAGGTCTCTAGAAGTGTTTAGCACAGTATCAAGCTGGACTATTGGTTGAACGTATGATGATTTTATTTTACCTCTTCTCTTTTAAGATAAATACTTTTAATAATTTGTATCTTGTTGTAAACGTAACGGTTGTAATCGATGGCTGACCGCCGCTTATGTGGCATCAGTTACACTACCGGCATTTACTTTGTAACGTCTCGATCAAGGGCTATATATATATATATGTGTTGATCAATGGAAAGATTATCAGATTCACAACACGTTATCAGCACGATTAGTTCTATTCTCTCATCTGCTATCAACGATGGTAGGCGCAAATCAGTTGTGAGTGTAGAATCTCTTCAAACATGTATTTTACCCGAATCTTGATCTATTGTAGAACGTCAAGATCTATTAGGATGATCCACCTGTATTCACTCTGTAATAACTGTTGGGGTTTGAGATCCAAATGTGTACATATATTTGTTTTGAGAATCCTGATAACAATCTATCAGATCTGTGGAATATGCACATCACATGCTTAATAAAATTCCCTAAATAAATAACCTTACAAGATCTTACGTCAAGAATTTTTACATATCATTGGGGTTTTCCACTTAAAGTTGCATTCATTCATTTAATATTTCATGCCCTGTACATGTGGGTTCCTTCATTTTTTTTCTCATGAAATTGATGACGTACAAAAAAAAAATCCTAGAAGATATTGATTTGGTGCCTAATTTCATACCTTTTTAATATTTTCAATTGAATTAATGTATGGAATATTCTGACTTACCTTATTCTTGGTAATTGCTACTTCCATGTACATGTTGACAATGGCATACTATTCCCTATTAGGGTAGTTTCTAATTTACTAAGTTTTCATTGTAGGAGTGAGTTTATAAGTGACTATCTTGGAAATAGTCTCTTAGACTCTTAAATCCAGTTTAAACATTTTCCATGATATCTACTTATTTGAAATCCTATATATGTTTTTCTAATTGAAGTCCAAGATTCATATTATGAGATTCATTCTATTAGATCTCCTAGTAGGGCCCACCATACATTGGTCAAGTTATTTTTCAATGCACATCAGAATCATTACATAAGATGGACATGTTTGTTAGGCTATATTTGATAACTATTGCTTCATGCCTTCGCTTCATTCAAATGGCTATGGGTTTTTTTTTTCATGGGACCTACATAACCTGAAACAATATAAAACAACCAAACATCAAATAATCAATGAAATTATAAAAGTTTGATTGTATACACCATATATATATATATATATATATATATATAATGGGACTATACACACTATATCAAAATTGTGTTTTGCTATTTTAACCTATCCAAATGTTGGCTCAATATCTTTTGTTCAATTTGTGCAAATCAGATGTGATCATGAATATCTCTGAGTTGCCCAAACCAAATGCACCATTGATAGTGATGTCATGACGACTCTAATTGTGCGTTCCCTAATTGTAATAGTGAATTACATTCCTTTTATGACATCTATCTTAATAGGCCTCTAGATTTAAATCAGAAAATTTTATTAAGAGCTTCCTATTTTTTTGGTAACTCAGAATAGTATATCAACTTTTGAAATCTAGAGAATCTTTACTTAATAAATTCTCATTCAATTCCCCACAATTTTATACATTGATGGTTTGTTAGTGTAATTGTAGTAAGTATATTTAAATTTTGAATTTGTTTCCTAATTGATTATTCCCTCATATTTGTTGAAAGGAATGGTAATTAAATATGTCCTGCATCCACATATAACATCAATCTGGACCATTCAAATTAGCATATGTTATCTCCGGATGAGCCATTTTAGGTGTCCAATCATGAATTGAAACCAAGGTTTAAAAGATAGTTCCTTCTAGATATTTTCTTACAAGGAACCTATTGGCACATTGACCAAAACTTCGATTCTAAAAAATAAAAATAAAAAAAATATTTGGACACATTAATTACTGATTTGAACTTCACACGTCAGAACATTATTACAAGTTTTGAAAGTTCATTCGATAACATTTTATTATTGTTGTTTTATCCAAATGATAGACCTGTGTTTTTTTTTTTTTTTTGAGATTATCATGGGCACATCATAATAGTCATGCCTGAAATTTTCCATTGTGATTCTAATTTCTGTTAGGCATAAAGTAATATTTATCATTCACGTGTATAAAGGCCACTAGTGCTCCGACTTGGCTTACCATTGACGATTTTTTTTTAGAAATTTGATTTGGTGTTTATACCTAGAAGATATTGATTTTATTCAACTTATGTCAAAAATATAGATGTGTTATACACTAGTACATCAAATGCGGTGAAATAAGTACCATGCGTAGTTTTAGTTATGGTTTATATATTCACTTAATCGGTTCATATTTCACAAGCACACTATTCCACTTGTTTACACATCACTGCTGAAAGACTAGACTGGAATCATAAGTCATCGGTCTAGTCCACATGACGACCGTAGGCGCATCCCTGTCAACCATGGTTATCAATAAGTATTGCACTTTTTCAACAATGACTCATAATTCTTTATAGTGCATCAAAGTATTGGGATATTTGAATATCAGACTTCATAATAAATTCTTATGTTACATACCTACATCATCGTAACAAGGGCATGAACTTTGCTAATATTACATTATTTCTTTTTTTTGATATCTCTATGAAAGCATGTCAAAACTTACCAAACTCAATTTTGCCCTCCACATAACGGGCAATAATTACCTATCCTGGGTCCTAGATGCTGAGGTGGAACCTTGATGCTAAGAACCTTGGATCAACGATCAAGGTTGACAATGCAGCATCTCTACAGGACAAAGCAAAGGCGATGATTTTTCTACGCCACCACCTACATGAAGGCCTGAAGACTGAATACCTTACCGTCAAGGATCCACTTACCCTTTGAAATGACCTAAAGGAACGATACGATCACCAAAAGACTGTCGTTCTCCCAAAAGCACGCTATGATTGGATGCACTTACGTCTGCAAGATTTTAAAACAATCACAGACTATAATTCTACGATGTTCAAAATTACCTCATAGCTGAAATTGTGTGGCAAAAAAATCACTGATGCAGACATGTTGGAGAAAACTTACTCAACATTTCATGCTTCGAATGTGCTCCTACAGCAGCAATATCGAGAGCGTGGGTTCCAGAAGTACTCGGCATTAATATCATGTCTCCTCGTTGCCGAACAGAACAATGAGCTTCTAATGAAGAACCATGGCACACGTCCGACTGGTACTAAACCTGTACCTGAAGCTAATGTCATGACATTCCGTGGTCGTGGAAGCGGTCGTGGTCATGCTCATGGAGGCACGGGCATAGTCGGGGACGAAGTAGTTTTCATGGTCATGGTGGTCAAAGGTAAAATCGGGGATGAGGAAAGGTTCACGGTCGTGGTGGTCACAATGGTCACGGCCATTACAATTATCCAAATAAAAAATATACTGACGGGGCAAACGATGCCAAAGAAACAATTTTACAGAACAAACGTCCTCATAACTATGAGGACATTTGTTATAAATGTGGCATGAAAGGTCATTGGTCACATACTTGTCATACGCCAAAACATTTAATTGACTTATATCAAGTCTCCGTTAAGGAAAAGGGGAAGAAGGTTGAAATGAATTACGCTGACCACTCCACCTTGAAGATGGACACCACTCACATGGAAGCTTCGAATTTTTTTGAAGATTCCGATGTCGACAGTCAAAAGAGTTGATGATGCCAACAACCTACCATGCGACATTAACAACTATTTAGCATATATTATTATCTTTAACTTTATCCTAGTTGTTGGTATTTTATTAAGCACTTTATTAATTGATATTTTGAATTTTAAAGCTTAATATTATCTTTTATCCCTTTATATGAATAGCATGCAACTCTCGATGCACTGTGGATATGACTTGGAAATGGTGAAGATGTCTGTCTAGCAGACTGTGCGACAACACGCACAATACTTCGAGATCGAAAGTATTGCTCACAATTAACATTAACTGAAGCTAATGTTTATACCATATCAGGCCCTACTAACTTGATTGAAGGCTCTAGAAGGGCTGACATTGTACTACCTGGCAGGACAAAGTTTTGTATCAAAGATGCATTATATTCAGCTAGATCCAGAAGAAATCTACTTAGTTTTAAAGATATAAGATATAATGGATATCATATTGAGACTATAAATAAAAATAATGCAAAATATCTATGCATTACTTACACTATATCAGGCCCGAAGCATAGATTGGAGCAACTTCCAGCTCTATCATTCGGGTTATATCATACAACCATACGGAAAGTTGAAGTATATGCCGAGATAACCCATAAGTTCTCTGATCCAAAGATTTTTATGCTTTGGCATGATCGTCTTGGTCACCCTAGGTCTACCATGATGTATCGCATCATTGAGAACTCACACGAACATCCATTGGCGAATCAAAAAATTTTACTCTCCCATGATCACCCATGTACTGCTTGTTCGCAAGGCAAATTGATCATTAGGCCGTCGCCAACTAAAATCACCGTAGAATCGCCTATCTTTTTACAAAGAATTCATGGTGATATATGTGGCCCCATCCACCCACCACGTGGACCATTCAGATACTTTATGGTGATACTCGATGCCTCTGTAGTGTGGTCTCACGTTTGTTTACTGTCGACTCATAATGTTGCTTTTGCTAGACTCTTAGCTCAAGTCATTAGATTACGTGCTCACTTTCCAGATTACCCGATCAAATCAATTCGACTCGACGGTGCTGGAGAATTTACATCACAAGCGTTTGATGATTGTTGCATGTCAGTTGGGATCAACGTAGAACATCCTGTTCCTCACGTTCATCCCAAAATGGTTTGGCAGAATCTCTCATTAAACGCCTACAGATGATAGCGAGACCCCTACTGATGCGGACGAAATTACCTGTCACTGCATGGGGGCATGCCATATTGCATGCTGCAGCCTTAATCCGCATCTAACCGACTGCGTATCACAAGTACTCGCCGCATCAACTTGTACTCGGACATCAACCAAATATTTCCCATTTGCGTACTTTTGGTTGTGTTGTACAAGTCCCAATTTCACCCCCGCAACGCACAAAGATTCCGCATCGTCGATTAGGAATTTACATTGGGTTTGACTCACCATCCATCATTAGATATCTTGAGCCCCTAAATGGTGATGTCTTTACTGCACAATTTGTAGATTTTCACTTTGATGAATCAGTCTTCCCACCGTTAGGGGGAGGAAAGTCCTTGGTAGAACGACGTGAAATTACTTGGGATGCATTAACCCATACTCATCTTGATCCCCGCACCGCTCAATGTGAAACAGAAGTGCAACAAATTGTTCATCTATAGAAAATTGCCAATCAATTACCCAATTCTTTTACTGACGCGGCAAAAGTAATGAAATCATATATATCAGCCGCAAATACTCCAGCAAGGATCGACGTCTCTGTAGGACAATCGGTCAACATAATAGCAAATGACTCATCAATTGCACGCTTGAAGAGTGGCAGACCCCTCCGTGCAAAAGATGTGACTCCTAGGAAGCGGAGGTTAAAAGAAAAAATACATCAACTCCTGTAGAAGCCAATACTCCTAAAGAGACCGCATCCATAATTTCCAAACAGACAGTCCCGAAGAGGCTCAGGTACCTATAAATGAAGATATCTCAATAAATTATGTCTGTACAGGAAAAAAATGGAATCGTGATAAAATAGTTGTCGATAATGTATTTGCGTTCTCTATGGCTCTCACTATCATAAATAGTGATGAAGATCTTGAACCATGCACTGTCGAAGAATGTCAACATAGAAGCAACTGGTTAAAGTGGAAAGAAGCAATCCAGGCAGAGCTAGATTCACTAGCAAAATGCGAAGTATTTGGTCCTGTAACCCTAACACCCGAAGTTATAAAACCAATAGGATACAAGTGGGTGTTCGTACGAAAACGTAACGAAAAAGATGAGATCGTTAGATATAAAGCACGACTCGTAGCGCAAGGTTTCTCACAAAGACCGGGTATAGATTACGATGAAACATATTCCCCAGTAATGGATTCAATTACTTTTCGATTCTTAATTAGTCTAGTGGTCTCAAAAAGACTTGACATGCGCCTTATGGATGTAGTGACCGGATATTTATATGGGCTCTTAGATACTGACATCTATATGAAAGTCCCTGAAGGATTTAAATTGCCCGAAGCAAATTCCTCGAAACAACGTACCATGTACTCTATCAAACTTCAACAATCCCTGTATGGATTGAAGTAATCTCGACCCATGTGGTATAACCGTATAAGTGAGTACATAGTAAAAGAAGGATATGTTAACGATCCCATAGGCCCATGTATTTTTATTAAGAAATAAAAAATGGGATTTGCCATAATTACGATGTATGTAGATGATCTGAATATCACCGGGACTCAAAAACTGCTGCATACTTAAAGAAAGAGTTTGAGATGAAAGACCTTGGAAAAATAAAATTTTGTCTCGACCTGCAGATCAAACATCTCTCAAGTGGAATCCTTGTACACCAATCCACATGCACCGAAAAAGTCCTGTAGCGCTTTAACATGGATAAAGCTCACCCATTGAGTTCTCCAATGGTTGTCCGGTCACTTGACATAAATGGACCATTTTTGTCATCGAGAAGATGACGAAGCACTTCTTGGTCCTGAAGTACCATACCTCAGTGCGATTGGTGCATTGATGTACCTAGCAAGTTGCACTCGACCTGGCATCGCATTCTCTGTCAACTTATTGGTAAGATACAGTTCTGCACCAACTCCGTGGTACAACAGACATGGGCTGGTTATACTCAAGGGAATCAACCAATACTTCAAAATTGGTTGGATGTACAGACGCTGGATATCTTTCTGATCCTCATAAGGCTCGATCGCAAACAAGGTACGTATTCACTTGCGGCAACACAACGATCTCATGGTGATCTACCAAGCAGACTATGGTTGCAACGTCCTCGAACCACTCTGAGATGCTTACACTCCATGAAGCTAGCCACGAGTGCATATGGTTGAGATCTGTAGTCCACCATATTTGGAACACATGCGGTTTTCATTCAATCATAGAAGCTCCGACAACATTATATGAGGATAACGCCGCATGTATACCACAAACTAAAGTCGGATATATCAAGGGTGATAGAACGAAGCATATTTCACCAAAGTTTTTTTTCACTCATGAGCTTCAACAAAATGGCAATATTGACATCCAGCAGATACGTTTTAATGACAATCTTGCAGATCTATTCACCAAGGCATTACCTACGTCTACATTCAAAAAATTGGTATACTGCATATAGGTATGCGTCAGCTCCATAAACTTTCTCGTTGACACTCTCATTTGACCATACCAGTTCACATCAGGGGGAGCGTACTTATAAGCAGATATTATTATCAATGATCTTTTGTGTACTGTACTCATTTTCCTTCGATCAGGTTTTATCCCACTAGGTTTTCCTGACAAGGTTTTAATGAGGCAGTATTAAGCTCGTCCATCATCACCACATTGATTCGTCAATACACTATACTCTTTTTTCTTTGATCAGGTTTTATCCCACAGGATTTTTCTGATTAGGTTTTAATGAGGCAGTTTCCATAAAGCGGCGGACATCCAAGGGGGAGTGTTGTAAACGTAACGGTTGTAACCGATGGCTGACCGCCACTTATGTGGCGTCAGTTACCCTACCGGCATTTACTTTGTAACGGTCCAGCATTTACTTTGTAACGTCTCGATCAAGGGCTATACATATGTGTGTTGATCAATGGAAAGATTATTAGATTCACAACATATCTTTTAAAAAATTTATCATTTTTATCATTACACTGCTCTTAACTATTTGAGAGAGAATGATGCACACCTACAATGATGCCAACCTAGTTGGGATGTCAGATTGTTGAGCCCTTCATCTCTCCTTTGTCTTGCTTTCGTTTACTTTTCTTAATTAAAATCTTATTATCCAGCAAAAAAATAGAACACTAGGGGGTGTACTATTTTGTTGACCATGGTTATGGTATACAACCTCATACATCCATATAGTAGAATTGAGATAGATTTCCAAAAAGGAAACTATATTTTTATGTTTTATTTCGCCACATGGGTAGTGCGACACGTTTTACACTTTGGAGGTGAAATCAAGATATTTTAGAAATTTGTTAGTTAGAAAAAGAAAATATGAAAAAGCACATGTTCTAGTATGGTCTCTGAAAGGTGTCCCAAACCTAACTTCTTTGAATTTTCCTTTGAAGAACCATCAAAGTTGAGCTTATACGATCTTCACTTTGGATTTTTTTTCGAAACAATACTTGTCTTGTTTTGCTCTTGAGATACTCTTCTTTCTCTTTTTAACACATCCATACATTATTGAAATAGAACATTAGATTTTTATTTTTTTTTTAATAATGGCAACGGACTGAACTGACACATTCTCAAAAAATAGATTGATTTCTTGCTTTCTAGATAAGTTATAGAATAATAGCACATTTGCATGTGATGATTCATTTCTCTTATTTGGATGTGTTCTCTATTTTAAGAATGGAAGTACCCCAATTCCTCAGAGAACTATGTTTAACTTGATCCACATTTATTGTTAGGTTGGATGCAAATCAAACTTTGAATAATTTGGCAACTCATGAACAAACACTATAATTTCAATTTCCAAATTATAAAACGGGCAATTTGGCTCAACATTAGGAATTCTCTTATGATTTTTTGATCGGATAGGATTGACAAAATCTAATATCACGTGATATATATCAAGTCTGTCTAGACCCAGGGCCTTCATCAAACCAATCTTGAAAGCATCCCTGATCTCTTCGATGTCTAAAATGCAAAAAAGTTGTTACTTGTCGTCATCAATAATACTACTTGGTATAATGTGTTGAATTATCTCACCCAATAATCTATTCTTGTCATGCCCCAAATCTAGGATCCATGACCTGACCCACGATATGTGGACCCGACCTAATATCCATGGATCATCCGACCCACAATCTATGGATTGACTCAGAAATCCAATGGCATGAAGGTTGAAATAAAAATATGGATCGCACTATATATGAAATCTATATGGGTTAAACCCAAGGTCAAACATAACACAAGGCATCAAGGTCAATTTATGTCAAGTCTAGTCCTCCTAAGGTCAAAGGAAGTAAACCAAAAGCTTAAACAAATGGAAACCAAAAAATCATGAATTTTAACATAAAGAAAACATCAATGTTTAAACTTTGGAAAATCATATCTCGATCAATTTATATCAACACAGGGTGATCTCGAAGGCGATTCGACCTACAACAAAAAAATTTAAGAAAAAATTCCTCTAGAACAGAAACTCAATTATGTCATGAAGTTATAGAACTATTTCCCTACTGACACAGATCTAAAAATAAAGCAAAATCGAATAAAAATTGCAAAAAAAATATTTTTATCTAATTTTTGTAAACAAAATTTCCATGCAAAGTCAAAAGGGTTATTGAAGAAAAAAGTTCTTTATTGATTTAGAAAATATAAAAAATTTGGTTAAGAGTCTTTGAAAATTTTGAAACTCTATTACAATTAGGTTCTAAAGGGTTACAAAACTATGGGCTTTGGAACCAAGTCATTTTATCCCCGAGCACAAAGTTATGACCAGAACATTAACATATACATACAAAATCCTAACCAAAAATACAAGAGTAAAGGTGTTAAATCCAACACATGCATTAAATAAACTTAATTTATTCAAAATAAATAATTGAATCACAATTTAATACATTCAAATACCAAGTTTAAACCCTCATACACCATCTGGGGATTTAACAAAAAGCAATAAAAACTTATACATAATTCCAATAAATTTAAAAGTAAATAAAAGCAAATAATCTCCGGCTTCACTCAAGCTAAGTCATCGACACATCTAGTACAGCTAAACATGTGTAAGTAGGGGTGAGTCATGAAGCTCAGTAGGCTCACTGCATCACCCATATGCTATGGGGATGAGCGACTAACCACGATATGGAAGTATACAATATAGAAGCAATAAATTAAATAAATAAACCAAGATCATAAGGTGACCAAAACTGATGAATCAATATAGAAATATTATTCAAGACAGTGTATGTACCAATAAACACCACCGGGCTTGATTTACACGTAGCTAGCCAAGCTCTCATATCCACTACGAGGATCCAAGGGGGGTTTAGGGTTTTTATAGTATGGAATCACAATGTCTCTTCGTGCTTTTTAAGCATGTAACCTGACAAATTTCGAGTACATCCATGTGGCGGTAATCAGAAAAGTGCTAGACCTTTCCATGTGCTCATGCATCTCCCAACATAGTCTTCAACCATTAATAAATAAAGATTAATAATAAATAAATGCACGAAATTAAAAATCAAAGAAAAGAAATAATTCTAAAACCAACTATACATGCAACATGTTTTATAAGCTCAAAGATATTTCTAATCAAAATGTGCAACTTTTAGGCAGAATCAATACATTGTTTAAAATAATAACATAGCAATAATAATTTTAAAACAATCATGGAGTAAGAGGATTAGAGGAAAACCTACCTTAATGTGGGGCAAAAATCCCACAACTCTACAATATCTGAAGTGTTCTCGCTGATGAAGAACGTCTTCCCGGTATGAGTACGAGTTTCGCTCCTTATCGGTTACTTCGGTGAAGTCAATGCAGGGCGGACGAGTATACCGAAGACAGCTGATGAAAGAGGGTACCTGAAACAGAACTCTGCCAGTGGGATCCCACTTTTAGAGCCTCCAAAGATTAAATCAGTTTCATCCTTAAGCTTTTTCCAGTTTTGTTTAGTGTTTTTTGCATACCTTTTTGAGTTCATCGGGTATCCTATTTATAGAATAGTCTCATCCTGACGTGTCAAGATGCTCATGCTTGAAATATCTATTTTGGTCGGTTAGAGATATTTTGTCATTTGCATGACGTCTATTATGACGTGTTACGATCTGTACCCTCGATGATGAATATAGTTTATCTATTATACAAGTGAGGTCTGTCAACTCGGTCCTATCGGTGGTCTCGGCATCATCGGATCTTTCTGGCACTGTCCTCATTCACCTCAGTCATATCGGTTATCTCGGTTGTACCTCATCTCAGTTATAACTGTTCTCGATTATCTAGGATAAACATTTTCTTTATCTCGGGTATCTCAGATATAACTATTCTCGGTTATCTCGGATAAACCTCTTCCTTATCTCGGGTATCTCGGATATTACATAAATAATTTATATACCTCCTAAAATAGTACCCACAATAGCCCCCACTTGGTAGTTGGTACCTCTGGTATACATGTCTAGAGTCCGACTTCCAAGTAATGCCACGTGGCTCTTTATATCCACACATCTTCATAAGGCTTCTGATGTTCTTTCCGATATAGCCGACTTCATGGCTCTACCACGTGTCATCTACACGTGTTACATTATTGATTTTTATAGACTTCTTTTACATGGCTGACTTCATAACCCTGCCACGTGTCACTAGACACATGTCAATTTATTTCTGACTCTACTGTCTTTTCAATCAGTCATGCACTATAAATATTTTCCACGTGTCGCCATTTAACTGGATTTCAGTGACGGAGCTGTCTTCTGACTCTTCGGTTCTCACCTGTGCTGGGGTCATGACTATAAATACCTCGTCTCTTCACAATTTTTTTTTACTTTTCACTTCTTACCACGGTAACTCAGTTCTGGTTTTCACCTTGTTTTTTCTCGGTGACCTCGTCACCTCAATCATATCGGCCCCTCAGTGATCTCGTTCAAGTCCTTTATATCGGCCCCTTCGTTCATCTCATTGATATCAGTGTCAATGTACTTTCTGAGCTTTGTTGTTTGAAATTTCTTTATGGCTCCTAAAAAATCTGCTAAGTTGTCTGTCCGAGGGGCCGAGATAAAACACCCTCCTAAGCCCAATTTAGATGATGTCCGGGAAGACTATAACGTTCCAGATAATATTATCCTTACATATGTCACTGGATCTCTGCTATATTCCCATCATTGGCCTGTTGACTCAAATGACATCTGTATTACTGTTGGTGAATTAGCTGTCGGGCTTCCTCTTCATCTTCAAACTCAGTTTGCTCGGGAGTTACTTAATTTTTACGATTTATCTCCTGGGCAAGTAAATGGTAATTTTTGGCGTCAACTCAACGCTTTCGAATGAATCTAAAAATACTGGAACAATGAGATATCTATCTTGGATGTCTGACAACAACATTTTCTCAAACCTCTTCCCCGTCTTAAACGGAAAGACTCTGACACCGGCGGGATTCCCATATATTTTCTCGCTACTCAGCCAGAAAGATTACCTATCCTAGAGTGCATTCAAGATTGCGATAAATTTTAGCCTTACTTTCCTATGTTTGTCTTGGGAGAGTGGGAGAGAAGGGCCAATGATGATGGTCTACCCTTACATAATAGGACCTTTAGTAGTAAAGGTATTCTAGGTTTTCCCTTTTATTTCCCTTTTCTCAATTGTTCTTGTTCCCAATGTGTTTGACTGATCTATGCCTTTTCAGGTATCCGAACTGACAGTTCATCCCGGAACCTGTCCCGTGGTAATATCCAACTCTGTTATGATCTGCGTGCCTTGCCTTCCGACGTATACCAACGGCTCGTCGAATTAAATTCTCGCGGTTATTCTTGGGAGGTTGATCCTCCTACCCCTGCAGAACTCCGTCAAGTAATCCCTGATCGGGAGTTAAAGGTAAAACTGAGGAAAACCCCCAAGGTTAAGAAGCCCCTAAAGGCTAAAGCTCCATCTCCTCCACTAATTCTTTTTGAATCCTCTTCTTCTCTCGGAGGTACTTCAGATAGCAACGAGTCAACGTCGGATTTTGACCTCGGCGATTCAGAAACAACCTGGTCCCGTAGTCTCGACGAGGTATGCCAGCTTTGGGTGATGACGAAATATTAAATGTTACACCTTTGAACAGCTTTATTCCTATCTCATCTTCTTCGGATATTTCTTCTTCTTCCTTTGATTCGGATTCCTTTGCTTCTATTATATCTGTTCATCATCTGTCATGACAAATATCTGCACTGGTGCAGTCTCTTGGTTACTCATACCATGCGGGCGATTCTTCCTTCTCTAGTGATTCTTGTATCCGTATTTCTGACGACGACGATATGGCCGACCTCAACATTGATGGTCCTGAGAAGTCTCCACCTCCGACAAAATCTAGGAAGCGAAAGGAGACGGTTTCTAGTCTGAACTAGGCAAAAGCAAATGTCGCAAAATCGGCCAAAACTGATGTCTCTCAGAAGACTCATTCTAAAAGTTCTGCCTCTACCGCCCCAACCTCCACTTCTCTGCCACCAAAGATTCCCCGAAAGGGTACTGAGCATGTGTCGACCAGTTCATCCGGTCTGACCGGCCATACAGTTAAGGACATGGGTGAGAAGAGATCTGGAAGGAAACTGCCAGCAGTTCTTCCAAGTCGGCTGGTAGGGTTGCAGAGAAAGAACTCTGAGATGATGTTTCACTACCTGTATTTCGTCCTTTTTTTGCGACTAAAATGGGGGAACCCATTTTAATTAATCAGAGTGCAATTAAACAGCCAGATGTGACTAGAGTCATTGATGAACTTTGCTTACTTTCGGAGGATGTTCGCTACTTTGGACATCAATCTCCAGATTTCTTTTTTGATAACTTTTATCAAGTCATTTTCCAGGTATATGCATATAGCTTATTGAGTTATAACCCGCAAGGTTTAATAATTTTCTTACTCTATTATTTGTTTTCGTGCAGTGTATGAATTATTTCCTTGCCATGGCGGGGTATCTCTGAAAGGAGGTTACCCGTTTGAAGGGGGGAAATTCTCAGCTCGGCCAAAAACTAGAAAAGGCATTGGAGGAGTCGGCCAGAATGGTCGAGGCCGACAAGAAAAGAGTTGCGCTCCTAGAAAAATGCAATTGGGAGCTTACTGCTGCGAAGGCTAAGACCCAAGAGCTGCAAAGTGATATCCAGAGGTTGGGAAAAAGAGAATAATCTCCGGATTCAATGGGAGGCCGAGAAGACCGAGTCTGAAACTGCTCTCAAGATCTGTTATGAGCAGCAGGCCGAGGCCAAAATTCAGGAGTTGTGGGACGCCGTGGACCGGTTACGGGTTGAGAGGAACCATTACCGAGACGCGGCAGAGGCCTTGGGTTACGAAGATGAAGAGGAAGCTAATGACACTCATGTCGGGCCGAGACCCCTGACTCAAGACAACCTCTTCCTCCAACTCTAGTAGCCCCTCACACTTCTGACCCTGTGGATCCTCCTCCGCCCCTTGATCCAGTGGACCCTCTTTCCTCTTCGGCTGTTGATGGTTTGATAGCTTTAGCTGCTGTGGCGTCGAAAATGCAATCTTAAAATACTTTGATATCTTTATCTTCTAGTCTGTAACTTAATAACTTTAAATACTTTACTGGCTCTTACTTTAACTTTATCTTCTAATCCATTCTTACTTTAACTCTCACTCTTAATGCATGGTTATACATTTTGCTCATGAATGATTACTTCTTTTATGTCATGTTTGATAATATCTGTTAATCTAGATCATTATTAATAGTGTCGGCTGGCCTAAACCATAAATGGTTAGCACTTCTAGGCAAACATGGTGGTGCCGGCTGGCCTAAACCATAAATAGTTAGCACTTTCAGGCAAACATGGTGGTGACGGCTGGCCTAAACCATAAATGGTTAGCACTTCTAGGCAAACGAGGTGGTGCCGGCTGGCCTAAACCATAAATGGTTAGCACTTCCAGGCAAACAAGGTGGCGTCGGCTGATTTTTTGTATAGTTTTCCTTCTATCAACTAGTAACGCCTGGCTTTTTGTTCAATTTGCTGAGCTACGTTCTTGTCCTGGTCACTTATTCCATCCACCAGATAGCTTATGATTGGTGTCATCCATGTTTCTAATTCGATCATGATGCACTGCTTGACTATCTCATCTGATTGTATACTCGGTCTCTCGAAGAATTCAATTGAAATGGATCGTCCTTCCGTCTCGCCTAACATAGCCGCTATGTAGGCCAAAGCGTCAGCATGCCTATTCTCCCCTTGGTTAGTGTGGAATAGCTCAGTCTTACTGAAACTATGCATCATTCGGGTAATAACTTCCAAGTATTTCACCATATTTTCATTTCGATCCGCGAAAGAGCCATTTAGTTGGTTAACCACCAATTGTGAATCGTTGTACACTGAAAGTTCCCTGACCCCGACTACTTTGGCGAAGTTCAGACCAGCTATCAAAGCTTCGTACTCGGCTTCATTGTTGATGCTGAGAATCCTAATTTTACAGCCATCTCTAATCTTGTGTTATTGGGGGTGATGAGAATTGCGCCGACGCCGGAGCCATTACTACTAGATGAGCTGTCAACAAATAGTCTCCATCCGTTACGAGTGTCATTAAGATCTGAAGAGTCGGCCTCTGCTTTTTCTTCTTCAATGGGCTCGATGCTTCTATCCTAGAAAGGATCATCAACTGGAAAGTTGGCTAAGAAGTCGGCCATAGCTTGACCTTTTTCTACCGTCCTTGGCCTGTAACTGATCTCGTATTGACTTAAACCAACCGCCCACTTTTTCATCCTTCCTGACTTTTCGAAATTCACCAATACGTTCTTTAATGGCAGATTTGTGATAATGGCAACGGGATGGGCCTAGAAATAAGGCCTCAGTCTCTAGGCAGAGAACATCAGGGCTAGGCCGGCTTTCTCCAGCCGTGTATACCTGGTCTCAGCGTCTAACGGTGTTTTGCTCAAGAAATAGATGGGCTTTTCTTTTCCTTCATCTTCCTTGATCAAAACCGAGCTAACAGTGCACTCGGTAACCGATAGATATAGTAACAATTATTCTCCTTTGTTTGGTTTAGACAAAATATATAGGGGCCTTCCTCAAATATTCTTTCAAGCTCTGGAAAGTAACTTCGCATTGATCAGTCCATTCAAAATGGGTTTGCTTTCTTTAAAGATGAAACAATGGTCTACATCTATCAGATGATTTGGAAATAAATCTATTTAATGCTGCTACCATCCTAGTAAGTTTCTGAACATGTTTCTTGCTACTGGGAGACGGCATGTCCTGTAATGCGCAGATTTGATCAAGATTGGCTTCGATCCCTCTTCTGGTCACAATATGTCCAAGAAACTTTCCTGATGATACGCCGAAGGCACATTTTTTTGGATTTAACTTCATCCGGTACTCTCTCAATACACGGAAAGTTGCCTCCAGATCTTTGAGGTGAGTTCCCCGATTCAGACTTTTTACTAACATATCATCTATATAAACTTCCATGGTCCTGCCGAGCTTATCTCTAAACATATTTTCAACTAACCGCTGATAAGTTGCCCCTGCATTTTTCAGCCCAAACAGCATCCGTTGAAAATAGAAAGTTCCTCTATCGGTGTAGAAAGCCGTCTTCTCTCGATCTGTGTCATGCATCAATATCTGATTATAGCCCGAGTAACCGTCCATAAATGACAATAGCTCGAAGCCGGCAGTTCGGTCAACCAATTCATCCACCCTAGGCATAACATAACTATCCTTTGGGCAAACTTTATTCAGATCGGTGAAATCAATGTAGACTCTAACCTTCCCATTCTTCTTGGGAACGGCCACGATGTTGGCTATCCATTCTGGACATTATATCTCTTCGATTATCCCGGCATCGGCTAGACAGTCGACTTTGTCCGAGACGGCTGACGCTATCCGAGGTGATATTCTTCTTAACTTTTGCTTAACTGGAACTGCACCTTCCTTTATTTTTAGCTTATGATTTACAACCCCCGGATCTATCCCGGGCATGTCTTTCATTGACCATGCAAAGACGTCCGCATTCTGTCTTAGGAAGTTACCCAATGCTTCTTTTTCCTCGAGGCTCAATTCTTTGCAGAGGTATGTTACCCCATTCTCTTCGCCGATTCCCAGATTGATTGGTTCTACCTCCTCAACAGTCTTCTTATTTGCTCCGTCTTCCTCTTCTGGCACTCCGTGCCTTAATTGCTATTCTTCCGAGGGGCCGATCTCACCATGCTCCTTGAGCATCCTACCTCTTACTTCTCTTACCATTGTAGCTTGACATCTTTGAGCAACACTCTGATCTTCTCTGATCTCATATAGTCCCCGGGGAGATGGGAATCGGATGACTTGATAGAAAGTGGATGGTACAGCCTTCATACCATGCACCCATCATCTTCCTAAAATTACGCTATAGGAAGATGGTGCATCCACTATCAAGAATCTAGTCAATAATGTCACTGGTCCTGCTGACACAAGTAACACTATTTCCCCCATAGGATGCGAAGTCGCACCATTGAAACCATATATAGGTGCTCCTGTCGACACTATTTCACTCTGCTTGATTCCCATTTCTTCAAACGCCATTCTAAATAGAATCTCCACCGAGCTTCCGCAATCCACTAATATTCTTTTTACAGAAAAATTCTCAATTGTTAAGGAAATGACCAGGGTGTCTTCGTGTGGAGTCATAACATTTTGCAAGTCCTTCACTGAGAACCAAACAGAGGTCATGGGATCATGGTCATTTTCTGACGGCGGATCTACTAGTCTCGGATCTGAAGAAATTTCCATGACCTCTCTAATACTGGATGTTCTTTTAAGTTTATCTTGGTGGACGCTCTGAGATTCTGAATATCCATTGTAGATCATGTAACTAATGTTTCTTGGGGGTCTCTGTTCTCCTTGGTTTGCTGCTCTATTTCCAACGTCTTCCCTCTCATCTCTTCTTCCGTCTCTGGCCTCTCCTCTTGCAACAAACTGGGGGATCAGCCATTTGTTTACTAGGTCCTGCAGGAGTTCTCTCAGGGTAAAACATCCATATGTTGGATGATCTCTAACTCCGTGGTACGCACAATATGGCTTATCAACTCTGTCATCGTAAACCCTCTGGGGTGGTACAAAATACTCCTCACCTCGGATCTTCTCTAAGATCGACGTCGGGGACTCTGTCAACGGCGTGTATTCTTTCTGAGGAAACACCTTCCTCTTCTGATCTCTGTCATTTCTTCCTTGATCTTCCATCTTGGACTGACTTCTCTTTGCTTTCCCTTTGCCCGAGTCTACCTCGTTAATCCGAGCCTTAGACGGTTTCGACCGAGCTTTGATTGACTCTTCAACTCTGATCTGCTCCTCCAGAATCAGATAAGCGTCTTCAAGTCGGGACGGGTTGCGGACTACTAAAGCTTCGTGAGCCCTTGTTTCCAAAGAAACCCCGATCTGAAGAGCAAAAGCAGTTGTTCTCTCGTCCAGCTGATCTACCTGGGTGACTTCCTTCCTGAACCGATGGAGGTAATCCTTGAGGGATTCCTTCGCCGTTTGTTTGATGTTGAGGAGCGTCATTACACATAACATTCTCTTCCTTTGATGAATATATTTCGTAACGAAAGCGTCTTCCAAGGCTCTAAATGTTCTTATGGATTCTGTCTCAAGGCTATGGAACCATATCAACGCATTACCCTTCAAACTTGCTAAAAACATTCGACAAAGTAACCCATCATATCGGAGTTCTTCCCATATCACCATAACTTGCTTATAGTGACAGAGATGATCGATTGGATCTGTAGTTCCATCGAACAACTCGAATCTCGGCTATCAAAAATTCGACTAGACCTCGGCCTTCTGAATTTCTTCCGAAAAGGGAGAAGATCTCAACATCCTCAATGCGTCTCGAGCAGCACCTGCGGCTGTCTTTTCTCCATGAGGTTCTGACCTCATTTCTCTATCATTTGTGATCATCTCGGTTACTTTTTCCAAAGTAATTATGGTGGCGATGTCGGACTTGCGTTCTTCTGGGACTGCTGGTGGCGGGGCGGTTTCCTCAATTCGGACTTTGGGATGGGGTTCCTCCTGCTTGTTAGTACTCTGTACTTGCTTGTCTCCGGCTCCAACTATATTCACCCGTGATTGATCCCTTCTATCGTCCGCATCTTCCAACATCTGCTACCTCAGAAGATGGTTCTCTTTTCATACATCTTCCATCTCTTTTCTCATATCCTGCATTTCGACTAGGATTTTTTGCATTATTTTATTTTCTCCCAGACTTAACACTTCCTCCTGCTGGCCCTCCTCCACTGATTTTCTGACTTCATTCTTAGATTTGGTTTTGGTGTTCTTTGGCTTGGGTGCCATGGTAATCTAAACTTATCTTTGAAGAGCACGTCGACTTTGAGTATAATGTTTCCCATAGACAGCGCCAAAGATGTGGGGCAAAAATCTCACAACTCTACAATATCTGAAGTGTTCTCGCTGATGAAGTACGTCTTGCCAGTATGAGTACGAGTTTCGCTCCTTATCGATTACTTCGGTGAAGTCGGTGTAGGGCGAACAAGTATACCGAAGACAGCTGATGAAAGAGGGTACCTGAAACAGAACTCTGCCAGTGGGATCCCACTTTTAAAGCCTCCGAAGATTAAATCAGTTTCTTCCTTAAGCTTTTTCCAGTTTTGTTTAGTGCTTTTTGCATACCTTTTTTAGTTGATCAGGTATCCTATTTATAGGATAGTCTCATCCTGACGTATCAAGATGCTCATGCTTGAAATATCTATTTTGGTCGGTTAGAGATCTTTTGTCATTTGCATGACGTGTATTATGATGTGTTACGATCTGTACCCTCGATGACGAATATGGTTTATCCGTTATACAAGTGAGGTCTGTCAACTCGGTGCTATCGGTGGTCTCGGCATCATTGGATCTTTCTGGCACTGTCCTCATTCACCTCAGTCATATCGGTTATCTCGGTTATCTCAGTTGTACCTCATCTCAGCAATCTCGATTTTCTCGGATAAACCTCTTCTTTATCTCGGGTATCTTGGATATAACTATTCTCAGTTATCTCGGATAAACCTCTTCTTCATCTCGGGTATCTCGGATATTACATAAATAATTTATATACCTCCTAAAATAGTACCCACACTTAATAAGCTTAAAAATTTTAGATATTCGATTACGCTCAAACCTTTCTTGTTCTTTTGGATACCATGGGTATCCGGGCCTCTTAGAGCACTCGACTAAGTCCCTTTCTTCATCTTCTCTCTTCTTCTCTTCAATATTCTTCTTCAATCTCCTCTTTTTTAATAGAATTAAGGGATTTATGGTCCCTATGATGCCCATGTTTGGGCAATAAATTAATTAAAAGATGCTGAATTTTAGAATGTTTATGAGGTGTATATGAAGGAAGAGAGGGGCTGGACCTATATATATATATGTGCAAAGGGAAGGGGATGGTTAGGGTATTTAGAGAGAGGAATTGAAGATCAACTCAAGAGGGGGAAGAGGGTGTATGGCCTACAATATATTTGGAGTTGAACTGCTCAAACAATGAAGGGTGGTACGGCCCCTATAGAGGGTACAAATATGTTTGGTTAATTCAACTCCAAATTGGAGTTTGAAACAAAATAAGCAATGTCCTAACATGGATTGAATTAAAGGAATTCAAAAAATCAGAATAAAATAAGGATAGAAATTAGAGTGGACGTACGATCATTAGAGGGGGGTTTAGGGTTTCAAAAAAGTAATTAGTTTAAGGAGAAAATGGCTACACATGAGGGTATACTAGGGTTGGGTTAAAAACTCATTCCTTAATTTAAAAAAACGAAGATGAGGTGACAAAATATTATTGGATTAGGAGAGGAATTTGGGGGATTTATGTTGCTGATTTTTTGGAAGTGGGGTTAACTTATAAAATATCTAAATTGACCCTTAACTTTATTAAATACCTAATATACCCTTTAATGCCCGACAAAACCCACCCAACGAAATTTAATTTTTTTTAAATACTTTGCCCTTCAACGAAGCCCTCTTGGCTTCTGCCACATTGCTGATATCACTGCAACAAAACCAGTGCATGAAAAATTCTCTCAAGGATTCTCCTTTAGACATGATTGAATCCAATTACAAGGAAGACACTAGCAGCAAAGACCTTAATTTTGACGAAGATACCGCTCTCATGTTGTAAACCCGGTATTGATTTCCCTAACACCGGGATACACACCCCAATTGTACAAGAGAATTCTTAATGAAAAATTGAGATTTTGGAGAGAGAGAGAGAGAGAGAGAGAGGGGCAAAATAGAGAGAAGCGCAAAGCTACTATACGTGTCCATTCCAATTTCTGCAATCTCGATTCAAATTTTAGCTTTCTGGCGATAATGAAAGGCAGAAATAATCTTTTTCCATCTTTTCTTCTTCGATCGGGACCATAAGTTTCGAAGATCGGTGTCCAGCTTGTAATTACATGAGAATCAATGAAGAAACTATCCAGAGCTAACGGATCTGCGATCTTACCAGGATCTTTAACTTCACAGATCGATCC
Organism: Euptelea pleiosperma; assembly: GCA_035048495.1. Lineage (NCBI taxonomy): Eukaryota > Viridiplantae > Streptophyta > Magnoliopsida > Ranunculales > Eupteleaceae > Euptelea > Euptelea pleiosperma. The sequence continues at coordinate 17,030,469 of CM068550.1, read as the reverse complement.
CAATTCACATAATGATAAAACAAAACGAAATGGACCTTGAATTTGTCTTAATGGACCTAATTCACTCGTGCTTTTTTGCATGAGGAAGCACGAATTTTGTTACTCACCGTTGCCATCTAGCCCACTGACCACATGGATGTTTCGCCCACCCCTTGGTGGATATACACACCAAAAATCACCATGATGATAATCTCTAACCATTACATTTTAGTACTTTTTAAGGCATGATTGTAGCCCTTGGATTCAACAGTTTATTGAGTACTACGACCATTGGATAAAAATCATCAAACAAGCTGCTTTTTGGTATGAATGTCTACTAAGGGGTGGGCTAAGCATCCACGGGGTCAATGGGCCCAGATGGCAATGGTGACTAACAAAAATTGTGCTTTCTCCCGTCAAAAAGCGTGAGATACACCTTGTTACATCACGACACCTAAATTTCAAACTCAATTTCGGGGCCTCAAATATCCAAATTACAATTTTTCATTAAACGATGAGTTGACACACATAATCTAAGAATTCCAAAACCATCGAACAAATCACAATTTTGAAATCAAAGTAAAAAATTATACCTCGAACATTGAAAAATCATTTCATTATCCTATATAAAAAAGATAGGAATACCTCCAACATGAGATTTTTTTGAAAAATTTTGGAAAGTCACATATAACATCCTACATTATATTAACGATCGAATAAATATAAGATGAATGAAAATAAGGTGTATAAGTCAAAATAAATCCTAATTACGAAATTTACCCTTCTGAGAAAGAATTATTGAAAGTCCTCCGAATCTAGAGGCAATGTCTCCAAGGTTGTTTAGTTGACCTAACCATTATGATTCATGTATTCAAAAAGCGAAATTACTAAACTAACCTTAAGTTGCATACTTACTAAAATGCCCTTCGAAGAAAAAAAAATTCTAGTGCTACAAGCACGGGCCTACACTAAGGTTCACACCAGTTATAATTTAGAAAACTCAAGTTACTATAATTCCCCATAACCTCCTTTTAGCCAGTGTATTGATTAATTTTCTTTCTGTTTTCACGAAAAGATTCTCATGAAAAGGAAAAGTGGCAAGGTAAAGAAAATAAGAAAAAAAGATATTTTACTTTGTGAGGGGGTAAATAAAGGTGAAGTCTGGTTTGGTGACTTCAATAGAAGGAAAGAAACGAAAATATTAAAAATAATGAAAAGAACAAAAAGCATAAGATTTGTAGATGGAACCTACTCATTAGGTAGCTCTTGCATGGAGCAAAGATGGGAGGGGGTCAAGGTATCTCCTCAACCAAATGGTAAGGCAGGTCCAATTGAAAGATCATCTTCACCTTTACATTGCATTGCCCATATATAGGAAGAGGGAAAAATATTGCATTGCTTCACGATGGTTGAGACACAGGGTGTCACAAATCAAGGGCAGTCCATTAATTAATACATGGGAAGGTGGGCTCAAGGCAGCTCCTCAACCAAATGGGTAAGCCAAGTCCAATTGAAAGATCTTCGCCTTGACACTGCATTGCCCAAATATAAGAAGAGAGAAAAATTTTGCATCGCTTCACGATGGTTGGGACACAAGGTGTCACAAATCAAGGGCAATCCATTAATACATTGGAAGTTGGGTCATAGCACTCAAATTATTCTCCTTTAAAAATAGGGCTGGCAATGGATCAGGTTCGAGTCAAATTGGTATTGATCTAGTACCAATCCGATAAGAAGTCCAATCGATATGACCTAATCTAGACTCGATTGGACCAATAAAATTTAGTTCTAGAACCAATCTTGTACGATTAGATCGGTTCGCGGTCCGATCCGATCCAAAATGTATATAATATCTGTACATATATAATTATTGGTGCAGATTTTTCCGATTTATGTATCAATAGATATCAATCACTAAAATAGAGAATCAGAAAAGAAGAATTGCAATGTATCTACTAAATGAAATTAAACAAGTAAAAGAAGTGTACCCGAAAAGTAGTAGCAGAAATCCAACATTTGATTTAAGATCAGAAACCTTAAACAGAGATCAGATAACTTATCGGTGAAAATTAAGATGGTTGAGGCACACGTTGTCCTAAAGCAAATTTCACCACTGCACTTCGAATGTGTTGATGTCAGTTGGTCGACAACTGCTCCCAGGATTCAACAGCCCACTGAAGGTAGGAAGCACTCCAAACCCTTCATTCTATCAAACTTACAGCGGAACCTCAGAAAATATGCAGAAAAAGTTAATAGAAAAGATGAAGAGAATATATCCTAATATTTGTTGTGTTCTTAGCCTCTTCTCTACCTCTCTTTATATAGGGATGAGGAGGTAGCCGTTTGGATCTTATTAAAGATCCGAAACGGTCACAACTTTAATGTATTAAAATCCATGTCAGTTACAAAACATTTTAAAAAGTAAGCATAAAAACCATGTGAAAAAACCAACGGTCCAAATAATGCTTGGGCTTTTAAGTCCATGTCCATGTTCAAGTCTATGTCCAAGTCCAAGTCCAAGTTCAAAGTCCAAAGACCAAAGTCCAAAGGCCAAATAATGCTTGGGCTTTTAAGTCCATTTTCATGTCCCAGTCCAAGTTCAAAGACCAAAGACCAAATAATGCATGGGCTTTTAAATCCAAGCCCATGTCCATGTCCAAGTCCAAGTCTATGTCCATGTCCTTGTCCATGTCCATGTCAAAGTCCAAAGACCACAGATCACGTTCGCGCACACGCGTGGGTTTGCATAGTTGTGCCCATTGGGTACAAAACTTTAGATGCCCAAGGGCTCCACCCTTAGGTTCCAAAATTTATATATATATATAATGAGAGTCCTCACAACCAATAATGTTTGGGCTTTTAAGTCCAAATCCATGTCCACCAAGGATCACATGCACACGCGTGTGGGTGCGTGTGTTTAAAATATATCGGTTTGCATAGTTGTGCCCATTGGGCACAAAACTTGGGATGCCCAAGGGCCCCACCCTTAGGTTCAAAAACTTTTATATATATATATATGGGCTGGGATAGAATGACTAATGAAATTCTTACTAATGGACGTGGGGCCCACATGCGGATGAGTTAAGGGATGATTTTTGGTAAGGGTGATCTCCTCATTATGGAGATCACCCTCACCAAAAATCGGTAATTTTTAAAACTTCTAACCCTACCAAATATGGACCTAAATTTAACGGTGAAAATGGATGGTCCAAAAATTTTCAATTTGCAATCTACTTTTCACAAGGTTACAAATGTTGGAATGGGCTGATTTTTTGTGGTTGATATCCACCAAAAATCATCCCTTAACTCATCTGCATGTGGGCCCCACGTCATTAGTAAGATTAGTAAGAATTCCATTAGTCATTCTATCCCAGCCCTATATATATATATATATATAAGCAAAAGACTACCAAAAATCGTTAAACTTGTATCATCTTCATCTTTCTTATTTCTTCACCTTGAATGGAGTATAAATGAGTTGCAAAGAGTTATAAAAGAAGAAAATAGAGGGAAAGAGCTGTGAAGTAAGAAAATAGAGGAAAAAAGCTGTGGAAGAAGGAAATGGATGGAAAAAAGCTCAAGAGCAAGAAAATTGAGGGAAGGAGCTGGACAAAACTGACGTACGGTACTGTGTCGTTAGTCAAACCTCAAATCAAATGATACTATCAATTCAAACTGATATTAGCTAGAGGGTAGTATGGACATTTCAAAAGAAAGGCTTAATGGGCAGACAATTAAACCAAAGTGTCCATAGTTTTGTAGAGGGGACTAAATGGTCGGTATTTTTGTAAATATGAACTTAAAAGTAATTTTTCCAAAACTTTTTAACTCACAATAATACGTTTAGGCATATTTAAATAACATAATATCTAAATTCCTTTAGGTATTTAAATATATATCTATATAATACATTATAGTATAGATATTGGGCCAGTATCGAATCAGAACAAGGTCGATCCAGTACCAATCTGATAAGAGATCGGATCAACAATCTGTGATCCAGTACCGATCCAAAACAAAAAATAAAATTCCGGACCCAAGTGTAGTTATAAGTGGGCAAAGGTTGGCTAAAGCATTTCCTAAAAAGCGATGCGCCACAAAGATGTCTTGACAAAAAATAAAGCTCTAAATGAAATCAGAAAATGACAAAATAAGATCCATGTTGCCAACCCCTAGTAGTTGGGATAAGGTGCAGATGATAATAATCTAGATAACAAAACAGGGAAGTTGTCTCCCCACTTATACCCCCTCTTATCTATTTAGACAAAGAAGGGCTGAGATCTTATCCCCCAAAGAGATGGTGGATCTCAGCCATTTACACCCAATTTTGACAAACGCTTTGTTGGAGAGTGCCGTGGGCACTGGCCACCTACTATCTATATAACAAAATAGGAATATTGTCTCCCCCTCTTATAGGCTTCATAAAGAAGGGCTAAGATCTTATCTCCCAAATGGACGATAGATCTCAGCCACTCACACCTGATTTTGGCAAATGCTTTGTCGGAGAGTGCCGAGGGCACGGGTCACCCACTATCTATATAACAAATCAGCTAAGTGGTTACCCCCTCTTATAGGCTTCATATATAGATGGCTAAGATCTAATCCGCAATTGGATGGTGGATCTCAGTCACTCACACCCAATTTGAGCAAATGCTTTGTCGGGGAGTGCCATGGGCACGGGCCACCCACTAGTCTATATAACAAAATAGAGAAGTTGTCTCCTCAATTATACCCCCTCTGATCTATTTTGACAAAAAGACGGCCAAGATCTTTTCCCCCAAATGACGGTGGATCTCATCCACTCACACCTGATTTTGGCAAATGCTTTGACGGAGTACCGAGGGCACGGCCCACCCACAATAAATATAACAAGTGATGACTATGATTTTCTTATACCCCCTCTTATATAATATGGCTTCAATAATGAGTGTTAAGATCTACTATGCTTCATATCAATGGCTGAGATTAACTCTCACACGATTTTGACAAACACTTTGTCGAAAAGTGCCGCGGGCAGGGGCCACCCTCGCATATAACAAGACAACTCAGTTGTATTCTCTTATCTTATCCATCCATCTAATGTGGAGGGTTAGATAAAGATTGGTTGAGATCAAATCCATCGATCTAATGTGGACGGTTAGATTTCAACCACTCGATCCACCTCATTGGACCTCAATTTATTCAAAATTTAAATTTCAACACCGTTATTTTTTGTTATTTCTATTATTTTCTCATTTCTCCCTCTGTGCGTTACAATCCATTATAACATCCGTTATAATGGAAAAAACGATAACGCCGCAGTCCGTTATACCGTTTGAGTGCCGAAGGCACCCAATTTTTGCAAACGCTTTTGTCGAGAGTACCGTGGGCATGGGCCATTTACTATTCTATATAACAAAACACATTGGTTGTCTCCCTACTTATACCTCCTCTTATAAGCATCAACAAAGAAGGGCTGAGACCTAATCCTCCCCCAAATGGACGGTGGATCTCCGCCACTCACTTGATTTTGGCAAATTCTTTGTCGAGGAGTGCCGATGGCACGGGGCACCCACTAGTCTATATAACAAAACAGGGAAGTTGTCTCCCCACTTATACCCCCTCTTATCTATTTAGACAAAGAAGGGCTGAGATCTTATCCCCCAAATAAATGGTGGATCTCAGCCATTCACACCCAATTTTGACAAACGCTTTGTTGGAGAGTGCCGTGGGCACTGGCCACCCACTATCTATATAACAAGTGACAGTGGTTGTCTTATACCCCTCTTATCTTATATGGCTTCAATAATGAGTGGTTGAGATCCACTATGCTTCATATCGATGGCTGAGATTAACTCCCATCCGATTTTGACAAACACTTTGTCGGAAAGTACCGTGGGCACGGGCCACCCACGCATATAACAAGAGAACTCAGTTGTATTCTCTTATCTTATCCATCCATCTAATGTGGACAGTTAGATAAAGAGTGGTTGAGATCAAATCCATCGATCTAATGTGGACGGTTAGATTTCAGCCACTCAATCCGCCTCATTTGACCTCAATTTATTCAAAATTTGAATTTCAACACCGTTATTTTTTGTTATTTCTGTTATTTTTCTATTTCTCCCTCTGTGCGTTACAATCCTTTATAATGGAAAAAATGGTAACACCCCAGTCCGTTATACGGTTTGAGTGCCAAAGACACCCAATTTTTGCAAACGCTTTTGTCGGAGTGCCGTGGGCACGGGCCATTTACTATTCTATATAACAAAACACATTGGTTGTCTCCCTACTTATACCTCCTCTTATAAGCATCAACAAAGAAGGGCCGAGATCTAATCCTCCCCCAAATGGATGGTGGATCTCCGCCACTCACCTGATTTTGGCAAATTCTTTGTCGAGGAGTGCCGAAGGCACAGGGCACCCACTAGTCCTAAACAAATAAGCGCACTAAGATCAACACATAGTCCATATGGACCTCTGACATATAAGGCTACACATTTGCCGTGTTCAAATAGATGATCCTAATCACCCACCCAAACCTTTTTCCATAGCCAGAAATACAAGAGCAGTAGTCTGGAAAACAAGATAAATGATCAGGATGGTTAAAAACGTCTGATAAAGCTGATTTTTTATCTGATAAAAAAAGTTCTGTACATGAGAACTACTCATTAGCTGGTGTGGATTAATGAGAGAACATGCTCCATATGTGATATAGTAGCACCAAGACCATGGAAGGTTTCTGCAAAAAAAAATGTTTACCTGTAATAGATTGTAAGAACTATTTAAGGGGGACATGCAGCCACATGGTCATTAATATGGACCGTCTGATTGGTAGGCCACCTCTTGGGCAAAACATTCTAAACAAGGCTCATGATTAGGTAGTAAGATCATTGCATACAACATACATTTTGACCAAATTCTGCCAACAATTGGAAAATTGGGATTGACAACCATGATGCACTTTTGCTATTGATTATTGCTTGATGTCCTTTCCCTTCGAGGATCTTTGTTCAGTGGTTCGGATCCCCTCACTGCTAAGAATTTTGTGGGTTAATAATGGCACAGAGACACATGGACAAACGCACATGAGAGCCACATAAATCAGGAAACCAACTGATTTGCTTGAACCAAAAAAAAAGAAGGCTTTACATCTCTCACCATCTCTGTATTCACAGAAGGCCATGGCTACTGCCACCCTTGCTTCGTACATAGGTCCCCAAAACTTAATTATCCTTCCACGGTTCCACCTCATTAGTGTTGACTTTGCTATTACCTTTAGTCACACCCTGTCCATTGGCGAGCTTGTGATGCTACCCACAGAGCCATGTGTCTGAGAGCTCAGCGGTGGGCTTCCAGGGCCCATCACAATGCTACCTGCATTCACTTTCTGCGCCACAGTTGCTCCTGAGCTCAGTTGCTGCGGGCTCATATGGGTCTTCTGCTCGCTTATTTGTTGTGGGCTCATCGGGGTCTGCTGACTAACTTGTTGTGGGCTAACATGAGTTGGAGGTGAACCCACTTGCTCAGACAAGCTAGTCGCTTGTGAAGGCGGCAGTGGTGAGCCCATCTGTTGTGTATGGTCTAGATGTTGCTGCTGCTGAGGCGACGACTGTAATTGTTGATGCGGCTGTGGCTGCATCTGCTTGTTCATATTAAAGGTCGTGGCCGAAATCTTTGGCGGGCCCATTGATGCCATACTTGCATGTTGTAATTGAGCCATGCCACCTCTGCTGATCGCTTGACCTAACATAGACGCCCCATGCATCAGGCTGTTCCCTGTCATTCCACCCATCCCATCAACCAGATTACCTCGTATGGACACACCGCTCAGCATTCCCCTCCCCCGGCTGTGCGCGAGCCTTAGCTTTGTCAAAAGTGCAGCCTGAGCAGCAGGGGTCATCCCGCCAGCGAGGAGTTGCTGACTTAGGTTGCCAAAACTGGAGAGTTGGATGCCAATGTTATTATTAATCCGACCCGCATTGCCCGGGCCAAGAAGATGTCCTCCCATGGGTGCTGAAAGGGCACCCCCCATGCCAACAACATTACTCATGGAACCAATATCAACTAGGTTTCCAAGCCCTGGCACCCCACCACCAGGTTGCATCGTACTCGGGTTTCCCATGCCGACAGCTGCCCCTAGACCTCCCACCATCATGTTCCTCTGCATGAGTGGCTGCTGTTGATGTTGCTGCCTCTGTCGTTGCTGTAACTGAAACTGTAGATGGACAGGATTGTTGACCATCTGATTGCCCGCCTGCATGCTTATACTACCCAGTGAATCACAATTGTTCCCAATGAGGGGGGAGGATCTCTGGATCTGAGGGTGGTGCTGCTGCTGCTGCAAGGAGGTGAGATTGGCAGCACTGTCCAATTGTTGTGGCTTGGACAAATAACTAGCCGAGAGCTGTAAGGATGATATGTTGCCAGGAGGAAGCAAACGGCCTCCAGGTAGAATATTCTGGCATGACAATTGTCGAGGGTTCAGAGCTGAGATGCTGCTACCCGTGGGACTAGACATGTAGGGAGACTGGCCCTGGAATGAGTGTTAGGGGAGGTAGCTGCGCCGCTTCACTCCCTGGTGTGGCACTGGTAACTACACTTGGTTGTTGACTACTATAGGCACCAATGGTACGGAAAGGAATGGGTTGTATTTGATCATCAACAAGTTGATAACCTTCGCACCTCATCTATACAAGCAGAAAGATTGCACAATGCAGCGAAAGAAATCTTAATGGACTCTTTACAATCAGAAATCAATGTTAGAAACCTACCAGTGAAGTGAACTGAGCAGCAAACAGGTCCGCGTAGTGCTGCCAAACACAGAGATATGCATGTGAGAACTATTAACCCCATGAGAAGTATTAAGAACTTGCTGTAGCAGTCACTACGGAGAGGACCTTACTGTATTTGGCAAGGGTGGTAAAGAATATTGAAGAAACGCAACAGGAGGATCAATCTCCTCTTCGTCTCCACACAGAACACGCAATTCTACAATTCCATCTTTGGGCCTATCCGACATGACCAGTTTGTTATGGGATTCACGAACAACGATAGGAAAACCATTACCTGGGGTGAGTAAAATACACCAGAAGGGGAATCAGCTGTGATCAGACAAGGAATCAGTTCTGACAGAACAACTTACCCTGGTAGACACGTCCCGGACGCAAGAATGTGAGAGTCCTGGTCTTACAGACATCAAGGCTCCCCCAAAAGAGACATTTTGACATGGATATTTGATCCGTAGTAGCATCTTTTATATCCTCGGTATCCTCGGACTTCGATAACTGGAATGCAAGCAGCTGAGGGATATGGGAAAATGATTTCCTTTCACGAAACTGGTCAAATTTTTGCTTTTTCAAATTGAGTCCATACCTGAAAATGTGGAAAATTGAAATATTGTAAACAGATGCTCACAAGATTAGAGAGAAGACAGTGACAAACACTACTGGGAATACAAATCAAATCACACCTCTGGGCCACTATTTCGATCTTTAGAAACCTCTCAAGGACAGGATCACCTTTTCCTGAATGCAGGGGCAGAGGGGTAGTTCCGATCGAGGGGCTGTTTGCACTGAATGGAGCATTCATGTTGCTCAAGCTTGTAGGAGATCCGACTCCACTCATACTCAGAGTTTTTGGGAGTGAATTAGATTTCCGTTTCACAGGTAGTGAGACCTGATTTTCTCTGCGCAAACAGTCATAATCAGAATTTACAGATGCAGTTCCAACGGCAGCAGCCGACATTGATGTAGCTATCTCCTTCTGCAATCCAATGACAGTCGTTGTGGATGTGCTGTAAGGAAATTCTCCTGATTTGGACAACGCCGGGGAATGGACAATCCCCACGGCAGAAACCCGAGGACTCTGCGATGATCTTCTTTTTTGAATAGCATCTTCCCTTCTCAGGTCCTTGTCGCCTAGCTGACCCATATGATTCCACTGCACTGAGGAAGGGACATGAGCTCTCGTGTATGGTGATAAATTTTGATGGTTAGATTGGTCTCTTCCAATATCCATTACACGATGATCATCTTTGATCTTCCCCATCTCCGGCATGTACAACTTACCAATTTCAGTCGGCTCTTCTTTCACACTAGATTGCACTCCCCTGTTGTCTAGATAAGAGGGCTTCCCAACCTGCAGCTTCGGAATCCCTTCAAGAATTGCTTGTGGGCTGTCATTCATTAACAGCTGGGGATGCTTCAGGCCACCAGCTCTTGCACATCGGTTTTTTTCGGCCTCCGGTTGCTGCTGTAGAAGAATGTTCTTCCACCGCATATCAGGTTCAAGAATGGTGTCCACTTGATTCCGCGGAAGCTGCCGTTGAACTTGAACTAAATCCAGCTGCTCTTGTTTCGGTCTCTTGATATTAGGTCGGGGGTTCGATTGGGCTTCGCTTCTGTCCCTCTTTCCAAGAAGCAATGGACCAGGATTTCTTAAGCCAGCATAAGAGTCAGTATGAACTTGTTCGGACATGGAAACAAAATTTGAGGGAATTGCTGCGGCTGTCAAAATTGATCCGGAGCAACTAACTGCTGCTTGATAGTTTGACTCGGATACGGCGGGGGATGCTTGTCCTAAAGTCTCGTGCACAATATTGTTCTGCTGTGTATACAGCAAACCCCTTGAGATAGCCTGCTGAGCAGATGGAACTCCTCTATCTTGCAAAGCTAGATGCGAGTGGAACTTCGAATTTTCAAGCACCCCACTACTTGAGATGTTTCCACTGGACAGATTGTCAGGCACCAGGTTAGTTGCTGTTGCTGGTGCATTGCTCTGCTTTCTCTCTTCCCTCCCCCCAAAGATTCCCAAATTGAGCTGCAACAAGTGCCAAGAATGAGTGAAACTCAATATATTGACAGATTCACACGCTGCGAGGAAAAGAGAGAAGATCTTACATTGGAACTTCTGGATGCATTCATACCTTTTTTGACACTGATGTCCTAGAAAGTCTGTCCAGCAATGGCGTAGGATCCAAACGAAGCTCTGGTTGCAAGGACTTCAGAACGCGGGACTCGACTTCCTAATACAAGAATGAGAGCACCATGCATGAGTTAAAAACTAAGCATATTTTTTTATGCAGGCTTACCAACCAAGCATACTGACCAACAGATCATTGTAGGTCCAAAAATCATCTGAGATTGATGAGATATCCTTGACAACATTCTCCATGGACATTTGCAGGTGCACTTTATGAATGACCGGAGATCTTTCCCCAGCAGAAACAGTATATCCTGGTTTTGGCACACATTTTCTATAATCTCGAACCTGCATGCAGATTTTTCTTCACTTTTATTTGCCTTACATATACAAATACATAAACCATAAAACTAGAAGGCACTCCATGTGCGAGTACAGGTGGTGAAGGAAGGCTCAATGAAATGGATACTATACATAGTTCATGTATGTTCTACACTATAATACCTCAAACACATTGGGGGGTGGATTACGCAGGATAGATGGAATTTGTTGACATAGTTTCCTGACTTAATTTTCTAGCAACTTTAGGTGAATAAATTATTGGTGAATTTGAAATTCGATACTCACCCATAATGCTGTTGTGTGAGACCATATTGAACAGAAGCAAGGAATTTTTAGGACACGTTTGAAACCAGTATTGCAAACCCTGAAAAAAGGTAACCAAATGAAATGCCATTCTCTGCAAGGTTTTCGCAATTACATCATTAGTTGATTAGAGCATTGACGGAGCATACATATCGCCCATCTATTTTGATTGAAGCAAGTGGAAGCTGTCATTGACTTTCTTGTTGGCTATCTTTGAGACAAACTCCGAGAGTTCAATGTCACTAGAGACATTTAGTTCCTAGCATACTCACAGCAGTACACCACACTGCTACTTGATTACAGTGTTTCCCTTGGGCGTACTATCCTAATACTTCAGTGAAGTGTTCCCAAACATTGAATGTGGTTTTACTTTGTTCTGGAGACCATTGAGCTTCTTGATTAGTTGCCATTGTTAACGAATCAAAATCTTATGATTTTGATAAGTTTTATGAAAATCTCAGTTTTCTATTTTTGTCTTGAGTGGCTGCCTAATTCCGTGAAGCATGTTTTTAGAACTGTGCACGATTGTCAGCCAAATGAATCCATTGATGTCGGATTATATGGAATTATGCATGAAACAACACTCAACCTTGAACCACTTTTCCTAGTGATGGGATTCTCAACTCTGAGCAATTCATCTCTAATATTCATGAACATGCAAACAAAGACAGCGCTAGATCAATACCTTGAAGAGCCTTTTCTCCCCTGAAGAGATGTGGACATCGTTAGCAGAAAATGAACAAACCTAAGTATCCGACACTCTTCAGAAGATCATATCACTGGTTCTCGTATCAATCATTTCATTAGAATCTACATTTAGTAAAGCACAAAGAAAGCTTTAAAAAATCAAAATCCTACTTCAAAGACTGTCAAGGCCTTGACAGGTCAACATTGGCTCCACAATGAATGCATTAATTGACTCCCTAAAATAAGGAATAAATAGTAAAAATTAAGTAAGTATATAGGGTGGACCATTAGACATCGCTACAGAAAACATATGCACTCAAACTTAAGTGCATTTTTATATTCCGTCTTATAAAGTTAGTTCTTGCCACAATTTTGAGGTGTTTTACAATATTAAGAGTTTTAGAAGTAGAGTTATATTACTGATACTTTGAAATATCTGTCCTTACTGATACTTTGAAATATCTGTAGAAAAGGTACCTTTTATGGAATCAAATGCAGCTATTTACCATTACTAATCATGCTTTTGTTCATTAATTAGCACTACCATACATTTAAGCATATCAAAGAAATACAATTATACAAATGATCTTGCATATCAACTTCTGATTTAATCACTTTTTCTTCAATAAACAGAAAATGAAGATCCTAACACTTGGGGATTCAATGTACCAATTATACTGCAAGGACTAAAAGAAACCACAACATCCAAATCACGAGATATATTGTTTTCACCCAAATCACCATCGCAATATTGTTACTATTAAAACCAATAAAGCATCCCTGTGGTGCTAACTCACCTCGCAGACAAGAACTCCATTAACATACTTGCAGGGTATATCATCAAAAATATCTCCAGGCAGCCACCCATACTCAATTGCCTAAAGTAAATAAGGTACATGAAAGGACATCAGAATGGGAAATTAAATCACAAAGTATACATGTAGTCATTTAGGAAGAGTCTAAATCAATTGTCGCACGGAATTCAAGCAAGTCTAACGAACAATTTGCTTTTCTTGCAGAGATATACAAGAAGCAGAACAGAGGAGGTTTTGCATATCACAGGATTCACCACAAAAAGAGGAACTGAAAGGGGTTTGAATTCTACTGCACGTAGCCATTGTTTGAGAGTGTCGAGTACTTCACCAAAATTTTCAACCTTGAACATTACTTTCATTGCATAAAAAATAATTAATGCGTAAAAGAGATGAACTTAAGAACAATTGACCACAATTTTGATGTCAAGTGCCATGCCACAATTGCTGAAGAGACTATTGAGAACACCAGCAGGACACCAAAAGCTCTGAGAAAAAGCAATCATTCTATCCTCCTAAAATGTGTCAAAACTCCATGCACCTTATCTATACAGAATCATGTCTTTCATGTTCTTGGTTAAGAGAAAATTTTGTTTTTTGTGTTAGTCAGATTGAGATTGCTTCAATTTATTGTACCTTGATCTTTTCCCAGTTCCCAAGCATTATTACTTTTAGGACCTTCAAGTGATGTTTTAAAAGGCGTTTGAGGCCTCAAGACTCACCCTGGGGCAAGGCTTCCCAAAAACAAACTGAGGCTTATTAGGTAAGTTTAAAAGCTCATGAGGCATACGCCTCATCCACTAATGCTTTGAAGCCATTGAAGTGCCTCACCCCACGCCTCTATGACATGCCTCAAAGGAAGAAAAGGGAGAATGGATTTTGCTTCTTACGCATAGGTCCTTAGCAATATGTCCATTATATCCTTGTGTCCAACATAACGATGGTCTAGGCTTGGAAACTAAAGCATGGGCATTTCATATCAAAAATCATAGATTACATCATTATTGGACATATGAGCTTGTCTCTCTTCATCTTGAATATATCAAAACAATACACAGTGCTAATTGTCTCAGCATACCAACCTTTCATTCATCAATAATAAATTGGTGCACGAAACTTTTTAATGTGATTCAGTATAATGAATAGGAACTTAATCCTATAATTTTCCTTCTCTTATTCATGGTCATTAACATGCTACTTAAGGATTTGCCTTAGAAAGTAATCATGGTATTCTTGACAATCCCAAAAACTTTTTACTAAATATTATATACTCAAACTGATTGCCCATTGAAACACTTGTAGTGCCTTTAGTATCTATCTTATTATGGTATCTTTCATCTAAGCTCTTATTCTCGTCGAAGCTCTTACTCTCCAGCTCTTAGAGAAAAATGAGGTTACGAGGAAAAAGAAATGGCATCTCTATCTCCTCAACATTTGGGTTGAAGTTGTCATGAATATGGCATAGCTTGTTAATCACATTGTCAATCCCATTCAAGCAGGAGAGATTACCTCTTAATGTTATTCTAGGCCAATGTATTAAATGTCGACATATTTCATACATTTCATACAAAATATTTCAATTTCGACATTCACCGACAGGAAAACTCACTTGCAGTTTCAAAGCGTAATTAGAAGCACAAAACCAGCCACCAAGGGCTGCCAGAACCACACAAAGGGAGAATTCTCTTTCTCAATTCAAACACTAAAATTAAAAAAACAAAAAAATCAGTCTTAACACGGGGCTGGCCAATCTTCCCCATATATAATTCTGTAAGTTAAAACATAATGAAAAGACTACTTTACCCTTTTAGTAATAACTCAACTGTGAAGAGAAAAATATAAACTAATTAAAAACACATCGAACATGAAATAAAATTTAAAAGGAAACTATATTACTATCATCTCTAAGCTTGGACGACTACTCCTGGTCAAAGTTAACACTTTGACTTTTGACCAGAAAACCCAATCTGCACAGATTGCAAGAACCAGTCCTTGGACAGTTGATAGATGGAGCCATTTCGCTACCCCGATTGTTCTCAAACATTGAACACTATTAGTAGACCCATAGAACTACTTCATAATAACAAAACCAGGCCAAACCAACAGTTGGATGATAAGTTATTAGCTACTGTTCAGACCCCAATTTCTGTGAATGCGCATAACTGCAAAAAATCATCACTACCCCTTCTTCTTTTTATCCGCTTCTTAGGTTTAGGAGTAGTTTTGGCAGTTGTATTTACATCATTTTCTTCATATTTTCTCGTGAATTGCGTCCTTTTTAGTGTTTTATTGCTGGTAGATAGATCTACAGTAGCGGTTGTATCAATTGGGCCTGTCCTACATCAAAGTGCATCTTTATATCATGAGAACAGGTGATAAAAACTGCAGGCAACAAAGAAGCAACATCAAAAGAACCCAATTATGCTTAAAAACAATAAATGTACTTACAGAGAATAGCGCCTTAGAAGCCCTATCATAAGGGTGCAACAACTTTGGTACACCTTGGAGCAACGGCAATAGCAATCCCTTTTGAATATGCATGCTCGATTAGTATCATGCTAATTGTAAATAATAATAAAAATAATAAATTATAATGAATATAAGAAATAGTAATTCATGGAAATGTACACATGGTTCATGTTATCATGAGAACAAACCTCAGTAGGTTTTCCAACAGAAAAGCCATCAGGAAACAAGTTCAGGGAAAAGGACACCTCAGGATCTGCCATAGATATGTTTGAGGATGAGATTGAGGTAAAGTGCTCTCTATTGCAAAGTGCAAACATTATGCCAGTAGTTTACATCACCTTGTAGAACTGGGCGCAATTCAGCTTGAGCCAGTGAATTCGAGTAACCAGCAATATGAGCTCCTACCCCAACAAAATCACCCTACATGAAAAGACAAAACAAGTTCTGTGATTCCAGTTTCAGTACTACAACAAACAATGTACATCCATGCCTTTTGCGTCATGTTTAGCCAGAGGTAAAAAAGATTACTAAGAAACTAATATGGAATTATGACTCGCAATCAACAATCTTAAACAAATGGGATGAAAGCTCAACATGTAGAAAAACACCCGCAGATCCTCCAACATGTGAAACCAAAAGAAGTCTTGTGTAACCTACCACTGCGAATTTCCTTTATAGTGTGTTCATCACAATGATCATCCACATTATGCTCATTCCATACCAGAGGTTGAAGTGAGTGTGTTTGTGTACTTGGTTCAAGGTCTCCTTTCATATGAAATCAAGATGTCTTGTTCCGGTAAGGTATCAAGATGATACATTGGGGTATAAATCATCTCGTACTAGGACTCTAATTTAAGTAATTTTAATATTGTTTTTATTGTGTGTGTTTTTTCAACACATAAAAGATAAACAATATTTTTCATCTTAATTGAGTATTAAGAACCATTTAATGTAAAATAGATTCATATCTTTGAGTATCAAGACATACACTTTTTTGGTTGAGATGCCTCCATCCATCAGCAAACAGAGATGATGAACAAGACCGAGATTTTAAGCCTTGGTTTTACATAATCAATGGTGCTGTGTAAATGTTCATTTTGCAAAAGCATGGCAATTTTCTGAATTTAAAAACCTTTATTCATGGTGAATGGTGGTTTTCAAACACAACCAACCATTTGAACCAAATGTCATCCCTTTAGATTGAGAAAACGTCCACGCATGGTAGTTTTCTAAGAAAAAACTAGTAGTAAATGCATGTGATGGTATACAAAAAGTCCTGGACCATTCGAAAATACAAGAATGGATGAAGAACAGAAAAACAGAGTTAAATATACTAAAAAAAACTAAGTTGTTATAGTGATGAAAACTCTAGATCATAAAAAGATTATCATTTTTGCCCAAAAATCTTCTCTTTTTTATTTTTTGGCCAAAAATGGCTATCTGAACAGACCCTTATAATACCCATAAAGAAACATAATAATGGGTTAGCCAGGGCCCCATCAAACTCCATAACCTCCAAATGCTTTCCAACTCACCTCCAAAACAACATGCAATTTTTATCCCCAATTACTAGATTTAATAAAGAGAGATATGCAAATGCAAGCCCTACATATCTCAAGAAATCACTGAACACCCACCATGCAACTACATTAACAATGCAGAGAAGGCCAAAAAACCACGAATACAGTAAATCGCATATAAAAAAACAAAAAAAAACACACACACACACACACACACCCATTTTACCTCGTTATCCCTTTTCCTGAGACCAATCTCTTGATCGTCTTCTCTGCGTGAAGTTGGTTTCTCCTTGAAACCATCGTCTTTCTCATCGGTCTGAGAGAGTTTCGGACGAAACCTCGTCCCAGCCTTCGCAAGCTTAAAAGATATCCCCATCACATCTCATTCAGGAGTTTTCACGAACAATAGCGCGATAATATACACCCAGCAAGAGAGAAATGGAGAGACGAACTCGGTTTGAATGAATGCGAGAGACGGCACTGTGCCCTAGGTTTACGAAAACTGTCGAGTACGTCGGGGGCTCCTCTTAGTTTATAGGTTGCCATGAACACTATCCACGTAGGTGATGGGCGTCTGAACTTTCGCCCCTACAAAATCACCATTTTTACTCCTAATACCTTTGTTTCTTTCTTTAATTTGTCTCCATCTTGTGCATGTATGAAAGGTGGTGTAATAAAAAAGTTATAAACGAGGGAAGATTTGGTCTTATAAACCGGGAAAAATTCGCTGTGTCTTCAAACCTTCAAACTTTGAAGTTCCCCTCCCAAATTCTGGCACGTACCCTTTGTTAACCACCCTTAACTAACTAATCAAGGTTTAACGTTGGTTGAGTTTTGGTCTTGGCGTACGTGTCAGGCATTTTGGGAGGGTACCGGGGAGAGCGAATCTTTTCTCGTCAGTTATCAATGTCTGGGAAAACCTCATTGTTTGCCCCCAAAAGGTTTCCACTTCTAGTAACCTCATTTCTGTCCCCGAATCCCAAAAAAATATCTATTGTCCCAATTTGATTCGATCAACTTGATTCGAAATCCGACGGATATTATGAATCAATATTCGATCAATTTATCGATATGGGATGGCAGCACCTTACACGTGGCACACGCTTAGAGATCACTGACCACCTACATGCAAAAACTCTAGAGTGATTAGTGATTTTTAAGGCTTTGATTGGAGTCGTTTTCATTAGTTGATTTTTAACCGCAGATTTAGCATTATTCGGGTCTTGGATCCAAAGGTTTGAAATCACTAATCAGGCCGATATTTGGTATATATATAGGTCCACCTAGGGATGGAACAAACATCCATACGGTCAATGGTCTCTAAGAGTGCGCCTTGTGGCTTATACTATGGTCGAAGTGGGCATGTTGGACAACTTGAGGCATTTAATAAGGCAAGGTTTTGCGAATTTGATTCGATCGACTTGATTCGAAATCCGACGGATATTATGAATCAATATTCGATCAATTTATCGATATGGGATGGCAGCACCTTGCACGTGGCACACGCTTAGAGATCACTGACCACCTACATGCAAAAACTCAGAGTGATTAGTGATTTTTAAGGCTTTGATTGGAGTCGTTTTCATTAGTTGATTTTTAACCGCAGATTTAGCATTATTCGGGGTCTCGGATCCAAAGGTTTGACATCACTAACCAGGCCGATATTTGGTATATATATAGGTCCACCTAGGGATGGAACAAACATCCATACGGTCAATGGTCTCTAAAGTGCGCCTTGTGGCTTATACTATGGTCGACGTGGGCATGTTGGACAACCTGAGGCATTTAATAAGGCAAGGTTTTGCCTTTAAAGTAGAGAGGGGCGTGTGGTGTGTGGGCATGCCCCAACCCCATTCTCACTTTATAATATTATAGATTATAGATTGTTATTAGTGGGTTGAAAGAGTATCTGTGCCACGGGCATTTTTTATATGTGTGGCACCCTTCTCTCTACATCTTCATTCCACATGAGTAGCTTCGACCTCATCAACATTCTCTCTCTTCCCTCCACGTCCACATAACTTCATTTCATCTCTCCTCAATTCCAATTCCATATCTCCTTTTAAGTATGGCTTCTGATTTAATACAATGTTGGTGCTAGATAGAAAAGGTAACTCCAACAATTTCTTTGTCCTCAACACCCTATTTCCAGGAATTAGTCACTTCAACGGTCTTCGATGGTTATACGGGTATCCAAAGTACGAACAAGATGGATGTTTGTTGTCCCAACCATTCTTGTTAATCCCGATAAGGAAAGGAGGTAATTTATATATATAAACGCGTCTCTCTAATCTCTAGGTTTCCCAACAAGATTAGAGTCATTAGACCTAGTTTGTAAGACCCAGCCTAAGCTAGGCCAAGTTAATGAAAATTCATCATTTATGTATTTTTTTTTCCGTTTTCCCTAGAGAACCATCCTATTCTTTCATGTTAATCGTCCGTAAAAGAGGGTTCCACGAACATGAGGGCATAATGGGTTTTTTATATTTATATTGTTTATTTAATAGTATTAAATGGGCTTACATCAATTTTGTGTTCTGTTTGTATAGATGCTCAAGCCCAAGGCCTAAAGAAGAGGACCCGAGCCCATATCCAAGAGCCCAAATCCAAACGAAAGTATGAGCTAAGATTCAGACCTAAAAATATTGTTGGAATTAAATTCATAAAAGAAATAACCTTCATAGAATGGACATATGCAAATTTATGGAAAGAAACAATACAAGAGATTAACAATTGTTAAAAGAAATGAAAAAAAATTGTTTATCAATTAAAGAAAATATTTGTATCAAAAGTGTTTGGAAAGAAAGAAAATTTCTTTATTTACATGTAGAAGGTTGCATTATAAATGACGAAGATAAATCTACACATAAGGCAAGTGTTAGACGTGGTTGACAACACTGTATCTCCAACCTTGATGAACGGATATGAATCTCTTTAAATTTAGGAAGAGATAGATGCCCACCAGCCTATAAGATCACATCTTGGACGATGGGTGGTGTTCTTCTCTTGGCTACTCCTTGGTCGGACCTCTCTCAACTCTTGCTTTTCAATTTAGAATCACACAACATCCCTCACTCACCTGTTATCAGCTCCTTGTTCTTCATTTGATCGGGAATCTTCTTCTCATTTCTTTGCTTTGTAACTGTGTTATCCTACGGTAACATTTAGCGGACGATTTTTTTATTAATTAGAATCCCTTCACATACATTCTCTCATTCTCTATTTCTTTTAGTTTTTGCTCTTCTTTTAATACCAAACTGCTATAAATCAGCCATCAAGCTGATTTTTAGTGTATGGGTCCGCCAAGAGGTGGGCCAAACGTCCATAAGGTTAATGGTCACTAAAGAGGAGAAAATATTTGTTGTCCCCTAGAACCTCCAAAGTTTGATGTCGTCCTAAAGTCCCACTTGGAGTACTCTTTTGTGACAACTAACTTATAGATGTTTAGCCCACCTCTCGGTTAACCCTTACACCAAAAATCAGCTTGATTGATGATCTATATCAATTAGATTTTAGCCCCCAAAAGGGCTCAAAATTCAACGGTAAAAAATATCCGCATTAAAATTCTCACAACCAATGGCTAGAAAATAACCAATCAAGTTGATATTTAGTGTATTGGTCCATCAATAGGTGAACCAAACATGCAATGATCTGTGGGCCCAAAAGAGTGTGCCCCATGACACTTTTGAAAGGAGACTTCAAAGTTTGAAGTCCCCACGGACAACAAACTTGGGCTCCCCAAAGAGTACATTACATGGCATTTTGGGACATGGGAGACTTGGAACTTAGAAGCTCTCGGGAGACAATAAATATTTTCTCCCGAAAATGCTCCATGTGGCATTTTGGGAGGCAGGATACTTCAAATTTTCTTCCAATTCCTCGTCGGGTGAGGATATTTAATTGAACCCACTTTTTGTGTTTATCATACCCATTTAAAGTCACTCTTTCGTAATACCAAAAATACTCCAAAAAGTATTAAAAATACCCCAAAAAGTATTAAAAATACCCACCCAAACAAAAAAGGGGCGAAATCAAAATATCAAAAGAAGGAAGAAGATTCTTCTTCCAGAGAGCTTCGTCCACCACCACCACCCCGCCACCACCATCATCGCCTACTTTTTCTTCGTCTTCCACCACCACCGTAGTCTCTCTCCACCGCACTCTCTCTATTGCCCTCTCTCCCTATATCTCTTTCTCTCTACCCTGCCATCATCTCTCTCTCAATCAATGACAGTTGAAAGAGAGATGAATAAGAAAAACAAAGCTTCTACACATGATTGAAAATTATAGGAAAGCGTGATCAAACATAATCTCTTCTTCTTCCCTTGTTTATCTTGTTTCATATTAACCGTTATACCATTCAATGGGTTCTCGTCGAAACCCTTAAAAAACATTCGATACCCATTTATTGAGTATCCTTCGAGACATTTGATTGGTGTCTCTCGAATTCCTATGACTACATTTGGTGCTAGTCTACTGAATGCTATGTGGTCTAATTTTTTCAATTTTTTCAACATTTCAAAAAATATCACGTAAAACAATTTTTTCCACAAATCCCCACGCAGAACCAAGTTTTGTAATTTTTTTGCAAGATTTGGTTCTATAAACCCCGACCATCACACACACACATAGAGAGAGAGAAAGAGAGAGGGAGGAGAAATATGAGTTGGGATGTGGTGTTGGCAGTTGGACCCACCCCCCTTCGTCCTCCTCTCAACCATCACTGAGATAGAGAGAAAATGGTATGGTGGAGAGAAAGAGAGAGAGAGAGCGGTGATGGTGGAAGAAGAAGAAGGAGGCGGGTGATGCTGGGGGTGGTGTGGTGGGTGGGCGGTAGCGGTGGTGCAGTGGTGGGGTGGTGCGATATTCTCTTTCGTTTTGTTTTGTTTTTGGATGGTTGTTTTATAAGTAAAAACAAGTGTATTGATCATTTTTTTTCATTTTATTTTATGGAATTTTTAACATACCCTCAAGCTATCTTTAAAATTTGACATCCCCCCCCGGGCACAATTTGAAAATTTTGACATACCCCCTCTGACCCAGTCCGTCCTCATTGACTATCGCTAATTAAAAATTGACTAACATTTTTTTGAAAAATGAGGAAAAATATCCCTTTCTTCAACCTTGGAACACTATGTGGGTATGGACAAAAAACCTAACCCCAAATCAAATGGTTGTGGTGGACGATGGGCCATAAGATTCAAGTGGGTTGGCCGTCCATCATCAATGACTAACTTATCATAGTCGTGTGGCCTGCCGACTGCCACTCCGGTGAGAAACAAACAACAAATGTCAAGGAAAAAGGCACGTGGGATGGGCAAAAGTATCAACCTCGACTTGATAAAATGAAAATCAATATGACAAATTAATTCCTCAAAATAACAAAATGAATCACTGGCTATTTAAACCTTATTGAATCTTCAATTTTGTCACCCGAAGAACACTGGTATTATTTTTAAGCCATTAAGCTTGGTCTAAGTCGTGGGTTTTAAAAAAAATCTATACACTAGCTCATTTATGTTACTAGAAAAAAATGAAACTCAAGTCTTTCTTGCCAACATTCTTGAATATCATTAGAGTTATGATCAACAATACTTGTTTCCCTTCAAACCAAACACTGTAAAGCACAATTGTGTTTAGTCCTAACTCCTTTTGCCAGTCCATGGACCGTAGTCTGACTCCCAGTCAATGGGATAAACAGAGAGACATGTCTCACTTCCTCGGATGTGCAACACAGATATATCGAGGTTGTTTATATTCACATATAGTGCAGGTCGACCAGTTGCACTGGCGCTCAAAACAGTGGATTGGTGCAGATGCTCTAGTTTTCAATGCTGGACATTGGTAGAACCAAGACAAAATCGAAAAGATGAAAGACCTCAATCATTTTTTTTTTTGTATCTTCTCTTAGTATCCAGTTGTTTACCTTGGAGGGATTCGTTATTACTTGAATTTGGTGTCTCAGGGGTTGCTATTTCTAGGAAGGTGGAACCATTAATGTCACGATGAATGTGATGGAAGCATTCTGGAGGTCTCTATAGATGTGGAAATCATGGGTACTTCAGAATTTAGATCCTGTGCACACCCACATCTTCTTCCGGACCTACTATCTAGTGCATTTCAAGCAAGTATCTCGAAGAAAACATATGATCAATAGGTAGACCATACTTAGGCTGCATTTGGGTAAGCTTAAAGCTTATCTGAAGTGCTTACTAAGTTAAGTTGTCTTAGCTGTTTGGTAACCATATAAAAAGGGCTTCTTTTCTTAAAAAGCCATTTTATGGTGTTTTGGTAAAAAAATATTTTTAATGAAAATACATATTTTACCTGTAAAATATTGATCAAGCTGATTATTGAGCATAGGTCTACCAAGATGTGGAGTCACTTGAAGAGGTCTACTTGCTGCAGAGAATTTTTTTTCTTGTGGCATTTTTTGATCTTAATGTCCGAGTTGCACAAAAAAAAAAAACACATGCCACGTGGCACATTCTTAGAGATACAACAACCACGTGGCACATTCTTAGAGGCCAATGATCATATGGATGTTTGGCCCATCCCTAGTTGGATTTACATCCCAAAAACCAACCTGATTGGTGGTTTATAGATATTTGTCAACTAGATCACAACAATATGATGCATCTAGTGCCTCGTCTTATGGATTAGAATTATTACAAAAAGAGTGATGGTTTCTGAGCTGCTCCTCAGCAGGCCATCCCTATTTTTTCTTCCTTCATAAGATGTCAAATTGAGGCTCATTTTAATGTAGACTACAGTAAAAACATTTCAATGATAAATGAATGCAAACTTAAAGTTTCTACCAACTTCCCATATTTTTTTCCTTGATATTTGATGTTTATGTTTCTTGCCGGAGTGATAGTCGGCCAGCTACGAGACTCTTGTAAGTTGGTTGCCGGTGATGGGTGGCCAACTCACTGGAATCTCGTGGCCGATCGTCTACCACAACCGTTTGATTTTGGGTTAGAGTTTTGGCCCAAACCTACTTGTTCTGCCAAGGTTGAAGAAAGGGACATTTTCGTCCTCTAAAAAAATATTGGTCAAATTTTAATTAACAGTGGTCAACGAAGATGTGGGTGCATGGGATGAACCTCCTTGTACAAAAAGAGGGGAAGCGCGTATTACGCATTTTTACGTAGTTTTGAGCTCGAAACCTGGAACCCTTCTTCTCTGATCAGCTCAAACAGAGGTCTCCCTTTCTACACCACCAACTGTACAGCCTCCAGTTCGAAGTTTGAACCTTCCAAATCCAGGTTAGTCTTCTCGTCTCTCATACCATTTTATCTGAAACTAGGGTTTATCTTTCCCCCCCTTTCGTCCTGTTTTTTCTGGTTCGAACATCTTCGTGCTTTAGTTAGGGTTTCAGTTCTCCCAATTCAGATTTTGGAGATCGCCATCACATTTTAACTTAATAGATGAAAACAACAAACAATGGAGAAAGAAAGAAACTGAAATAAGTTAACTGAATTCGATTATATTTTAAGGGCCCGTTTGGATGTACAACTTGGGTTTATCCTAACTCTTGTCAAGCGCCAAAATCGGGTTTGGAAAAAAATAGTTTTTGGCACAGTTTACCCATTTGGTGTTCAGAGCACTTCAATGTTATCTGCCCAAATAACGATTTTGGCAGTTTCAGTTTGCAAAACTGGGATTTTGGCCGTCATCGACATTTTATAAGAAAAATTCAAGTATTCAGCAGCTCTGGTATTGCAAATTCCATATCTTCCCATCGATTTCAGGTAATGTGGCGTGTCAATGCTCCTAGGTGTCCATTAAAGTGGACAGGCGATGCCTTGAAGTACCAGTGAAGCAGCCACTCTCTCACTCTCACCCACTGTTAGTCTCAGTAGATTGTGGGGAGCACAGGTAGTTGTTATCAGCGAAAAGTGAGAAATTTGTTTTTGGGGGCTTCATCAAGTCACAATAGGCGAGGCTAATGCTTTAGAGGCAGAGCCTCATGTTCTTACAATGCCTGAAGATTTTCTTTTGGGGTTCATCGTTCGTTCTTTAAAATGAATTTCTCAAATGTGATCTCATGGGTGGGAAGTAGGGTAGTAGGTCCTGTATTGTTAGAGTGATATATTTTGGATTCAAAACCCACCAAACATTTTTGGCCTTCCAAAAAGAAAAATGTTCGGGATGTAACTTTTTTGGTATCATGATGCCAATCTTGGCCTCTTTATGGCCAAACAAGGTATAAATAGGTTTGGTTTACACGCTGTCCTTAGTTAAAAAATCTATATAAATGCCCTCCCACGACTTAATAATATGGATTTGTGCATGTATGCATGTAATAATTATTTGACTGATTGATCAAGTAGAGTTTTATTTTGTTTATGTATTTTTTCTCTGCAAAATAGGTAGCTTCATTATTCTCGTGGCATATTTGCAGTTTATAGGTTTTGTTTTCATTCTCTATTCTTGCACTTGGTTATGGTTTCATTCTTTGCAGGAATTCGTTCTGTTACTTGTTTTCCGTTGCCATTGCAAGAACTGTTCTGGCACAATCTTTGGTTCTTTTAAGAGTCTGACTTCCTGGGCACAATGACTGACGGTTTCCAGTCAGTCACAACAAATGAGGGTTTAAAAGGTGTTGCTAATTATAAACGTGAAGGTGACTTTTATGATGTGGATTTGGTTGCAAAGAAGTCCAAAATCAGTGGTTTGGATGTAGAAAGTGTGGAGAAAGTGGGGGGAAATCTGGATTGCTATGAACCTGAAAAAAGTCTGCCTGTTTTGACTGACACTGTTTGTCAAAACAATAATAATCTTCAACCGGAGTTATCTATGGGAAGGGTTGATAACAGTCAGTTGGGGGAGCAAAATGGGTCGTGTGATCAGAACTGCTTATTGTCGCCGGTTAGCCAGTTGCCCTGTATCATTGAAGCAGATGCAGCGGAAGATAAGGGTTCCAGACACACCATGGAGGATGCATGGGTTGTACTTCCAGACGCAAGCTTGGAATTTCCTGGGAAATTGAGGTGTTCAACTTTTCATTCTTTTTACTTAAGACCGCTCATTTTTCTGTTATTATTTATCAAGGAATGTCGGTATGTCATTAGAACCAACTTGCTTATCAAAGAATGTGAATTCTTTTAGGCATCTGGTTGTGGAATCAAAAAAGCATCCTCCTTGGCACTTATGTTAGTATTTGTAGTTTGTACCTACTTAAAAAATGGTAGTTAATAAAGATCAATATACAACTTAGGTTCCTTTGTAATTACTATATCAAATTTATCCTTTTCAATACTTCTATTTGCACTATTAGCTAAGTATTATATTATCCAGCCCCAACCACCCCCCACCCCCCACCCCCCTACATATTATTCTCACTTTTAATTAAGTCCCTTCCCAACCGAAAGATCTAAGCCCTCTCTTTTGATTTTGTGTTCCTACCTATTGTTTTCACTGGAAGTTATTTCTACAAAAAAGCTCAATTTTGTCCTTAGAAAGTTTTGGATTTCTATTTGGGAAATTATTATTTCTTTCCGAGACTATTGTTTTTAAGGTCTGATTCCAGTTTAGAAGTTGAAGCCAAGGAACTGAACTGATAGGTTTCAGCTGGCTAGTAAAAAATTTAGAAGACAACTTATTCTATCAAAATATTTTTTTGTTTTAATTTAATCTCCTAGTCTTTCCTGATCGGATCTGCACCATATGTGCCAGTCTGTTGGTTGAATTCGTTAAGAAGCAATGTATATTATTCTTTTGGTCTTCCAGGATCTGACCCTCTTACTTGCCAAAAAGAAAGTTTAGAAGTAGATATTATTTCTCTCATGTGATTGGTGATTTGTTAAAAGAAAAGACTAAAGGAAATATGCTTTTGTGCATTTTAATTTTGCTTAGGATATAAATGTTTAGTTTATAAGAAAATACAGTAGAGTAATTTTCTTTCTATAATTTTTATCCAGAAAGCTGTACATTCATAGCTGTGCACGACTGACTGGTACATGTAAATATTTTACTTCAAAGTTCGGCATTTCAAACGAACAATGCTGACTGCTGGGACTGAAACCTTCAGTTGTTTTGGTACTTGGTTGGTCATTTATTTGACAAGAGAAACCATACATGTGTGTGCCATTTCTGTGTAATGGCTGAGTTCTTTATTCTACTTATATGCCATTTGTTTAAGATTAGGATTGTTGTGGTAAGGAAGGCTGTCGAGCTGCCCCATTTCCGCGAGTGGGACATGATCCTAACATAAAAGTAGGTCTTGTTTGTTCTCATTACCATTTTGTTTTTATTTAAAACTTTGATTTTACAAAGGGAAAAGATATTTATGTGTGTGGGTTGCACATTCATATGGTAAAGTGAGTGGTATTCAATGAAAGGCACCATTAGCTTATTGTCTCTAGTTGTGTTCAGCAGAAGCACTGTATATCTTTTCATTGTGATATATGAAAGTTTAGAGGTCGAGCTAATGATTTATTGCATGGCACTATTGTACATCTCACAGATGTGCGCATTTTGCAATTTATGATGGACATGGAGGTCGCTTGGCTGCTGAATATGCTCAGAATCATTTACATGCAAATGTTCTTTCAGCAGGATTACCACGTGAGTTGGTGTGTTTGCCTGGTCTGACTACACTCATGTCTGTGTTAATGAGGCATTTATTTGGATAATGAATTGTTGGATAACTTCTGAATAGAAGTACAAATTCTATACCAAATTGCATTTGCTTATGCTTTGTTGTAGTCCCAATATGAAGCACTTGTTTGACCTATATTCAAGGAAACTGTTTGCAGGAGAAAATAAGAATGCTGATTTTATGGCCTTCTCATTTTGATGTTGAGTTTAGTTGCAGGATTGTCTTTTTAAAGAAACATGGCACCAATTTATTGTTATTAACTAATTAAAGTAAACGCAGATTTGAGAACTAACAACCCCAAAAAGTGCTTTGGGATTCAAACATAACAACTATGTTCAATGTAGTGATTGTTATTACTTAATATAAACTAGATAGCCTTCTTAGTCTTAGACAAGAGTCTACCTGTAGGGTTGGCAATATCAACAGATAAGTAACTGGTTTGTTGTTATTAGTAAATAAAGACACCCATATATCGGGAGTAAACTATTGACGATAATGAGTGTCTTCAAGGTACACATAACTGTTAAATTAAGGACAGTGAGTTGTTGATAGTAGTTTACATGTCTTAGACTCACTCTTTTTTATCTGTGTTTATTCATAAACTCGTTTATTTTTTAATTGATGCCTTTCATTATTTATTTTTCGCTTTAACATTTTTCTTTTTTCTATTTTCTGTGGATGTTTGTTTCTATTATGGAAGTATGTATGATTGCATCCATCTCCTGTCAAATTGTCATCAAGAGTGTTTGAAGTCTGGTTGGTGTGCAAAGGGTTGTGGGTGCTACTAGAGATAGAAAGGGAACGGTCTAGGGAGAGAAATTTTTGTTGGTGATGGCATGAGGTTAGTTTTTGATGGCTTGGAAGCGATAGAAAGCTCATGTAGGCTTAGTTAGAGGATTCTGGACTTGAAGAGATTTCTAATCAAACCTGGGAGCGATGACATGTTTTTGACAGCCATTCAGGCATAGATATCAATATGGTCTTGACAGATATCACCTAGTTTTGGTCAAGTTGGTTCAGAGTTAGTTGGTATTTGATAGAAGGATTGGTTAGTGGTGATGATAAATGCTTGGTAGTAAGGCACAGTGCAACTCTTTTGCTTGTTCAAAAGAAAACTAGAAGTTCTCATGATGGGGGGTTCAATGACACTCCTACAAGCCTCCTAAGATGGAAATGGATTCTTGATGCAAAGATGGTCAACATGAAGAGAAAGGTTCGAAGTTTAGAACAGAGAACTTGCTTTATTATCATGTGAGTGAAAGAGGAAGCTAATGTGACTTTGGTAAAACAACATACTATTGTTCAGAATGAAAGAGTTAAATGAATGTAGTAAATGGTAATACAACAAGAAAGAAAGATCAACATGCTGGAAAGAATATGATTATCCATAATGGAAGGGGTATGTAGATGTGTCAACGAAATAAGAACGAAAAGATAAAAATATGTTAAGTAAATTATATTATTTTCCCTTTGTACTTTGGAATGAGTGACTAGTGATAATGGTCACGAATACTCCAAAATAGAAAAGTGACTATTAATTGGTGGCTACATGAGCATGCCGGAATTTTTTTTTTCGGATGGTGTTAAATATGACATTAGAAGTTCCTCCTCTCTGTTTTTAATGTTTTATTTTATATATTTTCTGGACAAAATGGTTTGTTCTCTTGTTTGGATTTTTTTTTTTGGATAAGTGAAGATTATGTTTGTAGTGACGATAACGGAAAGACTTCCTGAACAAGAGTGCTACTAAACAAAAGAAAGGCTGATGGGGGCATGGTTCAAAAATCTCCGTCTCGAGTTACGTTTCAATTAGTTGAAAAACTGAGACGTATCGACTAAGATGGTACGAGGCAAACCGAGACAGTTCGGGATAAATCTCCAATGCATCATCTCGATCACCCCTGAGACCGAGACATCTCGGTCAAAAAATTCCAAGACTCAATACTTTGAAGCATGAACAGGGGTGACAGCCACATTAGCACTCAAGAAAAGCTTTACATGTTTCATTAACACAAAAAATCAAAAAGTCCCTGCCCATCTGTTTAGTGGATAACCAGATGGGTCTTGGCATCTATAATCTTTCAGTTAATGGATAACATGGTTACCAGTTACAAGCATATTGTTTCCTACATCTGATTTTTGCACCCTGTTTTGGATTAGTGAATATTCTTTTCATTTTCTTATCATTTAACATGCACTTCTTTGCTTAAAGAAAATAAGGTTGGACAATTGTTTTCTTTCTAATACTCTCTA
This sequence comes from Euptelea pleiosperma, assembly GCA_035048495.1. NCBI lineage: Eukaryota > Viridiplantae > Streptophyta > Magnoliopsida > Ranunculales > Eupteleaceae > Euptelea > Euptelea pleiosperma. The sequence continues at coordinate 17,000,596 of CM068550.1, read as the reverse complement.
TATTTATGAATATGCTTTGATATTATTCTCATTAAACAACCAATTTTGTTGATTTTGACATTTATGGTTATTGCAACTGGCAACTTGTGATGCTACATCATAAATGTTTAGAATATGGTTTTATTGATTCACTTTTTACTTAATCTGTTTTATGGCACTTGCAGATGGACGTAAAAGCTGCCAAAAAGGCTATCCTTGATGGTATAATTATAAACTTGGTTAGATATTATCTTTTATATAGTTCCTATAGGATCCTTACTTGTGAACATGGTTTGTCCGGCGTTTCAGCGGAAACCGAAACGTTTCGGTTTCGCCATATGACGAGGCAATATACGTTTCAGTCGGTTTTGTCCGAAACCAAGTTTCACCATAGCAAATGGTCACTATTGTTACACCAGGTTTCTGTCGGTTTCGTCTGAAACCACTGAAACGTTTTGGTTTCGCAAAACCAGAACGAAATCTGGTACTTGCTACTATGAATGTGAAACTTTTGATAGTGCCTAAAATTCTTTTCGAGGCAAGCACTTTTTTTGTAGTTTTTCGAAGGAAATGCATGCTTTATATTCCTTGAAGTTCAATATTCAGTTTATTAGTCATAAAGGAAATGGTACTTGTTTAGAAGTAAATATGGTTATGAGAATTTGGGATAGGAATTCCATTTTTAGGGTGTAACTGTGTAAATGAAGTACCTTGACCATTGCCATGTGTGTTCCACCAAGGTACCATGTAATCATAGGACATTGCCTGTTTGCACCAACAGGCACCTCAAAACCAGAAGCTTGTGCTACACTATTGCCATTGAGGTGCCATGTGACCCCCTACTGGGGGAGCTACCACTGCCATGAAGCCTATGACCTGGCAGTTGATGCCATCATGCCTGATTAAGGTGAAGCAAAATCTAGCAGGCATCGCCCAGACAAAATCAATAACCCCTTGGGAGTACCTCACAAATGTAGGTTTGTTGGCCTGCCACCAAGGTTGGTGCCTTCATTGTCTTTTGGAAGCCCGGCTGTTGCATGCTTGGAAGCACTTTGTTGACCAGACCGGATAGGCAACATTGCCATTGCTTGACACCCCGGTGACCTTAAAGGTAGGGATTCCTTGACTTTACGAGGATTAGTTGAGATATCTAATCATTCGTTCACCTTGCCCGAGACAACAGGCACGGCATGGTCCATTATCAAATGATGTTCCTACTTAGTTTGGGTAAGCGAATCCATGGTTAGGTAGTGTTGTACCATGATGAAACATGGTCTAGGTAAGGTGATTTCATCGATTGGACACTTGACCGATGGCACCTGCATTGCCTTTTCAGACTCGGGTGCTTAACACCCCCAACAGGCAGTAAATACAAACATAGTTTCCTACAAAAACACTGTCGATTGTGTTAGATCCTGGAGTTGGTGTGGTACTAGCAGAATGTCAACCTGTTGTAATCTCTTCATCATCACCTTCCAATATTCGTCATCTAATAATTCTTCTAAATGAGCTGGTCTTTTCAACCCTTTTTTTTTTCCTTTTTTCGGTTACATTTCCTTCTTCACTTAGGTAGGGAATAGGCAACCAGTACCCAAGTTGCCCGGGTTGCCAATTGAGCAACCATTGAAATTGAGCTTTGATTTAATCATTTCTTAGAGGGTGCCATCCACATGATGCCATGGGAAGAGAGGCGCCGGGGGGAGGATACTGACTTCCAATCCCTGAAAATATCACTCCATTCAATCCTATTAAGTTCTTTGCTTGGCCCAATGAGAGTCTTTCACCTTATTTCTTTCAATGATGTTATAAAGATTTGAGAGATTTTTTTTAAGTAATTTGAGAGTTCTAAAAAATCCTTTTATTCCTTTCCTACAAAAGGGCATGCAAAGGAGCTTTCTTCTTCAAGTCTCCCTATTGTCAAACTATCTTTCGTTTACAAGGTTTGCCTTTTGGCTTTTTTGTCAGAAAACCCTCTTAGATATAGAAAAGTAATTCAAGATTTCAATTGAAAAATCGAATTGGTTTTTAGTTTGGAATGGTCTCTCCGATGAAGAGTCATGATTGACAGCCGCATTTTGATCAATGGTTGCCATAAGCACCATATGATCGATCAATAGACCAAGGATGAGATCATCCATACAATCCTAACCATAGGTTCTATTCCTCTCTAAAGTATCGAACTTGGTACTGTGCATTGTCTCAAGCCTAGTGCCTAATAAAGTGGTCTGGTTTGGGTTCGATGGGGGGTCATATCTACTATAGTGCATATTCACAGTAACAGGTGTCTAATGCAATTATAAGGTATAAAACATGTAATGTGCATCTATGGTGTTATGGTCGACTTGTGGTGATGGATTTTGCTCTTTTTTTATTCCACGTGTCGAGGCGTATATATTGCAAGTTGTCATGTAGAGACAGTGATTAACCAATTGGGCTTTGGTGGGGGCATTTGCTTACTGATAGGGACATTGTAATGTGAATCACATGGATCTCTCCTTTCCATCTCGATCTCTCACCACTTCAAACGATTCCCATCCCCTTGTTTTGCAACAGATGAAGGAGGAGGTTTTTCTTGCCAATTTTCCCCTTATGTAAGGGAAAATTGAGGCTTTAATATACCTGGGGTGGTAATTCAACCCTTTAATGGCCATTGGGGGTTGCCTTGGTAATCAACTAAAAATTTGGTTAGTCGCTAAACCAGGATGTCAATAAATGGAATGCAGCTAATAGATTACAATGCCTAACAATGCAAATCTTTTTATCCCAGGGTGTTATGGTACATCAGAGGCATATTAAGTCGTTATCGCTCATGATGAAATTCAAATTAATATTTTGCTAGCCAACATTTTGTGTCTAAGCATTTTATCTTGCCTACAGAAGACTAAACTTTGATATGGGTTCAAAATGTTTGGCTATTTAGAGTTTTTGAACAATTATCTTTAACAGTTAATTATATTTCTCAAGTCTACAAGTATCTTCCTGTCCTAGAATTGGGTTTTTGCTTTATCTAGGTTCCTTTTTTTTTATGTAGATTGCTGATTGATGTGCTAGTCTATTTTATTTTATATGTTATTTCAACCATAACCCTATTTGCTTGAAAATGGGAATCTCTTCCTTTTTATCTATTCTGTCATTTCAAACGGTTTTTGTTCGACATTATTTTCTCATTGTTACTTGAGGTTGATGTTGATGTCCTTAATTATATAGGTTTTCGGAGAACCGATGAGTCTCTTCTTCAGGAAAGTGCTGCAGGTAATGCTATCACCATATTCGAAGTTAATAGCAATATTATCTGTGAGAAGATTTTGTTCTTCTAATTTTATCTATAAAATTTCTTGCCTTATTTTATCCTTAAAGTTTGTTCTAAGTTAATCAGCTAAAAATAAATGAAGGGTAAATGCAAACTTTTGCAAAATGATATTCAAATGGCTACAAATCCCAATGCGCAATGTAAAGTGCAGACTATTGCAACTCATATGTAGAACTAAAATGCAGAGGCAAAGAGTTATAAATTGAATTGTTAATAGGCCTAAATGGCCTGCTTAATGAAAGGTCATTTCATTCCACATTCTGAAAATCCCAGGTGGAGATGATGAACTACATTCTTGATTTGGCAACCTGTATCTATATTGTAGGCAGGTGTAAAATGAATTTTAGTTGAAACATTGAAAAATTTACTGAAATAAAGAGCTGGATCCATCTTAATGAGGTGACTGGTTTAAGACCATGACTACACGTAACATTATAAGTTTATAACTGATAAAGGTCCTATTAATGTTACTCTTTGTTTCCTTCATAATAATATCCTTTTGTTGGGAGACAACTGAATTGGACTTTGTTCTCGATTTGGTTATTATGTGTGTTACAAATGTTATGCTTTTCAAGTTGTCTATGTATTGTTTTCTTCTTGGAACGTCAAATGTTTACAACACCTGTATGTGTTTAGTCTCTACATAACTTCACTTTATATTTGATTCTTACTTGTTGGTTTTCTGTAAAATCTTTTCAGGGGGATGGCAAGATGGTGCTACGGCTGTGTGCATTTGGGTTTTGGGACAAACAGTAAGTCTGCAACTATTGTCACTTGCATCATCATGTTACTTGTAGTCTAACGCATCCAAACGTATAAAGAGTCACACTTTGTACAAGGCGCATAAAGCTTACAATTCTTGTGGATAAAACATGTTGATTTTATTGGCAACATACACCTGTATGAATTCTAATTTTATGCTGTGTTGTACCATCATCTAGGTTTTTGTTGCTAATATTGGAGATGCAAAAGCGGTGGTAGCTCGATTGAACACTGCTGATGGATTGCCAGGGCTAAGTCCATTAAAGGCCATTGTTTTGACTAGAGAACACAAAGCTATCTATCCACAGGAACGCGCTCGCATTCTGAAGGTATGACTATATATTTTTGTGAGTTATTCAATTTTCTTTTGTTGTTGTTGTTGTTCTTTCTATTATTATTACTACTGTTGTTGTTTGTTTGTATTGGAATTGTTACATTCTCCATGCACCTTCTTTCCAAAGTAGGCTCAATGTCTTGGTGTTAGAAAAAGGACCATTTACGTTATTCTTGGACTTGGATACAAGTTTCCCATTCGAGAATGACCTTTGAAAGTTTGAATGTTATTTTACATGGGTTTATGTTGGAATAGAAACTAAAAATGCAAATATTTTAATGAATGTTTACTATGCATATGCAAGTGTATAAACATCATAATTCTTATTGTTGGTTTATTCTTCTAATTTGTATTAATCCCTATGTTCAAGTACAAATTTCATGTATTTGAATGCCAGCCAATTTGAACATTAAGTGTAACTAGGGGGAGGCCACGTGCGTTGCACGTGAACCTTACACGTGTAGCACTCTTAGAGATCACTGACTGTATGTATGTTTGGTCCATTCCTAGGTGGACCTACACGCAAAAAATCAGCCTGATTAGTGATTTCTAAGCATCCGATTGGAGTCGTTTTCATGGGTTGATTTTCAACCATAGATTTTGAGCTCAGATCCAAAGGTTACAAATCATTAATCAAGCTGATTTTTGGCATGTAAGTCCACCTAGAGATATGGGCCAAACATCCATACGATCAGTATCCTGTATGTGCTACTTTTTTTTTTGAAGGTGGTACTTTCTTTTTTTAAATGATGTTGTATGCAAGTTTTAGAGGAGGATGTTTTAATGGTATAACGGACTGGGGGTGTTACCGTTAAAACAGATTGTAACGGACAGGGGCAAAAATGCAAAAAAAAAAAGGAATTTAATGGATTTTAACGCGAAAAAATGGCACAATTTTTGAAAAACGAAAAAAACAATTTAACGGAAAAATAACGGATTTTAACGGAAATGACGGCTGTTTTTTTCCACAAAAATTTCCAAATTTTAACGGCCGTTAATTTCTAAGCATCAAAACGGTTTTTAACGTAACGGGCTTGGGGCGTTACTACTTAAACTAGCCATTAAAACCGTTTAAACGGCGTTATTTTAAACTATGGATGTTTGAGTTTTTTTCTATTTTTTTTAGTAGTGTTGTATGTTTTTTTTTGAGATGCATTTATTGAGCAAACAGGGTGACGTATGTCTAGGAAACTAAAAGACAAAAGAAGCCAGTGAATATTGTGAAGTGGGGTTAGGTTGTAAATAATCTAACGGTTAATAGGATGTACCCATGGGTAATAGAAGGTAGTAGATAGATAGATTCTAACCCAAAGGGTAATAGAAAGTATTGAACGTATGAAGCCCTTGTCATCGTCCAAAGCAAGTTTTTGCTTTATAATAGTATAGATTATATTTAATTTGACCTGTGCCTAAAACTAGAATGCTTTAACTCCTTTCTTATGTCTTTAGATGCCCCAAAACTTTCTGACCTCCCATATTGCCTAGGTTGAAGCCTATTTTCTGTCACATACAGCTACAATTTGAAACTCTACAGTTTCTTGTCTAACCATAACCCTTAATCGAGCAACCACGACAAAATTGACTCCCTACTGTGTCATTATCCGTTTTTTTCTTCCAAAAAATTCCTATTGTATCTCCATTGCATCTGGAAGCTCTTCATCTTTGCTTAATCACCGATGGGTCCCAATTGGTCCATGGCACAACTTTGGGGCTGTAGTCACCCAAGGGGTGGTCAGCTAGTTCAACGGACCGGATGATGATGTGGATGTGTTACATGTCCATTCTCACATCACGCCTCAATTTTTTTGTATGTATATCTATGTTTGTTCTGCTTTATTGATGAGAGTTGCTTGATATTTTCTTCTCTGAAACACTATGATTTTGTATTTCTACTAAAGACCTTTTATGTTTTTGCTTTTCCAGGCTGGTGGTTCTATTAGTCCAAATGGGCGATTGCAAGGGCGCCTTGAGGTTTCTAGGGCCTTTGGGGATCGCCAGTTCAAGAAGGTGATAAGAGCTCTGTGACGACTTTGATTTGTTGAACATATTTTCAAGCTTCATGTGTGCATTTTATCTTGCAATGGCATTTAGTTTTTTTTTGTTCTTATTTATTTCGTTTCCTCTTAGCTCAAAAAAGTCGGGAGCTTTGAGGATGATGTTGCCCATAGAATTTGAGTTGGATGGCTAAAATGGGGATGTGCTTTTGGAGCTATTTGATTGACTGATCCAACTAAAGAGGGAGAGTTTTATAAGAAAACTTGACCTACTATGCTTTATGGAGCAGAATGTTTGGCAATGAAGAAACATGTTCGTAGATTGAGCATAGCCAAAATGAGGATAATGTGAGATGGATGAGTAGCGAGAAAAGGAAGTGGAATGAGATAGCGAGAAAAGATTTTAATATCCATGCATTAATAAATGATATCGATCTTGATAAATATGAATGGAGGAACACGATTTGTGCCGTGGACACCAAATAGTAGGGATAAGGCTCAATGATTAACTTCGACCAGTTCTTGCATTCATCTTTATTGTAAAGAATAGGAATATATTGGTCAAATGTGTGAAGTTTTCCTTTTTTGAGAAGCTGACACATATTGTTCTATGTTCTGCTCATGAACAATGAACCGTCAAACATCTTGTGCTAGGTTTAATCCTTTTTAACTTTCATATTAGGAATACGAGTTATTATTATTAATTTGACATGCTTAAAATAATCTCATAGGGGATGTTTGTTACGTATTTTAAGTTGTACAATGTAGATTTAAGCGGGGCTTGAATTGTAATTTACATAATTATTGTATGCTACAATTAGAGTCTAAAAATAGACTAAGCAACAATGTGACGCTATGATGACGATGAGTGTTTGTGTTGAGAACAAACTGGTGCAGGTTGCATTGTGTTTTAGCCGTTTAGGTTATTTTATACATGTCTACGTGCATTGAAATATTTTTGGTTTCCCATGTGGAGTTTTCTTTTTTAACAAAATTCCGATCCATGGTTCTCTTATACTAGGGCATCACAGTTGTGGAGTATTTGTATCGTTATCTGACTTAAATATGTGAATTGCAGGTGGGTGTCATTGCAACCCCAGATGTTCACTCTTTTGATCTTACAGAAAGAGATCACTTCATTATTCTCGGCTGTGATGGCCTTTGGGGGGTATGTTTTTCTCTAACCGAACCATGTTAGGCATCTATTGCTTTTGTTGCTTGGCCATGATCGTATAAGTGCTATCTTTATTACAATCTCAATTTTGTGGATACAAAACAGGTTTTTGGACCAAGTGATGCTGTTGATTTTGTACAAAAACAGTTGAAGGTAATAGTGTCTCGTACACACCCTGATTTAAGGAGTTCCTTGATTTGAAAACCTTTTACATTTTGATTGTTGCTCCACAAAGTTTTACTATGTTGACTGAGAATGAGAAGGGAAATCTTTTCTGATCACCTTTTACACTCCTTGGAGCTTTCGACTGGAACATTTGTTTTTCCTAACAATGCAGAAAAAGATTGTTGTAATTTTTCCTATGACAATCTATTGATCTTTAATTTGTGTTCACCAGTTTGAGGGGTAGAGTTGAGACCGCTAAATTGTTTTAGGGAGGGTACTATTTCCATATGCAAACACTTCTGAACCTCCCACTATTTATTGCAACTCATCATCATCATTATCTATGCCTTATCCCAAATGTTTGGGATCGGCAACAAGTATCCTATTTTGCAATTCGATTCTGTTTAGAGCTGTCTTCTGTCAGAGCATATCTTCAGATCTTTTCGAACTACCTTTACTCATGCCATTTTCAGCCTTTCCCTCTCCCTTTTAATGCTTCAACTAGCACCAAAACGCACCTCAGTGGTGCAATCGTTGGTTTTTGTTGCAGATGCTTGAACCATGTCAATTGACTTTCCCTTATTTTATCTCCTATTGGGTATTCCAAGGTTTCATTGAATGTGCTCATTTCTGATTTTTGTCCTAGTTTTTTCATTCAACCATCTCAACATCCCTATTTCTGCCACACTCATTCTATGAAGATGTATTTTCTTAACTGTCCAACATTCAGTGCCATAAAACATAGCTGGTCATATGGCTGTCTTGTAGACTTTACCTTTTAGCTTGATTGGTACTTGTCGACCACAGAATACTCAAGAAGTGAGTCTCCACCTTAGTCTTCCAGCACTAATTCTATCAGTCACATCTTCATCTATCTCTCCCTTCACACTTCTGATTTTGCATTTACTCCTTATCTAGTTTCATCAGTCAATACTACATCATCCGCAAATAACATACACCAAGCGGCATCTCCTTGAATATGAGTAGTTAATTCATCCATAACTAGTGTAAAGAGGTCCAGACATAAGGTGATTTGCAATATCTGCTTTTCAGAAGAAAAAAAGAGGCTTTTCATTAGTTCATCATGTCTAGGGAAGCTAATCCTCTAGATCTCTGAGTGGGAACATCATCAAACGTTTAGGGAAAAGATTTTCTTGTTTTTCCAATATTTAATGCAGTTTTTAAGCATAGACTGTTTGAATTGTTCCACGCTGAATAACCACTGAAGGCCTTTAAAGTGGTGTTGCCTAATTTTCGTAATGGTTTGGCAGGACGGCTTATCTGTTACTGCTGTGAGCCGCCGGCTTGTAAGGGAAGCTGTCCGTGAGCGACGCTGCAAGGATAACTGCACTGCCATTGTTATTGTTTTCAAGCATAAGTAATTGGTGAGTGCACCAATTCTAAATTGAAGAGAACTTTTAGGTGCTGTTTATTCTCTTTTGAAATGGTTCTTCATGGTCTTCAGTTTGTGTTCAGATGACCTCTAATCAACCAAGCTTGATGCCTAACCAGAGGTTTCATGAGTCACTTGAGCTCAGGCCGAGTTGGATGAGTCAGCCTTGGGTGGCCTTTGCAGCAAATTGTGGATCCCAATGTAAACTCATTAGATGATTATTAGTAGAGGAAAATTCAAAAGAATCAAAACAAAGAATTATCTCTGATTATTGCAAGTAATACTATATTTTCTGGCTTAGGTAACCTGATGCACTGCTCAGTAAAGATGACTCAGCTGTTTACTGTCTATTTGGTTTTGCTTAAGATAATTGGTTTAAGGATGAGATGCAATCGATCAGCTACTGGTAGCCACTTGTTTCTTGACCCTAAGATATGGTACAATAATGAAAATCAGAGACTGTATGAAATAGGGAGGGTGTAGATGGATGCTGGGACAACTTCCATAACATGTTCATACGACCTCAATTTGTTTCCATGAAAATTAATGTTGGGCCCGTGGCTTATTGAATGTCTTCAGCAGGTGCCGGAACTGCAAATGTTGTAACACAGCATGATGATTTACTTGCTCGAATTCTTGTAGACCTATCCAGGTTATTGTGATCTTCATCGAGTCTTAAGTGCATCCTTATTAACAAAGTATTGTTACTGGATCCTGATTGTAAGCTAGCATTTGCAGACATGGGCTTCTCTTTCATCTGATGAGACTGAAATGGGAAAAACCATCAGAATATTTACATTTTTATCTTTGCTTGCTATTAGAATCCTTAATTTGGGATAAGGTGTTGATGATGCCCAAACATTTGGGATAGGGCATGGTTGATGATGATTAGCATCCATAATTTGGTTACAACGTTCTGTTCCCGAAACTGAATTCCCATAATTATTTGACTGTGTTCTTAGATCCTTATCTGCTTTCTACCCTGATTGGTAATGTATCTATTTCCACTGCGGAAAGTGAAGTGGGGGCGTAGAAACAGCATCAAACCCAAGTCACCTTTCTCCTCCCTTTTGTTCAATAAAGCCTTAGCATGCAGCTTAAAGAATCTGCTGGACAGTGTTGACGGCTTGTGATTGAAGAACAAGATTTATTCTTATCTAGTTGGTAATGGAATGCAGAAATGCCTGCTTCCTATTGATATTTGATGGCTCTGAAAGCTGATATGGAGTAATCAGTTTTGAGATCATGTGGCCGGTTGTGGAATGAAATTATGTTCCTTGAATGGTGCAGCACTTGCACATGCAGTTGAGTGTCACTCATCATCGAATGGAAGAGATGTCTTTAAGTCAAATATGAAAGATTAGATAATTATAAATGATCCGAGCAGATAAGTGTGCACCAATTAGCCCGTGAGTTCCTAGCCCATTTCCTGGGGAACATACAACCAATAAATATGATGATTTGTGAATGGTTTTGAATATATTTTTGTTTCTTCAGCATGGGCTTGGAGTTTTGGATGAGGCCCATGGAGAAAATTGCATGGTGAAACAGTTCTCAAATCCAGTGGCTTGGAATCACTAAAAAATAATTTTGCAATAATAGTTTTAAGCTGTCGGAAAGCAACCACAATAAAAAAAATTTCAAATTTTCACGAACTTTACGTATATTCTTGTAAGGGTCATTAGCCGTTCAGGTTCCATTTCTGTTAGACTGATAGAACATAAGAGATCAGGCAGATGGACGTTGAGAGAGAGAGAGAGATAGAGGTGTATTCAGTCTTGGGAAAAGTGTCTCGTTTCCTTTTTCTGCAAGGGTATCTATAAACACAGTTCTGAGAGGCGAAATGATTGAAATACCATCGTTTCATATAGAAGTGACATGACACCTATAACCATAGTGATTGGAAACAGGAGTTGGTTCCTCATTCATGTATTCTTATCTCTCAGTATATCAGTCCCTAAGATATGTCTATACGTACATGATATATGTCGTCTTATGTCGACGCTTCATGTCGACAAAGAGATGAAGTTGATGAGGCGCCTTACGACATCAAGATCATGACCTACAAACTTTTCTTCGACTTCCAATCTTATATCTCTTAAGTTATCTATGTGTTGATAATGCACCGTTGCCCTACCTTTAGGTGTTCTACGTGATTCTAAATTTCTCATGTGACATCTACGTAAGCACATGCATATCGAAGCACCTACAATACTATGCAAACTTACTAACAATGTTGGATTCATCTAGGGTATAAAAATTCATGGAGCTAGTTGGTGTAATGCTATGTGGTACCAATTTAGCTTTTAGTCCCCCATTTATGTGAAAGATAAAGATGAGCAAAGTAGTTGAAAGTAGCCATCACCAACAAATGATTGCAAAGATTAGTGGGGTTTATGATCATTTGAAAGAAAATGACTGAAAGAGACCAAGGAGTATGCGAAAGAAAATGAATGTCATGCATTGAATTTTACAGATAAACAGCAATAATTATGAATGATTACAAATAAATGTGTTTTTCGGTGGTTCAAAGAAAAAGAAAGATCGAAAACTTCAGAGTAATTCGTCGATTAATGCAGTCTATGAGGCGCATGTCGCCGACTCGATCTTTAACATGAATTGAGTATCTTTGCCTAAAAAAATTTGTTACAATAGTAAGCCATTAACCCTTGAAGCTACACAAATAGAGAGTTCCACAAGATTAGAGAACCACATGTTTATCTCCATTTTTTAATTTTTTCTGTTAAAAATTATTAAAAAAGATTGTTTATGGACAAGCTGCGGAGGGAATATTCTCAATGTCTCCAAATTACAATTTTGCTGCGACCTACATGAACATAAGTTGACAAAAGATAGGTTCATGAACAAGGTCAGGCATAATATACACTTCATCTTATCTAAGATTTGCAATTTTTTTGTGGTGTGATCAAGAACTATATGCCGACAAGTCTGTAACACAATAATATGATTTGGGTACATGTATCACATTTATGATAGAATCTTATCGGTACGATTTTTCAATATCAACGATGATACGACACCAAAGTATGATCTATGTGGGATCTTTGGCATCTACTTTTTTAGACGTTTCTATCACCGTTCGATTTATGATTGATGTGTGTTCCATGATGGTAATTTTGCATGTGTGGGCCTAGAGAGAGAGAGAGAGAGAGAGAGAGTTGTCAAATGGGCTATTAGTCTATTCATCATTTATTTGCATGGTGGGCCTTTGGTCCATCCATCATTTATTTATATGAAGGGACAATGAGAATGTCTTGAAGACCCATATAGGGCATGTGATAATCAAATCAAATAAATGGTAAGGTATGAAACCTCTCACTATCACCAAATCAATCCATTTTTTTAGGGTTAGGGTTTTGTGATATTACCAAACTGGGTGATAATGTATTTTTCTCTACATGTGCTTTCACTTAGTTTAAGTCCTTTTCTTCATTTTAGAAAGTCAAAAATCATATGGACCACATGCCATCTTGATTCCTTTCCATCTCTTTTGCTCCCATCCATTCCTTACACCTACTTAGCCGCAATTTTTATAACATATCACCTAATCTGACTGTCATTTTTAATAATGCTGATAATGCTCACCATACTTTCTAAATTACTTAAATACCCTCTTAACAAATCATCTTCTATTTTGAATGGGGGTGTCAATGGTTACCTGATTACCCTACATATCCGAACAGAACAGGGCTGTCAACAGATACTATTCGGATCGAATATAAGCATATCCGAATCCGAATCCGAATCCGAATCCGAAAAAAATCCAATATCCGAATCCGATTCGATATGCGACAGATATTCTAAATCAATATTCAAATTCGAATACGATTAACTTATCGGATATCCGATCTGGATGCGTTGGTATAAACTTTCCTATTCATTACCTGGACCCACTACCCAACACCTGATTGATTTGGTCATGTCTGTCTTCTTTTAGACCCAAATAACAATCGGGCCGGGTTATGATTGACGGGTATGCGACCCATTGACAACCCTAATTGTTGAATGTTTATTTGTCATTGACTCATAGAACCCATGGATGAAAACTATTTGGGTCCAAAGCCCATGACAAAAAAAAAAATCCAATGGCTAAGAATCTCGGATCAGGCTGATTTTTGGTTTGTGGGTTCACCAAGCCTCAGCCAAACGTTCATGGGGTGAGTGGGCCCAAATGGGTTCGACATGGCAGTATGGCACCAAACCGTGTCATGAAAACATTAAATGGGCCCTTCCCAAAACTGTAGAAAAAGATTCAGGCATTATATAAAAATGTCAAGGACATATATGTCACTTCAAGCCTACTATATTATAGATCTAGACATGGGGCCTACCAAACAAATAAAAATAAAATGAAGGGGTGGTGGGACAAGACAAATGAATAGAAAGTGTGGATATCCTTTCTCTAACGACCTGGCCAACATGCTCAAACTCAACCTTGTCCCCCCCAACAAAACTCATTTCTTAAGTCAACAAGCAAATGAGATTAAGATAAAACAAATAGAAAATTGAAGAGATTACATGCAGCAGCAATTGAAGTGAAAAGATTCAAATAGAAAAAGAAGATTTATGTCAATAATATACTAATCATGATTACAATCTCTATATATATATATATTAGAACCTTCCCTCATGTATCAAATCACACACAGTACTACAAGTTTGTTTTTCCTTCAAATATTAGTACCAGGTGAAGATATATAGGAGAGGAAAGATATGGCAAGAGAGGGCTTTGTGTCTGAGAAGATGAAGTTTCTCTTATCATTGCTTGCTCTCCAGTTCTGTTATTCAGGGTTTCATATTGTCTCTAGAGTTGCACTCAACATGGGTGTCAGCAAAGTTGTTTACCCAGTCTATAGGAACATCATTGCACTGCTTTTGTTGGGCCCTTTTGCTTATTTTTTAGAGAAGTGAGTCATTTTAGAGAAGAGGATATGGTATGTTATTTGATCCTTTCCTTTAATTGGTGTTAATACAGTAATATTATTTGGTTGTTATTTTCAGGAAAGAAAGGCCACCTCTTACTTTTTCTTTGTTGGTTCAGTTCTTCTTTCTTGCATTATGTGGGTAAGCCAAAAAACAAAAGGGGTTTTACCATTGTTCCTTTAATTTTCTATACTTTGAAATGATGTGCCTTTCATTGCCTTTTTTGTGAGTTCTTTTTTTCTCTCTCACTTTCTACTTTTTGGGTTTGTTCCTTATTGACTTCTTTTATATTCAGGATCACTGCTAATCAAGGATTTTACCTCTTGGGTTTGTATTATGCATCACCAACTTTTGCATCTGCCATGCAAAATTCAGTTCCTGCAATTACTTTTGCAATGGCTGCAGCTCTAAGGTAACCAGAGGCTTTTCTTGAGAACCCCACTACTTTTTTTTGGGTGATTTGGTGTAGATAGGATCTTCTCCTGACAGCTCTCTCTCTCTCTCTCTCTCTCTCTCTCTCAGGCTTGAGCAAGTAAATATCTCAAGGAGAGATGGATTGGCAAAGGTGGTGGGAACCATTGCAAGTGTAGGAGGTGCTACTATCATTACTCTCTACAAGGGCTCTCCTCTTCTACACACAACACAGCCACCAATGGGGAGTTCAGTAGAAGAAGACATGTACTCTTCAAAGGAAGTACAGAACTGGACATTGGGTTGTGTTTACTTGCTTGGCCATTGCTTATCCTGGGCTGGTTGGATGGTGTTTCAGGTCAGCCACTAATTATCATGACCACATGATGAATTATTTAATGTTAATATCCTCGAGGTACCTAATATGTGTTAGCGGAGGAGGGTGTGTTCCCGCACGTGTTGTGTTGGCCCGATGATCTATTGGTATAAATAGTTGTTTTACCTTTCTCCAAAAATGTCCATCTTTTGGGGTAAATGGTTCTTTCAAATGGTATCAGAGCAGGAGATCCCAGTAGGTCGCAGGTTTAAGTCCCCAGCAAAGTGCTGAAGGAGGATGTTGTTGGAGAGTGTTGTTTGGCTGTGGGGCCAGCACTCTGCCTCTGTTAGAACCGTGGACCCTTTGATATACATTGTTACGCCCTCCTCTGACAGCTTAAGCTTTTAGAGTAAAGTGGCAATCAACAATATGTACTTGGCTATACCTACCCACATACTTGCATACAATAATAGTTACATATGTTTTTTTTTCTTCTAAATGTTAGTTTTTGTTACAAATAATAGTTAATTTTTGTGTTTATAGAGTTGCATCTTAAAATCCCTTAATGTTATTTTTTCCCTTCGTTAACGTTTGTAATAATTTCTTATTAATCTGTGTTTACGGCTAATAATCAGCTTTATTTCTTACACTCTAAAATTGAACTTTTTACAGGCTCCTGTGTTGAGAAAGTATCCAGCTAAACTCACAGTCACTTCATTTACATGCTTCTTTGGACTGATACAATTCATGGCAATAGCAGCATTTGTAGAAACCGACGCTGAACGTTGGAAAATCCAATCAACTGAGGAGCTTTTAACTATCCTCTATGCAGTAATTCCTTCAAATTACACTGACCCATTTCTTATTTCACAATTATACATATATACCTTCACATATATACATGCATTTATGTATGTCTGCATATGGATTTAATAATATCATGATAATCTAGTTAATATGCTGCTCTTTGGCTTACTTTAGGGAGTCGTGGCTTCTGGGATTGTCTTTTCTCTTCAAACATGGTGTATTCACAAAGGAGGACCTGTTTTTGTTGCTGTCTTTCAACCAGTGCAGACTGTTCTAGTGGCCATCATGGCATCTCTAATCTTTGGTGATCAATTATACTCTGGAGGGTATGTGCAAAAAAAAAAAAAAATTTAAAAAGTTAGCCAAGGTTTAAATAGAATGACTATTAGTTCATTAACTATTGTAAAGGTCCTATTACTACATTTTATGGATCCTATTAACTAATCTTTATGTGAATTTTCTTTCTCTTTCAGGATTATTGGGGCAATTCTCATCACGGTTGGTCTTTACTCAGTTCTGTGGGGGAAAAGTGAGGAGAAGAGAGTGGAAAACCAAGAGAGCGACGAGACACTAACGAAACATCTCCTCGAACAAAACGGGAAGAGAGAAAGTACAGTTGCATCTGATCTTCCATGAAAAACCCATTTGCTAACAGATCAAGACAGTTCAGATTTGGTCATAAAGCTCCAAAATCTGTGATGAAGATATTGTCCTTGTGGTCTGAGATAAGCTCAGCAACCCAACATGTAAATCTTAGTTGTTTATGTTAAGATAGATTGGCTTTTGCCTGGTTGTGCATTGCAAGTCAATCCCATCTCAATGAAGTATAGCTTTTAAGGTCTGATATGGTCGGAACTTTGAAAATTATTTTACTGGGTGGGTCCTAAGCCAACCAGCTTGGAGGCAGAGAAACCAGTGCTTCATGATATATGTATACTATTTGTACTAATAGAGAATTCATGGTACATAGAAAGTATGGAGTTTGTTTATAAATATCAAATCTAGACAACTAAGCTCTTGAGATTAATTATTATAAGATTTTGCAAAACTTCATTGATGGAACTTCAAATTCCAACATGTCAACTAGTAATAGAAAGCATCTATATAGTAAGTGAGCTCAGTTGTCTCCCCCTCTTATAGGCTTCAATAAAGAAGGGCCGAGATCTTATGCCCCAACTGGACAGTGGATCTCAGCCACTCACACCCGATTTTTGGCAAATGCTTTGTCAGGGAGTGCGGTGGGCACAGGCCACCTACTAGTTAAAAACAATGTGGGATTATTTCTTTTTTTCGAAGTAAGATTAATTAACTTTAAGTTATACACCTAATAACATATGGAAAAAAAAAGGCAGTAGTGATGCTTGCACACAAAAATTTAGATGTCAGCTTAAGAAGAAAATTTTAGACTCTGTTTGGTATGCCAAAAATGAATGCATTATGTAAACAAATGCAAATGCATTCTTTTGCGGATTATTCATTTACGGTACATTGGTTTACGGCTAGTTGGTAGCTTTGAGTTGTTGAAATAGTGAGTAATATAAACATTATTCTTTGTACATCATGATTAGTTATATGAACTTAAGGTTATAAAGGTATTATAGGTATTTTAAGTTAATGTAAATACTAATTTATACTTGATAAAAATAGTTAGTAAATGGATATCATTGAAAGTTTTAATACAAACTAACTTACGGATTGAAAGTTGATTTCATTCAAAAAAGTTCAAAGGAAATAAAAAAGAAATTTCCTAAAAATATGATAATTAGTTCTGTTAAAGAGAAATTTTAGAAAGCACCCACGTTTATCTCTCTTACTAGTAGATTAACTGTAGAAGCAATAGACTTTTGTACCCTTTAGATAAGTTATATAACCGTTAAAGATTAGTTGGTTATTAATTTTTAATTTCTTAAAAAAGCTGAGGTTATAATTAGAAACAAAGCTTGGCTTCTAGTAACTATCGGGAAAAGAGAGAAAACGTATAGTAGAGAGGCATCTGCATTGTGATTCAGCAAGTTTTGTCCTGCATTATAATGCAACGCATTTTAACTAGGGAATGCATAGGCATAACATTCTTTTACGGTGTCTCAGGTCTCACGTCTCACGTCTCACTTTACAATGGGTAACAAAGCCTTAAAAATTGTGGGGCCACCGTAAACTAATGCAAATACAGTAGTTTATGGTGTACTAAGTGGAGCCCTAGTGTGTTAATAACCCACTTCAAATTGAAGAGAATAGAGTGATTCTCTAGCATGGAAGTTAATTGTTTTGAACTCTATGAAAATATGTTGACAATCATAAAATAGGTACGTAGATCGGATGGTTACGATCTTACAATTCACTTTGTCCTATGTGACATTCTTAGCTTAGATCCATCAAATAGTGAGTCTAATTGAAGTGAGGTGAAGAGATGCAACTTCGTTTCTGAAGCCAATTCTTGCTACCTTAGAGAAGTGAGGAGGTCATTTGCTTAGAAAAGTGAGATGAGAGATTTTCAAGATGGTAATTATAAACCCATGTGGGCTACTACTAGATGATCTAAGATTTGTACGTGTGAGGGATGCCAAAGTTTGGTACATGTCAATGTCAATGCATGTATCATTAGTCAAGTAACAAAATAAGTCAAGGGGTTATTTTTGGTAAGACTCTCCTTACCAAGTTACCATAGATATCACCCGTACAAAAAATCAGCCCTTTCTTAAACTTCTAATCTTATCAAATGTGGACTTAAAGTTAACAGTGATAAGACGGTCGTCCAAAACTTTTGAACTTTTAATCCACTTTTTTATAAGGCTAGAACTTTCAGAATGAATTGATTTTTTGTGAAATTGATATCAATGCTTAAGAAAATATCCTCACCAAAACTCAACCCTTATCTCTCCTTCATGTGGGTTCCACAATCGTTGTCATTCTTATTTGTCAAAAAGCATGTCGATATATCATGATGATTCATGACCCATAGATACAATGGAAAATAAAGAAATTACGGAGTTATAAAAGGACTAAATTATCAATATAAAGTTGACTTACTAAAATGACCCATGAATTGTGAGGCTGAGATGAATCAAAAGCTATTTTTGTAAGAGGATATGTAGATTATCCTCACCAAAAACTAGCATTTCCTAAAACTACCCTATCAAATGTCAACATATAGTTAGCAAAGAAAATGGACGGTCTAGAAATTTTCAATAGGCAAGTGATAGGTTGGAATCACATTTTTTTTGTTGGTTGACGACGATGTGATTTAGTAATTCAGAGGGGGAATTGCAACAAAATAAAAATTGGGTCAGAAATCAGGATCTAGGGACACAAAATTTCACACCAAAAAATTGGCGCGGGCCAATATATAAATTAGAAGTTTTGGAATGGAATGATTTTTGGTGAGGATGATCTCTATGGTGAGGAGATCACCCTCACGAAAATTCAAATCATTCTGATATCCGTAGCCTGGTTTACAACTAGAAGAATTATGTACCGTCTATTTTCTACTGTTAACTTGAAACCCACATTTGATGGGGCTAGAAATTTCAGAATGGGCTGAATTTCTGTAGGGGTGATCTATATGGTGAGAAGATCATCCTTGCAAAAAAAATCAGCCATTTTGTTGTAGCCAAAATATCTATCTTCCATGTGGTAGCCAAAATTGGTGTGAAATTTGTGTCAAAATTGTGTCCCCTTGGCCCTGATTTTGGCTTGTGGAAGCATGATTTTTGCTACTCACAGCTGCCATCTTGACCAAATGACTGCATGGATGTTCAGCCCATCCCTTCATGTATATATATATATATATACACACACACACACACCAAAACTCACCCTGATTGGTGATCTCTAGCCATTAGGTTTTAGTACTTTTTAAAAGCGTGACAAGCGTGATTCTAGCCGTTAGATTCAACCATTATTTTTTAGTATAACCAATAGCTAAAAATCATCAAACAAACTGATTTTTGGTATGAATATCTACGAAGGGGTGGGCTAAACATCCGTACGGTCATTCCTAATCAGATGGCAGTGATTTCTAGTTAGATCATCAGTTGGAGTGTCAATCCAAAAACCTATCCATTGGGAAAAGGTTTTTGGAGCTACTCTTTACGGAATTAGTCCTTGCAGTGATGTTAAGGGTTACTCTTGTTGTATGTAGAATAAGGTTTTGAATGATGGCATACATTGTTAATGATGGTTGTATTACGGGTGGTCCTATTATCCCTATTTTAAAAGCGATCGATCACGTCATTGATGTAGTGACATTTGGAATGACAAGGTTAGTATTTTTTTTTTTTTTAATTTTATTAAGTTCTAGATTTTTGTATAATACGATTAAGAGTTATCTCTTATATTACAATAATTGATGTAGGTGGATTATAGTGATTATTGAGCACGCTTTCATAGGAGATGGGCCGATATATAGTTGGGGTGAGTTGTCACCCGCTCATCTCATATTAGTAACATAAGCAGGTTTTGGTCATTATCATCATCTTCGATGGTATAACACTGATCTGAGATTATAAAATTGGTTACTAACTAAATGGCCTTTTATTTTGTCCTTTATCCAATTAACGATTGCTTTAGGATGATCAACCGAATCACTTATACCCAAGCATATGTAGCTATTGTTAAAAGTTATGATGCTAAAAATATGATTATTGACAATTCTTTTAGCATATACAGGCAATTTGGATCATCACATGTAACTATAACTTATTCTCTATTATTTATCACATTTTACTGTAAAATTACTTTTTACAGTTAAATTTAAAATTAAATGACTAAATATAATTGAATTACATTAGTATAATTTTTTTAATATATATAGCATTCACATTTCATCAGTTGATGATGGACAATACCATCGACTTGCGGATCATCTGTATCTTCTTCTTCATCATCAACAAGATAATCATTTTCATTTTCACCATGTACAATCGGATTGCGATCATCGATTTAAAATCAATTTGATGAGCTAGGCTCACTTTAAACACTTGTATGACCATAATTCGATTGATTTTCAAAAGAAATATTTTCAAGTGGTTTTGATGTTGAACACAAAAAATTACGTATGGTGGTTAAATTAATGTCAAATATATGTTGTAAAGATGGATTGTCAACAATGTCAATTATATATTTTTCCGAATAAAATGTAATAACTGACCTTTGAAAAGTCTCTGTTGTCAATCCTAGGAACTCTTAGTTCAGAAATAGTAACCGCTCCGTTCTCTTTAATCAGAAAGACCTAGAAGGGGGGTTGATTAGGTATTTAAAATTAATTAATTCTAAACAGTTTTACTGGTCTTTGGTAGGAAAATAAAATCGCATTCCTTTGTTGTTTGATAAAAGATTATCACAACCAATTCAAATCGAATATACCTCCGTGATATATTTTCTTTTCGTCGTTTGATCTAATCAATATAGATAGCGGAATACAAACAGACAATCACACAAGACAAGAGATTTTTACGTAGAAACCTTAGCCAAGGAAAACTACGAGACTACGTCCAGACGAAAGTATCACTAACTAGAAAGTTAAACGAAACAAAGGTTACCTACGCAGCACCGTTACAAATACAGCTTCTAACCTTAGCCAAGGCCTACTGCCGATGCATCCACGTCCTCTAAATCAACGCTACGAGTCCACACACGCCCTCCCAGCCAAGAAGCCTTGTCCGCTTGTTTTGTTTGGTACACCCCAAACCTACCGTCGATCAGCCACTTCGATCTTAATTCTCAACACTCCAGCCTTTGCCGAAGGTGAAGGATTCAGTACACCCTGAACCATAGGTTGCTCAATAGGTGTTGAGTCACACTGGTACACTCAGGCTACTAGGTCAAATATCTATGTGGAAGACCTAAGCTGAGTAATGGATCAAGCTCTTGGCTTTGATCTAGAAGAGAAAAAAGCTCACAAGATATTTATGAGAACTAAAAAGCTTCTTACTCTTCGAATGGACAATCTAATAAATAAATATTTATTTTCTCTATTCAATCTGTATAAAAGTGTGTTTAAAGAAGGTATATAAGGGTTACATTTATAGAATTCATAACCCTAAGCCCTTAAGAACGTGGGAGAGTGAAAACTAGAATTTCGGATCTGAGAAAGAGTCAATCTGTGTGGAGTCCAATCGATTGTACTCTGAGTTGGGTTTTGGGTCCAATCGATTGGCCTTGTACAGATGGGTTTTTCCTTCGTAAATCCGATCGATTGTTCATAGTCTAATAGATCAGACTTAAATAAGTTTCTGTCCTGTAAGCTCCAATCAATTTTACAGAGGTCTCCAATCGATTGGACTTTGATCATGTTCTGTCTCGTAGACTCCAATCGATTTTACAGAGGTCTCCAATCGATTGGGCTTTGATCATGTTCTGTCTTGTAGACTCCAATCGATTTTACAGAGTTCTCCAATCGATTGGACTTTTTCAAAAGTCAATAACATTGACTTCGACTCGGTTCTATCTAATGACTAGGTTTGACTATTATATTTTATTCATTTAAACATATTCCTATGGCCACTAAGTCACTTATTTTTCTAAGCGAGTGTACACAATTTATAACCTACAAATGGGCAGCTACTCAGATGACTCCTGTCGTCAACCGTCTAATTCTTGCTGTCTCTGTCTTCTAGTCTTTACGTAGTCGACGAAGTATACGTACCACGACATCTTCACACTACACTGGTGTTCGTAGGAATGGTTACATGAATATTTTTATGTCATACAGAATCTTTGCCAAACTAGAATATAAAATATTTCTTAGTGGTTCTTGTGTATTCTATTTCGTTAGTTAGAAGTTATCTGAAGACCAAAGTGTCAAAGATCAAGTGGACTTCGTCAACAAATCAAAAAAGAACAAAAGCTGAAGAAAATCAACCTAAGTGTTAAAGTTCAACTGAAGACAAAGTCAAGCTCAAACATAAATATTTGAAGCAGATATTCAACATGCGTTCTCACTCAACGAACGTTCTACTATCGGAATCTTGTGTTGATCTTATTCGTTTACATCTAAGGGTCCACTGCGCGTAGCCTGCAATTCTCCATGACCTTAAATGTCCTTTCGACTTATTCTTATTGTTTGGAGGCTATCCTAACCTCATTAGGAGTTGGTTGTGAATTTGTTCATGATTGGTTGAGTGGTCAACTGAATGGTTGACTGGCCAAAAAGTACGGTCAACTGGTAAACAGGTGCGGTAGAACTGTCCCAACAGAATGAGATTCTCGTAATTCGACCTGAGCAGTCGATCGGCCATTTTGTGTGGTCGACCGGACTTTGAACAGATTAATTGTCACTGAGCAATCAACCGATCAAAATGTGTGGTTGACCCCCCCCCCCTTTTTCGAACCTCATTTTGAATTTGCATTTCTTACAATTTTTGGCGCACTTAAGCCATTCAAATAGCTCCTTTAGGTTTGTTTATATTGTTTGTGTATAGCCTTATATATTAGATACTAAACTCATCAATAAAAACACCAATCAAGCTATCTCTTGGACTCTCATTATTTGATTAACTTCTCTTGAGTCTATAGATTTGGAATTTGAGAGAACTTCACGTGAGCAAACCTATCCTTTTGTAAAGGTTCTATTTGTTTGAAAGACTACAACCTGTGTGATTCCTGCGATCATCTTCTTTGAATAACAGGATCGTCTCTGGTAGAGTCTCTATGACGAATTCTTCTCTCAAGATTCTTCATTTTATCAAATTCATCGAAAGGTAAGTATCTCTAAGAACAAACATTTTAAATAAAATTCAAATTTATCAAAATTGGATATTTGATATTGGTGAATGAGTTTTTATTCATTGAATTGAGTTGAGGATTGCGGAATCATTGTGAAATCTTTCTCTAAAATACTACGGGACTAGTTTGACTCTTTAGGTGGATCGAGAAGTGATTCTCGAATAGAATGAGTTGCGGATTGTAGATCCGTGAGAAGAGTGTTTCTCTAAAAGTCTATTAACTTAGTTTGACTCTCTAGGTGAGCAAGAAGTGATTCTCGTTAGTTGAGACTTAGTGTTATCTTAGTTACTTGATTATTTATTTCGATTAGATATGTTGTAATGCATGATTGAAATAATATAATATTATGTGTTGAGTATTGAACAGTGGATGTAGGTGCAGAGTAACCAAATCACTATAAATCTTTGTCTCGTGTGATTGTGATTGTTTGCATATCTTATCTCAGATTTACCCATCTTTTTTGCTCTGTGGATGATTCAAATTTTGGTCGATTGATCCTTTTTCGCCTTATGTGATCATTAAATTCAAATCCAACTATAATCCATAGAGAAATTATAAATTGTCCTATTCACCCCCCTCTATGACATATCATTGTAATTAAAAGAGAATTTCAATCTTAAAGTAAAATTTTGTCGAATTTCATATTGCATAACAACTTTATCTCAAAATTCCACCAATGTGATCTCCGATAACTCGAATAACATCTGCTCAGATCCATCAATATATGTATCACCTTCTAGTTGGCCTCCATATCAACAAATAATCGCTTTTGTCCTCATTTATAATTTTGGTAGGGCTGCAACTTGGGCTGGCTCAACCCGAGCCCGACGAGCTCAACACAGGTTGGGTTGGCCTCTTTAGTACTCGGGCTCGGGCTTGGGCCTGATATTTCAAACCCAATCAAAATCGTGTTGGGCTCGGGCTTAGGCTTTGAGCAACCCGAGCCCGACCTATATATATGTAGATTGAAATCCCTAGCTCACATCTCTTCCTCTTTCAGGGATTTCCACTTATGGTTAGGGTTTACCTCACCCTCACCTCGCCATCGACCGCCGCTGTGAAGGACAACGAAGAGCTCTGCAACACAGGACCTAACGAAGAAAAGATGGCTCAGATACCTGCAGATTCAAAAACTAGTTTTGAGAATGCTGAATCAGGGCAATAAAATGAGGTTCTGGTTTCATAAAGATTCTAAATACAACAATGATTTAAGGGTGGTTGGTGCGACTGTGAGGGGGAAGACGAGGATGAGTGAGGAAGTTGTTCATCTAGGAAATGGAGGTGCTACATTGCAAAGATACTTTTCTAACTTTCCTCTCTGAGAAGCCTATAAGCTGTAAAGCTACCTAATCTACAGAAGCAAAACACAACAAACTCTTAATTCCCAAACTGCCCATCTTTATCCTACTCTTTCAAGTCTTTGCATTGTTGCACACCGTCACACTAGTGATTTTCCCATATGGCATATTGCATTTTCGTCATTTAATTCAAATAAAGCCACCCTGATCATACTTGTCTGAATCCTCAATACAATACAACAGTGTAGAAAACTAGAAATAGGGAGGTTATCACGATGACAACAACACAAACTCATTTGGCGTAGGTAAGTTGGTAACTCTTTAAAGTGTCTTTATGTTTTTTCTCTTTTTCTTCTTACCCCCTCGTTCTCAACCCGACGAACCCGATGAACCCGATCGGGTTGGGCTCGGGCTGGGCATGTCAGGCCCGACCTCGGGTTGGGCTCGGGCTTGGGTTGAATAGTCTAAAGGTCGGGTTGGGCTCGGGTTGATTTCCAACCCGCCCAAGTTGCAGCCCTAAATTTTGGAATTAAGTAGAAAAATAGAATCAATGAATTGCGTAAATTGGTATCAATTGTATAAAGCTGAATGTGAGTTAGATGAGAGTTAGGAGAAAGCAATTGTTTAGATATATGACTAAGTGTGAGTAAGATTAGTGGGAGAGTGCATTTTTCGGATATAAATAGAGATTGAGAATCTAAAATCGGCCTTCAAGAGCTTTATTCCAAAGGTCGTCACAATGGGAGGGAGAACAACGACCAAAAGCCAAACAATATGACGTATGTTACTATCACACGCCTAGCCATTTGGCGTATGTTATCATCAGACACCGAATGGTTTGGCGTCTGATAGTAACAGATGCCAAACGGTAGGGCATCATATAGTAACAAACGCCAAATCGTCAAGTGTCTAGGCGAGGGCAATTCTGTTATTTAACAGTTTCGGGAGAAGAAATACACTTCTTTCTAAAAAAATACAATTAAGTTGGTTTTGAAAATTTTGTGTTAGGTCACTCTACGGGCACCCACATGGGACCAAAATACCCCTCCTTTCAGTTTGGGCACCTCTCTCTCTCTCTCTCTCTCTCTCTCTCTCTCTCTCTCTCTCTCTCTCTCTCTCTCTCTCTCTCTCTCTCTCTCTCTCTCTCTCTCTCTCTCTCTCTCTCTCTCTCTCTCTCTCTCTCTCTCTCTCTCTCTCTCTCTCTCTCTCTCTCTCTCAGCCCCCATGACAATGGAGACTATGTAGCACACTGTCAGCCTGACCATGGGGTACATAGTCCCTATGACAATTCAGTGTCATGGGGGCTAAAAACCCGAGAGAGAAATAGAGAGGGAGAGATTGAGAGAGTGTTAGGGAGAGGAGAGAGAGAGAGTTACAGTAGAGGGATGGAAGAGAGAGAGAGAGAAAATGGAGGGGTGGGGTGCCCAAACTGAAAGGGGGGTATTTTGGTCTATTGTGGGTACCCAGCCGAATGGCGTAGGTGCCCGTAGAGCGACCCTTTTGGATTTTGTTATTCTTTCCTTTTGTTTTTATGTTTTTTGTTTTCTTCCTATTTGGGGTAGGCAAGTGTGTCATTATTTCCATCGATCCGCAAATGTGTGTCATTGTCAACGTATATATATGGTTATGAAAGAGTCCAAATATAATTCATGAAAAAGAGAAGTAAATCACAATGGTAGTTAGGCGCGATGGCCAATGACCTTTAACCAAAAGCCGTTTTTGGCCTTTCCAAACGAACCCCCGAGGGGTACCAGCCACATTTTTCAAATTTACGCAAACATTTCAACCCAATGTGAGCTTTGAAGTTGCACGTGCAAGTTTTTAACCCATACACTTCACCATCAGACCTCGATCACCCAATATAGATGGGGCCAGCCATAAGGTAGGAATCTAGAATCAAAGTGATTGTACGATTGTAACCATTTGATCAATAAACGTGGTCTTAATCAAGGTTTAAAAGGGACTGTTATAACGGTATAACAGTCTAGGGGCGTTACCGTTTTGTCCGTTATAATGAAAATAACGTTCAGAGGCAAAAACAGAAAAAAAAAATGGGAAAAAAAATGAAATAATGGAAAAAACGGAAAAAAATGTCCATTTTTTCCAGAAAATAATGGTCGTTATTTTCGTTATAACGGAAAATAACGGCCGTTATTTTCTTATAACGGGCATTTTAACGGTGCGTAATGTAATGGGGTAGGTCCGAATCCGTTACAACGGCCGTTGTTTTCGTTATAACAGCCAATTTTTAAACCTTGGTCTTAATGACTCTTATGTGGCTCACTAGCAGGGGCAATCTTTGTGGAAGTCAATAAGATAAATATAAGTTTTTTAATCTTCCTCAGGAACATAATGCATCTAATGGTTAGATCATTCAATCAAATTGATTTTTAACTAGTTGATTAAAGTAACTGGATCTTCAAATGGGGGTCCCACTTCTATGTGTGTGTCCCAATTAGGGGTGCCAACGGGTAGGTTCCTAAGGTACCCAGAACCGGAATCGATATTGCTAGTTCTTATTGGTTCAAATTCTCAAAATGATGGATCCCGATCCAGAACTGATTATTTAGTTCTTTTTTTTCTGGTTCCGGGTATATTGGTACAAATCTTGATAATATTACAATTTTAACACTATATTTGTATATCGGTTCGGTTCCAATTCCTATCAGTTTCGGGTCCAAATCTAACTATCCCGAATCGGAACCATTATTTTCACTTTGGTTCCGGTTTCAGTTCTTTTTTAGTTGGTTCCCAAAAATGTGGATCCGGAAACAGTATTTTTAGTTCTGGTTTCGGTTAAATCCGGTAAAATTGACACCCCTAATCCTGAATATTTTTTTGAAGAAGTGGATTTTTGAAGCAGTGGCGAATCACATGGCGCCACAATCTGATGTTCAAAAAGCATTTCTGGGTTTGTACAAAAGCAACAACAGATTGTGGCGCCATGTGATTGGCCACTGCTTCAAAATTCCACTGCTTAAAATTTTTTGTCCTTTCTGGGTTTGTACAAAAGCAACAACAGATTGTGGCACCATGTGATTGGCCACCGCTTCCCTGCTTCAAAATTTTGCAGTACATACTCTGGCTAGACAGAGCAGACTTCAATCCCTACAAAGTAAAGTTTTTACATGTGCCACTTAAGACTAAAGGTATCCACCTGTTGTACCAACTTAAGAAAGGAGAATCGTGCAGTACCTGATAAGCTATGGGTATGACATGGATTACAGCATTTCCACGTGCCCAATCTAGATGTCTGCCCATCCGATGGATGTTAAATTTTACATGTTTAACCGAATCAAAATTGGAATTGAAAACACCGGTTCCGATTCCACATTTTTGAGAACCGATTAAAAAGAACTCAAACTGGAACCAAACTGAAAATAATGGTTTGAACTTAGGGTAGTTTGATATGGACCCAAAACTCAATGGAACCGGAACCGATATATAAATATAGTGTTAAAATTGTACTATTTTCAAGATTGGAACCAATATATCCAGAAGAGGATCCAAAACCGGCAGGAATCAAATAATTTGTTCCAGTTCCGAATCCATCATTTTGAGAACCGGAATCGATAAGAACCAACAATATTAGTTCTGGGCACCTCCGGAACCCGTTGACATCCCTAATCAGATGGACAATCTGGAAGAAAACCCCGACCTAACAGGAGACAATGTACGAAGCGACGGCCCAGTGTACCTTTAGCTAGGGATGTCAATTTTATCCATTTAACCGGAACCGAAAACACATGTTCCAGTTCCAAATTTTTAGGAACCGATTAAAAAGAACTGGAACCGAAAATAATGGTTCCAGTTCCGGGTAGTCTAATATGGAACCGAAACTATAAGAACCGGTACCAATATATAAATAGTGTCAAAATTCTCATATTCTCAAGATTTGGCCCAATATATCCGGAACCGACAGAAATACATAATCGGTTCCGGTTCCGGTTCCGGATCCATCACTTTGAGAACCGGAACCGTTAGGGAATCGAACCAATAAGAACCGGAACCGATTGTTCCGGTTCTGGCCACCTTAGGAACCAAACCGGAACCGACCCGTTGACACCCCTACCTTTAGCACATTTCTTTTTCGAATTGATCAGTGAAGAGGGGCATGAAGAAATTTGGTGACCTTTGGAGGGACGTTTTGGTCATCTTAAAGTACGACAGTAGGGTATATTTGGTAATTTACCTTCTGCCGTCCTGTTTGCGGACTCTACGAGAAGAAAACAGAAGACAAAAGAAGATTTTTCCGATCGAGAGAGAGAGAGAGCTGACCATGGCGTCCGCAGGTTTGGTGAAGCTGAACGCGTCTTCTTCACAGTGGATCGGACAACAGTCCTTCAACCAATGCCGTGGAGCGTCTCCTCGGTCGGGCTTCCGCCGAGTCGCTCTCCCGATCCGAGCAGGAGCTTACACTGACGAACTCGTTCAGACCGCTGTGAGTTTTCCTTTTTAGTCCGGATCCTTTTTTCTAGGGTTCGTTTCATCTTCAAGCTTCCAAATCGTTAGATAGCTTTTGCGTTTGTAGCCTATAAAAAATTTGCCATGTGTTGTAGAATTCTATGTGCTCGGATGGTTTGATCGATCGTATATTTGCATGTAATCG
This sequence comes from Euptelea pleiosperma, assembly GCA_035048495.1. Classification (NCBI taxonomy): domain Eukaryota; kingdom Viridiplantae; phylum Streptophyta; class Magnoliopsida; order Ranunculales; family Eupteleaceae; genus Euptelea; species Euptelea pleiosperma. Next base: position 16,971,378 of record CM068550.1, on the reverse strand, counting down.
GTCGGTTTCTATTGATGAATGATGAAAGTTTCAATTTTTAAGTTCACTGTGCTCACTTTTTATACGTGAACTTTATAATCTTTTATTCAGATCGATATAGGTTTTGGAGTTCGTTATTTTGAAAATTGAGATTACTAACCAATCCTTTCGCTTGATTTCTGTTTAATATGGTTCATTAATCACAATTGGTGACTCGTTTGGAGTGTTGTTCTGTGATTTTACCCCAATAATTTTTCTGCTGCTGCTGCTGCTGCTGTTTCGTTGTTGACATGTTCTGTATATTTCTTACCTTCTGTCGTCTACTTGATCGTCTAATCCGCAGTTGGGTTAGCTTTTAATGGCCGAATGATTAAAGGTTTTGGTATTTTTCTTGAGACTAGACCATAATCTGATGACCCATTTGTTGTAAATTTCTGCCCGCAGTTCTTATTTAGATGAGTCTTTCATTGTGGTTTGGTTTATCTCGATGTGCGTTGGTTCCCTTTATGTGATCATTCTTAGTTTTTGAGTCATTCAGATTTGTATTACGCTTAGTAACTGAAACCGTGTATATAGCGTAGCGATCTCACTCTCAAACCGCGATTTTGTGGTTTGAGTGCAGATTCACCTGCAAACCTTGGTCTCAAACCCTTTTTGGAACCACAGAAAGAAAATAATAAAATAAAGAGAAGTTAGCTCACTACAACTGTCCATGAGAATGCGATTATTTAGAAAGGAAGGTACAAACCCTTTTTGGAGGATAAAACCATGGGAGATGGAGAAATTGACAAAAATTCAGCACGTTAGTGGGTGTTTTTTTGAATTTAAGGCTAACAATTGTGTGCGGGAAGGAGATTTGAGGAGTGACATGTCTAAGCCAAGTCTTGATACATCATGCCCCATTTGTCCAGACATCAATCTCCCCCGTCTCAAAAATCGAACGGTTGGTTTCATTCGGCCCTGCAAAGCTCCGGTTATATCAAAATTAAACTGGGAGTCTCAAGGGCTGGTTAATTTCTTGGAGGCCAGTCCATGTGGCATTTCCGAGAAAATTTCAAAGGTAACACGCTCAGGTCCTCTATTGGCAAATTTTCAAAGGGCATAATGATAAATAATGATAAAGGTGTTGTGACGCTTTTATAGGGTCCTACCACTTCTGCATTGGAGGATGACATAGATGGGAAATGACTTATGTCTACAACAAGAGCTGTAATTTAGGATTGTAGGTTTACATTTACACCACTTCTGGATCTATCTTGCGACGCTCCGATGATAGCTATAAGGGAACACTAGCTTACTGCTTACCCCCTTTTGAGAGGTACCTAGACTTCCCATAGGCTAGCATGTTCCCAAACCTCTCGATGACAGGATCCCAAATAGCCTTAGACCTGTAACTAGCCCCTAAAGGAAGGCCCAAGTACGTGGATAATAAGCGACCAAGACCACAACCCAGAATATTCGCCAAACCAGAAATATTCTCCACCTCCCCCACTTCGAATACCATACTCTTGCCCATATTAACTCATAATCCTGACACAGCCTCGAAATAGCATAAGAGACCTCTCAAGAACCTATGCTGCAAAACGGAAGCTCCAAGAAAAACTAAAGTATCATTTGCAAATTGAAAATGAGAGATTGCTGGGACCCCCATGGCCCCCTCAAATCCTGCTAGCTCCCCTCCATCTACACCTCTAGAAACCATCCTCCACAAGGCCTCCACCACCACAATAAACAAGAACGTGGAAATAACCTCTCAGGATGCGAGAGTTCTAATCCTCGGACTAGCGCATGTGCCAGATTAGAACTAGGTGTCAATTTGAGATTAGTCTCCTTGTATAAAGGGGATTATGGTTTTGACTGCGGTCAATACATGGCACGTGTCACCCTTGGATTGGGTGACAAGTGTCACCATGCATTGAGAAGTCACAGCAAGATGACGTCATCACCTGCGACAGTGGCTACCGCAAGTGCCACGTCATCGCTCCGCGGTGGGGTGATGCGACCCATAGTGTTACCACCATGGGTGCCACTATTGGGCCTTGACTAGGTCCATCTTATCCACCCCACAACCTTGATAGGGTGTAGTTGAGATGCATCATTGTTGATGCTCCTCACCATTATATTTTCACTGCCAATAATGGTATAAGAGCATCTCCAACCAGCATCTTCAAATTTTAGCTTCGCAAAAGCATCTTCTTCAAATTTGAAGATAGAGACGCCCTCTAAAAAATGTTGAACTCCAACGAGCCGCGTCTTAAAAAAACACCTTCTTCAAAAAGGACACAAAGTACTTAAAATGACACAAGGTAAATATCAAATTTTTTCATAAGGACACAAAAGGTATTTAAATTTTATTTGTAAAAAGTAGATGATTTTGAAAAGGCCACAACGTGTATGTTTTCAAAAGGACACAAAAATGATAAAAATGAAAATAAGAAGTAAAAAGGTAGATCTCTATATTTGAAGCCAGAAATAGAGATCTCCATATTTGATGTCAAGAATAAAGATATAGAGCCCCAGCTAAATTTGGTGTTGGATATAGGGCTGGTTGGAGTTGGATTTTGCAAATGCATCATCAAATTTGAAGATATAGAACCCGGTTGGATTTGCTCTTAGTTGTTCAAGCTTCAAGGAATGTTGGGGTTTGTTTTTGAAGACTTTGTATTCATATGGGAGGCTATGTTGTATAGAGGTGAATAGGTGTCTAGTTTTGTTTCTTGTTATCCTCTTTGTCTCCCTAGGAGCTCATCTCGTCCTCTTCCTTTGTATCCTCATTTGCTTTGCTTGATAAATTCTATACATTCTATAAAAAAAAGGATCATAGAGGAAAGCATCATGTCTTCTAGATTGAGAGCAATTTGATCTCCATGAGCTCTCCAAGCTCACCATTTCCACAAAATATTGGGGAGAACCTGCAAAGGATAGAGAAAGCTCTCTATCTCTCTCATCTTCGATATGGAGGTGGTAAAAATAAAAATAAGAAAGTAAAGCAAGTCTAGAATGAATGACCAAACAACATTCATTCGTCCTTTTTTTTGGGGGTAATAGCATTCATTTGTCTTACTTGGAGAGAAGGTCAAAAACAAAAAAGTAAAGAGAATGACCACAATGCCCTCCCTTTGACCTTTAAAACATTAAATCAATAGAGGTTGCACGTGCAATGCACATGATTATGTATGGTAAAAGATTTAAGTTTCCTTTTTGAAAATAGACTGGTTGTTTGGCTTAGAGTGGTTGTATTGGAAAATTTCATATATATTTAATAGTTGACAAGTGGTAAAGTTCTAAGTTTTCTTCCGAAAATAGATAAGTAGTAAAGATATAATTCCTTTTAAGTAAAAAAAGTAGAAAAGAGAGATGTAAAGTTTAAATGTCAAAAATACTATCATACATACATACATATAAAAAAAAATTTATAAGAATAAAAAAAAGGCTCAGGCTCCGAAGACCCCCCTTTTTTGACCCCCAAAATTCCACCCCTCTTCTCGGGCGTGGAATCCAACGGTGGTTGTGCTTTGGCAAAAGGTGAATCCAGTGCCAGCTCAGCACTTACAACCACCATTGGATTCTCGGAATCCACGCCCGAGAAGAGGGGTGGAATTTGGTGGTGGTGGTGGTGTGGGGGTTGTTATTCCTCGGAGCCCGACCCCAACATGCATGCATACATATATATATATATATATATATATATATATATATATATATATATATATATATACTATTTTGAAGACGTCTGAAGGCACTCTGGACCTTATGATTTTGGCGCCCCCGCTCTCGCACTCACCCCTCCATACTATGGTCACTTAGGTATTACATCATAAGAAACTTTCTTCAGTTGCAATCAGTTTCCTTGAGCAAGTCCTTGATGTTATACTTTTGACCCTTACTGTCGGACTGCATAACTGCTCCAGTAAGCAAATATAAGATATATTTAAGCAATCAGTTTCCTTGAGCAAGTTCTTGTGCTTAACTGCCTTATGTTTCTCTTTCATGTGTTGTAGAAATCTATTGCTTCCCCTGGACGTGGTATCCTTGCCATTGATGAATCAAATGCAACCTGCGGAAAGAGGCTTGCATCCATCAGCTTGGACAATACAGAACCCAACCGACAGGCTTACAGACAGCTTTTATTGACCACTCCTGGCCTGGGTGAATATATATCTGGTGCCATTTTTTTTGAGGAAACGCTTTATCAGTCAACAACGGATGGGAAGAAGTTTGTGGATTGCTTGCGTGAAGAAAAAATTATGCCTGGTATTAAAGTTGATAAGGTAATTCTGCCCAATGTCCTGTGCCTTGAGATAATGTTCTACGGTCTTATCTGTATGCGGAACTGGTGCCGTTGATGTCGCCAATGGCTAATTTACTGCATTCGTTTGCTTTTGTTCAAAGGGTTTGGTTCCTCTGCCGGGATCGAACAATGAATCTTGGTGCCAAGGATTAGATGGACTGGCTTCAAGATGTTCTGAATACTACAAGCAAGGTGCTCGTTTTGCAAAATGGTTAGTATCAGTGTGTCTTTTGCAGCACTTACACCAAAGCATTCATCCGATTTCTAGTCCATTTATATGTTTTCCTATGATAATTAGTGCACTTGGCTACTAAAATTTCCAGGCGGACAGTAGTCAGCATTCCTTGTGGTCCATCTGCCTTGGCCGTTAAAGAAGCTGCATGGGGACTTGCACGCTATGCTGCTATTGCTCAGGTATGCTTTAGCATTTCACTGCTTGACTGTATGAACGTGCACAGAAGTATCTAGTATCATTTGCTTGTGTATTCTGGTTCTATCAACATTCTCATGTCCCACTTTTCAGTAGGAACTGTTTTTTATTGGAAATAAAGTTTTCCCTTGCGTAACCATGAAGGAAAGCAATCCTCCATAAGCATCCATAGAGACATTCATATGTGGACTCGTGATAAGATACAAGACTCAAAGGAAACAATTAATACTAAAACTATGCTTGTGATCCTTATTATCATTTATGTTAGTGGTGGTCAGGTTGATTTCTTTCAGACTTTGATCTTGTTATTGCTATAATTTCTTATGCAGGATAATGGGCTTGTTCCGATAGTGGAACCTGAGATTCTTCTTGATGGGGACCACCCAATTGACAGGACACTTGACGTGGCAGAGCAAGTGTGGTCAGAGGTCTTCTACTATCTGGCGGAAAACAATGTGGTGTTTGAAGGCATACTGCTTAAGCCCAGCATGGTAACCCCAGGGGCTGAACACAAAGAGAGGCTTCCCCAGAGACCATTGCCAAATATACACTCAAAATGTTGAGGAGGAGAGTACCTCCTGCAGTTCCTGGGATAATGGTATACGACTGAACCATTTTCCGATGAATCTACATTCCAGCCTCTGTTTACCCTGTTTTCTCTAGTGTCATGGTATATCATGTCTTTGCCCTTTTTGTATACACAGAACACATCACACACACATGCATCACGCGTATGCATGTATGAGAGAGAGACCAGCACAGAAACAGGAGGATGGGAAGAAGCCACCCTTCCTGTTTCTGCAGTATACATGGGACTCACTCAGGGAGGTTAAAATGAGATTTCGTGACTAAAATGCCCGATTTAGTGGACGTACCTATCCGGAAGTCTAGAATAACTTGGCCACATAGGTGATCCTATTGATTCTACTATGGGGCACAAGTGGCCACTATGTAGAGATTTACACTGATTCAAGCGGGGAATTTTGTCCTCATTAAGGTAGGTAAGATGCAATGGGAACTGCAATCAGTCTTGGGTCCTAACTGTGATGGAGGTGTATGTGCACTTATCAAGTTGCCTATTCGCCATCTTCTTGAGAGACTAGAAACTCATCACTTTTTTCATCAGGTTGACATCACGTGATAATCCATGGGTATATCTGCATGTAATCTTCTTAAAAAATCTCTAGCTTTCTACAGAGAGAAACTTACAGGAGTAATGTGTTTTGTTAATGTTCAGTTCCTGTCGGGAGGACAATCTGAAGTGGAAGCAACACTGAACCTGAACGCAATGAACCAAAGCCCCAACCCATGGCACGTTTCATTCTCATATGCGCGTGCACTGCAGAACACAGTATTGAAGACATGGCAAGGACATCCAGAGAATGTAGAAGCGGCACAGAAGGCCCTCCTGGTACGTGCCAAGGCAAACTCCCTGGCCCAGCTTGGCAGTTACTCTGGTGAAGGCGAAGGTGATGAAGCTAAGAAAGGAATGTTTGTCAAGGGCTATACCTATTGAGTCAGAAGTCGCCACCATTGGGGAGTTAGTAACATATTGTTTCTTGGTAGCTATAGCTGCGGTATGGGACCTCTAGTGTAATCTTTTCGTTCTTTTCCTCGTTTTCTGTCTGAATAATCAGCACTGGGCCTCCTAAGAAACTTTTTGCTGGTGTTGAAGGGAAGCTTTACGAACGAGTTTCTGATGAATATGAGTGTTAGTATTGTGAAGGATATAGGATCAGTGTTTCACTTTCAATCCATTTGTTTGATGAGAATGTTCTGGTTATGGACCATTGCCTCGGAGCTTTGTGATCGTCTTTCAACCGTTTTAACTTCCTTTTACATCTGTTCTGTGTTATGAAGAGGTTTTAAAGAGGCATGCTCTGGCTTGACACAGTAGACTTCAATCCCTGTGAATGACAGGTTCTTCTGAACCAGAATTGATTCCAAGTCTAGATTGTCACTACTAGTTAACCAGCGGAAGATATTTTGATTTGCAAATTGTTCCCCGCAAATTGTTCCCCGTGTCAAATGTTACACATTATGTTGGGATCACAACACGGATGTTTTGCCCAGCCACCCCTTGGTGGATATACACAACAACAATCAACCTGATGGTTTATCTCTAGCCCTTAGATTTTAGCACTTTTAAGGAGTGATTGTACCCGTTGGATTCAAGCATTTTTTTTGGGTACTAAAAAATATCAATTTATGATGAGTTTTGTTGTGTAACCAGGCGATGGGACAAACATCCATGGAGAAAATTCAAACTCAGCGAGGGGTACTTCGCCAGGGGCCATTAAACTCGGATTCGCATCCATGCGGTCAGTGGGTCCAAAAAACGTGTTTGTGACATTTTCATTCCTCAAATACTTTTCCTCATTTCATATGATGGGAACAGTGGTAGACAGGTGGTTCTGCTCCATCCTGAACTAGAAACTATTCCATTAGGGGACTGAAAAATGTCCAAGAAACAGAACCGAGAAATACCTGATATCCCATCCATTATATTAAAAAAAAATTGAAAGAAAAAAGACGAAAAGGTTGCCTTGCTCAAATTCAAGAGAGGCATGACATCCTTAGTCGGTTCCGAGACCTAATTGGTTCCAATTTCCACCGACATATGAGTATACCCAGGTTCCTGAACCGATTGTTTCAGTTCCAGTACTGAAACAGGTAGTCCCAGAACCAAGATGATTGGGACAGGGACCTATCTTGTTTTGGCTAATTGGGTACCCATTGATAAGAGAAAACAGATAACCATGTTTATATGTGCCCAAGTTGACATGGACTTATAACCCGAGAGATTATAATTCTATAATTAAAAAGAGAGCACCAAATGCATTTATGGCTAATCAGATGGCAAGTTTAACAAATAAAATAAGTAGAGCAACAAAAGCATGTAGGAAACTGCCGTTGTCAAGTTCAAAGGAAAACGAACATCATAGGATGCTGAACGGAATTGGAACAGAGAACATCAAAATTTACCAAATAGAAACCTAGGTCAGTGGACTAGCGACTCTGGGAAACCAGTAATCTTCAAGCAGACGTCGACATAACACATTACCAAGGAGAAGCTCCACTGGCAACAACTATGGCGCAAGCTATGATATCCAGATAATTCAAAATGGGGGTCATATCAGATACTTCCATTTAAGTGTAAATGTCATATCCACACCATGATGGTCCTGTATCCTTGCCGCATCTGTGTAACATAGGGCACAAGAGTGCGCAGGCGGTCCGGGTTGGCTTGATTGCTCGTCCACAGGTAGTGGCACCAGTCAGGAGTGTTACCATCATTCTTGGGTGGCTGTTGTCCCAGGGGTCAGACTGCTGATGGTCCTCGAGATACAACATAAATCCAAAAGAGTGTCCAATAGTTTGGATCCTTCCTCGGGATGACAGTATCATTTTCTTTTTATTATCTACAACTCAAACAGCAACCAAGTCATGTCCAAGAACTATTAATGGCTTCTGTTTGCACTATGCATAGTAAGACTATTAACATATCTACTCGAAGCACGTAATCAATTATGTTAGCAAGCTCGCACACGTCACCAACTTCCTTGAAGCCTAAGAATAAACATTAGAAGAATCTGTTTGAACTACTAAAAATGCTCTCGCCGCACCTTCTGATATTTCAATCCAATAGGGACAGCTCTTTTGCACAAAACCTCATTCATCTTGGAAAGGACCTCCCATGCGCCAAGTTACCTATGGAACAACCATTGAAATCTAGTTTTATCGTCCCACATTTATATTTGATAGCTTTAAAGATAGCCTTTGCAACTTACATCTTACTCCAAATTTCCAACGTCCCAACTCAATTTTGCTTCAACCACAAAAAAGGGGCAAGGAACTCTACAATCTTTACTAGGGACTCACCAAAAAAAATCTTTACTAGGTACACTTGAAAATCGACCTTCCACTAACCAGCAAAATATATAGAGAACTGAAAAGATCAATAACACGGACACAATGTGCCTCCCTCCCTCTCTCAACCCCAACAACGACCCCTTTAGAGAATACATATAATATCTAGTATAATAAAATACCTGAAATACCCCCAATACAAGTTGTACTCCAACACAAACTATACGAACTTGTACACAAAAAACGCCATTGGTCTTGTGGCCGGGGTCTCCGCCCCAGAACCAGTGGGCAAGGGGCCCACTGCCCTCCAGCCAGCTCAGAGCAAAGCTGGACCCGCATAGAGCTGTGGCTTAGTTAACAGTAAAATCCTTGCAGAATACAAGATACCTAACACAACATATACAATGTTAGAAAACAATAAAAAAATAGAAAATGGGCAAACCTCTTTAGCAGGTCTACACTAAGATGTTTTCTTCAGCCAGCCTACGTCAGACACATGTGAGGGATAAGGCGCATAGTTTTTTATGTCTGTCAGTAGTAACAAAGTGCTTCTATAGTCGGCTCTCATTGAATGAATCTACGTACAGCAGAATCATGGCTGGGGTGTCTGCCAGGGAACAAAGCATTTTATTTCTATCGAACTCGCACCAGATTTCACTTTCAAATAGATTAACCTTATTGATGAAGAAATCAACCATGAGGATCTAATTCTGAACCTCCGTACACAAACTCCACTTCAAAGGGCACCAAAGCAATTTAGAAAACAAGCTTTTATTGTCCCACTTCTAGACTTCTTCATTCAAGCTTGAACTATAGATCTGTTCTAGCCAGTGAAGTCACCAAAAGCTCCAACTTCTCCTAAACCTGGTTTACCAAATTCTTTGGCCACCCACACTTAACAAGAAAATCTTTAACTATGACACCCTTGCATGGAATCAACATGTTGCAGCTGGGTAATTCTACAATAAGATCAGTATTCCCAAATACCAATCCTATATCCCTTCCCAATCATATACCTAATACCCTGACTGAACTCCTTAATTCAAATCTCTACAGATCAAAAAATAAAAAATAAAAAAACCCCTTCAAATCTCTCTGTTACTACCTAAACCACGAGTATTAATTACAATTTTGCTACCACAACCTCTCCTACTACCCTACTTATTCGACAACACTAAACTCTACCACATATCTCGAATACCATTTCCTAACAACGCCCAATTCATCTCCCTTCCTCCCTTCTCTTTGGGACAACAAATCAATTTCTACTGATCAGAAAGATAGGAAGTTTACTGCTCCAATTCCATAAGAAAATCCCATTCAAGCTAATTCATGGGCCAGCGATGTCCTTAAATCTTTTGCCCATGATCCTTCTGCGCTCCGAAAGATAACCCCTTTCCACACAATACTTCAACTTGAACCTTTTGTATTATCCCATATAGGAAATAGAGGTCTACCTACTATACAGCCACAATACAAACCGATAACCATTTTTATCAAATCCCCAATTCTCCAATAGTTACACTAAGGATGATAAACGACCTGAAACTACCCAAGCAGCATGAGAATCAGCTCAAATCTGAATCTGGACAAAGACATGAAAAATGTTTGCGTCATAAACAAATTGGAGAGGGATAATAAGACATAAGATCAATACATTAGAAAGTTGAAGCGTCCCTCCTGTCTTTGCCTTCCTCCTTAAAGAGTCCATTTCCCAAATCACTTGATTTGTCATTATATTGACTAAAATCATCAAAAATGTGCATGTTACCTCCAAATAATGGTCAATGTTGCATCCAAAGAAACAAAGCATAGGCTATTCCCAAAAATCTTTAGCTTACAACAGTGAGCGGCACTCAATGGACCTTTGAATTGTCACATGTCTAAACAAGTCAGATGTTGGAAAACGGACACATGACCAAAAAAAATGATGTTATTCTTCCTCTAGACATCACCATGTGGTAGTCACACTGAGCACTCGCATATCCTGAAGAGATCTCCAACTCAAAAAGGCCAAGTAGGAGCCACGAGGTCCCCACATAAAGCTAATAAATTACAAATGCGCTACAAGAATTCAGTCATGTAGTAGTCCAAGCAAAACACAACATCTCTAAGCATTATTTCTCTCCAAGTGGCCTGAAAAAGACAATACATCTCGACACTCCTTGAAAATTAAAGAAATTAAAATAACCAATTAAAAAATAATTATAATAGAGAACACCCTAAAGACGCGTAGTTATTGACCTCAATACGATCAATAATAGTGCGTCTCCCTGTTTTGAATGTTTTCTCTCCAAAAACATCAACGGTCTTAAAGAATAATGAATCATAACAGCAGCCTTGGATCAAAGCACTTGTCCCTGATAAGAGAGCAAATAACCCTCACTAAGCCCTATCAAAACAGCTCTTAAAAAGGCTTAAATGGAAAATGATAAGTCTGTTCTATCTGCAAGAACATCCCATGGCACCTCATTGACAACATCTGCCTCAGAATAACATGTTATGAACCAAATATTGTATGTGAGCCAAATGGTGCGATCAATGAACAAATGAGAAAAAATAAGGCACCCCAACTAACATCAAAATCCCTGAGTAATCCTAACCAGCATTTATAACACCTCAACTAATAGGACCTATCATGGGAAAAAAAGTAACCGAAAATGCAGTGGTCAAGATTCATTGCTTTGCCTATGATATCCATGCTAAAGCTCATTCACGCTTACACCCAGAGTAGTCGCCACAATGGATGAAACAACAACAACAATATGCTAGTACATAGTAGAATAGAGAAGGAAACTGATGAAAATCCATGGTAAACAACAGAGCTAGATCAAGAAAATCCAGATTAAAAATAAAATATTCAGTATCAAAAGCAGTAAGGCTAAAACTGTTTTACCATAATCACTCCCAAATGCAAAACACAAGAAAACCACTGATTGGGTAAGCAAGCAAAACCATCAGATAACAGGACCAAAATACTCATTGTTCACTGATATCGTGTTCTCAGCAAAACTACCTCACTAAGATTATGTCATCAATCTTCAGAATCATCCTCACGCACTCTGTCGCCAGTGTAACTGCACTAGTACTCACAAGCAACGGCTGGACCACATTCTCCTCCAAGATGTTTGTAATCTGCCCTTTCCTCACGTTGATCCCCGCGTTGATCTCTCCCTGTGCATGTCGATTCCGAAGCTCAGTAACAATAGTTATCGGGTTCAAACCTGCATTCTCAGCCAGAGTATATGGTATAACTTCAAGTGCCTCAGCAAAAGACCGGACACAGTAACTCTCCATCCCGTGCAAGACCTTCGCCCACGCACCAAGCTGCCTCGACAGCTCAATCTCTGGCGCACCACCACCCGCAATCAAAAACCTCTTGTTCACCAAACATCTGACGACACACAAGGCGTCGTGCAAGCTCCTTTCAGCCTCGTCAAGGACCAAATTATTCGAACCACGAACAAGCACTGTCGTTGTCCTCCCCATATCCTTAATGCCTGTAATCTTCACAATCTTCCCCCCATCGCCAAGTGAAACCTCCTCAACACAATCTGCACGGCCCAACTTCTCCTCACGGAAATGCTCTATATTTGCAATCGGCAAGCAATTCAAAGTCTTGGTAATGAACTCAATCTCGTCGCGCTCCACATCCTTAACCACCAAAATCTTCGCTTTGGCAAGATAATGCAAGGACAGATCCGTCACCGCATCCCTCAAAATGCTCTTCTGAATTAATAAAACATTACAACCAGTCGCCTTAATTTTCTTGATCATACCCAGAATATAATTCCGCTCCTCCTTCAAGATCCGATCCATCTGAGTATAATCAGAAACCACGATACTCTGCTCAATATCAGTCTTTGGCGGCGATATCTGGAACTGAATAACAGCAATCTTTGCGTTTTCAACACGCGTAAGACCGCCTGAAGAATGACTCACTTTCTTGTCGAAGACCAAGCCTTTAACAAGCTCGGTGTCGTCAACAGTCCCCCCTGGCTTTTTTACAATCTTGACGTCACGGAGATCGACGATATCGGGCTTGGCAGGGTCGATGACGGAGAGAACTGAATCGACAGCAAGCGGAGCGAGGAGAGTGGAGTACTGACTAACGACTTTGCTGTTGAGAGAAGTGCTGGCGGATTTGATGAGAGACTCGCGATCGGAGAGCTCAACAGGGACGGCCATGGCTGTGAGGACGTCGACGGCCTTTTGGGAAGCTTTGTGTAGGGAGTCGGAGATAACGGTGGGATGGATGCCGTTAGAGAGGAGAATGAGGCATTGTTTGAGGAGAGCACCAGCGATGACGACGACGGTTGTGGTGCCGTCTCCTGCGACGATGTCTTGGGATTTGGAGAGCTCGACGAGCATCTTGGCGGCGGGTTGGAGGACTTCCATCTTGTTGAGGATGGTGGCTCCGTCGTTGGTTATGATGACTTCGCCGGATGCGGTGGAGATCATCTTGTCCATCCCTTTGGGACCCAGGCTGGTACGAACGGCATCCGCAACGGATCGGGCCGCGATGATGTTGGCTTGGCGGATGTCGTCTTTGCGCTTGTTGTCCACGTAGCTCTCGGTCTTGGAGGAACGGGGCTGAAAGACTGCAGGGGCCGCCATGGGAACGAAAGAACTAAACCCTAACCCTAGTTCTTTGGTGATAAAAGGGAAAAGAGAGAGAGAGGAGGGTTTTGAGTACTTTTGAGAAACACTAGACACGAAACCCTAATGAGAGTGTCTGGTGGAAATGAAAATGGAGGAGAAACTAATGAGACTGCGAGAGCGGGAAAGAAAGATCTAGAGAGGGTTTTATGAGGGTGAAGATGATGCAACCAAGTAATTTTTTCCCCAAGTACCTAGGAAGTGTTTCTTTTACGAAAATGGCCTTAGAAGGACAAAAAAAATTATCTGCCGGGTAGATCGAACTTTGATCCTTTCACTCCAGAAGAGCACCACGTGGCAAAATCTTCCGGGTCCACTCCCATGGATGTTTAGCTTATGCTTCAACAAAAGCAATTAGTAACGGCTTTTGCTTGTGGCGATTTGAGAGCTTATTGAACTTTTAAAAAAGTGCTTTTTAAGTTTTATCATATGGCTTAAAGCATTTGGGTTTAGGTAAGAAATGATAAATTGGTCATTTAAAAAAATATGAAATGATTAGAAGGATATTTCTATCAAGGTTTAAAGGAGGCTGTTTTAACGGTTAAACGGACTGGGGGCGTTACTGTTTAAACCGTTTAAACGGCCGCTAAAATGGATTGAAACGGTCAGGGGCAAAAATGGAAAAAAATGGAATTAAACGGATTTTAACAGTTTTAACGATTTTAATGGATTTTAACGGAAAAAATGGAAAAAGTGGCGCTGAAATTCAAATTTTGAAATTTGAAAATTAAAAAAAAAAAAAAAGGAATTTAAAGGATTTAAACGGCCGTTTTTAAAACCATGATTTCTATAACAAATAGTGTCAAGTAAAGAAGAAGACAAATTTGCTCCTTGGTGGTGCGATTCTCGGTGAGAATTGCCCCACCACCGTGTCCCTAGCTGCTGCCCCAGTAACATGTCCACCTTCTCCCATGAATGTTTAGCACATGTTTCCACAAAAGCAATAAAAATGTTATAAGGGCAAATATGTTAAATAGCCAATTTTTAGACATTTTGGTTTATGTTTACCAAATAGACTTAACACTTAATTTTCAAACATCGTGAGTTTTTTTAGTCAGTTTACCAAGTAGACTTAATACTTAAATTTCATTACTTTACATTCAACACTTTAAACTTTCAGCACTTAATTAATTTAGATTTCATTGATAAGTTTTCAGTTTAACAAAGGCATCATTGGTCGAAGTTGTGCGGTGAACATTTTTGTCTCTCCAAAACATGATATAATATATATATATATAAGAAAAGAGAGCTACAACAAAGGAAATGTTATATCAAGGAATGAAGGACCAACGTAGCAGCCTCAACCAACCAATCACAAGCAACCAAAATGAAAACAAGAAGATAAAAGGAAAAAAAATATGAAACAACAAAGAGGGCGTCAAAAGACAAAGCCCCTGCTTGGTTCGCTACACTTGGATGCATTTTGAACTCCAGTACAAATGCAGTGAGTTGCATTGCAATCACTTTCCAGTTTTTTGGGCTGCACATGCTTGCATCCATTTTCTTAAAGAGTTTGTAAAGGTTTCGCAATCACTTGCACGCTAGCTCATTTGCACGCCCCCAACCAATCACTTGTAATCCCAAAACCGTGGCAAGTGAGTGCATTGCATCCTATTTGCGTTGAACCAATTAGGGTCTGAAATTACACCGGTCCGTTATCTTTAATTCAATATACCTAGAAGGAAGGGTTGATTAGGTATTTAAAATTAATTATACCTACACAATTTTACTGGTCAACGATATGTGAACAAAATCGCATGCCTTAGTTGTTTGATAAAAGATTATCACAACCGACTCAAATCGAATATACCTCCGTGGCATATTTTCTTTTCATCGTTTGATCTAATCAAAATAGATTGCAGAATACAAACAAACAATCACACAAGATAAGAGATTTTTACGTAGAAATCTTAACCAAGGAAAAACCACGGGACTTCGTACAAACGGAAAGTATCACTAATTGAAAAGTTAAATGAAACAAATGTTACCTACGCAACACCGTTGCAAATACAGCTTCCAACCTTAGCCAAGGCCTACTGCCGATGCGTCCACGTCCTCTGAATCAACGCTACGAATTCACATGCACCCTTCCAGCCAAAAAGCCTTGTCCGCTTACTCAGTTTGGTACACCCCAAACCTACCGTCGATCGGCTCTTTCGATCTTAATTCTCAACACTCCCGCCTTTGCAGAAGGTGAAGGATTCAGTACACTCTGGACCCTAGGTTGCTCAAAAGGTGTTGAGTCACACTAGTACACTCAGGCTACTAAGTTGAATATATAAGTGATGGACCTAAACTGAGGGAAGGATCAAGCACTTGACTTTGATCAAGAAGAGAACAAGCTCAAAAGGTGTGAATGGGAAACAAGCTTATTGCTTTTCAAATGGACACTCTAATAAATAAATATTTTCTCATCTCTCTTGAAAGATTGAGTCATTCTGTATCTCTATGTGTGTTTAGAAAATGTATAGAAGGACTGTATTTATAGAATCATGACCCTAAGTTATGTAGAACGTGGGATAATGGAACCAAAAAATTCGGATCTAAGAAAGGCTGAGTTTGTGCAAGGTCCAATCGATTGTACTCTGGGTCCAATCGATTGGGTATAAGTATCCAATCGATTGGCCTCAATAAGTTTCCTATTCCGTAGGCTGCAATCGATTACATAGAGGTCTCCAATCGATTGGACTCAAATAAGTTTTTGTCCCGAAGACTCCAATCGATTTCATAGAGTCTCTAATCGATTGGGTTGAAATAAGTTTCTGCCTCGTAGCTTCCAATCGATTACATAGGGTCTCCAATTGATTGGGCTATGTCCAATCGATTGGGTATAAGTGTCCAATCGATCGGACTCTCCTATTAGTCAATATTTTTGACTTAGACTCAGGTCTGTCCAATGACTAGGTTTGACCATTATATTTTATTCATTTTAAACCTATTCCTATGGCCACTAAGTCACTTACCTTCCTAATTGAGCGTACACGATCTTTAACTGACAGATGGGCAGTTACCCAGATGACTCCAGTCGTCAACCGTCTAATTCTTCTTGTTTATGTCTTTTAGTCTTAAAGTAGTCGATGAAGTATGCGTACCACAACATCTCCATACTGCATTAGTGATCGTAGCTAGGAACGATTACAAGAATGTTTTTATGTCAAACGAAATCTTTGCTAAATTAAATATGAAAATATTCCTTACAATTTCTCCATTTAGTAATTCCGTGATAAAAGACATTTAATCATATAGAAGGTAAAAAATAAAAAATACAATCCCACCCTCTTACATAATTCACTCATTATCTCACACTCTCTCGAAGATAATCGAAGAGATAATAGAATAGCTTTTGATCTGTTCCATGCACAGTCTACCAACAATACATACCATGTAATATCATCGGCAATCAATAATAGTTAAAATGCAGTGAGTTAATTATACACATCACAAGAAGAGAAATTAGAAAAAATAATACAAAATTTTTCTCTTCCTAAATTTCTCTCCACTTATCTCATGCATCTACTTATTTTTACTTCTATGATTTTCTCTCACATTTTTGTCACAGATTGATAAAGGTATAGAAATATAAGCAGATAATAAGCATGTAATGAATGTCACCATGAAGAACAAGTGCATACGTGCAACATGATAACAAGTATAATGACTAAAAGATATGCATGACGCATAGTCTAAATACATCAATTGTTAAATTTTGGTGAAACCATTTAACCAATTATAAATCTTTTTCAAATAAATTTTAAAATTTTAAATCATCTCTGAAAAGATTTACAACTCACAGAACTCAAATCATATCAATCCGAAAAATGTCAGATCTGAAGTATGTTAAAATTCATGAAAAGTCAAGTTAAATGCAATGCATAATGAGTTTCAATGTGATTGGCACTAACAAATATCAAATCTAGAATTTTAGACTTAACTACTCAATCTAATCTTGAATAGTTCAAATGTAGTCAATCTAGTCCATTTATCAGAGCCAGTCAATCAAACTAGTATACTTTAGTTGAATTATCAATTTCTTTCACTTTGATGTACTGTGATCTGACTTTCCACTTCTTAAGGTACAAGACAAATGTTAGTAAAAATCTAAATACTTTACTCAAAATCTGGAGGTATCCTGTATCAAATCATAAAATTCTCATTAGAGCAAATAGGTTCTCACTTAACTTTCTATTTTCAAGTGTATTTGTCAATGTGATTTCACATTACTTTTGTAGCAAACATGACTATTTTTATTTACTTGTTTTACCAGAATTTCATTTTTCAAGTTCTCATATTTTGACACTTGGTCGGTTTTGTAGCTTTCACACTCGATCGGTATGGTATCCTCTGCAGCATTAAGTAATCAGATTTTTATAAAGATTGGGGCCATACAGATTTTACCACATCCACTTGAGGTAGCTCTTTCCATGGAGAACTATCACACAGGGAGACCAACAGTCGATTATTTTGCAGTTTCAAAATCAACAAAGGGTAGGAATACAACTAATTTGAAGTCTTGAAAAGTAGAAGTTTATTCTTGATTCTCATAGAGTACTAGATTGATTACCTCAATCAAATCCAGTCCCAACAAGTGTCAGTCAATGTGTATGTGAATAACAAATTAAAACTTATGAACATCCACTAACTGAGAATTAGTAAAATAGACTAATCTTCTAAATTTTCTACAATGATCTAATCTCAATTTACCTTATGCCAAGTCCTAGTTCTAGAATTTTCTAGAGTCAATGCCCATCACATTAAGAACAATTATGCAATGCATAACTTTAAAAAATCATAAACAAGATACAAAATAATTTTTTATTTTCAAATTTTCTATTTTTGATTTTGAATATATGAACTCAAAACAATACAAATAATCAAAGATCTAAAACAAATAAAAAACTATAAAGAAAATAAAATCATAAAATAAAACTACACACCCAACTCACAAAAGATATACAATCATAAAATAGAGAAGAGTGTAAAGAACCACATTTATTCAATCAATGGGACAAGTGTCACTAGACTTCATAAGGAATTTACTCCAAATAGAATCTAGATTTATCGGTCATTCATTTCTCACCCATCTGGTCTTATACTTTATATGTGGGTTCTTTTCTTTGCCATTTGTTTAGGCGGTGAAGAAAGATCGACATTTCTCTTTTTATTTGTCATTTTATTCTGAGCCCTTTGAGTCTGGGTGCCATTGAGTTTTATAAGGTTAGCAATCTCTCTACTCAAGGCATCCGACTTTTAATGCAAGACTTTCATTTTATGGAGTAGATCTCTTTGGTTCTCATATAATTTTTTCTTATGAGGAACCATGGTATCTCTCATCTTTTGAAAACAATTCTTGCTAAGGTGACTTCTACCCCTACAGTAATTACAAACATGCACATGTATAACTGGTCTAGATCTAGGTTGATCAACCTGTGATGTGAAATGAACTTTGGCTTTTACAAATTTAGTTCTTGAATACGATGGGGTATCGGCATTATTAATATATCCAAGTCCCCGCTTGTCTCCACATCTTTGTCCCACACTAAGAATCTCATTTAATTTCTCAGTGCTTTGAGAAATATAGGGCAAGTCATTTTTCAGTTGAACTAGTTCAAGTTCAAGTTAGGAATGTTTGGAGAAACGGAAGTCACTTGAACTTGAACTAGTTCAAGTTCAAGAAACGGAAGTTCAAGTTCAAGTGACTTCCGTTTCTACAAACATTCCTAATAATCAAATTCAAAAAATTTAACTTTGTCTTGGAGGCTAGCATTCTCTTCTTCAAGCTGTCTAAAAGTAGTTTCATTTTTTCATGCTCATTTTCAAAAGATATTCTAACATCTGTACAAGTCTAGAACTCGCATTCTAAGAACTTGTTTCTCTCTTGAGGAGATTTATTCTCTTTCTTAAGCTGACCAACTAGCACAGATAATTCATTATTGTCTAGTTTACAAGCAGACTTTTCAGAGTCAAGGAATTCAACTCTATTATTCAATTTCTTATTTGCTTTAGTCAGTCTAAAGCTTTCTCTATATAACTCTTGATAAGCAGTATAAAGATCACATTGATCTTCACTGTCTGAGTCACTACGGCTATTGACAGTGAACCCTTCTTTAGGCATCTTTATAAATGAAAATAATGAATTGGTTTTGCAGGAAACTAAATTCAGGTGATTAAACATTTTATAGATTAACCCGCTCTGATACCAATTGAAATTACACCGGTCCGTTCTCTTTAATCCAATATACCTAGAAGGGAGGGAGTGATTAGGTATTTAAAAGTAATTATACCTATACAGTTTTACTGGTCAATGGTAGGGGAACAAAATCGCACGCCTTAATTGTTTGATAAAAGATTATCACAACTGACTCAAATCGAATATACCTCCGTAGTATATTTTCTTTTCGTCGTTTGATCTAATCAAGATAGATTGCAGAATACAAACAAACAATCACACAAGACAAGAGATTTTTATGTGAAAACCTTAGTCAAGGAAAAACCACGGGACCACATCCAGACGGAAAGTATTACTAACTGAAAAGTTAAACGAAACAAATGTTACCTACGCAACACCGTTGCAAATACAACTTCCAACCTTAGCCAATGCCTACTGCCGATGCGTCTACGTCATCTGAATCAACGCTACGAATTCACGTGCGCCCTTCCAGCCAATAAACCTTGTCCGCTTGTTCAGTTTGGTACACCCCAAACCTACTGTCGATCGGCTCCTCCGATCTTAATTCTCAACACTCCCGCCTTGTAGAAGGCGAAGGATTTAGTACACCCTGAACCCTAGGTTGCTCAAAAGGTGTTGAGTTATACTGGTACACTCATGCTACTAGGTCAAATATATAAGTGATGGACCTAAGCTGAGGGAAAGATCAAGCACTTGGCTTTGCTCAAGAAAAGAACAAGCTTATAAGGTGTGAATGGAAAACAAGCTTATTACTATTCAAATGAACACTCTAATAAATAAACATTTTCTCCTCTCTCTTGAAAAATTGAGTCACTCCGTGTTTCTGTATGTGTTTAGAGAAGGTATAGAAGGACTATATTTATAGAATTCATGACCCTGAGTCGTGTAAAACGTAGGATAATGGAACCAAGAAATTCGGATCCGAGAGAGACTGAATTCGTGCAAGGTCCAATCGATTGTACTCTGGGTCCAATCGATTAGGCCATGTCCAATCGATTGGCCTCAATAAGTTTTCTGTTCCGTAGGCTCCAATCAATTACACAGAGGTCTCCAATCGATTGGACTCAAATAAGTTTTTTTCCTGAAGACTCTAATCAATTTCACAGAGTCTCCAATCGATTGGACTGAAATAAGTTTCTATTCCGAAGACTCCAATCGATTTCACAGAGTCTCCAATCGATTGGGCTGAAATAAGTTTCTGCCTCGTAGCTTCCAATCGATTACACAGAGTCTCCAATCGATTGGGCTATGTCCAATCGATTGGGTATAAGTGTCCGGTCGATCAGACTCTCCCATTAGTCAATATTTTTGACTTAGACTCAGGTCTGTACAATGACTAGGTTCGACCATTATATTTTATTCATTTTAAACATATTCCTATGGCTACTAAGTCACTTACCTTCTTAATTGAGCGTACACTATCTTTAACTGATAAATGGGCAGTTATTCAGATGACTCCAGTCGTCAACTATTTGATTCTTGCTGTCTCTGTCTTTTATTCTTCAAGTAGTCGGCGAAGTATGCGTACCACAACATCTCTACACTACACTAGTGCTCGTAGGAACTGTTACAAAAATGTTTTTATGTCAAATGGAATCTTTGCCAAATTAAAATGGTAGTATACCTTGAACGGTCCTCTACAGTTGAAAGAAAACGAGGTCTCCCAATCAACCAACGTCTAAAATCACACAAGAAATTGGATGCATAGTTTGCGCAATAGTTAGCTCCAAAGTTAGCTTCCTTCCGAGTAGAGCTCAAGCGAATCCAATCGAAATTTGTTTTAATAGCATTCCATTTAGCTTTCGCCTTCCAAGGAACGTCGTCTTTGAGGAAGGCATTGATAGTCGTTTTTGAATCGGATTAGATGCGCTTCCATCCTTTAGCAAGGTCTAGATGTTCTTCAACAATAGCCATACATTCAACAATGTAATTAGTCACCACCCCTAAGACCAACAACTAGCACGCCCGAGAACTTGCCCATTGCCATGTCTAAAAAGAGCACCAAAGCAACCAACTCACGGGTTCCTTTAGAGGACCATCACAAATGATTTTGACAGCTCCTAGGGGAGGAAGACCCCACATACATGTTTTAATAGAGGGAGCACTCCTGGATTGAGGAAAAACCCTAAGACTCAAGAGAATTGGAAGGTTGGATGCCTAACTAAACACCCCCAGTTTGGACAGAGGCGCAACCTCCCCAATAGCAAGAATTACCCCATGGATGATGGAAAAGGCAGCAACTAAAGATTCATCAAAGATAGAGCTATTGCGTGCTTTCCAAATCACAAGAACGTAAGAAGTGACAGCACATCGCCAAAGCAACTTCAAGATATGCTAAAAGTTGTTGCAAGTGGAGATCATAGAGCTCCAATCATGCACCAAGGATGGAGTGTGGAACAACAACATCAAAGCCGACCAAACTTGCCTAGCAAACCTACATCTAGAGGACAACTGGGAGATGAACTCACCATGACCTTTGCACACGCTGCATCGGGAAGCTAGAAGAACTCCACAACGTTGGATGCGATCGCCGATTAGAAGGCTTCCAAGCAATGGCTGCTACACGAGGGTGAGGGAGATTTCCAAAGCCAAGAGGCCCATCCAACTTTGGGATTATGCTTCATGATCAGTTTGTAGGCAGACTTTGAAGTGAAGGAGCCATTGATATATGGTACCCTTCCAAATTTTGATATCTTTGTCTGTAGGAGACAGATCATTTAATTGTTGAATAAAAAACCCTATTATCTGAAACACCCTTTGAACTGCAGGAAGAAAGCACCATTGTTGATCCACATGAAGGCTGTTGACTTTGGAAAAAACAATTCCTCTTAAGTGGTTTGCTCACATCAAGAACAATAAGATCTTTGCCCATGGTTCCCTCCAAATATCAACGTTGCAGCAACTGCCAATTACCCAACAATAATGACGCTTCAGCTCCATAAGGGCAGATTTGATGCATGGCCAAATAGATGATCGCTTGTGATAATACAAATAGGCCATACTTGGTTTGCTGCACTGGGATGCATTTTGCAATCCAATGCAAATGCACCCGCTTGCCATGGTTTTTGGGCTGCACTTGCTTGCATCTATTTTGTTAAGGAGTTTGCAAGGGCTTGGCAACCACTTGCATGCCCCCAACCAATCACGTGCATTCCAAAATTGTGGCAAGTGAGTGCATTTGCATCCCAATGCAGCAGAGTAAACCTTTGCTCATTGCATGACGTGAGCAAAGCCGATCACTGCACATAGTACGAGCCACGTGGCACACTCTTAGAGGACACTGACCATATGGATGTTTGGCCAGTCCCTCGGTGGACCTGAAAACCAAAAATCAGCCCGATTAGTGATTTACAACCTTTGGATCTTTGCTCCCAAATAATGCTCAAATTCCTACGGTTAAAATCAACCCATGAAAATAACTTCAATCCAATGCTTAGAAATCACTGACCAGGCCTACTTTTGGGTTGTAGGTCCACACCTAGTGATTGTCCAAACATCCATACGGTCATCATCCCCTAAGAGTGTGCCACGTGGCTCGTACAGTGTGCAGTGATCGGCTTCGCTCACATGATGCAGCGAGCAAAGGTTTACTCACCAAAGGGTCGCTCTACGGGCACCCACCTCTTTAAGCCGAGAACCCACAAAATAAACCAATTTTTGAGGACCAAATTGCCCTTTCCCATCCCTTAACAGTTTTGTTTGGGCACCCACACTCATTACCTCCATTCGCGTAAAAACTGACGAAGTTACATTTCCCCCTCTCTCTCTCTTTCTCTTTCATTTTCTCTTCCACTTTTTGGTGGTGGTGGTAGTGGTGGTGATGGTGATGGTGGAGTTGGTGGTGGTGTTGGAGTGGCAGTGATCGATGGTGGAATTGGTGATGGTGGTGCTGTAGTGGTGGTGGAGTTTGTGGTGGTGGTGGTGTTGGTAGAGTTGGTTGATAATGCTCATTTTGTGCTTATTATCCGTTTTAACTTTATGACATTATTGAGTTTCATGAGCTTATAACTTCACATTTTAATGTAAAATGCATCATAGGTGTCTCATGCACAACTTATCCAATTTATACCCTCATTACGTGCATATTTGATACCTATAGGGCATTCGTCGCATGAGAGACTTTTGTGCAAGCCATTGGAGTCTCTTAAGAGGCTCATCATAAATTTTCAAGCCATGAAGCCATGCAAGCCATGAAGTCACTTGTTCAAGCCACGAGAGCCATTGAGGCCATCACACAATTATGGAGCCATCCCAAGCCATTGGAGCCTTCTAGAGGATTCTCAAGCCATCAAAGCCACATGGAGCCTTCACATGGGTGAAAGAGACAAGTCAAGAAGGAGAATGCTCTCAAGCCCATAACATGCCTCTTTCTAGATTATTTTCCACCTACTCTCTTACACATCTCATTCTCCCATATATACCCCCCCCATTTTGAGTTTGACCTTGGGCACTCTTTTGATTACATTTGAATCACTTACACCATTTTGGTAATAAGAATGAGCTCCCCTTTGACCACTTTCCACCTCATCTGCACCTCTTATCTCCTCCACCTATCACTTATCCACATCACCTTCCATCTTCTATATAAGCTCACTTTGAGCTTATAAGATGGCCTTCTTCCTTTCTCTAGTGAGTCTATTTTAGAGAGCCCAAGAATCTCAAGCAAGTTTCTTCTTTCCTCTTTCTTATTTTCTTTTTTTTACATAGTTTCCATGCCCATCCACACCATAGTTGGCTAGACCCTTAGCTAGGGTTAGAGATGAGGCATTTTCCCTCTCCCTTTTGTGACTTATTGAGTGTAGATCCATGTTTATGAGAGCTTTATTGTAGAGATTTTTCTAATATTTTAATGAAGTTGTTTTGTACCCCTTCATGTTGTATATCATGTATACTTCATAGTTGGACATCAAAATATTAATAAAAATTTGAGGTATTACTTTTACTTGTTCTTGAGAGTCTTTTGTGATTTCTTTTGATCTATTATGTCTTGCATTATAGATACTTAGGAACTTACATATTTGCACTCACACACTAGAATGTTCTAGTTTTGATTTTATTATCTAAAAATGCCTTAGTGGGAATATCACTTTTTTACTTCATATTTATGATTCATTTATTTATCTTTGGTGGGAGAGCAACTCTTCAGTTGTTTCTTCCCTTCTTGGACTACACTCATTGAGGAGCAAAGGGGAAGGGTCTAGGCCAAATCTTAATGCCCTAGCACTCTTCTTCTCTTGTAGTTTTTCTCAAAAATTTGCCCACCATTGGAGGTACATTCAACCATTTGCACACTTTTTCTCTCATTTCATAGCATCCATTTACTACACATCACACACTACTCTTCTTTCCATTTTTTCTCTTCCCACTTGTAGTAACACTCGCACTAATCATTCACTCTCAATCCTTGTGGTTCGACTATGGGAAACCTATGATTTTAAAACTAACTACAACTTGATATCCCTAGTTACACTCACTTTCACTTTGTTACACATACACTTTGTTGTCTAGGGAGAACATTGTTGTATCCACATCATATCATATTTAAGAGATACATTATTGTATTCTCTTCTTAAGAGTGTGCACAATCAAAGTTGTAACATTGGTGGTGGTGTTGGAGTGGTGGTGATGGTAGATTGGTGGTGGTGTTGATGGTGGAGTTGATGGTAGTGGTGGTTGTGGAGTTAGTGGTGGTAGTAGAGTAGTAGTGGTGGTAGTAGAGTGGTGGTGGAGTGGTGGTTTGGAGCACCCCATACTCCCACAAATGGATGGACAATATGCGGCAAGCCTGCAAATTTTTTATTTTATTTTTTGCCTCCACAGCCCTAAACTACCGTGGCCACCATGGCTCCCACGGCCAAGCCAGCCGTGGCCACCAGGTCACCCACGGCCAAGAGCCCAAGTCAGAATTTTTTTTTGTGGATTTTAATGTGGGTGCCCAGCAAAATGGGGTGCTCAAATAGGGGCCCTCTAATTGGTGTGGGTGCCTATCAAATGTTGGTGCCCAGCCGAAAGAGGTGGGTGCCCGTAGAGCGACCCGTCACCGAAACAAAGCAGGGCCATAGTCCCCAGTCCCCACACCTCATCACATATTTGCCCCTCGTAAATTCATCCCAATCATCTTTCCCTTCCAACATATGCCAGCAAGCTATGTTGTGCGGTGAACAAACGCAGTCTATAGTCACAAAGTTTACTTTTGGAATTATGAATGGAAGGTGTGTCTAATGCTGGAACTATAATCACCGAAATTTCTGCTCACTAACAGAAGGAGCTCTTCTGCTCCACCACCACCACCACCACCACCACCACCACCACCATTCATTTTTATCGAAACCCTAATGAACATAAAAGCAAAAATTGTCAAAAGATGGACCGTACGGTCCACCAAACATCTGAAACCGCTACAGTCATAACATGCCCTGCTCCGCTTTCTCGCGGAGTAATCTCAGAACCGGTCCTAACCTGACCATGTCTCTGAGACCAACCACTCTGCACCAGTTCCCAATTCGTTCTAACCCTAAACACCCTAAAACCTTCAAAACCCCAGTCATCGCCACCGCCACCACCACCACCACCACCACCACCACCATGAAGGATCAAGCCCACGGCTACTCCACCGTCTACGTTCCCCCGCATCGCTTAAGGTCCGTCATCGTTTCTTCATCCTCATCTGACAGGCTTTCCACTCGTTCTGTCGACTTCGACTGGCGGGAGAACCAAGGCCTGGTTTTCAACCCTAGAAATAGTCATTTCCCTTACTCTCAGCAACAGCAGCAGAACTTGCAGTACGGTCGGAATGCATTCGATGATTACTCCGATGATGAGTCTGATTACGACGTCGAGTCATCGTCGCAGAAGGTTAGTTCTTTTTTTCTAGTGTTTTACGAATGGTATTTTGATTGAGTAGGCTAATAGCTGTCTCTAAAAATTTGCATTGAGGATATCGGGTTTTACAATAATCAGGAATTGCTAAGTAGATATCAGTTAGTGTTCATGCTAAGCGCATGTGATGTGTCTGATTAAGGTTCGAATTTTCAGGTCTTTCATTAGCATACATTTAGGCCAGCGGCACCAGGCATGCATAGGTTGTCGGTTACACAACCGTGAGGTTGCATTCTCTTTGCTTAGAGCACGATAAAATATTCGCCTTTGTTCCATCCTCAGAGTTTGTCACCCTCATTCTCTGCTCCGTGTTCCCTTACCCACTAATGTTCCACATTAGAAATTTATGACAATTTTTGATTTAAACAAGGATCTCTGTCCCTTGCATTTTCTCCCACTCTCTCTTCAGTCTTATTCTCGTAATTTATCATTCTACTTAAAATGCCCCACGTACAAACATGGATATGGACAAATAATCCGACATATTGATATAGATAAGGTGTCCCATCCAACATTTTGATATCATGCTTTTAATTAATCTTATTAAGTTTCTTTTGGTCTTAACAACTTGCCAAATAGAAGGAAACTTCTAATTCTTGCAACATCATTACAACAAGATTTTTTAGGGTGTACCACTAACATAATTGTAATGAGTTGAGGATGTAAGAATAGTTAAGCATGATAAGAGAAAATTGAATCCTTTTAAGTATCCATGTGGACTTGTTACCGCTATTGGTATCATATCATGCGATATGGGTATAGTAAGCACGTGGAAGTACAGATTTTTCCTAACTGTGCATATTTTTTTGATAGGTAAAAGAGGTATATTAAAACGGGAATGAGAGGCCCCTCAAAACTAACTGTACATTATCTTATTCAGCTTCTAAGAGTATTTGTCTTTTGGGTGTTGTAGCTTCCTTCTTGTCATTTTTGCCTTTGTGTTGCCTTCCTTTAGCATCAAAAGCCGTTGAAAGACAATGATAATCCCATCATTTTACAAAGTTCTCGTCCACCCATTTTGGCATTCCTTTGACTGATTTTGCTGTAATGGAACTTTAAATGGAATTCATATGCATTAAGGATCTAACAAACAAGGAGGAAGTTGGTATACTTTGTACTCGTTAGCATTATAAACAATTCCTCTCAAAGCACTGTACGGAGAGGCCGTACTTGTTCAAGAGAATCAGGTCCAATCAAAGCTGATAGTTCATGGGATCTCTTAGAAGAAATACGGATTATTGACTTTTTAGAAGGGATAAAAGCTAAAAATTAAAGTAACACTATTCCATGCTTGAAATCATTGAATTTAAAGTAGTTTCTACAATTTGATAGTTTGTCCAGTTGCAAAAGGCACGTCTAGTAGTTTACCTTCTTCATCATCTAGCCCTATCCCAAAATGTTTGGGGTTTGCAACATTAATCCTATTTCACCATTTGAAGATAAGGAGGCAGTGGTGGAGAAGATCATCATGAAGATCAAAGCTTCAGTGTATTACGGAGGTTCTATCTGTCCCGAGCTTATGCGCTTTAGATTTGAAGATTTTGTGTTTCGTTGGGATCTTTTGATTTCCTAGTGCAAGGCCCCCCGTTGGGCTAGGTTTTTGGCTTGTTAGGGCTCGTTTAGCCCTGTTGGTCGTGTCCTTGCGGCTTTTCTTTTCTTCTTTTGTATAGCTTTTGAGGGCCCTCTCAGCCCTGCTTTAATACATATCTTTTACCAATAAAAAAAAAATCCCATTTCACCATTCGACTCTGTTAAAGCTATATCTTCTGTCAAAGCATCGTCATCATAATCTATGCCCTACCTTGCATGCAGAAATTATCGCACACAAGTGAAACCAAGTTTTTCTTGAGACATACACAATCCCAAGAATCAAGTCCAACCCAAACATCAAATAATATTGCCGAGCTAAAAATTCCGCCACTTCTTTTTAACTGAACAAATCCCCAAAAGTTAAAAAAGTTAGATTCTAGGGTTAGTCCACCAGTAATGTTTTTTTCTCGAATGAAATGTTTGTCCACCTCTACGTGCTTAGTCCGATCGTATCGGACTGGGTTACGAGCAAGGCTTATAGCTGCCTTGTTATCGCGGTATAAGCTCATTGAGCTTGTGACGGGGCACCCCAATTCAAACATCAAGATTTTCAACCATAGTATCTCACATAGGCCATGGCTTGAAACTCAGCTTCTGCACTCGACCGTGCAAAAATATGTTATTTTTTGCTCCTCCATGTCACAAGGTTACCTCCCACAAACGTGTAGTAGCCAGAGGTGGATCTTCTGTCATCCTTAGCACCAGCCCAGTCGGCATCAGTGTAGCCTTCGATCCTCATATGACCATTCTTTTTGAAGAGAAGACCCCTGCCAGGAGAGGATTTGAGATATCTCAAAATCCTATAAGCTGCTTTTAGAAGAAGAGCTTTGGGAAATCCCAAAACCTGATCCTATTCCTTAACCCTGCATTGTAACAAACACCTTTGGAAAAATCCCCAGTAAACTTCAAAATACCCCTCCAAACACTACAACTATAAGGTAAATGAGGCACTCCACTCTCCCACCTCAAAAACGAAATCCCATACTTGCCCACAATTACCATCCTCCAAAGGTTAGAAATCTCCACCCGAACCTCCAAATGCCCAATAGAGTCTTGTTCATCACTTTGATATTCTTTATCCCCAAACCCCTGTGAGCCTTAGATCTACACACTTTTCACCCAATCAAATGAAATTTATGGGCTTCCACCCTATCGTTCCACAAGAAGTCCCTTATGAACTTTTCCAGAACATTTGCCAATCGCCACACTACTCGAAATCGAAAACTGAGACAAATAAAAGATATGCAAGCTGGAAAAGGTACTTTGATCAACACCAATCTGCTACCTTTCGAAAGATAGCTAGACTTCCACGAGGTTAGCCTTTTCCCGAAATTCTCAATAACCAGATCCCAAAGAGCTTTCGATCTGTAGTTAGCCCCTAAAGGGAGGCCCAAGTAAGTAGCTGACAACATATAATTGCCACACCCTAGGATGCCTGCTAATACTGTAATGCTCTCCACCAGTCCACCTCTCCCACTCCACACACCTTGCTCTTGAACAAGTTTATGTGTAATCCTGACACAGCTTCAAAATAACAAAGGATGCCTCTAAAGAATCTGAGTTGAGGGATAGAAGACTCGAGGAATACGAGGGTGTCTTCTGCAAACTGAAGGTGAGAACGTGAACTTCCGGCCAGTGGCCACAAATCCCTTTAACTCTCCATTATTCATGGCCCTAGAAATCATACTCCCCAAAGCCTCCACCACAACAAACAAAAAGGGATAACGGGCCTCCTTTTTTCCGCCCCGTGGAACTCTTGAAGTAGCCGGCTGGGGATCTGTTTGTTAAACAACCATTTACCCCAAAAGATCAACATGTTGGGGAAAGGCAAAACAACTATGTATACCAACGGGTCGTCGGGCCAACACAACACGTGCGCGGGAACACACCATCTGTTAACACGGGCCCTCAACGGGAATATACTCTGCTGACGACTCGAATCCACGACCTCCCAGGCCTTAAGGCTCTGATACCATGTTAAACGACCCACAAAATATCGAACTGTTGTGGAAAGGCAAAACAACTACGTATACCAACAGGTCGTCGGGCCAACACAATACTTGCGCGGGAACACACCATCTGCTAACACGCCTTCTCAGTTGAAATATACTCCGTTGAAGACTTGAACTCGCGACCTCCTAGGCCTTAAGGCTCTGATACCAACCATTTACCCCAAAAGATCGACCTGTTGGGGAAAGGCGAAACAACTATGTATACCAACGGGTCATCGGGCCAACACAACACATGTGCGGGAACAAACCATCTGCTAACACCATTCACTAAAATGTAAAAGGAAGCTGATGAGATGCATTTCTAAACCCACTTCACTCCAAGACCCATCCCGTCAAGCATATAATCTAAAAATCTCCAATCCGCACGGTCGTACACCTTCTCCATATCAATCATGCAGACTATCTCAGGAACCTCCGACTTAGATGTGGAATCAATACGCTCGTTAGCTATAAGAACACTGTTAATGATTTGACGGCTCCTCACAAAAGCTCCTTGAGTAGGCAAGATAACCGATGACAACACCCTGCGAATTCTAGTAGCAAGCATCTTGGCAGTGATATTGTAAACTTTGCCCACCAAATTATTTGGCTTGTAATCTGCAATATCGTCTGCCCCTTGCTTCTTCGGAATCACAGGTATAAAAGTGTTATTGGATGCAAAATCCAGATATCCCTCATCTTGAAGCTCTAAAACTACTTTCATGAAATCTGACCCCACTACCTGCCAGCATTGTATAAATTTTTTTGTTCTAAACTTCTTGTTAATTAGAAATATTAGTATTCTTATTCATACAAATTTAACAAAAAATTACAAAGATGCGTGAACGTAATAGTTAATAGTCCATGTTATTTAAGCAAGCGTTTTACATATTTTTGTGTTATGTAGAGCAATTAATGTGTTGTCTACGATACTGTTTGCATGATTTTGATTGTGGGATTAGTACTGTTACTACTTAAGGCAACAGTTCCATTAGGGCCCTGGTCAGGGTGGAGAGTCATACGTAATCTTTCTTTTGCTTTTATGTAATTAAAGTGACGTGACTGTGATCATTTTCATATAGCTGTTTTTGGCTGTTTGGGTCTTAATATCTGCATCATCGTGTAATGAATGCTATTGGTTCTTCATTTCCACACCCCATATGGTAGTTTGTTTTAGTTTCATAGTTTTATAATTTATGTCACATTTGTTTTTATCATTTCCTAAAGTTTCACTGAAAATGTCCACAATATTTCATTATTTTCACGAAAACTCCAATAACTACACACTGGTCCAAAATGTTTCTACTTTCAGGCTGATCGAAATATACCTTGAAAATGAAATTAAAACCTTGACCATGAATCAAGCCCCAAAAGTTGTGCACCTCAAACTAATGACCCAAATCTGAGGAGGGGGAGTTCCATGAGAGAGCGTTTGACTCCAGCAAGGCTGAAGTATGATCAGACACTGGCCAACACAAAGTTCTCTCAATTGCCCATTCCAAAGTGCTCTTCCCATGTGTAATTTGAAAGCAAGCAAATTTTCAGTCTAGTCATCATATTATCCTCTTAATTGTTAAGTTATGTTAGAAGAGCAGTGCTCGTGCGGTAAATCTTATATTTCCTTACCATTTTCGGAAAAAAAAGAAAGAAATGTGACATACCCATGGAATTGGATAAGGTGTACCATTTGTTTGACCCGACTTAGTGATTTGGTTTCTTGTATAAAGACGGCATTGCGTTGTGCACTGGAATTTCATGTTTGGCAATGCAAAGAGATGTAAAGTCAGATGCTGATTATAAAGTCAGTTTTGGGGCCACCTCTCTTTGCTCCAAAATCATGTGGAAATGCAACTTAGTAATTCACTGCTGGTCATTTAGTTTTTTGGCCTGTGATTCCTTTTTCTTATGTTTAAATATGCGCTGATTATTGCTTTATATGAAAGATATGTTTGTTAGCACTTTTACATTCAACTCTGGTTTTTGTTTATTGTTCCAACTATGCTTTCCAGAGTACTTCCACCCTTGATAACATTGATGAGTGGAAGTGGAAGTTAAACATGCTAATTCGGAACAACGATGAGCAAGAGGTGGTGTCAAGAGAAAAAAAGGACAGACATGGTTTTGAGCAACTTGCAGCATTGGCAATGAGAATGGGTTTGTATAGGTATGTTTAGTTTTCTTAGCACAGGTATTTGTCTTCTATTTTCTATTATTTAGTGCTTGCATTTTGAAATAATATTGACTTTGGCAGCCATCAATATGCAAGAGTTGTTGTCTTTAGTAAGGTCCCGCTGCCAAACTACAGATCTGATCTGGATGATAGGCGTCCACAGAGGGAGGTATATTTTTATAACTTGGCACACATCTTGCAGTGCTATTATGTTTGGTAAAAGTTTAAATTTTATTTCGACAAAGTAATGGCTTACTGGTTTATGTACACTGCCCTCAATAATGACCAAAAGCCCCCCTACCTTCCACCATTTTGCTCTAAAATTTCTCCAAGTAACTTGGGACAGGGTGACTTCATTTCATTTTAGTATTTTGCAAAAAACAAATGAATGCATATTTCTCAACGGTACATGTGTCCTGTCTTCTGTTTTCCCCATACTCCGAGTACAGTCAATTGATGTTCCCAAGAATTGACAGGTGACCATACACTTTGGTTTGCAAAGAAGAGTGGATGCTCTACTTAGGGAATACTTTTCTCGAAAGCCTATTAATAGTGGAAGTTTTCTAGATACTGCCTTTTCAAGATCAAGCAGCAGTGGCAGTATTGCCACTGATGAAGGGCTTTTTGAGCACCAGGAAACTCAGACACCCACTAGTGTTGTGATGGAGAAAATCCTTAGGCGGAGAAGTTTGCAGTTGCGTAATCAGCAACAAGCTTGGCAGGTTCGTTTTACGTTGATAAATGTTAAAGAGATCGCTCCTATGCCATAATTATTGTATGTATCCTTACAGTTCCATTGCCTGTTCTTTATTTTTCAAAACTGCATACTTTGGCCTGTTTTGTCATGTTTGGCAGGTTAATTTGTACAATGTTGGTTGCTTTACCTCTTTTTTTTGATAAGTAGTTGCTTTACCTCTTTTGTGTACAGCTTATGCTCAATTTTGCTAGGCTCAGTTTGAATTTTTTATTATTTTCTCTCAATCTGAGAAGCCTTCTCTGTTGGAGGAAATTTTTAGAGTGCAGACATTGATATAATGTGACAATGTCACCATAACAAGAATAAGATATAAAATATTGGTCAATGGCAAGTTCATAAAATGAAGTTGTTAGTTTGAAATTTCTTTGTTTAATGCTTTTTTTTTATCCCACTTTTTAATCTTGCTTTTAAAACAATATTGTTATCCTTCTCTCAGTAATAATTTCTAAATATTGAAGAAAGAGAAATTTGACACGCCCATGTTCGACAAGTTGGAAGCCAATTCTTGTTGCTTTCCCTGTTGCTTAAGCAATTGGTACCGTTGAAGGAGTCATGCATTATTGTTGAGCTTGGGACTGGTAAAGCATTAGATTTTGTCCATCTCCTTGACTATTGACTCTGAAAAATTTTCGTTGCCATCAATTTATCTGTATTAACATTTTTTTCCTTTTCTTTTTTCATTAATTTGTAAATTAATTAAGAGACTGATAAAAGCTTTTACCTAACATCACCTCTCTTCGTGCTAGGGAAGAGTCTTGTCCTCTCTTCTTATCTGATAAAAGCTTTTACCTCCAGACAAAACCAGTTGCTCTTATCTAGATCAGGGAGAAACTTTTTTGGGCGACCATTGTAGAGCCACTGGGTTTGCCTTCTATGATTATTGTCACTTTTTTCCCCTCACAGAACTATGACTTTGACAGACAAGACAAAGTCATTCAACTAGATCTCAGTTGATGGTACCTCTAACCAAGTTGGAAGGGGCATCGGTGGAAGTATCCTTAGTTTTCTTGATTGTTCTTTATGTTGTTTTCTTGCAAGTTGCAATGTTGAAGGTGAGCCTTGAAATCCTCAAAAAGTTGGTGCAATTCCATGTATTAGCCTTTAATTAGTCTAAGGCTCCAACATCAAACTCTTTAGCTTCCTTTCAAGCCACTTGGGACCTGATTAAGATGAACTTTCTACA
Source organism: Euptelea pleiosperma (assembly GCA_035048495.1). Lineage (NCBI taxonomy): Eukaryota > Viridiplantae > Streptophyta > Magnoliopsida > Ranunculales > Eupteleaceae > Euptelea > Euptelea pleiosperma. Next base: position 16,937,392 of record CM068550.1, on the reverse strand, counting down.
AATCATGAAAAATTCTATTTCAGCTACAACTGTCACGCCCTGGATCCGGGCACCCGAATCCAACTCGAATGTCTATGGATCGGCCATTTCCCATGATCTAGGTGTGATAAAATTAAATATTTCATTTTTTTTTGAAAATTCTTATAAATTTCCATAAATCAAAAATCAAGTCTAATACATGGTTCAAGTAAAATAAAATAACAAGAAGTAATGATTCTAAATCTCTTCCTTGAATTTGTCAATACCCACCGGTGTTTCTTCCTCCATCACGAAACCTTCATTGAGCTCGTTTTCATCTGAAATATTTTGGTTGAAATCGCGAGCTTGAGAAAGCCGAGTACATTCCACAGGATATTTGCATGTTCATATTTTGTTAATTTAAACATGACTACAACTATGACATGTGGAGCATAATAAGGAGAGAATCAATATAGATGTGAAAAATATGAATCATGATAATAATCAATTTCCCAACCCATGGACCATTATACTTATCTCAAAACATAACACTATAACAGGGGGTCTTTCACCCTAGGGCTCCGGGCCCTTAATTATTTTTAACATTAGGGCCTTCAGTAAAAGCACACCCTCTAAAATCTCCATTAGGTCCTTCAGTAGAAGCACGCCCTCTAAAACCTCCATTAGGGCCTTCAATAGAGGCACACTCCCTAAAATTTCCATTAGGGCCTTCAGTAGAAGCATACCCGCCAATTCCCAACCCATCAATATGCACCATGATGATGAAAGAAGATAATCACATGGTAAAGAGAATTGTTTTTTTTTTTTTTTTTTGATAAGTAGAAGTATTATTCACAAGGGGATAAACCCATTATATACAAGCAAAAGGAACCTCAAGAAGAGGACCCCTAACAAACCAATTTACAACTAGAGGGATGCTGCTATCATCTTTTCCCATCTAAACACAAAGGAATCAAAATAACAGCCTTTAAACCCCGGATCTATAGAAGACCAAAGGTACAACAAGGCCTTAATCTTCAGCTCCAAAATATAATCATGATGTCATATGCATCACATATTGAAATTAAAAGAAACTAGAACAAAGGGGTATCTGTATCTTCTCTAGAACTAGAACTAGAACTTTGAGATTATAACTTTGAAAACTAGAAGCTAGAGAGCTAGAGAGATGGGTGAGCCCTAAGTCCATACCTATTTGCTTTAATTATAGATTAAGTAACTACTCATATCCAAGATGAGGCCCCCTTGGTATATGTTATTTGCAGATGGCATAGTATTAGTTGACAAGATTAGGGATATAAGGTAAATGCAAAACTAGAACTCTAGAGGAATGCTTAGGAATTTAAAGGTTTTAAAAAAGTCGAACTAAGATAGATTATATATAGAATGCAATTTTAGTAAGGATGCACAGAGATGATCCGCCAATTAAAATTGACAACCATGAGATGCCTCGAATTGACCAATTTCGTTACCTTGGATCTATTATTCATAAGGAAGGAGAGATTGATGAGGATGTTACCCATAGAATTAGAGCGGGGTGGCTAAAGTGGCGATGTGCTTCCCGAGTGCTATGTGATCGAGGTGTATCAATCAGACTAAACGGAAAATTCTATAAGACGACAATAAAACCAACAATGCTTTATGAAACAAAATGTTGGGCAATCAAGATATAACATGTTCATAAAATGAGTTTAGCCGAGATATGAGGATGTTGAGATAGATATGTGGTAAGAAAATTAGAAGTGAGCACATTTGTGAAAATATAGGAGTAGCCTCTATAAGTGAAAACTGAGGGAAAGTTGATTGAGATGGTTTGCTCATGTGCAATGAAGACCAACAACAGCACTAGTGAGGAGGAATGTGCAAGTCGAAGGGCCTAAAAGGCTGAGGGGAAGGCAAAAATAGACGTGGAGCGAGGTTCTGAGAGGAGATTGTAAGAAACTTGTCTTAACAGAAGAGATGGCTTTAGATAAGATTGAATGGGGGAATAGGATTCGTGCAACCAATCCCATACTATTGGGAAAAGGGGTTTGGGTATAATGTGTTCTCTCATTCTCTCTCTCGTTTGCTAGCTTGTTCTTTACACCTTGTTTTGTTTGGGTACTGAAACCATTGGCTTCATATATGGAGGCGTGGATTTTATTTTCTTTATTTCATAAAGTTGTAGAGGGTGACTTTCTTTACAGAGTAGAAGTAGGAGTTTTATGTTTAGATCATTATAATAGAAGTTGTAAATAAGAAAACCAACAAGGTTTTTTGGCTTTTATATTTTCTCTTATTACTGTTCAGTCTTTGAGTGTTAAGATCCTAAAGGTTAAGACTTAAGCTTTCCGCACCTCTATCACCTAGGTGCTTTTGGTGTATTGGTTTGGGTCTTAACATTTGGTATTTAGAGCCAACCCCACGTCACGAGTTCAAGGCACAGGAGGGGCAACTTGGGGAAATGGCTACCCGGGGGCTCGCTCAAAAAGAGATAGGGGTACCGGTAAAAATGTCGGGGGCTTGCTTACAAAAAGTGAGAAAATAGGGGTACTAGAGTGAAAACCACCTCAGAGTGGGCCATCGTGGACGTCGGCCTTGGAAGCGTGGTGGGATGTTAGGATCCTAATGGTTAAGAGTTAAGCTTTCTGCACCTCTATCACCCAGGTGCTTTTGGTGTATTGGTTTGGATCTTAACAGTGAGATTGCTGAAACCCTGTGTTTCAGTGTTTCGAGGGTAACCAACCTCAATTTTACTTCTATTGGTAGGGAATAGGATTTTGGCGTGCTGTTCCACTATAAGAGGTTGAGAATAATACATTTTCGATAAAACTGAGAATAATACATTTATTACTATTTGCGTCAGATGGCAGGACCAAAGGGGGTTTCACCTGTTTGAGCAGCTGATCCCCTCTCCACGTGGCAAATTTCAGCCCAATAAAACTCTTTGCATGTGGCAAACTGTGAGGATTTTCGTTTTATTTCTTTGCTTTTCTTTTTCGCAAAAAATATGAAATATTGGACGGCTGCTATTCGTTGGGGAAGTAGAACAATATAGGAGGTATGGACTTAATGTTCAATATTTGCCTTGTCAGCCTTCCATGTGCAAGAAAATCCCTGCTTTAACAGGAAATCGAGCCTGTTGTGGCACTCCAGAAAAAAACTTTTCCCTAATTATGTTACTCATGTGGTAACAATTGCGGAGTTCTTTTTCCTTTTTTTTTTTTTTTTTCCTTTGGAATTATCTAATGCACTTTATAGCATGTATTTGATTGCTCATTTTTAAATTTGAATTAGTGGAATTATTGTGGTAAGTTGTAAGTGTTACTCTTCTATATAGGAATCCGAGGAAGGTAAAAAAATGCAAGAATTTCGCAGAAGTCTCCCTGCTTACAAAGAAAGGGATGCATTACTGACAGGCATTTCACAAAATCAGGTTAGTCATCAAATTTATTTATCTTTGGTATTTCATCTTCGTTATTGATTTTAATTGCCTGCCCTTTTTACTTGTGGATACATGTGACCATTTGAGTCTGTCTTGAGAAAAAATCTATGAAGGCATTGTCTAGAAATTTCAAGAAATTACAGGAGATGATGTGTGCACCCCTACCAACATCCAAAGAATGCTTACTTCCCCTTTCTAAAATTGTTCATAGAAAGCTATCTCAATGCCAAACAAGGATCAGCTTACCATTCAATTAAAGAATTAGTTTCCTTTAGGCCGCTTGGGGAAGAGGCCTTATGCTTAAAGAATATCAAAATATACTTATTTGACTTGCACGTTTGTGTTTCTTTGCTAGAAAACGATCATTCCTTTCTTCTATGCATTCTCCATGCTGAAAGCATGAAATTGCGTGTCTTTGCTATAAACTGAATGCCTTGTCTATAAGTTAATGTGAAATTCTTCAAGTTTCATCACAAGCTTAAAGACATTATGCTCAAATATTAAGTACATGTTTTTTTTATGCCCCAAGCTATTAGTCGCTGATAATGTAACGAGATCAAGTTGAAAGCTATACACACATTTCCTCATGTTATGAACACAACATTTAAATTGTACTTTTCCAACGTTTGATCGTTATCATAGATATTGTTGCTACTTTGAAACTTGCATGGTAATATTTTGAGATTTTTAGGTGAAAAAACCTTCAATTTCTCATACATTTTGAGATATTTAAAAAATTTCTCGTGAAAATATTGTTTTTTTTTAAAATTCTGCGAGAATCTTGTTTGTAAACTTTTTTAAGTATAATACCTTCTATTATTTATTTTCCTTTTCTCGAGATTTTCCTGAAAAAGTGATTCTAATGGAAATAAATAAAAATAATAATTTTTAGTATTTCTTAGTAACCTTCTGAAGAAATTCCTGGTAGCACGATTTTTGAATTTGCCTTGAACCTTTGTTGCTTTTGCTTTTTTTTTTTTTTGTATTATGGGTCTTACTCTTACCTCATCCAAGTGGTCTCTGAGAAGATGAGATATGTTGTCAGGGACCTACTTGTAATATCTTATATTCTACAGGGGGCCCTCGTAATATTGTAAAACTTCACTTAATATATATATTGGGTGAAATCATGTAGGCTATTCTAAGCTCTACACGATTTCTCCTCTTTCCCCTATTCTCTTCACCTCTCCTCTCTTCCATCTCTAACCCTAATCTCTTATCCTGGTTACGATCCAAGATCACAACATGGTATCAGAGCATGGTTATGTAACCATGGCTCAATCCTAGAGGTCTGAAGAACCCTAGGGATTGCGAAATTCGATGCGAAGGGCTTTCCAAAGAAGGAGATCATCTCCCATGGATAGCCGCAGGCTTTAGAAGAGTCTGAAACCCTAGCCGCCCACTCCAAAAGGTTGGAGAAGTTCTCCCAGGCCTAGCCGCCCACTCCAGAAGCCTGGAGAAGAGCTATCAGGCATAGCCGCCCACTCCAGAAGGCTGGAAAAGAGCCACCAAGCCTAACCGCCCCTTCCAAAAGGTCAGAGAAGATCCTCTGGACATAGCCGCAGGTCTCAGAGGAGCCCGGAACCTCTCCCTAGTGCTACCGCACCTATCCAGGAACCTTTTTAGGTCATCGGAACCATTCACAAGTTTCCCGCGAGTGGTTTTTTCTCCAATAGAAAATCTATAAGGTGATTTGCACCTCCACAGCAGCAGTTTGGGTGATTTCTTATCAGAAAAGTCTTATCTACTACCATGAGTACATCTGAGGAGTCATCTTCTGCCAAGTCAGAGATCATTGTTGCCCCACCCAGTCTGGGAAGTCATGGTGATCACAGCCCGGGCCTACAGATCACTACGGTGAAACTCGACGGGACCAACTACCTCGCATGGTCTCAATCTGCCAAGATGTACATCACCGGACGAGGCAAAGCCGGCTATATCACTGGACGCATCACTGCACCTGATTCCTCCGATGCCACGTTTGAGAAGTGGGAAGCGGAAAACTCGATGGTCATGTCATGGCTGCTTCATTCCATGCATCCATCGATCAGCACAGGCTTCCTCTTTCTCCCGACTGCCAAGGATATATGGGACACGGCATCTCAGACCTACTCCCAAGATGGAAATTTTGCTAGGATGTATGAACTTCAGCAGGAGATAGCACATCTGAAGCAAGGCGATCTTCCTTTGGGATCATACTACGCTGCGTTACGCAGCAAGTGGGAAGAGGTAGATCACTACCAGACCTACACCCCTGCATGTACCAAGGATGCTACGGAGTTCCGAAAGATGATTGTACGCGGACGCATATTCGAGTTTCTTGGCGGCTTGAACCAGAGTTATGAGCAGGTTCGAGCCAACATCTTGGGCAGAGATCCACCGCCGTCGACCATTGCACAGGTCTACTCCTACATCCAGAGCGAGGACAGCAGGAGGAGAGCCATGAGCTCTAAGACAGATGCTGATGTTCCTTTATCTGAGAAGTCTGCCTTGGCCACTCAGAAATTGAGCAAATCCACATCCAAGAAGGATGGGGATCTTGATGATCGTGATCGACTCAGATGTGATCACTGTGGCAAGCGTCGCCACACTCGGGAGACCTGTTGGAGTCTTCATGGTCGTCCTGCACAGTTCTCTGGGGGGAAGCAAGGCTCCTCAAAGAAGCCCTCTGGTAGCAAACATGGAACCTCAGCCGCTCATGCCACCAGCCAAGATTCCTCTGATGTGACCCCTTCCTCTGGGCAGTCCAACACCTTCTCTAGCATGGACATTGACAGGCTTCGACAATTACTTACTCAGCTTGATGGCCCTTCTCCACCTACATCATCCTTTGCTCAGACAGGTACATCCTATTCAGCCCACCATGTGTCTACGGCACCCATTGGTCCTTCCTGGATCATTGACTCTGGTGCCTCCGATCATATGACTGGTATGCCATCCCTTTTCTCCACCTATAATATCTGCTCAGGTAAGGACAAGGTCCGCGTGGCCGATGGCACCTTCTCCTCTATCTCAGGGAAGGGCACTATCTCTGCCACACCTACTTTGTCTTTATCCTCTGTACTTCATGTTCCTAAATTCACCACTAACCTGCTTTCTGTTAGCCATCTTACTAAGAGCCTAAACTGCAGTGTTACCTTTTTTCCTACTCACTGTGTTTTTCAGGACTTGGAGACGAGGCGGATGATTGGCAGTGGTCGTGAGGATGGTGGATTGTACCTGCTCGATAGCCAGCCGACTTCATATTCTGTTGCACATCAGTCTAGTGCCAATGTCAGTAGTTCTAGCGTTAATAAAGACCTGTTAATGCGATGGCATAACAGGCTAGGTCATTTACCGCTTTCAGTCATGAAGAGTCTGTTACCTCAGTTTGCGTCTATTCCATTTTTTGAGTTCAACTGTGAAACTTGTGTACTTGCAAAACAATGTCGGGTGTCTTTTCCGACCAGTAATAAAAAAAGTACGTTTCCTTTACAGCTTGTGCACTCTGATGTTTGGGGACCCAATCCCACCACTTCTATCTTTGGTTTTCGCTACTTTGTGATTTTTGTGGATGACTATAGTCGTTACACTTGGATCTACCTTATGAAATCAAAAAATGAGGTGCATACTATCTTTCAGACCTTCCATAAAATGGTGTGCAATCAATTGGGCACCACCCTAAAAGTCCTACGCACTGACAATGGGGGGGAATACATGTACAGTGGCCTTGCCTCCTACTTTGAAGAGCATGGAATTCTTCATCAGACTTCATGTGCCGATACACCTCAACAGAATGGGACCGCTGAGCGAAAGCATCACCATGTCCTGGAGGTTGCTAGGGCACTTCTTCTTGGTACTCGGGTACCCAAGGGTTATTGGGCTGACGCTGTGTTGACGGCATCCTACTTGATAAATCGGATGCCTTCTCGTGTCTTGGGGTCGAAGTCTCCCCTTTCACTCCTGTTTCCTTCCTGTCCTGTGTTCTCCATTCCACCTAAGGTCTTTGGTTGTGTTTGCTATGTTCACGCCCATCACAGGAAGGACAAGTTAGATCCGAAAGCCGTTCGATGTGTGTTCCTTGGCTATTCGTCCACTCAGAAGGGATATCGGTGTTTCCATCCCTCTACCCGTCGTCGGTTTGTTTCTCTAGATGTTACCTTTTTTGAGAGTCTTCCCTTCTTCTCAGTTGATCGGACTTCTCTTCAGGGGGAGCTTGGGAGTATTGACGAGAGTCCGATACCTCCACAGGGGGAGATTCCTCAACCAGTACCCCTTGATTTGCCTGATGAGTCTCCTGTACCCTTGTCCTTATCTCCTACTGACACTGTGCTACAGGATCCGCAGCTGAAGACATATGCCAGACGACGTCAAAAAGAGAAACAGTCCACCATCCAAGCTCACTGCCAGGAAATCCAACTCGATCCAGGTAATCGTGTCCTCAGTGATCCTCATGATGATATGTCTGTTGCTCATTCTACTATCCTTCCCATAGACATTGATGTACCTATTGCTCATCGGAAGGGTGTTCGGAACTGTGTTACCAAGCACCCTATCTCTCACTTTGTTTCCTATCAGCAGCTCTCACCATCCTACAGGGCATTTGCTACTTCCCTATCCAGTGTCGCTCTGCCATCCGGTGTCTCAGATGCCCTTAGCCAGCCTCAGTGGAAAGCAGCCATGCTAGAGGAGATGGCAGCTCTAGAAAAGAATGGTACTTGGGATTTGGTTCCATTGCCTAGAGGAAAGAAACCCGTGGGGTGCAAGTGGGTATATACAGTGAAATACAAAGCAGATGGAAGCATCGACAGGTACAAGGCCCGTCTCGTTGCAAAAGGGTACACACAGACTTATGGGATTGACTACCAAGAGACGTTTGCTCCTGTGGCCAAGATGAACTCAGTTCGAGTTCTGTTATCTCTAGCGGCAAATTTTTCTTGGCCCCTCCACCAGTTGGATGTCAAGAATGCCTTCCTCCATGGTGATCTAGAGGAAGAGGTCTACATGACAGGTCCTCCGGGGTTCAGTCCGACTGGGAGTAAGGAACTTGTGTGCAGACTGAAGAAAGCCTTGTATGGGCTTAAACAGTCACCAAGGGCTTGGTTCGAGAGGTTCAGTTCCGCAGTCAAGAAGATTGGCTACTCGCAGAGTCAGGCAGACCACACTCTTTTCATTAAGAGAAGTCAAGGTCGTCTTACTGCTCTTATTGTGTATGTGGATGATATCGTGGTCACAGGAGATGACCCAGATGAGGTTTGTAAATTGAAAAAATACCTCGGCACAGAGTTCGAAATCAAGGATCTGGGAACCTTGAGATACTTTCTAGGCATTGAGGTTGCTAGGTCAAAGCAGGGTGTGTTCATCTCACAAAGAAAGTATGTACTTGATCTCCTTCGAGAGTCAGGAAACTTGGGAGTTAAACCAGCCGATACGCCTATAGAGCAGCAACATCGGCTGAATCTTGTTGATGGGGATCCCATTGCTGATACAGGCCAGTTCCAGAGACTTGTTGGGCGTCTCATCTACCTTTCGCTGACACGACCAGATATTGCATATGCAGTCAGTGTCATCAGTCAGTTCATGCATGCCCCTCGCTCTCCACATCTTGAAGTAGCACACCGAGTGTTACGCTATCTTAAGGGGGCTCCAGGGAAGGGTATCCTGTTTAGTAAGAATGGACACCTGCGAGTTGAAGCTTATACAGACGCTGACTGGGCAGGTTCAGTCACTGACAGACGTTCCACATCAGGGTACTGTACGTATGTGGGGGGTAATCTAGTGTCTTGGCCCAGCAAAAAGCAACCAGTTGTCGCTCGCTCCAGTGCCGAAGCAGAGTACCGTTCTATGGCTCATGGTGTATGTGAGCTTCTATGGTTGAAGACTATGCTCAGTGAGCTCGGATATCCTGTCAAAGGGTCTATGCAGCTGTATTGTGACAATAAAGCAGCCATCAGCATTGCTCATAATCCAGTTCAACACGACAGGACAAAGCACATTGAGGTAGACCGTCACTTCATCAAAGAGAAGCTTGGTCAGGGACTTATTTGCACACCATATGTCCATACTGCTGATCAAGTTACAGATGTGTTAACTAAAGGTGTTACTAAAGGGATCTTAGAGCACCTGTTATCCAAGCTGGGCATGATAGATATCTTCGCACCAGCTTGAGGGGGAGTGTTGTCAGGGACCTACTTGTAATATCTTATATTCTACAGGGGGCCCTCGTAATATTGTAAAACTTTACTTAATATATATATTGGGTGAAATCATGTAGGCTATTCTAAGCTCTACACGATTTCTCCTATTTCCCCTATTCTCTTCACCTCTCCTCTCTTCCATCTCTAACCCTAATCTCTTATCCTGGTTACGATCCAAGATCACAACAAGATAAATATATTCTCACAAGATGTCATGAGGATAGTTTACAAGGTGGGGGGTGTTGGAAACATTCAGTGGTTTCTGAGATGAATTTTATTGATCATTTGAAAATAAAAAAACAAAAAAACAAAAAAACATTCACTTTATTCTTCAAAATCAGCGGGCATTGCTATAACGATGGTTCAAAGATTATTGCTAATGTTTCTTATATATAGGTCCTGTTGGAAATTCAATTTTGGCACTGTCCAATCAGTTGTTTGGATGTTCTAGAGATGGAGAACCCAAATAGGTGTTGTGAACAGCTTAAATTGTGGAAAATTAGGTTGAGTGGGGTTTCACCTATCATTTTTTTTGGGCATTGCAACTTAAAAATAACTTTTGGTCAATTATGCTGTCCAAATGCGCCAATTACCTGTTGGGCAGTTTTAGTTTTTCAAAATGGCCCTGTTTTTTCATTATTTAGCATTTCTGATGTTGGCAAATTATTTGTCGATGAACAGGATATTTTCAACTCAAAGCAATAGCATGATATGCAAGACTGGAATGTTGTTAAAGGACAAACTCTGCTATAAATATGATGGATGTGTGGATTGAACCTGATTATGATATTACAAGTGCATGTGGGTCATAAATATTTTATAACCAATATTGTCATCTCAATCTGTTTTAATCCGTCATTGGTGCAATGATTTAATACATGTAATGATGGATAACATCTTTGTGATGATTTCAGGTAGTTATCATCTCAGGTGAAACTGGTTGTGGTAAGACCACACAACTTCCTCAGTACATTTTAGAATCTGAGATAGGGGCCACCCGTGGTGCTGTATGTAGTATTATTTGTACACAACCCAGGCGATTATCTGCTATGGCGGTTTCTGAAAGAGTTGCTGCGGAGAGAGGGGAGAGATTGGGGGAATCTGTGAGTTCCGCTTCAGATGATTTCTTAGTCGTAATACGTTTTTACCTTTCAAACAAATTAAAGTAATACTCTCTATTTCTTCGTTTTCTCTTATGAAAGGTTGGTTATAAAGTTCGGCTAGAGGGTATAAAAGGGAGGGATACTCGCCTTCTTTTTTGCACCACAGGCATTTTGTTGAGAAGATTACTGGTTGACAGAAACTTGAAAGGTGTAACCCATGTTATTGTGGACGAGATTCACGAGCGTGGCATGAATGAAGGTAAATCTTAGGTTTAATTCAAGTTTTATTCTTGGTTATTTGATTTGTGAATTCGTACCATGGTTTTCTTTGATGCCAGATTTCCTTCTTATTGTCCTAAAAGACCTTCTTCCACTTCGGCCAGAACTGAGGCTGATTTTGATGAGTGCAACAATAAATGCAGAGCTTTTCTCATCTTACTTTGGTGGGGCTCCAATGATACATATTCCTGTAAGTTTGAGATCCTGGTGATCAGTATCATTTGTATGTAGAGAAGCAATCAATGTCCATAAGAAAGTCATGAGTAATTATGATGTTGATGTATATAATGAATTTTTTTTATGCTATTGAAGTTTTCACTTGTTTGTAGTAGTAGTTCTCGCACAAGTTTTCGCGGTGGTTAGTATTATTGTTCCATGTTATTGATGAAGAGTTTATTTCGTTAAGCTGCTGGTTTGATTACCACGTGTCGTGTATATCAGGTTCTTAGTGATGCAGTAGATTTTCCGCTAACACAATGAATTTGGATTGGACCTTGTGTTGTCAGGGACTTGCTTGTAATATGTTATATTCTGCAGGGGGTCCTTGTAATTAGTGAACTGTTCACTTCATTTCTCCTCTGCCCCCAATCTTCTTCTCTTCTCTTCTCTCACATCAACCTTAATCTCTTGTTTCTTATTTTGGTTACGATCTAAGTTACAGCATGGTATCAGAGCATGGTTTTGTAACCATGACTCAATCCTAGTGGTCAGAGAAAACCCTAGGGATTGTGGAATACATAGAGAAAGGTTTTCCAAAGGAGGATCTCCCATGGGTAACCGCATGTTCCAAAGGGTCCAGAAACCCTAGCTGCCACCTCCAGAAGGCTAGAGAAGAGCCTCTAGGCCTAGCCACCCACTCCAAAAGCCTGGAGAAGAGCCACCAGGACTAGCCGCCATCTCCAGAAGGCTGGAGAAGAGCCTCCAGGCCTAGCCGCCCACTTCAGAAGCCTGGAGAAGAGCTACCAGGCATAGCTGCCTACTCCAGAAGGCTAGAGAAGAGCCAGGCCTAGCCGCCCACTCTAGAAGGTTTGAGAAGAGCCCCCAGGCCTAGCCGCGCCTTTTAGAAGGTCATAGAAGACCCTCTGGACCTAGTTGCACCTTCTAGAAGGTTCTTTAGACCTAGCCACAAGTTTCAGAGGAGCCCAGAACCTCTCTCAGGTGCAATCGCACCTCCCAGAAGTAGGGAAAACTGCTCCCAAGTGTAGCTGCACCTATCCAGGAACCTTTTTGGGTCTCCGATATTGTTCACAGGTCTCCCGTGGGTGGATTTTCTCCAATAGAAAATTGTTAAAGGAGTTGTTCCTAAAAGGTTGAATCCTGCGGTGATTTGCCTCTTCAGTAGCAGTTCAGGTGACTTCTGATCAGTCCAAGTTACTTTATTCTTCAGAAAGGCCTTCTCTACTATCATGAGTACATTTGAGGAGTCATCCTCTACCAAGTTAGAGATTATTGTTGCCCCTCCCAATCTAGGGAGTCATGGTGATCACAGTCCAGGCCTTCAGATCACCATGGTGAAGCTCGTCGAGACAACTACCTTGAGTGGTCTCAATCCGTGAAGATGTACATCACATGACGAGGAAAAGTTGGCTAAATCACCGGACGAGTCACTGCACCTGACGTATATGAGGCCACATTTGACAAATGGGATGCGGAGAATTCGATGGTCATGTCATGGCTGCTCCATTCCATGCATTCGTCAATCAACAAAGGCTTCCTCTTCCTCTTGACTGTCAAGGATATATGGCAGGTTGTCTCTCAGACTATTCCCAGGTTGGGAATTTTGCTCGGATGTATAAGCTTCAGCAGGAGATAGCGCGTCTGAAGCAAGGAGATCTCCCATTGGGATCGTAGTATGCTGCTTTACACAGCAAGTGGGAAGAGGCAGATCACTACCAAACCTACACCCCTTCTTTTACCACTAATGCTACGGAGTTCCGAAAAATGATTGTGCGTACTTGCATATTTGAGTTTCTTGGTGGTTTGAACCAGAGCTATGAGCAGGCTCATGGTAATATCTTGGGTAGAGACCCACCACCGACATCTCTCGCACAGGTCTATTCCTACATCCAGAGTGAGGACAACAGGAGGAGAGCCATGTGCTCCAAGATAGATACTGATGGTCATTTATCTGAGAAATCTGTCTTGGCTACTCAGTAATGGAATAAACATACATCCAAGAAGGATGGGGAATCTGATGATCGAGAGAGACTTCGATGTGATCACTGTCACTGTGGCAAGCGTCTTCATGGTCGTCCCACACAGTTCACTGGGGGCAAGTAGGGCCCACCTAGGAAACTTTTTGGTGTCAAACAAGGGACCTCAGCTGCTCATGCTATCAGTCAGGAGTCCTCCAATGTGACACCTTCTTTTGGACAGTCCAATGCCATCTCTGGCATGGACCTAGACAAGCTTTGACAACTCCTTATTTAGCTCGATGGTCCTACCACGTCTATAGATGCCTTTGCTTAGACAGGTACATCCCATTCAGCCCACCATGTGTCTACGACACCCATTGGTCCATCCTGGATCATTGATTCTAGTGCGCCTCCGATCATACGACTGGTATGCCTTCACTTTTCTCCACCTATCATATCTGCGGGGTAAGGACTAAGGATAAGGTTCGAGTGGTAGATGGCACATTTTCCTCTATCTCGGGGAAGGGCACTATCTTTGCCACACCCATCATACCGTTAACCTCTGTGCTTCATGGTCCTAAATTCATCACTAACTTGCTTTCTGTTAGCCATCTTACTAAGAGCGTTACGTTTTTTTCGACTCACTGTGTTTTTCAGGACTTGGAGACAAGGCGGATGATTGGCAGTGTTAATGAGGATGGTGGATTGTACCTGCTTGATAGCCAGCTGACTCCATATTCTGTTGCACATTAGTCCAGTGCGAGTTTCAGTAGTTCTAGAGTCAATAAAGACCTGTTAATGTGTTGGCACAACATGCTTGGTCATTTACCGCTTTCTGTCTTGAAGAGTCTATTACCTCAGTTTGCGTCTGTTCCGTCATTTGAGTTAAATTGTGAGCGTCTTTCCCGACCAGTAATAATAAAAGTACGTTTCCTTTACAACTTATGTACTCTGATGTTTAGGGACCCAATTACACTACCTCTTTGGCTTCCGCTACTACGTAGTTTTTGTGGATGATTACAGTCACTATACTTGGATTTATCTCATGAGATCTAAATATGAGGTACATGCTATCTTTCAGTCCTTCCATAAGATGCTGTGCAATCAGTTGGGTACCACGTTGAAAGTCCTGCGCATTGACAATGGGGGGGGGGATGTATATTGGCCTTGCCTCCTATCTTGAGGAGGATGGCATCATTCATCAGATGTCATGTGCCAACACATCTCAACAGAATGGGTGGGACCTCTGAGCGAAAGCATCACCGTGTCCTCGAGCTTGCTGGGGTACTTCTTCTCGGTACAAGGGTACCAAAGGGTTATTGGGCTGACGTGCTGACGGCATCCTATCTAATTAATCGTATGCCATCACGTGTCCTTGGGTTACAGTCTCCCCTTTCACTCATGTTTCCTTCTTGTCTTGTGTTCTCCATTCCTCCTAAAGTCTTTGGTTGTATTTGCTATGTCCACTCCCATCACAGGAAGGTAAGTGGATCCTAAAACTGTTCGATGTGTTTTCCTTGGCTACTCCACTCAGAAGGGATATTGGTGCTACAATCCCTCTATTTGTCTGTTTGTTTCTCTAGATGTCACCTTCTTTAAGAGTCTTCCATTTTTCTCGGTTGATCGGACTTCTCTTCAGGGGGAGTTTGGGAGTATTGACGAGAGTCCGATATCTCTGCAGGGGGAGATTCCCCTATCAGTACCTCTTGAGTCTCCTCCCTCTTTAATTTTGTCCACGTCTCCTACTAACACTTTGCCATAGGAGCCGCAACTAAAGACATATGCCAAAAGATATCCAAAGGAGAAACAATCCACCGTCCAATCTCATTACTAGGGAATCCAACTCGATCTCCCGTTCTCAGTGACCCTTATAATGATATTCCTGCTGCTCCTTTTGCTATTCCCCCTATGGATATTGATGTACCTATTGCTCATCGTAAGGGTGTTTGGAATTGTGTTACCAAGCACCCCATCTCTCATTTTGTTTCTTACCAACAGCTATCCCCATCATATAGAGCATTTGCTACTTCCCTGTCTAGTATTTCTATGCCATTTTGTGTTTCGGAGGCTCTTGGCCAACCGTAGTGGAAAGCAGCCATGCAAGAAGAGATGAGTTCTTTGGAAAAGAATGGTACTTGGGATCTGGTTCCATTGCCCAGAAGAAAGAAACCTGCGGGTGCAAGTGGGTATATACAGTGAAGTACAAAGTAGATGGAAGCATTGACAAGTACAAGGCGTGTCTAGTTGCAAAAGGGTACACACAAACATATGGAATCGACTACCAAGAGACGTTTGCTCCCATAGCCAAGATGAACTCAGTTCGAGTTTTTCTGTCCCCTGCGGCGAACCTGTCATGCCCCCTGCACCTGCTGGATATCATGAATGCCTTCCTCCGTAGTGATCTAGAGGAAGATTTATATTTGACAAGACCTCCAGGTTTCAACCTGACTATGTGCAGGCTGAAGAAAGCCTTGTTTGGGCTTAAACAGTCGCCCGGGGCCTGGTTTGAGAGGTGTAGCTCAACAGTCAAGAAGATAGATTACTCACAGAGTCAGGCGGACCACAGGCATACACTATTCATTAAGAGAAGTCAAGGCCGTGTTACTGCTCTTATTGTTTATGTGGATGATTTTGTGGTCACGGGAAATGATCCAGATGAGGGTGTGTTCATCTCACAGAGAAAGTATGTCCTTTATCTCCTACGAGAGTCCGGGAACTTGGGAGCTAAACCAGCCTATACACCCATTGAGCAGCAATACCGGCTTAATCCTGTTGATGGGGATCCGGTTGTTGATACAAGCCAGTTCTAGAGACTTGTTGGGCGTCTTATTTATCTCGCATTGACACGACCAAATATTACATATGCTGTCAGTGTCGTCAGTCAGTTCATGCATGCCTATCCGTTCTCCACACCTTGAGGCAGCACATCAAGTGTTACGTTATCTTAAGGGTTTACTAGGGAAATGACTTCTGTTTGGTAAGAATGGACACTTGCGAGTTGAGGATTATACAAATGCTGATTGGGCAGGCTTATTCACAGATAGGCGTTCCACATCAAGGTATTGCACTTATGTTATGGTTTCGTGGCACAACAAGATGCAACCAGTTGTCGCCTGCTCCAGTGCTGAAGCAGAGTGCCGCTCTATGGATCATGGTGTGTGTGAGTTGTGATGGCTAAAGACTATGCTCAACGAGCTCGGGTATCCTGTCAAAGCACCTGTGCAACTATATTGTGACAATAAAGCAGCCATCAACATTGCTCACAACATAGTTCAACATGACAGGACGAAGCACATTGAAGTGGATCGTCGCCACTTCATGAAAGGGAAACTCGGCCAAGGACTTATTTGCACACCTTATGTCAATACTGCTGATCAAGTTGCTTATGTGTTGACTAGAGCACTTGTTATCGAAGCTGGTCATGATATATTAGGTGAAATCATGTAGGCTATTATTCTATGCTCTACACGATTTCTCCTCTTCCCCCAATCTTCTTCTCTTCTCTTTTCTCATATCTCTCTAACCCTAATCTCTTGATTCTTATTCTGGTTACGATCTAAGTTACAACACCTTGTTGTTTAGTTGGATCTCTCTCTTTATTTTGACTGCGAAGTCGTGCATTCTTTTCCAGCTTACGTACCAAAGGAAAAGGAAGAATGATAAATGATGCTTTTTTGACTCATTATATTTAGATGGGATGATATTTTAGGGGATTCCTCCCACGTTGTTTAGTGAAGGGAATCTGCCTTTTTTGTTTTTCTTGGGATTCGTCCCTTTTAGTGAATCCTACTTATCAAAAAAAAAATGTACTCACACAATTCGTTTATTGGAGAACTTACCAGATTGAGAAATATCAAATAGGGAATTCAAGGATGCGAGCTTCCATGTGAACAATGGAATCCTGATAACCGATTCTTTCTTGGCACTCATTAGCAGGCAAGCTTTAAAGTCTATATGCTGTATGCTGGGCATAATGACTGTGCTTGGGTTCTTTAGTTATACACATTTAACTTTCATATTCAATGTATCTTCTTGCACAGGTATCTTAGTTCAAAGGGATGAGATTTTTTTAAACTTTTAGTGCCTTGGTTGGTCATGTAGATAGTAGATTGCACTTGTTCCTGCAGTTTGGATGACTCCCGATGGTGACACACAGTGTTCCTAATCAGACTGTCACTTGATCTCATCTTCAATAACTGGTTTAGACCCGGGGATGTACATCTTGGATAGCTTTTGATTGGAAAAGGACTGATAGGTCCAGTGTATATATGTATCACATTGAGGATGAGCTTCTTTTAACCAATCACCAGAAGGAACCTTCTTTCTATCAAATCTTCTGTTGGATTGACTGTCATTGAAAAAGTTTCCAGTGTTCACAGAGTCGATAAATTTGTGTTGAGGTGATTTATATTTATGGACTGTGATTCATCATCATCATCATCATCATCATCATCTATGCTTTATCCCAAATGTTTGGGGTGTGCAACATGAATCCTATATCGCCATTTGACTCTGTTTAAAGCTATGTCTTCTATCAAAGTATATGTTTTCAGATCTTTTCTTACAATATCCATCCATGTCATTTTCGGTCTTCCTCTCTCCTTTTAAGGCCTTCAACTTGCACCCAAGTACTCCTCACTTGTGCCATCGTTGGTTTTTGTTGCACAAGCCCAAATCCTCTCAACCGACTTTCTCTTATTTTATCTCCTATTGGGACAATTCCTAGGTTTCCTCGAATATGTTCATTTCTGATTTTTTCTTTCCTATTTTTTCTACTCATCGATCTCAACATCCCCATCTCTGCTACACTCTTGCTATGAACACGTTGTTTCTTAATTCCCCAACTTTCAGCTCCTTAAAGCATGGCTGGTTTTACAGCTATCCCGTAGAAATTTTCTTTTAGCTTGAGAAGTACCCGTCGATCACATAATACTCCAGAAGCGCATCTCCACTTTAGCCATCCCGCACTAATTCCATGTGATTCCGTAGCTTTTTTGTTTTTGCGAGGATTTCTTTTGCATTAACTTATTTATTGTCCATTAACAAATATTATGCAGTTGAATACAAGTGATTTCTTTCACATAGCTTATTAACAAATATTATATAGTAGCTATTGAGCATTATGGCACTTTCATTTTTTCTAGGTGAAAACAGGATGTAATGAATTTATATATCGTCTTTTATTGTTTTCTGTGTGGAAAGTTTTGTCAGCATCAATGCAATGACAATTCCATGGAATAGGATGCTAAAAAATTAGGCTTTTTGGTTCATTTCAGGGTTTCACGTACCCAGTTCGAACCCATTTTCTGGAGGATGTTCTGGAAATGACTGGATATAGGTTGACTCAGTATAATCAAATTGATGATTATGGTCAGGATAAGATGTGGAAAATGCAGAAGCAAGCTCTCAGAAAGAGGAAGAGTCAAATTGCTTTCGTTGTCGAGGTATGCGAATCTTGTCAGGCCACATATCCATTCCTTTGTTGTATGCTATTTTGTCGTTCTATCTTTCATTTTTTTTACATGTGAACAGGATGCACTTGAAGCCGCCAATTTTAAGGAGTATAGCACACATACTCGGGATTCTTTGTCCTGTTGGAATCCTGATTCTATAGGTTTTAACCTCATAGAAAATGTTTTATGTGATATATGTAAAAAAGAAAGGCCTGGTGCTGTTTTGGTATTTATGACTGGATGGGATGACATAAATGCTCTGAAGGACCAGCTTCAAGCTCATCCTCTTTTGGGAGATCCAAGCAGAGTTTTGTTGCTTCAGTGTCATGGTTCAATGGCCAGCTCAGAGCAGGTAACCTCTTTGTTTACTCATTTTTGGACTGCATGATGATTCTAGTCATCATCATTGTTGTCATCAGTGCCTTATCCCAACAATTTGGGATTGTGATGTGAACATCGTAATGCATGCATGTGGGATTAATTTGGATGTGCCATTAATCTGAGCAGACAGGCAAAACATGCATGCTCTAAAGAAGTGATGCACATCATCTATGCCTAGTGAAGCACACTTGGTTTCTGCTTTAGTGTATGCTTATAAGTTAGAGTAGTTAGATACGTATATTATAAATCCTGTATGTGTTTATCATAATTATATGTATATAATCTTTTGGGTAACATCGATTCATTTTGAAGGACAAGTTTCATTTGTCATCCATTTCCTTTACTCGGGCATTTACAGGTGCATATATTTTTAAATCCATTATCTGTATATATGCGTGTGTGTGCATGCACCTGTGTCTATATATATCCATGTGACCTTGTGTATGGCTTTTTTGATAAGTATGCGATCTTGTGTATGTATATAGCGCGTATGTGGTTTGTCTCTATGTGTTGCGCGGGCGTGTGCAGCATGCATATAATGTGTATTTCATTTCTGATTTTATGTGCTTTTGTATGGGCATCATACATAATATAGTGTGTATATTGTTTGTGGTTGTATGCATGTTGTGCGTGTGCGTGTGCGTGTGCAGTATTTATGTGGTCTCATTGATATTAGTGTTCTACAATCTGTGGTCCTCATTTCACCAACAGACTGTAAATAAATTGGAAGGCTTATATAATTATATATTTATATGTACCCACTACCCAGTAGCTGTCTTAACAGTTGGAGTTGCAGTATATTGCTATGTGCTTTAGATTTTATATACTTTTGTTCTCAGTTTCATTTTCTATGTTTTCACATGCAATTAGTTTTAGTATCAAACCTCTTATTTCACCGCCTCTTATACTTGCAGTAATCAGTGTTTAAAATTTAATGTTCAATTTCATCATTAAACGTGGTGATATCCTTTACATACTAGTTTCACATATGTTTGGAGATAATTTTTTACTAGCAATCTAATGCTTGATATTCCTGATAAATTTCTATTTGATTTGCATGCAGAGGTTAATATTCGATAAGCCTGCAGATGGAGTGCGGAAAATAGTGCTTGCTACTAACATGGCCGAGACAAGTATAACCATTGACGATGTGGTTTTTGTTGTTGATTGTGGGAAGGTGAAAGAGACATCGTATGATGCATTGAATAACACTCCTTGTTTGCTTCCTTCTTGGATCTCGAAGGCTGCTACTCAACAAGTAAGTTTATATTCTGGTTAAATCTATCATCTTTAATGTATGATCTAGTATTAATTGGGATTCCCCAAGTTAAATTTTATAAATATGTCAAACTGTTCTCTGAAATTTGAGTCTGACATCTCCTTCATTGATGATTATTTGTATTTAAATGAAATAACATCATAGTAAGGAAAAAAGAGGACAAGAAAATTGTAGTCTGCATCCAAGGAGTGCTGGTTCATTCTTCTGTCTTGGTTTGAATTTGAAATTAATTGCCCATTCTTTCTTAAGTCGGCTGTAAGTATGGATTTTGTAGGCATACATGTTAGAGTTCCTAGTTTATTTCCTTTATGTTTATGTTATATAGATGGGCTTTATGTAGTGTTGGACCCATATGTTCTATTAATATGAGTGGGCCCACACCACTTAAGTGAATAGTATATATATCAACATGAGGAGGCCGAACAACATATGTTCATACCTCTCTTCTCCATCTCTCTCTCTCTCTCTCTCTCTCTCAAACCCTAATCTCTCTCATCTTCTATTCTTCTCTTTATTTCACATGGTATCAAAGCATATCTGATCCTGTTGAAACCCTACTTTCTTTCTTCATCCTTCTTCCATTTTTTTCTTGTTTCTTAGGGTTTTGAAGTATCACAAACCCTAAGCAGTTATTGTTTGATTGTTTATCCCTAGATGTGAATCTAGGTTGTTTTTTGGGTTTAGCTCCATGTTTATGACATTATTGGAGACGTGAGGAGTTTCGTCTTTTGAAGTGAAGGTGGTTCTCTTGATGTCGTGTCCCATAGGTGGACTGTTTTTCTACTTTATGTGCTGTCGTACCCCTCTACTAGACTGTTGAAGATATGTGTTTATCTTTGTGCACACCAACTGTTTGATGTCTGATTGGTGCATGCATCTCTCTCCAAGTGGACCGTTTCGTGATGTGTATTGATCTTTGTGCACACCAATTGTTTGATGTTTGATTGGTGCATGCATATCCCTCCAAGTGGCTGTTTGGTGGATTGTTTAGTGACTGTTTTTGGTGACAATTTTGTGACTGCGTGTTCTCAAGGGGACTGTTTGTTTGGTGCCGTTTTTTCCTTATTTGCACGACTGGTGAAGGTACTTATGGCTGCCTCTAGAGATGTAAAAATCCCTTCTATGGGTACTTCTAATGGCGTTGGTAGATAACTTCTGTAAAGTTCAATGGCACTAATTATTTACCTTGGTCTCGTTCCGTTCGTGTGTTTCTGATTGCCAAGAAGAAAGTGAAGTACATCACCGATGATCCCCCGAAAAGATTGGGACTGTAAGAACTCACTAGTTATGACTTGGTTGTGGAATAGCATGGAGCCTTCGATGTCCTTGAATGTCATGTATCTTCCTACAACTAAACAAATCTGGGAAGCCGTCAAGGAGATGTATTCTCACGATAAGAATGTTTCTCGGGTTTATCAGCCTTTTGAGTTGACGTTTTCTACTAAACAGGGAGATAAGTCTCTAAGTGAACACTAGTTCATTACGAGGTATGTGGGAAGAGCTTCAAATTTATCAACCACTTACCCTTGAGATAGAAACTCTAAAGCACCAACAAGAAGAGTTCCGGGTTG
The DNA here is from genome assembly GCA_035048495.1 of Euptelea pleiosperma. Lineage (NCBI taxonomy): Eukaryota > Viridiplantae > Streptophyta > Magnoliopsida > Ranunculales > Eupteleaceae > Euptelea > Euptelea pleiosperma. The sequence continues at coordinate 16,915,615 of CM068550.1, read as the reverse complement.
CTCTTTTTCTCTCTCGTCTCAATCTGGAGTATAATGCTCTTAAGGGGCAGATGTTGGCTAGTGAGTCACTTCCGGGTGCCGCTAATGCTTATTCTCATCTTCAGCGTGCATCCATTGGAACTGTGTCTTCTCCCTCCAAGGATAATTCAGCCATGTTTTCGACTGGTTTGTTTGAGCCCTCTCATGGTACCATGGGGGTTGAATTCAAGTGCTCTTATTGTGGTGTATTGGTGTGAATGCTCATACATAGGAGTTTTGTTGGGATAAATGGGGTAAGCTCATGGTTTAAAATTTCGAAATGTTTCGTTCGTTTCGTTTCGTTTCGTAATGTTTCGGTTTGTTTCGCTGAGACAAACGGAGACATTACGATACAATCCAAAAAGTAAAAAAATATCATGATTTTGGGAATGATTCGAAATGTTTCGGAATATTTTGGAAATTTCGCTATTTCGCCATTTTTTCAGTGTTTCATGAATTTTTCATTTCGTTTAAAAGTTTGTCTCAGTTTTTCACTTGACCGAGACATTCCTCTGAAATGAAATTTTAAACCTTGGGTAAGCCAGCTTGGGCTAATCAGGCTTCTGATGAGCCTTCTTCGCTGACTACTACAGAGCGATTTTAGCCTGCCTCTAGGGATTCTTTTTGTACTTACGTGTCTCGTGATGACTAATCTGCTCAGATTGGCCAGCTCCTCCAGAAGTTACAGTCCCTTGCTGCCAGTATTTCTCAAACTACATCCACTTTGGCCAATACAGGTAATCTGGCATGCTTGGCCGCCAATTCTTCCTCCTGGATCATCGGTTCAGGTGCGAGTGCTCATATGTCTAGTATACCTTCCATCTTTTCTAATTGTCAGTCCATTAGATCTCATATTGTTTTAGCTGATGAGTCCACTAGTAAAGTTGTGGAGGAAGGTGATATTCACCCTACTCTATATGTTTCTTTGTCCTCCACTTTATTTGTTATTGACTTTCCATTTAATTTGTTATCTGTTAGTCAACTCACTATATCCTTACAGTGCTCAATAACCTTCTCTTGTAGTTCCTGTGTTTTTCAGGATCTCAAGGCGAAGGTGATTGGTTTGGGGCATGAAAAGGATGGTTTATATTACCTGGATCTTGGTGCACCTGCATATGTGATGAGTGCAATTGTGTCGCCACTTCAGTGGTATTTTTGTTTGGGTTATCTTTCATTGTCTAATTTACATAATGTCATATGTAAGTTGAGTCCAATGTCTGTTTTGGAGTGTAAAGCTTGTCAGTTAGGCAAGTATCACCGTAGTTATTTTTCCCGCCGTATTGAGAGTCGTAAGTATAGTCCTTTTGGTGTAATCCACACGGATATTTGGGGTCCTTCAAGAATAAAAAAGTTTATCTGGTAATTATTTTGTTGTGTTTGATGATTATTCTAGAATGACATGATTATTTTTGTTAAAAGATCGCTCTAAATTACCCCATGTTTTTATCACGTTTTATAATGAGATATCTGTTCAGTTTGGCAAGCCTATTAAAATAATTTGTTATGATAATGCTCTTGAATACATGCAAGTCCCTATCCAAAAACATTTTGTTCTGATCGAGGCATGATCATCAGACTTCTTGTGCTCATACCTCCCAACAAAATGGCGTTATGGAACGTAAGCACCGTCATCTGTTGGATGTTGCTCGCACCCCTTATGTTTCATATGCATGTCCCAAAGCCTTATTAGGGTGATGCTGTCCTCACTGCTTGCCACTTTATTAACTGTATGCTGTCGTCAGTTCTAGATGGTCTTTCTCATTTTTCCTTGTTATATCCTAATGTTAATCCGTTTAATGTGCTTCTTCGAGTGTTTGGCGGTGTGTCATTTCTTCATGTGCTTGGTTCTGGTTATGACATGCTTTCTCCTTGCTCCGTTAAGTGTATCTTTTTGAGCTACTCTTTTACTCATAAAGGGTACCGTTATTGTCTCGCGTCTCGTCATTATTATGTCAGTGCTGATGTCACCTTTTTTGAGTCTACTCTTTTTTTTCGTCTCTTGGGGGAGTCTTATGATTCGGATCTTGTATCACTTCGTTAGGGGGAATTTACCAGTTCATTACCTACCGCGGTCCCTACTCTTGTTATATCAGTTATTTCCCCAGATCTTCCACTGCTCCGATCAATGTTTATGAGCGTACCAGATAGCGTGCAGTTGTGTCTTATAGACACGGTCTACCTCTTGCTACTCAAGCCTCTGACCTATTATTGTCTTCGCCTGAGGTTCTTGCTTCTGCTCCCTCCCTGTTATCGATGTCGACTTACCGATAGCCTTAAAGAAAGGTACTCGCACGTGCACTAAATATCACATTGCTTATTTTGTTTCACTTCATTATGTGTCTCCTACCTTTCGTAGTTTTGCTCTCTCCTTGTCTATTGTTTCTGTTCCTACTTCTAATACGCATGCCCAGTCTTCTCCTGGTTAGAAATTGACTATGGATGTGGAGATAGCTACTCATCATCATAATCGTACTAGGGCTCCACTCTACTTCCTCCAGGAAAGCAAACTGTTGGATGTTGTTGGGTGTACACCATCAAGTATTTTCCTGATGGATCTGTTGAGCACTTAAAGGTGTGCATGGTTGTTAAAGGATAAACTCAGATATTTTTTGTGGATTATTTTGAGACTTTCTCTCCAGTGGCTCGGCTGAATTCTTCTATCTGTGGCGATATCTTGTGATTAGCCTTTATATCAGCTGGATATAAAGAATGCCTTCTTGCATGGGGACCTGTAGGAAGAGGTTTATATGGAGCAACCACTCGGGTATGTTCCTTCTAGTCACTCAGTTGGTTTGTCAACTACAGAAAGCTATTTATGGTTTGAAGCACTCACCTCGAGCATGGTTTGATAAGTTCAGCCCGGTTGTGCACGAATATGGTTTTCTATGCTCCACTTCCGATCATTTGATTTTTGTCAGAGGGTCTTCCGCCGGTTGTGTATTTGGATGACATCATTATCACCGGAAATGACTCCCATGGTATTTCAGACTTGAAGACTCATTTTTCTAGGCAGTTTCATACTAAGGATTTAGGTCTCCCCCGTTACTTTCTTGGCATCGAGGTTGCTCGTTCCAAAACTGGTATTAGCTTTTTTCAGCGTAAGTATATGTTAGACCTCTTATCTGAGGCAGGTAAGTTAGGCTCTAAGTCGGTCGATATTCCTACGGATCCTACTGTTAAGCTTTATGCTAGACAGGCTGATGCTGATGCTGATGCTGATGCTGGTCGTTACGGTTGGTTAGTTGGGAAGCTAATTTACCTTACTATCACTCGTCTAGACATCACCTTTGCTGTTTGCGTAGTTAGTCAGTTTATGCATGCATCACGACAACCACATTGGTATGCTGTTTTCCGGATTCTGCGTTATCTGAAGGGGTCACCATGCAAAGGGATGTTGTATCGATCATCACGGACTTTAGCTATTACTGGTTTCTCTTATGCTGATTGGGCTGACAGTCATACAGATCGTCGGTCTACTTCAGGTTACTGTACATGTGTTGGTGGTAATTTGGTGACTTGGCGTAGTAAGAAGTAGAATGTTGTCACTCGATCATGTGCTGAAGCAGAATACGAGGCTATGGCTCACACTGCGTGTGAGATGTTATGGGTCTAGTCCCTTCTTAAGGAGATGAGATTTGAGGTTCCTTTTCCTATGCCTATGTATTGTGACAATCAGGTTGTTAGCAATCTCGTGTTTCATGTGTGGACAAAGCACATCGATGTTGATTGTCATTTATCCGTGACATGGTGTTACACAAATGGACCACCATTCCTTATATCAAGTAGGTAGATCAGTTGGGAGATGTTCTTACAAATACCTTGCCTAGGAATCCCTTTTCTACTCTATGTACCAAGTTGGGCATGCTTGATTTGTATGCTCCAGCTTGAGGGAGAGTGTTCCTAGTTTATTTCCTTTATGTTTATATTATATAGATGTAGTGTTGGGCCCATATGTTCTATTAATGCAAGTGTGCTCACACCACTTAAGTGAATAGTATATATATCAACATGAGGAGGCTGAACAAATTATGTTCATACCTCTCTCTTCTCTTCGTCTCTTCTCCATCTCTCTTCTCTTTGTCTCTTCTCCATCTCTCTCTCTCTCAAACCCTAATCTCTCTCATCTTCTATTCTTCTCTTTATTTCACAATACTAAATGTCGGTTGGTATGTTTATGGCCAAAATGGAAGTGAAACATATCAAACTATTTAAGCCTTACTATTGAAAAGTAGTACTAAGCAGGATCTCTTTCTTTTTTTTAGCTAGAACCTTTGATTTGGATAGACTCATTTGCGCATGCAGACCTTGCATTTGGATTTATCGGGGTACAGCTTTTCACATTATGCATTGTTTTAGTGGGTTTTGGAACATTGAAAAAGAGGCACTATCCCAAAAGTTGAATGCTACTTCAGCGTATTCAAATGCTTTGGAAACTCTTCCTGTCAAAAATCAATGACAAATTAGTAAAATTCAATCGAGTGGGTAATTTTTTTTTTGATAAGTATGGAGTGGTTAGTTTCAATTCTATGTCCAAGTTGTTTCTACTGTTTTCGTTACTTGTACTAGTTTACTTTTAGTGGTTATCTTTTTAATTTTATTTTGTGTTTGTCCTTTTTTTTCCGCTGTGCTAATGTTGATAAGGGCATTATTTCTTCTTCTTTACATTAAAGTCTCAAAAGAATATGTTAATTACAAGTTAAGAGTCATCTTGTGGAGTCTGTTCTTGATTACTGTTTGGTATGTCACTGCCATAAGATTTCATTGTCTCTGTTTCAACATGCCACCTATTAGCTACTAGAATGAGTGCAATTTTTTTAAATGCGAAGGATTGGGGCAAGGCGCTTCAATGGCCTAAGCACAAGCCATAAGTCTCCAGGCATGGGGTGTAAGCCTCATGAACGCTCCTTTTTAAATGAATAAAAGAAAAATATATTATAAATTCAACACAAAGGAAAATTTAGGAAATATCCTTAGTCAAATACATATGGGGAGAAAGATTTTTTTGTTGAGTTATTTAACATGGAATTCGTTATATAATTACTCAACTTAGGGGTAAAAATAAAAAAGTACAATAAATGCACGCGAGGTGTATGCCTCTGACACAAATTAAAAAACATGTAAAAGGCTTGAGGTGTAACCTTTTTTTAAAGCCTCATTGGACGAGGTGTATGCCTTGCAAGTTTTTACGCTTTTTTAATAAGCCTTGGGGCGTTTTGGGTAAGCCTCGCCTTGAGTATGGTCAGTTAATCAATGATGTACTAAAGGATTATAATCAGCGAATGTACAAATAATTCTTTATCATGTTTATTCAGCAGACTCCCACACACCTAGTCACTGTGCTTGACCAAATGCTTTACACTAAAGATTGCATTTTCTTGTAGTTTGTTGTATATAGTTAGCATTGTGATTAATTTTTCAGAGACTTCAAAGTAGATATTTGTAATATACTAATATGTAATACGTTCTTTCCCTTATGTTTGACTAATCTTTGATATTTATCCTATAGATTAGTGATATTAAGTTTTTTGTGTTATTTATGTAGAGAAGAGGAAGAGCTGGTCGTGTTCAACCTGGCGAGTGTTACCATCTCTACCCCCAATGTGTATATGATGCTTTTGCAGACTACCAATTGCCAGAACTTTTAAGGACACCTTTGCAATCTCTTTGTTTGCAAATTAAAAGTCTACAGCTTGGAAGCATTTCAGAATTCCTTTCGAGGGCTTTGCAGTCGCCAGAACTATTATCTGTAAGTTTAAATTGTAGTCTGGTTCTTTTTCTCCCTTATATATTCCATAAACTGCTCGCATGACACCGCGGCGCTCTCTTTACTCCTTTTAAAGTATTTGATAGTCTATGTTTCCTGTTATTAAGGCATATATATGCTACTTCTCATTCATACATATTGGGGGGGATCGGGGATCTCGGGGATCTCAGCGAGAATTTTCTAATGCTACCATTTTTACTGCAAAACAACTTATGGATTGGAAGTTACGAGCGTTGGAAAATTTCAAAGAAAAAAAGTTTCTCGAAATCTGTATTATATCACGATATATTTTGGAAATGAACTGCATTTTGATTCAACCAAAGTATAAAACTACATTATTTCGGTTGAAATATTTCAACCAATGAGTTTTATTTTTTTGCAAAACTTTCAATCCTTAATCCATCGTAGACCAAAAACAGCCATTCCACTTTTGTTATTTGTTCAAAAAATTCTTTATAATGATTGGTAGAGAGGATCAAAGCGAAATATGTTTTTTTTTTTTTTTTTTCTTTTTTTAAGGTAATAATAAGTTATTATAATTAAACTCAATTTTGTTGTAGTTTCTTGTTAGAAATAAAGTTTAGAGGCGTAAATGCATCAGACCTATGGATCTATGATGCATTTACATTTGATTTGTACACATATTGAAGGAATTTTTAGGTGAAAAATTCTGAAATTTGCGGAAAACCCCATTTTTCTTTGTTTTTACTCCAAATGTCTATAGTTGTGCACGAAGTAATTATATGTTGTATAACTTGGTTGGATTAATGTAAAAAAAATTAAAATTTTAATGCATCAAATGCATTCATATACGATGCATTTTTCAATTGCTTATTTATAATTGTTGAAAACCACTTTACTATAAAAGCTTAAGCTGTTAGAGGGGTTGTAACAATGTATATCAAAGCCAGTTGTAATATATCCCGAAATCAAAATTTGAAACCTTGTTAGTATAGATAATATATTTGCATGCTTCCCTCATTTTATAGCAGTTTTTGAGTCACGTTTATTGTGTAGGTTCAAAATGCTGTTGAATATTTGAAAATCATTGGAGCTTTAGATGAGAAGGAAAATCTTACTGTTCTAGGTATGCAGACTCTTTTTGTTCTTCGTCCATGTTGATGCTTTATTACGTACATAATATCAAAGATGTTTAAGGCAATGCTAATTGTATTAGAAAAGAATGTAACTCATGTCATGTAACTCTCTTGACAGGACGCCACTTGTCGATGCTTCCCGTGGAGCCCAAACTTGGAAAGATGCTCATATTAGGGGCTATATTCAACTGCCTGGATCCTATATTAACTGTTGTTGCTGGTTTAAGTGTCAGAGATCCTTTCTTAATGCCGTTTGACAAGAAGGATGTAAGTGAACTTGCCATGTTACACGTTTTAGTGGTGTTCACCTGTTTCATTTTAGAGATGTTGATCTGCTATTCGATGCTTTTTACACTTTCTAAACTCTCTATTTATTAGCATATTGTGCATTGATTTTTTTTTATTTTTATGATAATCAATATGAAGAGAGTTCTTAAGACAAGCTACAATGTATGAATTTTATAGCATACAAATGTTGGATCACACAAGCTAAGGCAGCATGGCATGTCAGTGTTAAGTTTACATATAAATGTTAAAGTTCAAGCCTTGATTGTTGTCTAGAATGAAGATGTCTTTATGTTGTTCTGATGCAAGAGCATCTAATTTCTATATTATTTCATACATAATCGGAAGTGTCTTCCATTGGAATCCATTGCAAAGATTAGCAACTTCTTGGAATGGTGCTTACATAAGTCAAAGTAAAGAGAAGGTAATGTGATGTAGTAAGTAGGTGTGCAATGTCGTGTTGAGTGGTTACGTAACAAATGACTTCACTGGCAAGAAATTTAGATTACATAGCTAACACGTGAGCTGGGAATAAGTTGGAGTTACTTAGCCATTATGTCAAGGCTAAATGAGGTCTACAACTCTATACATATAGGCGTATCCAAGTTTTAAAGTAACAAGTAAAGTTTTGACCTTTGTATATAAGAGATTTCTCAGTTCCTTATGTGTGTTGTTTATTCCGTACGACCCCTAACCTAAAAAGTTACTTTTTTTTTTCAAACCATTAATGCTTATCCATCTCATGGAGATTAATTGTACAAGGAATGCCTCTGGTTACATATGAAGACATATAAATACCAATAAAAGAAATAAAAGGACGGAACAAAATAAAAGCCATAAAGCCATAACAAATACATATGTTAACATTCCCTCTCAAGTTGGTGCATAGAGGGAATCGTGAATACATATTTTCACCAATAAAGGTAAAATTCCAGGAATGCCTGTGTTTACTTATGAAGACATGAAGCCATAACAAATACACATGTTAACACTCCCCTTCAAGTTGGTTCATAGATATCTTTCACGCTTAACTTGTATAAAATCTCAACCAAACATGCTTTGCTAATCCCTCAGTATGAATGTCTATCAACTAGTTGCTGATTTCACAAATGGACACAAATCCGACCAGCATGTAGCTTCTCTCGTAGGAATTGGCGATCCATCTCAATGTGCTTTGTCTGATCCTGTTGTAGTAGGTCGTGAGTACTAGAGCAGAGGCAAACTGATATATGACAAGCAACCATACTCACTACAAACGAATACACCACAAGATCAAACTGCACCCTTGCCCGCATCAGGTTGACCACCCCCTACATAGAATGTTGATAATAGTCTTGGTATCCCAGTAAAGGCTTATCAAGCTTGGGATTTCAAATCGAAGTTCCAGTAGTAACAACCCCAACCCCAGAGCTTGATGCCGGAGCATTCTACTTGATAGTGCGCAACTACACTGGATCAATGAAGAGAGCCAGAGCATGCGGACCTTGCAAGATTAGTTAGAATTAATTTTATTTTTAATCTTTTTTTTTATCAAAGTTTTAATTAGTTTCAGATATTTTTAGAAGGCCTTTTAGTTTGATTAGGATTAGGAAAGTTAGAATTTTAAAAATAAGGATGTAATATTTGATTTTAGGAATGAACGAGGAGATATTTTCTATTTTGGAGTGATTTCAAATTTTCTGGGTGAGATGCCTGGGAGGGAAGAGCGATTCTTCTCGAAGGAGCGATTCCTTCATCCAATGAGTGATTTCAGTGAAATTCTATCCGATCGCAGAACGGTCTCTCATCTTGCATCAAATTTGGTATAAGAGCCAAAATCATGATACATGTTTTATTGATATCGCTTTTGGTTCATCTTCATCACCGCACATCGACCATATTCACGTCGTACCATCATCATCATCCATATCGCCTTGACTATCTCCATTTCAACACACTTAACTATTCGCAACCATCCATCACCGTTGTTGTTCCCGTCATCATCGCTGTGAGCCACCATTGCCTCTGTGCATCGTAGCTTCTCACCAAGATTGAAGCGCTATCCAATCATTCGTGTATATGATCGATTCGATTAGCGGTTGCAAAGAAGGCTTCATCTTGGGGCATCTGAGTAATAAGGGGTTGCTCAGAAGAGGTACATATTCTTGACAAATATCCAGAAATTCTGCAAAAAAGAAAAGAAAAAAAACTGATTTTGACTTGTTCCTTTGAGGTCAATTCAATTAGGATGGCGGCAACCGCGACAACTTCAAGTCTGCAAATGGTGACGAAAAGGCCCCGTGTTTCTTCTTCTTCTCGGAGGATGTTCATCGCGGGGGCTGCAGGTCTTGGGTTTGAACACCCTAAAGGGGCCCCATGGACTAAACTTAGGAGCTGATTTCATCCCCCATTGGTACAAATTTTCTTCCACACCTTCACATCATGTTCGTTGAAATCCGATAAGGTCTTTGTGGAGTAGATTGCGTTGAACATTAAGAGAGAAGGGGGAAAATAATCGGACGATGAGGACAACTCTGGTGGTACAGTAGATCTCCCACCATATCTCTACAAGGTCAATTAGATATTCAAGGTTGATATGAAGAACGACGTGCTTAGGGCTTTGGTTCCCAAAGTGAAGGAACCTGAAATGAAGAAGATGAAGAAAAAGAAGTGGGTGTATATATCATCATTGTCAAGTCCATCGATACCTCAGCATAAATCATGACGTTACCCCTTGTGGTTGTCGTAGCAATAATGATAAGATTTAGCCTTATTTGGTACCAAAGCACAACAGCTACCACGAATTCATTGTAACGCATGCGACATCCCAAGCCCTGAGACATTGCTGGAGTTTTCACGTCACACCGGCAAGTTGTTGAAGAAATTTTTGTGGCTGGTCATTAGTTGCGCCAGAAAACCAAAGAGTTTTGGGTTTTCTCCAAACCCCAACTCTTTTCCCCACAATGAGTTGAGAGGAAGAGGACAATCTCCTTTTGGGTTTAAATCTTAGTCCAATCGGGCCCAACCATATTAAAAGGAGTGGGCTTAAGTGATATACCCAATCCAACTTCTAAGTTCCTTGGCCCATAGTTCCAAACCAGCCCGTTAAACCCATTACCCATTTAAGACCAATAGGACCAACCCATAGAAAAGACCCAACCCATACCGAGGTCCAAACCCAAACCCAGCTATAACCCGACACATGATCCAACCCGTTTACCCGACCAATGATCCGATCCATGACCCCATCCAGAAAAAAGACAAATACAATTTTTGTGCATTGGTCAGGTTCTTATGGTACCTACAATGCCTTTTGAAAAAAATGGTTCAGGTGCAAGTACAATTATATTTGGAAGAGTATGAAGAAGTTCGTTATTTTTTGGGAATGGTTTCCAAAAAACGTTGTATGGTGAGATGCCTTGCAAGGAAGAGTGATTTTTTCGTCGAAGATCAACAACTACTACAAATATTTCGAGGATGATGATTGATGGAAGAGGCGGTGATATTTCTCCTGCGAAAGGAGTTTGGTGTGAAGCCAAGGGATGGATTCCCAACTATCTAAAGGTCTAGAACTATCTAAAGGGGTTGGGAAAACAAATGAGAGAAGAGGGTTTCATATTTTTCCAAAACTGAGAAGAGGATGGTTAGAGATGGCGGCAACGGTAGTAGCGGTGACAACTTAGAAATGGCAAATAGGAACCTATTCGAGATGTTGGGGGACAATGACAATGATGATCCATCGCAACTGATCACCAAGAAAGCCCTATCTCCAATTAATGCTCCTCAGCAGTTGCTCAAGTTGCCCTCTAAGCCTCTTCTTCTAGCGCAAGTTGTGAGGAAGGGAAAGAACGAAGGGCGTGTTTGGGGGGGGGGGCTGCGACGGTGGACGTGGAGACATTGGCAAGTGGTGGCCCACAGTAGCGTTGATGGAGTTGGTGCCGATGGTTGCAGTGGCACACGTTGTAGACGACATGGTTGATGGCCACGATTCTAATCGGAGGCGTGGATGGTGATGGATGAACGTCGATCTAAGATTTGATAGTAGAGCGACGCGTGATCTTTATCAAACCAGGGCTAAGGATGATGCCCGGTTCGATTGCGTTAGTGGGAGGCAAGGGGATGCGGTTCGTTAATCACAATTACTTGTTTTCTTTGAAACTCTCTGAAATCTCGAGTTCAGATCTTAAGATCCTGTAGGTTTTCGATTTCTTCAATTCGTACTTCTCTTGGAAAAAAGGAAGAGAAGAAGATGGAGAGCGTTCTAACGGTGACATAGAAACAGAGTATGGTCTTGTCCTTCCTTGAAATCACAGTCGGACAATTAGTTGAAACCACGAAACAGTTCCTATAGACCATGAGTTGGAAGCTTGAAGAAGCTATTTAGTTGTTCTATGTCGGGAACAAAGGTAGGGGATGAGAAAGAAGAGATGGAGGGTTTTGAAACCCTATCAATGTATAGGTAGTGGGAGGCACGCGACTCGTTGTAGGGATGGTGGAAGACGGTGATGACGGCGATTGATTTTTTCTTTTTAAGAGAAAAGATAGCAAAAAAGAGGTGGGCAATGATTCAAATTTTTCTAGCCATGGAGAGTGGTTTGCTGTGATGGAGAATTCTAGGTTGGCTTGGAGATGTACATGCTTAGGTTGCTGGTGGGCAATGATTATTGGGCGGACGACGGCAATGCCGCCTGCTAGATAGAGCGCAAAATCAAGAGCTTGTTCTTAGAAGAACAATGGCTCTGGTACCATGATAGAGAATGAGATTTATTGATACGATTGGATACTCAGTGATTACATTGAACCTAACCAAAGCTCTTATATAGAGCATTACAAGAGTCCAATAAAGAAAAGAAATTAAATCATAATCTATAAGAATCACATATAATCCTTGTTAGTTAATTAGGGTTTCATGGATAATGAGAGAAGAATTGGGGAGAAAGAGGGGGAATCGTACGGAGCAACCTAACTTACTCTCCATATATATATATATATAACATAAAACAGTAAGAACAAAATTTCCGAAATAGCCCTAAGAAACGTACGGACGTTGTACGGCGGCTCGGCCCAAGGGCTAGGGAGGAACTTCATTCCTCTCGGGACCCCAGCCCCCGGACCCCCAGTGGCCTTCGGCTTGGCCCAAAGTTTAACAAGGCTAGTTCAGGAATTGAGGCGGTTTGCTTGAAAAAGGCGAAGCGTAGCTTCAAGGCGGTACTGAGGCGTAAGCCTCATTTAAAAAATTTAAAATAAATTGCTTAAAAAATTACTATCTATTCTACCAAAATCAGAAAAACATTCCATGTGAAAAAGTAACTTAAATGAGCATAAAAGTAACTAAGGCTATAACTTTTACCTTAGGAGTGATGTTGTCAGAACTCTGACTGAATGCATGAATGCTAATATCAAATCTTAAAAAATATAAAGCATGTAACTAAATTACCAAATCTAAGTAGTTACTAAGCTAAGTCCACTGTCTACTAATAAAATATCAATACTAACAAAGTAACTAACAAGATAGAGTTAGGAAAGTAGAGCAAGTCTATAATGTAATAAAAGTTAAAATCTAACAAGTTAACAGATAAACACAAAGTCCAATAACAAAAACACAAGTCTAAATCCTATTCTTCTACAACAATCATCAATCTTCTATTCTTCTTCATCTCAAATATCACGATTCCCATTTAATCTATTCTAAATGGGAAAAAACTAGAGATGAAAGGTTAGATTTAGTGTTTCTCCCAGAATAAAGAGCTTTAGATAACAAGATGAAACCTTTTAGGTCTTGTTTTTTAACATAAAACAATAGTGGGGAGGGTATTTTGGGAAAAAAGTGATTTTTTTATAAAAAGGGTTCAGGGTTTTGAATTTTACCATGTAAATTTGAGGCTTAAGCCTCTGAAAGGTACCATGAGTTTTAAGCTTCGAGGCTATTTTTGGGGGCCTCGCCTTGAGGTGGGCCTCGAGGCGTAAGCCTCAAACGCCTTTTTAAACTTTGCGGCTTGCGACCCCCTAGTGGCCTTAGGCCGGTACATTAATTACATTAGCAATAATAACTAACAATCTTAATCAAATCTAATCAATAATCCTAATCGTTACTTAACAACAACTTCAGTAAAGATATGGTGCATCTTGTGCACCTGCGTATCTCCAATACCTTCATGGATTCTTTTGTTCAGTTGGCAAAAGATTCAAGTGATGCTTGTAGCAAGATGAGTCCATTTTCTGCTTGTTTTCTCCGACGTGGAAAACTTTTCTACTGTCCTCCATTGGGTCATGGGATCTGAAGTGGGCCTTGGGGAGTAGCATATATCATATATAGGATCTGCGATCTATATAAAGATGGTGATTTTTATTTCTATACTTATGTGTCAACAAAATAGCCAAGTCCTTGGCACGAAATGGTGTACATAGAAACACTCTCGACAATGAGGAACTCTCCTCCCCAATTTTGTATTTCTTTTCTTAATAAATTCATTGTTAGTTATGCTAAAAAGTAAAATGGAAAGTGAAAAAGTCCAAGTCAATTAGTCTTGGTGTAAACGACCTTCTATCTAATAGAGTGAATCTGTTACATCTGGCTTTACATTGATCGACTGATTCGGCCTTGTTAAACTAATGGCATGAACAAATATTTATAGAAACTTACAAATCATTGAGAGGCTGATCTAGTCTGGATTGGCCGAATCAGCCTGGTAAATGATGCCCCTTGATGTCCCACATACTTTCAGCCACATGCGTTTCTTCATACCTCCATTGAACTGCTTACGAGAAGGCCCCTTAAGGTAGAGTGGTGTCTGTTACCTAGGTTACTGGGTAAGGCAAGGAAACTACACAAGTATTGTATTTTACACTTACAAGTGAAGTGTCAGGCATGGTTATTGCTTCGAATTTGAAGTCTGGTACCATAGGTTTTTTTTGGTAACTGATGCCATGGATTATAACAATGTAAAATCTCTTCACAAATAACTAACTGCAATTCTACGTCAAAAAGTAATGTTATGGAAATTCTTTTTCTGTTATTAACTTGAAGTTATCTCCATTTTGCCTTCATTTATCTGATTGAATGTTGAATTTCAAGGCTGTTAGGGAATGTGTTAAATTGGATGTTCATGACATGCATAATATGTGATTCTTGTATTGAGGTATCTCTGGATGACTGCCTCACACTCCCAGACCATTATGTCCAGCATACTTTCATAACCCAGTTCTAAACTATCAAAAGACAATTACATCTTGATTATTGTCCCTCTTTTGGCTAAGGTTAAAAGAGAAGTGTTCAGCCAGAAATTGTTTACATAAATGGATTTTATCTAAACATATACTGTTTTACGTGGGGTTATGTTGAAATTTAAGTCCTTCAAGTCCATGATATGTTTTACTTTGGATGATACCTAATTTCTTGCCTTGGCACTTTCCGAGTTGGTGCTCTGGTGATTACGATGTGGAGACGCCAACTTTGATGTGACAAGATTGGTCGCACCTTTCTGGACATTGAGAAGATCAAAATTTTTAGGATGCTTACTTATCAAAAAAAAAAAAATTTAGGATGCTTGGTTGCTTGTAACTGAGAAATGTAATGCTCCACTAACATAAAGCTCAGAAGCACACTCTTAGATTCTTACCTACAAAGCATGAGTGAGAGAATCAATGTAGTAATGAGGAAATGCATTTAAAGTCTCTAGTTCTTTTTTTGCAGCTAGCAGAGTCTGCAAAATCCCAGTTTGCTGCCCAGGACTATAGTGATCATATTGCACTGGTTCGAGCCTACGATTGCTGGAAAGAAGCTGAAAGAGAGCAATCTGGATATGAATACTGCTGGAAGAATTTTCTTTCTGCACAAACTCTGAAAGCTATTGATTCCCTTCGGAAACAGTTCTTTTCTCTGCTCAAGGATACTGGTTTGGTTGATGACGACTTAACCATTTGCAATGAGTGGAGCCATGATAAGCACCTTATCCGAGCAGTCATATGTGCCGGTCTGTATCCTGGAATTTGCTCAGTTGTGGTGAGTCTCTCTCTCTTTCTCTTCCCCCCCTTCACTCTTTACATATTTTTACTTTTCTTTGATACGTGGATTTGAATTTAATTTTTTTCTTGCTACTTTTCCTAATGCACTGTTGTGTTCTAGAATGAAAACAATATGTTTCACTTGAACTGGTAAATTCTTCATCAAGCTAGAAACAGTGGCTTGGTGGCTCAAGTCTTCATAGTTATGTTACTTGAACTTAATGTCAAGTCAGTTTGAAACAGATGTAAGACTTGACAAATCCCATCGTATCTCTGCAGTCATTATTCATTTCTTCCTTTATCAAAATGGATGACATTGCTGTATCCCTGTTTCTTCTGTAAACATGATGTAATATGTCTTTCAATCCTCAATGAGAACCGATCTAAATAATTTCTGCAGAACAAAGACAAATCAGTTTCATTGAAGACAATGGAGGATGGTCAGGTCCTTCTTTACTCAGTAAGTTTCTTTTACTGGTATTGTCTTTCCAGCTGCTATCGGTTTCCTTAATACATTACTGTGCCTCTTACATACTCCTCTTCTGCATAGTGTATGACACTGCTAAGAATCTGTTCTGTTTTCTCGAGCTTCTAATGTTGCGTTCTTTTGCTTTGTATTGTTTTATAGAACTCAGTCAATGGTCGTGAATCGAAAATTCCCTATCCATGGCTAGTTTTCAATGAGAAGGTGAAAGTTAACTCAGTTTTTCTACGGGATTCAACAGCAATATCTGATTCTGTGCTTCTCCTATTTGGGGGAAACATTTCCGGAGGAGGACTTGTGAGTTTTTCACTCTTTCTTTGCCAACTTCTCCAGGGAACATGTCTTCTTGCACTTCTAAAAGAAACCCATGAATGTTTTTCTTTTATCCAATCTTCTTTTGTTGGGATTTTTACTGGTTCATTTCCCATCTTGGCAGGATGGACACCTGAAAATGTTGGGAGGATACCTAGAGTTCTTCATGAAACCTTCCTTGGTAGAAACATATCTAAACCTAAAGAGAGAGCTTGAGGAACTAATTCAAAACAAAGTAAGTAGAGCATTACAGCTAAGTATTAAGATTTGAGAATGAATTGAATTTTTCTCAGTTTCCATCATGTATTAACATGTTGCAGCCAAGTTGCAAAAGCAGAACTTTTATCTATTCCTTTGGGAGTATTTTGTTTGCTGCCTTTTCATGTGAGGGATATGCTTTAACATGAAAATTAAGAGGGTGTTTTAAAAGGTACACTTGTCCAATCCAAAGGCAGAAAAATGCATGAACTTGGACCATTTGGAGGATAAGCATACTCCGCACCCCATAATTCCTACTAGCCAAACGGCAAATAGCTCTTAACCTGGATTTATCCTATTCTGGGTGGAGTTATTTCGCAATTAACACCCCCTTCATGTATCCCCATCACCCAACATGTAAGATAAGGCAGATGAATTTATTTTGGCCGATCTCCTCTTGCGAATATTTAGTTGATCCGGACCTTTTAATTTCACCGATTTAACATTTTCCTTCTGCACTTGGATGATTCTCGATGGGCAGCTCCTGAATCCCAAGATGGACATCCACGCTCACCAAGAGCTCTTGACAGCAGTACGGTTGCTAGTCTCGGAGGACCAATGTGATGGTAGGTTTATCTTTGGCAGGCAGATCCTAAAATCCTCGAAAATGGCTGCACCATCACCACATCCACCACCACAGGGCCTGATTTCAAGGAATGGCAGCGGACCTGGGGGTGATAATTCCAAGAGCCAGTTGCAAACATTGGTAACCAGGGCAGGACATGAAGCCCCAATTTACAAGACAAAACAAGTAAAGAATAGCCAGTTTCAAGCCACGGTGGAGTTCAATGGGATGCAATTCATGGGGCAGCCTTGCAACAACAAGAAGCTTGCGGAGAAAGATGCGGCGGTTGAGGCCTTGCGGTGGCTGATGGGTGGGACCCATTCGCGGCCTGAAGACATTGACCATATGTCAATGCTACTGAAGCCTAGCAAGAAGAAGCAACACCGAAGAATTTAGTAACTCCATGGTACAACAGTATATCAAAGCTGCACTTGGTACCGAGGAAGAAGAGAATTGCAGGTCGAAGGAGGAATTTGCTGTGGATTGGGATGTAGGTCTGGGTCCTTTCCGGACACGATGATACAGCCACTCCAACAGGTAGCAATTCTGGCAGGTTCTATAGCAATCGATCGGGTCCTATTCCCACCCTTATTTTTTTTGCAGGGTGATGAATGGTAGTCTTGAGTTGAGTATTCTTCAAAGGCAGAAGAACATGAGGCTGCTACACAACATTAACGAAAATACAAACTGAAATTGAGGAAAAAGGGTAAGATTTTATCCATTTTGAGCTCAGAGGGGATCGCATTGATCCAGAACTTATTGCTGCATAAGTTGGCAATTATCACTTGTGTATATTGTCATTATTGTTAAGAATCACCAAGTTACCAAATATATATGAGTTAAATGCTTTTCCCTTCATCTGTGTTCTTTTTAATTCTTGTAGCAGCATAAACTTCTTTTTTTTGTTGTTTTTTTGAAGTGTAATTCTTCATGTATTAAGCTTCTGCTCCCTGCTCGTACTGTAAATGTGGTGGGTCGAAACCAGCCACTCAATGGATCCCAGCTGGAGATATCCATGATCAAACTTGACAACTTGCGATCATCGGAACTTTCCTAGGGGGAAACCTGTTGCATGGAGTGGATTCCGTCCCGATCCAGAGCATGTGTTCCATGTGTTCAAGACAGGTAAGAGGTAGGACCGTTTCTTCCTGTACTGACTTTTAAATTAGAAATGTGATCTTTATAAAACAAATCCTTTTGGTCATTAGAGACGACAGTTAGTGTTGGTGTGTGTATATATATATATATATGTTTTACTGACCAATTGGCAGGCTTGCAAGATCTAAAAACTGCCCTTTATTGAGTTATCTAAACCATCTGATCAGTACACATCTTCAGAAGTAATTAATCGGACAGTTAGAAGTGGAATTTTTGGTATGTGTAAATGCAAATTATCATTCCCCATAGGGTGGTAGTCAAATCTCAGAACTCTTGGAAACCTAATAAAGATGGGTTGGTGGCAAAGATAATATATAATGGACGTGTAGGGAATCATTAAATGTGGATGAGATGATCAGGAGAGGAATCTTGTCTTTCTGTGTTGGGTTGGCAGATTTGACTCTCTCTCTCTCTCCCTCCTTTGCTTTTGCTTAGCTTTGTGGGGTTGCCGGATTTGACTCCCTCTCTGTATCTGCTAGGACTGGGAGGGGCCGTTTTGGGACTGGGAGGGGTCATTAGGTTCGTCCTCTTCATCTACTGGATTCTGACAGAAATCGAGAAATGTTGGACCACTTTTTCTTTTTCATAAATGGTTTTTTAAGTTAGCTTTTTACCTCTTTCAATCAACATTGGACAGAAATACCCTTCTCATCTTTCTTTTGACTTCCAAAAGGACTGCTAAGCTATAGGAGCATTTTCGTCATTTCTGTTACCTCTTATTATATACTTTTGATTTGTGTATTTTAATTTATTACTCTACTCTGAGACCGCGTTAAGCGGCCGAGGCACGATGTTCCTTTCTTATAGTTTGTCTTTGAGAGAGTTGAAATGCCTATAAAAACCCCAACAGCAATTTGGAGTGCGGCAAAAATATGTTGCACGAAATGTCGAGTACAATTTGGGTGTCATTAAAAAATGTTACAATTTTAAAAAAAAGCAAAATTTAGACAACTTTTTGTTCTTCTAAAAGATGATATATAGAAGAAAAAAGAGCTACAACAGAGGGAAGGGATGAACATGGCAGCCTCAACCAACCAAAATATTTCGACAACTTCTTGTCTTATAAATGATTTTTCATGTTCAAAATTGAATAATCCAAAAATAGTTCAGAGAAGTTTGTGAATTATTTGAGAATATATTTTTGTTAATAAATCTAACAAGTATATTAATAAGGAGGAGATTGAGAAGATCTCAAAAAAAAAATAGAAAATAGCGAAATTGCCAGGAACAAGTAAGCAAAGAATACACTGAAGCACGTTACTCTCTCCTCAAGGGAACGTTCGAACCTAATTAAGTCGTCAAAGAAAATGCATCTCATATTAGGGAAAGTGCTCCATCTACTACATAGAAAGGCCTTAATGCTTATGTGAGTATTCTGAAGGTTGCGTTCCTCTCCTCTAAATGCTCTCATGTTTCTCTCCATTCATAGACCCCATGTAACCACAAATGACACCATATTTCTTAAAATTTTCCCTTTATCTGAAGAGCTAGAAGATGGTTTATATTTTATCATTAAACTGACACGTTACATAATAATTAACTAGTGTCTCTTTTCTAGCAATCAATCAAATTGATAGTGAGATGTTTGTTCAAAGATGTAACCCAAATAAAGAAACATATTTTTTTTTTTAAATAATTCATTTGGTTCGCGAATAATTCTAAAGTTCTCTATACACCAGAGTACCAAAATTTGCAAGAAATGCCCATTTAGTCTATTAACTAGAGCTTTAACTCTTAAGATAGTACAAGGTTTTTAGACTCAACAACCATTATAGGACACTGCAATTGAAACTGAGAGGGGTAGATTGGTCATTGGAGCATTATTTTATATTTATGTGGGTCATTAAAATCATGGACTTGTTAACTCGTAGTTCGAGGCCTGCGTATCAGTCCCAACTGTTTGTTTTTAACGGACATTGATCCACTTCCGTTCACCTACCAACATGCTTCAGTTCCATTCATTTGCGGGCTTTGCTCTGCATTCTGTCCTTGGTTTTAACGGACATTATTAATTAAATAATTTATATTTATATATTTTAGACGTACCTCTACGTGATTTATTGCTACTTTTTAAATTGCTGACATCGGTCCACTTGACCCGGACATCCATCTTTGATTGTCGTTGACCCATATTGACAAATGATTCCCTTTATAAATTTTGATATGACAAAAATGCCCATACATTGTAACATACCCAAACTAGTATAAAATATTTGCTGTCCCCTTGGGGATTTCAAAATTTGAAGTCTCCCCCTCACAAAAGTGCCACGTGGAGCTCATTTTAGGGCTCACTGACCTCATGGATTTTTGGCCTGCTTCGTGGTGGACCTACTTACTAAATATCAGCTTGATCGATGATTTCTAACAGGTATTTATTAGCATCTAAAAAACAATGTTCAAATTCAATTTAAAATGCTAATTCCAACGGCTAGAAATTATGGAGTAAACTGATTTTTTATGCGTAGATCCATCATGAAGTGAACCATACCCAAAAGGCGTACTCCACATGGCATTTTAGTAGGGGGAGTTCAAAATTTGAAGTCTCCTCCTCCCAAAAATGCCGCGTGGAACATCCTTGAGGGCCAACTGACCTTTTGGATGTTTGTTCCACTTCTTGGTGGACCTACGTACCAAAAATCAGCTTAATCGATGATTTATAACGGTTATATTTTAGCATCCAAGTGGATATATTTTCTGACTCGTATTTTCACTCGAGCTCTCTGCTGTGGATTTCACGAAATCCAACGGTGATTGATAGTGTTGAGCTGGTATTCACTTTACCAAAACTCAACCGCCGTTACGGCCGAGAGCACGAGCGAACCTACAAGTCAGAAATTTGTGTCCGTGGATCCGATCCCGACCCTATTTCAAATATAAAAGATTACATGGGGGTACGTCTAAAATTCTCTTAAAAAACATAAAACATGGGTGGAACCCAATTAATCAAATACCTGGTAGACAAGGACACCATTAGTTGTTTTTGGGTCCACCATCTTGAACCTAATTAATAATTGGGTCAGGTTTTGGATACTTTGGTGTACCCACTTCTTGATACCTAATTACTTAACAGAACCTATCAATTTCGCTGTACTGGGTCCCTCTTTCCGGACGGACCGGACCCAGATAACAATCCGGTCGGTATGGGTATATTTCTACTCATACCCATCTGCCCAATTGATACTATAATCTAGACCATCTATTTTTCATGATCTGATGGCTATAATCGTCCAATTCGATTTTTTTATTTTTTATCTTGACGACATAACTCATCTGTTCAGTGTGAGATGTTTTTTTTCCTGCCGTTGGATTTAAATGATTGACTTTAATGGCACTGCATACATTCTATAAAAAGCCTTGTCGTTTTCTTAGTATAAACTTTTTTTTCCTTATTTCCTCCGACCGCAGAGGACAAGATTTAATAAAATTTTATTCGAAATTAAAGTTTTGTGAAGTCCCCATCGAGGAGTGATTCTGTAAAACATGGAAACAGTGAGGGTATATGTTGGAAATAATGGATTTAATTCTTAAAAGAGATCCGTACTTTATGGCTTTGAAGATTGTAAATTTGGTCTCTTAATGTAATAATCATAAAGTTAGAAAACTCAATCAAGAAGCACTTTGTGTCAGTGAGAAATTAATTTGGAGGATGGGTTTGCAATTTAAAATTCTTTCTTCTCTTTTTCACCCCCAAAACTTACCTTTTTTCCCAACATATTTTTTTTACTAATTACCAGACACTCCCCACATTCTTTTATTATTTTACTACTACTCCTCTCTCTTTACATCAAGGGTGTAGTGACTAGTGATACCCCTTAAATGATGGGTTCACTTTTGTTCTCGGCTGTTGATCCCGAGAATCCAACGGTACTTTTGCAAAAGAGAATGCCAGCCCAACACTGTTAACCACCGTTGGATTATCGGGATACACGGATGAATTTGTTGGTTCACTTTTGTTGATCCGCTGATCCCGATCCTTAACTGATAGCCGACATGACTTTGTCCCGACTTTCCCGGTTCCAAGACTACCTATTTTGGTACTTGATCCGGAACCGTTGGGAACTAGAATTGAAGTATATAACAGGGTCTGGTTCTGGATCAATAACACTCGAACTGGATCAGAACCAGAACCAATATTTATATCTATATAACAAATCAACTCAGTTGTCTCCCCTCTTATAGGCTTCATATATAGATGGCTGAGATCTTATCTGCAGTTGGACGGTGGATCTCAGCCACTCAGACCCGTTTTGGGCAAATGCTTTGTCAGAGAGTGCCATGGGCACGGGCCGCCCACTTTCTTTCAAAATTAAATGGCATCATTTTTGAAATTTTTTTCACAAAAACAAAAAAACCAGGGTTTAAAATGCACATTCTAACCGGGGGATCCAAATTGAGACCTAACCTGGATTCATATACCGGGTCAATATCTGCCCCGAGACTCAGAATGGTTTGACCCATGGGTCGAGAACCAGTTTGATCTTCCCTCACACCTTAGTGTTTTTTTTACCTTGATCATATCTTTTATGCTAACCAGATCTAAGGTAAAGATCCGAATCTAACTACCATGTGCTAATGAAAACATGGTTCGGGTAGATTCTCGACCCATGTTCAACCAACTCTTTTTTTTCATTGATTGAGAAAGTTTTCGAGCACACCAATTAAACCAAAAAATAGATGAAACTGGGGCCGGGTTCTTGATTTGACCCAACCCATTGAACAGTGAAGATTTCTGGATTGTCGCTCCATATTCTTTTGTGTAAACCAGATTCATTGAGAACCAAAAAAGGAAGAACACCCAACCAACAAGTCACACCAAACGCGGGCCAGGCAGGCAGGAGACCCTTTTTCTAGAAACAAATAAACCAAAAAAATGGACTCCATTTAAAGATCCATAACTGATAAAAACGGACATGGGTAGGCTGGATTTTGGATTTTCCTGCTCCATATCATGTCCCACCCTTGGTCATGAAAGGGCCATTACAAGTTTGCTAGAAAAACCAACTCATGCCCTGATTCAAATTTAACCTGATCCAACCCATCCCTACCCTAAGGTCGACAAAAGTTCAAATTCGACGCGATTTAGGGTTAAAAAAACAACTTAATTTCTAATGAGTCGACCCAAACCTAATCAGATAAGAATTGCTCCGCGTGCTTTGAGATTTTTTTGAAAGCGGCGGGATTTTTGAAGCGGCAATCATGCCACGAATGATCACACGGGCACATATACCCATGGTTAAGGCTTTGGTTTTAAAAATACTTCTTAAAAAGTAACCATGGGTATACGTGGCGTGCGATCATTGGTGCATGATCGCCGCTTCAAAAAATTTCTCGCGTGCTTTAAAGAAAGCCAATGATGACAACGGTGAGAAAGAGCACTTCAGTGCAAGTTGAAAGTTTTAAAAGGGTGTAATGAAGGTTGAAAAGGATGTGAATTGAGATAGTAAAAAAAGATGATTAGAAGATGCGCATCTTAACAAAAGAAATGGCTTTAGATAAGATTGAATGGCAGACCATGATTTGTATTGACATTGCCGACCCGAATAAGCAACTGTTAACGATGATGGTGATGAAACAAGGGCTAGGGTCTTGATGTGACCCTACCCATTGGCATGCTTATTCTAAAGAGGGGATTTTCTGGAGTAAAGGACTAAAACTTTTTTGAGTGACTGACTTTCTTTACACGTGCACGCTGAGGTGGCGGGCCCGAAGGAATCCATATGTTTTTCTATTTTAACCTAGATGACAAATTTTCGCCTAGTAGCACTCCAACATGTGGTGAAAAGAAGTGTTTTGCATTTGTCGAGCGACACAACATTACTCTCGACTGAGCAAATGCACTACTTACTATCTTGATCGAGCCAATTCGAAATCGGTCATCATTATAGGTCAACCATACGGCAGTGAATCCGTTCTTGGGCCTTTTTTTTTACATAAGACTTTTTACAATTCAATGAAAACCTCACACTACAATGAAGATTTATATATGGATTGTTGCTCCGACTATTCACCAAGTGGGACTATTTACTACTTTGTTGAGCCAACTCAAAATCGTTAGTCATCACAAGTTAACCATCTGGCAGTGAATTCGTTCTTGGGCCTTTATATATTCTACTTATTAATGGACGGAGGCCTTTCTTGCGTACGTCACGCTAAACCCAATATCTCCAAAATACCCTTATTTTATTTTTTGTGTTCTTTAAACTATTCACATAGAAGGGGCTCTTCTGTCTTTTTGACGTCAAAGCACATGTCATCTTGCAGCTCATTCAATGCTCGTTCTTATTAAAAAAATAAAAAATACTTATTCCTAATATGACCCTCAAAATCCTTAAATTTGTTTCTTTCAATTTTTGAATTTTTTTACTTTATAGGAGTGCTTTAGTCATTCAACATTCACATTACAACTCAAGAACGGCGAAATAGCACCTCACCTCTCATTGGAGAAAAATTTGATCTTGGTGTCCATCATCAATGTTGATGACAAACCCACAGAATGAGCCACGTGGCATACTATTTAGAGGCTACTAATAATATGAATGTTTGGTCCATCCCTAGATGGACTTAAATAACAAAAATCTGCTTGATTTGTGATTTTTATCCTTTGAATCTGTGTACCCCAAATACTACTAGAAATCCACGGTTAAAAATAAACCAGAAAAAGACTCTAATCCAACGGATAAAAATTACTAATCAGAACGAATTCTAGTATGTAGGTCCAACTAGGTATGGGCCAAACATCTATTAAGGTCAATGGTCTCTAGAGTGTGCCACATGTAAGGTCCTGGCAGGCGTAAGGTGCATGGCACGTGGCTTCCCCCTTCCCCTAACCTCACACTGCGGTGAAGATTTCTGGATTGCCGGTCCAGAGTAATTTTTGCTTCACTCCCAACCATTTTCCTATCAAAGCCTAAAAAAGGGTATTTAGGTCATTTAAGCGACCAAAAGGCCTTGCATGAAAATAAGAAATGATCAGTCGAAAGTCGAAACCCCGGTAACACCTACACAGGGACAGTGAATGATGATTTAAATTACCAAAATACCCTCATGTTTTGGCTTGGCCCAATAAAGTGAGCGCGTGGATCAAAGCGCGTGGCAATTAATTAAGGAGAGGTCCTTTTTTCAAGCGTATCTAAAACAGCTTCGAACCTCACTTTGACCGTCGTACTCTCTCTCTCTCTCTCTCTATCTCTAAAATCTTTTCTCTCTCTTTCTATCTGCCTTTTCGCCGCTGTTGCAGAGTCTCTCTCTTTCTATCTGCATTTCTGCATCAGGTTTTTTAAGAGAGAGAAAGTGAGCTTTTTAGTTTTTTAAGAGAGAGAAAGTGAGCTTTTTAGTTTTTTTACTTACCCTTTCAGATTTCGATAAGTCCCTCTTATCATTTATTCTCTCTCTCTGAGCAAATTTCCTTCTCTTCAACGGCTCTGATCTTCTCGTCTCCTCATCGTACGGCCAGGGCTTGCTTGTCGGCGTCTCCTACGTAAGTAAAGTAGTAAACTTGAAGAAAAAAAAAACCATACCTTTTAAGGATACCTTTCTTTCTTCTTTCCTTCTTCCATCATTTTTAATAATAATTTCACTCTCTCCGTCGCCATTTTCTAATCTCTCTCTCTACTGATATGAACTGTACGTAATCGATTTCTTTTTTACTTCTTTCTTATTACTTTCTGTTCTTTATTCTATATTTTTTTTCTTCTTTTTGTTTTCTTTTTCTTTTTAATTTGATTCCTTAAAGGAACTTTTTGATCCCTTTTTTGGGGATAATTTTTGGGTTTTTCGTTTGTGTTACCGTATGAAAAATTTGATTTTTTGGAGACATTTCTTGATTACATGTAATGGGTTTTTTAAATAATTACTGGTTTGGTAAGAATGAGAATCTCTGAAGCTTTATTTATTTATTTATTTTTGTTTTATATATATTCTTTCAATTTTATCGTGCTATACTTTTGAATTAGATGATTCGAAGAAAATGATAATCTGGGTTTGATTTGGTTTTAATTTTTAAGTATTTATTTGTTGATTTTGGTGTTAATATTGGAAGAGTAATTTGTCTTGCTTTCTACAGTTGTTTTGATTGTTTCATGGTTAAATAATCTCGGAGTAGTTAAGTTGGTTTAATTCTGATAAGTGAGTTCTTCATTTTAGAGGTTAAATCTGCATGTTATGGGATAATCTGTTATTTTTCGATTAATGGTGTTTGTATGGAACTTTTTAATTATGTGGGTTGTGGAAAATTTATCGAATTTGATAAATGTCATGATTATCGAACATAGAAGACCTTAATTATTTGATTGCTAGTTTCTCATAAAACTAGAAGGTGACCCTGGGAATGTTTTAACTTGGTTAGATGTTTTATTGTTTTTTAATGGTTGGGGGGTGTTTGGCAGCGAATATTAAGTTCCCCACGATAAGACCCACCTCGTGTAAGTCGTGCAAGCGAAAAGCCAAGTTTTCTGTGGGATACACAACAGCTCCGTGTGCAAAAACAAGCACCAGCATGACTTGGGGTGGTGGTGGTTTAGTAGCAATAGGCGGCAAAGTTGCTTTGTTACCTATTCCATAACCACATATTTTTTTTGGTACATCACATTCATGCATTTATGATTTCACAAGTGAAAACCAAGTTTTGATTCCTTTCCAAACGATGCTAGCTAATACGTTCGTGGTGATGTCGTTCATGCCACAAAAAGTCTGCACTAGTGAATCCCATAGGAGCATTGAGCACTTTCACGAAGGCCACTACAGCGGTATACCACAGAAAATTTATCGAATATGATATGAAATATCACGATTCTCGAACGTAGAGGACCTGAGTTATTAGATTGCTAGTTTGTCATAAGACTAGAAGGTGACCCGGGGAGTGTTTTAACTTGGTTACATGTTTTATTGGTTTTTAATGGTTGGAGGGTGTTTGGCAGCGAATATTAATTTCCCCACGGTAAGACCCACCTCGTATGGGTCATGCAAGCAAAAAGCCAAGCATTTCTGTGGGATTCGCTATGGGAATTACTAGATGTTTAGTAATGTTGGTGGATGGCAAACAAACTTTGAGGTTTAGAAGTTATTTAGGAGAGTGATTTTAGATTCTTGTCTCTTGTCTGAAAGTAATGAAAATTTGATTTTACGAGTCAAGGTTTTGTACGTTGATGCGATTGAGTTTCTAATGGACTGAAGATAACTAAATTCCTATTTTCAGTTGTGTATGCTAACAATAACATTGTTTTAAATTTGGTTCATGCCCATTGATATGGTGCACAACGCTACTTTCATGCAAAAGGCGAATAGAACCATATTGACCATGTATCAAACCATATAGAGCCATATTTTATTAGGTTTTCTTTAACTGTTTGTCATTTTAATGTGTCTCAATTGATCAAAATACATGTGTATCAGTTGATATGCTTGCATGTTGTCATATCTAGTCACATTTTATTAGTTTTTTTTTTTAATGTTTAATCAGTTCAAAATTCAATACACATGCATATTGTATTATATCTATGGCCACCAAAATCAATACTTAATACAAAGGCTCATGATAGTGAATTTTATCTTTAAAGGATGATTAATAAACTCTCTTTCACTTGTTAGTGTAAACGTTCTTGTGAGAGAAGTACATTATGATGCACTATGGACTTCTAATGGAGGCAATTTTATTCGAAAGTGGATTGGACTGCTACAAATTAAGGGCTTGCTGATTAAGTGAAAGTTCCATGCATGCTCATTTGTATAAATCAGTAGCTTTAATTCTGTGTGCTGGTTGCTGGATATGAGGAGGAACTAGGGTTGGATAATTACCCGTCATTTTCCACTTTGTTGGACAATTATTCTTTTGAAAAGTCTGACACTCCTAGGCTTTCCTGTCTTTGCCAATGCTTTTTTGAATATCTGAGGGTGACTTCTTCCTATGCATGAGATTTAACATATTTTCTTTTAAGTATTGTTTGAAGAATTATGCAATGATTCTGATATGAACCTTGCTCTCAAGTAAGATATTAACGGCCTTATATGAGGAAACCGCAACCTCCCAAGCTCCTTTAATGGAGTTAACTTAAATCTGCTTCCTTTATTCAATGAACTTCTCAACTTAAATAACAATTCTCTTTAAAAGGAAAGAGTCCTGACGAAGGCAACTTCTAAATAAAACTAGGAAACTTCTAAATAGAGCATAAATAAACTAGGAAATGGAAACCAGAGATAAACTAGGAAACAAGAAGAAATAGGAAAGCAAGGGATGCACTGGATCGTATCATTCCACCCCCCATGGCCAAAACCTTGTCCTCAAGGTTCAAATCTGGAAATCGGGTAGAAAAAGTCAGACTATGACTCCCATGTAGTGTCATTCGATTATAGCATGGGCCCTACTCACCATCATCTGACCATTCACCCTCCATAATAAATAATTGTTTTTGTTTGCACTGGTGACCTCGATGAAAACGCTCATCGCAATTATAACAAAGCCCTCGGCTACGTCGCTCATCCATTTCAGTCGGTGTGAGCTTCCGAATCGGAATACATGGAGGGGGGCCTGGAGGGAAAGGGTCGGGTGGATGGTTGTTCAATGGTAGAGGTAACCGACCTGTGGTTACACGGGTGAAATGTCGACCGAAAGCAATTTTTTCCTCTACTGTGAATGCAATTTGTCCGACATCGACGAGGGTCTCCAGATTAAGCATTTTGACCTCATTTCGAACGTCATCGCGGAGACCACTAATAAAACAGTCCACCATATATTCCTCTAGGAGAGGAATAGTAAGTTTGGCAAGCCGTTCGAATTCATCCTGATATTCGGCAACGGATCCCTTTTGTTGTAACTTTGAAAGAGCCTCGCCTGGTCGACGAAAAGTGGAGCCCCCAAACCGAGCGTAAATGGCCGTGGAGAATTCTTCCCACCCCCACGTAACGGAAGATCGCTTCATCCAATTAAACCACTGGATCGCTTTTCCGTCCAAGTGGAAAGACACAATAGATATTTTCTCTGTGTCTGGGGTTTGATTATAAGCAAAGAAGTGCTCTGCTTGGTAAACCCAACTGACCGGGTCGTCACCATTGAAGCGGGGAAAATCGACCCTCGGACCTTCGGGTTGGGCGGATCTGATCGTAGGATTAGGCTGATGATTGCGTACATGATCAATGCCTGTCGCAGTAGATGGATGTAGTTGATCTCCAAAGATCTGGTGCATCATTTCGATGAGTGCAATCACACGTTGATTGCCTTCCTGCAATTGAGTGGACAGCCCAGCAACTGTCTCCTTTAACTCGTTCAATCCGTTATCTAGATAATCAATACTCTCTTTGTTAGTCATCCTGGATCGATTGCTCTTATACTAGTTGATATGAACCTTGCTCTCAAGTAAGATATTAACAGCCTTGTATGAGGAAACCGCAACCTCCCAAGCTCCTTTAATGGAGTTAACTTAAATCTGCTTCCTTTATTCAATGAACTTCTTAACTTAAATAACAATTCTCTTTAAAAGGAAAGAGTCCTGACGAAGGCAACTTCTAAATAAAACTAGGAAACTTCTAAATAGAGCATAAATAAACTAGGAAATGGACACCAGAGATAAACTAGGAAACTAGAAGAAATAGGAAAGCAAGGGATGCGCTGGATCGTATCAGATTCCTCTAGAGTTAATGCACATTTGTTGCTTTGGGAACTGCTCATGGTTTTCCTGATCTACCCTTTTGTGCCTTCCATTTTGTCAACAGGTCTAATAAATTTGTTTTTGAATTTGATGATTGGGTTTATTAAAATACAAGTCTCCAAGTATGACTTACTGGAACAGATATTGAACAAACGTCTTTTACATTGCAGTTCAGAAGTTTCTGCATACATATGAAGATTCCTTTGTCTGTCAATGGGTGAATGATGGAAATTTTCATTTTCTGGAAGTGATTCTTT
The DNA here is from genome assembly GCA_035048495.1 of Euptelea pleiosperma. Lineage (NCBI taxonomy): Eukaryota > Viridiplantae > Streptophyta > Magnoliopsida > Ranunculales > Eupteleaceae > Euptelea > Euptelea pleiosperma. The sequence goes on along the minus strand of CM068550.1, from coordinate 16,885,795 downwards.
TGATATGTACACATGGTTTTATTTTGATAAAATATCCCCTTGGCTGTTTCAGTACATTTCACAGACATATCTTATATTTTATTTGGACGATTCATATTGAAACCATTTGAAATACTTCTCCTTGGAAACAATTACATTGACACACATTTTATGGGAAATAATAGTTTCTTGTTCTTCCAGTCTCTCTGAAAAGTTTGATTCTTGTGGAATTTCCTGGCTGAGTAGTTTTGCAAGCCTATTGGATCTGATGTCCTGTTTAGTTTCTCTAGTACCTGCCTATTAACCATGATGGTGGCTATGTACCGGTGCTAATGAAAAAGCAAGATTTAAAATATCGTTCTGTGTCGTTGTCTTGGTAGGATGATGGAGTGAGACATCTTGACCGAGACAGAACGAGGCAATGGAAAAAACAGTATATATCTCGATAAGGTTAAACTATCTTTTAATGATCTAAAAAATTATATGTTTGCATTTATATGTGTTAGAAAAAGACATATATACCATGAAAATAAGGTATTAAACAAGTTTTGGTACTTAAATTAGGCTTTTGGGATGAGATGATACATTCCCCTATGTATCATCTTGGTACCCTACTTGAACAAGACATCTCGACCAAAGACGGAATGAGATTATGAACCATGGTGAAGAGTCCCTTTTTCTATGAGGAGCAACAGTTTTGGTATTATTTCTGTCATACCTAGAACGAGCAATTATTTGTCTCAATGTCTAAATTTTCTTGAATGATTTGCAGGGAGTAAGCTGCACCTCTTGAGTACTAGGCCTATGGAGCCAAATGGTCATAGGGAAACAAGGAGAAGGGATTCTATTGCTCGAGAAAATGGCGAGGTGAAATTGTCAAATCTTGGTGACGAATTCGATCCATGGACAGCATGGGCGTACAAGCCTCATACCATTTCCTTGCTACTTATTGGTGCATGCCTTCTCATGTAAGTACCCATGCTCAGGAAGTGGTTGTCATATTTGGATAGAAATATTTTGGCCAAATTTATAGGTTAATCATTTTTATGGGATGAAGAGTTTATTGTCTTCCGTTTCTTTCTACTGTGAGGTTTATCTTTGGTATTAAAAAAATTCCTATTTGCCCGTTGACATCCTTGTTAATCTCGAGGACTAAAAGTCAATTTTGAGATTCTGTGCTCTGGTTGGATTGGAATTCTTTCTCTCCCTTTTTTAATGCCCTAGTGAATTCTTGCTTTTGTTGTTGTTAGTTGAATTTGAAGAGGTCGTCCCCCTCCACCTCAATTTACTTGATGCTATCAAATTCTGTGCCTCTACCAACTTTAGCAGTGAATCTGAATTTACAAGTTTTGATCTCTGAAAAAACTCTTACCATTTATAATTATGTGAACCTCTCATTTGGTAAGATAGATAATGGGATTTTGTGTGTTAATTTTTTTATTTGTATTTTTATCATTATTTTTGAAATTTTGACTTTGTTTTGCTCATGATAAGTTACTTAACTTAAGAGGGTGTTTTTATGTTAATCCAATTTAAGAAGTTTCCTACCTAGGGTTGCCAACGTTTAGCACCACTTCTTTCGTTTTGAACATGTAAGAATGGTCATATAAGGAAGAAGGCCAACTTTTATTGAAGGTGGATAGGAGTTTGCCTCCAAATGAGGAAAGAAGGCCATTTGAGAAATCAAGGCTTGTTCTATTATTTCAATATTGAAGAAGTGGCCTCATGCTTCCCTCTTTAGGGTTTTTTCTATTGTTGTGTGAAGATTCGTTAAAGGCCAATGTTCCAGTCACATTCAACACCTCTAGCTGTGATATGGTCTTCCCAGAGCCTATCATTTGCCTAATGAGTTTTCCACCATGAAAGATCTAGAAGAGCTTCCCTCATCTTTGTTGCGATTTGGTCAACACTAGATCCATGTGAAGTTCTCTAGTTAGTCCAGTCCACTTTCTTTCCTCTCTATATTGATGTTTAGTCATATCCTACTCTTTGGGCTTATATCTGATGTTGGTTCTTGGGTTGTGCATGTACCAAAATTCGAGTTCCCCAAGAGCTTAGACCTCAAGATACGTACACCACCTCTGACCCATAGAGGTCTTAGCCCAGGGATCGAGGTCTTGAGAGTTGTCTTGTCAGGATCTTCGGATTGGCACACCACACTCAATATACAAGAGGAGAAAGACCTCAAGATACGTGCACCACCTCTGACCCATAGAGGTCTTAGCCTAGGGATCGAGGTCTTGAGAGTTGTCTTGTCAGGATCTTGGGATTGGCACACCACACTCAATATACAAGAGAAGTAAGAGATGACTTTTTTTATGTGGGTCATCATTGGAACAATGAAGTACAACTCGATGAGCCAATCCACTAGCAAATATTATTGTACATCTCTTCTCACTTGGGAAGTGATAAATGAAGATTTACCTTAGAGAAATAGCCTTTAAAAGGATATTTGGATCATCTCTTTGAGCGTGTTGAAATCGTGTTGATTCAGCAAGAAATCTCTGCTAGATAAATTGGACTGTCAGGACGGTTACTACATGAGGAACTCTGGCACCCTTGTCAAGGAGTAGAAAAGTTGGCAGAGTATGGTTGTAGTTGATTCGAGTTTAGACCTCCAAAAAGCTTCCCTTTGTCAAAGCTTCCGGTATGTGGGAGCATGATCAAGCAGTTAGCGGACATGGTTGTTATGGGGCATGCGTCATCCACAACAACTGTTCTGTTCCCGTGGCGTTTATGTACGTGAAATTGAAATATGAACCCTAAAAGTGTTAGAGAATAGGAGTAGAAGAGAATAATGAAAGAAAAAGAATGAGATTCTATTGATACTTTATAACATGAGTTGGGTCCCTTTATATAAGCAGGGGCCAAGACAGACTCTATGAACTTATTCGATGTGGGACTAAAATAAAGAAGTAACAATAAAAGACATGCTAACACTCCCCCTCAAGCTGGTGCAAAGATATCACACATGACTAGTTTGCTAATAAGAGAATCAAAAACAATTCGGATGATTGCCTTGGTGACAACATCAGCCAACTGTTGAGATGTAGGAACGATGGTGGTGCATATTTCGTCAGAGGTGACTTTTTCCTTGATGAAGTGACGATCAACTTCAATATGTTTGGTGTGATCATGCTAAACCATATTATGGGCAATGCTGATCGCCGTATTTTATCACAATACAAGGACATCGGGGTCAGTGAAGAACATCCTAACTCATGAAGTAACGAACGTAACCAAAGCACCTCACATATACCATGGGTTCTTGCGCGGAACTCAGTTTCAGCACTTTAACGAGTAACAACCGACTACTTCTTGCTTCGCTAAGTGACCAGGTTACCACCCACCATCGCACAATAACCATATTTAGAATGTCTATCATGAACGGATCTGGCCCAATTGACATCAATCCAGACCTCCACACGCATATGGCCATGTCGTCAGAATAGGAGACCCCTTCCCCAGGCATCTTTTCAGATAGCGGAGAACTCGTACAACAACTTCAAGGTGTGTCGAGCGAGGGGCACATGCATAAATTGACTGATGACACTCACAACATATGCAATATCCGACATCCACCGAAGGATCGCCACTATCACTCAATTTGTGATTGGGATCCATAGGAGTGTCAACTGATTTTGTTCCAAGTTTACTTGCTTCTTGAAGTAAATCTAACACATACTTGCGTTGTGAGATAAAAATACCTTGCTACCTCAATGCCCAACCTTGATTCATCTTCCATGTGGGTACGCCAAAATTGTTGTGAAAATTTTTGCCCCTGATCCTGACCCATATATATAGAATTTATATTCTTATTTAATTTAAATTTTTTATAAGTATAGAATTCATTAAAAGGTAAAGACCAAACCGATACATTCTAACCATCTAAAGAGGTCAATGGGGGTTCCATTGGGGTTGGTTAAGGAATGGTTTTACAAATCCTTGTTAATGGTTTCGACTTCAAGAATCATGGATTGTCTAGTATCACATGTATTGTACTCTAGTATTGTGAGGATACGCATGATAAGCCGATGAATATCAATATTTTGGTGTATCGTGGATTATTGCAATTTATCATTGTGTATCATGACGTATCATATGATACTTGATAATACATAATAATAAATAGAATTAATTCCAAATTTGTGAAAATAATTTAATTTGTTAAAATAATTTTATAACGTTATGAATACTTTCTAAAATGTGTGTTTTGAATAATGGCCAGGACCCCGCCTCAGGAAGTGGAGGTCCCGAGTTTGACACCCCCTTGGGCCACCCCCTGGGGATTTACCTCGGTTTTACCTGGTGCATGTGGAAGGGCACCCGTGCCCTGGGGGACTCGTCGGGTGCTCTAAGAATCCTGGATACCCTTGGTTTTAAAAAAAAATTAATGTATTAGTTATATGCATAAAGTGGGGGTAGTTTCCTTAAATTTAAGGTTTTTGTTGTCTAAACTTGAATATTATTTTGATTAATATAAATGCTAAATCATAAAAAATTTCAGAAATGTGTCATGAAATTCGAAGATGCATGAAGGATCTATGACTTTCATTATCATAATCTATTTGGAAATTTATACTTAATTCCATAGATTTAATTATCCATTAAAACCTGTTATCAAGTTATTTATTTTTAAGTTAGTATTATTTGGTCTAGGGACTTCCAACTCTCACATAATTTGCTTCCATCCCATTTACTTTGAGTTTTAGTCTCTCTCTCTCTCTCTCTCTCTATATATATATATATATATATATATATATATATATAGAGAGAGAGAGAGAGAGAGAGAGAGAGAGAGAGAGAGAGGCCCACATGGAGATCGTGTTGGAAATTCCAACCATACATTTAGTTGTACTAGCTATAATGATCATCATCATAAAAAAATAGTCCATTTCGAGATTGCTTACCGTATAAAAAATTGACCCAAAATAATGGTTTAATTGGTTGGTATGGATTTTTGCAAATTAAAGTCAATTTTTCATGAGGTTAAGAATGTTGAAACGTCCTGATTTTTTGTGAGGAGGGTAACCACGGTATGAAAAACTCAGTGCACTTGGATTGTCCAACCCAATCTCCATGTGGGCCCTACCACCAGGTGTAAGAATCGGATGTAAGAAATTGGTGTAGCTCTAGACGGACTCGTATATATAGATTTACACAGTCGAGGTGAGAATTTTTCTGCCATTGAATGACTAGGAAATCTTTTTTTTTGCTTTTTCGGTGTGCAAGCTGGGATTGGACTGACAACCTCATGGTTGCATTGCAGTACATGAACCAATTGAACTGCAGGCTGTTAATGCACCTGTCTCTATTCTAGTGATAATCAATCAGGTATCTGAATTTGGAGGAAATCTGTGGATAATGAACGGGTCATGCTAAAATTCCATCATTCTTTACAAGCCTCAATTTTTGTTTCATTAATGAGATAGGAGTGATACATTTAGTTAATAAATGCCATCCTTGGTTTGAGGTTTTTAGCAAAGAAATGTTTTACATGTTAGAAACATAATGCATTTGTGTTCTCTACATCATAAGGGTGATGTGGTTGTTTAGTTCCTCATAAGGTCTGGTTACATCTAAGCACGTGCCACGTGTTAGGAATCCACTAACTCCTAGACTTGTAGTGTCTTTGTTTTCATATAAGTTCTTTTTGTGCACTAAGGCCTTAGTTTTGGTTGTGCCACGATTGAGCCGGTAACATGTTGAAACTGAGTAAGGGCTGTTAAAGGTGGAACAGGTGGCCCCGCTCCACTTCTTGACCCAGCAGGGTTCTAGGTGGAAGCATAGTTCCACCTTGAATGACCTACGTCTGGTCTCACTTTCAAACATGACCACAACCTACTTTCTGTAGGGAGGTGGGAGAACATTGTTCTTTGTTTTCTGTGACATAAGGGATTATAAATGTAAAATGCTTGTTAAATTATGAATTATGATTGACCAAAAGGATTTAATGAAAATCTTGTTTGTCGATGTGGTTGTTACAGCATGCCAAATTACCCTTACAATAGCTATAGCATTGAAGGATTGTCTTCGAAGAACTATTTAAATTAATGAATCCTTATTTGTTTGATGTGCGTATCAGTTGGGCAAGTGGAGCTCTTGATCCAGAAAATAGTTTGTCTGGTGATCTGGTTACATCTGTGAAGAGGTTCGTTGTTGTTTGGCTAGTACTTCAATTTTGAATGATATGTTGGATATCATTGAAGGTTCTCTTGTTTTTTTTTTTTTTTTTAAATTAATTATGTTAAATCCATGTTGATTCTAAAGCACTGTTTTTGATAGGGGGGTATGGGCGACAATTGCTGTTTTTCTTGCTTATTGCTTGCTTCAAGCACCTTCAACGTAAGTTGCAAATTTGGTTACATGGAAGCAATGATTCATGTTTTCCTTCTATTGTGTGAATCTTAAGCTAACTGTGGAGATTCTACAATTTAATTATCTCAAGAACACATGATTGCCAGTATGGAGCTTTTTGACATTTTCTTAGTATTAATTTGCACTTCGTCACAGGTTTACTTCATAAATCGGATGGAATTGATCCTGACAAGACGTACATTCCATGTGGTGCCCATAGTTTAAAAAGGCTAGTTCGGGAATTGAGGCGTTTTGTATCAAAAAGGCGAGGCGTAAGCCTCATTTAAGCCTCAGTTTTTTTTAAAAGTGCTTAAAAAATTCTAAAAAAACTATAATTAATTCTATAAAAATGTGAAACAACATATCATGTGACAAAAATAACTTAAATAAACATAAAAGTAATTGAGGCTATAACTTTTACCTTATGAGCGACGTTGTCGGGAATGCCTGAATGTTGATATCAAATCTTAAAAAATAACAAAAACAAACCATAAACTTCCATGCTCGATCTTTTCTACTACTCCCATGCTTCTTAGAAACCTTTCTCATCTTCTTCAATCATATTATAAAAAAAAAAAAAAAAAAAAATTAAAGAAGGAAAAATAATTAAATTTTATATATAGTTATGAAAAATAAGGCAAAAATCCAAAATATGGTCACGTATCTCAAAAATCCTCCAAATATTTGCTTTCTTGCTTGAGTTTGGTGAGGTTGCTCACAACAAAACCGTAGTAAGTGACGGATTGTGATTCCGACAAGATTTGAACTCTCTAGGAGGATTCTCTAAAATAGGAAAAACTAGGGTTCAAAGAATTGATTTAAGATTTCTCCCCAAAAAATGAGTTTTGGATACTCAAATATGGATCTTTTAGGTCGTTTTGGTATAAAAGAGTATTATAGGGGGTATTTTGGAGAAAAAAGCAGCAAAAAATCAAAAAAAAAAAAGAAAAAAATAGGGCCACGATTTAGGAAATTACCCGCCTCGAGGCGTACGCCTCAGTTAGGTGAGGCTTAAGCCTCGGATAGGTACCTCGAGGCTTAAGCCTCGAGGCTATATTTGAGCGCCTCGAGGCTTACGCCTCGAACGCCTTTTTAAACTATGGTGGTGCCATAGTTTTGCTCTTGGAGCTGTTGGCATGCAGGCCAGCTTCTAAGCTGGACTACACAACAGTTAAAATTTGACATAGTTCCCAAAAAATATGGATTTTTCTTAGCGAATTGAAGTTTACATGTAATACAGATTACTGAAATTTGCCACATTTTAGCGAAATTTGATTTTTTAAAAGAGAGTTCCAATGTTTAACAGTAAAATTCAACCAAACAATAGAAGAAGAATAAGAAGATTTTTGGGCTGTAGGTTTGCCAAGTGGTGAGTCAAATATTCACGAGGTCAGTAGGTCCAAAAGAGTGTGTGACATGGCAAGATTTGATGTGACCAACATACTACGAAAACAAAGGCCTTGTGAAGGGGTGTGCTAGCTGCTTCGTTCATTTCTTCTAAATTATTTTTAGGTAGATCCCATAATATGTTTTTTTGTTCCCAGCAACTGTTTGAGAACCTTCACAATAGGATCAAGTATGCTGATTGTGGTACGCACATGATTGTATGATGGGTGCTTGTTCACAAATCCTCTACTTCTCTACTTGTGGATCATTCCTTTACCTATCTCCTTCCCTTCTCCATATCCAATGGATTCATTCTCTTTTCGATGAGCAGTTGTTCTTGTGGAAGGCTGTGGTATCTTTCATGCTTTGAGTTTGACTGAAAATTGAACACATTGGATGGGGCACCCATACTAGCACCCAATGTTCCAGTGCCTGAAGAACAATCACCTGCCTCTTGAATCTAATGCCCAAATTCCATGTGGTGGCGTCTAATCTCTCTTTCTGCTCTATATCCTATTAATCAGCAACTCTGTGATGCTTTTTCTGCTGAACTGTGACACAATCTAGCTGAACGTATCAGTCTGCTGTTGTGGCAGCTCCATGACTGCCTCCTGAAACTTGCACTCAACTCTTTCCCTCTCCTGCCCACCAGAGAACCTCTGCATTCATTTCTGACATACTTCAGACATATTGTGTATTGTGCCTCATTTAGAAAATCAACAGTCAAGCACTGCTTCTACCGAGACATGCCGCCTCTTTCGATCACCTTCTCACAATAGTTACACCTTGCCTTCTGCTTGCCAACCGATATCTCCCCTCCTACGTTAAATCTCGGTATATTATGAAAAAATTAGTTCTTTTTGCCTTTCCCTCTTCTTTTGGTTACAAGGGCCCATATGCACCTTATCTCTTCATAATTACCATTGACCTAACCTCTTTAAAGTTTTGAGAAATAGAAATTTAAAGTGTAGTTTTATAAAGATGCTGGTCTGTTTAGAATTAAAGATGCTGGTCTGTTTACTCCTCCTTACGTTACGTTATTATGTCGTTAAACACAATTACGTGTGTTCCCTCTATAGATCTACTTATTTTTGTTAAGTAATTGGCTAGCTCTATTTTGTATGGAAAAGTTAATTTACTTTCGAATTCTTTTTCCTTATCCTTTGTAGTAAATTCATTCTGATTTAAATATGACTTTATACAATAAAGTGATGATGCAAACAATAACAGAAATTATATCTTTTATTTATTTATTTTTCATTACTGAATGAAGAAACCTAGATTGTTTACATCCTAAGATGCTCATATTAGTTTGTAAATTATGTTCCCTTGCAGCTTCTTGCATCTGTGTTATCAGGTGCGGGACTGTTAACTGAGTGCCTTATTTGTAATTGAATTTTTTCAGGGTACTTATTAGACCGCATCCCGCAGTTTGGCGCTTAGTTCATGGAATGGCAGTTGTTTACCTTGTTGCTCTTACATTTTTACTTTTCCAGGTTGGTTTCTTTTAATTTACTGATTTTAGAATTTCAATTCCTCCACCCTAATTTATTAATTTCCTGATTCTTTCCTAGTTTTGATGCCATGTTAATAAGTTTGAGTGTCATTCTATCTAGATGATAAACTAAAGACATGGCGGTTTGGATGAAAACTCTAGAAGGATCTATAACAAAATACATTGCTTCAGCCTTATATTTCCTCTGTGGATATTATCTGTTTTATTTTGTTCAAAATGATTGTGGAAGCACCATATAACCTATTGTACCTTAACAATTCTTTTTCTAGCATATTATTTTTTGAGTATCTTTGCTTTTGGTTACTTCTGGTTGTCTATTCTGATAAACTTTTTTCCATTTCAATTATATTATCTAAACGATATTTATAACTTATTGATGGTTGGGTTGAACATATTTTGCACAGCATTCTCTTTTATCACATTAGTCATTTCGGTAATTGTCTAAACCATCTTTCATTTTCCAGAAGCGTGATGATGCTCGCCAGTTCATGAAATTTCTTCATCCTGATCTTGGTGTTGGTATTGTACCTTTAGATTTTCCACACTGCTGTCCCTCCTCTTATTTACATCCATTAAAAATATAACTGAATGTTGATTCAATACTGATATGATTTATTAACTCCTCGTTCCTTTACTTTGTGCAGAACTTCCTGAAAGATCATATGGTGCAGACTGCCGTATTTATGTGCCAGAGAATCCCACGAGCAGGTTTAAGAATGTTTATGTATGATGTCTTCATTCACAATCCATCTATTTTGATTTCCTTCTGCATATTCCTATATTTATCACATACATCATCACAGTATTGGAGATGCCTTCACTGAATTGGTTTTTAGTTTTTTCTAGGAGACATTGTTTGATGAATTTGTTCTAGCTCATATCTTTGGATGGTGGGGTAAGGCTATAATGATTCGTAATCAGCCCCTTCTATGGGTGTTGTCAATTGGATTTGAGTTTATGGAGGTTAGTTTCTTAACTAATTATGGGATCTTAGTTATTCATAGAGTTAATTTGTGTTTCCACTTTTCAGTTGCTGGTAATCTGTCTGTTTAATGGATTGGTAGTTACCTGTTACAAAGTTTTCATTCTTATACTTAACATTTGCAGCTCACATTTCGCCACATGTTACCGAATTTCAATGAGTGCTGGTGGGACAGTATAATTCTGGATATTTTAATCTGCAATTGGTTTGGTGAGACCCCTTAAACTGTTTCTTTGGATCATGCTATAATGTTTAAATTTTTGTATCAGTAAATCTAAAGTTGCTGTAGAAAGCATCGTTAGCCTGTTTCAGAAGGATCCATAGCCAAATCTGGTGACATTCTAAAAAACAGCACACGTTCTGACTCTGGATATGATTTAGATGGTGAAAGAAACTTATTTGAGTTCTACTATCAAAATATGCGGAGAATGTTTGTGGTCTATATCTAGTGGTCTGGTTTTTGTTCTTTTGGCCAACACATTTAGGTCAATATATTTTTAGCAGGACTGTGATTATTGACAGCCTTACTAACACTCTGTACTTGTATCTTCCATGCATAATATTTTTCTTAGTATACAAACATGGTTGCCTTTTATTTATTACTAAGCACAATAAGTAACAAATTATTGAGGTTCTTACCTCCTCACTTGGTAATATTTTGTTCTTCATTACCCAAGAGCTTTGTTTATAACTTGAGATTGTAAATTTGTAACATACTAGGATTCTAGGATTAAAGAGGATGTTTCCCATAGAACTAGAGGTGGGTTGTTGAAGTGGAGATGTGCTTTAGGAGTGCTACGTGACCTACACATAAGCGATCGAACTAAAGAGAAAAATTTATAAGACAGTAGTGATACTGTATACTTTATAGAACAGAATGTTGGGCAATCAAGAAGCAACATATCCATAGACCGAGCGCATCTGAAATTTTAATGTTGAGAGGGATGACTAGAAAGAATTGGAAAGATAAAATCAGAAATGAACACAGCCCAGAGAATATTCGAGTAGCCCCAATAGGCAACAACCCACCTCTAGTTCACTTTCACTGAGTATCCAATACAGATACGGCACCCATTTTGACCATCTTTCTTGTTTGCTCAAGGTCAGTCATTTTCTTATAACATTTTCTTTTCTTTCTCCATTGTTAACCATGCATGCAACTTCTCTTGGGTGCAATGCGTCAACATGATCAGATGAAGGGGAAAAGTTCTCTTAGTCATTGTTTTCCTATAAAATTCGTTCTTAATAAAATTTCTTTGGAAGTACAACTGGCTATTAGCCTATAGTTTTCTTATCTAGAGGGTTAGCTTGTTTTGGCAGTCTTCATCTCCCCCTTCCACAATACTTCCTCACATCACTTATTACTGCAAGTCTGCAACAATTTTGAACTAATTCAACGAAGTGTTTAAGGTAATTTTCCTATCATTTGAAATAGGGTGTTTATGGTGTTCCATATCTCCCTGGTACTAGGTGGAACTGGAGGGAGCTTGTATGATTTTCTTTTGAGATGAGGAAGAAGCTCAACACCTGTTTTCTGGCAACGAGGAGATGCATCATCACCATTGAATCCAAAACCTTTGAGTTTGGAGTTGAAGCATGTAGGTGGGGGATGGCCCTGAAGATTATCGAAAGGAGTAATGGCTTCTCTAATTAATAATTTATGGAGAAGGAAGGATGTGAGTTGATGCTCATGGTGATGGAGGATTTATTTTTGAAGAAGCATTGTGGTAATCTTCGGTGCAAGAACGGTGTTCATGGAATAGAGGTTTAATAATAAGGGGGTCTTTTCTGTGCATCTCGGAGTTTCTCCCTCGATCTAGGAACCGTAAGATTTGTATCCAGAAGGGAGGCTGATGAATGGATGGAGTAACTTCAAAATCGCTCTCAGGAAGTTGGTTCGACGATGGATGGGCAGATTAATTATCTGTACAGGTGTCCCAGAAGAATCTTAGTGTAGATAATGTTACTGAGGGAGGGGTTGTTGTGGTAGGGGGATACCGATGATTAAAACAGAGAACACTAGTAGTTTGGTAAGTGGAACAGGGCAATCATCCGTGCTTCTCTGTCTCTTAGCCCTAAATGGGAAGAAATCGCTATGGCTATTGCAGAGATCTTAGGTAGAAGAATATGCTTTTGGTTCACCCTTTTGGAGTAGGAATATCAATTTTTTTCGTCAATCATTTGAAGGATTTGTATTTCCTCTGTAGCTGGGTACTTTACGGATCGCCAACGCTATTGTGGCCAACAGTCAACGCTTTCGATCTCGATTAATTGATCAGAAGTCCTTGGATCTACTTTAAGTGTGTTCCCTTGGGTGGAGATTGATTCCATGTCAGTGTCCATAAAAAGAGGGTGACGCTGTTAAGGCTAAGGGTGTGAATTTGGTAAAAATCCCTTGGGTAATTTCTATCCTCGATCGAGGTGTGTATTTTCAAGCTTTGGTTGAGGTGGAGTCTTCTCCAACCAACACAACTCATTTTTTATGGAGGGACAAGGAGCATCTTTGGATGGTAAACGGTGATGAGGTGTATTGGTGTTGGCAATGTGTCAAGGAGAACCAGGGTAATCCCAAAGATGACGAGGACATAGCAGTTCCACATGGAGATTTCTTTGGCCCATGGAAGGAGAATTTTGATATGGGGATAGGAAGGGGTTGTGGTTATATTACGGACTTCAAATCTATCTCAAATACCACCTGTAAGCATGGTTTAAAATTTCGGAATGTTTCGTATGTTTCGTAAGGAAATCGAAATGTTTCGTACGTTTCGTTTTGTTTCGTAATGTTTCAGTTTGTTTCGCCAAGATAAACCGAGACAATCCGATACAATCTAAAAAAATAAAAATAAATAAAAAATATAATTTAATGATTTTGAATAATATTTCGTAATATTTTGTAATGTTTCGAAATGTTTCGTAATGTTTCGGAAATGTTTCGGAAATTTCGTTTTTTCAATGTTTCGTGAATGTTTCGTTTCATTTCGGAGTTTGTCTCGGTTTTTCACTTGACCGAGACATTCCTCCGAAACGAAATTTTAAACCTTGCCTGTAAGGAAAATCGGCTGCAGGTCGAGCCGTGTCGCCAGCCTTGTTGTGAGGGACAAGTAGGAGTAGGTGGTAGGGGTCATAGGTCTTACGTGCCATGCATTGGAGACACAATTCAAATTAAAGTTGCGGGCGGTTGGAAGAGCTCAGTATCAGGGTTGCGATCTTGTGATACACATGGAACCTTAGTACAAGATGTGGAGGAAGGGGAGGGTATACATGTACACCTTAATGGGAGCTTTCTTTTTCAAGAGAGGCTTGATTATTGGGTGAACCCCAGGGGCAGCAGGTCTTTGAAACATGCCAACCCTAGACCATAGTGGCCGCTCTTTAAATTGTGATAAGTCAAAGGTCTCCTAGATTACTGACCCTAAAGGAAAAAATGTAATTCATGTACCAAATTTATGATGTGTTACTGTTACCTGACATGTCCTCGTTTGGTACAAGGCTATCACACTGTAAGGGCAGTTGTTTTAAATTCCCCTCCAAAAACCCACAGATAATAGAAGATGGGGAGATTTCGTCAACAATTGCTCTCCAAAGCTCCGAATCAGAGGCATGTTTGGACTAGGGTGATGAAAGGTCTCCTTGTCAGGAAGGTTCTGTGTTATCAAGTGTTACAATGGCGGAAGGGACTGATTTGGTTGAAGGCTTTGATTTGCTGTATGCTCATGATGCCTGTATTTCACCCTTGGAACCTCCAAAAAACAGGTAGAGATGAGTATATGGTGGTGGCAGTTGAACCTTATCTCCCCCTCTTTACATTCCTTCTTCATATCCTAGCTTAGGCTGTAATTCGCATGAGGAAGTTTCAGCAATTCATAAATTGGGGGAAGTCCTAATGATAGGAGAGAAGCCTTTGGTCGTGTATGTAGTAGGAATTCCTCCCATTAACACGGCCCTTTGTAATATTCGTTATAGTAGATCCAAAGGGGGGAAAAGAATGGGGAAATGGGCTGATGAACCATATGTTGAAACTGAATAGATGATTGAGATTGAGCTCAAGCAAAAAAGAAAGGGAGGATGGTGCCCAGATTACCCAAGCTTTGAGATGAGGGGAGTCTGGGGTTCAATTGGCAAGGAGTCTGTTGATGCTAGATGAAGTAGCCAAATATGGAAATGGTACTAATAGAGATGAAGGGGACGGAATCCTAGCTCCTCAAGCGTAGTCCTCAACCAGAGGAGCTCACATACACCATGTGCCATAGAGCGAAACTCTGCCTCTACACTTGATCGAGCTACAATCGGCTGCTTCTTACTGCGCCAAGAGATAAGGTTCCCTCTGATTAGGGTACAGTAACCTGACATGGACCGACGATCAGTAACTGCACCTGCCCAATTTGCATCAGTATATGCTTCCACTCAAAAGTATCCGTGAAGCCCAAACAGTATGCCACGACCTGGTGAGTCCTTGAGATATTGAAGAACTATGTGATCTGCCTCAAGATGCGATGACCGTGGTGCGTGCATAAATTGACTGAAGACACTCACATCATAAAAAATATTTGGATGAGTGTGTGCTAAGTATATCAACCTGCCAACCAATCGCTGAAACATAACATCTTCAAGAGGACCACCCTCAAGAATTAGTCGATGGTTTTGATCTATCGGAGTCTTTACTGGTCGAGCTCCCAAATACCCAGTCTCACTCAATAGATCCAATATTTACTTTAGCTGATGTATGGAGATGCCTTTTAGTGATCGAGCAACTTCAATTCCCAGAAAGTATTTCAGTAGCCATAGATCCTTCATCTCAAACTCGGAGGACAAGGTCTTTAACTGCTTTATTTCCGCGGGATCATTCCCGGTGATGACAATGTCATCAACATCGACTATCAACGTAGTAGTACTAGTCTGCTGGTGCTTCACAAATAATGTGTGATCGGCCTGACTTTGTTTATAGTCGACTCGTCTGATCGCACTACTGAACTGCTCGAACCATGCTCTAGGAGACTGCTTTAGCCCATAAAGGTTTTTCTTCAACTTGCACACCTTGTTGTCACTTCCAGCAAGTTTCAACCCTGGTGGTACCTTCATGTATACCTCTTTTGTCAGATCTCCATGCAGAAATGCTTTCTTCACATCGAACTAATGTAAGAGCCTAGACAGGTTGGCCGCTAAGGATAGAACTCTGTCTGAGTTCATATTGGCTACGGATGCAAATGTCTCCTGATAGTCGATCCCATAAGTCTGAGTGAATCCCTTGGCTACAAGCCGTGCCTTGTACCGTTTGACTGATCCGTCAACTTTTTTGCTTCACTTTAAACACCCATTTGCACCCCACGGGTTTCTTTCCTCTGGGTAATGGAACAAGATCTCATGTTTTGTTTTTCTCAAGAGCCTGCATTTCATCCATCATAGATTCTTTCCACTTTGGGTGGTTGAGTGCATCTGCAACACTGGAAGGTAAAGATGCTGAGGATGCAACATTATTCTGATAAGACGGGGACAAAGACTGGTAGGAAACATAATGAGAGATAGGGTGCGTTGTACATGTACGCACACCCTTCCGAAGTGCAAATTGGAGATCCATATCAGTGCTCGTATGGTCATCATAAATAGAAGATGCACGTGGCCCATAAGCTGAAATAGGAACTGAAGCAGGAACAGGGGCAATAATTGGAACTAGAACAATACCTGGAACTGAACCCGATGGGAGACTCGCAGATTTAGGATCAACGATTTGTCCCTTCTTCTTGGTTCGGATATAGATACGCACGTCCGTTGCAGTAGTAGAAGTATCCTTGTCAATAACAGACTGAGATCCCGACATAGGAATGGATGTGATATCCGTCTCAGGCATAGGAATAGGGGCGGGCATAGGAATGGTGGCACTCACTTTTGCAATATCAGGCTCCCCCTGAAGAGAGGGCTGGTCACTCGAAGGAATGTACTCAGCAAAGGTGACATCCATAGAGATAAAACGACGACGGGTGGTAGGGTGATAACACTTGTACCCCTTTTGATTTGAAGGGTACCCCAAGAAGATGCATTTCAGGGCCCTTGGATCTAATTTGTCCTGAGAAGAACGATGAACACGCACATACCAAACACACCCAAAAGAATTTTGGGGGAACAACAAGGCCTGTACGCTTAGGAAATAAGAGGGATAAAGAAGTCTGAAATCTCAGGACATGAGATGGCATACGGTTGATGAGATAGGCAGCATGTAAGACAGACTTCGACAAATAGTGTTTCGGAACTTGCATACGAAACCAGAGAGCCCCCTTAACCTCAAGAAGGTGACGATTTTTGCACTCAGTAGTCCCATTCTGTTGAGGTGTGGAAGGACAAGAGGTCTGGTGAACGATGCCATGAGATGCAAAGTATGATTTAAGGCCCCCATTTAAGTATTCCCCCCCCTCCCCAATTGTCGGATCGAAGAACTTTGAAAGTGGTATGGAACTTAGTGGTGACCATTTTATGGAACTCCTGGAAAATGGAGAACACTTCATCTTTTGTCCTCATGAGGTACCTAGGTACAACCACTGAAGTCATCAACAAAAGTCACAAAGTATCAATATCCAAATAAAGAAGTCACGGGCGCAGGGCCCCACACATCAGAATGCACAATGGAAAAGGGAGTAGTACTTTTATTCACTAATGGGAAAAACATAGCAACAATGTTTTGCAAGTTCACACGTTTCACAGTGAAACGGGACTGTAGAAATAGATGAAAAATCAGGAAAGACATGCTTTAAGACTGACACTGGGACATGACCTAGTCGGTTATGCCAAAGCATTAAATGGTCTTTATTGACTTGACTACTACTACTGATGCTTGTTATCAGATACGTAGAAATACGTATTTATCTTGTATAGAGGTAGCTTGGTAAATACCTCTTATGAGGGGTATACTTGTTCTTTTTTATGTAACCCTCTTTTATAAATAAGATTTATGGGGTCATTGTGAATTAAGCACAATTGACATCCTTTCTCCCTCTCTTCTCTACTCTCTATTCTATCTCCTCAAAACTTAACCCTAACCCTAATTCCTCAAATTCATTGAAGAATTTCTCAAGGGATTCTAACCAGGAAGCTATCAGCAGGTGTTGATGTCATCCGTACGGCGTCGATGACATCATCAGTCTTACGGATAGGGTACTCCTCTTGATCCCAAACTCTAGATCCAGATAGATCTTGATTTTTAAAGTTTTTTGGTATTTTTTGTTTGATTTTTTGGGAACATCTAGAGTGTTTTTTCTTCATTCATAAAAATTGAGAAAAATCGAGTTTCTAGTCTAGCCCTTTTTTAGGGTTCATAACAGCCTTGTTTGGGAGTTTTATCACTTTGTTTTGATCCTCATATATCTAACCTACACGAGGATATGCTCCTCTTTGCATTCTATTAAGGAATGAAGACGTTGTGAGAGGTTTTCCCACCTCCTAGTACCGCCGGTGACGTCATAGGTCCTTATGGACTGTTCGGTTCAGCCCTAAACCTGCTCAAATCGACCCCAAACCTTACCAAAAATTATTTTGTGGCCTTAGGATGCTTCCCTACATCTCTATGCCGCTCCTCTCCTTTATTCGGCCCTTTATTGTCCTTTTTTGAGCTCCGTATGGGTGTTTTATCCTCACCGGCGATCATTGAGACTTGTTTTTTCTCTTAAATCCCTATTCCTTGGCTTTGTTTAGCCTCCTTTGGTTACTTGGAAGGATCCTTGGGTCCTACATGCCTATTTGGATCTCTTAGTGTTCTGTTGGCCGTCGATGTGGTTTTTTAGCCCTCTCTGGACCTAGATTTGGCCGTATCCATAGTTCTTCATGGCAGATCCTCCACCACCTCCCGTGGTTCCTCTAGCTTCCTTGGTTTCTCCATCCAGGTCAGACGTGAGCACAGAAGTTCCCTCCAGTGGAGTTGGAGGCCCTATAGTGCAACACTTAGCCTATAAGAACCCAAGTTTGTAGATCACCTCAGTGAAGTTAGATGGCAAGAACTACTTACTCTGGGCTCAGGCTGCACGGTTGTTCATTGGGGGCCGTGGGAAACTTGGCCACACTACAGGAGATACGGTTGAGCCTCCCAGATCTGATCCCTCTTATCGACAGTGGCAGACAAATGATCTTACTGTCATGTCATGGCTCCTCAACTCTATGGAGCCTGATATCAATGAGAGTTTCTTATTCACGCGCACAACGCAAGAGGTTTGGGAGATCACTGAGAAGACCTATTCGCAGCAGCAGAACGATGGACGAGCATTTCAGCTGCGACAGACTATCTCCCACTTCCGGCAAGGGGAAAAGTCTCTTTCTCAGTACTATACTGCTCTTCGTACCTTGTGGCAGGAGCTTGACCATTATTATTCCTATTAGCCTCTCAATTCCATAGAGATTGCCCCCTTTCGTCGATATATAGAGAAGGGCCGGATCTTTGATTTTCTTGCTAGCCTCAATCCTTTTTATGAGCTGGCTCGTGTTTAGATCTTGAATAGCAGGGTGGATCTTCCCTCTCTCAATGAGGTGTACGCCTATCATCAGAGTGAAGAGAGTAGGCGGATTTCTCTTCAGAGTGAGCATCTCCTTCCAGAGCGATCAGCGCTAGCTGCCTCTCCTGCTTATCAGCCTCAGCAGTCATAGCAGCCTTAGAGAGGCTCCTCGTATCAGACTCTGTCTCAGCTCCATCCTATGCTCCTACTGTACTTTCTTCTGGGAAGTCCTTGACTAGAGAGAGGCCCAAGTGCGATTTCTGTGGCAAGTTAGGGCATGTGCGCGCCAAATGTTGGAAGTTACATGGTCGCCCTAGCCAGCCAGGGTCTTCTAGTGCTCATACTGCTAGTGTGGATACTTCGGGTTTAGCTCCTCTTGGACAGTCTTTGACTATCTCTCCGACTGGTGGTATCTCAGCCACAGAGCTTGCAGGCCTTTGACGATTGCTTCAGCAGCTGGATGGTCCTTCTGCCACATCGTTCACCTCCTTTGCCCAGTCAGGTAACCCTAGATCTACTCATTGTGTCTCTTCCATCATACAGTCCCACTTTGATCATTGATTCTGGGGCTTCAGAACACATGACGGGCATGTCTTCCTTATTTTCTAGATATTCTATCTGTTCTGGCTGTGATAAGGTGAAGACAGCTGATGGCACCTTATCTTCTGTGTCTGGCCCTTTCCCCAATTGCTTCTTTCATCTGTTTTGCATGTTCTCAGATTTACTTTTAACCTACTTTCTGTTAGTGCTTTGTCTAAAACCCTAAACTGCAGTGTCACTTTTTCCCCTACTTCTTGTGTCTTTCAGGACCTAGAGATGAGGAGGACGATTGGCACTGGACATGAAGCTAATGGCCTCTACCTTCTGGATGGACACCTTCCTGAGCCCACAGCATTACAGTCTTCTACTAATAGTAGTAGTAGTAGGATAAATGTTTTGAACTGCATGCCCGTCTGAGGCATGTCTCTTTTCAGTATTTGAAACTTTTATTTCTTAGTTTGTTTACTTCTGTTTCTTTTTCTGCTTTACACTGTGAGACATGTGAGCTCTCCAAGCATTGTAGATCAAATTATCCCTCCAGAGGTAATAGAAGTTCTACTTGTTTTGACATTGTGCATTCTGATGTATGAGGCCCTTCCCCAACTACTATCTTTGGCTTCCGCTACTTCATTTCCTTTGTTGATGATCATACTAGGTGTACATGGGTTTATCTCATGAAAACCAAGGATGATGCTCATTCCATCTTTCAGGGTTTTCATAAGATGATCCAAACCCAGTATGGTATCTCCATCAAGGTTCTTCGTACTGACCAGGGTGGAGAATATATGTTTGGGGGCCTTCAACACTACCTTCGTGACCATGGGATTTGTCATCAAAATTCTTGTAGTTACACCCCTCAACAGAATGGTGTAGCTGAAAGAGAAATGCGACATTTGACTGAGATAGCTAGATCTATTTTGATTGGCTCTCATGTCCCCAAGACCTATTGGTCAGATGCTGTGTTGACGGCTACTTGAGTAACAGAATGCCCTCTTGTGTTCTCAATTTTAAATCTCCTCTTCAAGTTCTTTCCCCTGATTCTCCTCTTTTCTCTGTTCCTCATCGCATCTTTGGCTGTGTATGTTATGTACATATCCTTGGTCCTCATCGCACCAAACTATATCCCAGAGCACTCAAGTGCGTCTTTCTCGGTTACTCCTCTACCCATAAAGGGTACAAGTGTTACCATCCATCCTTTGGGAAGAAGTTTGTATGCATGGATGTCACCTTCCGTGAAGAGCTTTCTTTTTTCTCTCCCACCTCTCTTCAGGAGGAGAGTAGTCATGAAGAGAGTGGAATGTTCCTCTTCCTGCTATATCCCTATCTCCTCTAGAGTTTGAGAGGCCTCCACCCACTCATACTACTAGTGTGATTGATAGTGTTCATGGAGCTCAGAAGGAGCTCAAAATCTATAGCAGAAGGGCGACAGTCACAGCTGATCCAGGACCAGTGGTTCATTCCTCGGATCCAGGTAATCCTCCATCTCTCCCTATACCTGTCATTCCCTTGTCTATTGATGATTCTGATCTTCCTATTGCTATTAGAAAAGGCATCAGAAGTTGTACTCAACATCCTTTGAGCAACTTCGTTTCCTACGATGCCTTGTCATCTTCATACAGAGCCTTTATCACATAAGTTTCCACCATTCCCACTCCTTCTGTGGCAGAAGGGTAGCACACCCTAGATGGACAGCTGCTATGGTAGAAGAAATGAAGGCTCTGGATAAGAACAAAACTTGGGAGCTTGTTGACTTGCCAAGAGGCAAGAAGCTGGTTGGATGCAGATGGGTGTTCACAGTGAAGTACAAGGCCGATGGGTCAGTAGAGAAGTACAAGGCCAGACTGGTTGTCAAAGGGTACACTCAGACCTACGAGATTGACTATGTGGAGACCTTTGCACCTGTGGCAAAGATGAACTCCATCGGGGTTTTGTTGTCTGTAGCAGCAAACCAAGCATGGCCTTTGTATTAGTTGGATGTGAAGAATGCGTTCCTTATGGTGATCTGAATGAAGAGGTCTATATGGTACCTCCTCCAGGGTTCACTCCTCCAGGGGACAGCAGCAAGGTGTGTCGTCTAAGGAAAGCCCTCTATGGGCTTAAGCAATCCCCCAGAGCTTGGTTTGAGAGGTTCACTCAGCAGTGAAGAAGCTAGGATATACTCAAAGCCAAGCCGATCACACCCTATTTGCGAAGCACCTAGGGAAGAGCACTACGGCCCTCATCGTCTATGTTGACGATATCATTCTGACAAGGAATGATGCAGATGAGTGATCAAGTTAAAGGATCATCTAGCAGGCGAGTTTGAGACCAAAGATCTGGGACTCCTCAAGTACTTTCTTGGCATAGAAGTTGCAAGATCCAACTAAGGGATCTTCATCTCACAAAGGAAGTATGTCCTAAATCTATTGAAGGACTCTGGCAAGCTGGGAGCTAAGCCAGTGGAGACCCCCATAGAGCAGAATCACCAGCCGGCCGACTCGAGTAGTATACCTTTACAGGATGTGGGGAACTTTCAGAGATTGGTTGGAAGGTTGATCTACCTCTCCTTGACTCGTCCAGACATTGCCTATGCAGTCAGTGTTATCAGTCAGTACATGCAGTCTCCTAGGGAGATTCACTTAGGTTGCGTTTGGCAACACAAAAATAAGTAAAAAGTTAAAAAGTAAGTTTGGATGTGTTTCATATTTTAACTTTCGAAAAGTTAAAAATTAACTTAAAACTGAAGCTAAAATTTTTAGCTTTTAACTTCTAAGAGAAGTTACTTCTCAAAAATTAGAACACCTCCCGACATTTTAATTTCTATGACTTTTTCAGAGGTAAAAAATCAACTTGTAACTTCTACTACAAGTAGAAGTGCTTTTACTTCTCATTCCCAAACGCCCCCTTAGAGGTAGCTCACAGGATATTGAGATACCTCAAGTCAGCCCCTGGCCGAGGCCTCATTTTTCAAAAGAATGGCTACATGAGAGTAGAGTCATATACTGATGCAAATTGGGCTGGTGCCAAGGATGACAAGAGATTTACCTCAGGCTATTGCACCTTTGTGAGAGACAATCTAGTTACATGGAGGAGCAAGAAGCAACCTGTAGTTGCCAGATCCAGTGCAGAGGCAGAATTTAGGGCAATGGCCCATGGCTTGTGTGAGATACTCTGGTTGAAGATGAACTTGGCTTTCCAGTCTTGGGACCCATGAGCTTGTAGTGTGACAATAAGGCGGCTATCAACATTGCTCACAATCCGGTGCAACATGATCGGGCCAAGCACATTGAAGTGGATCGCCACTTCATTCGGGAGAAGATTGTATCTGAGGAGGTTTGTACCCCCTTTGTGAAGACAGATGAGCAAGTAGCAGATGTCTTCACGAAATGAGTTCCCAGTCGGTAACTTCATAGATGTTTATGCAAGTTGGGCATGAAAGATATCTATGCGCCAACTTGAGGGGGAGTGTTATCAGATACGTAGAAATACGTATTTATCTTGTATAGGGGTAGTTTGGTAAATACCTCTTATGAGGGGTATACTTGTCCTTTTTTATGTAACCCTCGTTTATAAATTAGATTTATGGGGTCATTGTGAATTAAGCACAATTGACATCCTTTCTCCCTCTCTTCTCTACTCTCTATTCTATTTCCTCAAAACCTAACCTTAACCCAAATTCCTCAAATTCAAAGATAAATACGTATTTCTATGTATCTGATAACAATGCTGGACTGATGTGCTGACGAAGAAATCGAAGAATCCAGGATGTATAAGCCATCGTCCTCATGTCCACTACCAATCGTTTGCTTCAAGTCCAGATCCTAAAACACACAGTGAGAAGGAAAAAAAAACGTTACACTACAGTTAGGACTTCTTGTGAGACTACTAATGGATAATAAATTGACAATGAATTGAGGAACATGCATAATAGATGACAGAGATAGAGCTCAGGTGGCCTGGACATTCCCTTTGCCAGAGACAGGAATAGGTGCCATCAACTATCCGAACTTTATCATGACCAAAACAAATACTGTAACTCAAAAACATGAAGGGCATACCAATCATGTTACCTGAAGCCCGTGAATCGATGATCCAAGTAGGGGTGACAAGAACAGTAGATATGGAAAAAGCAGACCCAGTACTTGTGTGAACAAAGGCAGATGTGGAAGTGGAAGCATAGACGTTGAGTTGGGCCATCATGCGGCGAAGTCGCTCAAGATCTGTAGGAGAGAATGAGTCCATGTCCCTTGAAGAGGCAGACGCTGGAGGTGCGGTGTCCTGAGTAACAGAGTGTGCTGAAGGTGATCTTTGTTTGGCCGGGAGACATTGGTGAGGATTTGGGCCTTGTCCTTCAGGACACCCATGTAGCTTCCAACAAGTGTCTCAGATATGGCCCATGCGACTGTAATGATCACACTTGGGTCCTGGCCGTGTGTCCTCGGGCTCCTTCGAACCCGATTTCTGGCCCTTCTGATTGGCAGCAGCCAGTGCAGATCAATTCTGAGTATCACTCCCACTGCGAGTTGCATGGCTGAATGGCGACTGTCCTCCCCCTGAATATAAGCATAAACCTGTGCTAGAGAAGTGGGGGTAGGATCCTTATCAGGAACTTGAATATGAGATCCCTTAAAGCTAGGATGGAGGTCGGAAAGAAACTGGAAGATTCAGGAACGTTCAACCATAGCCTTAAAGGACTTAACATCATTCGCGCACATTGGAGAATAACTCTGGGAGTGATCTATCTCCTCCCATTTTCTTCGAAGCGAAGCATAATAGTTACCCTGCTTCATCTCCCCATGTTGAAGACATGCAATTTCTTGCTCTAGCTCATAGAGCTTAGCAAAATTTCCCACCTAGGAGTACGTCTGAGATACAATATTCCAAACATCTTTGGCCGTTGGTAGGAACATGATTCCTTTGCTGATCTTGGCTTGCATCAAGTGAAGAAGCCAGGACATCCCGGTTAAATTTTCCACAACCCATATACTGTGAGATTTATCCGTTGGATCCGGTTGTTTGGCAGCACCGGTAAGGTATTCACTGTAACCACGTCCCCAGATGTACATGAGAGCGGAAGTATTCCATTCCAGATAATTTGTGCCATCAAGTTTCACTGTGGTGATGCATAGCTGATAGCGGATCAGAGCGGAATCACAGCAAATAGTAGGTAGCGGATTGAAAGCTCACAAAAATCCAAAACAAGGTTCGGAGGATCCCTAGAGAGCCAATATGGGTGTGCCTAGGGTAGGAAGGCCTAAAGAGGTTTGATTTTAGAAAAAAATCAAAACCCAAATTTTTTAGTGTGATTTGGGTGAAATTTTGGAAAAGTAGGGTTCGAACGGTCAGAAAAGTCCGAACCAAATATCCGACAGTCCATATGGGTATACTGGAGAGGGCGGCTAGGGTAGAGGCACCTGTCGTGGTATGAATCTCGAGAAAATCAAAAACTCAATATTCTGTAAATCAGGCCGATTTTTGGAAACTGGTTTTCTAGGGGTCAAAAATGCGAAATTACCTAACAATCCCTAAGGGTGGCTAGGGCAGAGGCACCTAGAGTGGTGCGAATCTCGAGGAAAACCGCGATCTCCAAAAACCTCGGAAAATGTGTTGACTGGAAAACCGCTGAAGTAGCTTGAGAAGAAGACAAAGGCTGGATCTCTGATATTGCTGAAGGAAAAAACAAACTAGGAAATCAGTACCTCTGGTGTTTGCTTCAGGGTTGATCCATGGATCACGCAGGAATGTTCTCTGCGATTTTTTCAAAAGCTTTTGCCTGCTCCGGATGCTCATATAACCGCCTTAGATCGGAATGCAGACTCTAGGGGACAAGAACACATGCCCTAGAGCTCCCATGCTCTGATACCATGTTGTGATTTAGATTATAACTAGTAGAGAAAGTTTTAAGAAGAGAGGAAGGGAAATAGTTGTAAATGCGGAAGAAGGTGAAGAAGGAGATAAGGGTAGGGCTGTCAAAGGGCCGGGCCGGGCCAGGGTATTGCCTAGCTCGACCTTAGCCCTACCCTCACTTATAAAGATGAGGCCCTAACCCGAACCTAGCCCTACCCTCGAGGGCTAGGGCCGGGTCAGGGAAGGGCCAGGGCCTAAAAGAAAAGTATTAAAAAATATAAAAAATTGTAGTAAAAAAAGTGGATGTTTTAATAATGCACTTGGCTTGGTAACGTGTTTCCTTAGTTTAATCTATATAGATTTTTCAATGAATGGCCATAATTTTTTAGTTACAGGGGTGAACCGTTAATGTTTAAAAATGAAACCTTTTAGTCTTTTTAAATCCTAGATAACATAAATGATATATTATACATTTATACTAGAAAAAAGTTATTTTGGAATGATTTTGAACCTTCTTAAATTTTAAAAATATGAACTATTTTGGAATAGTCATAATTTAGGAATGGTTCAAGCGTTTGGAAATTGTCCAAATTTATCTATTTTTTAGGATAATTGTAATGTCCAACACCAAAAACGTTGTGACATGTACCTAAAGAAACCGGGAGACCAGGTCAACCGGTTTCCCCCATTTCTTTTGTATGTTTTATTTTTCAAAAAGGGTTTCATTCCCTAGGTATATTGGAACTCTCATTAACACGACATGTGACCTTAGAACAACCCATTTTTATATAAGTAAGAAAGATAACTTCATTTGGTTTTGAATATACCATGCACTTAGTGTGCCATTTAAAAAAAACGATGCACTATGTTCGTTGTTTTATAGAATATAATTTAAAATATTAATATAACATAAATGATTTGCTAAGGGCCGGGTAGGGCCGGGCCCCCTTTAGTGTGACCCTGGCCCGGCCCTTATTTAGAAGGGCCTTACGTATTTGGGCCCGGCCCGGCCCTAAGGGCTTGAAATTTATAAAAAAAGCCCTCTTTTCAGGGCTTTAAAAGGGTGGGGCAGGGCCGGGCCCCCTTACAAGAGGGCCAGATTGACACCCCTAGATAAGTGGTGGGCTCACTTAACTCCCCCAAAGAACAAAACCGTGGGTTAAGTGGGTATAATAAAGAGCTCCCCATGTGGGAAGTGGGATGCACCCACGTGGGTGTAAAACATAAACTCCAACATATAATAATGGGTAAGTGAAGCCCGTTGCAGTGAAACCTCAAGTTTTCTCTTTAGTTCAAGTAATTATAAGGGGCTGGTTTGAAATATGGACGAAATGGGTGAAGCCTCGTGTAGTGTTTGGTGAAGCCTCGAGTTTTCTCCTTAAAATAGTAAGATATATCTACTACATGACGTTAACTGTACAGACGTGTCAATGTATCAGGCTTTCTAGGGTCAGTGTGTCCGACACCTCATAAGTTATGTGTATCTGACGCTGACTCACATGGCCCTTGTCCAAGTTACATACATTATGAACATTAAAAATATTTTTAGATTTCAGTTACTGCTTCTTATGATGAGTTTACTTTGGTTCACTATGCAGGTATCTGGGCAGGAATGTATACTGTCCGGTACTTCGATGGGAGAACATACGAGTGGGTTGGAATAAGTCGCCAGCCTAATATCATTGGTAAAGTATGTTCTGTAACAAGTGTTCTATATTTTCCTTTCAGTATATTTGGTTTAACAGTTTTTTGGCTTTCGAAAGTTTTATCGGTACAATTGTACCGTGGGATGAACTATCCTGAAGGTAAACTGTTCTGGTTGGCAAGAGATATTTCAGAAGAGGAAAGTTTTCGGTGCTGAGGTACAATAGCACTTGTGCTCCTCAGTTACTGCCTTGGTTGAAAACACACCTCATTTGAATGTTTTAAACCAATTGATGGTGATAGAGATGCTTCAGTATTGATGGGGGTCAGTACCATATACTGCCTCTTTCAATCTTGATCTTGTACTAGTTGAGACATTTCTTCATCTAACAATAAGAAAGCAATTGTGGAATGAAAATTTACAACATATTATTAGTGGTTTCGTCTATTCATCTATATTCTTCCCTTTGCGTACTTATTTGGAATGTTTTGCCAACCCCGAATAATTGGACAAGGCATTGATAATGAATGAATAAAAATTATAAAATTATTTGGAAACATAAGGCATGAATCATACAAGGGTGATATTACAAACATCAGTTGCATTCTTTTTCATCCCATCTAGGAAAATACCCATCTGTAGATTATGCATCATTGATCTGAATATTTGTATAGAGAGGAGCAGAGTCAACAGTAAGAGTCACTGGCTTTGAATGTACGTGGTTAGAAAATTAGCAGGGCTTTGGGTGCTTCATTATTCAGTAAAGAGAAATCAAGCTAAATTTCGTTGCTTAGCATTTTCTGTTTCCTAGTTTGAGCATGCTTTTTATATAATGTGTGTAACGGTCCTACTGCCACTAGGTATAGAAAGAGTTAGCCATCATAACTTTTTGGTTTTGCTTTATTGTATTTATTTTTCTAAGTTTTTGCTGTTAACATCGGTAATGATGGTTAATACTTAGTAAATAATGACACATTGCTATACAAGAAGTGACTGTTTAATATCTGCAAACTTGAAACAAAAAAAAAGCAGCAGCTATAATGGCTGTCATATGGTTAAGAGATGTTTTAGCACTAGCCACTGTTTCTTATCATAATGTAACAGTCACGGGCAAGTAACTGTGTCTATACAGTTACCATCACTTCTCAAATGATTAATCCTCATTTTGTGAAAAACTATATATGAAAGGTGTATGTTCAAGCAGGATGTGTTTTAAAACTGAGAACAAGTTGGTCATCTCTTTAAGATGGGAACATACATGGAACAATGGGAGTGAGATAAGAATTCAGAATGATAGTGTTGTCAGAGAGATGAAGGATATATGAGGTTGATCTAGAAACTTTTACATGTGGGCACTGTGTATACTTTTATTGTAGAACTGCTGTGATAGATTGGGTTGGGAATTGGGATAGGTTGACAACTTCAAATGATACACGATCCTGGGGTCCACATGGAGATGAGTTAAAGGCTGATTATTGGTGAGGATATTCTCCTCAGCATGGATATCAACCTCACAGAAAATCAGCCCATTCCGACATTTCTAGCCTTGTGAAAAGTCGATTTCAAGTTGAAAAATTCTGGAATGTCCATTTTACTGTTAACTTAACTCCATATTTGATAGGGTTAGAAGTTTCAGAAAGTGCTGTTTTTTCTGTGAGGATAATTTCCATGGTGAGGAGATCATCCTCACCAAAAATCAACCTTTAACTCATCTGCAAGTGGGCACCACGACCGTGTGTCATTTTATCCAAACCTGGTGCTATAATAGGTTTCTAAAAAAATTATAAGGTTGTCTCGACAAATATCCGGTGCTATTATCTTCTTACTTCTCTCTGGTCCAGCAACCTACATCGCTTTCTACTGCTTTATCAGGTAAAACGGACATTAGGCCAATTCACACCAGCACAATGGGACAAAGATGAATGGCACCCTCTGCTTGGTCCATGGCGGTTCATCCAAGTTCTTAGCCTTTGCATCGTGTTCTTGACAGTGGAGCTCAACACCTTCTTTCTCAAGTTCTGTCTTTGGATTCCTCCTCAAAACCCTATCATTGTGTATAGATTGATTTTGTGGTGGCTAATTGCGATACCCACTATCCGTGAGTACAACTCATACCTACAGGACAGGTATTCTCTCTCTCTCTCTCTCTGTCTGTCTGTCTGTCTGTCTGTTATATATATGGGTCAGGATCGGGGGACAACATTTTCATACAACATTTTTGACAACAATTTTGACGTACCCACAGGGAAGATGAATCAATAGCTGATTTTTTGTGAGGATGATCTCCTCACCATATAGATCACCCCTACGAAAAATCAGCACATTCTGAATTTTCTAACCCCATCAAATGTGGTTTTCAAGTTAACGATAAAAATAGACAGTCCATAATTCTTCAACTTGTAAACCAGTCTACGAATATCAGAATGATTTTAATTTTTGTAGGCATGATCTCCTCACCATAGAGACCATCCTTGCCAAAACTCATCCCATTCCAAGACTTCTAATTTATATATTGGGCCTTACCAAGTTTTTGTTGTCAAAAATGTTGTCTTATATATATATATATATAAGCGCAGTTTTTCTCTTTTTCTTACTTATTCCTTATTTACTTGATCGATTTCAGAACACCCGTGAAAAAGGTGGGAGCATTTTGTTGGCTTTCCCTTGCTATATGCATAGTGGAACTCCTTATATGTATCAAGTTTGGCCATGGTGAGCTATCCCATTCTTATCATCATCATTATGAGCACTTTTTTGAGGTTTATTGTTGTATATCATGCACTGGCCAATCTGTCATGTGCCATTGTCTTTTTTTTTTGATGCATTAACAGATTCCAGTTGATATATAAATGCGTCTTACTGGCATTAACAACCTGACATCTTTGATTCCCACCAGGCTTATTTCCCAATACAATGCCTCTATGGTTGGTAATCTTCTGGGCAACCGTGGGGGTGGCCCTTGTGATATTCCTGATTATGTGGTCATGGCTACTGCATCGAAATTTAAGGAGAAAGAGGATATAATGTGCCTTTGTGGTACATCATTTTTTTATTCATGTTTTGATGGACATCCATCCATGTTGTACATATCTATTGCCATCATGATCTGTAAATGCCTGTGTTTTTTTCTTAGCTTAGAGGAATGCGGTTTGGCATGTAGAGAATGTTCAATTTTTCCTATTAAGCTGTGGGAATATCTTTTAACACCAGGGTTTTTCAGTTACCTCTTTGCCGCCATTACATAATTGGCAAATTTTTCTTAACCCGGCTGATAAAGCCATTATGAACATCCTCCCAATTTTATTTTATTTCGTAATGACATTCCCCATTTCATTGTGGGTATTTCAATGATTTTCTATATGTGAGTCATCTAAAATTTGTTGATTTCTTTTGCTGTTGTTAGATGTCACAGAAAATGAGAAGTAGGATACCCTTACTCTTATTCAAGTAATCACTTCTGGGAAAGAACTAGGATATTCTAATCTACAAGCCCCTCACATCTTACATGACTTATATCATTCATAGTTTATACAATTCATGAGGTTTTTTCTTCCTCATATCTATCCATGAATTTGTTCTTACACATCACAGCTTACCAGCCAAAATCCTTTTTAGGACTGTCTTCATGATAGCTTGTATCAGAACTCAATCATCAATAATCCATTTCAACATTCTTAGTACAGTAATGAAATCCATGTCCACCATTGCAGAAAGTGATTCCATCCTTGCAAACCTCTACTTCAGCTCACCTCTTATGGGGGTTGAAGATGTTGGACTGATTAAAGTGAAGTGAGGATCTTGTTAGCTACAGTCCCATCTATTTATCTGATTTAGCTTCAGTACAAAGTGGCATGGTAGAGAGCTTTCTTTTCCATGTGGTTCTTCCTCCAAAAATTCATTCATTTTTGGGCTCCCCTCTAATTTGGGGGGAGATGTGTATACCTTAATGGCCACTTATCTAAGGTGTCGTTGAGAATATCTGACACCAATGAAAATTCACTGAGTATGTTGTTGTCATTGCCTCTTGAACTCCCATCTTCAAGAAATTCATCTTCATCAAGGTTCACAAAGGGATTGAACCACATCTGAACTTCCACATTCCCTTCTGTAATCTGGTATGATAACTAGATAGTTGGTGACTACACAAAAATAGGACAGGGATGGTCTGGAGAAGAAGTAATTCAGAACATTTAGATTCTTCTTTGTAAGATGGTATCATAAAACCCGAAGAATCAGGGGAAGGAAGTATGCTCTGCCCCCCCTAGGCTACAGGGCTTCACCCAAGAATGGTATACAGAAGTCTCTCTACTTCTAGCATCCATCTTACATAACATTGTTGACATGGTGATTCATGTCCAAGTCGTTCCTCTGAGGTTTCAAAATCACCAAAATTGTTCGTAAATGAATTAGTAGAATCAGAAGCACAGAAGATAATTGTGTAGCCATACATGTGCACATGAAGGCAGAACGGTCGTTCGTACCTAGATGATTGTCTAGGTAAAACTGCACACGCTGTTCCCTTCAAAATATAGCTCTACTACTGTTCTTGCAAATGGAGGGAGAAACCTTTCAACGAATTTTTTTTGCCCGTACTTGAAAACAAAGTTCAAGTGTTGCTTATTCTACAGTGCTGCATCATTCATGACAAATGATGACCCGATCATAATCGGACTCACCAGATTGGTTAGCTATTGACTTTGACTAGCATCCTTGCCACAACCCAGATGAGATTGTCCCTCATCATGCCATGGATAATTTAACTAAGAAGATCCGACATCCATCCGCGGTTCAATGCAGTTTCCTAAACTAACAAAATCCCCCAAAATAGAATAAAGGCTGAATGGAAAAGTAACATCAAATTCTTATACTGATGCCAACTTTTTATGACCTTATAACAGCATCTATAAGGATACCCTAACGTTTTTACCCTATTCCTTTACCCAAGTTTAAAAACCATCTCCAATGGTCCACCATTACCTAAAGAGAAATAACCTATTTCCTCGAGGGTCAGGCTCCAGAGCTCACCTTTTTGTGCCCCTTCTCGGGAGTCGTGTTCTTGGCTGTGGATTTTAAGAATCCAATGGTGGTTTTTAGTGGTCCCCAAAGTGAAAAAGTGATGCCAGCTCAGCACTAACAACCACTGTTTGATTCTTGGGATCCTGAAATCACTAATTGGGTTGATTTTTTGTTTGTAGGTTCACCTAGGGATTGACTAAACATCCATATGGTCAGTGTCCTCTAAAAATGTGCCACGTGGCTCATATTTTGGGGGTCACTGGTCAGCCAAGTTTTACTCAGCTTATTAGAGAGAGTTCTCTTTTTGGGGTGTGCCTAGGCCGGGAGTCCGCCCAATAGGATATGGGGTGTGCCATCCTTGAGAAAGGTATGTCTATTCTGATAGACGGGCTATTCCAAAGTTGAGGTGGGAAGTGACTCTATTAGGGCTGTTAGATGCATTCTGGACAAAGAAGCTTCTCCTTGTACTGACTAAAGATTTTGAAGGCCATTAAAGTCATGATGGGTTGCTTCAGTTTGCGTTCTATTAATCACGTTTTTAGAGAAACGAATAGAACTGCTGATGTGCTTGCTTCTGGTAATCATGCCAGTACTCAGCATATCAAAATTTCATGTGATATGTGAGCACCGTTTATAAGGCAGCAGTACAAATCATTAGCAAAGTTGCACCATGGTGCAACCCCGGGGGTGAAAAAAAGGTTTTCTAAAGAAGGCATGATTGTGAGTTCTCATGCAATAACGATTGAATTCAACTCGCCTGTCAAATTTATCACCAGTGTTAGGAACCTAAAGGTTAAGGGGGTGTTTAGATCACCATTTTTCAAAAAGTAGTTATTTAAAAAAAATAACTTTTCTGAAAATATATTTTTGAAAATGTATTTTTCATAAAAAAGTCATTTGGATCATCATTAATGCAAAATGTCTTTACCTACTTTTAGTTGGCCCCACCAATATAATGTCTTTATTTTTTCGGAAGGGGATTTCTACCAAAAACTATTTCTTTGTTTATTATGTTCATCGAACTAGCAAAATTTCAAAAAAGTCATTTTTTACTTGAAAAACAGGTTTCAGCTTTTTTTTATAAAAAGCTTTTTTGGCTTAAAAAATATATTTTTATGGAATAAATACTTTATAAAAACTGCCCATCCAAACAATCTATTATTTTGGAAACAGGCTTTTTTGTTGAAAAAGGACTTTTACAAGTCTAAAAATGGCGATCCAAACACCACCTAAAATTTTGCTAGCTCAATGAACAGAATAAACAAAGAAACAGTTTTTGGTAGAAGTCCCTTTACAAAAAAATAAAAATAAAGACATTATATTGTGGGACCAACTAAAAGAAGATAAAGGCATTTTGCATTAATGATGATCAAACGACCTTTCTAAGAAAAAACACATTCTTTTTTTTTAAATATATTTTCAGAAAAGTCATTTTTTTTTAAAATAAATACTTTTTGAAAAATGGCGATCCAAACACCCCTTAAGGGGTTTAATATAAAAAGATTTTTCACTTCATGTTCATTTAATATTGAAGGAAAATGTACAGAGAACAGGGATTTGGGGTTGCAGCATGCTTGCTTGAAGGGGAGAAGTATGATAAACTAAACTGTGGTAGGGAGAGAAGGGGAAGGTGACCCCTCTGGGAACATGGTGAGACAAATAGTATCTTATTAGGGTCTAGAAATTGCACCCATTGATTTCAACTCACCTGTCAAATTTATCACCAGTGTTAGGAACCTAAAGGTTAAGACTTAAGCTTTCCGCACTTCTATTTAAAATATTCTATTTATTAAGGATAAAAGTAATTTAAAAAGAAAGAAAAGAATGAAAATAGGGAAATTTTGGGGATACAGTAACTAACTCAAGAACCCCCTTGGCTCGTTAATAAGTGGAATAGATAGATAATGGCCTTGTTTGGGGAAAAAATGTGTGCATTTTTCTTTCTTTTCTTTTTAAACATGATCCTGAGACTTGTTCGAACAGGGTGTCGCATGTATCAACGCTCAGAGGGTGGCAGAGACGCTCTTAACCCATGTCAGGATTTGTTTATATGAAGCTCGGGGAAGATCATATTGCCGAACACATCTGTTATTATTATTTAGTCATTCCCTGCAGCTTTCAAATGTCTGCAGGGCCCTTCGATAAAAGAAGAATGAGAAAACATCAAGTAGTGTAAGAAACAAAATGAAATGCAGTATTAGGAGAGGACAATCCTAGGACTGAAAAGAAAGAGAAGTCCCTACTTGTGACCAACCTAAACTGACAACATAGTTTGTCGAGCCAATGTAGAACTTTTACCACAATTAATATAAGCATAACAAGAAAAAAAAATAAAAAAAAATATAAGCATAACAAGATTCGAACCAGTGATGTCCAAAATGAAAGGTAAGAGAAGAATGAAAATCTAACCACTATCCCTTTCAAAGACAGGATTCATTTATCAGACGATGTGGGAAAAAGTGTGTTCCTCGTCGAAGAGAGGCTAGATATGAAATTGCAACAGCAGAAACAGCTCAAAGCAAGCTAAGGTGAACTCGCAAGACGCTAACAAGTAGATGATCATATGATGCTAAAGTGATAGAACATTCATATTTGCTGATAGAACTACAGAAGGGATATATCTCTTGCTCTTTCATTCAAGGGTAGCAAGATGATAATATTTAATGCTGGGGTCTTCTTACTCTTTTTTATTTGGTATTTGCTGGGGTTTCATTGAGATCCATCAGATTAAATATTTTGCATTCAAAATTTTCCCATGTAAAAAACTCTAACTTGAAGTGGTGCACTCAACCAAAACGATTATGATGTTCAAATTAGCATCCCCAGATGGGACTGACATCTTCCCAACCAGCTCTACGGTTCTACCTTAGATGCATGAATTTCTCCCCAAGGTGCCCCCCTCTCTCCAACACACACACACACACTACACACTAGAGGGTTTACTGGCCGCCTTCTAACAGATGCTAGAAGGGCTATTCATCTCAAAGCTCGCTGGACCTGATGTTCCAATTGGTTTCAGAAATAACACAGGGTTGTTGGTTAAGCTAATTTTATTTCCGACCTGACACACTTGTAGTTGTATCTTCAAAGGCATGGTTTTCAGACTCGCCAGAAGAACCGACTTGACATGGTTGGCTATGAAATACAAAATTCTCAATACCAATCTGTTGTCAAACATACATTGCAACACTAGAATCATAGAATGCACTTTTGTGATTGAGGGAATATATGTTAAATTTTTTTAATCTGAACTATATATAATAATTGTCACATCTCATACAGCAAGAAATAACGACAAGAAATAAAATTTTGAATGAATACAATGTAACCTTTTTCTCAATGAGAGATGTAATTTAAGAGACACTCATGCAGTTACAAAAATTTACATACCAGCATATGGTTTTTCATATCTTTGCAACACAATTCAGTCTCTCAGATAAAAAGAATTAATTGACCAAATCCAAGGACTGCTTCCCGGTGTTCAAGAGAGGCAGCCAGTAATCCATCTGAAACCAAGGCAGCATTGGCTTTCAGCAGCATTTCGACTTTCGACCATTCATCTCAAGCAACCCCAAGACATATTGGGGCTGAAAGGAGCGTAGTGTGGAGTCCTAGAATCAGTATTACCGGTCAGCCCATTTTGGTTGTGCGGTACGCAGTGTGGACCTAAAAAATTCTCCTGGATTAGCAAATCAAGAAGGGAGAGGTTGTCCGGAAATGCTTACATGCTGAATTATCCAAAGAAAATCTTGCGACCTTTGGAGTATTTTTACAGTGGACCACTACTTCCTAGAAGGACGCCTCTCTCTTGTCAATCATCTGACTGACTCAGTAAAAACACAATCGCAGGATTATTCAACTATCCCTTTTGCAGTCTCTTTACTCCCCAGAATTACATTCTCGAGGAACCAAACTGCTTGAAGCTTATAGTTTTTGTCAAGTTGCTTGAGCAGTGCTGTATGAGTACATGAATCGGGCTGAATCCCTCTCTCCAGCATTTCTCTGTACAATCTCAAAGCCTCGTGCCAATTACACAAGTTGCAGTTCTCATTTATCAGTAAAGTGTAGGTATATTTATTGGGGAATAACCCTTTCTCCTCCATCTCAGCAAAATACCTGTAAGCCTGTTCTATTCTCCTCGCTCTGCATAGACCATTTATCAAAGCATTGTAGGTGATCACGTTTGGTAATACCCCCTTCTCCACCATCTCCGAGAAGAACATAAAAGCCAGTTCAAGTTTCCCTTTACCTGCATGCACATGAATCAAGACCGTGTAGGTCACAACCGAAGGGGTTAAGCCTCTACTCTGCATTTCATAGAATACTTCCCTAGCTTCCCTGAGACACCCATTCATTGAATGAGCATGAATAATGGAAGTATATGTCACATGATCAGGAACAAGCCCATCTTGTACCATCTTCTGCAACAGTCCATATGCTTCTTCCAAATTACCCAATTTGCAAAGCCCATCTACAAGAACATTGTAAGTGATTAAATTTGGTGGGAAACCTTTTGCTAGCATTTCTTCTTGCAGACTAAATGCCTTTGATGGGTCACCAAGCTTCAATTCACCCACAATCCGAGTTGTGTATGCATAGCAATCTGGCTGCAACCCCTCATGAAGCATCTCATCGAAGAATTCCTTAGCCAGTGGTAAATTTCCCATCTTGCAAGATCCATTTACAAGAATGGTATAGGTAAATACATCAGGAAGAAGCCCCTGATCAATCATTGCCTCTTTGAGCCTCCGAGCCTCCTCTAGGTTCCCCAATCTGCAAAGGCCATCCATAAGTGTATTATATGTAATGGCAGTAGGAATGAGGGAGTTACTCCTTAACTCATCAAACACGAGGAAAGCTTCTGTCAAGTTTCCCACCCTACAATACCCATAAATTAGAGTGTTATATGAAACTATATCTGGCACGATATTCTTCTTCAACATATCAAAGAACTGTTCTCTAGCCTCAACCATTCTTCCCCACTTACAAAACCCATTCACAAACGTGTTATATGTTGCAACTGTGGGAGAAGCGCCTCTCCGTACCATCTCATCCTCAAGGCCTAAAGCCTCAACAAGCTTGCCCATCCTACAGTACACACAAATCAAAGGGTTATAAGTGTACGCGGAGACTTTCAATCCCGAGTTCAACATCTCCTCAATTAACTCCTTGGCCTGGTCTATTTCTCCTTTCTTCGACAACCCATTGATCAAAACATTATAAGTAACATCATTTGGGGCACACCCCTTCTCCTGCATCTCTGACAAGAGGTCGAGCGCTTCTTGAACCTCCCCTTCCTTGCAGAAAGAGTCAAGTAATGTATTATAAGTAACACTTGTCGGCCGAATCCCTAACTCCCCCATCACCTTATAAACCTCTCTTGCTTTCGCCACAAGATCCCTATCTCGCAGAATCCTGAGGATTCTGTTACAATTCTTGACGTCAGGCCAGAACCCATTTCTCACCATTTTATCGAAAGTTAATAAACATCGCTCGATCATCGATGCTTTGATATAAATCCACAGTAAGAGATCAAGGAGTTTAATCGTAGTTTCCGAACTCACATACCCACCAACCAAAACGTCCACAATTCCATGCAAATCAACACTGACGACCTTCTCCATTACAGAATATGCCGACCGCATAAGATCGTTCTCGGCAAGGATTTCAAGAATAGTGCAGAATGCGAATTCAGAGCGCTTGAAACCGGGCTGGATCTCCGCCCATCGAAAGAACCGGAGAGCAATTCTGGGTCTTTCCCTAATCGATTTGAGGACGCTGAGGAACAAGTCTGGGTCAACGACTACATCTCGAAATCGATCAGAGACCCAGAAATTGTGCGTAAACGCATAAGGGTTGCGGCGTATGGTCTTGTAGATTAAGGTTTCGAAATTGGTTTTTGAGAAAGTGTGGTTTTTCGAGGTTTCTGGATTGTTGTGGAAAGAAGTAGAGAAGTCGGAGAGAAAGCGTACCTTGAGAAGAAATTGAGTGTGTTTTGTAGCGGCTAAGGTTTTTGAAGCTCTAACGCGGAGGGTCATGAGTAGCATAAGCTTGCTGGAACCCTTGCTTTCTCTTTCACCTTCGCCTCTTCTTCATCACTGTACCGAGGGAAGCTCAGAGACTGGTGTGCTCACCATGAATTTTGTCGACTGAGCTCAGAGAGAGAGAGAGAGAGAGACGAGAAGAGAAGAGAAACCTCGTTTCATTTTAATCGAGAAGAACTAAAAACTAGGGCCTGTTAATGGGCCTTGCGTGGGCCATTCAGACAATGGTTCCCGATCCCAACCATTGCACGAATCCATGTAAGTGAGGGAAAATTTTAGGGAAAATTACTTTTAAGTCCATATTTACAAAAATACCGACCATTTAGTCATCTCTACAAAACTATGGACACTTTGGTTTAACTGTCTGCCTATTAAGGCCTTTCTTTTGAAATGCCCAAACTACCCTCCAGCTAATATCAGTTTGAATTGATAGTATTATTTAATTTGAGGTTTGACTGACGACACAGTACCGTACGTCAGTTTTGTTCAACTCCTTCCCTCAATTTTCTTGCTCTTGAGCTTTTTTCCTCCATTTCCTTCTTCCACAGCTTTTTTCCTCTATTTTTTTGCTTCACAACTCTTTCCCTCTATTTTCTTCCTTCATAACTCTTTGCAACTCATTTATACTCCATTCAAGGTGAAGAAAGATGAAGGTGGTGCAAGTTTAACGATTTCCTTCCAGTCATCTATTTTATAGCATCCCGATTATCCTCTACAGTTCTTTGCAACTTATCTATGTACCATTGAAGGTGAATAAAGAAGGCGACACTGGTTTCAA
Source organism: Euptelea pleiosperma (assembly GCA_035048495.1). Lineage (NCBI taxonomy): Eukaryota > Viridiplantae > Streptophyta > Magnoliopsida > Ranunculales > Eupteleaceae > Euptelea > Euptelea pleiosperma. Next base: position 16,847,255 of record CM068550.1, on the reverse strand, counting down.
TGGTAAGTTAAGAAAGAAGAAGGTGAAGATGGAACAAGGAAGAAGTTGAAGAAGATAGTTGAAGAAGATGGTTACTACTTTAATTTTCGTTAAGCAAGAATCTTCAAGGAAGAAGCTGAAGAAGATGGTTATCACTTTCATTTTCGTCAAGCAAGAATCGTCTCTAAAGTTTTAATAATGATATTTACGAAACTGGTTGAACCAAGACCATTTTCCCCAAACCGGTTGAATCAGTACCATTTTCACAAAAATGGTTGAACCAGTACCATTTTCATGATGTATGTATCTGTTTACAGTTTGAATATTGAGCTCAACTTAGTTGAAACACTAACACAGATAGACTATAATGAAAAGATGATGAGAAAATGCATCTCAACGAAGAAGAACCCATGTAATAATGTTGGAAGCCGAACAAATTTTTTTTTCTAAACCGGTTGAACCAATATCATTTTCATGAAACCTGTATTCGTTTTCAATTTGAGTATTGAGCACAACTTAGTTGAATCACTAACAAAATTAGATGATAATTAAGAGAAGATGGGAAGATGGGAAAATGCACAACGAAGAGGAACCTCCGTAATAATAGTAAATCAAACAAAATTTTGTCAAAGGAATCGTTCAACTTGATCGAACCAGTACCATTTTCACGATTTTATTTTCAGTTTGAATACTAAACCTTAAAATCTACAAGCAAAGCTTCATCTCCCTGACTGTTTCTATTTTATAAGACATGTTTAAAACTCCATTTCACTCTCAATACCTTATCTATTTCTCTAACCATTTTGTTAAGTCGGTATTTTATTTCAAGTTTGAGTATTGAGCTCAAACTGGTTGAACTAACACCATTTTAGTTTCAATACATTAGTTGAACTAGTAACAATGGTGAAACAGATGTCAAAATTTTTTCAAAAGAATTAATTCTTCAAGCGTCGTAAACGAGGAATTGTACCAGTGTCAGTCAAGGATAAGAATAAGGGCATTGTTGTCTTTTCATTATGATTTAAAATATATTTAAAATTAAAAGTAACCAAAGGAGACTTATTGGTCCACCAAGCCAGAAAGCACGACTAAATCGGACGAAATTTTTTTCTATGGTCAGATATGACCAACGTGCAAACTACGGCTTTAATGGTAATTATCGCAAAATTTTACCACACGCACTGCTTGGCTCAAAGGGTGTCATCCACATCAAGGGCCGTATGCCTAGGAGAAAAAATTTGCTAGCCCCAGGGGACTTCCAACTTTGATGTCCCCCTCCCAAAATGTCAGACAAGTACCCCTTGTTAACCACTAACCAGGGACTTAACGCGGGTTGAGTTAAGGGATTGCAGTACGTGTCTGACATTTTGGGTGGGGAGAGTTTGAATTCCCCCGGGCCAGCAAATGTTTTCTTGTATGCCTACATTAGGATTGAGGGTTTGAGGCCGACATGATTTGATAGTGTGGTGATTTTGGTGTGAAGGCTCTCTCTAGTCGATTGGAGAGGCTTGATATCCATCGATTGTCGGTCTAGCTTGATCTCTATCCAATTGATTGGACCGGCGAGCGAATATTTCTTTTTGGGTTTCTCTCTGCAATAGAAACGCTAGTTCGTGTTTGGGGGTTATTTAAGTACCCCACTGCTCATTGTAATAAGTGTGAGAGACTGTAAGAGATTGTGTGAGAACCAATAGAGAGTGCCTGTGAGAGGTTGTACGAGAGATTGATCGAACAACTATTTTCTTCTTTGTTTGATTCATAATGAAGATCCAATCATCATCGCCAGTGGACGTAGGTTTCGACCGATCTACATAAATGTTTGTGTTCTTTGTTTGCTTTATTTGATTTCTCTGCTTACGTGTGTTTTATTGGCGGCCATTGTCGTTACTCGAGGGATCTCTTGGCTTATACAACCGTATGTTATTATTTGTGGGAGATCTGGGCCAGATCAAACGAAAATTATTTTTCTCAAAAACTGTGCTAGTTTTGACAGCATACGGTTGTGTAATCCTATCTTTTATACAACCGTATGTGGTTTGTTCCCACGATGAAGCTCTTAAGCATACTCTAGGCCTTCTTTTGACAGTCCCCTTGGGTTGACTTTGACCTTGATTTACGCTTCTCGCGTCCCTTGGTCGTGATTTCGAAGCGGTCCACATATCACTGTCAACACAAGTATCTCAACTTAATTCTATACTCAATCTCACCTCTAATCGATCTAATCATAATCGTCCAATTTCGAATAACTCCATGAGTAAATACTAATAAAATATAACAAAGGAATTTTATTAAATAAATGGGTATTTTAGTAACACCCCCTGAATTTTGAAAGTAATTTGCAATACCCCCTTATACTTTCAAACTTTAGGATTACCCCCATTGACCTAGTTTAGCATTTGTTGACTTTAGTTAACATGGACTTGAATCACAGGGCATTAGCATTGTACTTGCAATATTATGGTCCTTCCATAAGTGCGTTAACAGCTGCATGATGCATGTCACAATTTAATGTTAGTCGAATGATAGTTAAACTAGGTCAATGGGGATAATCTTAAAGTTTGAAAGTACAAGGGGGTATTACAAATTACTTTCAAAATTCAGGGTGGTGTTACTAAAATACCTTAAATAATTAAATTGCGAGATGCGTTGTGTGGCTGTTAATTCACTTATGAAAGGACCATAATATTGCAAGTACAATGCTAATGCCCTGTGATTAATCAAGTCCATTTTAACTGAAATCAAGCACCATTAAACTAGTCAATGGGGGGTAATCCTAAAGTGTTTGAAAGTATAAGGGGGTATTACAAATTACTTTCAAATTTCAGGGGGTGTTAATAAAATACCTTAGATAAATAGAAAACCTTTCTAGAACTTCGATAAGTACAGATGGAACCGACAGTTGAGCTCATAGTTTTTCCTTTATAAGGTCATTGCTGCATCAGATTTCAACCCAATACAATCTAAACACAATATAGTCTTAATCGTAATGCCAGCTAACAATTATGAACGTCATGTTTAAACCTTGCTACGTTCTATTGTATCTAAGGATGCCCACATTAAGATGAAGAAGAAATCTATACTATTATAAAGCGACAACCGGGGTTGACGTCCACACGGGGCTTCATTTAAATGTCTCTCGACTTTACAGGCAAGACCTTGCATCATTAATTTAACGCCTCGAACTCCCATCATCCTGATTAGTCGTTTGAAACCTTTGGATCTGAGTATCCCAAATAATGCTCGAACTCCCATCATCACATCACAAGAGCTCACGATGTTTGCAAATCTCGACAAATTCATTCTTCCATCCGGCTCCACTACAACTACGTCATAGCCCAAGCTTTTGGCGATTTTAGCTATTTCACCTTCATTTGTAAATGATCGGGTTGGCTTCAACGATATGATCAGAAGCCTAGGACTCGTCCACATTATCACCGATCCTTATTGTTGTTGCTCTCTGCAATGAGTATGAACTCCTTAAGAACTCCATGAAATCTTTCACTGAGTACCCATTTGGAGATTTTGAGGGATCAATGATCAAATCTTGGTGATATTTAAGACCTACGATCACACCTGGGAAACAATGGATTTTATCATCCCTATCAATTTCGATGATCTCATATCTAGAGAGTTGTTTTAGTATTGCTTGGTGCTTTGAAATCCATAAAGACCTTGAATTGGTTATAAGAAACTGAACTTCTCCTTTAAATTGACGTGAAGTAAGAAAAAGAGGAATCAATATGTCGGAGAAAGCATGGAAGTGGTTGAATGCATATCCGCTAGTGGAGAAAACGATGGCTGGAACACTGTGATTTAGAGTGCAACGAGGGGATTCATTATGACCCTGTAACGATTTCACCAACAATTCCTCAACGGACCCCATAGCTGTTGTATCTCCCTTTCGAACATAAGGTCTGATTCTCCATGATTCATGTCTCGTCAAAATACCCATTTGAGATGAAGCAAAAAAGATGGTGGAAGAATTCCCATGAATCCTAACATCTCCATCGATCTCACAAAAATCCGAGCTTGGCTCCAAAACATTGCACACTGGCTTGATTTCCTGCTTCATTGCGCTTTCTGCGATTTCACAATGGAGAAAATAAAAAATGATCATTAATCATACAAAATTAGCACCAACCCAAAAGCACCTCATACAATAAATTGGGTATATATAAAGAGATTAATTTTAATTTCCTACAATTAATAATTAAATTAAAATAATTCAAAACTGAATTCGAGCTTGAGGCGAGATATCTCTATCTTAAAGATAGTTGGAGCCTTCCAAATGTGCAAATCGGGAATAATGTACTATGTCCGGGGGATACAAGAAGCCCATATTTAATTTGAGTCTCCCAGAGTTGCACTCCTCTACATAGACTGTGTATAGTTCTCATTCTGATTCCCCAAATAAAATGATAAATCTTTTAAGTAAAAAATAATTTTTTTTTTATAAAATTTGGCAGCGTTTAATTAAGAAAACTTCTTTAAAATCAGAAATAGGCATAAGCATAAAGAGAAATAAGTATTCAACAGGCTTATGCCTACCAAGAGGTTTCTACAAAACCCCAGTCCAACTCTGATCCTAGAATAGCTTGAGACGTTCTTGGTTCAGTTCTAGTCTTTGGTTCAAGATGTGGTCCGATCCTGTTCTAGTTCTACTAGAGATCAGTGTTAGGACTTGATTCCTCTTCTGATCTGGTTCAAACAAGATAGAGGTCCTTTGCAGGTCTGGTTTTAGACGTACTGGCAGAACTGGTTCTCTGGACGTCCGTCTTCTTTTCTTCTCTTCACTTCATATCAATATTCTCCGAAGATAATATATAGACCCACTTACTAATTGCGACGCAAGTCAAGTCCAGTTGTCACACGTTCTGCATGCACGCGGTAAGGCATACCAACAATCACCAAACGTCCCTTCAGCTATCCCAAGATCGGACGGCTAATCTTGCATCGTATGCATGGATCTTAAAAAGATCAAGAACCCCAATTGTGACTCCACAAAGTGCAAAGTGCGCCTTCAAGCGCCCCTGGCGCACACTTCACTTGGGGAGGTTTGAACCCAAGACCTCTCAAAAAGGTCTATATGAGCGATGTAAGAACTACTATGCCAATTATTCATTTATGATAGAAAAGACAAACCAATAAACATATTATCAAATTAACTTTTTCAAAATTATTTTTAAAATAAGATTTGAAACACATATTCAACAGACTTCATCTGACTAGCTCTCGCTCACTTCGAGCTGAGTTAACCCTGGTGTGTTCTGATAACATTATTTTGCAAATTCATCAAGAGTTGCAACAATTGACGTACCTAATCGCTGAGAACTGCTTGTATCTTCTATCATTCGCATAGTTAGACTGGCACGGCCCAAGGACAGCCGCAAATTAAATTCACTGCAAAACTAATGAGACTAAGACAAACTTTAAGATGCTTTACACAAAGGGATCAGCTTTGTGCTTAACTAGAGCCCAACAAAGGGAGCCATTGGATTGATGGGGACCCAAATTATGTTGCACACTGAACAACACATACAACTGACAGTGGAGGTTGTGATTTAAGAATTTGTGGGAAGCTTTGATCCAATGGCTCGACGTGTCTACACCAGGGTTGAGAAGCACATTATATTTCCTAGTGTAACAAATAGTAAAACCCAAAAGTGAAGGACTTACTAATCGGCAGATGGCCGGGAGGGTTTAAACAAAGTGAAAAAACATAGTGCGATGATCAAGCATCCAAGGAACGCCCCATATCCGAACTTCTTCTGTGCATACCGACTAAAACTTCTAGCAAATATTGTGTCGTACACCATCTTCCCTCCCTTGTTAGCTCCGCTGCTCTTTGATAAGAACCGATAATGCTTTCTCTTTTTAAGATAAAAGATCATTGAAGTTTCGATGATCCACCACTGCAATTTGGCTGCCTTTTAGAATGATAATTGGAGAAGGTGAGCTGCATTCCCTGCCAATGCTTCCCACGTGTTTTTTTTTTTTCATACTTAATGAAATGGGTGGGAAAGGACTTTGTGGTTGACGTTGGGACAACCATCCATCTCCTTCTTTGTTTTAATTTTTTCGGTATTTCTTGTATTGAGTATGAGCTGCTGACCATGGATTTTCAGTTTGAAAGGAATCGATCAGCTTTCGAAAAAGTTTGAGATGATTTTCTTACACTAATTGTGACAAATATGTTAATATGATGACCAAACACTACTCGAGTTGAGGCATATTCCACACGAGTTGTTGGTCAAGTTGGATACTAGGATGTGCTCTAGATCTCTCTCTCTCGGGGTGGGATGCATGTTGTAGCAAGAGGTCTTCTCTTTGATTTTAATTTTGTCTATTTTTAACACATGGGAGTTGTTTGTAATGTTGGATAATATATTCTAGAAAAATAGATCAACACCATCTTCGGATTCTTCACGTGTCTATTCAGATTTCAAATGCACTTTATATATCTTCAATTTGATGATGGGTTTAGACTTTAGATTAATTAATAATAGTAGTAAATGACGACTCTTTCTATCTCCCTCACACGCACATGCATCTTGGAACTGGAAGCAGGGGCGGAGCCAAGCATGTGCTCCCCTCAACTTTCAAAATCCTTAAAAATTTTAAGGGAATTTTTGACATACCCCCCCCCCCCCCCACCACACACACACACACACACACACACACACACTTTTAAAAAGCTGACATACCCCCCTATGACTTGGTCCAAGGTCAATTGACCAATGTTGACCCGAGTTGACCACAATATTTTACATTAAAAGACAGAAATACCCTTGTCTTCAACCATGGAACAAGGGTTTGGATCAAAACCAAGCCCCCAAATCAAATGGATGTGGTGGACGGCAAGCCAAGTGATACTAATGGGTTAGTTGTCCATCACCGGAGACCAACCCACCGGAGTCTCATACCGGTCATCCACCACTCCGGCAAAAATTAAAAAAGCCATTGGTTTCCGGAGTTCCACTTTTTTTTTTTTTTTCTTTTTTGAAACAAAAATTTAAAAAAAAAAAAAAAAAACTTCTAGTGCTGAAGTGGCATTGTAATACAAATATTAAGTTTTGAATCTTTTTTTGGTATCTCAACTAGCATTGGGGATTCCCACTCCATATATTGATATTTTGAACAATAATAGTTAGGAGATCATCCATTTTTCAAGCTAAAATTGGATGGGAAATACAAGCTCGAGTCTATAGTTGGACAACCCAATAGTTTTTAAAATTTTTGTCGGAGTGGTGGATGACCGGCATGAGACTTCTGTCATTTGATTTGGCTTGCCATCTAGCACAGCCATTTGATTTGGGGGTTTAGTTTTGGTCCAAACCCTTGTTCCAAGGTTGAAGACAAGGGTATTTATGTCTTTTAATATAAAATATGCTGGTCAACTCGAGTCAACATTGGTCAACTGGCCTTGGACCAAGTCATAGGGGGGTATGTCAAATTTCAAAGATAACATGGGGGGGTATGTCAAAAATTCCCAAATTTTAATTTTGATCCGCAAAATACTCTTTCATTTTAGTTTAATGCCTTCCCACAAATTATAATTCTTTAAAACGCCCCCTAAGATTTTAATCCTTTAAAATCTAGGACACCCACCAAATATAGTATATAAAGATTGTGCCACCCCTCTGGGAGGCCATTTATTGGTGTTGATCATTGCACCGGTAATCTATTAATTTGTTGAATCATCTCTCCAATATCTTTTGACCTGATTTGGGAAGATTGTAGACCATTTTGAGAATGTATCAATAAGACCATGCTAAGCCATGCTTGGTAGGAAATTTGCAATAGAGAAAATGTAAGGTTCTAGTCGAGTAGATCCCATAAGGACGGCCTCAAAGTGTGCTTGGAGCACATCCAGGCCCGAGATGTGGTTGTGTTGGAGACACCATTTAATGGGTCCCACCTAAGAGATCTACGCTAAAAGCTTGACTTGAACAGATGACTTTAAAGATTCTTTTGATCACAACCTTTATAAAGAATATTATTTCTAGATTATTTTCACCATATATTTCCTTTGGTACAACTGAGTTTAAATAACCCTTTACATCTGTTACATATTACAATCAATTCCTTGAATAAAGGAAGAGATTACTACTGAGAGAAAGTAGTTACACCTGAGAGACATGATCATGTCTTCCTTGAATAAAGGAAGATGTTACATGAGTTACAACTGAGAGACCTGGTCATGTATTCCTTTGGTGGAAGGATTACTTTCAATACTTTAAAATGGTTAGAATAAGAAAAATGCTACCCACGATACTTGCGCAGCAAACTCGCTTTTGGGAATGTCCAATGGTTAGACTCGAGGCACGAGTTTCTGACTGCTATTGAGGACCCAAGAAGACCTACTTTAGATTTGTAAACCCTTGATGGGTCTTGGGGTTAGTTGTGCAAATGATTGATGAAGTTAGGGATGCCAACCTAGTTGGGATGTCTATCTTTCTGGTGATGCAGCCCTCCCCCCTTTTTTTTCCTTTACGGTTAACCACACAAAATCTTGTGCGGTTGAAGCGCTAGACACTAACTTGGTAAATCCGGACCATTCATCTAATAGGTGAGCATTTGGGTTTGCCATGTGGACATCATTTTGTCCATGTCAAGCCCATAATCTACCAGATTAAGCATTATGAACAACCATTACGTACACTTCAAATTTTAAATGTTTTTAGTAGAAAAGTGAATGAAACCTACCTCTTTTTAACATGGTGGATGACAGTTTGGCTGAAATTAATTGCCAAATGGGTAGGGGGGGTCATGCTGTGGTCCAACGTGGACCCCTTTTTTTTGCTAAGTATAAAAGTATATTAAAAGGAAAGAAAGAAGGCTATACAAACCGCATTAGGGAAGCCAAAGGCACCCTACAAACAAGGCCCAAGCCACCCACCCTAGGCGAAACACAAAAACTAAGAAAACCTGCAATACTTAGCAAGAGGATCCTCCATTTTATAGAGGAATGGAGGTTGCTCCACACGGACTCCTTTGGTCTCACCACCGGTATCTCAGCTATGCCAGTATTGAAGTCTACTGTGTCCACCCAAAGTACGCACACCAAACCTCTTTTGTATTCTAACTTCCCAAGAAAAAGTGAAATAATTTCAGTAAATATATACATAGAACCTTTCGAGAACTTCAATATATAAGTACTCATGGACATCAAACGAACAGTTGAGCACATAGTTTCTCCTTTATAAGGTACGTAGCTAGATCAGATTTCAACCCAATACAATCTAGGCACAAGGTAGTCTTAATTCATAAAATTAATGTTTATACTTCATACCACATTACTCCTTTTCTCCAATAACTTTTGAGCTGAGGCTGCCCAACCCAACAAAGATAAAATTGATTCGGTGCTTCATAATCTTTCAAGATAAAAGAAGGAAACCGACTTTAAGATCGATGTATATTCCATGGTTTAAAAAAATGTTTCTAAGTCGTTATAACGGTAATTCTCCAAATGCATTATGTTTTTTGGTATAATGCGAAAAAACGTTTATAACATATTTAACGTTATAATGTTATAACGGCTGTTATTTTGCCGCTTAATTATCTATTATTTTAACCTATTATTTACCTTTAGTTGAAAAATGAACTCAAAAGCAAGGTTTTAGATAATTTGTAGCTAAAGAATGTCCACATTAAGATGGAAAAGAAATATAAATAATAATATTACATAGACATGAATCTCCAATCTTTTTAAGATAAACAAACATCTAAATTAGTGATGGAGAAGCTCAAGGGCTTCTAACAAAGTGGCTCTGAACCTACCAACATCAAGTTTTACATTTTGTTTCACTAAGTATATAGACTTAACTTCCTTCCATCCTTGTTTATGAAATGAGAAGGGATCCTTAAAGACTGCATGATCAAGTGGGTATTGGTTTATTAGGGAGCTTTCCTCTTCCCCTATCTTATATTCCAAGTACCTTATGTTCATATCTAACACAGGCTCTCCAAAGTCATGCATAGACAACCATTCAAGTCCACCCAAGGGAACTATTTGAATTAGTATTGCATTAGTAGGAAGGAAAACCAGGTTAGTAAGGCCAGCCCCATGAACTCCCATCATCACATCGCAAGAGTTCACGATGTTTGCAAATCTCGACAAATTCATTCTTGCATCCGGCTCCGCTACAACTACGTCATAGCCCAAGCTTTTAGCCATTTTAACTATTTCACCTTCGTTTGTAAATGATCGGGTTCCTTTCCGCGATATGATCAGAAGCCTAGGACTCTTGTCTATATTATCATCGATCCTTATTGCTGTTGCTCTCTGCAATGAGTAGGAGCTCCTTAAGAACTTCATGAAGTCTTTCATAGAGTACCCATTTGGAGATTTTGAGGGATCAATGCTCAAATCTTTATGATATTTAAGACCCACGATCATGCTTGGGAAGCAATGGATTTTATCATCCCTGTCAATTTCGATGATCTCATATCTAGAGAGCTGTTTTAGTATTGCTTTATACCTGGAAATCCAAAAAGATCTTGAATTGGTTATCAGAAACTGAACTTCTCCTTTAAATTGGCGGGAAGTAACAAAAAGAGGAATCAATATTTCAGAGAAAGCATGGAAGTGGTTGCCTGCATATCCGCCAGTGGAGAAAACGATGGCTGGAACACTGTGATTTAGAGTGCAACGAGGGGCTTTGTTATGACCTTGCAACGATTTCACCAACAATTCCTGAACGGACCCCATAGCTGTTGTGTCTCCCTTTCGAGCATAAGGTCTAATTCTCCATGATTCATTCCCCGCAAAAATACCCATTTGAGATGAAGCAAAAAAGATGGTGGAAGAATTCCCATGAATCCTAACATCTCCATCAATCTCACAAAAATCTGATCTTGGCTCAAAAACACTGCACACTGGTTTGATTTCCTGCTTCATTGCGCTCTCTGCGACTTCACAATAGAGAAAATCCAAATGACATTAATCATGCAAAATTCAGGCACCAACCCATGTTCGACACAACTCACAAAATAAGTTGGGTCCGGTGGATTGGCGTTCTTAATCGTATTTCTCGTCGAATTTGACTTCACCTGATTAGGTTCGCCATTTCGAGCTGAGTCAACCCAGGCGAGTTCTGAAATGTTAACATTAATTTGCAAAATTAAGAATTACAATGACGTACCTAATCGCTGAGAACCGCTTGTATCTTCTATCATTAGCATAGTTAGACTGGCGGCGTGCAACGGCGACATCAAATTCACTGTAAAACCAATGATACTAAGACAAACTTGAGATTCTTACACAAAACATAGGAACTAATTAATTGATAAACATGTAAAAATGGTGCTCGATCAACAAAGGAAGCCATTGGATTAATGGGACCCAATAATTATGTTGCACAATGAACAACAACACATACAATTGACAGTACAGAGGTGATTTAAGAATTAAAGGGAAGCTTTGATCCAATGGCTCGACGTACGTGTCTCTTGGCTCCTGTACGTACACCCAAGAGTGAAGGACTTACAAATTGGCAGACGACCGAAGGAGGGTCTGAACACTGTAAAATGCCAAGATCAAGCATCCAAGGTACGCCAGATATATGAACTTCTTCTGTTTAAACCCACCAAAACTTCCAGCAAATTTTGTGTCGTACACCATCTTCGTCCCTCCCGTTGTGTTACCGATTGCTTTCTCTTTTAAGATAAAAAGATTAGAAAGAGCAGCTACGTACAATTAGTCACTGACAAACCTTACTTGCATCTATATTATATTAGGAAAAAGATGTAACAAGGTATGCCTGAAACTGTTCATTTGCGGAAGCGGCATTTTTGGTAGTCACCGCTGCCATCTGGGCGCACTGACCGCTTGGATGTTTATCTCACCCCTTGGTGGATATACATACCAAAAATCACCTTGATTGGTAATTTATAACCATTAGATTTTAACACTTTTTAGCACCATTTAAGGCGTTCTTATAGCCGTTGAATACAACACTCTTTTGAGTACTAAAACCAACGGATAAAAATCATTAAACAAGCTGATTTTTTGGATGAATGTCTATTAAATGGTGGGCTAAACATCCATGCGGTCAGTGGGCCCAGATGGCAGTGGTGACTACCAAAAATGCCGCTTCCGCAAATGAAAATATCTCAGGTATACCTTGTTACATCACGACCCTAATATATACCACTTTACAGCCAAAACTGGGGTTCCGGGCCTTTTGGGCACGCCCTTTACATGGCACTCACAATTCACAACGTCGCTCACACGGCACTCATATCACGTTCACCTAGGCAACTCCTCTCCTATCCTCTCCATTTGAAAATTTTTTATGCTAGTTTTAGGCGGCTGCACGTATAAACTCCACGTGACACACTCTTAGCGATCTATGACCATACAGATGTTTGAAACATCCCTAGGTAGACCTGCAGATAAAAAAAATAATTGGATTGGTGGTTTTTAACTGTTGGATTTGCATCTCTTTCATGGGTTTATTTTCAACAGTGGGGTACTGATCCAACGCCGGCCCCTAGGCAGATTTTTATCTGCAGGTTCATCTAGGGATATTTCAAACATGCGTATGATCATGGATCTCTAAGAATGTGCATGCCACGTGGCATTTTTAGATACAGCCTGACGCTCGTATCAAAAAAACGCCAAGATAAAAAAAATTCTCCTTCTCCATCATCAGACCATAGTATGAGCCACGTGACACATGCCCCTGCTTCGCTGCACTAGCCAGTGAGTTTCATTGCATGCAGTCACTTACCACAGTTTTTGGGCCATGCTTGCATCCATTTTCTTAAACAGTTTGCAAGGGCTTGGCAACCACTGGCACACCAGCTCATTTGCACGCCCCCAACCAAGCACTTGCAATCCCAAAACCGTGGCAAGTGAATGCATTGCATGCATCCGATTTGCTTTGAACTAAGCAGGGCCTTAGAGACCACTGACCGTATGGATGTTTGGCCCATCCCTAGGTGAATCTACATCATGGCTCAAAGTCTCAGCCGATCCCGGTCTGGATCGGGCGATCCGGACCGGAACCCACCGATTTGATCCAAATCAGGCTCTGTCTCGCCCCAAGATCATTGTTTTACAAAGGAGTCTCACTTTTGTCTCGGGCAAGATGGGCCGATCCTGTTCTGGATCAGACTGATCCGGATCGGGATTGGAGCCCACCGATCCAGCCTCCGATCCCTAGACTTTCATCCTTGATCTACATACCAAAAATCAGCTAAAATTAGTGATTTCTAACCTTTGGATTTTCGAGATGGTACCGTGAGTTAAGGCATCGACACGTTCTCTCTAGCTCTTTTGTGCAATGCATGATGTAGCAAGAGGTCTTCTCTTTAATTTTTATCTATTTTTTAAGGCAGAGGTGCTGTTTATAATTTCGGATTCTCCACGTTGTCTTGACTCTTGAGATTTCAAATGCATTTTCTACATCTTTAATTAAAGGGTTGGGATCTGCGCACCTCCCTTTTTTGACTCCAAACAAAGGGGGTCCTCGGAGCCTGAGCCTTAATGAAATGATACGTTAGGACTGTTTGAGAATGTATCAATATAAGACCACGTTTAAATCATGCTTGGTAGGAAATTTGCAATAAGAGCGCAAAAGGTAAGGAACTTGCCCGGGTAGACCATAATTAAGGACGCGGCCTCGATCTGTGTTTGGAGCACATCCAGGCCCGGGATGTTGTTGGGTTAAGACACCATTTAATGGGTCCCACATAAGAGATCTACACTTTTGACTTGATCAGATGACTAAAGATTCTTTCGATCACAACTTTTAAAATGGTTAGAAGTAGAAAAATGTTAGGGAATTTTTGACATACCCCCCCCCAATGTTATCTTGAAAATTTGACATACCCCCCTATGACTCGGTCCACTGTCATTTGACCCGAGTTGACCTGAGTTGACTACCAAATTCTGTATTAATGGACAAAAGTGCCCTTTCCCCTAGCTGAGAGATCTATCATGGGCCACCCTCTTAGCAATTCGCCAATGGACCTCGGCATAGCCCAATGAAGGCCTGCCTGCGCCAAAAAATACGACCAGATCTGTGTGGCTACATCACAATGTAAGAGTAGATGGGCTGTACTTTCCCCACTAGACTTGCACATAGCGCAATAATTTACCAAAATCCATTTTCTAGCAATCAGATTGTCGCAAGTGAGTAGTTTGTTCAAAGATGACGTCCAAGCAAAGAATCGAATTTTTGATGGGACATGAGCTTTCCAAATATTTGGGCAGATATAGAGATGAGAAATGTTGGGGCTAGTTAGTACATCGTAAAAGGAGCTCATAGTGAAACATCCGGATTTGTCATGAACCCAAGACCACTGGTCCTCCTCCTGTGTTGAAACTGTGTGTAACTGCAATAGATTCATCAAGTTTGACAACTGTTCCCTTTCCCATTCCAAGAGATTCCTCCTAAGACCAAGGTCCCAAGATTCTTCTCCATTAGACCATATCCAAAGGGAGGCAATGAAATGACTTTTTCGTTGTGAAAGAGAATATATCCGCGGAAAAGCTGTCATAAAACATGTGTCGCCACACCAAGTATCCTCCCAGAATCTAATCCTAGCCCCATCCCCCAACACCACTTTGGTACCTTCTAGAACTCGCTCCTTACCTAATAAGATTTCTTTCCACACGCCACATCCGTAAGGCAACCTAGACGACTTAGGTATCCAACCTCCCGGTTCCTCCCCATATTTGCTAGCCATCGCTTTGCACCAAAGACTACGCTTTTCCTTCCCAAACCTCCATATCCATTTACCCAAAAGAGCTTTGTTCATCAACTCAATCCTCCTAATCCCTAAACCCCCTTCCTTTTTAGAACGACACACTCTATCCCAGCTCACCAAGTGATATCGAAACGCGTCATCCTTATCATTCCATAGGACTCCAAGACAAAGGGGGTCCTCGGAGCCTGAGCCTTAATGAAATGATACGTTAGGACTGTTTGAGAATGTATCAATATAAGACCACGTTTAAATCATGTTTGGTAGGAAATTTGCAATAAGAGCGAAAATGTAAGGAACTTGCCCGGGTAGACCATAATTAAGGACGGCCTCGATCTGTGTTTGGAGTACATCCAGGCCCGTGATGTGGTTGGGTTAAGACTAGTGTTTTTAAACCCGACCCGGCCCGGCGGGTTGACCCGGTAACCCGGTCATAAAATTGGGTTGGGTCAACCCCGACCCAGTAATTTGTTAAAAAACCGTCCATTATGACGTGACCCGCTGAACCCGGCTGGTTGAACCGGTAACCCAGCTGACCCGCCCCGGGTCTTTAGTCATCTGATAATTTTTTTTTTTTTTAATCTTTTTTTTTCAAAATAACATTGATAACGGTAAACTAATAGATAAGGGACAAAATAATGATTGTTAATTATAGTGCTAAGCCCCCTTTTTTCAGTTTTGGGCATTATTTTCGGGTTGAGGCTTTCGCGTTACAACGGCCGTTACCACGTTATTTTCAGCCATGCTCAAAAGTAGTCAAAGAATAAGATTTTGACCATTTTTTGACCCATTATAACAGCCGTTATATTGTCATAACGGCAATAACAGCTAACAGTTATAACGGTCATTTTTAAATCTTGCTATGTTTTTTTTTTTGCAAAAGGTATATATGTATTGAAAAAGGAACTGTACAGGAAAAGCTTATTAGGAGGGGAAATAAGACCTACAACAACCCAACTAGGTTGGCTCCCTGCAAAACTAAGACCCACTCCTAAGGCAAAAAAGATATCAGTCGAATCTAAAGTATAAGAGGTTTGGGTCCTCCATTTTATACATAAATGGAGGACGCTCTACAAAAGTCTTAGTCTGATCTTGATTCAAGGAAGCTCCGTAATTTGCTAATTGGTCAGCTGAGAAATTAACTTCTCTCCAAGTAGAAGTGATGAAACAATGACGGGTGCTCGCTATAGCTGTTTCCCATCTGGATCGAACTTGCCACGGCATCCTTCTCTGTCCGAAAGCTTGGACTGCTGCTCTCGAATCTGATTCAATCCAAAGGTTCTTCCATCCGTTGTTTATATCCCATTCCAATCCGTCAACTATAGCGAGGAACTTAGCCATGAAGCTAGTTGTGATACCCAAGACTTTACAAATGGCTCCCTTGCACTTGCCAAGATGATCGCAGAAGATGACACCAAGACCCCCAATCCCGAGATTGCCTTTGACAACCCCGTTACAATTAATCTTGATAAAATTGACAAGGGGAGACTGCCACCTGCACTCTCTAATCCTCGGGGCTTTCCTCGGCTTGCACCGGACTCCTAAGTGAGAAAGAGACAAGAGGTCCTGAGTAGAGTTTGACATGGTCTTAGAAGAGACATTCCCTGCTACCTTGATGGCCTCTAAATTTTCTTCTTGATAGCTTCCTCTTCGGGTTTGCTGCCTTCGAATATATAGTCATTCCTTGAGTGCCATATGGCGTTGGTTGTACAAAGAATGGCCACACACCAAAGGTCTTTCAAGATGGGGCTGAAGGAAGCACACCACAAAAGCGCTCTTTGAAGGACCCGAAAAATTTCTGATGTTTGAACAAGGTTGAGATCCAGCCCCATAACGGCTTGGTAGCATCACAACCCCATAGCAAGTGGTCCAAGCACTCTTCTTCTTTCAAACATAATGGACATCTAGAAGCCAAATGGAACCCTTTCTGTTTCAGTTTAGCATCCATTGTTGCACACCCTTGAATCAGCTTCCAACTATTGGCTGATGTGCGTGGATGGTTAGACGACTTCCACACCCACTTATCCCACCACACTTGATTAGCTTTATCTCTAATCTCCTCATGAGCTGAGTGAACAGAGAAATTTCCAGAGATGTTAGGTTTCCAGATCCTTTGGTCTGGGGATTGCCTATTAGGATGAGGGAGTTGAACTATTCCAGCAAGATGAAGGACTTGGCCTACCCTTTGAGGAATGCTCCAATCACCGTCTTTCATAATAGATGAGAGCTTGGAGGTGCAAATGATGCTTTCGCATGTTTTATTGACGGATACGGGCCATCTATAAATGGACACGTTGAAGATAGGGATGCTGTTAAGGATACTTCTTGCCAACACAACCCTTCCTTGGAAAGAAAGCATCTTCCCAACCTAACTGTTAGCTCTGCTTTTGATGATCTCTGTCAGCCGCTGAAAAGCAGCTTTGGTTGGGCGACCTTGGATAAAGGGGATGCCCAGATATCTTTCCGGGAACTCTCCAACCTTCATGCCAAAGATATGCTCAATGAATCTCATACGAGAGGGACCAACATTGCCCATGAAAAGATTGCTTTTGTTGTGATTGATTTGCTCTCCAGCCGCCGCCTGGTATCTACACAACAAATAGGCTAGACTGCGCATGCTATTTTTACCCCCATTAGAGAAAATAAAAATATCATCAGCAAATAATAAATGCGTTGGAGCATGGGGGTTAGAGAGCATGGGTTTAGTTAACCTGTTCTCCCTAAGGTGGTTGATTCCTCTACTGAGAACGTCTTCTGCCAAGGCAAAGAGGAGAGGGGATAGGGGGTCTCCTTGACGTAATCCTCTTCCAACCGAGAAGAAGCCGCAAGGACCCCCATTGATGAGGACGAAAATTTGCGCACTGCTAACAAGAGCCTGAACCCAGCCTGCACCATATGGAGGAGAACCCTTGTCTTTTAAGTACTTGGTTGATGAAATCCTAGCTAAGAGTATCGTACGCTTGGGATATGTCCACCTTTATGTCGACATTGCCTCCTTTTCTTTTCACCTTCATTTCATTGACCATCTCGGATGCCTGACCAATGCAAGACTGAATGCTTCTACCAAGGATGAAACCTCTTTGCTCCTTAGAGAACAAGTGCCCCATCATAGTTCTCAATCTGTTCGCCATAATCTTAGAAAGAATCTTGATGATAAAGTTGCCAAGATAGATGGGTCGATATTGGTTGACTTTGCTAGCATTTTTGTCTTTTGGGATAAGGACAATGAAGTTCGAGTTCATTCCTCTGGGCAGGTGGAGACTAGGAAGAAATTCATGATTGCTGCATAGACATCTTCTTTAATAATATCCCAGTAGGCCATGTAGAAGCATCCTTGAAAGCCGTCAGGAACCGAGGTACTATCTGCTTTAAGGCCAGATATCATATCTTTGATCTCTTGATCAAAGGGACTAGCTATAAGCCTTGCGTTATCTGCCTCTTGGATTTGGCTAGGAATGAGTTGAACCAATTCTTCATCTCTATGAGTCGGATGAGCTTGAAACCTCTTTATGAAGTGCTCTACTATGTATTCTTTCATTTCGGCCTGATCGGTAATGAACGAGTTATCTTCCTTTTGTATCTCTTTTATCAAGGCTTGTTGTTTCTTGTCTTGCAAATGGAGTGGAAAAACCTTGTGTTGTGATTCCCTTCTCGCAGCCATTTGATTCTGCTTTTTTCTTTCCAATAAGTTTCCTGGGCTAGATTCTGGATCTCCAAATCTGCCACTTTGCTAGCCAGCTGGTCATTAAAGATATCCTCCTCCAATGCCTTGTTGCAAGAGTCTAGATCAGTTTGCAATCTATGCATGTTCCTGTCTACATTGCCAAAGACCTCTTTGCTCCAAGTTTTTAGCACTCCTTTAAGCCTCTTCAACTTTTGGATGAATCTAAGCAAGGGCTGCCCAGGCATTTCCATTTCCCAGCTTTATTTAACAGTCTCCATAAAAGAGTCGTTTGTCACCCAAGCTTTGAGAAATCTAAAGGGAATGTTCCCTGGCTTTTGAATCTTCACACTCCATCCAACATGGGGAGAGTGATCGGAGGATATTCTGGGAAGCACTCGATAACTCCAGCTATGAAACACTCTGCACTAATCGTCATTAAAAAAACTCTATCAATCTTGCTCAAGATACGACGCTTACCTTGTTGTTGGTTGCACCAAGTGTATTTGAGGCCTGAAGACATGCTTTCGGTCAATTCACACTTGTGCACCATGGACTGACACTCCTGCATCGCAGATGAATTAGGCATCCGACCACCTTTCTTCTCCTCCAACTTCAAGATGATGTTAAAGTCCCCCACCACCAGCCAAGGGATTTTAACTTTGAGGCTGAAGAGATCCTCCCAAAGGCTAATTCTATTCTTCTTGAGACAGTTAGCATGGACGAAAGTAAGCTGGGAATTAGAGCATGAGATAGTGATCTGCTGATCTGAATTAGTCACCTTGGTAACTGAGATATGCTTCCGCCACAGGATCCATATATTTCCCAACCTATCTTCTGAGTGGTTGTGGAAAATATCCTTGCTGTACTCCGTAAGATTCAATCTCCTTATTGCTCCTTTTGAAGGTTTGATCATTGGCTCTGTAATACAGATTATGTCTGGACCATAATTTTTAGCAAGACTAGATAGGTGAGCTATGGTCCTAAGATTCCTCACCCCTCTTGCATTCCAATAGATGACCTTCATTGCTGTGAGGAGGCTCCTTTGGTTATGGCCCCTTGTAACAGGCTTGTCCAAAACTAGGCTGAGCTTTTTAAATTTCCTTCTAGACTTAGTAACCCATTTGTTTTCTTGATTCCATTCTTCATCTTCCATTGTAATTGCTTCGTTCTCTGCTGTAGGAATCATCTCTTCCTCTGGTGAAGGATTCCCCTCCTCATCTGTGACATCAAGTTCCTCATT
Organism: Euptelea pleiosperma; assembly: GCA_035048495.1. Taxonomy (NCBI): domain Eukaryota; kingdom Viridiplantae; phylum Streptophyta; class Magnoliopsida; order Ranunculales; family Eupteleaceae; genus Euptelea; species Euptelea pleiosperma. The sequence continues at coordinate 16,827,657 of CM068550.1, read as the reverse complement.
ATGTTCTATTTCAGCCCCCCAACTCTTGCAATTCAAGATTAATACCGCTTCTAGTTCATTGTGATTCTTGAGGGGAGTAGGAAGACTCTCCCTAGCTATTTTGCATTTGGGTTTCTTGCACAATTTCATCTGTCAAGTAATTCCCCAGAACATTAGAAGGGCTACTGGTAGGCTGTTCTTCTCCCTCTGTCTGTTGGATTTCACCTCCAGTATGCTTTGGAGTCGTCAAGCTAACCCCTACGACAATAGGATTAATCAAACTGCTCTCCTTGCTCATCGCAGGATCGAGGGTTGTCGCTGATTCTACAACCATAATGATATGTCGTAGCTTCACGGTCAATCTGCTGAAGACCATCCGAGTGATCCACTCTATGCTTCATTTCTTGAGCAGGGTGAGCTTTCTGCTTGTTTTTGTTCTTTCTCTTCCTTCTTTTTTTTGCCTTTGATTAGCTCTTCTTGTTTGTCTCCTATCTTCATTTCTGGGCTATGGTCTTCTTTAGTTTTCCCCAAGACCCCTTTGATAGCCCTACATTCTGTGACTTGATGCCCTACCATTTTACAAATGTTGTAGAACTTTGGGGTCTTTCCCAGGTCCACCGTTTGTCAGAAATCAAAGTTTTTAACTTCCACCAGGATTTTATCTGGGATTTGCTCGGACAGATCTATGTCAACCAACACACTAGCTTGATAACCCATCTCCCTGTTCAACGTTTGAGCATCCACCTATACTAGAGTTCCAAGAGTTCGCCCCATCGACAAGATGATTTGAGGTTCCCAGAACTCAATTGGTAATCCTGGAAACCAAACCCATACCAGCGCATGACTGTTACGTTGGGTACCTGGGTTGAAATTCGGAGTCCATGGATAGAGGCGCGGCATCTGCTTCTCGATGATCCAAGGACCTCTTGTCCAGACGTTCTTTAGGTCATCTTCGTTGTTCAACTTGATGGTAAAGTATCCTTTACCTAACGGGATCAGTTTGCAATCTCCTGCGGTATTCCACAATGGCTTGACTAGCTGTCTCACTGTCTCTATGTTCACCTTCTGAAAGTCTAACCTTCGTACTAGACTTCGTCTCCTTTGTGTTTTTTGTTTCTCTTTCCTTTTAATAAAATGCTCATTTAGGAAAAAAAAAAAAACTATTAGACAATATTTGTAGTATTCAAGCCCTTTCTCATAAGCAACTAAGGGCATGCACTTGAATGGATGGTAAATCTCCTCTTCTCCCTAGGGCTGGTAGATCTGCAATATCCACCTTAATAGGGTTCGATTTTTTTGTAATAGCCGCGTACGACATGGCCTTCGGGTTCTGCCCTTGTGGGATCACCAGTGGTCCCCTCTCCATATCTCTAGAACGATCTTCAAAGATGGATAAATCCATCTCCAGTGAGAAAAGGCTAGGGTTTCACATCGGAATAGCTTGTTACAAAAATGGTCGTTTCTCGTAGCATTTTAACAAAAATTGTTAACATTACTATCTCGGGCACAAACTACTATCTTGGGCATGATTTGGTCTTACTATCTTAGGCACGATTTGCTCTATGTCAACGTTACTATCTCGAGCACAAGTTACTATCTTAGGCACAATTTGCTCTATGTCAACATTACTATCTCGGGCACTAGTTACTATCTTGGGCACAATTTATCTTACTATCTTTGTATGATTTGATCTCTTTGTATTTTCAGTTTTTGTAGAGAAAGTCTTTCCTATTCTTTAGGATGAAGTCTTTCATTTTTGTAAATTTCTTTGATCTATAAATACAACCAAGAGTTGTGTTCTCAATTGAGGTACACAAATACCAAAACTGTATGCAACTTCACATGATATTTCACATGGTATCAGAGTGGGTCATCCAACGACCTGTGCTCCATTGATCTGCTTCTTGGTACCCCGTCCCTCCGGCGGGCGGTCACCGCCGCCGGTCCGGCTTAAACCTTCTCACCAACCTGTGCTTGATTGATTTCCTCTTGGCACATCCCTTTGTGTGTTATCTCTGCCCGCACTAATTGCTCGTGCAATGCTATACCATATGCATTCGTCAGATAGCCTTGGATCGACTCTTGTCACCCACTCTCCTTGAGTGTTTTGCACAAAGAAACGCTCATCGAATTTATCAAATTCAACACGCTATAGCGTTATGTGCTCAAGGTAACCAATCTGTTGCTGCATACTTCACCAAATTGAAGACCATTTGGAGCTCTCTATCACTCTCTCTGCAGCTAAAAAGCGTCTCCCTTGGAAGAATCACAAGAGTATGGTGGGAAAATGAGAAGAGACGATAGTTCATCCCAAATGGTCTTCAATTTGGTGAAGTATGCAGCAACAGATTGGTTACGTTGAGCACATAACGCTATAGCTTGTTGAATTTGATAAATTCGAGGAGCGTTTCTTAGTGCGAAACGCTCAAGGAGAGTGGCGACAAGAGTCAATCCAAGGCTATCTGGCGAATGCAGATGGTATAGCATTGCATGAGCAATTAGTGCGGGTAGAGATAACACACAAAGGGATGTGCCGAGAGGAAATCAATTAAGCACAGGTTGGTGAGAAGGTTTAAGCCGAACAGGCAGCGGTGACCGCCGGACGGGCGGTGGTCACGGCCCGCCGGAGGGACGGGGTACCAAGAAGCAGATCAGTGGAGCACAGGTCGTTGGATGACCCGTTCTGATACCATGTGAAATATCATGTGAAGTTGCACATAGTTTTGGTATTTGTGTACCTCAATTGAGAACATAACTCTTGGTTGTATTTATAGATAAAAGAAATTTACAAAAAAGAAAGACTTCATCCTAAAGAATATGAAAGACTTTCTCTAAAAGGAATGAAAATACAAAGAGATTAAATCATACAAAGATGGTAAGATGAATCGTGCCCAAGATAGTAACTCGTGCCCGAGATAGTAATGTTAACATAGAGCAAATCGTGCCTAAGATAGTAACTCGTGCTCGAGATAGTAACATTGACATGGAGCAAATCGTGCCCAAGATATTAAGATCAAATCATGCCCAAGATAGTAGTTTGTGCCTAAGTAGTTCGTGCTCGTTGGGCAACAATCAATTTCGCGAACTATCATGACACTTTTGCACCTGCTGCGAAATTGATAAGAATGTGTGCTTTACTTTCCATTGCCTCTATCAAGCAATGGTCTCTTCACCAGCTTGACATTAATAACACCTTTTGCAAGGTGATCTTGAAGAAGTCTATATGGCGCTTCCACTTGGGTTTGCCCAACAAGGGGAGACATGAATTTGTAAACTGAACAAATCCATTTATGGGTTGAAGGACGCATCATGATAGTGGTTTGCCAATCAAAGTATGATTACTCATTGTTCACTAATCACCTGATGATGGGACTTTACTTCCTGATCCCACTCCGTATCGCCGATTAGTGGGACATCTTATATATATACCTCTCTGTTACAAGACCGGATATATATGAATTATTTGGTACATGTTTTAAGCCAATTTATGCACTCTCCTCGTAGTGCTCATTTGGATGCCGCGCTCCGTGTGGTTCGCTATTTAAAGGGTTTTGTCGATTAGAGAATCCTTTTATTATCGTCTAGCAGTCTTCATTTGTGAGGTTATTGTGATTCAGATTTGGGTGGGCTGGCCTCTCACTGGACGATCGACTACTGGATATTACACTTTTCTTGGTTCCAACTTCATTTCTTGAAAAAAAAAAAAAAGATGGCTACGGTTTCTGGCTTTTCCGCTGAGGCCAAATACCGTGCTATGGCTACTTTAACATGTGAACTTCAGTGGTTCAAATACTTGCTAGGTGATCTTGGTACTTCTTATCAACTTGCGGATGTCTTCACTCAACTGTTGGGTAAAGATCCGTTTCATAATTTGATCTGCAAGTTGGGCGTTATTTCCATACACGCTCCAACTTGAGGGAGAGTGTTAATGTTACTATCTCGGGCACAAACTATTATCTTGGGCATGATTTGGTCTTACTATCTTGGGCACGATTTGCTTCATATTAACATTACTATCTCGAGCACGAGTTACTATCTTAGGCATGATTCGCTCTATGTCAACATTATTATCTCAGGCACGAGTTACTATCTTGGGCACGATTTATCTTACCATCTTTGTATGATCTGATCTCTTTGAATTTTCATTCCTTTTAGATAAAGTCTTTCCTATTCTTTAGGATGAAGTCTTTCCTTTTTGTAAATTTCTTTGATCTATAAATACAACCAAGAGTTGTGTTCTCAATTGAGGTACACAAATACCAAAACTGTGTGCAACTTCACATGATATTTCACAAAAATGGCAGCTTACAGTTACACACAGTAAAACTCACGTTTCCCTTCTCCTTCAACAACGAAAAGGGGAAAAAACCTCATAGGCGGCGAGGCAAGGCAAGGCGCAAGGTGAGGCGCTGAGCATGAAAAATACAGAGAAGGAAGTCACTCTTATCCACTAGCCATCTAAATCTTGCTATGTTCTTTTGTAGATAAGGATGTCCACATTAAGATGGAAAAGAAATATAAATAATGATATTACATTGACTTGAATCTCAATCTTTCTAAGATAAACTTACTTCTACATTAGTGGTGGAGAAGCTCAAGGGCATCTAACAAAGTGGTTCTGAACCTACCAACATCAAGCTTTACATTCTGTTTATTCAAGTATATAATAGACTTCATTGCTCTCCATCCCTGTATATGAAAGGAAAAAGGATCCTTCAAGACTGCATGATCAAGTGGGTATTGGTTTATTAGAGTGCTCTCCCCTTCCCCTATCTTATATTCCAAGTACCTTATGTTTATATCTATCGCAGGCTCACCAAAAGTATGCATAGACAACCGTTCAAGTCCACCCAAGGGAACTATTTGAATTAGTATTGCATTAGTAGGAAGGAAAACAAGGTTAGTTAGTCCAGCCCCATGAACTCCCATCATCACATCACAAGAGTTCACGATGTTTGCAAATCTCGACAAATTCATTCTTGAATTTTGCTCCGCTACAACTACGTAGTAGCCCAAGCTTTTGGCCATTTCAGCTATTTCATCTTCATTTGTAAATGAACGGGTTCGCTTTCGCGATATGATCAGAAGCCTAGGACTCTTGTCTATATTATCATCGATCCTTATTGCTGTTGCTCTCTGCAATGAGTAGGAGCTCCTTAAGAACTCCATGAATTCTTTCATAGTGTACCCATTTGGAGATTTTGAGGGATCAATGCTCAAATCTTTGTGATATTTAAGACCCACGATCACGGCTGGGAAGCAATGGATATTATCATCCCTGTCAATGTCGATGATCTCATATCTAGAGAGCTCTTTCAGTATTGCTTGATACTTGGAAATCCAAAAAGATCTTGAATTGGTTATCAGAAACTGAACATCTCCTTTAAATTGGCGGGAAGTAAGAAAAAGAGGAATCAATATGTCGGAGAAATCATGGAAGTGGTTGCCTGAATATCCACCCGTGGAGAAAACAATGGCTGGAACACTGTGATTTAGAGTGCAATGAGGGGATTCATTATGACCCTCTAACGATTTCACCAAGAATTCCTTGACGAACCCCATAGCTGTTACGTCTCCCTTACGAGCATAAGGTCTAATTCTCCATGATTCATTCCCCGCAAAAATACCCATTTGAGATGAAGCAAAAAAGATGGTGGAAGAATTACCATGAATCCTAACATCTCCATCAATCTCACAAAAATCTGATCTTGGCTCCAAAACATTGCACACTGGCTTGATTTCCTGCTTCATTGCGCTTTCTGCGACTTCACAATGGAGAAAATCAAAATGACATTAATCATACAAAATTCAGGCAACAACCCAAGTTCGACACACCTCATACAATAAGTTGGGTCCGTTGGAATGGCGTTCTTAAGTATTATTTCTTGTCGAATTTGGGTTTACCTGACTAGGCGCCCTGGCTCGCTTCAAGCTGAATCAACCCATGGCGAATTCTGAAATATGATGTTAACATTAATTTGCAAATTCAAGAGTTACAATGACGTACCTAATCGCTGAGAACTGCTTGTATCTTCTGTCATTAGCATAGTTAGACTGGCGCCGTGCAACGACGGCAGCAGATTCACTGCAAAACTAATGATACTAAGACAAACTTTGAGATACTTACACAAAACATAGGAACTAATGGATAAACATGTAAAAATGGTGCTTTGTACGCTGCTTAACTGGAGCTCATACAATTCATAGTAGAGGTTGTGATTTAAGAAGTTATGGGCAGCTTTGATCCAATGGCTAGACGTACACCCAAGAGTACTGAAGGACTTACAAATTGGCAGACGACCGAAGGAGGGTCTAAACACACTGTAAAATGCCATGATCAAGCATCCAAGGAACGCCCCATATCCAAACTTCTTCTGTTCATACCGACTAAAACTTATAGCAAATTTTGTGTCGTACACCATCTTCCCTCCCTTCTTTAATTTGCTCTGGTATACTGATAATCACAGAATGCTTTCTCTTTTAAGGTAAAGAGATTAGAAAGAGAAGCTACAATTAGACACTAACAACTCTCTTCACTGGGGTTCCGGGCCTATGAGCACGCCCTTTACATGGCACTCACAACGTCGCTCGCACGGCACTCACATCACGTTCACCTAGGCAACTCCTCTCCATGAGAAAAACTTTGATGCTAGTGTTTTATGCCGCACATATAAACTCCACGTGGCACACTCTTAGATATCTATGACCATACAAATGTTTGAAACCTAGGTTTAAAAGAGAGCGTTTTAATGGTACAACGGACTGGGGGTGCGTTACTGTTAAAAATGGCCGTTAAAATGAATTGTAATGGACAGGGGAAAAATGGAAAAAAAATTGAATTTAACGGAAAAATTGGAGAAAAGGGCGCTGAATTTCAAAATTTGAAATTTGAATGTGAATTTGAAATTTAAAAAAATAAAAAAGCGGAAAATAACAGAAATAAAGGCCCTTTTGCCCACAATTTTTTTTCATAAAACAACAGCCGTTATTTTTATTTTAATGTCCGTTAAAATGATTTTAACAGCCGTTAAAACGTAAAAAAACGGCCATTGTTTTTTAAGCGTCAATACGGTTCTTAACGTAACGAGCTTGCGGCGTTACCACGGGCCGTTAAAACGGCGTTATTTTAAAATATGTTTGAAACATCCCTAGGTAGACCTGTAGATAAAAAATAGCCGGATTGTTGGTATTAAACCATGGGATTTGAATCTCTTTCATCGGTTTATTTTCAACAGTAGAATTAAATTTAAGAATTATTTTGAGGTACTGAGACCCAATGACTAGGCTAATTTTTGATTTGCAGGTCCACCTAGGGATATTTCAAACAATGATCATAGATCTCTAAGAGTGTGCCATGTGGCATTTTTAGATGCGGCCTGACACTCGTATCAAAAAAATGCTCCCTCTCCATCATGAGACCATAGTATGAGCCACGTGACACTCTCTTAAACACCAATGATCAATGTATGATGTAGCAAGAGGTCTTCTCTTTAATTTTTATCTATTTTTTTTTAAGGTAGAGGTGTTTTTTTTTTTTTCTTAATTTTGGATAATTCTAGAAAAATAGATTTTGTAATGAGTTTATTATTATTATTATTATTAAATTCGGATTCTCCACGTTGTCTCGAGATTTCAAATGCACTTTCTATATCTTTAATTAACGGGATCCGCGTACCCCCCTTTGTTGACCAAAAAATTTCCACCCCTCTTCTCGGGCTTCTGAGAATCCAACGGTGGAAATTTTGGAGTAAAAAAAAGGGGGTCCTCGGCGCCCGAGCCTTAATTAAATGATGGGTTAGGACTCTCTATCTCTCCGTTGAGAATGTATCAACAAGACCACGTTTAAGTCATGCTTGGTAGGAAATATGCAATAAGAGCGAAAATGTAAGGAACTTGCCCGGGAAGACCATAAGGACGGCCTTGAAGTGTGTGTGGAGCACATCCAGGCCCGGGATGTGGTTGGGTTGGAGACACCATTTAATGGGTCCCACCTAAGAGATGATCTACACTAAAAAATTGACTTGATCAAATGACTCTAAAGATTCTTTTCGATCACAAACTTGTAAAATGGTTAGAAGAAGAAAAATGTTATCCGCGGTTGAGGCCTTTAACCGGTGGATTCAAGAGATACAGATCTACCTGCAGACAACAGCTTTACCGGTAAAGTAGTTATTTTGCCTGTTCATATAGTTGTTATCATAGTGACCGTATATCTCTTGAATCCAACGGTCAAAGGCCTCAACCGCATACTCCTTTTGTGGCACGACTTTAGAATAATTTTTTTTTTTTTTTTTGAAATAGTAAAAGAGCTTTATTAAAAGCTTGGGGGCTGAGAAAGCCAAATAAAGCTAAAAAAGAAAGAAAACTTACAACAAGAAAGATAAAAAAAACCATGGATCACAAAGCAACTCAATTTCTCCCCAGCAACACTAAATCCTCAAATCTAACGCCCCTCCCTTCATTGTACAATTTGACCCAAAAAAAAAAAAAAGCCCCCAAATTTCCAACAAAATTGATTTAATGGAAAATTTCACGTCCTCGAAGAGCCTATAGTTACACTCTTACCAAATTCCCCATAAGATAGCCAGTGGGGTTAAAGCCCACAGCCGCTTTCCAATCCCATCGAACTCCTTATACTGCCAAGCCAATCGCAAATCTTTGAATGTCGAAGGAATAGCCCAGTTGTAGCCAAAATCTCTGCAAAACTCTGACCAGATCACTCATGCCACTCTACATACATTGTAGGAAAATGTGATTACTGGAATCACCACTCTCTAAACACATGGGGCAATGATCTACCACACCAACGCCTCGCCTCCATAAGAAATCCATAGTCTGAACTCTACCACGGGCCACGACACCTTAACCACGGGGAAAAGTCAACTACCTCACTCTCTTTTAAGGCCTCGTAAAAGGATCGGACAACAAATAGTATTTTACTATCATGATTCACCATCTGACATCTTTTGATTGGCTAGGTGCATATCCCCCACTTTCTACAGGAAATTTGTCACTTGGGACAATTCTCATCGTTAAGGTTCTGATGAAAGTTGAAATCCCAAGCTGGTAAAGCGTTGACTGCAACCTACATCTCACACACAATGGCCAATTTTTTATTAGAAATAGAGTAAAGATCATGACATTCAAACTACAACATAACCTTAGGACACCAAATGTCTTTCTAGAGAACAAAGAATTTCTGCAGACCTCTGATAATCCCTCTCCATACCCCACACCCATAAGGACCTCTAGATATCCTACTGGCCTAGCCTGTAATGCTCGATCTCACCATACCTCCCGACTATAACATTATGCCATAGGCTGATCTCTCTCTAGCCCAAATCTCCAAAGCCACCTCGCTTCACGCATGCTTCTAAGCTTGCGAATTCCTAGACCTCATTTCTCTCTAGGTCTCATGACATGCCTCCAACCGACTAGATACAACTTACGCCCCTCACCAGACCCACTCCAAAGGAAGTTTCTCATGATTATAACTATCCTCTTGTCCACACTCTTATGCATCGCAAAGAGAGACATAATAAATCGGTAAGCAAGAAAAGTGTACTCTAGCTTGAGAAGCACCAATCTACCTCTTTTGGACAACAATTTGGCTTTCCACCTAGACAAACGATTATTCAAGCATTCTAACACTGGGTCCCAAATGGTCTTGCTCCTTCAACTAGCCCCTGATCGTAAACCCAGACACGTGGCCGACAGGGATCTAATCCGGTACTGCAAGATGGAAGTGGCGTCCTCCACACCTTTTTCTCCGCCAAACCCATAAACTTCGGACTTCCTAATTTAATGTGGAGGCCAACAACTACCTCAAAACAATGAGACCTTTAAGATAAACCATGTCTACTCTACCACCTTGGAGATGGAGTTGGTTGAGGGGGCGTACCTCGACATTGTACGTGTTGGCATGTGAGTGGCTTATGGTCACGCGTGTTGATGGGCTCCCTGCTTGGTGTTGCAAACTGCACACGTGCGATCTTCTTTAATTGTCACACCCTGAATCCGGGCACCTAAATTTGACCCGAATGCCTGTGGATCAGTCCGTTTATCCAAGATCCAGGGTGTGATAAAAAATAAAATGTCAAAAAAAAAAAAAAAAAAATATCAAGAATCACAATCGTGATTGATAAAGAACGGTTCAACTCCAATAGTCAAATAATGCGAAAGCGTAAATAAGCTATTACGGTGGAATAACCAAAATCAAAATCAAAGTCAAACTTTTAGTTTTGGTTAGTATCACTAATTAGGGTCTCTATAATTACCTAGAATTTATATCAAACATCTTTTGTGAAAATACTTAAGCAAAATGCCCACTTAAGATAGTTTTGAAACTTGATTTTCGCGGTTCAAAAAAAAATGATAAACTTTTGGTCAAAATTCAAAGTATGTCAAAAATTATTTTTCTTGGAGGGTTTTATTCTAAAAATTATAAGATACAACTTTAACAAAGGCACTTTGGCTAAAAATGACATTTACAAATTTTTGGAGTCAGTTCTCCATTCTCAATTCAGCCCTAATGGTAACCGTCAAAATAGGTAAAAAGTAAGATTTTTCACTTGTATTAATTTTTACAGTTTTGATCGGAATCCAAATCAAGCAAATATCATATGAGTTATTATCTATTCAAAATAAACTAAATTTATATGTAATAAAAATCATGTGGTCCTATTTTATAACTTATGAAAAAATTAAGATAAAGGTTTGTAAAAATCAGATATTTTGCAGTCAGGTAGTTCTGACCTCCTCTTAGTAAAATGGCTCTACAGAATACATCCTATCGAATCTGTTGATCCACTATATATGGATGGAAAGGTAATTAAAAATATACAACTTTCGTATTTTATCCTTAACTAGATTCAGTTATCTAATAAGTGCCAAAGCTGCTTAAAGTCAGAATAAGGGTGCTGATTCTGCAAAATCAGCATAAAAATTTTGAGATTTATGCCAAACTGCACCCACTTATATAACTCCTAAAATCACGAAATAATTCAGTAAAATACTACATTGAGCTAGGGTCATAAACTTCATTGAAATTATATTAAAATATTATTGTATGAATATTTTTGCATAGGATGTCGAAAAACACAATGTGTTAAAAAATGTAAGTAAAATAATCCAGTCAAACCATTAATGGTCCCAACGACCCAAACATGTTAAGAATCCATTATTTCATTATTAAAACCCTTAAATAATTTAATCAATAAATTCTTCTTCAATTTCTGAGCCATCAATCGACTTCTTCTCTTCAAGAATATCCTCCTCACCGAGATTAACAAAATCTAAAATATTTCGGTGTAATACCGTGAGCGAAAGTCCAGTAAAGTACAATGAGTACACAAGACAATGAAGATAATCTAATCATAATTGTTTTAGCATGTAATCAATATATTAAGCTGAAACTAGGATTTTTCCGCGTCGTTGATTACGGAAACCCTATTCTCAACACATTTGTAATTTGATCCGAATTTTAATCCTGCAAAATATAGATATATTGTATAGGGATTCGTGTCGGATGTCGATTTGCACTCGGGGTTAGTTTGACCAATTCGAGAACATAAAATGACGGATTCTTGCGAGCAAAATGGAGGGGTGAGAGTGGTGGATAAGTGAGTTCAAAACATGCTTGATTTTAGAGTGAGAAAGACTATAACCATATCAGAAAATGATAAAATAATTACTCAGCAATAAACTGCATTTATCAAATTCAAATATTAGATTATAATGCTTTGAATAATAATAAAAAAAACTATTGAATAAAGTTATCTAAAAAGCATTAAATAGAGAGAGAAGTGTAGAGAGAGAAAGAGGAAAACAAAGGAGGAGAGAAAAAGTAATCAACTAGGAACTTACCCTACAGTGGAATCTTTAGATGTTTTCCCTAGGAACTATCTAGAATATTTACATATGATACATGGGTAAAGATTCCCTAGAACTCTTATGAGTATTCTAGACTCTTCCATCTTCTAAGGCTTTCTATCATACTCTAGGGTCCTCTAAAAGCTTCCGGAGCACTCTAGACTCCTTCAGCCATAACTGGGCTTGGTTATGGGCTTGGAACTGGCTTCATTGGCGGGCTTGGATTGGGCCCAACTAGTGACCCCGTGACACTCTCCCCCTCCTGATTGCGCGACGTCCTCGGCGTGTCATCTCTATGGTACTTAGTGATTTTATCTTCAAATTGCCATAGTGTATCTGCGTGCTCCCAAGTAGCTCGTCCTTGGGCAATCCCTTCTATTTCACAAGATACTCGATATATAGTTAGACTCAACACCTATTCACCTGATGATTAGTGAGTATGTAGTCCACTTCCTTGCACTCTACCGATCGTATCCTCGTGTCTGTCCATTTCTTCTTTTTTGGTTGGCTCATGATAGCCTTCCCAGGTGGTGTCGATGCAGGTGACTTGACACCAACCTTCATCTCAACTAGACGACCCACCTCTTTCCTAGGTGGTCGTGCTTTTGTTTGTTTAGGCGGCATCATGTCCTTGGCTTTTTCAAGGACTTTGTCTTCTTCCCTGGGTAGTTCTCCATTTACCCCGTCATCAAGATCTTCGACCATGCCCTTCTTGGATCCCATCGACAGTTGCATGGCCGAGAGCATCTTCGTTCTGATCTTGGTTCCTTGGATTGTACGAACCATGCAAGGAGCTCCCTTCTCGATGATACACACCAAGTTCACGAACGGCATAGGTATTGCCTTGACCCTCTTAAGGAACTCCATCCCTAATACCACTTGATAGTCATCCATAGGAATGACTGATAAATCCACGAGCCCCTTCCATTCCCCTATGCGTAGATCCACGCCATGATCCGTGCCTTGGATAGGTTTGGCCTGTGAATTTACCGCCTTTATCCATCCCTCCTCCTTGGATGCTCTCAATCCCAATCGCTTTGCCTCTTCTCCTGAGACAAAGTTATGTGTCGTCCCGGTGTCCACCATGACCCGTGTAGGCTTCCCGTTGATATAAGCTTCCACGTACATGAGTCCCTTGCTCATAGTCTTGGAAGACTTAGGTTGCTTCTTCGCAGCATTGAGGAGTTGTAAGGATCCCATCCTTGGCTCTTCGTCGCTGTCATCTCCTTGGTCCCCCAATTTGGTGGCTAGGGCGTTCAAGGCCTTCGTCTGCAGGCATTCCCTAGCCCAGTGATTCCCATCACAAAGAAAACAATTAGTCATTGGTTTGGAGTGGTCCTTGCCTTCTTTCTTGAACTTGTCATGCTTTGGCTTGTACGACCCCTCCTTGTAACTCGATCTCTCCTTGTGACTTGATCCTTCTTTGTCACTTGATGCATCATCTCCCCCACTTTTGACATGAATACTCTTGGGCGACTTTGGCTTACAGGAATCATCCTTTTTAAATTCCAACAACTGCTCGGCAACGGCCATGGCACTAGCGAGGTCTTATACCCCACGTCGTCTTAGCTCCTATTCCGCCCATAACTGAAGACCATCCATGAAGTTAAAGAGTAGTTCCTTGTCTGGCATGTCTGGAATCTCCAACATCAGGGTTGAGAACTCCTTCACATAGTCTCGAATTGACCCCGTGTGCTTAAGCCGTTTGAGTTTCCTACTTGCCTTATGTTTAGCATCCTCCGAGTAGAATTGTCTCTTGATCTCCCTTCTAAAGTCATCCCAAGTGTCGATCATACACGTACCTCGTTCCACGTCCGCATGACGCCTACACCACCATAGGGTAGCAGTGTCAGTGAGGTACATGGTGACCGTCCATATCTTGGTCTTCTCGTCACATAGGGCGATGGCTCAAAGTACTGTTCCATGCTCCACAATAAGTTATCTAACTCCTTGGCATCCCTTGACCCACCATAGGTCTTGGGCTCTGGGTCCCTGATCTTGGGTGTCCCATGTGTGACCATGCCTTCATTGGCCATAGCCTTTTTCCATAGGACCCAGTCACCTCGCATTTCTTCAACATGATCCTTTAGAGTCTCCACCATCCCAATTACTTGGGCTTGGAAGGCATCCCTATCTTATTGCTGATCATGCACCAATTCATTGACGGTGGCCAGCATACTCCCCTTGAGTTCCTCAAATCCCGCCTTGAGGTCCTCCATGCCCATGCCCAACTCATCGAACCTATCGGGTGCATCCGGCCATGGCAAGCTCCACCTTAGCTAGCCTGGCTTCCCATGCAGCAAACATGTCTTGGGACTTGTCCCTCCTTCTCCCCCTAGGGATGGGGATGGTGGGGTTTTGTTCATCACTTCCCCGTGCCTCATCGATGATCATCGACATGGTGCTTGCTTGAAGTTAGCTCTGATACCACTTGTCACGGACCTAGTCTTCGACCCTTGCTAGAGACCGTACGGCACTCGAGTTAGCACTCCTTTGCTTAACTCAAGTCAGCCTTTCCCCCTTAGTCACTTAGGACTTGCCTTGCCTAAGTACTCAACCCACTCAAGAAGCACACAAGGACACAAGAGAGCTCTTTAGAGAATGAGACTTGTATTACTCAACTCTGGATTACAAGATTTCCCAGATGATTACAAATGAGGGGGTTTGCCCCTTTATATAGGCTTCAAGCCTTATTCCAGAATTCTCTATACTATTCTACCAAAGAATCTCTAGATGTTTCCCCTATGAACTATCTAGAATATTTACATATGATACATGGGTAGAGATTCCCTAGAACTCTCATGAGTATCTAGACTCTTCCATCTTCTAAGGTTTTCTACCATACTCTAGGGTCCTCTAGAAGCTTCTAGAGCACTCTAGACTCCTTGAGCCATAACCGGGCTTGGTTATGGGCTTGAAATTGGCTTCGTTGGCGGGCTTGGATCGGGCCCAACTAGTGATCCCGTGACAAGAAGCTGCCCAACCCAACAAGGATAAAAGTGATTAATTAGGTGCATGCTTCATAATCTTTCAAGATAAAAGAAGGAAACGCATTATGTTATTTGGTATTGAACCCAAAAAAAAAATTTGTTATAATGGCTGTTTAAAAAATTGTTTGAGTACCGATGGACCATGGTTTAAAAAAATGTTTCTAAGTCGTTATAACGGTAGTGCTCCAAATGCATTATGTTATTTGGTATTGAACGCCAAAAAACATTATAACATATTTAAAGTTATAATGTTATAACAGCTGTTATTTTGTCGGTATCTATTGTTTGACCTATTATTTACTTTTAGATGGTATGTATAACTTTATAAGGGACACTTAACATTACCATTATATCCGTTATAGGGTAAAAATGATAAGTCTATTTAATATTTTTTTTTCAAAATAACCTTGATAACAGTAAAATAATGGATAAAGCACAATAATGATCCTTAAAGTGTTAAACCTATTTTTTTTAAGTTTTGGGCATTATTTTCTAAATAACATAATGGGGTTGAGGTTTTACATACAGTTATAACGGCCGTTACAAAACATTTTACAACCATGCTCAAAAGTAGCCAAAGATCAATCAGATTTTGACCATTTGTTTACCCATTATAATAGCCAATATGCTGTCATAACGGTGATGCCATATGACAATTATGACGGTCGTTTTTAAACCTTGCTATGTTCTTTTGTAGCTAATTAAAGATATCCACATTAAGATGGAAAAGAAATATAAATATTAATATTACAAAAGAATTGAATCTCGAATCTCGCGCGTTAAGATAAACAAATCTGTATATATATTAGTGATGGAGAAGCTCAAGGGCTTCTAACAAAATGGCTCTGAACCATCCAACATCAAGCTTTACATTTTGTTTCTCTAAGTATGTAGACTTAACTGCATTCCATCCTTGTTTATGAAATGAGAAGGGATCCTTAAAGACTGCATGATCAAGTGGGTATTGTTTTTTAAAAGAGCTTTCCTCTTCCCCTATCTTATATTCCAAGTACTTTATGTTCATATCTAATGCAGGCTCTCCAAAGTCGTGCATAGACAACCATTCAAGTCCACCCAAGGGAACTATTTGAATTAGTATTGCATTAGTAGGAAGGAAAACAAGGTTAGTTAGCCCAGCCCCATGAACTCCCATCATCACATCGCAAGAGTTCACGATGTTTGCAAATCTTGACAAATTCATTCTCACATCTGGCTCCGCTACAACTACATCATAGCCTAAGCTTTTAGCCATTATAGCTATTTCACCTTCATTTGTAAATGATCGGGTTCGCTTCCGCAATATGATCAGAAGCCTAGGACTCTTGTCTACATGATCACCAATCCTTATTGCTGTTTCTCTTTGCAATGAGTAGGAGCTCCTTAAGAACTCTGCAAAGTCTTTCATAGAGGACCCATTTGGAGATTTTGAGGGATCAATGCTCAAATCTTCGTGATATTTAAGACCCACGATCACGCCTGGGAAGCAATGGATTTTGTCGTCCCTGTCAATTTCGATGATTTCATATCTAGAGAGTTGTTTTAGTATTGCTTGGTATTTGGAAATCCATAAAGATCTTGAATTGGTTATAAGAAGCTGAACTTCTCCTTTGAATTGGCGGGAAGTGACAAAAAGAGGAATCAATATCTTAGAGAAATCATGGAAGTTGTTGCCTGCATATCCGCCAGTGGAGAAAACGATGGCTGGAACACTGATTTAGAGTGCAATGAGGGGCTTCGTTATGATCTTCTAACGATTTCACCAACAATTCCTTAACGGACCCCATAGCTGTTGTGTCTCCCTTTTGGGCATAAGGTCTGATTCTCCACGATTCATTTCCCGCCAAAATACTCATTTGAGATGAAGCAATAAAGATGGTGGAAGAATTCCCATGAATCCTAACATCTCCATTGATCTCACAAAAATCTGATCTTGGCTCCAAAACATTGCACACTGGCTTGATTTCCTGCTTCATTGCGCTTTCTGCGACTTCACAATGGAGAAATAAAAATGATGTCAATCATACAAAATTCAGGCAACAACCCAAGTTCGACGCACCTCACACAACAAGTAGATTATATTTTCTAATGTAACAAATAGTAAAACCCCCAAGTGAAGAACTTACAAATAGGCAGACGACAAAATGAGGGTGTAAACACACTGTAAAAATTTAGTGCGATGATCATGCAACCAAGGAACGCCCAATATCTGATGAACTTCTTCCCTTTATACCAACTAAAACTTCTAGCAAATTTTGTATCGTACACCACTTTCCCTCCCTCGTTAGCTATGGTGCTCTATGATAATTATCAAAAAGTCGCCGTGTTAACGAATGCTGTCTCTTTAAGATAAAAAAAATTAAAAGGAGAAGCTACAATATTAGACACTGAATGCTCTTCACCGGCAATGATCGACAATTGCAATTTGTTTGCTTTTAGAATGACAATTGGAGAAGGTGAGGTGCAATATTCCCCGTCAATGCTTCCCACAAGGTTTTTTTTATTGGGTATGAGTTGCTGACCATGTGTTTTCAGCTTGAAAGGATTCAATCAGCTAAAGATGTTAGAAAAAGTTCAAGATGATTTTCCTTACACTAATTGTTGGATAATTCTAGAAAAATTGATTGTGTAACGAGTTTATTATTATTTTCGCCCTGTTTTCTCTTGAGATTTCATATTATTTAAATAAATGATGGGTTTGGAGACCATTTACTGGTGCTGATCATATGTTGCACCAATAATCCATTTGTTGAAGCATCTCACCAAAATCTTTTGACCTGATTTGGAAAGATTGTAGACGCTTTTGAGAATGTATCAATAAGAGCACGCTATAGTCATGTTTTGTAGGAAATTTGCAGTAAGAGAAAATGTTAGGTACTTCCCGGGTAGACCATAAGAGATTTACACTAAAAGTTTGACGCGATCAGATGACTCTAAAGATTCTTTCGATCGCAACCTTTAAAATGGTTAGAAGAAGAAAAACGCTATCCGTGGTTAAGGCATTTGATTCTTGGATTCAAGAGATCCAGGGTCAACATGGTAAAAACTTTATTAAGAGGCAAAATATTCAATTTGATCAATATTTTAAGCATAAAGAAATCTTCTAAGAATCATTGAGGTATGCATCGTCCCAATTGACATTGCATGTATTTAGCTTTGAGGGTAGATAAGTAGTGAGTAAAGACTAGCGAAAAGAGGCACACGCCACAAGTGCAATTAAAAAAATATAATGAGAATTTGTTAGGCAGAAAGATTCTGTATAGTGATCAAAATCTCCCGATTTTATATGTATCATGTTGTGAAGGGGATGGATTTCTTCTTCCTTTCATTGATCAATGCATACACATATATAGCCCTAGATCGGGACGTTATAATATTAATGGCGATATTATAATCGATGCAAGAAGCGCAACAACCAATCATCGGTTACAACTGTTACAATTACAATACTCCTCCTTGGATGTCCGTGTAAAGAATATTTTCATATTTTAGTTTGGCAAAGATTCCGTGTGACATAAAATATTCATGTTACCTTCCCTACGAGTACCAGTGTAGTGTTGAAGATGTCGTGGTACGCATACTTCATCGATTACGTGAAGACTAGAAGACAGAGATAGCAATGATTAGACGGTTAATGACAGGAGTCATTTGAGTAACTGTCCATTTGTCGGTTATAGATCGTATAAGCTCGTTTAGGAAGGTAAGTGACTTAGTGGCCATAGGAATAATTTTTAAAATGAATAAAATATAATGGTCAAACCTAGTCAATGGAAAGACTCGAGCCTAAGTCAAGATTATTGACTTCTGGGAAAGTCCGATCGATTGGACTATTTAGGCCAATCGTTTGGACAAAGCCCAATCGATTGGACTCTACGGGACAGAAACTTATTTAAGTCTGATTATTTGGACTTAGTACAATCGATTGGATTTACAAAGGAAAAACACATCCATACAAGACCAATCGATTGGACTTAGCCCAATCAATTGGACCCAAAGTACAATCGATTGGACTTCAAACGAATTGAGTCTTTTTCAGATTCAAAATTCTAGTTTCAACTTACCCCACTTTCTAAAAGACTCTGGGCTACGAATTCTATAAATATAACCCATCTCTGCTTTACAAAATACACTTCTACGCATTGCAATAAGAGAATAAAGTTTTATTTATCAAGAGTGTCCATTTGAAGAGCAAAAAGCCTTTAGTACTCATTAATATCTTATGAGCTTTTTCTCTTCTTGATCAAAGCAAATAGCTTGGTCTATTACTCAGCTTAGGTTCTTCCACATAAATACTTGACCTAGCAGCCTGAGAGTACCAGTGCATCTCAACACTATTTGAGTGACTTAAGGTTTAGGGTGTACTGAATCTTTGACCTTCAGCAAAGGCTGGAGAGTTGAGAATTAAGATCGGAGTGGCTGATCGAAGGTAGGTTTGAGGAGTACCAAATTGAACAAGCGGACAAGGCTTCTTGATTATGACGGTGCATGTGGATTTATAGCGTTGATTCAGAGGATGTGGACGCATCGACAGTAGGCCTTGGCTAAGGTTGGAAGCTACATTTACAACGGTACTGCGTAGGTAACTTTTGTTTTGTTTAACTTTTTAGTTAGTGATACTTTCCGTCTGGACGTAGTCCCATGATTTTCCTTGGCTAAGGTTTCTACTTAAAAACTCTATATCTTGTGGATGTTTGATTGTTGTTCCGCTAATTGTATTGATTAGATCAAACGACAAAAAAATAATATACCACGGAGGTATATTTGATTTGAGTCGGTTGTGATAATCCTTTTAGCAATCAACTAAGGCATGCGAGTTTATCACCGTACCTTGACCAGTAAACTTGTGATAGGTTAGATTAATTTTTAATCAATACCTGATCACCCCCCTCCCTTCTAGGTATTTCTGATTAAAGAGAACGGACCGATTATTTTTCAGTCCGTCGCTTTATTAAAACTACCTCATTAAAACTTTGTCAGAAAACCCTGTGGGATAAAACCCAATCAAAAGAAAAAAGAGTACAATGTGTCGACAAAACAAAGTGATGGTAATGGACACGCTTAAGACTACCTAGTTAAAACCTTGCCAGAAAAATTCTTGTGAGAAAAAAATAAGCGAAGGAAAAAGAGTACAGTGCACAAAGGTCCTTCTAAAATATGACTCTCCCCCTTATGTGAACGGTAGTATAAGCATTCCAACTGAAAAGTTGTGGAGTTAACGTAAATCAATGCAATAACCAATTTCTTGAATGTTGACGTTGGTAGTGCCTTGTTGAATAGATCTGCAAAATTGTTGCTGGAATGTATTTGTTGGAAATCAATATTATTGCGAGTCTATTGGAGCTCGTCGTGAGTGTAAAAAAACTTTGGTGAAATATATTTAATTCTTTCACCTTTGATAAACCCACTTTTAATTAATGTGATACAAGTAGTATTATCCATATTGAAGTGCTTTCTCTAGCTTCCAATTAAGCTAATTAAGCATTCTCTCCATCGTAGAGAATCACCTTTGAGAGAAATGGCCTTGAGGACAGCAAAACTCAGGTATTCGCTTTCATCCTTTTAGTGTTTTCATTCCTCCATGATTATTGCTTGAAGAATTATTTCTTCTACTAAGATTAATCAAACTCTGCCTAGGTTTCAATCTATTATCCTCAAACCTAGTTAGCATAGTATACCACACATTTGAGGTGTGATTGAGGAGTCAAGGCTTCCGGTGTTAGACTAGAGAGTATAAATAAGATCGGGGTTGGATGATGCGACGCATCATCGTAGACTCAACATGACCAAAATGGTCATGCCAAAGCATAAAGATCATTTGATCAAACGAGCCAGGTATTGTAGGGGATTTTTTGAACTAATGGAAAAATTGAAAAAATTGGCAAATTAAGGAGTAGTCTTGCAAGATTATGAAGTAGTGCTTTTAAAAATCTGAAAATTCAAAGGAAAATTTTGAAAATTTTAAAAGGTAGAGAATAGTTTTGAAAATTGTTGCAATTCTAAGAGAATTTTTTTAAATTTCATAATGATTACATAGCTGGTATTATTAATATTAAAATATTCTTAGAAGATTAAAAAGCATAGGTGTAAGTGTAATCATTTCTTTTAAATTAAGTTTAAATATTAAAATACCAAAATGCCTTTTTATCATAATGCAGTTATCAATTGCACATTCTGTGCTCGTTCATTATAAGTAGTAAAGATATTCTGGGTGCTCGTTCGTTATAAGTAATAGAGATGTTCTCTGGAAATATAGCTAGCTAGATAGTGCTCAATTTCTTCCTCAAAATATAATTGGTTTTAAAAAATTTCCCAATTGAGGTTTTTTTTTTTTGCTAAATAAGCATCGTATTAAAAGAAAAGAAACAGTTACAGGAAAACGTTCAAGCGTGGTTCAAAATATGCATCACCATGGGCTTAGGCATCCCAACTAGGTTGGCACCCCCAATTCCATCAATCATTTGCAGTCCCACCTCCCAACTCAGTCACTTAATTGACAAATCTAAAGTATGACTTATCCGGATCTTCTAAACATGGAATACAATCAGGCTTGTGATACCACCATTGCCTGCTACCCAAAGCAAGTGTACAAGCATAATTAGAACAGGAGTCTGCACTAAGTTAATTAGCCTCCCGCCAAGTAGATGAGAATTTGACCCACTCAATTTGGTTGCAAGACTTCTCCCAAGAGCCCTTAACCCTCTATGGGATTTTACCTTGTTTGAAAGCTCTAATAGCTGCTTCGGAATTTGATTTTATCCATAGTCGCAGCCATCCTTCCTCAGTGTCCCTTTACACCATAAGCTATTGCCATACATTCCGCTGTGAAATTCATGACAATCCCAAGGTTCTCAGCCATTGCCCCAACCACCTGACTTTTTGAGTCTCTTAACACCGCTCCAAGACCACCAATCCCCGGGTTGCCTTTAGCTCCTCCGTCACAATTGATCTTAATCATCCCACAACAAGGAATACTCCAACGGCATTCCAGAATCCTTGGCGCTTTCCTTGGTTTAGTTTCCAAACCCAAATTTTTCAAAATTAGGAGATCTTCCAGGGTATTTTGCAGCGTATGTTATTGCCTCTTTAACCTCTCGAGCAATTTTCCTTGGGTCTCATTGCACATCGTTAAAAACAAGGTTATTTCTAGCCTTCCAAATAGCAACGGGGGTTGTTATAATTGCCGTCGTCCAAAGTTCCACAATCAAGGGACTTAACCATTCCTACCTAGATTCACCAAAGGTCCGGCCATGGTAGCGGAACCATCGAGTGATGTCTTCTCAAATCCTCCTGGGCCGATCACAAGTGAACAAAAGTCTCTCTTCCCTAGGCACATAGGGCATCTAGATGCTAGGGAAATACCTCTTTTCTGTAATAAGTCATCAGTAGCTAGAACCACCCCGTGAATGATTGTCCATGCATTGGCTGCCGTTCTAGGCTGGACCCCTTTACTCCAAATCTTAGTCGACCATGCATTCTTAGGATTCTGTTTTCAGATTGCCTCAAACGTAGATTTGACCGTTGAGACTCCAGAAATAGAGGGTTTCCAAACTCTGAGGTGATCATTAGCTCCCCTAGGAAGAGAACCTATATTATCCAACGGTAGTCTAGCAACTTGGAATACCTCTTTACCCTGTCGGGTATATTCCATTGGCCATTCTCCATAATATTATCCACTCGAGCTTTGAGCCTACTCCATACACTCCAATTAAGGTTCGGTTGAGTTTACATTAACAATTATCGGTCGAATTTACATTAACAATTATGGAGAAAATTTTTATGCGAACAAAGTTTGTTGTGGGCTTGTGGTCCCCAATATTTTGATGTACGTGGACAAAGTTTGATGTGGGCCGGCATGTGGTCCCCAATAAGGTAGGATTTTCTTTGCCACTTAATGTTAGGGAGATTATTTATTTATATTTATTATTATTTGTACAGACCCTCAGGGGTATATCAGTCATTTCATGTATATGCTTGGTATATAAGCTCATTTATCAATGAAACCTAAGGGAGATTATTCCCCCTAAAGTTTGGCTTTTGTGTCTCTTCTTACCATGGTAAGAGCAACACTAAAGTGAAATCGTGTCATATCTCTGAGAAGACAAGTAAGTCGACAACTAAGCTAGACAAGACAAGTAAGCCCTCAATATCCTCACTTGATTGTTGTCAAGCGCATCTTACGCTATATCGAAGGTACTCTAACCTTAGGTTTAATGTCTCCAAATCGAGTGTAGAAGCTGAATACCCAGCTCTCGCGCTTCGGTTACTACTACTATTCTTTGAATTTGCTCTATCCTGTGTGAACTTCATTTATCGGTGTTTCGCTCAATCTCTCAATTTTGCGACAACATTAATTAGTGCGATCAGTCAATCCCATATTCAATATGCTCTTGTATTAAACACATAGAGATTGATTATCATTTTGTACGGGCCGGGAATGTATTTTTCGATGGATGCTACGACTCTTTTTCATTTTCTATCCATAATTTGCTTGTTATTATCTTTACCAAATGGCTCTTTAGCTCCACGTTTTCAAAGTTTCATGACAAACCGTTGGCCAAGTCCCCATCAGTTTGAGATGGGGTGTTAGAAAGGTTTTTTTATATGCATTATTATTTGTTCACCCCTTAGGGGTATATGAGTCATTTCATGTATAAACCCTAATAAAAGGAGATGATTCTCTCAAACGTCTTGCCTCTGCGTATGTGTTCTCTGATATAGGACACTATAACATCGTAAGTCCAGACTATCCATCTGATAGGCGAGCATTTGAGTTGGCCACGTGGATAGAACTCTTGTCCATATAAAACCCATAAACTACCAGATTAAGTACTGTTCCCCTACGAACGATCACCCTTCAATTTTTACACTTTTTAGTAGAGAAAGTGAATGAAACCTACCTCTTTTTACCACATGGTGGATGAAAGTTAATTTGGCTGAAAATTGCCACATGGGGAGTGAGTAAGTGATGTGGTCCAACGTGGACCGGCCCCTTTGGTCTCACCACCTCAGCTGCCACATGTGAAAACCAGCCTTTGCACGGATTGAAGTCTATTGTGTCCACCCAGTCTTTGCAAGGATTGCCAAATTAGGTAGATGTATTCTTACTTCTGTATCCTAACTGTCCCAAGAAAAAAATGTGGCTTTTGCAAGCTTTTTACTTCAAAATGGACACCCAAATCAAAGTTATGCTCTTAGAAGTTGGAACACCACTTTGATGCGGTAGAGACAAAAGGCTTCAAAACGCCAATCTCGAAGTTATTAGAATTTCCACACGAGACAAATTTATGGCTTAACAGAATGAACAGGGATGCTAATTTAAGAATTTAGTATTATTTTTTATAGATTTCATGCTTTCTTTGACAATTTATTGCCTAATGCATGCATAGACACTTATTAAAGATACACAAGAGATATCAAATTCATTTTCAAGAAGATTTTTAACACGTAGAATTTGACTTAAAGGGTACAATAGAGCATGTTGAGGTCTGGATAGGGGTTCAACCTAATTAAGTCCAATCCAAGCTTTAGGGTATTCAGTCCAAGCCTAAGCCCAACTTGGATTGAGTCAGGTTAGGCGGGTTGGCTGATGGAATTTTAAATGAGTAATATAATTACAATAGATATTTATGTAGGTATATATTAAGGTCAAGTTGGGATTGGGTGGCGTCGCCCAAGGCCTCGGTTCAAGTCCAACCCATTTTTTGGTTGGGCTTAGAAATCCATAATGAATCCAACCCACCCAATTCGGGTTGGGCTGTACAAGTTGCACCTCTAGTTTGAATCGACATGCTGCTACGACGTCACGGAAAATCATAAATAGTTCTTGGGTTCTAATCTAAGCAATACCTAAAGTTCTCAATGAACTAAAGTCAAACGACAGTCTTTCTCATTCAATAAAAGAAGGAAAGTTTTCTTGAGAGCCCAATAATTTTCAAGGACACCCCGTATCTTTCCCTTCAATATGTGGAGTCTTTACTAGCCCCCTTACTAATATCCATTATGCGAGCACCCTGCAACTGCTCATCTCCTCCTTCACCCTATCCCTAGCTCATTCACCCTATATATCCTCACATGTGAAGGGCAGTAACGTCATGCACCATCGACCTCAGGATCATCGGAGATCGCTAGAGTTCGTTGGAGAATCACATTTGACAGCTACAATGCAAAAAAAAAAATATTTAAATGGTAGAAAATCCAAAAAACAAAGTGAAAAGCTCACTGATAGGTGAAGAAATTAAATCGAGTGAAAGAGAACATTCCACAAACAAACTGAAAGACCGAAGAAAATCATTTATACCCAATGAAAACCAAAATTTAGTGTTGGAATCAGATGAAAAAGGCCTCATGGAGCAGCTCGCGAATCAATCTTAGAGCGTAGGATGGCATTCGTCTGCTATATGTGGCTAGAATCAACCTGAATCATAGAAGATGGAGTCGAAAGTGGAGATTGAGGCGAAGGTGTTCCTGTTTAGAGAGGCATGGATGAAAAATCGACGATGCATCAGAGTTACTGAAAGAAGGAGATGGAGGGTGGTGTACCTAATGCTTCCCATGGAGGTTTTTGTCTAGATCAAGAAATCCCTTGCAGAGGTGAGTGTTGATGAAAGCGCAGGCTTTTCTTGGCGTAGAATGACTCTTGACGGGAAAACATGGATTATTGAAATAAAAAAGAATGGTGGAGGACAGTTTCTCAAGATTGCTGAAATGTCGGATAAACAACCGAATAGGTTCATATGTATTCCAAGTGGTTGGAATAAGATAGGCTGGAAAGCTGTGGTTAAGAAACTCGAGCTCATAGAGACTATGGAAGAGGGAGGTCGGCTTCACGGCAGAAATTCGGTGATTTCCCAGAAGTGGAAGGGCGTTAACTCACAGGAGGGAGGTCTAACGAGGAATCCATTTTGCTACTAGAGGAGGAACATTGGGCTAGATATAATCTCCGGGAAACTGGTTCACGGAGGTGGGGACTGCTGGCTAGAAACAAGCTATACATCAGAGGGGGTAGAAGCTTTTGGTGTTTAGCGCCGGGCTGCTATTGCTTATGCGTCTAGCTCCCATCCTAACTGGGCTGATATTGCAGAGGTGGTGAAAGGGTCCATGGGTTCATGTAATAAGGTCAATCTGATTCCATTTAGGCCGAACCAAAGAATTGTCTTCGCTGAAACAGGGGAGCAGCTAGAAACCATTTGTTCGACTGGACCCATTCATGTGGGGCAAGACATCTGCACTTTCAGGCGGTGGTGGCCGAGAGTGGGTGCTACTGTTAAATCGAAGATGGAGGGTCCTTCGTGGGTAGCAATCCATGGGTTGCCTCTGCATCTATGGAACCATAAGATTCTGAGCTTGGTGGGTATCCTCGCAGGAGGTTTATTAACAATAGCCGACATCACGAACAATTTGCAGGATGTATCTACAGCCTTCATCAAAGTAAGAGGGGGGGAATGCAAAGTTCCCAATTGGGTTTAGTTGATGCCCAGCAAACAGAAGGTGGAGAGTTGCATAGTCCAAGATCGTTCGCCGAAGTCACAGCGACGGGAAGAATGCTTTTCGCCGGTCCGGTGGTAGGTGGCAATAGCAGTATGAAGAGGTCTTCGCCAGTGGACAGAGGATACCTAGAGGGAGAGGCTGTGTCCCTTTCAAACCTTCCTATTGAGGCAAATGTTCAGAAACATAGAGTTCCAGCTAAGGATGATGAGGCGGTTATAGGTCTAAGAGCTAAAGAAGTCAGCTTTAATTCAAATCCTAAATTTCTTGGGAACTGTTAGGAGGACAACGATGGTAGGCACATTAATTCTACTTGCAGCATGTTGGACACTTTGAAGGACGTGGCAGACGTTTCTGTCTTGGGTACAGATAAGTGTAACTCTCTCTTGGGCTTGGGTATGGGGGAGGGTGCTAGAATGGGCCTGCTTGAGTCGGGCGTTTTTGGTCAGTGTTGGTCGAGTCGGATCAGGAGGGTGGGCCTATTTGTGAAGAGGGAATTCTTCAACGGGCTGGGTTTTCTGGACTGGGCCCATGTGGGGATATTGGGTTTGAGTGTAGAGAGTCATGTCCTGTTAGTGTTTATGGAGGTCCAGTCATGTTGCAAGCCCAATTAGGAGGGAGTTGGTCTATCCAGGTGTGGGTACCTCTACTGGGTTTGAGTTGAGCGAGGGTAGAGTGAGAGGGGAGTCTTCTATCTTTGACAAGGGTGAGAGTGAGTTGCCTGGTAGTCAGTCCGGTTATCTTCTTTTGCCAACAGGTATGTAGCAACTACATTAGATGAGGGCGGATCAACTATCAACCAACAAGAGAAGAAGAATGATGCAAGGAAAGCTTCAAAAGATCAATCAGATTTACTGCAGAAAGTCAAAGAGTTGAATAACAGTCACATAAAGATAAATAGTCAAGAAATTGAGGCAGTACATAAGGAGCAACTACTTCATATAAGAGATACAAACCATTGGGACAAGAATATATTAGAGCAGTACCAATCCAGAGAGGATAATGAGTTTGACAAAGGAGATAAGAAGATTGTGGAGGTTGTCAGTGACGGTGAAGCAGCCAGGACAGCTATATTCACAGGGGAGCAGGCAAGGAGAACTGAGACTCATGGGGAAGATAACTCAACATCCCACAACGCCATCATTCCTTGTGGAAGAACGGAAGGAAATACTTTACTATCCGAGGTCACTCTATCAGATTTCATCTACAATCAGCTTGGAAGGATTAATTATTGCCTAACATTCCTTGAGAGGTCGGCAGTAACAGGTATCTTTAATAATCCTCATAATTTTTTTTCAATCATACTCTGTGGCTATTAACTTGAACCAAGGAACTCTTTCTAGCGAGAAGCAGTCCATCCGAGGGAGAGAGGGGTGGGGTGGTGAGGGGAGGAATGTTTGGCCAGATACACTAGGCAACATCGAGGGAGATTTGCAGGGCCGGGGTGGAGGAGAGGTGTTGGTCAGGAGAGTGGTAGACATAGGTTTGGGGGTAGAGTCTAGTGTTTTAGAGTCAGAAGCCGGATTAGGTGTAGACCCGACAACCTGGATGCTTTGCAATATTATGTCGATAGGCGCTTGTTTAGGGCTATCATGGGGGGGATACGAGAAAGAAGCTAAGGACCTGTTGTCGGTAATTGTTAGTAGTGGGTCGGGTATAGACATGGGTAGATCCAAGGAGATTGTGAGAATTGTGAGAGCGGAATCCTGCATTGAGAAAAGAGGGGAATCAAGATTTACAGAGATTGGTGTTGAATCAATGGGGGCGATTGAGGACATTGATAGAGGGCCCACATCTAGGATCAGAAACATGAGAGAGTCAGTGGAAGGGGAAAGAGAATGCAATAACAGCCCAAGAAGTGTCACGAAATTGACTAGGGAGCTCCATAGGATTAGTAGTGATCTGGTGCATCAAGATAGGGAAGCAGGGAGTAGCAGCAAGAGAGGGAGAAAGGTCAAAGTCAAATATGACGCATAGCGTTTTATCTTGGAATGTGAGGGGTTTGAACTCCAAGATAAGAGATGTGTGGTAAAGAGTGTGATTTGCAATTGTAAGTGTGATATGGTAGTGTTGCAGGAAACTAAAATGGAGTGTATGGATGATCGAGTTGTGAGAGAGCTATGGGGTCGTAGTGGTTTTGGGTGGTGTCATCTACCGGCCATAGGTCGGTCTGGGGATATTTTGGTCATTTGGGATGATAGAGGAGTGGAAGTGATCGATAGGCTTTTGGAAGCGTACTCGATCTCCTTATTGTGCCATTTCGGGAGTAGTAGAGAGGAGATTACGATTACGGGCGTGTACGGGCCGACGTCTAGACAAGAGAGACGTCATTTTTGGGAGGAACTATCGAATGTTAAAGGGTTGTGGGAGGGCCCGTGGTGTGTCTGTGGAGACTTTAATGTGATTAGGTTCAGTGAGGAAAAGTTGGGTGGTAGCAGAATTACGAGATGCATGACTGAGTTCGGAAACTTTGTGGGGACACACTCTTTGATTGACTTGCCTTTGCTTGGAGGAAAGTACACTTGGACCAACAATCAAGTAAACCCCGTTATGAGCTGCTTAGATAGATTTCTGATATCTAAGGAGTGGGAGACATTGTTCCCAGGGGCTAAGCAATCCATTCTCCCTAGAGTGGCATCAGACCATACTCCTATTCTTTTGAGATTAGGTGAGATGACGAGTAGACCTCATCCTTTCAAGTTCAAAAACATGTGGTTGGAAGTCCCTGACTTTTGTGAGAAAATTAAGATTTGGTGGGATCAATTTGTCGTTGTTGGGCACCCGGGGGTGGTGCTTCGAAAAAAGCTTTGTGCTCTCAAAGGAAAAATTTAAAAGTGGAATAGTCTAGAATTTGGGAGGGTCGAGAGAAGAAAAGAGAAGCTCTTGGAGGACATTTTGGTCATTGACAGGGCAGAGGAGGAGGGTGAGTTGAGCTCTGAGGAAAGATGTCGGAGGGGCAATTTGAGGGAGGAATACTAGTCTGTCGTCAAGATGGAAGAGATCAATTGGAAGCAGAAATCTAGGATTAAATGGTTGAAGGAAGGGGACAACAATACGGGTTTCTTCTATAAAATAGCAAATGCGAGGAGAAGAAATAATAGATTGGAGAACATCACTATAGGGGAGAGGCAGCTTAGTGAGGAGGACATTAGGAGGGGTGTGGTAGAGTTTTATTCTGAGTTGTACAGGGAGAGACAGGCTTGGAGACCTAAGGTAAACGGATTAGAATTCAAGTGTCTTGAGGCTAGCCAAAGAGATTGGTTGGAGAAGGCCATTGACGAAGAAGAGGTGGTGAGTGTCATTAGATCTATGGAGAGGGACAAAGCTCTGGGCCGGATGGATTTTTGATGGATTTTTTTGAGGTTTGTTGGGAGACCATTAAATCAGATTTCATGGCCACGGTTAGGGATTTTCAGGATAGTAGCTTCTTGGATCAGGGGTCTAACTGCACTTTCATCACGATCATTCCTAAGAAGAATGGTGTAGAGAATATTAGAGACTACAGACCGATCAGTTTAGTTGGGGGAGTCTACAAGATCATATCTAAGGTCCTAGCCATCAGGATTCGCAATGTTATAGCCTCCCTCGTCTCTGTGGAGCAATGTGCTTTTGTCCCGGGGAGACAGATTCTGGATAGTGTACTTATCGCCAATGAATGTATTAACGCCAAAATCAAGGAAGGAAGGAACGGGATTGTGTATCAACATGACATGGAAAAGACCTATGACCATGTGAACTGGAAGTTCTTAGACTACGTTATGGAGAGGATGGGTTTTGGCATAAAATGGAGGGGTTGGATTAGAAGATGTGTTACATCGGCCTCCTTTTCGGTTATGGTTAACGGCTCTCTAGCCGATTTCTTCAGAAGCTCGAGAGGGTTGCGCCAGGGTGACCCTTAATCTCCGTTCTTGTTTGTGCGGTGGTCGAGGTGTTAGGAGGCATGATAAGGAGGGCCATAGATTTAGGGAGGATGCAGGATTTTAGCACAGGAAACCATGGTCTTGTGGTGTCTCATCTCCAATTCGCAGACGACACCATGATATTTCTCTAGGGTGGGTGGGAGGAAACATTGTTTCTTAGAGGTATCCTTTGTTGTTTTGAGGCAGTTTCAGGTCTCCACATTAATCTTTCCAAATCGGAGGTGTTCGGTATAGGAGTGGGGGTGGGGACTAGTGAGGCGACTAATATTTTGGGGTGTCAGGTTGGTAGTTTTCCCACAACGTATTTGGGGCTCCCCTTGGGATCTAAGTGCCGAAGCAAGCACATTTGGGATCCGGTCATCGAGAGGGTTGAAAGTCGTCTATCGAGGTGGAAAGCCAGATTTTTGTCCAAAGGGGGCAGACTCGTGCTAATCGAAAGCACAATGTCCAGTCTTCCGTGTATTATATGTCCTTATTTTCTATGCTGGTCAGCGTGGAGAAAAGGTTGGTGAATCTTATGAGAAATTTCTTGTGGAGTGGGAGAGGAGATGGGAGTAAACTGAACCTTGTGGGTTGGAAGGTAGTAGTTTGGCCTAAGGATAAAGGGGGTTTAGGGATTCGAAAGCACCGTAGTATGAATGAAGCATTGAAAGGGAAATGGCTATGGAGATTTGGGATGGAGAGGGATAGTCTTTGGCGTAAGGTTATCATGGGGTTGTATGGGGAGAGTACCATGGGGTGGTTTAGTGGTATGCCTAGAGGGCCGTATGGATGTGGTGTATGGAAAGGGATCATGAGAGGTAAGCATAAGTTTGACGAAGATATCTTGTTTAAGGTGGGTAGGGGGAATAGAGTCTTGTTTTGGAGTGACAGGTGGTGCTCGGAGACTGCCCTTAAGACTGAGTTCCATGATTTGTTTCTTATCTAAAATAAGAAAACAGCAACAGTGTGTGAGATGCAAATTCCAGATAATGGCAACCATGCTTGGGAGTTTGACTTTCGTCGTCATCTATATGATTGGGAGCTTTTACGGTTGACTGACCTCATCACCAAGGTGGGGGGTAATCTTTCTTTCAGCCAAAGGGAGGGTGCGAGAAGGTGGACCTTTTATAGTAAAGGAAATTTCTCAATCCGTTCTTTTTATGAGGCGCTCAAGGATTGTGGGATTGAAGAGTTTCCAACTAATCGAGTATGGGGTAGCAAGGCGCCTTCGAATGTTCGGTTCTTGGTTTGGTGTGCAGTTTAAAGAAGAGTACAAACTATGGATCTTCTTTGGAGGAGAGGTATGAACATTGTTGATCACTGTGTCCTCTTTGCTTGGAGAGTGGCGAGTCTAGCGACCACATCTTCCTTCATTGTAAGTGAGCTCGGGAGGTATGGACAGTGTTTTGGAGGAGTTTTGGAGTAGCTTGGGTGCAGCCTAGATCCATTAAGGAGTTACTCTTTTCGTGGGAATGCAAGGGTTTTAGCAATTTGGGCAAAAGGCTTTGGGCCTTAACTCCCCTTGCAGTGATTTGGAGCATATGGAGAGAGCGTAACAACAGGGTGTTTGCGGGGAGAAGTTTGTCTTTGGAAGCCCTAGTCTTAGAGATCAAAAGGCTTATTTATCTTTGGGTCAAATTGTATAGGGAGGGGAGAGGTATTTTTTTTGAGGATGTGGTGTTCAAGTGGGACTCGTTAATCTATCGTGAGTAAGGAGTGTGTGTTTGTTGTTGGAGTTTTGTTCGGTCTTGTTTTGTTGTTGTTCTCTTGGTTGCTAAAGTGGCTATCTCGTCCTCCTAGCTTCCCCTTTTTTTAATAAATTTCAGTTTACCTATCAAAAAAAAAAAAAAAAAACATTCCACAAACATCTTCTTCACCGGTAAGATAGTTAACTTGGCTATCGCTGACATTTTATCCTATCGATGGAAAACATTGGAAAAAATGGTTGAAATGGTAAAAAAAAACCTAAGAAAAAGAAGTGAAAAGTTCACTTAAATCGACAGAAAACATTGGAAAAATTAACTCAAGTGGAAGAAAATCTTCCACAAACATCTTCTTCACTAGTAAGACAGCTAATTTCACCATCGCCGACGTCTCTTCCTTATTTTTTTTTTTTGCGTACTGCATAAACGCATGTAACTCATCATGTCGGTTGCTCAACACTGACATTGCTTCATCCATTTCAGTTAGATCCAACCGAAGTTTCTTCCCATTTGTCAGTTGGATCCAACCGACACTAAGAAAAACTCAGGATGTAGAAGGGGGACAGAGAAATTATGTCAATTACATACAACTGACACTCTATGACACTGACATCCAACCAAAATTGCTGGTACAACTTCGGTTGGATCCAACTGACATGAGTTTATAAATTTCAGTTGTATCCTACCGATACTACTTAATGAATATGTTATTTTTTTTGTTTGGAATCTCTTACCTAATTGATCAATATACATGGAACATTTGATAAAAAAGATTATGATCCAATAAAAAAGGTTCACATGCCTCAATAAGTCTGTGGCACATATGCCTAAAAAATAACAGAGCTTATGATCTTATGCCTAAAAAAAGGCTCACAGGCCTCAAGGAATTTATGGCACCCATGCCTCAAAAAAGGCTTACAGACCTACACAATTCTAAATTTTTTTATTTTCTTTCTTTCCCCTTCTTTCTCGTAGATCTGGTGGGTGAGTTGCTGAATTTGCTGGGTGAGCTACTGCTGAGTTTTGAACTGCAAGATGTCATAGATTTGTATTGTTGTCGACTTTTTTTAGGCTTCCCTAAGACACTTTCTATGCGATAATGAGGGAACATGTCATTTATTGTGTGCATCAGGAGCGAGTGGCTCGATAGAATTTCTTCCCATTATTGTAACCTAATAAGGAGAACAACCATTGTCATGTTAGAAATATAAAAAAGACCTAAATCAAATTTTATTAACAGAAGACGGTTGGATCCAATTGAAGCCATCATCACAATTTCAATTGGATCCAACTAATTATAAGTAGTTTGAGTTTTTCTTCATGTCGGTTATATCCAACCGAAGCTGTCATTACAATTTTGGTCAAATCCAACCAAACCTTTTGAAGCATTTTATCAAACACCATGATTTCATTTTTTTGACTTGTCATTTTCACTTCCCTTCCTCGGCATGGATTCAGAGAATCCAACGGTGGTTTTGCTTTGGCTAAAAATAAATGTCACATCAGTGCTATCACCGTCATTGGATTCTTAGAATCCACGCCGGAGAAGGGAAGTGATAATGGTTGAAAAAGGGGGAAAACACCGAAATAAGAGAATGGTTGAAAAAAAATTCACAAAAAAACTCAATATAATGGTTGAGTTTTGACTTTTTAGATGATAAAACTCAAAAAATGAAGAAAATGGGGAATGGTCAGACGGAATGGGAAAATCAAACTAAAAAATAGAAAAGAAAATAAGTAAAACTCACCAGAATGGCGGCCAGACAACGTAGTATCGCAAGACAATTTTGTTGGATGCTGTAATGTCGCCGGACAACGTTGCCGGTGTCGACGAGGGAGAAGAAGGGGTATGAGTACAGTTTGGAGGAAGAAAAACCCTAAGCTTTTTAATGGATGGGTGGGGTGCCTTTAAGCAATGGGGTGCCCACTGATTGTTTTTAAAATGGGTTGGATGCTCTTATAACTTGGGTGCCATTTGTAAACTTTGGGGTGTCAATAAAATTTACCATAAAAAAAAAATCAATCTCCATACAGTGACTAGATAGCAAGTATTTATATTCGACCTAATTCTATACTCAATCACACCTCTAATCAATCTAATCTTTTGATTTTTACTAAATTGCTCCATAAGAAAATATTAATAATATATATATATATATAATTGTAATAAAAATTCGTCACAATACCTTAAGCCAGATTTTTCCATTAAAGAAGTAAAACCTTTCGAGAACTTCCATAAGTACTGATGGACCTCAAATAGACAGTTGAGCGCATAATTTGTCTGTCCTTTATAGATCTGCTGCATCAGATTTCAACCCAATACAATTTAAGCACTATATAGCCTTAATTCATCAAATGTTTATACCACTTTACTCCTTTTCTCCAAGAACTTTTGAGCCGAGGCTGCCCAACCCAACAAAGTATGTGCTTCATAATCTTTCAAGATAAATGAAGGAAACCGACTTTATTTAGATGTATATTCCATGGTTTAAAAAATTGTTTCTAAATCATAATGGTAATGCTCGCGCATTATGTTATTTGGTGTTAAATGCAAAAAAAAATATTATAGCATATTTTTGTTATAACAGCAGTTATTTTGCCGTTATCTGTTGATTGACCTACTATTTACCTTTAGTTGAAAAATGAGCTCAAAAGCAAGGGTTTTAGATAGTCTGTATAACTATAATGGACACTTAACATAACCATTATAACCGTTATAACGGGTCGCACCTGGGTCAAAAAATGATAATTTTTTAGTATTTGTTTGAAAATAACCTTGATAACATAGTAAAATAATGGATAAAGGACAAAATAATGGCCGTTATAGTGATAAGCCCATTGTTTGGTTTTGGGCATTATTGTCTAAATAACGTAATGGGTTGAAGCACTAGATACCGTATAACGGCTTTCAACCATGCTCAAAAGTAATCAAATAATAAGATTTTGACCAGTTTTTTACCCATTATATATAACAGCCATAATACCTTCATAACGCTAATGCCAGATAACCATTATGATGTTATAACGGTCATTTTTAAACCTTGATATGTTCTTTTGTAGCTAAGGATGTCCACATTAAGATGGAGAAGAAATATGAACAATATTATTATGAAGACTTGAATCTCCAATCTCACTAAGATAAAGCAAACCTCAGTATTATTGATGGAGAAAAAATATGTTATTATGAAGACTTGAATCTCGAATCTCATTAAGATAAACAAATTAACCTCAATATTAGTGATGGAGAAGCTCAAGGGCTTCTAACAAAGTGGCTCTAAACCTACCAACATCAAGCTTTACATTTTGTTTCTCTAAGTACATAGACTTAACTGCATTCCATCCTTGTTTTTGAAATAAGAAAGGATCCTTAAAGACTGCATGATCAAGTGGGTATTGTTTTATTAGAGAGCTTTCCTCTTCCCCTATCTTATATTCCAAGTACCTTATGTTCATATCTAACGCAGGCTCTCCATAGTCATGCATAGACAACCATTCAAGTCCACCCAAGGGAATTATTTGAATTAGTATTGCATTTGTAGGAAGGAAAACGAGGTTAGTTAGCCCAGCCCCATGAACTCCCATCATCACATCGCAAGAGTTCACGATGTTTGCAAATCTCGACAAATTCATTCTCGCATCTGGCTCCGCCACAACTACGTCATAGCCCAAGCTTTTAGCCATTTGAGCTATTTCACCTTCATTTGTAAATGTTCGGGTTCGCTTCCGCGATATGATCAGAAGCCTAGGACTCTTGTCTACATGATCACCAATCCTTATTGATGTTGCTCTCTGCAATGAGTAGGAGCTCCTTAAGAACTCTGCGAAGTCTTTCATAGAGTACCCATTTGGAGATTTTGAGGGATCAATGCTCAAATCTTTGTGATATTTAAGACCCACGATCACGCCTTGGAAGCAATGGATTCTATCATCTCTGTCAATTTCAATGATCTCATATCTAGAGAGTTGTTTTAGTATTGCTTGGTACTTGGAAATCCATAAAGATCTTGAATTGGTTATAAGAAACTGAACTTCTCCTTTAAATTGGCGGGAAGTAACAAAAAGAGGAATCAATATTTCGGAGAAAGCATGGAAGTGGTTGCCTGCATATCCGCCACTGGAGAAAACGATGGCTGGAACACTGTGATTTAGAGTGCAATGAGGGGCTTCATTATAACCCTGTAACGATTTCACCAACAATTCCTTAACAGACCCCATAGCTGTTGTATCTCCCTTTCGAGCATAAGGTCTGATTCTCCATGATTCATTTCCCGCTAAAATACCCATTTGAGATGAAGCAATAAAGATGGTGGAAGAATTCCCATGAATCCTAACATCTCCATCGATCTCACAAAAATCCGATCTTGGCTCCATAACATTGCACAATGGCTTGATTTCCTGCTTCATAGCGCTTTCTGTCATGACTTCACAATGGAGAAAATCAAAATGATCATTAATCATACAAAATTCATGGCACCAACCCAAGTACGTAGAACCACATCACAGAATAAGTTGGGTTGATTGGATTTGGGTTTCTTAAGTCTTATGTCTTGTCGAATTTGACTTCACCCGACTATCTCTCCCTCGCTTCGAGCTGAGTCAACCCAAGCGAGTTCTGAAATGTTAACATTAATTTGCAAATTCAACATAATTTGACGTACCTAATCGCAGAGAACTGCTTGTATCTTCTGTCATTAGCATAGTTAGACTGGCGCGGCCCAACCACGGCGGCAAATTCACTGCAAAACCAATGATATACTAAGACAAAACATAGGAACTAATTAATAAAGATGTAAAAATGGTGCTTTGTGCTTAATAACTAGAGTTCAGCAAAGGGAGCCATTAATGGATTAATGGGACCCAAATTATGTTGCACACTGAACTGAACAACAACTCATTATATTTCCTAATGTAACAAATAGTAAAACCCAAGAGTGAAGGACTTACAAATTTGCAGACGACCGAAGGAGGGTTTAAACACACTGAAAAAACTCAGTGCGATGATCAAGCATACAAGGAACGCCCCATATCCGAACTTCTTCTGTTCATACCTACTAAAACTTCTAGCAAATATTGTGCCGTACACCATCTTCCCTCCCGAAGTTCCGACAAGCCGTTGTGTTAACGAATGCTTTCTCTTTTTATGATAAAAAGATTACAAAGAGTGACAATTTCGATGATCGACCATTGCAATTTGGCTGCCTTTTTAGAGTGACAATTGGAGAAGGTGAGGTGCATTCTGTCATTGCTTCCCACGTTTTGTTTTTCATACTTAATGAAATGGGTGGAAAAGGACTTTCTGGTATTTCTTGTGTATTGAGTATGAGCTGCTGACCAATTAAACACACGAGTTGTTGGTCGAGTTGGAATCTCTCTCTCTCTCTCTCGTGGTGGGATGCATGTTGTAGCAAGAGGTCTTCTCTTTGATTTTTGTCTATTTTTTAAGGCATAGATGTTGTTTATAATGTTGGAATAATTCTAGAAAAATAGATTTTGTAATGATCAGTTTGGACTCTTTCTATATATCTCCCTGCGCACACACACATCTTGGGAGGCCGCTGGTGTTGAGCAATATTGCACCAGTAATCTATTTGTTGAAGCATCTCACCAATATCTTTTGACTTGATTTTGGGGAGATTAATTGTAGACCCTTTTGATTATGTATCAATAATACCACGCTAAGTCATGCTTGGTAGGATATTTGCAATAAGAGATTCTTGCCGGGTAGACCATAAGAATGGCTTCAAAGTGTGCCTGGAGCACATCCAGGCCGGGGACGTGGTTGGGTTGGTCCCACCTAAAAGTTGACTTGATCAGATGACTCTAAAGATTCTTTCGTCACACTCAGAAGAAGAAAAAAGCTACCCATATATGATTACGTGCACAAAATGTTGTGTGGTTGAGGCCTTTGACTATTGGATCATCAAGTGATCCACAATCCACGAGACAATAAGGGCCTGTTTGGTAACGCACCGCGGCGGGAAAATAAACTATTTGCGCGCGCTAATATTCGCCCAGGTGCGTTTGGCAGCCACTTGCCCTCGGCCAATATTTAGCCGGGCCCACATATTTGCCCTCCGAGGCGGAAAAACATTTGATCACCTCCCCGCCCCTGTGTAAATATTTTCACGCCAATTATGCCTTGGTGAGAAAATTTTATTTTCTCGCTGGAAAATCACTATTTTCAATAAAAATTAATTTTTTTAATATGTAAAAAAGATAAAAATGAGTTTTTTTTTATCCTTTGACATAATATGTGGTTCCCGCACTCGCCCAACCTATTTTTGACTTACTTTGATAAGTGGGACCCACTCAAATTAAAAGAAAATGAAGTAAGCTGAAGTGAGCTAGCTCATACACGTACCAAACAATGTTAAATATTGATATGAGCAAATATTTAGCCAAGATAATATTCGTCTGGCTAAATATTTGCCATCGGAACTCTTTTTCTCACGTACCAAACAGACCCTAATTTTAAGAGTAAAATAGTTATTTTGCCTGTTAATAAGGTTGTTGCCTTGTTGACTGTGGATCCTTGAATCCAACGGTCAAAGCCCTCAATCGCACAACTTTTTATTTTGTAGTTAACCATGTGGTGGCACGATTCATTAGAAGAATATGACCCCAAAAGAAATTTAGCGATCAAATGGTAGCTATCATTCATTTTCTTAAGCGTTGCAATCATTCAATTTGATCAATATTTTAAGCATAAAGAAATCCTCTAATAATCATTGAACACACGACACAAGTGCAATTAAAGAAGAATATAAAGAGAATTTTTTGGCAGAAAAGATTCTGTAGTGATCATTATTTTATAAATATGTATCGAATATTGTAGGGGTCTTTTGAACAGGTGGAAAAAATTGAAAATTTTTGACAAATTAAAGGGTAGTCTTGGAAGATTATGGATGAGTGCTTTTGAAAATCTGAAAATCCAAAGGAAAATTGTGAAAATTTGGATATTTAAAAGATAGAGAATAGTTTTAAAAATTGTAGCAATTCAAGGGGCATTTTTTCAAAATTTCATAATGACTACATAATAGCGTTGGTATCATTAATATTCAAATATAATATTTTTAGAAGACTAAAAGTATAGGTGT
This sequence comes from Euptelea pleiosperma, assembly GCA_035048495.1. Classification (NCBI taxonomy): domain Eukaryota; kingdom Viridiplantae; phylum Streptophyta; class Magnoliopsida; order Ranunculales; family Eupteleaceae; genus Euptelea; species Euptelea pleiosperma. The sequence goes on along the minus strand of CM068550.1, from coordinate 16,788,634 downwards.
AATCAAATGCTTTTAATCTTTAAATATTAAAATACCAAAATGCCCTTTTAACATTATATACATATATCAAATTGTACAGGGGTATTTTTGAAAAAAGTGAAAACTCCAACCTTACATTCAGTGCTCATTCGTTATAAGTAGTAGAGATGTTCTCTGGCAATAATGTTTCAATTTCTTCTTAGAAATGTAATTGGTTCTTGAAAGTTTTCCCAATTGAGGTTCGGTTGAGTTTACATTAACAATTATTGAAAAAAAATGGATGTGGGCATGTGGCGCCGAATAAGATAGGGTTTTCTATGACACATAATGTTAGGGTGATTTCTTAATATGTATTATTATCTATCATTTCATGTATATGCTTGGTATATAAGCTCACTTATCAATGAAACCCTAATCTAATGAGATTATTCTCTACTTGCTTGCTTTTGTGTGTCTTCTCTAACATGGTAAGAGAAACACCAAATGTGAAATCATGCATCATATCTCTGACAAGACAGGTATGAAATAACCTGGTCTATATATCCACAGGACCTAGTGGGGGGTAAATAGGTATTTAAAATTTTAATCTAATTATAAACAACCTAATCAATTACTGGTCCAGGTATAGGGTACTAAATCGCATGCCCAAATCTTATGTATGATCGATTTATTAAAATGATTAATTTAATCGACTCAGTTTAAGTATATCAAAGATATATTTAATTTCGATTCATTTATCTTAATCTCACAAGAATAATAGCATAAAACAAATCAATCATATACGCATATGATTTTTATTTGGAAACCTTTCAACAAAAAAAAAAAAAAAAAAAAACCACGAGATCACGTCTAAACGTCAAAGTATCACTAATAAATGGTTACGAGTTACAGAGGTTACTTACGCAACACCGTTTACTGCAGCATACAACACAAGGCTAACTGCCAGAGCGTCCACGCACTAGTCCACGAGCACCCTTCTTGCCACGGTCCCTTCAACGTTGTTCAATTTGGTCCACCCAAACCTACCGTCGATCGGTACACCCTGACCTTTTTCTCACTCACTAATCCAGCCCCGGAAGTGAATGATTCAGTACACCCTAGACCGTAAACGTTGCTCAAAAGAAGAGTTTATGCCCTAGGTCAAACAAGTGATGGGGTAAGTGGACCACGAATCCCGAGCACGATTTTGATTATTTCATTTTTGGTCAAATCGATTAGTCTGAGTGTCCAATCGATTAGGCACTAGGGTCCAATCGATTGGTGCTCAGGTCCAATCGATGGAACTACTCCATGGATTTTTGTTCTTCAATCCAATCGATTGGTCTCCAATATCCAATTGATTGGGCTCTCGAGAAGTTCTGTCCCTAAAGGTCCAATCAATTGGTCTACAATGTCCGATCCATTGAAAATGTACGTCCAATCGATTGGACTTCTACTTAGTTCAGGTTTTATATCCTCTTTTCTTCCGAACCTAAGTCTTGTCCAACGACGAAGTTTAGCCTATGTTTTAATTATCATTATATTCCTAAGGCCACTAAGTCACATATCTTCCTATGCGAGTTGTCACGATCTTAAACAGACAGCGCATAGTTTGTCCTTTAATTAATAAGGTCGTTGCTGCATCAGATTTCAACCCGATATAGTTTAAGCACTATATAGCCTTAATTAATCAAATGTTTATACCACTTTACTCCTTTTCTCCAAGAACTTTTGAAGTGTGGCTGCCCAACCCAACAAAGTATGTGCTTCATAATCTTTCAAGATAAAAGAAGGAAACCGACTTTATTAAGATTTATATTCCATGGTTTAAAAAATTGTTTCTAAATCATACTGATAATGCTCGTGCATTATGTTATATGGTGTTAAATGTAAAAAATTAACATTTGACATATTTAACGTTATAATGTTATAACGGTGGGTGGTTATTTTGTCGTTATCTGTTGATTGACCTACTATTTACCTTTAGTTGAAAGATGAGCTCAAAAGCAAGGGTTTAGCTAGTCTGTATAACTATAAGGGACACTTAACGTTAACATTATAACCGTTATAACGGGTCACGTCTGGGTCCAAAAAATGCTAATTTTTTTAGTATTTGTTTCAAAATAAACTTTGTAAAGGACAAAATAATGGTAGTTATAGTGATAGCCCATTGTTTGGTTTTGGGCATTACTTTCTAAATAACGTAACGGGATTGAAGCACTACTGTCATAACGGCTTTCAACCATGCTCAAAAGTAGTCAAAGAATTAGATTTTGACCATTTTTTGACCCATTATAACAGCCGTTATACCGTCAATCGGTAATGCCAACTAACCATTATGACGTTATAACGGTCATTTTTAAACCTTTCTATTTTCTTTCGTAGCTAAGGATGTACATATTAAGTTGGAGAAGAAATATGAACAATATTATTACGAAGGCTTGAATCTCCAATCTCATTAAGATAAACAAACCTTGGTATTAGCGATGAAAAAGAAATATGAACAATATTATTACGAAGAATTGAATCTCTCGAATCACATTATATTAAGATAAACAAATTAACCTCAATATTAGTGATGGAGAAGCTCGAGGGCTTCTAACAAAGTAGCTCTAAACCTACCAACATCAAGCTTTACATTTTGTTTCTCTAAGTATATAGACTTAACTGCATTCCATCCTTGTTTATGAAATGAGAATGGATCCTTAAAGACTGCATGATCAAGTGGGTATTGTTTTATTAGAGAGCTTTCCTCTTCCCCTATCTTATATTCCAAGTACCTTATGTTCATATCTACTGCAGGCTCTCCAAAGTAATGCATAGACAACCATTCAAGTCCACCCAAGGGAACTATTTGAATTAGTATTGCATTAGTAGGAAGGAAAACAAGGTTAGTTAGCCCAGCCCCATGAACTCCCATCATCACATCGCAAGAGTTCACGATGTTTGCGAATCTCGACAAATTCATTCTTGCATCCGGCTCCACTACAACTACGTCATAGCCCAAGCTTTTAGCCATTTGAGCTATTTCACCTTCATTTGTAAATGATCGGGTTCGCTTCCGTGATATGATCAGAAGCCTAGGACTCTTGTCTACATGATCGTCGATCCTTAATGCTGTTGCTCTCTTCAATGAGTAAGAGCTCCTTAAGAACTCCATGAAGTCTTTCATAGAGTACCCATTTGGAGATTTTGAGGGATCAATGCTCAAATCTTTGTGATATTTAAGACCCACGATCACGCCTGGGAAGCAATGGATTTTATCGTCCCTATCAATTTCGATGATCTCATATCTAGAGAGCTGTTTTAGTATTGCTTGGTATTTGGAAATCCATAAAGATTTTGAATTGGTTATAAGAAACTGAACTTCTCCTTTAAATTGGCGAGAAGTGATGAAAAGAGGAATCAATATGTCGGAGAAAGCATGGAAGTGGTTGCCAGAATATCCACCAGTGGAGAAAACGATGGCTGGAACAGTGTGATTTAGAGTGCAACGAGGGGCTTCAGTATGACCCTGCTGTAACGCTTTCACCAACAATTCCTTGACGAAGCCCATAGCTGTTGCGTCTCCCTTTCGCGCATAAGGTCTAATTCTCCATGATTCATTTCCCGCTAAAATACCCATTTGAGATGAAGCAATAAAGATGGTGGAAGAATTACCATGAATCCTAACATCTCCATCAATCTCACAAAAATCTGATCTTGGCTCCAAAACATTGCACACTGGCTTGATTTCCTGCTTCGTTGCGCTTTCTGCTACTTCACGTACAATAGAGACAATCAAAATTATCATTATGTTGGAAGAAAGAGATAAATAACACGAAGATGCATACACACAACACAGAGATTTACATGGTTCCCTCAAGACCATGGTATGTCCACAGACTCACACCGATTCCACTATGCTCTGAGACAAAAAAATAAAAAAAACACCTCATAATACAATAATGATCGTCTCACATGAAAATTGAGGTATATATAAATAAACTGTACGTGGTAACTAGCACCATCAGACTCCGCATAACATAACCCATTAATCATACAAAATTCAGGCACCAACGCAACTTCGACACACCTCGTACAATTAGTTGGGGTTGGGTATCTAATTTCTTATCCAATTTGACTACCTCACCTATTTAATTAGCCTCGCCCACTTCGAGCTGAGCCAACCCAGGCGAGTTCTAAACGTTAACACTAATTTGCAAAGTCAAGAGTTACAATAATTGACGTACCTAATCGCTGAGAACTACTTGTATCTTCTATCATTAGCATAGTTAGACCGGTGCCGCCCAACCGCAGCCGCAAATTCACTGCAAAACCAATAATACTAAGACAATTACACAAAACATATGAAAAATAATTGACAAACATGTAAAAATAGTGCTTTGTGCTTAACTGGAGCCAATAAAAAGTGAGCCATTGGATTAATATATAGGACCCAAATTATGTTGCACACTGAACAACAACACATACAATTGACAGTAGAGGTTGTGATTCAAGAACAACTACTCCCAAGAGTGAAGGACTTACAAATCGGGAGACGACCGAAGGAGGGTTTAAACACACTGAAAAAACTCAGTACGATGATCAAGCATCCAAGGAACGCCCCATATCCGAACTTCTTCTGTTCATAGCGACTAAAACTTTTAGCAAATATGGTGTCGTACACCATCTTCCCCTCCCTCGTTATAGCTTGCTCCGGTGCTCTATGATAAGTATCGAAAGGCCATATGTGTTAACAAATGCTATCTCTTTTTAAGATCATAGAAAGATTTCAAAGAGAAGCTACAATTATTAGACTCTAACATCTCTTCACCAACAAACCTTTGACGTTTACATGATCGACAATGCAATCATCTGCCTTTTAGATCGAGTGACAATCTGGAGAAGGTGAGGTGCGTTCCCTGTTAGTGAATGCTTCCCACGATTTGCTTACTTTTGTTGATTTTCTTACTTAATGAAATGGGATGAAAAGGACTTTGTGGTTGACCCTTGGGACAACCTTCCATCTCTTTTTTTTTGTTTTCTTTCTTTTTTTTGATATTTCTTGTATTGAGTATGAGCTGCCGACCATGGATTTTCAGCTTGAAAGGAATCGATCAACTAAAGATGTTAGAAAAAGTTTGAGATGATTTTTGTCACACTAATTGTGACAAATATATTAATATGATGACCAAATACTTCTCCTTAGAGTTGGTAGTATGAGTTAGAGGCATCCACACATGCAAGTTGTTGGCCGAGTTAGATGTTCTAACTAACCTCTCTCTCTCTCTAGATCTCTCTCTCTCTCTAGAGGTGGGATGCATGATGTAGCAAGAGGTCTTCCTATTTGACTTTTGTCCCTTTTTAAGGAGTAGGGGTTGTTTATAAAATTGGATAGTTCTAGAAAAAATAGATTTTGTAATGTGTTTGTTATTATTTCGTGGTGGGGTGATGAGATTATTACCTAACACCACGTTGTCTCTTTAGATTTCAAATGGGGTTTGGACTGTTTCTATGATCTCCCTCGCAAGAACACATCTTGGGAGGCCGTTTACTAGTGCTGATCATTGCACCAGTAAACCCCTTGTTGAAGCATCCCACCAAAATCTTTTGACCTGATTTGGGAAGAATTAGAGACCTCTTTCGAAAATGATAAGCTGTGCAATGTGGGAAATTTGCAAATACGAGAAAGTGTGTCTGGTGCACATTGGGTTGGTAATACCATATAATGGGTCCCACGACACACTAAAACTTTGATCTGATCACATGACTCTAAAGATTCTTTCCATCACAACCATAATTAGAAGAAGAAAAATGCTTACCCAGCCATGAGGCCTTTGACCGTACGTTGTGTTGTTGACCATGGATCTCTTGAATCCAACGGTCAAAGGCCTCAATGGCACAAATTTTTTTTGCAGTTAACCGTGTTGTGGCACGACTCATTAGAATAATATGACCCCAAAAGAAATTTAGCGATCAGATGGTAGCTATCGTTCAATTTTTTTTATTTTTAGAAGCGTTGCTATCATTCAGCAATTTGATCAATATTTTTAGCATAAAGAAATCCTCTAATAATCATTGAAGAGTATGCATCCCCACCGACACTACTTGTATCTTACATGTATTTCAACCGTGGATAGACAATCCGCATGTAAATAAGAGGAGCGGAAAGAGACGTATACGAGCGACACGAGTGCAATTAAAAAAGAAAATAAGGATAATTTGTTTTGGCAAAGAGATTCTCTAGTGATCAAATGTCCTTATTTTATAAACATGTATCGAATATTGTAAGAGTATTTTTTTTTTTACAAATGATAAAATTAAAATTTCGATAAATTAAACTTGAAAGATTATGAAGGAGTGCTTTTGAAAATCTGAAAATTCAAAAAAAAAAAAAAAAATTTGTGATGTTTTAAAAGGGAAAGAATGGTTTTGGAAAGAATTGTGCTACCCCATAGATAACCGGACAAAAATAAGTTCGGTTGGGGCCTTTGACCGTTGCATTGGAGTGATTCATGGTCCATGAGACAACTATTTTACTCTTTGCAGTTATTGCCTCGTGGACCATGGATCTCTTGAATAGAATGGTCAATGGCCTCAACCCGACGTATTTTTGCCCGGTAATCCATGCGGTAGCATTTTCCTTTTGAAAATTGTTGGAATTCAAGTGGCATTTTTTTTTTTTAAATTTTACATGGTTGGTATAATTAATATTAAAATGTTTGTAGATGACTAAAAAAGCATAGATATTATTTTTTTTGTTTAAATATTAAAATACCAAAATGCCATTTTATCATAATGCATTATCAAATTGTAAAGGGGTATTTTTGGAAAAAAATGAAAAAGACCAAACTCACATTCAGGGGCTGCCATGCCATATCTTTTTAAAATCTATTCTCCTGTCAAATTATGTGGCCCAACTGCCATGTACATATGGCAGCTCTTGATTGGATGAAACATGCCCACATCGAAAATTCTCACAATTATCTCCCTAAAACCCAACACGTTCAGGCATGAGATGATATGTTGAACTCCCAATATCCCTGTGATGTTTGGATGCAGGGTTAGGTTTGGCAAAAAATTATTTCTGTTTGCCAATACTTGATTTTAAGATCAGCCCCTTTGCTGTTAGGCGAAAAGTTAAGGTCATTCTGAAGAGAGCAGTGTTTTGGTGTTAATGTAACACATGGATATTTCAGTACTTTTTATCTTTATTATAATATTAATTTATATAACAAAACAGGATGTTGTCTCCCAACTTATCCCCCCTCTTATCGGCTTCACAAAGGATGGCCAAGATCTTATCCCCCCAATGAACGGTGGATCTCTACCACTCACACCCGATTTTGACAAATGCTTTGTCACGGAGTGCCGTGGGCATGGGCCACCCACTAGTATATATAATAATTGTGAAGGTTAGCTAGAATAAGTTCAAGACACTAATTCGACTTCCTCTTCACTTTCTCTACTCTTCCCATTTCAAAATTTTAATTTATTTTACATGATATCAGCGCATATGATCCATTAACTAAGGTCCCTTCGAGAAAAATAACTTTTTCGTCCTTTTTTTTACCTTTTTGTGGTGGTACCTATCACGTATATTGTGTGGATGTGCAAGAGGTCATTCATTGAGTTTCTTTATGTACACTCACACTAAGGACCTTGGATAGCTAAAATACTTTTTGGGTATTGAAGTTGCTAGGTTAAAGGCTGAAATTAATTTATCTTAACAAAGGTATATTCTAAATTTACTTGAGGAGATTGATTTATTGGGAACTAAATCAGTACACTCCAGTAGATCCTAATGTGGAGTTTATTATTGACCAGGGAGAATGTTTGATAATCTCCGAAAGTATTGGGAACTGGTCGACAAGCTTAATTACCTCATCATCACTAAACCAAATATTTCTTTCATTGTTAGTATAGTATATCAATTTACACAAGAGCCTCAGATGCCACATTGGTCGAGAGGGGGCAGAGAAAGGGGGTCCCTTGAGCCCGACCGTTTCATGAAGACCATACATATTGAAATTGATTGTCACTTCATCAGAGAGAGTTGAAAATGGTACATTTGTACTCCGGATGTGAAGTCAGAACATCAACTAACTGATACATCGTAAGAGAAGTAATTTCTTCTACTTTAAGCTAGATATATATGATATAAATGCTCCAGCCTGATGGGAGTATTAATGTAACATAGGGTATTTCTATACTATAACCTTTATTGCAGCATTAGTATATATAACGAGGGTCGACTAGAGTATGTTCGAGACACTAGTTCGATTTCCTCTTCTCTCTCTCTCTCTATTCTCCTCTTTCCTCTTCTCATCTCATACCTTATTTTAATTTACAAGTTTGTAATATTTCTGAAGGGGAGGACAAACAAGTCATGAAACATGAGTGAATAAGTAGACATAATATATTCAACACCTGACATTTAGGCAAGTTTCAGATTTATGAAGGTGTAAAACTGTTGTACAGCATTACCATGTATCTTCAACCTGCATAAGGAATAGTTGCTCATGACTCTCACATTGATTTTTCACTTCAACTGCAAACAGATTGTTCGCTCATTTGTGCACCGATGTATAAATTTTTAAAATTTTATATGCATCCTTCATGTTTTAACATCCATATAGTTTGTAAAATAAAAAAAGCATATGTGCTAGCATTATACATATCACATAAATGTGTGCCGTTTGGTATATAAATCTGTACATCTATTCAATGTGTCCCTGGAACAATCGTATTAACAAAAAAAGGAAAAAAAAAAAAAGCACTTGGCATGTATTCGTGTCCATTCATCTGCATATGGATGCAGTCAAAGTAACAGAACATAAGACCACGACACCAATCTAATGAAAAACAGATTAAGAAAGGTGGAACATGTCTTAGGAAAAAAGAGTTTAATAATTAGTAACATTGGCAGCTGTTTCCCTCTTGTTTTTCTTTTGTTGAGTTAGGCAGATAATTGCCTCTCATTACATGAATACATATTCTTCTATTCTGAATCGCCAACCCATTAAATTCTCAAGCAGCTAATCAGCCATCCCAACAACACCAACTGGAATTGTGCCTTCATTTTGTTTACCTCTCATGATACTAATTTCTGAAGAATGGCCTAACATGAACAAATAAATACCCCTCAGCATTCATTCACTTTTCACAGATCATGGGATGTCATAGTAATGAAATTCATAAACCTTTTTAAAGGCCAGTACACAGTAAAAAATCTCATTCTTATAAAGAAACATAGGATACAATGGCATGCACACAAGAAAAGATATCAAGAAACTCCAGATAATCTCCAATAAAATCCAAATCGTGGTTCACTGATATTTATTTGATATGATAGTAGGAGACAGAATTTACTTTACCTTTAAATACAAAAACATATTGGTGGCATGTGTTTGCACAAAATTTCTGGAGTATTATAGTGTGAGGTGGACCAAGTTTGGCGCATGTTTTTTTTTTTGATAAGGTAAAAGATTTTATTGCAGAAAACGGAAAGCTACAAGGCTCACAGAGGTCGAGGAGACCTCCGGAGAGAAAGAGACAGCGACACTGATTACTAACTACCTCTACACATAATTTTTGGACGCTGCATCTCATGCTCATATTATCCGTCAAGCATCATCACACCGTATGGGTTTACATTAATGAGTGGTGGCCTATGTTCAGACGCTGCACAATTATACGGTGGATATTCTCGGTGTGCTTCAAGTTTGGTGCACCTTAAATATGTGCTATTACTTCTCTTTCAAGAAATGATGTTGATGGGAAGATGAAATGGGACATAGAAATGAAGTAGTGAATCATGATTATTTAAAATATTGAATTTCTTTTATTTCAGAAATATTTTCATTTCCACGGGGATTGACAAGAAAGATACCATAATAGCAATTATAGAAATCTGCATTATTTCGCGAAATAAACTATAAATGTCAATGAACAATAACATTTCCACCCAACACAGTAAACCCTTCTAATTCCTCTAATCCAGGTAACATCACCTCTATGTTTCCCTCTTATATTCTTGTTGATCTTAATATTCCTATTGCTGTCTAGAAGGGTGTTCATGCGTGCACGCAATATCACATTTCGAACTTTGTTTCTCTTCATTCTATGTTTCCATCATATCATGCATTTTCAACTTCTATGGCCTCTTTTTCTTTGTTGTCTAATGTTTCAGATACCCTTTCTCAATCCAAGTGGAAGAAAGCCTTGTATGGGCAGACACAGTTACCTTGAGCGTGGTTTGAGATTCAGTGTGCAGCCAAGAAGATTGAGGATGTACAGAGTCAAGCAGACAACACATTGTTCATCGAATGCAAGCAAGATAGAATTACTGCTTTCATAGTTTACGTAGATAACACTGTGGTGACAAAATGACTTAAAGGAAGTGCAAGAGTTAAAGAAGTTTTTGGGGACGGAGTTTAAGATTAAAGATCTTGGACCCTTAAAATATTTTCTGAGAATTGAGGTTGTTTAGTCGAAGAAAAGGATATTCATCAGATTCATCTCACAGAGGAAAAATATGTTCTTGACCTGTTGAATGAGATGGGTAACCTTGGTGCCACGCCTATCGACACACCTATTGATCAGAATCATCGGCTAAATGAAGTGGATGGTAACCGCCTCATTGATGTAGGCAGATTCTAGAGGCTAATTGGGAGGCTGATTTACCTATCCCTTATGCGCCCAGACATCACGTTTGCGGTTAGTGTAATTGATGCGGGAGCATTCTACTACGATCGTCCGCGCTACACCGAATCAATGCCCAATCAAGTGGATCCTATTTACTATTTATAGTAATTCATGTTTTTACTATTTATAGTAAATCTCGAAATTACTATTTACAGTAAATTCTGATTTTACTATTTTAGTAGACCCACTAGGATTTTCAATTGAGATTTTGTTTCCAATTAGGATTTTATTATTGATTGCAATAGTTGACTTGTAATAGGAGTTTCTAATTTCAATTAGATTAGAATTAGGAAAGTTCAAGTAGAGAGTCTTATAAAAGGTGATGTAACCTTTGATTTTTTTTAAAAAAAGAAAAATTATGAATGAAAAAATAGAAATCTCTCTTGTGATGTGAAGCCATCCTCTCTTGGTGCGAAGCCAAGCTAATTTGGTGTGAAGCCAAGCTAATTTGGTGCGAAGCCGAAGGTATCTTTCTATCCCTATCTTTTCTTTCTTATTTTATTTTCTTTCTCCACCTCTATTTTCTTTTTAGTCAATTTCTTACCTAAGAAAACCTAAGTCATACCACAACATTGTGAATAGTGTTGCGTGAATAGTGCCACGTGAATAGTGTCACGTGAATAGTAACCTTCCCTCTTCATTCCTTCTCAAATCACAGAACAGTACTCCCGTCCTGCGTCAGTAATTAGCTAGTTTATGCATGCTCCTCGAGAATCTTACCTTGAGGCTACCAACACAGTTCTTAGGTATTTCAAGAGCGCTCCAAGCAATGGTCTACTATTTGGGATGCATGGACACCTACGTGTGGAAGCATATACTGATGCAGATTGAGCAGGTTCATTTACTAATCATCGATTTACATCCGGTTACTGTACCCTTGTTGGGGGTAACTTAGTTTCTTGGAAAAGCAAGAAACAGTCTGTGGTGGCTAGATCTAACGCAGAAGTAGAATTTCGATCAATGGCCCTTAGAATGTGTGAGCTCTTATGGCTAAAAGTCTATACTGGGCAAGTTGGGAATCAAAGTTCAAGAGCCAATGACCATATATTGCGACAATAAAGATGCCACTAGCATTGCCCATAACCCAGTCCAATATGATAAAGACCAAGCATAAAGAGGTTGACAGACACTTTATCAAGAAGTTGAGAAGTGGTTAGATTTGCACACCTTATGTCAAAACAGGAGAGCACGTTGCAAATGTTCTTCCTAAGAGTGTTACTAAGGGTTGTCTCCAAAATATGTTAATCAAGCTAGGCAATATAGATATCTTTGGACCAGCTTGAGGGGGAGTGTTGGTTGTCTTTACTTTCCTTATTTTATTGTAACTTGGGGTATCATGTGTATTTCTGGTATTTCTTTGTCTTACCTCATTAATATAAATGTGGGAAATTGTGCTCCATTCTTCTATGTACTCACCTTTCTCTCTCTCTCCTCTCTTAATCTTTTCTACTTTATTTTCCCCTACTTATTCAATTCAAACCCTACGTATGTAAAGTTTAGGCCCTTTTTGTTTTATATCTTGGCCCAATCTACAATTTGGTGGGAGTAAATTTTTTTCCTGAAAAATGAAAATTCTAATGCATCAAATGCATGCATAAACGATGCATTTTTAATTGTTTATTTCTAATTAGTTTAATCTATTAATATTTTATTCACAAAAATAATTAAAGTTCTATTTGTTGATCTACCTATGTGCAATGTAAAGTTCTATCATGATATAATGTGACATTAATGGTTATAATCATTTCCATATGTAATTAGTGGTGTTTTTAATTATTATGCTCTCAGACACCTACATCAGCATGTTACTAAACATTGTTGACATTCATTTCCGCACTTCAAATGGTTATTTATTATAGTTTGATGGATGGCTTATGAGTATGTTTTTATGCTTGTTTGATCATTTTCTCATAGTTTTAACAAAATTTTCACAATATTTCCATTACTTCCATGATAATTGTAGTAATTCTACACAAGTCAAAAAATTTCCATTTCCAGGCTGATTGAAATATATGTCAAAATCAAAATTTAATACCTTAAAAGGACCAAATTACCCTTAAAATCTTTGAATGGTTAATATAGAAGTTGCTTTGGAAATTTTAGTGCATAAAGTATGTGAGTCCAATTTTTGTATATAAACCATCTTTTCTTCAAGCAACTTACAGGACAGGAATGGTTTGATTTCAACCCCTGATAAAGCTCATGGGATGATATTAGTAGCTTCACTGGACGAAATTCAACAGACAAACTCAATCCCCTGTTGTCCGTAAAACAGATTAATTCACGTTGTAGAAGGTGCTCAAACGCCTGCGAAAGATAGGCAAAACGCTGTGAAGATATTTTGGCAGAAGAACAAGGAAATAATACATACTCCAGATTCATCCTAGCAGACTACTTTTCATACCCGTAAGCAAACATTCGGTGCATAATAATCAGAGGTCTGATAAGAATCATGTATGCCTCTATACTCTGCCACATTTGACAACAAATTAGCCCTACAATAGTAACATTGAAAGAGTGAATGAGAAATAACAGCAGTACCACTTAAAATCTGACCTTTCATCACAGAATTGAAGTTGTACGAGTTTTGCTCTTTGACTTCCAATTTCTTCATGCATACCAGAATATAGAGTTCTAAAACGGAACAATCTGCTTGAGCAAGTTGGACATGCATTGAAAACTCATAAGAAATCCACAGGCCGAAAAAAAACAATTCGTGTGTCTAAAAAAGTCCAATTATGTCGTGAGGTCCTTCTACATGTCATTTTGCCAAAATGCATGCATGCGACTGAGTAGTTCTATCACATTCTTTATGTGTTCATGCATTTATTGGAGTCAATATGAACGTCAATTTTCATAAACTGAAGCCTGACTTACAATTATAAATCATCAAAGGAATCATTACATCAGAAGTTGTAACCACTTTGTGCAATAGAAATGCCATTATTAATCTCTAGTATTCTCTCTGTGCTTGATTTCAAGTCATAGTTATTTTATCTACTTATCAGAAGTCAATAGACTTAATACTCGACAAAAGAATTAACATTAATATGTTAGAGAGAGAATGAACGATGAAACTGAGATATTTTAATCTAATTAAAACATTTCAATATTTGCACAATAAGTATGCCCGATATTAAAGAAAAATAAAGAAACCCCGAGTGACAAGAAACCAGTTGACCCAGGTAGGACGAAAGGCCAGCAATAAAAAGGGACATCCAGATGGATTGCCCAATATTATAAGTCCAAGAGTTAGTCACTTTGATGTTAAAATATTTGTCAGCTCTTTTGAACTTCAACAATCCAGGATCTGTAGTTTTCCGTATCTGTTTCATTCCACTTATAATGCATGTGGCCTAGAGGATTTGGATAACATTACATATGCAGAGCAACGTGCAATAGAATTCTGGTGAAACATAATCCTAAGAGTTTTGTAAATTTTGACTCTTACAAGAGTCAAACATATAAACTTAATTTGGACGACCATATTTTGGAAAAGATCGACACCGGAACAAACAAGATCCTATATGCAATGCTTGGCTCAGTGACAAAATATGTTGAATCTCAGGAAAGCAGGGCTAGTTTAGAAAGCCTCTTTTCTATCCATTTCAGATACTATATTCCTCTTCACATAGTATTTTAACTGGCAGAACTACCGCAAGAGAAATCCAAGGGAAGGGGGGAGTGTAGCAAGAAGTTGTGCTACCACATCGATCTGTTCCTCACCAATCATCAGAGTTGGATAAATCACCAAAATGCAGTATCTTGAGAAGAATGACATACCCCATTCACAACAACCACCACCTGCATTTCCTCTTTTTATCATTCCACAAAAACAAGTACCAACTTAGAATGGCTAGTCTAGAGTAACACCACAAATTCCATCTATTTCCTTGTTCTTTACTGTCAAATTGCCAATGTTAACACCTAAATTTCTTTCTCTTTCTTATTTACTTTCTAATGCCAAAGAGCTTTCATCTTCTAGCTTTCACCAAAAAAATACCGAGCAGAGACGACCAAACATGAAATGTAAAGAGATCGTGTAGAAAGAACAGAAAAAAAAATGGACCTTTAGCACTATCCCCTGGAAAATTGGTTGAATTAGAAAGACCCCCTTATACTTCTTTAAATCCGGTCACCCCTTGACCATCAGTCAACATTGTTGACTAAAAGCCAAACATAATGAGCATACAACTACTTGTTTGCTGAGAAGTCAATTTTTATGAAATTTCAGGCTCTTGGTCATGTTATTTTAGATCAGAGCCATTTTTCTCTACTTTCTGGCTTTAGATCTTTCTAGCGTTTCTCATTCCAATTGCTCCATGTTCAAATTTTCATATGAAATCAATCAACAATGGAGGGATTGATATGCTCAGACATTTGAGTAGGGGTGTCAACAATTCGGATCTGGTTCGGGCTTGAACTTACTATGTACGATGGTCCCAGTACCTAAACCGACAAATATCCGGTTCTCTAGTCTGGTATTGGGTACCCATATGTTGAATAAAAAATGTGAAAACTTAAGTTTAGAAAAAACTTGACAACTTTAGCAGAATATATACGCCAGTTCCGAGTCCTATCAGGTTTGGTTGCGATTCGGTCTGAGTACTAATTGTATAAGAACTGGAACCTATTATATACTGCCCAAGTTCTATTGATTCTGGGTCTTTTCGTGTCCAATTCAGAAATAGCTAGTTCTAGAACTAGGATAATCGGGACTGGATATTGGTTAATCGGGTACCCATCGACACCCATACATTTGGGTGCAATGTTGTCAGAGTCGAATTGAATCGTAAAAAAGTAAGTACTATTTAAATTGTGGGATCGTAAGATTCATAAAGGTTCTTCTGTGTATGTTAAATATCTAAACAACTAAAAAGAATATATAATATTCCTAACTACTCCATAACCAATCATAAAATGAGAAGGTTTTGTGCAAACACTTAGAAATATAACAACATTTTACTTGACAATTTATACACTATAGAGACACTATTCTAAACTCATGGTTATACAAAGTACAAACAAGTATTTTTACAAACAAAAATCAAAATCAAAACCATGTATTGTCAATTCATCGCCAAATTAAACAAATTTCCATCTCCCATCAACAGTCTCAAATTCTCA
This sequence comes from Euptelea pleiosperma, assembly GCA_035048495.1. NCBI lineage: Eukaryota > Viridiplantae > Streptophyta > Magnoliopsida > Ranunculales > Eupteleaceae > Euptelea > Euptelea pleiosperma. The sequence continues at coordinate 16,772,860 of CM068550.1, read as the reverse complement.
ATTTTTCAAATTGCATGCATGGACATTTATTTCTTGTCATCCGTGTTAGGTGGCATTTCATGCGAAAAACAAAACCATGAAATAGTTTCCTACAATAATCGTACCGCGAGAATTGTTTATTGTAGAACATTATGTGGTGTAGTGTGGTTCCAAGGACCTTTATGTTTGAGCATGTCTTCCTGAGCAAGATTTGAAGTACACATTCACAGGCCAAGTAGAAGAAAAAGCAAAGTATTTTGGGGATTTCTAAGAATATTATGGGAAATCTTGTAAATAAGAGATGTTTTAGGCATTTTCTTGTTACTAGGAAGGTAGTCTTGTCTTTTGTAGAGATTGGAGAACTAGGATGCTCTGGCCAACCAGGGTTTGGGGTTTCAGTATAAAAACCAAATTTAAGAAGGTGGAATTTGTTTTTAAAAAAAATTTATTTGAAGAAGAAAGCCTTGGGCTTCCCTCCCAGTTGTGGTTTCTCTAGTTGAATAGTGTAGCCCGTTGAGGAGTCCAGATACGAATCACAACCCCACTGTTGCTTTTCTGCGCGAGAGGCATCGTATTCCTTATTTTTCCTCTCCGATCATCGACTTGAGTTCCCTCCGTTGTTATCACCTCTATTCTCAAATTAGTAAATCTCTATTTTCTTCTGATATTCTCTCTAATTTTTCCTTCATTTTCTTTATTTTCAGAGTCGGATTTCCCACTGCATCAATTTTTACAGCAAATCCTAAGTCTGGACCAGCCTCTTGTGGGCCTTCAATTCATATTTCGAGCCCACTTGAATTTTCTTTGGTCTTAAGTAGAACTAGGACCATGCTCATTACAAGAATCAAGCTAAGCATAGCCCAAGAACTAAGCAAGGTCTGCAGCCCACAATCAGCATGCAGTAAGGCAAAAAAGCGTCCCTTGCTTTAAAGCTTCTCCAGTGTGAGGCGCATGCATTCGTACTGAATTGTCCTATGCCCTAAGGACATCTAGTGTGTACAAGCCATACACCATTGTGATCATGGGAAGTCTAGTTTTATTTGAAGAAAAAAATCCTTGGGCTTCCCCTTCATTTAAGGTTTCTCTGGTTGAATCGTGTAACCTGTTGAGTATGGACACAAATTACCACCCTTTTGCCACATTTTTTAGCGTGGCCATCGTCTTAGTTGCTCTTCTGCTGATATCATGCAGCAAGTTCCCGCCATTGCTATCGTCACCTCCATTATCAAATTAGTAAATCTCTATTTTCTTCTAATGTTCTCCCTAATTTCTTCTTCTTTTTCTCATTTATTTCCTTATTTCATAGTCGTATTTCCCACTACTTGAAACTATAATCAACTTAATACCTTGAAAAGAAGTAAAGATAAAGAAATAGACAACAGATGCCCTAACTACTTAGGAGTTCTTTGTTAAGGGCTTTATTAACTTTCTTTTTAATCATTAGGGACCCTCTTAAGGAACAATAAAAGTCAAAAAACTAAAAAATGATCCATGGTTGATGGTGGAACTATTTTAAAATGAGCTTATGTCTATGTGCCCTAACTACTTAGGAGTTCTTTGTTAAGGGTTTTATCAACTTTCTTTTTAATCATTAAGGACCCTCTTTAAGTTGAAATATTGAGGAACAATAAAAGTTAAAAAACTAAACAAGGATCCATGGTTGACAGTGGAACTATTTTAAAATGAGCTTATGTCTATGTGGAATGACATAGCAAGAAACAAATTATAAATTTGTTTAATTAGTAAAAATACCTACTGACATTCTTTTTTGTAATGTTTAACATTTAGGAAAAACCAAAAGTACAAATATAGGAGTCATTGTTTTCATCTGAAAATATGTCTCATATTTTTATTCAAATTGTAAGATTTGAGAAAATCGTAAGATTCAAGTCGTGAATCGTATTCGAATCATAAGATTTGCATAAAATTGTGGGATTTTATCTAAAGGGGAACATAATATTCAAATTGTTTGGGTTAAAATTTGACATGAATCGTAGGATTTAAATCGTGAACTGTAGGATTTTTATAACAGTGTGGTGCAAGAAGCAAATCAATGTATGCAGTAGCAAAAAGCAAATAATCAAGCAATCCTACCAGAAATAACACAGGAGACATCAGGAAGCATCATCAATGCACATAAACTCGTACGAGTAGAATCAATGAATGCAGTAACAAAAAACTGAAGATCGCAGAACCACAAAATGTAGCATTTTGAGAAAATCATTGGCTCACAAACCTTGTAGACTTTCAAGCTTGGGCTGCCTCTGGATACTCGAAATCGCAGTCTTGAAGTTCTCAAGTGTTAAGAACCCAGACTTCAAATTCATATTACAAACAACCCGAAATCTGCAACATGGTTTCCATCTTGTTAATTTTAGCAGAGCTTGGCCCTAGCAACAATACAATTAGAAGAACATTCCATGATGAGTATCCAGATGCAGCATAGTGAGACTTACAGAAACCTCAACAAATGGTTTACACTGGAATCAGCATCTGATAATGTATTAAGAATTTCTGTGAATCTTTGATCTCCTAATATGTTCTGTAAATTGTCAAGGCCTTATTAAAGAATTTAATACGACAAATCCATAAATATGCATAATAAAAGGATAAGTTTATCTCCGCTATTTCTGCAGTGCCAGGACAAATAGCACTTTCAGGTAAGATAAAAAAAAAACGCACTGGACTGTTTCCCCTTAAGATAGTAACTTAATAGTCAGTGCTCACATTTATGAGATAGTGTCAAACAGTGTTTTAAATGGCAAAGACATGAGGCAAGGCGTTGGAACCTTGAGACGTGTAAGGTGAAAGCCTCGACATGTGAGGTGAAAGTTTCACACTCGTGCTTTTTTTATTGATTAAAATTATAATTAAAATTAAGAAAAATTACAAAAAAAAAATAAGAATATAGAAAATTAGAAAATGTATAAACTCAGTACAAAAAATTAAATGCAATAGCTTAGTAGAGGTCGATAAGCTTTATTATTGAGTCCTAGTTGTTTTATCAACCAAAATAGTTTATTAGATATAGATATCGTAAACTAATGCGTGCTTTTACAAGCCAAGAGAAGGCTACAAACAGATGGGTGAGATAATCCAATTTAAGTTTATTGGGCTGTGTCAAATACAATAGTGGTTGCCCATCAATTAGATAGTCCTAATTGTAAGACCATGGATCTGGGCTATAATTCATGGATTCTTCTAAATGGGAGGATGGTCAGGTTTCACACACACAAATTTGTATGTTAAGTTACAACGTTTTTCTAAAGACAACTCCTATGGGAATTGAGACACAGAATATGAAAGCATTTAAATAAAGAGAGAGGGGGAGAGAGAGACAGAGAGAGAGAGAGATGCAATATTAATGAAGGAGGCCTTTGAATGTTCTGAGGAAGAGTTCCAAAACAATGTGTTTCATGGTTTCAAGAAAGGCCCGCATTTCAGAATTAAAGTGCACCTCAACAGTGAAGCGTGTGCCACAGGTGCGCCTCTTTATTTGAAGCATACGCTTCATGGGGTATGAACCTTTTGGATCACGCCTCAAGCCCTTTTTGTTGCTCCTCGCCTCAAGCTGTGCGCCCCAAACACTTTTAAAACATTGGTGTCAAACAAGGACATGAAGTGTCACAACCGGCAACCCTGCCCTACATTCTGACACAACTGTACAAATGTACAATAATTCATAACCTATGTAATAATACCACTTCAGAGAAACATAAGATGGTGAAAAATGGAATGGATTACATAAAGGCTCTGTATGGTGATCAACAAAAAGTTTTACAGAAAAAGGATTTGTATCAAAAAGTGTTGATATAGAGAAAACGTTTTATGACATTTCTATGCAAAAATCATTTCTAGAAAACTTACTCAGGGCAACCATACAGAGCCAAAGTGTAAAACAGCATCCAAAACTCTACAAATACATATGAGCTGGGATTTTTTGACAAGCCTTAGCTTGAAACGCCATTTGACAAGTTTATGTGGGCCCACATGGAGATGATTTGATGGCTGATTTTTTGTGAGGATGATGATCTCCTCACCATGGAGATCATCCTCACAAAAATAAGCCTGTTCCAACAATTCTAGCCCTAAGAAAAGTGGATTACAATTTACAGGTTGAAGCCATGACCGTCTATTTCACTGTAAACCTTGAGTCCTAACCCTTGGCTCATCTTTATGTGAGCCCCACATGGGCGTGTCAAAATATCCCACCTTCACTTGGGTCGTAAAACGTTATAACAAGGTTTTAGCAACAGCATTATAACAACCTTGGGTCATACATAACCTGCTCTGTTTGTATGAAAAATATACGCCATAATGACTGTTACGTTATTAACTGCTATTCCTGTTATAACAGCTTTTATTCCGTTATTTTAGGATGGTTTATAACGTTTTAGTATTCTATTAGTTTTATGTTTATTTTTTTATTCAAAATAAAGTATAAAGTACATCAGGTTTACAATACAACACTGAAGTAATGAAAGTTAGAAAAAGCATGGCTGTTATAACAGTTTAACGGCGAATAACATTCAAGGTCCATCATCGTTAATTTCCTTATTTTAAACTTTGGTTTTTCAACACATATCTGCCATCTCAGTCCAGCATGTTCAATTACTCAAAATTGGAGTGTCCTAATTATGGGAATGTAAACTGTTTTGAAGAAGAAACATGTGTAGCTCTGATTTAAACAAAATTCCAATTGGATGAAGAAGTTTTAAGACATGAAAAGAGAGGCTTGTATAAAATATCAGTCTCCCTGAGTAAGGAATTTGAGGAGAGGATACATGTAGCTTTGCATTGAAATCAACTACATAGTCATGAGGAAAACTTGAATCTGCTGGCAAAGATAATATGTGCTCCAACAATCTGCATAACCAGTAGGCGAAAACATCAAGACAAAAGCATTTATCGGATTAGCATGACCAATTCTTACACATAGACCAAAAAAATTCTCCTCAATCAGAGAATAGTAAAAACTTACCTCTGTAAATCTCCCTTCGAGGGTGGAAGAAACAATAGCTTCCTGTGCGAAAAACGTGATCGTACCCTCTTTTCTAAGAGCTGATCTGCATCCTGCACCAAAAGTAGCCAACTTCCTCAGGGAACACTTGAACACAAAACCAAAGTCATTTAGACCATGTAATGTTCGAAAGATGCTCAAAACTCGTCGAAACTGTGTTTCTTCAACCAGAAGAGAATGATGTGTGAACCAAAAAGGCCAAGGTTGAAGAAAAAGGAGATATTTTTGGGTCTTCTTCATTAGGTAGGGTTATTTTCGGATTTTTAGAAAAAAGAACGGTATTTTTGTAATTTGGAGAAGAATAGATGGTCTAGATTTTCTACAAGGATCTAATGGCCAAGGGTTAGGGATTGGCTATAAAAGCCAATGTTGTTAAGAAAGGGAGATTTTGAAGAAAATTGAACAGAAGCAGCCCATCGCTTTGTGAGTTGAACCTAGCTCCTGCCATGGTAGAATTTGGGCTTTGGAGTAGAAGCATAGCTTCCCACCCCACTTCTACAAGGTCTGGGGTAGAAGTTGGCTTCCCAACCCACCATCTGTTGAGTTGAGCTATACTGGCTTTTTTAATAGGTAAATTGACTTATATTGTTTCATACAGGATTCAAATCAAATTATTGAATTTGAATCATAACCTGGAGACAAACATATGTATATACACATATAATGTTTTGTACATAAGATCAAAGAGAAGGAAAAGTTTGAAGCACTGTACCAATCGGCAGCTCACACCAATAACTACAGCCTGTGACGTTACAGATTGCATTGCATCTAGCAAGCTATAGAGCAGACGTTGCTTTCCCTGCAAAAAGAGCCAGAGCACAGAAAGTGGCAATGTATAAACCAGATATGTTTAAGCTCATGGTACTGGTAAGTTCTGCATGGCCCCCATTACCCAAAAGAGGATAGTTTGTGTGTTCAACAAATAGCAGTAGACAAGACATTGCCAAAATTTCAGACTTCAGCAATTGCAAGGGAAGGGAAACAGAATTACATATTAAGGCTTACCTGAGTGAAGAGATCAAACTCGTCCAGTACAAAGATGATTGTCTTATGAGCTAATCCACACTCTCTGGCAACAAAAGGTAATCTCAGATGAGTAAATGACAAGAAAAAGGAATCAACCAAGTCCTGAAACCGAAAAAGTTAAATGAATAAATATCTATAACAGAAATGCAATCATAAATGAGAAAAGAGTACATCTACCAAAGTTTTGTCCACTCACCGCAGCACGGCTATCATGAACTGAGAGTTATCATCAGATGAAGCCTACAAAAGCACTAATCGTACCAGAGATTACAAATTCCATATTCTTCAACATTTGAAATTGCACCATTTTGAAATTGCACCATAATGACCAGAAGAAGCTTGTGTGCAATACCATTTTTGAGAATAACAATTGATGCTCCAAGCATAGTTGTCTAGCAATTTCCTGGAAAATTAATATGTTAAAGAAAACTAAAGTGGAAAGATTATTTTTTCCAAAAGATAAAAATGCAGGGGCCAATAGCTATGTTGAAATTTAAGGAGATTCATAAAACAACATCACAGAGTTGAAATTGAAACCAAAGTTCCTTTGAGCCATACTTATATATATACTAATAATGATCAGCAAGTTGCATTTTGTGTTAAAAGTGTTTGATCTTTAGATATTTTATGCTTCCAAATATGCTCACATGTGCAAGTCAAAGCTGTGAATTCTCCTTAGTTTTTTGGGTGAGTTTCTTCATATATTTTTTAATGTGTTCACATTTATTTGTGGGGGACACCATTCATTCCCTGTAAAGATGGGATTCTCACACATTGCAGCTGAGGTGGTGGAACCAAAGGGGTCCACCTGTTCAACCACCTCACCCCCTCTCCATGGGGTGAGTTTCAGACAAATTGCCCCCCGCCTTCACTTTTTTCCTTTTTAAAAATTAAAATATAAAAAAAATTCAAGGGGCAACCATAGTGGAACAGAATACATGAAAGAGTACAAGTGGTATGTGGACATGACCATCTGGATGGGCAATGTGGATTTTCCGCATAAGCAATCCACATGGAAAGAAAACTCTGTCTTAACAGGGCATGCAGTCAGGGTATGAACTCTGCTGTAACAGCCAAGAAAATCTTTATGTTAAACCTGCACTTGGATTCCTAACCACATGCCACATATGTTGCTTACCCGCAAAACCATTAAAAATTACTGCCCACCACCTTCATGTGCTATGCACCCAACCTTCCATCTGATGTTTTAATTTCAGCCATGTCATGTGCAACCCGGGCAACTCATTTCAGACTCTGTCAAGTCACTGAAGTCCAAAACAGTTGGAACCTAGAGTACATAGGGCAGGACCGTTCCCCTTCTATTGTCTCGAGTCCATCTAACACATGAGGGTGTGGGTATGATACATTGACATACTTCATAATTTGCACCTCAAGCAACTTTGCAACAACTTCTCAAGAAGCAAAACAAACTCGAAGAAACTTGAATTTTGATTGGATCCATTTCTCCCCTTTCTCTTCTCTAGAAAAGCTTTGACTATCAATTTTAGTATTCTTTAAAAGATAAGCTGATGAAAATGTGGCTCCTTGCTTCAAAAGAACTTGGGGACTCGAATTTGGGGATCATTATTTGAGGTACAAAGGATTTTATTTCCATTAAATTCATATACAGATGTTAGAAATCAACAAATCACCATAGATCCATGATCCTAGTGAGATTCCTGAACCATTAGCGGGTTTTAACCATTTAAAACATATATTAATCGTTTTGTGTTAATTTTTACTTTTTAAATCACCATAAGATATAAGAACCATGGATGATCTATTAGCTTGATTGATCATCAATACAAGTAGATAGGCTTCGATTACAATTTAATACTTCCACTTTTTTTCTACTTTTTTGGTTTCTCTTTTATTTACTACATCCACAATAAAATTAAAAATCCAATAAATATTGATGTATTTAGTGCTGGATTCTTGCTAGTCATAGCATAGTTTAAAGTTTCGGCCGAAACCGAAACATTTCGCCCGAAACGTTTTGGTTTCGGTACATGCCGATACAAGATACGGGTTTGTATCGGAAAACTCAAAGTTTCGGCTCAATTTCGGTAGTTTCAAACCGAAACCACCGAAACTACCGAAACTCTTTCATTTGGTTTCACCAAGTTTCGGACCGAAACCACCGAAACTTCCGAAACTACTACCGAAACTACCGAAACTCTTTCATTATGGTTTCACCAAGTTTCGGACCGAAACCACCGAAACCGCAGAAACGAAACCAACGACTTTGAACCATGAGTCATAGTCTTACATTTAATTATTCCAATCTTAAAGCTTTATGGGTCATCTCTTAGATAATCCCTGGGCTATTGATTTCTTTGCTCGATAAATTATCATGTAATTATTATTCTTATCTAATTTTCATAGATATGTAATATCTTATTCAACATGCTGATGCCATGCTTTCCCTTTTTAATTTTGTTAAGCTAAGTATCATTTTTAGTCTTCACAACATGCCAAATTCTACAAAACTTTGAATGTTTGCAAAGTCCTTACCATGGGTTTAGGTCTTGAGAGGGACCAGGTCATGATCCAGTTGTGAATCGTAATTCACACTGGATCAGACTTGTCTCGGGTTAATTAATTTTTGTAAGAAGTTACTTGTTAGATACATTAAAATGGTGAACCATTGATGAAGGTAACGTCTTCTAAGATTTCCTTCTCGTGTAATGTGCAAAGAGTGCATAGAAATGAATTCTCCATTTTGCCACTTGTACCATATGGATTAAGGGTAGAGGTTATGCAATCTAAAGACTCATACGTATTTTAGGTTTAGCTGGGTGCTTTTATTTGGGAGAATCTGTTGATTGTGAGTTTAGTGGGAAGCCAATTGTTGGCACGGTGTAGCGTTAACCAGAAGACGCTTTGAGGCTTCGAGCTTGGAAGATAGGCTCCTGGAAAAGGGCCTATTGCATTAGTTAGTGAAAGGCTATGTAGTAAGGACACTCCATTTTATGAAAATCTGCCCTTTCAAATACTACGAAACAATACAATGTGACTTATGAAATACCCATATTCCCTCGGTTCCATCCCATATGCAGCAAACTGTCCACTCACGTAATCTACTATTGCATTTGAAAACAACAAACTTTTGTAATTGTATAAAGTCAGAGAAGGACCACAAAATGTACCAGAAAGTGAACATTATCGTAATCGATATAGCATAATCTCACCTTGAGTGCAAAATTGTCATCACTGTGCAATAATCCATTCAGTCTGATCTGAAACAGATACATATATACACATCATTTTCTATTTTTTACATTTTTAACGGAAGTATCATGAAATACACATTCGACTGTAAAATTACTGATAATAAGAAAAATGAAATCTCATTAATCTTAACATTCACAATCACCCAATTAGAGAGGAAAAAAAAACCTCAAACAAAACCCATACCACTGAGATCATATCAGGATATTCGGCCTGCAAATCTCTGAGAACAAGATCCAACACCTAAAAAATACCAAAACATGAATAAATATTAAAACTATTGTCCTTAATCAATACAGGTTTTTTGGAATACACCTCTTCACTGGAGTGGCAGGGTTTTTTCTGACATACGGCAGCTAAGGTGGCAGACCCGAAGGGGTCAACACATTTTGCCACCTCAACACCCACCCATATGGCAAGTTCTGGCACAATACCAGTCCATCACATGGCAAAAGGAGGCACCTTTCTTTTGCTTTCAATTTCTGCCAGTTCTACCCTAGAAATACAATTCATGATAGTATTTTGTGTGTGTGGTGGGGGGCCTGAGAGAATGCTCCACGTGGCATTTTTTTTATTTGTGTGTGTGTGTTGGGGGGGGAGCTGTTTTTCCGGCTGCTAAAAACTAATTGTTAGAAATCACCAATAAGAAAAAGGCACGGTGGAATCAAAAATTTCCAAATTGCCACGACAGACCACGTGGAGGATGATCGCTCCGGCTGCTAAAAACTAATTGTTAGAAATCACCAATAAGAAAAAGGCACGGTGGAATCAAAAATTTCCAAATTGCCACGACAGACCACGTGGAGGATGATAGCTCGAAAAAACACCCCACAAAATAACAAAAACCATCCCTGAAGGATACTCGCCTAAGACGTTTTTTTTTTTGATAAGTATAGATTTTTCATTAAAGCCAGCAACAATTACAGAAAGATCAGTTAAAGAGGGCAAGATGACCTACTAAAACTACAGCCAACTAAAGCAAACAACAAGCTAATGGAAATCAAGGATACTCGCCTAAGGCATGTTGACTCATCACAAGGAACGGAGAAGAATGGAAATCAAACCAATGCAGACCTCTTCGACCATCTATGCCACTATCTAGAACACCCTCCTCGTAATGAGAATTCCTCTACCAGCATTACAGATAATAACCAACGTGCAGATGCCATGCATGAGAGAATCTCATGAAAAGAAATTGCACGGAATCTTCCCAACACTACATCATTAAGTGAACCTCCCACAAGCCACCACGCAAAGGAATTAAATATAAAATCTCCTCTAATACCATCACCCTTAGTGGACTCAACTCCCTAGACCTTAATATGCACCAATTCACTCACGAGTCACGACCACAATGAACAATGAACAATCAACAAAGCCCAACAACAGTGATAGATCTCAATATCTCTCCAAATCACCATCTCCGAGAACCAATCACGCCATCTATCGTCTGATCATTCCTCCAACAACAACCTCATCTTATCCAACATTTGGAACTCTCAGATCAACACCGTTCGAACTCCACCAAACCTCTTATAATCTTCCTCCACCGGGCTCATTACATAACCGTACTCATTCCCATCCTAAGTCTAAGCCAAACCCTTCACAAGATTGAAACAAACACTCATCTAGAGTACCCCTTTCTCCTCACCACTACTCCATGGGCTGCGAGAGTGACAACTGCAATAGAAAGTCGTCAAACCCACTGGGTGGGTTCTCATCGCTAGAGCTTCAGGTCACGTTTTGCTCCAAGCAACATCAAGCATGGAGTGATCTCATGCAATAACACAAATGGAATAATGCACAATCGAGAAGAGCAAAGACCACATCTATGGACAGAACTCAATCGACAAATATTTTTCTAGAAGAGAATCATCAGTTGGAACGTAGGGAACTAGAAACTCTGATTTCATGACAACGACTTGTGATCTCTTACGGCTCTCGTCCTAATGTTCTAATCATCATGGAACCACATATAAGAGGTGAGAACAACATATGTTACATGAAAAATAGGATTTCAAGGTGTTTTCCGCATCAACTCAAAAGGATTCACAGGTGGAACTTAGATGCTCTGGCATCCCCATGAAGTAAACATACAATTTACTGCCTCCAACAAAATTATTCATGTAGTGTTGGAAGCAAATCATTGCAATACACCATGGATATTTATAGCCATTTACAATCATTACAATGTTAAACAAAGGGAGCAACAAGGGCAAGGAAATGCATCATGTGTCAAGAGGTCTCAATAGTTAATGGGATGTTCTCGATGACCTCAATGCCATTCGCCATTCCATCGAGCGGGCAAACGGAAACCCTCCCAAAATATCCCATTGTACCAAATTCTCACAACAAATTGAATCATGTGAGTCGCTTGATCTTGGATTTCACCTGGACTAACAACCGGTCAGGTATGGCCTTGATCCGTGAATGGATTGATCGGGCATTGGCAACGCACAATGGTGTCAAGCCCACCCTCATACAACAACAAGCATCTTCCATGCATTTGATCTGATCACCATCTTCTCCTATAGGACACTAAAGGTACATATTTCCCATTATGAAGGCCTTTTCGATTTTGGAGACATGTGGTATTCACATGCTACTCTTCATCCAACTATTTATAATGCATGGTAACATCTTCATCCTATTATAGATTCCAAAAACTCTTAACCCTTCAAGATCCAATAAACATGGTTCAAAATTATGTTTGGTTTCGTTTCGTCTCAGCCGAGACGTCTCGTTTCGGTAGTGTATCGAGACGTTACATTGGAGAGTCTCGTGCCAAAAGCCTAATTTGAGTATTAAAACTGGTTTTAAAGCTTATTTTCATGATTTGTGTGTCTATTATAACACATAGAAAATGGTTTAATTTTATCAAGACATACTGTTTTTTCCCTTGTCTTGAAGGCATTCAAAAATCTCTTAGACGTCAAACTTCAAATAATTTCTTCAAGTCAAGCCAAACTTGGTTAATCTGTGGTGACAAAAACACATCTTTTTCCATCTCTCCGCCATCAGTTGTCAACGTCAAAATCATATTATAGCACTCAAGGATCAGATGGGACAATGGGTTTATACTCAAGAAGAAATTGAATTCATTTCCCAATCTCACTTTAACGATCTATATACATCTAGTGTCCTACCATCTTGTAAGGGAGACTTCCAAAATACGATTCTCCTAGTTCTCACGACATCTGACAATCAAGCTCTCAATTCTCCTATTTTCGATAAGGAGATAAAGACCCACTTTTGGAATATCCAACCATCTAAGGCCCCTAATTTGGATGGATTCCAAATATACTTTTTTCGCAAATTTTGGGATTTCCTTAACCCACACATCATTCCCTTGTGAAAAAATGCTTTTCTACAGCTATTCCTGACTCCCTTAACCACATCTATATTGCTCTCATCCTGAAAACCTCTCACCCTGATACCACAAACCAATTTTGACCCATAAAACTTCCCAAGATTATCTAGATGAATTGAAAAAACTGAATAGAAATTTCATCAATCTCTTAATCCCTGAAAGCATCACACAATCAGCTGCAATGTAACAAATCTCCCCTAAATCATGGCGACCTTGGTCTTAAAACCTATTGCACATGAATTGAGCCTTCCTTGCCAACCTTTCATGGAAATTTATTCCCAACCAAACAGCCTATGGGTTCAAGTTTTAGCCAATAAATACACCAAGTCACCAAGAGAACCCCGTTTTTCAACACTGAATCAACTGGTAGCTCCAACATTTTGAAAGGGCTGTTAGTTTGTTATTAGGCAGATATGTGATTAAACAAAACTTTGTTTGGCGTGATGGAAATGGATCCACCGTCTCTTTTTCGGATGGAGCCTTGGGTGAGTAATACCCCATTAATTCACCTTGCCATCAATCCAAGGAAGCCTATCCCTCGTCCTCGTGCCAGTGTTGTAGTTTTTTATAATTTCAACAACAATACTTGGAATTGTACTCTACTAAATCATGCCAACCCTTTGCCCTCATTACACAAATACTGAGGAATCCATTCCTTGCCTCTTCTCCCTCTGCCCACTAAGTTGCAACATATGGACCCAATTCTCTACTCGACATAAGCCATTCACTAATAACTCCTCGCGGAAGGAATGGTTCCTTCAGAACCTTACCTCAACTCATCTGGTTAACAATACCCCATGAGAGTTGTATTTTTAGCTACATTTTGTGGTCCATCTGGCGGAATAGGAACAAACTGCTTTTTGAAAATGTGCCTTTCAATCCTGAGTCATCGCTTTCCAAGCCTACACCAGGCTCTTGATTATTGGAATGCCCAAACTACTAAACAGAGACATCTTCCCCAGTCTGTATGCAGGTGGTAGTATATACAATGGAAGAACCCACCAGACAGTTGGATAAAGATCAACGCATATGGAAGCTCCATTGGAAAAGGTGGAAGAGCAGCAGCTGGAGGGATTATCAGGAATTCCCTTGGACAAGTCAATTCATCTTTCTACTGCTATTTCGGCAAAACAACATTCACTGTTGCTGAACTATGGGGTATACACAAAAGGATTACAGCTTGCTTGGAGCTTGGGCATCAAGTATCTGATCATCAAAATCGATTCCCAAACAGCAGTTGTAATGCCTAAAGGAATGGATAAGACCCCGCGTCATCTCGTCAATCTCATTTTGGGATGTCCGGGGTTGCCGACTAGGGACTGGAAATGCAAACTTCATCGTATTTACAGGGAAGCTAATTTCTGTGCTAATCACCTAGCATAGAAAGGTCTATCTAGTGATTATGGCACTATAGTTTTAAACAGGCCTTCCCATCAGTTACGTAATCTCCTTATGGCGGACACCCATAGGATTTCCAATATACTGGGTCGATCGACCCCGGCTACGCTTAGGTGTTCCCTAGTTTTAAATAAAGTCCCTTTGGATTAAAAATTATTCCGTCATATATCGGGCTACAACGGCCCTCCATGTGGCAAGAAAACCCTTACCGCGATTTTGCCGCAACCACGGGGACCAAGAAGCAAAATTGAGTTGTTGCAGGCCTCGGTGATTGAATTGGAGACGATGAACTTCAACTTGCTGTGATATGAGAAAACCACGATTAGTTAGTTCTTCCATGAATCCATTAGTGGAGGAGAGAAGACGAAGAAACACAAAAACAGGAAAAAAGAATACATATTGAGGTTTTAGAGAGAAAGAGGGAGAATCAGACCTGTAATTGGTGTCTGTTGAATCAGAGAGAGGTGAGAATATGAAATTAGGGTTACAGAGCCTGCTTCTGAGAAGAATTAGGGCTTTTTCTGCTGGGTTTTCTCCTCCCATTTTTGTTTACTATACCTCTGTTAACGAAGAAATGAGAAGGGCGGGAAATATAAAGAGAGAGCATTTTATAGGAGCCTGTGCAGTGCTGCAATTACGAAAATATCCATGTTTAATGAATTCGTTTACGAAAAAGCCATTTTTATTGGAAAAATATTTAACAAGGTATGCCCGAAACTTTTTCAAATGCGGAAGCACGATTTTTGTTACTCACAGCTGTCATATGGGCCCACTTACCGCATGGATGTTTATCCCACCCCTTGTTGGACATACACACCAAAATCACCCTGATTGGTAATCTCTAACCATTAGATTGTGGGCCGTGTTTGATTGCACGGAAAATTTTTCCGAGAAAATACATCTGGGATATGCCTTAAATGACTGATTGATTATATCTGAGAACACATATTTCAATCTTTTTTTTGTTTTTTTTTTGTAATTAAGGCTGTCATATATCAAAAGAAGAGCTGATACAAGCCATATTGGAAGAGTTATCCTTCTGAAGACTAGCCGATAGCCACGAAGGAAAACAACCGTCCCACACCGACTGGGATGAAAAGTTTTGAGCCTTAGTGGCTATCATATGAGCCACCTCATTTCCGGCTCGAGGGATATAAACAAATGTAAGTGTAACAAAAGCAGAACTTAAAACCAAAATATCTGCAAGAAGTGTTGTAGAAGACCAACCCAGTGCTGTAGATTTTTGCTTCAAAGCGTCCACTACCATCTTTGCATCTGATTCCACAATGAGCGCCGGGACACCTTGAGCTTGAGCTTGTTCTATGCCCCACTTGATGGCTCAGATTTCTGCTTCTTCAGCAGAGAAGGATCGAGCTCATTTCCCACCTGCTAGCACACAAATATTTTCATCATTTCTCAGCACAAATCCCAGTCCCGTCTAACCATCAATTTCTTTCCAAGCTGCATCTGTATTCAATTTCATGACGCCCTTTTTAGGGGGTGTCCAGACAGTGTTCAGTGTACGGAGAGTGACCGTAGGTTCTTCCTCGACAATATGGGAGTATATATTCCTGAGGAAGGTTTCCGGTTTTTCTATAGACCCATGATGAACAGCTCGATTCCGAATATTCCAAAGCTTCCAAAGGAAAGTGCAAATATATTGTATTTGGAATGTACTATCCTCTGCACTATCTGCACAAGGCAAAACTTTTTCCATTACCCATGATTCACATTCCTCCGCTGACCATTCTTCACAACGAAGCGAGAACGGTGATGCAAACCACAGACGAGCACTGAGCGGGAAATTGAATAAAGCATGATGAGAAGTTTCTGCTGCAACATGACATCTAGGACATTCCGGAGGGCATTGTCTGATTTGTTTATGAACGTTGGCCCAATTTGGCAGAATATTCCGGAAGAGTTTCCAGATGAACATTTGGATTCTTGCTGGAATGGGCAGACGCCATATTTTTTTCCATATAGAGTGATCTGGATTGTGAGTCGTGCTACTTTGAGGCTGAGTTTGGAGAGTGCTGAATGTGGATTTGGTAGAGAATTGACCGCGTGGATGAGGTTTCCAATAGATCCGGTCCTGGGTTAAGTGAGAGCTCAATGGTATAGATTCAATGGCAGTGGCTTCTGTGGGAGGGAATAATTCAGATATTAGTTGACTGTTCCATGTGCCATTGGGAAGAATTAGGTCACTGACCTTTTGAATATTTGAGTGGCCCATCTGAGAAGACGCGATGAGAGTACCTGTTGGATGTGGAATCCACTGGTCATCCCTAACATGAATCTGTTGGCCGTTGCCTGTTACCCACTCGCAATGTTGCTCAAATTTAGCGGTGGCTCTGTGGAGACTTTTCCAACTCCAAGATGCCGAACTAGGATAGTTCGATCTAAGAATATTTCCTGCTGGACTGTTTTTTTTTCAATAACTGGGTGGCTAGGAAAGATTGAGGGTTCTATTGTAGACGCCACATAGTCTTAAACAGCAGAGCAAGATTAGTTGGGTGAAATCGACGGAAACCCAGTCCCCTTTTTTCTTTCGACTGACAAAGCGATAACCATGTTGTGAGGTGAAGGGTACTCTTAGATTCAGTAGCACGCCACCAGAATTGATTGGATAGGGAATCCATACGCACACATAACTTCTGAGGAAGAAGAAATGACTGCATTGCATAAACAAGAATAGCTTCTGTAACACTTTTTATCAGAATGGTTCTTCTCACTTGAGATAAGAGTTTGGATCTCCATCCTGCCATCAGTTGCTTAATACTATCTTCATAATATTTGAATGTTTTAATCTTGGATTTGCCTAGAATCAAAGGAGTGCCTAAATAAGTGGTGGCTATTTTGAAATTGTTGATCCCCAGGATATGAGACAGCACCTTTTTGTGGCGATGATGGAGCGTAGGACTGAAGATCGGGCCGAATTTCATAAAATTTATTTTCTGACCAGACATGTTGCAATACTCTTCGAGAAGTTGTCTAAGCACTCTAGCTTCCACAAGGCTTGCTTGACAGAATAAAATACAGTCATCAGCAAAAAGCATGTGTGAAATAGGAGGACATGCTCGAGCTATCTTCATACCATGGATTTGGCGTTCCATTTCTGCCTTGTGAAGCATGATTGAAAGAATATTGGTGCATAAGACAAAGAGGTATGGGGAAAGAGGATCGCCTTGACGCAGCCCTCGAGATGATTTGAAGAATCCGAAGGGAGATCCATTCAGTTTGATCGAGAATGATGGTGAGGAAATGCACTGGGAGATGATCTGTATCCATTGTTCATTAAACCCCATTTTTTTGAGTACTTGGAGTAGAAATGGCCATTCAATTCTATCATAAGCTTTCTCCATGTCGATTTTGATCGCCATCACACTCCTTTGTCCTTTTTTCTCTGCAGGATCTTCATCAATTCTTGAGCCAGAATTATGTTGTCTGAGATTTTCAATCGAGTGAGAAAATAAAGGTGTATTTTCAGGTGGAAATGAATTCTCACCTATTGGATGGGAAATGAATTCCGAGCTTAGTAGGAAAAATTATCCAGATTTAAATGGCTTGTTAGGGAACATTATACAAATTTATATTGGCTATCTAACAATGGACAGTTGTGTTTTCATAAGGAAAATGCAATTTTCCCACTTGGTAATCAAACACGGCCTTAGTACTTTTTAAGGCGTGCTTATAGCCGTTGAATTCAACCATTGTTTTAAGTGCTAGAACCAATAGCTAAAAATCATCAAACAAAAATGCGGTCATCCATGCGGTCAATAGGCCCAAATGACAGTGATGAGTAACAAAAATGCACTTCCGCATTTGAAAATATCTCAGGTATACCTTGTTACATCGCGACCCCTTTTATTAAGCTGTTGTTGCGTTCTCGAAGTCAAATGATTCGCGAGAATCCAATCGTTCGCCCCGGTAGTAATTTAATATAATAACACCGAGGGTAATACATCACTGACTAAAAAAAATATAGGGTCATGACGTAACAAGGTATACGGTCACATCATAATTTCCAGTAGGGCTGCAAATTGGGCGGGTTGGAGGTCAACCCTAACCCAGCCCAATCTCAAAGGCTGTGAACCTTAACCCAACCCAACCCAACCCAACCCAACCCAAGGTCGGGCCTAGATTTTCCAACCCCCAAGTTGGTCAATTTCTTAATTTTTTATTGGTTGGAAAGATTGCTAAATTTTTTTTCATAGTAACATAATTTATTGGTCAATACAATAAACGTTATGCTAACCATTAAATAATAGCTTCATTTACAACACCTCGTGAAAGAAAGTTTGCATGATATTTTTATGATAAGGATAAAGTTCATTAACTCAAATGCATGATAAAAGTTACTAGAGAAATAACCAAAAACAACCGTTAATGAAAACACGATATTTTCAATATCGACTTATCACAAAATGCCAAAATATAGTTTCAAAGACATTTTGCAATCACACACAAGGGTTGTAGTTTGCTAGGGACAAACCTCCATGGGTTGCTACATTTGCCAAAATGTAGTGTGGATGTTTGTTGGAATACTAATACACATAGGAAAAAGATGTAACAAGGTATGCCTGAAAACTGTTTCAAATGCGGAAGTTTGATTTTTGTTACTCATTGCTGTTATGTGGGCCCGCTGACCGAATGAATGTTTATCCCACCCCTTGGTGGATATACACACCAAAAATCATCTTGATTGATAATCTACAACCAATAGACTTTAGAACTTTTTGCACTTTTTAAGGCATATTCTTATAGACGTTGAATGCAACCATTCTTTTAGTACTAAAATCAACGGCTAGAAATAATTAAACACGCTGATTTTTTGTATGAATGTCTATTGAGGGGTGGGCTAAACATTCATGCTGTCAGTGGGCCCAGATGGCAGCGGCGACTACCAAAAATGCCGCTTCCGCATTTGAAAAGATCTTAGGTATACCTTGTTACATCACGACCCATTTATATATGTAGTTTGTATGTCAGGCTCGGGTTAGTCGGGTTGGGCTGAGTTTCAACCCTAGCCCAACCCAATTTAATCGGGTTGCCAAAAATCCAGCCCGAGCCCAACCCAAGTTTTAAAAGGGCTGACCAACCCAACCCTAATGTCGGGTTCAACCTGTCGGGCTCGGGTTGAGTCCGCCCAAGTTGCAGCCCCAATTTCCAGACCGGATGTTATCGGATCGGACCGGATCATCGGGCCGACCCTCTCCATTGAGAGCCCTCTTTTAACGACGGTTGCTCGTTGTCAGTGAACAGCTCGCCCAAGGTTCTCAATATAAAATACCCGAGCATTCCACTAAAATGCGCCCTGCGTTTGCGTCTCTAAAATATCAGCCACCGCGGTTCAGGGATAATATATACGCACAACCATCGATCAAAATCGAAGAGCCGGTCATCCATCCATGCCATTCGAACTGTTATCTTAAACCTTTGAGATGGGAAGCACAAGTGCTCTGATTTCCCATTTAAATCCTAACAATTGCTGCTTTGGTCGTCTCGATTTGAGCACAGAACAACGAACTTCTCTTCGAATCAACAGAAGAAGAGCAGCGTTTCGGGTTTCAAACCGACTCGGCCGTAAAAATTTTGGCCGAGTCGTTTGCTGTGCTATCGAAGATGGGAAAGAGCAGCAGCAGCAACAGCAGTTGGCCGGTGTTAGCTCAGCCCTCGAAGAAAGGCCAAGTAAGATTCCTGCAAAAGATAAAGACCCTTTTCAATTCGTTTTTATTTGGACGATTTAATGGATTTCCTTATATGGGTTTTTCTTTTTGTTGGTTTGCTGAAATGGGTTGTGTTTTTTGTTTTTTTGGTTTGTTCTATAAAAAAAACTCATGAATTCTATGATTTTTTCTATTTGTTGGATTTATCAAATGGATTTTATTATTATCTCAGTTTTCTTCAAACATAAGCTATCATTGGATCATTACACAAAACTAATGCATTATTCATAAAAACGTAATTGTTTGGTTAATCCAATGTGCTTCCAGAGTTTGTGGTATTCATTCATTTCATCATATGTTCTCCAAAGGGAAAAATACAGTACAATATATGTTGAAAATTTTCTACTATTTGATGTTACCCTGTAGGCTTGGTATTAAATATAGATACCTATACCGTGCCTATAGGAGAATTGTATGGTGTTGGAATTGAAATCCATCCACAGGAAAGCAAAACAAACATGGCATTGTTAATACTAACCAGAAAGAAAAAAGTTAAAAAAAAAAGAGAAGAAATTCCATTGTTACTGTTGAGGTGCTAAGGATAACACGTTACACGTGTGGGGAAGTTTCTTCACATCATGATCCTCAAGGTTGGCTCTGATGAGAAGAGGGCCTTCGTTGGTTGGACGTTGGGTGGTACTTGCAAAGACGTTCTAACACTCGAGTAAGATGAAGAAGACGGAGTTGCAAGTGACTTCACTGGAGATGTGATGATCATACCTTTGCTTATGACCTTGATTTATATATTCAGAAGGAAGTCCAATTCCAAAAAGGATTCGGACTTTATTAGAGACATTCTATTTTTTTTGATAATGTATTAGAGACATTCTATTATTCAGATCTATTCTTCGAGGGAGTCTAATCATGGTGTGCTAAGTCAGAGGGAGTGCAATTATGAGGAGGATTGAACTCCCTCTAGAATCTTTCCACTATTGATATTAAGTAAGTTTTGTAAGAAGTCTTCTATCTGTGTTTGACTATGATTGGGAGTCTCTCTTCTAACGTAAGCTGGTTTTCTTGTCGTGAAATTCAACACGATTCTTGCTCATGTGGTGAGATACTTGCAGCTGTCATGGAATCTTATTAAAGTATTAGTGACAAAATGATGCAGGATGATGAGAACTAGCCTATTTGAGGTGTCAATATTAGAAATAAATTACCACAAGTAATAAGAAAATATAAAACTACTTTAACAATTACCACAAATATGTACATATCCTAACAAATAATTAACTTAGTTGTTTCAAAGGTTAGATCCCACACCATAGTCACAAAGTCGGGATTCGGCAATAAATCGGCAAGGGGTCAAGTCGGGAAAATTCGAATAAATTCGGTAGAAATCGGCAAAAATAGAAAATATATCATGGCATTTTTCAAGTTAGAAATGTTATTTTTAACAAAACACATTATATGACAAAAACCACATCTATGATTCCATAGTAATAAGTCATAATTCATAAGCATGATATATCATTCATAATTCCAAAATTAGCAAAATCGAAATCAAAAGGGAAAAAAATGGATCTCAGCCGATTAATCTGCAAAATTCGGTAAAATCGCTAATTAATCGTTGAGTTTTTTGATTAATCGGAGATTTTACCGATTTTGCCGATTGATTCGTGAATTCAAAAAATCGGAGATTTTTGGAGAATTTTTTAAAAAATCGGAGATTTTTGTGACTAGGTCTCACACCAAGTAGTGAAAAACCCTAAATTATTAATTGAGCGGCCCGATGGAAGTAAGGACTTCTACTAGCTAGAGTTCAACAAATACTTGTAGGTTCACTTTAATTTTCTTTTCCAAGAGATTATAAGTTATTTGAAGTTGAGGAAGGTTTCTGGTAAGTTTCGAGGCTTTCTGACAAGTATCAAATTTTAGCCCAGTTTCGGGAGGAAAATGAGAACTATAGAAAATTAGAGTTTGAGAAGAGGTTAGGGGTTTCTCTGGTTACCGTAGAGATCTGGGAGTGTTCAAGGGTTGTGGTAAGGGTTTTGGGAGGGTTTAGAATGCCGTAGGGAGAACTGGTATAGAAAGGCTACTATTCACGGTACTATTCTCATGACACTATTCACACGGCACTATTCACGCAGTATTATTTACCCAGCACTATTTACAGTTGTGTTCAATAGTTAGGGTCTAGAGATTGAAGAGATACAGTTGGGTTTTCTAGATCAAACTTGATCCCAAAAGAAAATAAAGATGGAGAAAGAGAAGAGAATAAGAAAAAAGAAATAGAGATAGAGATAATACCTTTCGGAGTCACACCAAGGAAGAAGAGAACAATCCACAAGAGATTTCTCAAGAGCAAAAGTCAATATATTTCATCGTCAACGAAAGATCACAACAAAAATACCCTAAACTAGTCTCAGCCATCCATCTAATCTAATGGTATAAAAGAATACAACAACTTAAAGTAAATAACCAAAATTACAATGAGCTCCCTAACTATTGGTTAATTGTAAAGACATTCAAAACTCTAAAAAAACATCAAAATAAGCCTAAAAACTAATAAAAACTCTCCTCAATCTCCCTACGCAACCCACATGCATCTTTCCAATGGGGAGTCTTCATGATGCACATGCATGTGGGGTCTTCCGTTCCCATAAATCATTGAGAACTAAAACTGGGGCCCACATAGTTATTAAAATACAAAGACGTGGGTATGGGCCTAGTTTTCCTCCTCTGCTAGTATACTTTAGGTAAGGATGTGATGTCCTCATCAACTCTCCCCGTCTGAAAAGATTTTGCCACTGGTGAAATAAAGTTGCGGTAACGCTTCAAGATGTTGGGGTCGAGTTGTTGCAAATCTGTCTCTGTCATCCACGAATTATCTGATGTTGGTATGTTCTTCCATTCGACAAGGTGTTTATGAAAACCTCCTTACCTGGTGGGAGCTACTTATTCATCCAAGATATCCTCAATCTCTTCCCTTCTCTTAAGTAAAGGCGATGGTGAAGGCCAAGGCTGAGGGGGCTGATCTAGCGAATATACTGGGTGGGGTGTAAGGCTGGCAGCTGAAACTGTTGGGTCTTGGGCAGGGACAAGATCCTCCACATTAATGTTGAGCTAATGCCCATATCAGGTGGCGAATCCAAAACATACGTTTGGAACCCACTCATTTTAATATTTTGAAGGGTCCTACACTGCGAGCTTGTAATTTCTTCATGACTCCCGATGGGAATTGCTCGGGCCTCATCCGAACCATAACGTAGTCACCTGCTAGAAATTCGTTATACCTACGATGTGAGTTAGCAGATATTTTATACTTTTCATTATTCACAATAATTCTTTTCTTGATCTCAACATGCAAATTATGAATATGTCGTGCAAATGCATCAACAGACTCAAATGTTCTACGAGTGACTAACATGGGGATGAGGTCTATAGGTTTCCTAGGTTTACACCCATTGACGATTTCAAATTGACTCATGCCAGTTGTCCTATTGATTGAATTGTTGTATGCAAACTCGGCTACCTACAATATGAAATCCCACGACTTGACATTATCACCCACTAGACATCTCAACAGATTACCTAAGCTCCGATTTGTCACCTCAGTCTGACCATCCGTTTGAGGGTGGTAAGCTGATGAAAATTGAAGCTTGGTTCCCATCATATGCCACATCGTCTTCCAAAAATAGCTCATAAACTTCACATCACGATCAGATACTATGGTTTTCGGTAACCCATGCAATCGAACTACCTCTTCAAAGAAAATCTTCGCTATCCTAGAGGCATCTGATGTTTTCAAACATGGGAGGAAGTGGGCCATTTTAGAGAAATGCTCCACTACAGCAAAAATAGAATCGTATTGCCTAGTAGTCTTTGGCAGCCTAAGCACGAAATCCATGTTGATGTCTTGCCACGGAAAATGTGGCACTGGCAATGAGATATACAATCCGGTATTTTGCTTTCGATGCTTTGCCAGTTGACATACACGACACTACCCTATAATTTTGGCGACGTCTCGCTTGAGATTCGGCCAGTAAAATCAATCCCCAACGAGGGCAATGGTTTATCACTGCTAAAGTGGCCGGCTACTCCACCAGTGTGAAGCTCCCAAACAAGAGTCTCATAGGGACGTTCGGGGTATGCAGAGTTTATCATCCTTAAAGATGAATCCGTTTTGTAAGGCAAATCTTTTGTCATTGATCAACTGATTGCTCAGAAAAGAAGCATGCAACTCCCCAAAGTTTGGGTAGGTAGGATAGTCATCCTTCAACTGCTCAAATCTAGTCACCTCTACACTCAGAGTGCAAGACTGTGATCCTACGACTCAAGGCATCGGTTGGTTTGTTCTCGATTCCAGCTCTGTGATTGAGCACGAAAGTGTACTCTTGAAGAAATTCCACCCACTTTGCTTGTCTGGGGTTTAACTTTTTTGGGAGTTAAGATATTTCAGTGCCTCATGGTCAGAGAACAAGACAAATTCTAGCGGCAGTAGGTAATGTCTCCAATGCTGTAAAGCTTGAATTACCATGTAAAATTCCTTGTCATAAGTAGAGTACTTTTGTTTGGCATCATTTAATTTCTCACTAAAATAAGCAATGGTATGCCCTTCTCGACGCAGAAATTCACCTATACCAACTCCAGATGCATCACAAGCAACCTCAAAGACTTTGGAAAAGTTTGGTAAGCGCATAGCTGGGGCTTCAACCATTTTGGTCTTGATTGTCTCGCATAAAGCGCATACTTCCATTGTCTTACCAATAAGGTCTTCAAAAATCTTGTTGACTAGTCGTTGATAAATTGCCCCAACATTCTTTAGGTCTAAAGGCATCATTTTGCAGCTGTACATACCTTGTTTGGTGATGAATGCTTCTTTTCTTAGTCGGTCTCAGAAAGAGGAATTTGATTGTACCCAGAGTATGCATCCATGAAAGACAACAATTTGTGACCCACGGTGCTCTTGGTGAGCTGATCAATCTTTGGCAACGAAAAGCTATTATTCGGGCAAGCCTTGTTATGGTTCGTAAAATCAATGCAGACTCTGTTCTTCCCATTCTTTTTCCTATTTGGCTTCATCCAACCCATCACTTGTGGAGAAGCATGCGTGATGTGCATGTGTAACTAAAAAGAAAAAGAGGAAAAATCTTTTGTAAGAAGAAGACAGTTTTACAATGACCAAAATACCCTGTTTATATTCAGCATACATTAGATATTGCAGGGGTTGTTTGGGGAAAAAAATGGCAAAAAACGTTGCTGATGGCTAATGGGGTCGGCTAAAGGGGTGAGCCTTACTATAATAGTAAAGATATTGGAAAGGGTGAATGGACCTCTCATTGACCTCACATCCGGCTACGGTTTTGCACTTTTCAAATTGCTAGAGACCCCTATAAAGCATAAAGCAAGGAGTTAAACCGCTCTCTCACTCCCATCTCCAGAGACTGATTGGTAAGAGTCCTCCAATTTTATCTGTATTCAAACAGGAACGTGTGTATGTGTGCGCATGCCAATGGGTGCATGTGTGTGTATGAATGAAGATAAGCAGTTACTATTATTATATTACTGCAAAAACATACTTGCTTTCTTTAGAGCTCAGTTTGGTTTAATTCATTGGGTTTCTTTTACACGTGTTTTGATATTCTTTGGAGTTTCTTCTATTGACCTTTCTGTCTAAAGAAACTACACCAGTATGATTTAGTGGCCATGAGGAATGGCAATTTATCATTTGGCAAACCTTTAGTTTGGGCAGCCAAGCTCTTTTGAAAGCAAACATCTTGGATATCCTTCTCAGTTATCTTCCATCTTTCGTTTTGGTTTCTCTTACAAGACAGAAATTTATAGAGTAGTTCCTTGATGTGGTTCCATTATATTGAATTTCCATGATTTGCAAACAGCTCTAGGTACATTCATGGTATAGTTCTTTTACATTTACACAGTCTATTGTGCTTGTTATATCCACTGACCATTGGATTGCTTGTTTCAGGAGAAGGAAGTAGTTATACCTCATTTATCAGATTCTGATATTGTTTTGTTGGAACTGCAGACGTGGCAGAGAACTTGAAAGAAGAAATTATAGAAAATGTCGACCAAGATATCGGAGAAAGTCCTCTTTATAATATTCTCTATCCTAATAAAGAGCTTCTCCCAGATGATAAAGAAATGAGCATATATGATCATCTAGAGGAGCTGCGCCAAAGAATATTTGTGTCTGTTTTGGCAGTGGGAGCCGCTATTTTAGGATGCTTTGCATTTTCTAAAGATTTGATAATGATCCTTGAAGCTCCTGTTAGATCTCAGGGAGTTCGCTTTCTTCAACTAGCTCCTGGAGAGTTTTTCTTTACCACTGTGAAGGTAAGAGCAAATGAAATGTCTATCTGATTTTTGAGATCAAATATTTGGTAGCTGTTACATTCTTTTGTTCCGTCCGGCTTTTAAGTGTTATAACCTTTATTTCTACGCATTAGTAATCGGAACAGCCTGGCCCATTTTCCTGGTTCAGCCGGAACTGACGGAACCCATCGCCTTCCTCCTGGAATCTCACATTACCGGTTTTTGGGTGCAGAACTGGTCTGAACAGCCAGCTTTCAATTATATTATGCTGGTTCAGGCAATTTACATTTTTTTTTTTTCGTTTTTACGTTAGGATAATATCCAAAATTCCAATCTTTTTTCTTTTATTTCTATTTCTGTTTTTTTCCTGTTGCAAAACCCACCTTGGTTTAGGTGGTGAGTTTCATTTGTTTTTTCCAAACATTTAAAAAAAAAAAAACCGGAACTTAATCCCTCTTTTCCAAGACATTTTAACATGAGAACCCATTCTTGTTGATCTCTTATCAATCATCATTTCTCTATGGATTTAGTGGAAGGGACCTGCCTCCAGTGACCATTTCCTGTGATTTTCACCGCATTGTAACTGTTCAGTAGAAGCATATCAATGAAATTGGATCGCTTCCATACCATCCAATGTGGAAGACCCCTACATATGCACGTAACTACTTACCCGAACTGGCTAAAGAATTTCACAACTTGCATATTTTGACTCATTAAAAACCGATTGCCCCAATACTAATTTGTAAACCCTTTCAATTTCATCCCAGTTGACAAATGTTCACATTGTAATACTTTGTGATTAGATGGGAGGATCAGGTTCTAAGTTCAGATTCCAACCTTGTTAATTTCAAACTTGGGCTCCTCCTTCAAATTTAATTTATATGAATACCATTGTGAATAATCACTACAAAAGTCTCTCAATGTGTGTGTGCCAGGTATCTGGATACTGTGGGCTACTGCTAGGAAGCCCCATCATTCTCTATGAGATCATAGCCTTTGTTCTCCCAGGTCTTACAAGGGCTGAGAGAAGGTTCCTGGGGCCCATTGTTTTAGGCTCTTCGGTGCTTTTCTACGCTGGTATCATTTTCTCCTACTCAGTTCTCACTCCGGCAGCCTTGAATTTCTTTATTAACTACGCAGAAGGTGTGGTGGAGTCCTTGTGGTCTATTGATCAGTACTTTGAGTTTGTACTTGTGCTTATGTTCAGCACGGGCTTGTCTTTCCAGGTAAGGATTTAGCATAGAAATATTTCCTTTCAGTTTTCTGCATAGAAATGTGTTTCTTTCTTTCAGTTAATCATGTGCACATCTTTTACTTACCAAGTAGAGTTTCCAGTAGCTTACTTTGCACAAATTGTATTTGTAAGGAACTTTGTAATGACACCGAGTTTATCCCAAGTATTTACTGTATCTAATTTTGTCTCAGTTAACATTTTGGTTACTCATTCCACAAACCATGCTATCTTTTTATCGTAAAAGTTCCAAGTGAAAAAAAACTAAGGGAGCATGTTACTGTATGTTTTGGAAAACAAAGACGAGATGCCGTCAGTTTCGGTTAATCCCATTAAGTTGCTACATCAGTACAGACACTGAAACCTCATTAATATGATGGACTGTTTTCTTTCTACAGGTTCCAGTTATTCAACTTCTATTGGGACAAGTTGGTTTAGTGTCAGGAGACCAAATGCTGTCGATTTGGAGATACGTTGTGGTTGGTGCCGTTGTGGCAGCTGCTGTGCTCACACCATCAACTGATCCCTTAACGCAGTTGCTGTTGGCAGGGCCGCTCTTGGGTCTATATTTGGGTGGTGCATGGATGGTAAAGCTGATTGGTCGTTAAATGGGTAGCTCACCCTGTCAAGCACAGATTTTTCTTTTCGTCGACCACTGCCCAAAAATATGAATGTAATTCCCCATGACGATGTATATAAAACATAAGAAAAAAAGAGTAAAATATTCATCTCCATCTTCTCTTAGATCTGCCCTCTTTTGTGTAATCAGTTTCATCCCTTTCTTATCATAATCAATTGTATTATTCTTTACTCGTTGTCGTCCCACAATGCCTCTCTGCTACTATGGAGTGACATAGATTTTAGTGCTTTCAGGATTGATTCTAGCTGTTGGATTCAAGCATGTGTTTTTGGTAGGAAAACCAATGGCTAGTAATCATCAATCAAGCTGAGTTTTAGTGTACATGTTTATCCACGAATAGGTGGGCTGAACATGCACGCAGTCATTAGGCCCAAAACTGATCTATGTAGGGCCGCGAGAGTCCTCTGCATCTAAAATTTTTAATTTTTGATTATTATGAATAGTTGTTAAATAAGATTTTCGATTGTGTAGAGAATTAAAATTCTTAATTAATAACATACATATTGATAATCAAATATAAAAAAAAGGCCTTATATAGAGTTTTCGCCTAGGCCCTTAGGCCTCAACTTATATCGAGACGGCCATTGCAAGGGGAAGGCGCTGATTTGACGGTTCAGATTAACGACACTAATCCCCATGGATGCAAATAATACAAATAGTGGACATTAATACCAAATGGGAGCATATAATCAGTGCACCCCATGTAGATGATCTTAGACCCAAAATCAACCCCTTTATCCGGTGGGCCCGGCTCTAACCTCTGGGCCGGTCATTCTCACTAATCTTTCTCATTCACTTTAATCCATCCTTTACTGAAAATCTCCCCTCAAATATCCTCTCCCTTGCCTTGATTGCCTGCCAGATTGATGTACAAATCAACTCACCAATTAGATAAACAGAGAAATGACCAAAACAAATAAATCTGAACATGCCTAACTCTTTAAATTCATGCACAGTTTCAGGGAAATTTTAAAATTCTCCTAATTTAGTCTAAGAATTATGTATTTCCCATGTATCGATGTACATTCATGTTCGTGATTATCTATAAAATGGGTTTTAGTTTTAAGTATTAAGGAGGTTTTATGTAACCTTTTACCACAATTCCTTCACATAGAGGGAACAGAGTAAAGAAAAGACCTGTTTTTGCCAATTTGTACAGCTTGTTATGAGAGAAAGCATTGCTGATTGTAGAGTAGACCCAGTTAGTATTCCAATCCAGAGCCCCCTTCCTCCCAAATGTAGATGGAAACCCAACAGAGTGGCTATCGGAATTCCGACAAGATAGAAGGCGCCGAGATTGACATAAGCGCCTATATGCTGCCACCCGCATCCTCGGGCGACACCTGAAAAGTAATACATTAAACTTTAAAGCTTTGATTAGAGAAGGATAGTTTTGAGACACTAACCTGAGAGGACCCCTTGTAGGCTGTCCATGCTAGCTGTGACACAAATCAGAGGAATCATCCTTGTAACGTAATTTACGACTTCCTTCTCACTGCTGAAAGCGCATCCAAAAATGTATCGGCTAGTAAAAATTGTCGAGCTCTTTATAACTGCCTCTATGACTGTGAGAAACATAACGACGCAGACAGCTACACGAGCAGATTGAGGGTTCCCAGCTCCTAATTCGTTTGAAACTCGAGTGCTACATAATATGTTGTTTGATCAATCATCGGGCGGTTATGACATCCATATGAATGCATGAATGTATAAAAACACTTATATCTACATACATAAATACATGCATGAGAAAGCAGGAATCGAGCAGACCTTGCAGCAGCACCCAGTCCATATGGTATGGTGTAGAGCAATGACATGGTTGTGACACTGTTCACAAAGATCATACAATTACCACAAAATTAAGAATCTAATAAATCTAGGCTCGAGATGATGTGTCTATTTCTTGAAGATAGTTGGAGCCTCCCTCATCTGCAAATAGGAAATTCCTGGCAACACAGTCTTTAGGAGACAACAGGCTCAGATCCAATCTGAGTCTCCCAGAGGTGTAATCCATATACTAAATCTCTGTTAATTACCTAATTATTGATTGTAGGATAAAAATAAGTTCCCTTTTTTTAGAAACAAATCAAGTTTTCTATTTTTTTTTTTCAAAAAAATAATTTGATAGAGTTTCAATTAAAGAAAACTGTTTTGTCAAAACATACTTGGGATCTCAAGAACACATGGGTGAACTGTCTTTTCAAGATTGACTCTATGCAATTAAGAGTTTCTCATATTTTTCGAGAAGGTAATGCAGTTGAGGATCTTTTGGCTAACAAAGGAGTTTCTATGTCTTCGCAGATCACTAGGTTGCATTCTACTCCTAATGCTTTTGGTGGGATTACTAAACGCGAAATGATCAGTTTATCTACCTATAGGTTTACAGATTAATGCTACTAGCTTTTTGTGTTTTTTAGAACTTTTGCTTGTCTTTAATTTTGTTTTCCTTTGTTTAGCCTCCTGAGGGGTTTGTCCCTTTTGTGCCCCCTCTTTAGATGTTCTTTTTTTCTTTCAATAAATCCCCCATCCCTCCATGGAGACCACCTATGGGCATCCTAAGGGTCACCTAACACTTTTAACTTGGTCCTTAAAGAATGTACAGGCCCTAGGTGTAATAATTTTACACGTATCTCCTTATTTCTCTTCTCCAGGCAACTCTTAATAAAAGAGAATGCATATTGGGAGTACCAAGAGTCTCTCGATTTAGAAGATTCCAACAAGGTATTTAACTATTAAGTCACTCTCACAAAAATAATTTCGAGACCCAAAATCAATTTGCTGAATCATAAAACATAGAAATATTGCTACATAATCATACCATATGGAAAGAACTGAAGTTTCTAGCTTTGGATTGGGTAAAAGCCCGGATAGTAGGATAAGTAGCTCAAACGACCACCATTGAAGACTATGATCATCAACACAGAAAACCCATCAGACAAAAGAGATTAAAACAATATGTCCAAAAGGAAATGAGAGAAAATTACCAAATCATTATAGCAGAAGGGATTGCAAGGCGAAAAAACTCGCCAATTCCTTGAAATGCCTCTTTCGATAGTGGCACGCGGGTTCTTTCACATGAGGGAGAGTACTTTACGTATACTCCGAGCACAATCACATTCAACCAATATGAAACACTGATAGCTAGCGCAGCACCGATGTTACCTAACCCGGATTTATATACTAAAACCCAACAAAGAGGTATATGGAAACATAAAATCACGGTAGAACTTAATAACATGGGAAGGATAATCAAACTCTGAGCTTGAAGAAATCTCATCAGTGGTTGGAGAATCGCATGAGCGAATAATGCAGGGATCAACCACATTACATATTGCCAGCTTCAAGTGATATTAAAGGGTCTTGGCCTATGAAAGTGAGTAATTTTCCCATTGAGACCCATATGAGAGAGAGAGAGGTAGACAAACCAAGATGAGAGAGACGATAGCGCCGTAAGTATGAACTCCAAGCTTTCGATATTGTTGTGCTCCATAAGCTTGGCCAGAGTGTTTCCAGTGCACTTGACATTCCTAGCTGCTTGTCATGTAGAGAACTCAGTCATGTACATTTCAAACAAGTCCGGCCAGCTTCGATTCCCTTACATTTTTTTGATCGTATATGAACAAGGTGACTCAGTGAATCAATTATTTGGTTAACTTGGCCAATCAGACCAGATTGATGAGAAAGCATATCACTTGCATGGTGTGGACCCAATTAGTTTGAGTAGAATGGTATATATCTAGATAATACCCTTGAGTCGAGTCCACTCTTAGTCGCTCTAGTAATCACGGCCAGCTCAACTCTTAGGCAGTTGAGACAATCACCTAAGGCCCCATGTCAGCTAAAGGCCCCCCCCACCCATCCCAATTTTCTATTTTCTAGCTCCTTTACTCCCAGCCAAAGGACCCCAAATCTCAAGTTCCTACTTTCTAACTTTTTTTTTTCTCAAGTCTTAAATATGTCTTGACTAGTAACGATTTTCATTTTTTTCCTTTCGCTTTTTTTACTTTCAATTTCTAAGTTCATTCGCAATGAGAATGGATCCATTAGAAAGCTCTTGCCGAGATATTTTCAATGATATCCAATACTAATTATTTTTATTAAAATACTGATATTTTTATTATTTTAAAAATCTTATAATACCCTTCTAAAATTGATTTTTATGCTTAGAAAATAAACTATAAGAAAATAATAACCTTGTTTTAAGTTGTCCAGTTACCCTTACCAAAAAAAGAAGTTATACATTCATCATTTCAATAAACTTATCATTGTTATAGACGTAATCTTTATTATATATATTTTGTTTTTATTGCGATTTGAAAGAAAAAAAAAAAAACATAAAAATATGAGATTTGGGGGCCTTTAGCTGGCATTTTTTTTTTTTTTGTATTATTGAGATTTGAGAGAAAAATAACTATTTTTTTTAATTTTAATTTCAATTTCTGTTAATAATTTAAATAAAATATGTCCCATTAGAATTTTAGCCTTAGGCTTTAACTTGAATTGAGACATCCCTTTTAGCGACCCATCTCGGTCACTAAAACATACACTTGACACGTACAGATGACCATGGTTTAAAAAAATGGTTTTAAAAAAATGGTTTTATAAGTTATAACGGTAATGCCCCGACTGTGCAATGCCCAAAACCGAAAAAATGAGATATCTATTATACCAGCCATTATTTCCATTTAAAATGGTTGTTATTATTTTAAAAAAGAACTTGTTTATTTTACTTTTTTTTTTTAATTTTTTATAAAAATATTAAAATAATAATTTTCTGATTGACATGAGTGATGTGAGCTGTTATAACGTTATTACAACTTTACTGACAGTTGACGGACCACAATATGAGCCACATGGCATATTCTTTGAGATTTCTGATCGTATGGATGTTTGGCCCAATCCTAAGGAACCTGCTATAGAACAAAAATTAGCTAGATTAATGATTTCTAAGCATTGGATTGGAGTCGTTTTCTTGGGTTGATTTTTAACCGTGAAATTTGAGCATGTTTAGCATTATATGGGGTACAAAGATCCAAAGGTTTGAAATCACTAATCAGGCTGATTTTTGGTAGGTAAGGTCCACCTAGGGATGGGCCAGACATCTATATGGTCAGTGTCCTCTAAGAGTTGGGTTGATTTATAACCGTGGATTATTTGAGGTACAAACAGAATCACTAATGGAGCTGATTTTTGGTATGTAGGTCCACCTAACTAAGGATGGGCCAAGCATTCATACGGTCAGTGGTCTCTAAAAGTGTACCACGTGGCTCACACCTCACCCTCCCTCCCTCTCATGCCCATTTCTCACCAAATTACAAAAACACCCAGACGATATAAACAATTAAATAAATAGCGAGGAGAGTAAGAAGAAGAAGAAGCCTTACAAGAAGACTGAAGCCAGTGACGGCGGCGAGTGAGGTGGCGATGGCGGTGCTGGAGAGAGAGAGTTAACCGAGGTGTCCCACCATCATCATCGAGATGACTTGCAAGAGATACTGAGACAAGTTCACTGCAACCATGGGCCCCGCCAAGTAACCCACCTTCTTCACCTCCTCTATGAATACACCCCATGTTAACACCTCTCTTCTCTCCTCCCTCTCTTTCAACAACAACCCCTCTTCCATCCTACTTCTCTCTCTCACACAGTAAAGCCACCGGCGAGGAGAGAGAGCACTTTGTGCAATAAGCCGTATATGCTTTTTGTTTGATCACACTCTTAATGTCATAGACTCGGTGGACAAAACTAAGCTTTTAAGTGTTTTTTAGGCGCTTATCGACAAAACTATGTTTGGTAAAACTTAAAAATCACTTTTTTAAGTGGGACTTCTAATAATTGCTTTTGTGAGACGACAATATTTTAAGGGAATTTTTGACATACCCCCAACATTTGAAAAAGCTGACATACCCCCCTATAACTTGGTCCACTATCATTTGACCAGTATTGACCTGAGTTGACTACCAAAGTTTGTATTAAGGGACAAAAGTGCCATTGTCTTCAACCTTAGAACAAGGGTTTGGTTTTGGGGCAAAACCCAAACCCCAAATCAAACATCAAAAGAGGAGATTAAAAATAAAAATAAATACATCATGTTGGTAAATCTGAGATTTTTTTTTTTTGATGAATTAAGCAAAGATTGAGAAAATCTAATCCTATAAAAATAGATAAAACTCGTGAGGGAATCGGATTTCTTTTTATGGATTTTATTGTAGAAGAATAAAAATTAAAAATTGAGAAAACCTTTTTTTCCAAAATCCATGTCTTAAAAGCTTAAAATCTAAATTGCTCTCATTCTTGTTATTTATTTTTGTTAATGAAAATTTATGTATGTGTTTTTTTTTTTAATCTTGGGCTTTAAATTGTTGCTGGAGTGGTGGTCGGTCGGCCATGATACTCCGGTAGGTTGGTTGCCGGTGATGGGCAGCCAACCCATTGGAATCCCTTGGCCGACCATCCAATACAGCCGTTTGATTTGGGGTTTGGCCCAAACCCTTGTTCTAAGGTTGAAGACAAGGGCACTTTCGTCCCTTAATACAAAATTTAGTAGTCAACTTGGGTCAACACTGGTCAAATGACAGTGGACCGAGTCATAGGGGGTATGTCAACTTTTTCAAATTATGGGGGGGTATGTCCAATTTTAAAAATAACAGGGGGGGGGTTGGTATGTCAAAAATTCCCTATTTTTAAAAAGGGTTGGGCTCAGGGGACCCCCTTTCTTCTGACCCTTCTCGTGTTCGTGCTCGGTCCGTTGTATTCCAAGAATCCAACGGTGGTTGTCAGAGTCGAGTTGGCATCACTTTTTGTGGCGATGACAACCACCATTGGATTCGTGAAATCCACAGCCGAGCGTGCAAACACCAATAGGGGTCAGAAAAAAGGGGTCCTCCGAGTCTGAGCCAAATAATTCTTTAGAAGTTTATACTTCAATTTTTTTTTTGTAATACCAAAACTACCATTTTGATGCTGGTGTAAGTGTTTTTAACTTTTAAGTGCTTGTATCAACTTTTAAGGTAAAAAAGGTATTTGCCACCAAAATGCTCTTTTTTACCAAATAACATAGAAGGTCTTTTTAAGAATGATCAAGCTTCGAGAAACTACATTTTTGGACAAATTTTGATAGAAGCTCTCAGGCGTGGATTCTGAGAGTTGTCGACCACCGTTGGATTCTTGAGATCCATGGACGAGATTTTGGTGAAAATATATGTCCAAAATTGAAGTCCGTGGATCCCGACCATACACTACAAGGATTGTGCCCCCCTTGAGCAAAATCCTGGCTCTGCTGGACACAGAAATGCCTTCACTTGAACTAATAGTAGACTAGAGACCCTCAAAAATAAATAAAAAGATCTCCATATTCATCCGACATCTTAAAAAGTGAGAAATAAGTTTTTTAAATCGCGAAGCGATGCACGTGTTGCTCAAAGTAATAAGATTGCATTTATACTTCTAAAAATTAAAATTAAAAAAAGGATTAAAATACTCAACTTGCATTCACCTTTTGTAGATATTGGAGGAATATTATATATAAAAAAAGTAGCAAAAAATGTCGCTTACCTAGTGCTAAAAACAGTCGGCTTGCAACTAAAAGAGTGAGAATCATAATAATAGTAGAAATATTGCTAATAAAAGTGCGAACGTCATTATAAAAACCAAAATATTCTTGCTTTTTTTTTTTTATTGAATTGTCTATCCCAAGTCTTTCCGACTCATTTTTTTAAACCAAAATCATATTAAACTCGAATTTATTATTATTATTATCTCGAGGCCAAATGCACTAACTAGGCATCTGTGCTTCAAAACTATGCAAAACAAAGAAAATGTCTGTTTCACTACACAACTAGGAGGAGGATGCACGTGCACCTTACATGTGACAGCACCTTACACGTGGCACACATTTAAAGACCACTGACAGTATAGATGTTTTTCCTATCTCTAGGTGGACTTACCTATGAAAAATCATCCTGATTAGCAATTTCTATCCATTGCATTAGAGTCTTTTTCAAAGTTTATATATTTTCAATTGTATATTTTTAGCATTATTAGTTAGCACGCAGTTTGAGGTGCATATTTGGCCAATGACACCATGCCCCGTCTATGGACCTTGGACCATGTGATCATTACTCTTTTAAGAATAAAACTTCTATCACAACGGATTGAAAATTACACAATCACAAGCCAATGAGTTCTCGGCACGTACCCAAGTGCTTTTGCTCTGAGGTATACGTGTCGAGAACTCATTGGCTTGTGATTGTGTGATTTGCAATCCGTTGTGACAGAAGTTTTAGTCCTCTTTTAATAGTGCGTATATGTACATGCTTCTCATTAACTTTTTATTTTTTCAACAATGAGTTTTGCCACCATTAATGATGAGTCATATTATGAGCTACGTGGCATACTATTATATACTACTGACCGTATGGATGTTTTGCCCTACCCTAGTTGGACTTACATATCAAAATTTATCATGATTAGTAATTTATATCAGATTCTTTTTATTAGTTTATTTTTAATCGTAGATTTTGATTATTATGATCCAAAGGATACAAATCACTAATTAAGCTTATTTTTGTTACATAAGTTTATCTAGGGATAGACCAAACATCTATTCGGTCAGTAACCTCTAATAATATACCACGTATCGAATGCTGTGGGTCCATCATCAACTTTGATGATGGATATCATCATTTAAAATTTTCTAATAATAGAATATAAGTGACACCTTAGGATACAATAATAGCTTGCAATGTTGATTTAAGATGTGAAAATTTTGAATGACTAAATCACTTTTGTAAATTAAAAAAATTTCAAAACCGAAAGAAATATTTTTTGTAATGAGGACATATTAGGAATAAGAATTTTTTTTTACTATTTTAACATTGAATGAGCTGCAGGGTGACGTGTGCTCACAGGGTGACCTGTTATTTGACACTTAAAAGACCAAAAAGTCCCTACCATATAATTAAATTGAAGAAAAGAAAAATAAGGACATTTGTGAAATTTTGGGGTATAGCGTAAAGCACGCAAGAAGGGCCTTCATGCATTAATAAGTAGAATAGATGAATGTAAAATATACAGAAACATCAGAATCTGTGAGGGGTGGTTTTCTCTCCATCAAATAGAATCTTCCTCCATATGTTTTGTATCACAGGGAATATCTGTCTGGAGACTCTAGAGCATTGTTTGATCAATCAAAACCATGGTTTAAAAACGGCTGATATAACGAAACCAATTAACACCCGTTATACATCAGGGAAATGCCTTTAATGACTGATTGATTGCAACTGATACATATTTCAATCATGTGAGAAAATTAGCGAATCCTCACCTATTTTGATGGGAAATGAATTTCGGGCTTAGCAGGGTAAATTATCCAGATTTAAATAGTTTGGTAGGGAAAATTATACAGATTTAAAATGGCAATCTAACAATGGACAGTTGTATTTTCCGAAGGAAATTGCAATTTTCCCACTTGGCAATCAAACACGCCCTTAGTAATTTGAACTTCTTACTAGGGGTGACATTCCCATTTCAAATAATCGATCTGATGGTTCAGAAGTTGCTCCATTTACTTTGTTGATCACTTTCTTTCCCTCCGTATTCACATAAAAAATCGTGTTCTTATTTACAGGAGTTCGACGAAAATAACTTGGAGAATGACACAGAAGTGGAAGATAGAGACTAACAAAATGGGTTTTGCCGTGTAGTGCAGAATGTATCAATGAAAAGGGTCATGCTTATGATAGGTGCCTTTATCGAGCTTCTTGTGTACATATATACATACATACATGCATACATACATACATACATACATATAAGCTGCTGTGTGTATGAAGATGAGCAGGTTTAGAGCAAACCTTGCAGCAAAGATATGTCCAGTACTTAAAGAAATCCAAAGGTTGTGAAGCTGTTCACAAAGATTATAACAAATTAAATGCATTTCCTCCATCAATACAATTAATACTATGTATTAAACCAAATTACTAAGAAAAATTAAAGAACCATGTCACATTCAAATAATTGTTAAATCATCTCATTGGTGTAATTTTGGAAATGGCCAGGCGCTAATTTGATGGCTCGTGGGCTGCGGCTCTAACCGCTGGCTGGTCATTTTTAAACGATAAAAAAAAAAGAAAAAAAAAAGACAAATTGGCTTATCATTAATCTTTGTAATTCACTTTAGTCCATCCTCTATGGAAGTTTTCCCCTCAAATATCCTCTCCCTTGCCTTGATTGCCTGCCAAAAATTGATACACAAACAACTCACCAATTAGATAAACAGAGAAATGACCAAATCACTTAAACCTGAACATGCCTAACTCTTTTAATTCATGCAAAATTTCAGTGAGGATTCAACATTCTCCTAATTTTGTATAAGAATTATGTATTTCCCATGTATCAAAGTGGGTTTTAGTCTAAGTATTAAGAAGTTTCTAATGTAAGCATTGACCACATTTCCTTCACATAGAGGGAACTTTGGAACATATTCCTTCCTTCACTGTGGTTTGGAGCCTTTGGAAAGAAAGGAACCACCACAGGGTGTTTCAAGATATGGAGGCTGATAGTCGTCAAATAGTCACATTGGTGAAGGTGACCTTGTTCCTTTGGTCTAAGTTGTTTAAGGAGTGCTGATTTTTTTTTTTCCGAAGATTTTATGTTTAGATGGGAGGCTTTGAAGCGTAGAGGAGACTATGATCTTACTTTATTTCCTTTCGTTTTGTTTTATTTTCCCTTCAGAGGTCTCTTCGACCTCCCTTTGTCGTTGTTGGGTTTGTAGTTTTTACGCTTTCTCAAAAAGTCCATATTTATAAAAAAAAAAAAAAAAAAATGTAGGGAGTTTTGTATTGCCATTTTTAGACTTGGAAAAGTCTTTTTTTTTTTCCCACAAAAGTCCTTTTCCAAAATAACAGATTGTTCAGATGACCATTTTTAAAAAGTAATTGTTCCATAATTTTTTGAGCCAAAAGGTCTTTTTATAAAAAATAGCCGAAAGCTGTTTTTCAAGTGAAAAAAAAAAGACTTTAAATTTTGCCAGCTCAGTGAACATAAATAAACAAAGAAACTCCCTACTACCCCTTTCCATCTATTACTCTCATCAATTATAGTGGTGGGGCCCATTAAGAGAAGATAAAAACATTTTGCATTAATGATGATCCAAACGACCTTTTTAAAAAAAAATAAATTTTTAGAAAACTCATTTTTGTAAATAAATATTTTTTGAAAAATGGCTATCCAAACACCCCCTTTAAGCTTAGGTAATAAACTGCGAAGGACAGAGTAAAGAGTAAAGACCTGTGTTTGCCAATTTGTACAGCTTGTTATGATAGCAAGCATAGCTGATTGTAGAGTAGAACCAGTCAGTATTCCAATCCAGAGGCCCCTTCCTCCTAAATGTAGATGGAAACCCAACAGAGCAGCTATTGGAATTCCGGCAAGATAGAAGGCGCTGAGATTGACATAGGCACCTATATGCTGCCACCCGCATCCTCTAGCGACACCTGAAAATGTTAAACATTAAACTTTAAAGCTCTGTTTAGAGCAGGATGGTTTTGAAAGGAGGTTAAGACACAAACCTGAGAGGACTCCTTGTAGGCTGTCCGTGATAACTGAGATACAAATCAGAGGAGTCATACTTGTTACATAATCTACAACTTCCTTCTCATTGCTGAAAGCATAGCCTAAAATGTATCGGCTAGCAAAAAGCGTCGAGCTCACGATAACTGTCTCTGTCACTGCAATACACATAATGGCGTAGACGGCTACACGAGCAGATTGTGGGTTCCCAGCTCCTAATTCGTTCGAAACTCGAGTGCTACATAATATAAATTAAAATGTGGTTTGTATCAATCATATACATACCAAAATACAAGCATGAGAAAGCAGGACTAGAGCAGACCTTGCAGCAGCACCAAGTCCATATGGTATGGTATAGAGCATTGAGATGGTTGTAAGGCTGTTCCAAAGATCAAAAAAAGTTTAATGGATTCCATCGTTCGATGATTAAGCTCGTCAATTAAACCAGATTAATTCTCTCTCAAAATTAATTTCAAGACCCAACTCCCATTTATCTTTACTGAATCAGAAATGCTGCTACATAATCATACCATATGGAAAGTACTGAAGTTTCGAGCGTTGGATTCGGTAAAAGCCCAGATAACAGGATAAGTAGCTCAAACGACCACCATTCAAGACTGCGATCATCATCGACATAGAAAACCCATTAGACAGCAAAGAACTTATAACATAAATGTTGGAAAGGGTGAGAGAAAATTACCAAATCATTATAGCAGAAGGGAGTGCAAGTCGAAAAAACTCGCCAATTCCTTGAAAAGCCTCCTTCGATAGCGGCACACGGGTTTTTTCACATGAGGGAGAGTACTTTACATATAATCCGAGCAAAATCACGTTCAACCAATATGAAACACTGATAGCTAGCGCGGCGCCGATGTTTCCTAACCCGGATTTATATACTAAAACCCAACAAAGAGGTATATGGAAACATAAAGTAACAGCAGAACTTAACAACATGGCAAGGATCAAGCTCTGAGACTGAAGAAATCTCATCAATGGTTGGAGAGTTGCATAAGCGAATAATGCAGGGATCAACCACATTGCATATTTGCCGGCTTCAATCGATATTAAAGGGTCTTGCCCCATGAAAATGAGTAGTTTTCCCATTGAGATCCATGCGAGAGAGAGAGGGATACAAACCAAGATGAGAGAGACGATAGCGCCGTAAGTATGAACTCCAAGCTTTCGATATTGTTGTGCTCCATAAGCTTGGCCACATAGTGTTTCCAGTGCACTTGACATTCCTAGCTGTTTGTCATGTAGAAAACGCTCAGTCATTTACAATTCAAACAAGTCCGGCCAGCCTTGACATCCCTTGCATTTTTTTATCGTACTTCGACGATGTGACTCAGTGAATCAATTTGGTTAACTCGGCCAATCAGACCATTTTTTAGTTCTTGGCCATTAACATAATTAAAGGGGTATGGAAGAAGGACACTTCAAGCAATCATGCTAGACATCCATATTCTGTCCGAGTCAAATAGGATTCAAGGGTCATTAGTAGCTTTATTAAAACAGTCATTTTTTCTGTCGTTAAGGTGGAGAACTGAACCAAGAATTCTCTTTTTCATCATCAATCGAATCACTGTTCAATCGAATCACTGTTCGCGACCCAGGATTCTCTTTTATCATCAATCCAAAATCCAGAGCTCTGATTCAAAATTCTCAAGTCCAAAAAAAGAAGGGTGAGGGTTAAATGGCCGTATGGGTAAGCTTAAAATAAGCAAATAGTCAGCTTATAGCTTATTGAAAAGTAATTTTTCGGTTTTCTGCCTTATTTGTCGGGTTAATTAAGCAAAAGATATTGAAATCCAGCTTATTAATTATTGCTTATGGCTTATGCATCTACCACTCTTTAAAACCCACATGCTCAAATTCAAACTCAACCAAACACTTAAATACTTAAAAGTGTCCGGGATCCGATGACCAACAAAAGTTAACCAAAAAGGTTTACATATTTTCTCGGCCATGTATCCCGAGAATCCAACGGTGGTTAATAGTGCTGAGCTGGCATCACTTTTGCCAAAGCAAAACCACCGTTGGATTCTCGGGATCTACGGCGAAGAAAAAATGATTTTTGAAAGTTTTTTTTATATATTTATTAATTAATTTAATGACTCGCCGAGTCGACCATGAGTCATCGAGGTGACTCGACTCGATGGACTTTCAAGTCGAGTCCGAGTTCTGAGTTTTAAAATATTGGCTATGGGCTATAAGCTAGAAGCTATAAGCTATAAACTCGGATTAAGTTTTACCTAAACCCAGCATTCATCTAAATCATCTATGTACAACCCATGATTCAATGGTCCAGATTCGTAACAAAGCACATCACATGTATGGGGGTAGACCTTCCCATAATAGCCCTTATTAAATGCTAAATGACAGTTTTTAATAGACTTTTGGTCACTAAAACATGTACACTTGACACGTACACATTACAACCCTAGTTTTAAATTTTTTAAATTTAAACTTTTTCAGAAAAAATAGTCTTGTCACGGTTGTCAAGTGTACTTGTCAAAATGACATGCTCTAGTGACTGAGATGAGTCACTAAAGCAAGTGAGCAAAAGTGGACTCACACCAGAATCTCAGCTCCCTCATCATGCCAAATTTTCACCAAATTACAAAAACACCCAGACCGTATAAACTTGATAAGAGAAAACCTAGAGAAGACTTACAAGAAGACTGAAACCAGTAACGCCGGTAAGAGAGGTGGCGATGGCGGTGCTAGAGAGAGAAAGTTCACCGAGGTGTCCCACCATCATCATCGAGATGACTTGCAATAGATACAGAGACAAGGTGACTGCAACCATGGGCCCCGCCAAGTAACCCACCTTCTTCACCTCCTCTGTGAAAACAACCCATGTTAACGCCTCTCTTCTCTCCCGTCTCTCATTCAACAACAACAACCCCTCTTCCATCTTCTCTCTCCCTCTCACTCTCTCTTTCAAAAAGAGAAAGAACAAATTGTGTTTCTCTTCTTAAAAGCTTTATATGATTTTTGTTTGAACGCTGTTAATGTCATAGAGTTGGTGGTAAGTTAATATGATATCACATTAATCTAGACCATTAGATATGAGAATCAATGACGTCATTTACCTTTCTGTGACGTCATTATTTGATATCCAACAGCTGGTATTTGGGTGTTTAGCAGATTAAATTACCTCCCC
Organism: Euptelea pleiosperma; assembly: GCA_035048495.1. Classification (NCBI taxonomy): domain Eukaryota; kingdom Viridiplantae; phylum Streptophyta; class Magnoliopsida; order Ranunculales; family Eupteleaceae; genus Euptelea; species Euptelea pleiosperma. The sequence continues at coordinate 16,730,228 of CM068550.1, read as the reverse complement.
GGCTATATTATAGGTCTTCCATATTTTAATGAGTAATTGCTTGACTACGACTCTTAAACGGGCTTAACACTGTGTGTTGGAAAGACCGTTTCCTACTTTTAAAAAAAAATAAATAAAAAATACAGTTTCCTACTTCCTTAAAAACAAAATTTTAAAAACCTATCCTTAAAAGCAATATTTTCAGTCCATCATTATTATTATTATTATTATTAATATTATTATTATTATAAATTTATCCTTTTAAGCAATGTTCTTAAATATAAATGCAATGCCATTAGTGTCACACCAGCATCACCTCCACTAAATATGCTATTTTTTATCAGTTTCCACGAAGTCTATTCTACTTATTAAGGCAGGAAAGCCTTTCTTGCGTGCCTCACGCTAAACCACAATATTTCATAAATGTCCATTCGATTTCGCTTCTTTTTTTTTTTTCTTTAATTTGTTAACTAGACAAGGACTAGTCTTTAGTCCTTTTGGTGTCAAACACGTCACCCTTGCAAGCTTACGTCCCCTTGTTGCTTATTCAATGCCTTCTCTTAAAAAAAAAAAAAATATCCCTACTCTTATTTTGTCATCAAATTTCTTCAATTGACAAACATTGTTTCTTTCAACTTAAAATTTTTTTTTTTTGTTTTATAAGGATACTTTAGTCATTCAACATTTTTCACATTTCACATCAACTGAAGCATTCATTGAATACCATGTTAACCTAAACTCTTTCATTTAAAAACTTTGATGATAATATCCATCATCAAAGTTGATGATGGATACACAGTCTGAGCTACATGGCACACTATTAAAGGATACTGATCGTATATATGGATGTTTGGCATGTCCCTATATGGACTTAAATAACAAAGATCAGCCTGATTACTAATTTATCACCTTTCGATCATAATTCTCAAAATTTACGAATACAAAGAAACAAAGAAAAAGACTCTAAACTAAGGGATAGATTACTAATCAGGATGAAAATTAGTATATGTAGGTCCACCTAAGTATCTACCAAATATCCATTCGGTCTGTGGTCTTTAAGATTGTGACACATGGCATGAACGTGGCACAAATTATTTGGTGTTAAAATTCATTCAATATTTAAAAAAAGAAAAAAAAAAAAAGAAAAATGTTTAAAAGTTACCCGTACTTACTCATTATTAATTAAAAGGGTAATGATCATGGTCTAATGTCTCCATGGAGGTGCATGGTGGTGTTGGCTAAAAATGCACATCAAGTTACGTATAGATCCACCTAGATTGACCTATATCACAAAAATTGACCTGATTAGTGATTTATAACCTTTGGATCATAATGCTAGAAATCCACAGTTAAAAATAAGTCATGAAAAAAATACTCTAATCCAACGGATAAAAATTAGTAATCAAGATGAATTTTGGTAGATAGGTCCAACTAGGGATGGGAAAAACATCTATTGGTCAATGGTCTCTACTGGTGTGCCACATGTAAGGTGCTACCACGCATAAGGTGCACGTCCATCGCACGTGGCGTACACCTAGTATATTTAATGCCACAAAATGAAAATGAGTAACATTATTATAACAAAACATTTTGACCCCTCTTGGGAATTAGACTCGGGGCCGTGAATTCCGAGAATCCAACAGTGGTTGATAGCGCTGATAGGTGTCTTGCATTTTGCAGGGAGTATTGGTCTACAGGATGTATTAAACACTTTATTCTTTATCTTAAATTAAGAGGAGGGGGTATTGGAGTCTTCTACGCTGGTCAAGTACCTTTGCTTCTTAATCTGTTTCCACTCATTATATATTTACTATAGCTTGAGCAGAGCTTCCTTACGATTACTTACCCACCCTCCTCTTGCGCGACTGTCATACCAATCGCGTATCTTGTTCCTACATACTTGGGGTATATCTTTGAACTAGGTAAAGGTGTTAGGGTTTACTTGGACTTTGGGAAGGTGGGCAAAGAGAGAAAACTATTGTAACCCTGATTCTTTAGAAATTGTGAAAGCACTATTAACAAGTGGACGTAGGCACATTATTATATTGAACCACATAAATCTGCTACGTCTGTGTATTTGACATTTCTAATTTTTTTTATTTTTTATTTTGCTGGTTTCGTGGTTGATCAATCAATTATTAACAAGATGGTTATCTGAAGTTGGAAGTTTTGTTCCTAGTTGTAACCGCATACTTTTAAGAAAATCAGGGGAAAATATGAAAAAAAACCTTGAATTCAAGATTTGGAGAACACCAATCAGCCTATATTTGGTGTATAGGTCCACCAAGGGGTTAGCAAAACATTAATGAGGTCCATGGGCTTGAAAGAGTACAATATTGTGACACTTTTGGGTGTGGAGGATTGAACCAAAAGTAATTTCACTATTAAGGATAGCCTTCACAAAAGTAATTTCAGAAAGTCTTTTTTCCTATAAATCATATTTTTATTTCCCATTTTTTCCTTTTGCTATTTGAACTTTTTTAAATAATAAAATATATTATAAAAGTAAATAAAAAAAGGGTGCTTTTATTCAAATAGTAACAACAAAAATATTTGATAAATCATATTTTTTTAAAACATGGATTTCATATGTTTTAAAATTATTTACATAGTAAAATTACAACATGGGAACAAGAAATAGATTTTTAGAGGAAAAAGACTTAACAAATTTTTTTTTTTAAGAGCTTCTATTTAAATGAGTACAAGCAAACAATAAAAGGTCTATGAGTTGATGAGATCACATTGCAAACAAAGAAGTCAAAAGGAAGAACCAAGGAAGAGGAAATAGGCACTGGACCACTCTCACCTATACAAAGGAGAGACCCGCCCCACCAAAAGACAAAATCCTCAAATTAAAGTCCTCCGCATTATAAGAAACTTTAGGCCAAAAGAACAAAAAGACTTTAATAGAGATGATATGCGCTGGCAATCTTCCTCACTGTCATCAAAAGCTCTACAGTTCCTCTCTTTCCATAAACCACATAACTGCAAATGGCAAAAATAAAGCTCCGCAATCATCTACTGCATTGAAATAAAGCGAAGGCATTAATCCATGCACGCCAAGAGTAGCAGAAATCGACTTTAGCATTACCCAATGAATTGAACTTCAAAAGCGCGAGAGATCAAATTCCACACTTCATGAGCTACACGACAATGAAAGAGAGGGATGGCTTAGACAAATCAAGAAGATGTTTTGTTGGGGATTATGGCAGGGATAAAGGTACCACTAGCATCATACATACTCAAAGGTGAAGCTTCGTACTGGTGGGAGATGATTGGCAGATCGAGGGACGTACAATTCATGACATGGATGCAGTTTGAGGGACTCTTCTTGGAGGAGAAGACTTGCCATAAAATTATTGGGTAAAGACCTTTTAAGTTTTAACATAAAAAAAAATAAAATAAAAAGATCTCCATATTTATCCGAAATCTTAAATAAGTTAGAGATAAGTTTTGAAATGGCAGGTGCATGCATGTCTTGCTCTCAATGTAATAACATCATATTTATACTTTTAGAAAATAGAATAAAAAATGATTAAAATACCCCCTCGCACAAAAAAAAAAAAAAAAAAAAAAAGGGCAAAAAATGTCGCTATCCCTACTGCTAAAAAAATCGGCTGGCAACTAAAAGATTGAGCCTCATTATAATAGGAGAAATATATTGCTAATAAAGTCGTAACCGTCGTTATAATAAAAAATATATATTATTACTTCTAACCATGGTTTTAAAAACGGCCGTTTAAACGGTAACTCCCTAAGCCCGTTTCCGTTAAAACCGTTTAAACGCTGTTTTGATTCTTTAAATTAAATGACCGTTTTTTTTTTTTTTTTTTAATGGCCGTTAAAACCCTTTTAACAGCCGTTAAATTATGGATTTTTTTTTGAAAAAAGAATGGCTGTTAAATCAGTTTAATTCGATTTTTTTTTTTTTAAATTTCAGCGCCATTTTTTTCCGTTAAATTGTTAAATTCCATTTTTTTTTTTTCCATTTTTTCCCCTGCCCATTTCAATCCATTTAAACGATTTAAACGGTAATGCCCCCAGTCCGTTAAACCGTTAAAACGGACTCCTTTAAACCTTGCTTCGAAGTTCGAACCATGGACCAAAATCGTAGTAAACTGGCATTTTTATTTTTCTCTGTTTTTTTTTTGGAACTAGAAGCTTTGTCGCGAGTAAAACTTCTATCACGCGAAATTGTAAATCACACAAAACACAGCCAATGAGTTCTCGGCACGTACACAAGTGCTTTGCAACGTACCCATGTGCTCTTGCTTTTTAGGTGTCCGTGCCGAGAACTCATTGGCTGTGTTTTGTGTGATTTGCAATCCCATTGTGACAGATGTTTTACTCCTTTGTCGCTAACAAGTAAATCTTCCTCGTCTCTTTGCTCTTTTGTCTCTAGAGATAAGAGTCACCCACGTGGCATCTGTGCTTCAAAACTATCTAAATCAAAGACAATGGCCGTCTCGATCACTACACTATATTGTATGTAGAATAAACAGAAACGTCAGAATCTGTGAGGCTAAGTGTTCTCTTCATCAGAGAAGATCTTCTTTCCTGTGTCTCGTATCACAGGCAATATTTGGACCACTGTTTGATCAATCAAAACCATTCAAACTGTTTTGTCACCTCTTTGATGGGCCGTAATTGAAAAATCAAATCGATCGAATGATTCTGACCATTGGATCTAGAATCATTAAAAAGGAAGATAAACTGTGATCATAAACTGTCATCAATCTGGACAGTCCAAATGTTGGGTTACCCTTGGATTAATAAAAGTCAATTTTTACATTGTTTAGATGAATTCTAACCATATGATCAAGATCCTCCCACAAATCTTCACCACTTAGGGTCCGAAATGGCCTCAAATTTTGGACTGACTCGTCCGAGATGGGTTGGGCTCGATCTTAGAGCTTGGGGGTGTCAGGCTAGCTAGGGATGGAACTCAGGCTCGGGTTGAGCCGGCCCAAGTTGCAGCCCCTAAGGCTAGCTTGATCTCGCAACTCCTGGTGCCTCAAACTTTGCAGTCCGAGATGGCCTAGTTTTGGCTGGGGGTCTATTTTTACCGTATAACTTGAAAGCCTCCTCGAATAGGTGCTGGATGAACGTCGTGTGGTGAGGTACCCCCAAGTTTTGGCTTTAAAATAGTAATAGATAGTTCTTTGAATAAAATCCTTCAATGCTATAAATATTTTAAGGGTAATTTGGCACTCCTAAACATCCATATATCGATAAATAAGATTTTTATGAAATCCTTTCTGTTAGGATCCTAAAGGTTAAAGACTTCAGTTTTCTGTACTTCTATCACCTAGGTACATGCTTTTGGTGTAGTGGTTAGGTTCCAAACATTTGATATCCGAGCCAACCCCAAGTCACGGGTTGAGGTCATGGCAGAGCGACTTGGGGTGTGCTCAAAAAGAAAAAAATAGGGGTACCAAAAAAAAATGTCGGGATCCGCTCACAAAAAGTGAGAAAATAAGGGTACCAGAATGAAAGCCACCTCAAAGTGGCCACCCCGGGTGGACGTCAGCTTTGGAAGCTTGGTGGAATGCTAAGATCCTAAAGGTTAAGACTTTCTGCACCTCTATCATCTAGGGACTTTTGGAGTATTGGTTTGAAGCTTGGTGGAATGCTAAGATCCTAAAGGTTAAGACTTTCTGCACCTCTATCATCTAGGGACTTTTGGAGTATTGGTTAGATTCCTAACACTTTTAGTCATAGGCAAAGCGCCACAACAAGTTTTTCTCTCAAGTGGTGAAAAGTTGGTGTAGAGAGGGACCCATGGGTCCTTTGTTTCATATCTAAACAAACCTCAAAGGGGAGATAGAGGGGTATAAGATTTAAAAAAAAAAACTAGTAATTTTTTCATTTTTGGGGCTTTAGGATTTTAATCTGTTTAAGAAAGTTGAAGATTAAGATCATTTCAGACAATTCAATCCTTCCCCCACCAGAAAATAGTACAAAATGACTATGTTCAATGCATTCTGCCATTTTTCCATTGAAAAAAAATGTGCATTTGGCTTCGTGCAAAACAAAGTGTTATTATTAGGCCATTTTTGGCTGCATATGGAAATGTTACCTCAAAAACTTTACCACAGGTCAAATGGTTGGTGTGTATCCACCTCTTTCGAGAGGTCGTGGGGTCAAACCCACACAGGCAGGTTTCCTCCTTTGAGCAGTGTGCCAGGAGTAGAAATCCCCTTTACTGACTTGACCAGGTCCAGGTTTCACCCGACTTCATCAGTGGGGGGGTGGGGCCCTCCCACGATGGTAATTACAAATAAAAAAAAAAAGGTCAAGATTTTTTACCTTTGGTGTGCACGATTTTTTAAAGAAAAGTTCACGGGCCAACAATTGTGTTATTGGGAATTTGGGATCACCACAGTTTTTCCTACACTTCTGATATTCAATCTTTTTAGGGTTTAGTAAGACCCACAATACCCTGACTTAGGGTCACAATTTGACTGTAAATCAACAAATTGACTTATCGAAATGCAAGTGAACAACCAGCAAAATTTTTGTTTTTGAAACCGTGGGTATCCAGGCCTCTTAGAGCACCCAACTAGTCCCCCGGGGAGCGATAGTCATCCCTTCCACACGTGCCAGACTGTACTGGAAGAGTTAATGTGGACTGAGCCACTTATTACCCTCTACTCTTTCTGGGGGTGGCCCCAAGGAGAGTTGAACTCAGAACCTCCTTGTCAGACATTTTGAGAGTTGATTATATACTTTTGGCCAATGACAATTTGCACTTGCTTCGAGAGATACGAAGCACTTCTTGTCAAAGTAGTTTGGCTTAAAAGATATTTGTAAGATATTAAGGCCCTGCTTGGTTCGCTGCATTGGGATGCATTTTGCACTCGGGTGCAAAAGCGGTGAGTTGCATTGCAGCCACTTACCACAGATTTTGGGCCGCACATGCTTGCATCCATTTTCTTAAAGAATTTGCGAGAGCTTGGCAACCACTTGCACACCAGTTCATTTGCACACCCCTAACCAATCACTTGTAATCCCAAAATTGTAGCAGGTGGGTGCATTGCATCAGATTTGCATTGAACCAAGCGGGTTCTAAATGTATTGAGCATATCTTGACAGACAGATCATCATGTTGTTTGGGTTTGGAACTCGAACTTCTCAATGGGGCACATCATTAAGGCTGAAAAGTGTGCGATGTCGTCTCTCTAAGGTGCTTTTTTCATCTCGTACAAATCCCACTCATCAAATGAAAGCGAGAATTGAGGTCCAAGGGCATGTTTGATTGTCAAGTGGGAAAATTGCATTTCCCTCGTTAGATAGCCATTTTAAATGTGTATAGTTTTCTCTACCAAGCCATTTATATCTGGATAATTTTCCCTACTATGCCTGGAATTCATTTCTCATCCAGACAGGTGAGAATTCATTTCCACTTGAAAATACACCTTTATTTTCTCACATGATTGAAATATGTGTTCTCAGTTGCAATCAATCAGCCATGTAAGGCATTTTCCAAATGTATTTTCTCTGAAAATTTTCTGTGCAATCAAACACGTCCTAAGTTTATTACAAATATTAGGGTTCTCGAGCTTAATTCATAACGTAAATAAGCACCCAACTCTTGATATTTCTTAAGAGTCAAGAGAATAGATTCCGTATCACGCAAGTCATTATAATAAATTGTGGTGATCCCACAACAATCAACAATCAATCAGAAGTAATATACATTTTTTTTTTCTTAATTTCTTGGGTCAACATGAATTGATGTTAAAACTCCTTCCATCCACGTCCACAGTGGTGAAACCTATTAGACTGAAAGAGTGTGCCACGTGTCTTTTTTGGGGGTGAACATTGGACATCAAAGTTTTTATCTACAAAGATTCTCCGATAGTCTATTATGTTTTATTTGGAGATCTTTCTGAATCTGCAAACAAAGAAAACAAAGAGATGGAAGGGGAAGGAAAACCAGAGCTCCAAACTCCTCTGATTCCAAGACAGGAGAGAAGCCATGAATTTGGTGGAGAAAGCTTTGAAAGAAGTTGTTGGAGATCAGACTTTCTTACAGAAGCAAAGCAACAACTATGGTTAGCAGGGCCGTTGATAGCAGTTAGCTTGTTGCAGTACTGTCTACAGGTGATCTCGATCATGTTGTTGGTCATCTCGGAGAGCTCGCTCTCTCTAGTGCTTCCATGGCTACCTCCTTTGCATCAGTCACTGGTTTTAGTGTTTTGGTAAGTGGGGTTATTGCTCTTATTTTGTTATGTATATCCATTCTTATTGAAAGCATCATAGGGTACCTGCTCATCATGTGGTGCACGTACAAGGACGTGATCCATCAAAAAATGAGTGTCCTTGGACATGGTAGATTGTTGTTAAGATCTTTGCTGACCATAATATGAGCCACGTGGAATATTCTTACAGATTTTTGACCGTATGGATGTTGTGCCCAACCTTAGATGGACAGATAGACCAAAAATTAGCCTGATTAGTGATTCCTAAGCATTGGATTGGAGTCGTTTTCATGGGTTGATTTTTAACCGTGGCGTTTGTGAATATTATTTGGCGTACAAAGATCAAAAGGTTTGAAATCACTAGTCAGGCTGAATTTTTGTCTGTAGGTCCAGCTACGAATTGGCCAAACATCCATACGGTCAGAATCCTCCAATAATGTGTTACGTGGCTCATATTGTGAGCCGTATGAAACTTTGCTGACCGCCTGCAGTCAGCAAAGTTTTACTCTATTTAATCATTGGATTCAAAGTTTGATGGGACCCTCCCCAAAATCCCAAATGGCACGCTGTTTCGGGTCAACTGACTCCATGATATTGCCCACCTTTGGTGGACCTACTCACCAAAAATCAGCCCGATTGATGATTTCTAGCCGTTGGATTGAGCATTTTTTATCCATGGGCTTCATGAATAAGCCTATGGCTTCGTTCCAAGCCCATGAGTAAAAAAACTCAAATTCAACCGCTAGAAATCACTAATCAGGCTTATTTTTGGACTGGGGGTTCACCAATGGGTGGGCCAAACATCCATACGTCAGTGGGCCCAAATGAGAGTGCCACATGCTATTTTGGAGACCCAGCTTGGTGGCAAAATACATTGAACCCCTTTGGGCTCAGCAACTAGGCTGTAACGTGCAAGAAACCCATTCTTAAGCAGATAAACGGTCCCCATCTTGTTAATTATTTATTTACTTAGTTTTTTTTTGGTCAAATAGCTAGGAATGGGAACTGCATTGGAGACACTATGTGGGCAAGCATATGGAGCAAAACAGTACCATATGCTGGGTGTGCATATGCAAAGGGCAATGTTAAGCCTTCTTGTTGTAACCATCCCCCTTGCTTTCATATGGTTCTACACAACCCACATCCTCATATCCCTTGGACAAGATCCCGACATATCGATCGGAGCCGGAACGATTCACTCGCTGGATGATCCCAAGCCTTTTCGCTTATGGCATCCTTCAATGTATTATCAGATTTTTACAGACCCAAAACATTGTCTTCCCAATGGTTATAAGCTCAGGAATTACATCTTTAATCCACATCCTTATATGTTGGATTCTAGTCTTTAAATCTGGTTTGGGCAACAAGGGTGCAGCCTTAGCAAACACCATTTCTTATTGGATCAATGTGTTGTTTTTGGCGCTTTACGTCAAATTCTCTCCCGCTTGCATCGAAACTTGGACGGGTTTTTCGAAGGACGCGTTGCATGATGTTCTTAACTTTATAAAGCTCGCGATTCCTTCTGCTATTATGATTTGGTAAGTATGTACCGACATTTTACCGTGTGATTTAGTAACATAAAAAATAAAATATATGGTTTCTCATGCTGAAGAAATTAACTTAAAATAATTCAATATCGGCTTGTCTAATCTAAATTTTAAAATCCGAACATATGTAGAAATGTATTTTATGCCTATTATATAATATATAATGCAATTATTCAATGTATTTTATCAATGTAACGTATTCGGTAAGTGAACAATTATTATATCAATTATAATAATTGATAATTGAATAAAATATATATATTTTATATAAAAATATATAAAATTTAATAGGTATTATACATATTATTATATCAATTATGACAATTAGACATCAATCTAATTAAATAAAAATTAGATTCGGTATGCGCACAATAAATATATCTATTATAATAATTCGATTTTATTTCAATTTTATCAATTATTGTACCCAGTATAATTGATAAAATATAATAGCATTATACCTATAATATTTTGTTAGGATGTAACGTATTTGGCATGTGTACATGCACATGCCAAATAAAACCCGTCCAAATTTTAATAGCTTAATTACTCTTTTTTTATGCATTTTTTGCAATTATATTCCATTATAATGAAAGTTTTAATAATTTGTTCGTTCGATAACTTGAATTTTTCTTACGATCGAGTTGATTCAGCTTGGAATATTGGTCATTTGAGATGGTTGTTCTTCTATCTGGTCTTCTTCCAAATCCAAAGTTAGAGACATCAGTGCTATCAATAAGGTAATTTGGAATTTACTATTTTATTTTTTTCGAAGTTTTCAAAAAAGGGTTCGAAATAGTTTTCATTTTTTATTTCTAATTCATTATTTGATTCGAATTTGCTGTTTGAACGACAAATCATATTTAGTAATCAATCTTTTATGCAGCCTTAACACATGCTGGATGGTCTATATGATCTCCGTCGGTCTTGGCGGTGCTATAAGGTTAGTTACGCTAAATTTCGGTATACTTTCTCATTACATGTGTTGCTAATTAAGATATAGTTACGTTATTTCATTTTTCAGTACAAGAGTTTCAAATGAACTGGGTGCCGGACGCCCACAAAATGCCCGTTTAGCAATATGGGTCATGGTCGTTATTGCCGTCACTGAGGGTGCGATTGTAGCGACGATGACTATTTTAGTACGTGGTGTTTGGGGTAAATTATATAGCAATGAGGATGAAGTGATCAAATATGTAGCAAGAATGATGCCACTACTTGCACTGTCCAACTTCATGGATGGGTTTCAATGTATGCTCTCAGGTTAGAACAACTTCTGATTAGCTTAAACCAACAATGTACAATGAGATTAGAAGGGGCGACTTACGTGCGATACGGGATTAGTCGGGTGCTCTAAGAGGTCCGGATAGCCATGGAATTAAAAAAAAAAAAAAAAGAAGAAGAAGAAGAAGGGGAGAAGAAGAGTCTTCAGTTGATCTCTCTACAATTTTTTTACTAACTGTTCTTATTTGTAGGAGCTGCTAGAGGATGTGGTTGGCAAAATATTTGTGCATTTGTGAATCTTGGGGCTTATTATGGTGTTGGTATTCCCTCTGCTGTACTCTTTGCTTTTATCTTCCACATTGGAGGAAAGGTTGGTCTTTATTTCTTTTCTTTTATCCATAGTTCTAAGATAAATGCTAGCAAAACTGGGTCGGTTCAAACCCATCGATCTAACCCGGTTCTTGAAGGTCAGGTCTGCCTAACCCATAACATCTCATTCTCATGCTTTTGGGACCTATGCTGTTATCCTTGACTTTTCTTCTTCCTTCTCAAACTTATCCTTTATTTTTTCTGGTCGTGCATCTAATCATACTGCTCATACTATTGTCTATAGTGCACGTACTTTCTATTTCATCGAGAGGTGGACCTCTATGACTTAGTGAAGCCATAGAGGCTGACAAACGCCTGATCCCACTCTCAAGTTTTGTAGATTGCTTTGGTGTGGTTTTATTTATCGACCGGCTTACAAAAAAGCTATGTAACAAGGACACTGTACTTATAGGATTTTTTGCCGTGTCGGACACCTCGACACCCAGACACGCGTGTCGACACTTCCCGACACACATTTGGACATTTATGGCTGTGTCACTCCTTGTTTTAGTAATTTATAATATAAATTTGATTTCTAAAAGTGGGTTGGTGTGTTCCATCTTCTATACAATAACAAGCTAATAAATATTTTCTGCTTTATTTTTTATTTTTTATTATTTTTTTTAATAATTTTAAACATTCATATATGTTAATATATTTTAATAAAGATATGTACGGACGTGTCTACGTATCGAATTTTTTTAGGTTGCTGTGTTGGACACCTCGTATCCGTGTCAGTGTCCTTGTTACATAGCAAAAAAGAAATCTCATTCTCACTTATTTCGAGGTTAGCAAATAATTTTTTGCATATAAATGTCATAAAACGTTTTCTGTATCAACATTTCCTAACATACAAATCATTTTTTTGTAAAACATTTTGTTGATCACCATACAGAGCCTAAAGGTTAGATTGCAAGGGCCTCATTGTTTTATGGAGTCGAGCTAGTAATGCGTGTAACCATTTTAAATCCATATTTTCTTTTTCTCTCCCCCCTTTTAGACTCCTTTTTTTTCTTTGCCACATTGTTGTAAGAAATGTTGACCTAGCTTAGCATTATGGTTGTTGGAATTGTTACAATCAGGGGCTTTGGATGGGAATCATATGTGGGCTTTTTGTACAAATCCTGATGCTTGTTACCATAAACCTATTCACTAATTGGGATCAAGAGGTAAGTGATTTTCTTTTTCTTTTTTTTTATTTTTTTATTTTATCAAATTTTGAATTTTGAATTCAAAATCCATTATAAATTCTCGCAAATAACGGACATTAAATCTTTTATAAACTGTTATAACGGATATAATGGCCGTTATTTGTGAATGTAATAAAAATATCATTTTTATTCTTTTATTTTCTGTTAAAATATAGTGGGGTTATAATGGAAATAACGGTAACGCCCCTCCTCTGTTATACCATTATAATGGTCCATTTAGAATCTTGATTTTCTCCTATTAAAATTATAAATTTACTTAAATTTTCTCATTTTTCTTCTTTCAGGCTAGGAAAGCTGTGAACAGAGTATACAACTCCGGCCTCATTGTTGACATAGGATCATGAAGTTTATTTTTACAAAAAAAAATCGATTCAACATTGAAAGCAGATCTTTATGTTGTAAAGGAAGAAATGATTAGAGATGATCTCTAACCGTTGGATTTGAGGATTTTTGTGATCAGTGGGCCCGAAAGAATGTGGTACAACTCTTTTGGGAGGGGAAACCCCGGATAGCAAATTTACGTTCTTCTAAGAAAAATGTACAGTGGTTTTCTTTTATAATTTTAAGGGCCTGTTTGGAAACCTAACAAAATGGGTCGCTCGGGTCTAGTTTGGTTTGGACTTTGTCCCTAAAGGCTCCCTATGGTGATCAAGAAAAAGTTTTACAGAAAATTGATATGTACATTAGAAAGTGTTCATATAGAAAATGTTTTACTATGTTTATATTCAAAAATCATTTCTAGAAGGCTCAAGCATAGAGGACCCCCTTTTTCTGATCCCCCCTCGACAGTCGGACTCGGGGCCATGGATTTTGAGAATCCAACGGTGGTTGATGTTGAGCTGGCATTGTGGTTGATAGCGCTGAGCTGGAATTGGATTCTCGGACAGGCCTAACTCAACCATTAGGCAATTGAGGCGGCTGCCTAAGGCCCCCACACATATAAGGCCCCAAATTTTTAACATTTTCTAAGATGCCCTTTCCAATTTTTATTATAATTTAGTGAAAAGGCCCCTCCATCTGTCCTTCCAAGGAAGGTTCCTCCACAGTCCACACACGCAGAACATCTCTATGCCTACCAAAAAAAGGCCTCTTATACAGTTTTTGCCTTAGGCCTCAACTTGTATCGAGACGTCCCTGTTCTCAGACTCCACAGCCTCGAGTCTGACTCCCAAGAGCGGTCAGAAAAAGGGGGGGCAATTGAGCCCGACCCTTTCTAGAAAACTTATTACGAGCAACCATACAGAGCCTAAATGGAAAGGAGGTTGCAACATCGAACTAGTTCTTCCACCCCTAAACTCGGCTAGGCCCTAGGAACATGAGCTTTCTAAAAAATGGTCCCAAGGAAAATATTTGCCCTTAGAACCTCCAACTACATCAACTATCTGTTAACCTAGATCTCGTTTCCCTCCTAAAGTCCACTTTCTCTCGTAAATATTTGCCCTTAAATTTAATTTTTTCTGAAGAACACAAGATATTGTAAAACTGTCCGTGGTTGACTTTAAAAGATTCATTTTTTAAAAGGACACAAAAGGTATTTAAAATTTATTGGTGGGTTGACGAAAAAAATTGTAATAATTTGGGGTTGTTTTGAAAATTTTAGAGGACAAAAATAGTATTTTAAAAAAGTTGAATGGAAGAAAAATGACGAAAAACAAAAAAATTCAAAGAAAGTGAATAGTGGCCCTTTGTAAACTCTCCCCCTCTATATTTTACGTCAAGAGTAGAGATACAGAGGGGGCCTTTAAAACTTGAAGACCGGTTAGAGTAGTTGGATTTTGCAAAAGTCCTTTTAAATTTGAAGATACAGACCGGTTGGAGTTGCTCGTAGTTTTTAATCATCTACTTTATATATACAATAGATGGTAACACAATTTGCCCGCTGCAGTGGGAAAATATTTGATCACCTCCCCCCGATTAAATATATATTTTCATGCCAAATAAGCCTAGGGTCTGTTTGGTACGTGAGAAAAAGAGTTTCGACGGTGAATATTTAGCGAGGCGAATATTATCTTGGCTAAATATTTGCTCATATCAATATTTAACAATGTTTGGTACGTGTATGAGCTAGCTCACTTCAGCTTACTTTATTTTCTTTCAATTTGAGTGGGTCCCACATATCAAAGTAAGTCAAAAATAGGTTGGGCGAGTGCGGGAACCACATATTATGTCAAAGGATAAAAAAAAATTCATTTTTATCTTTTTTATATATTAAAAAATTATTTTTATTGAAAATAGTGATTTTCCGGCTAGAAAATAAAATTTTCTTACCAAAGCATAATCGGCGTGAAAATACTTACGGGGGGGGGTGATCAAATGTTTTCCTGCCGCGGAAGGTAAATATGTGGGCCCGACTAAATATTCACTGAGGGCGAGTGGCTGCCAAACGCACCCGGACGAATATTAGCGCGGCTAAATTTTATTTTTCCGTCGCGGTGCATTACCAAAAAGGCCCTTAGTGGGGAAAAAAAATTTCCCATGGAAAAATCGCTATTTTCAATAAAAATGAGACCATTTGGATCTTGTGATCTAATATATAGGTCCCACACTCACATAATCCATAGTTGACTTAATTTGATATGTGGGACCCACACAAATTGAAAGAAAAAGAAGTAAGGTACACACACATACCAAATGTAACTAAATATTGACATGCACAAATATTTAGCCAAAATAATATTTGTCTCATGGTTTTAAAAATGGCCGTTTAAACGGTAACGCCCTAAGCCTGTTTCTGTTAAAACCGTTTAAACACGTTTTGACGCTTTGAATTTAATGGCCATTTATTTTGTTTTAATGGCCGTTAAATTCTGAAAAAATTTGTGAAAAAAAACGACCGTTAAATTCTATTTTTTTTTTTTTTTTTATTTTCAAATTTTAAAATTTGAATTTCAGTGCCACTTTTTTCGTTTTTCCGTTAAATGCGTTAAATTCCATTTTTTTCCCCTGGTCGTTTCAATCCGTTTTAACGGTAATACCCCTAGTTCGTTAAACTGTTAAAATGGTCTCCTTTAAACCTTGGGCAAAACAACCCATAAAAAAGTAAAAAAAGTAAGAGTGATTATCACATGGGCCAGGTTCTATCAATGGGTCCATGGGATTCATTGTGGCAACTTTCGATTAGTCGCCAACTCACCTAGGGCTGCACAGTAGCTATTGCAATAAATTCTATTTTAGAATAGTTTAACCATTTAAGATTATATTATATTATTTTAAATAATAATTAAAGGTCTTGCTTTTAATTACTATTATTACTCTTATTTTAAATAGCAATTAAAAAATTCCTCTCCCAATAAATGACCTACCGACCTGCCCTCCCTCTCTCATCTTCCTCCACTACATATTTCTCATGGGTGGGGTCTTCCTCAATTTTTCTCTCAATACATTTATGGTTCAGGAGTTAAACTTCTGCCACAAAACCTTGTGACAAAAACCGGTCACAAATAATACGAGCCACGTGGCACACTCTTAGTGTATGCTGACCGCATGGATGTTTGGCTTGTCCCTCGGTGGACCTACAAACAATAAATCAGCCTGATCAGTGATTTAAAACCATTTGATCTTTGCCCTCAAATAAACTGCAATAATGCTCAAATTCCTACATTAAAAGGGTTGGGATTGGGTGACACCTATTTTGGCATACCCATATAGAAGATGAATCAAATGGCTGATTGTTGGTGAGGATGATCTCTATGTTGAGGAGATCACCCTCACAAAATTTCAAATCATTCCAATATTTTTAGACTGGTTTAGAAGTTGAAGAATTATGGACCATCGATATTTCCCGTGTTAGTTGAAAACCACATTTGATGGGGTTAGAAATATCAGAATGGTCTGATTTTTTGTTGGGGTGATCTATATAGTGAGGAGATCATCCCCACAAAAATTCAGCCATTGATTCATCCTCTATGTGGGTACATCAAAATGGGTGTCACCCAATCCGGACCCATAGCTTGGATGGTTAGGATCTTCAGATCATTTTTCTATTTTGCAAAAGATCAAATTGCTATGGAAAGAGATAAGAAGTCGTTTATTAGAAGAGGAAACGTTTTTGGTAACACCTTTACTTGCTATTTAAAATAATATAGTTTAATCTTAAATGGTTAAACTATTCTAAAATAGAATTTATTGCAGTAGCTATTGCGCAGCCCAAGGTGAGCAGGCAACTAATCAGAAATTGCCAACAATGAGTCCCATAGACGCATTGATAGAACCCGGCCCATGTGATCATCAGTCAAAAAGTAAAATAAAAAATAAAAATGAAAGAAACAATAGTTGAGAATTTAAGAAGCTTAAGGACCATTTTAGGAATAATTTTTTTTTAATTATTTTATTGGGAGATGATCATTAAATGAGTTGTAAGTGACGTATGCCTCTTGACGCTAAAAGACCAAAACCCACCTCCAAATATTTATGGAATTTTCATAAATCTTGGAGGAATGCAAGAGAGGAGAATTCAATGAACTTTCAGTGATGTATGCCCTCTGGAATTTTGGAGAATTTGTCGTCGTCCAATAATAAGTAGAATAGAAATAGATGGATTATTATAAACCTTGGATGATTGTGATAAGACTACCTATATGGTAATATTTTATTAATTTATTCGAAAACCCCAACCCAAGCTGTGCTAGTTTAGCTTGCCTACGCGTAGAAAATTTTTGATCTTTCACATGGCGCCACAATCTGTTGTTCAAAAAGCATTTCTGGATTTGTACAAAAGTAATGGGAGATTGTCGCCATGTGATTGGCCACTGCTTCAAAAATTTTCTCAGGGGCTCGCCAAAGTTCCACCAATATTGTGTAGAAGATATGATTTGGGTCCAAATCTTATTTATGAATTTTTTTCTTTAAATATTCTCAGCTGTTCCCCCTATTCCCCACCCTCACCTCCACCTCCACTGTGCCAGTACCCCCACATGTAGGACCATGTTTTGCAAACCCTCAACCATGAGAGAGAGAGAGAGAATGGTGGTGTTGGCCATAAGAGCAGATGAAGTGGGTGCCGAAATGGGAGGGGGCATTTTTGTCTAAAAAAAAAAGGGAGGAAGAGAGTGGGTGCCAGCTAAAGACGTGGGTGCCCATAGAGCTATCCTTTATTTTTCCAAGTTGTCACAATTCCCAGATTTACTCTTCAAAATTAATATTCCAAAAGTACCCTTTGAGTGAAAACTTTCCTACAATCATTAATGAAACACACATGCCTTCCACTAATACATTCATCACGAGTTCTCGACATGTGTCCGATTGTTTTTTGCCACGTACCCATGTGAGTGTTTTTTAAGATGGAAAAAGATGTAACAAGGTATACCTGAAACATTTTGGCACGAGGAATCAAGATTTTTGTTACTCAATAATGCAATCTGGGCCCACTTACCGCATGGATGTTCAGCCAGGCCGTCTCGATCCAAGTTGAGGCCTAAGGCGAAAACTCTTCATGTAAGGCTTTTTAATATTTAATATATTAATATATATGGTATAAATTAAAATTTTAACTCTTTATATAATAAAAAATCTTATTTAACAACTATTCATGACAATCAAAAGCTACGGAAAAATGTAGATGCAGAGGACTCCAGTAGTCCCATTGCAGAAGACTCTCGCGGCCCTACATAGATCCTTTTTGGGCCTAATGAATGGATGTTCAGCCCACTTATTGGTAGATAAACAAACCAAAAATCAGCTTGATTGATGTTTATCCATTGGATTTACTACCAACAAACATGCTTGAATCCAGGGTCTAGAATAATTCCTGAAAAGTACTAAAATCTATGGCTAAAGATAACCAATCAGGTTGAGTTTTGTTTGTATATCCAACAGGGGGCGGGCTAAACATCCATTTGGTTAGTGGGCTGGGGCCTCTCTCACCTGGGCTGGGGGCCTCTCTCACCTGGGCTGGGGGCCTTCTCTCACCTGGGGACTCTTAATGGCCTTATGGTAGAGACGGCCCTGTGTTCAGCCCAGCCCATCATGGATATACACACCAAAAATCACCCTGATTAGTAATCTCTAGCCATTAGATTTTAAGGTATGATTCTAGCCGTTGAATTC
This sequence comes from Euptelea pleiosperma, assembly GCA_035048495.1. Lineage (NCBI taxonomy): Eukaryota > Viridiplantae > Streptophyta > Magnoliopsida > Ranunculales > Eupteleaceae > Euptelea > Euptelea pleiosperma. Next base: position 16,711,649 of record CM068550.1, on the reverse strand, counting down.
AACCATTATGTTTTAGTACTAAAACCAACAGCAAAAAATCACCAAACAAGCTGATCTTTGATGTGAATGTTTACCAAGGGGTGGGCTAAACATCCATGCGGTCAGTGGGCTCAGATGGCAGTGGTGAGTAAAACAAATCTTGTTACATCAGGACCCTTTTAAGATTTATTTTTTAAGCACATGATTACTTGGCTGAAAGCACTCGGGATACCGAGAGGATTACTCTGCGAGCTGAGGCGAATCCCAAAGCTAGTAAACCTCGTGTGAGCGAAGCCGAACACAGCCCAAATACGAGCCACGTGGCACATTATTACTGGACGCTGACCCTATGGATGTTTGACCAATCACTAGATGGGCCTACGAACAAAAAATAAACCTGATCGGTGATTTCTAAGCGTTGGATTGAAGTCATTTTCATGGGTTGATTTTAACCGTAGGAATTTGAGCATTATTGAGCGCTATTTGGGTGCAAAGATCCAAAGGCTGTAAATCACTAATCAGGCTAATTACTGGTCGTGGGGTCCACGTTGCCCCTACCAATACGTCACATCACATGCCACATTCTTTTGGGCCCACTGAGAGTCCGCATGGATGTTTGGCGCACCCTCTCGTGGACAAGCAAAGAGTACAACACTACAACTTTGCTGACGGACACGGACCACAACATCAGCTAAAGGTGCACTCTTTGAGGGCGCTGACGGCATGGATGTTTGGCCCATCCCTAGGTGGACCTACTTACGAAAAGCAAACTTGGATCTTTGCATCCCAAATCATGGTCAATAATGCTCAAACTACACGGTTAAAATCAACCCATGAAAATTACCCCAATCTAACGCTTAGAAACCACTAATCATGCTAATTTTTGGTCTGTAGGTCCACCTATAATTGTTTCAAACATCTGTACGGTCAGAAATCTCTAAAATACGTGGCTCATATGTGTCAATGCTGCCCCTCCCAAAATGAGTAAAACTTGCCTGACCACCGAACGATCAGGGAAGCCCTGGCCACCCATAAAGGCACGTGATACAATCTTAGAGGATGCTGACCGTATGGTTGTTTGTCCAATCCCTAAGTGGACCTAGAAACCAAAAATCAGCCTGATTATTGGTTTCAAACCTTTGGATATTTGTACTCCAAATAATGGTAAATAATGCTCAAATTCCTATGGTTACAATCAACCCATGAAAATGACTTCAACTAACGCTTAGAAATCTCTGATCAGAGTATATAGGCCCACCTAGGGATTGGCCAAACATCTATACGGTTAGATGTTTTGCCCAAGGTTTAAAAAATGGCCTTTACAACGGATTCAGACCTCCCCTGTTACGTTATGGACCGTTAAAACATTCAAAAAATAACGGCTGTTATAGCGAAAATAATGCCCGTTATTCTCTGTGAAAAAAGGCCGTTATTTTTGTTATTTTCCATTATTTTTTATTTTTTATTTTTGAAATTTTGAAATTAAATATTTGAATTTCAGTGCCATTTTTTCCCGTTTTTGCTCCTGGGCGTTTTTTTCGTTATAACGGAAAACACTGTAACGCCCCCAGTCCGTTATACCCTTATAACGGTCCCCTTTAAACCTTGGTTTTGCCGGGCTGATTTTTGGTTTGTAGGTCCAACTAGGGATTGACAAAACATTCATAAGGTCAGAGTTCTCTAAGAGTATGCCAAGGAGCTCATTGTGGGCTGTCATCGGGCTCGTCCACTGGCATTAAAGTCTTACCCGTGAATCTACACACTAAAAATCACTATGATTGGTGACTCCTATCCATTAGATTTGAGCACTTTTTGTAGGGTGATTGTGGGGGTGATTCAAGCATTTTTAGAAGAACAAAATCCAACGGCTAGAAATAACCAATAAGGCAAAGGTGTGTCACAAAGGGGTGGATCAAACATTCGCGAAGTCCGTTCTGGCGGGAAAAAGTGTGACATGTGGCATTTTGAAAGGGGACCAATTTGAAAATAAAAAAAGAGAATTTTTGACATGCCACCCTACGTTTTCATCAATAACGGTGTTGAAATTTAAATTTTGAATAAACTGAGGTCAAATGAGGCAGATTGAGTGGTTGAAATCTAACCGTCCACATTAGATCGATGGATTTGATCTCAACCACTATTTATCTAACTGTCCACATTAGATGGATGGATAAGATAAGAGAATACAACTGAGTTGTCTTTATATATGCGTGGGTGGCCCGTGCCCGCGGCACTTTCCGACGAAGTGTTTGTCAAAATCAGGTGGGAGTTAATCTCAGCCATCGATACGAAGTATAGTGGATCTCAGCCACTCATTATTGAAGCCATATAAGATAAGAGGGGTATAAGAAAACTATTAAATTTCCGTTAAATTCTATTTTTTTAAAAATTTTAAAATTTCAAATTTCAAATTTTGAATTTTGAATTTCAGCGTCACTTTTTTCTGTTAAAATCATTAAAATACGTTAAAATCCATTTTTAAAATTTTTGCCCATGGCCATTTCAATCTGTTTTAACAGTAACACCCCTCTCAAAGCATAAAAAGTGGGGCTCCTGGGCCTGACCCTTGGGCTATATGTAAATCCAACCCATTTCATTCCTTATATGTAGGTAAATAGTAGGTGACCTGTGCCCAAGGCACTTATCGACAAAGCGTTTGTCAAAATTGGGTAAGTTCATTGAAACACTATTTATAGAGTTTACAAAGGATTGGTGGGTAGAGATTTTCCCTCCAACCGTGAGATATCCTACCAAGAATATAATATTACAAATTTGATAATATAACAGAATCTCTAGGAAATCTTAGAGATATTTCTTATTGTATTATATCTTCCCTGCAATAGTTTCCCTTTCCAATTTCTGGTTCCATAATTGTTTCCATAGGTGACGATTGTATAATCTCTTTCTTGCAATAGTCTCTCTTTCCACTTTCTGGCTCCATAATCGTTTCCATAGGTGGCGATTCATTGTATATTTCCATATCGGGTGGCTCCTTGTGTGTTGCCATATGTGGCACGGCTTTATCAGTGAGTAGCTGAGATCCACCGTTCATTTGGTGTGATAAGATCTCGACCATCCTTTATGAAGCCAGATAAAAGGGGAGACAACCGTCTTGTTTTGTTATATAGATGTGGTGTATTATTAAGTTACGTAAGAGTGGTATTTGAGGTCTGATTAGTGGTTTTCGAGCTTTGAAGAGTGTTTTAATGGGGTATAGAGATAATTTTAGAGGGTCTTCGATTTCGTAGCAGAATTTCTCTGCGGAAAGGCCGGAAGTCGATGTTCCTTGGCAAGGAGAGAGGGTTTCCCATTTCCCTAAAGGTCACATGGAGCAATTTGAAGCTTCAACTAATCAGTAATTGAATAAGAGGATTCCTTTGTTTAATCTTCCTACCAAGATCCTTTGTCGCGTTGTTCACATTCAGCTACTAGTTGAACAAGAATCAGACGAAGTTTATGCACAAATTACCTTGCTACCAAATCAAGATCAAACTGAGCCTAAGAGTCTTGATCCATGTCCTCTGGAACATCCAAGACCGACTGTTCATTCTTTATGCAAGATTTAAATTGCCTCTGATATAAGCATCCATGGCAGGAGTAAAACTTATGTCACAAACGCACAATAGGAGCTACGTGGCACACTCTTATTGGACGCTGACCGTATGGATGTTTGGCCAGTCCCTCCGTGGACTTGCAAACCAAAAATCAGCCTGATTAGTGATTTAAAACCTTTGGATCTTTGCACCCAAATAACGCTCAATAATGCTCAAATTCCTACTGTTAAAATCAACCCATGAAAATAACTTCAATCGAATTGCTTAGAAATCATTAATCAGGTTATTTTTGGTTTACATGTCCACCGAAGGACTGGCCAAACATCCATACGGTCAGTGTCCACTAAGAATGTGTCACATGGCTCCTATTGCGCGTTTGTGACCCAAGTTTTACTAATGGGTTCTTTTTTCTTAATAAATATGCAAATGTGAATGCCTCGGGCCTCCTGCAGTTGGACATGACCCAACAAAAAAAATACGAACCTCAACCATGGTTCAAAGTCTCGGGCGATCCTGTTCCGGATCAGGCGATCTGGATCGGGATCGGAGCCCACCGATCCGATCCATACCCCGCTCTGTTCTCGCCCGAGTTCTCTGTTTCTTAAGGATTTTCACACCGTCTCGGGGCGAGATGGCCGATCCTGTTCCGTATCGGACCGATCTGGATCGGGATCGGAGCCTACCGATCCAGCCTCCGATCCCGAGACTTTCATCCATGACCTCAACACCTTGTGAAAGCGAAAACGAAAATGAAGGGTATTTTTGTCATTTAAATGTTTATAAGATCAGCATTGAGCTTATATTTAAGGGTGAGTCAACCATGCTCGTGGGTCGTGGACTACGTCAGCATTTTCGAATTGTGGGGTATGTCAAATATTGATGAAAATAATGTGGCGGCAGCTGCGGCGTCAAAAATTCCTATAAAAAAAAATTCCAATAATAATAAAAACATATGTGCCGACGCCGAGTTCTATTCACTCTCGACTGTTGTATTGGGATAGAGAAACAAACAAAGAACACGAGAGGGAAGGAAAATGGATGGAGAAGAACAAAAACCAGAACTTGAATCTCCTCTACTTCCAATCTCTGATGAAAATGGGTCTGAATCCAAAAGGGGTTTCAAGAGAGTAGAGATTGTTGCAGAGATGAAGAAGCAATTTTGGTTAGCAGGTCCTCTGATATCAGTTAATTTCTTACAGTACAGTTTACAGGTTATCTCAATCATGTTTGTGGGTCATCTTGGAGAGATAGCTCTCTCCAGTGCTTCCATGGCTACTGTCTTTGCATCAGTGACTGGTTTTAGCTTGTTGGTATGATGGGTTCTTCCTCTTTTCTCTTATATGGCTTCATGTCATTTTTTTTTCTCTCTTTTAATGCCTATTTATGCTTTAATATGTTTCCTGAAACTGGGTTTTTATTATTTTCTGAGAATTAGATCACTTTGTTTCAAAATCAAATCTTATAAATTTTCTACAGCAGGATTCATATGTCAAAAAGTGTTGATTTAGAAAACTTTAATGGGCAAGAATTGCTCCGGAAAACTTTTCTCAGGGCAACCATACAGAGCCTAATGTTTTTATTTACTCAAAGGATTTATTGTTGATGGATGGGTCATTGTGTATCTTTTCAGACTCAAATTCCTATGAAATTGAACCTTATAAGAATTTGTTTATCTCCATCTTCCTACTTTGGATCTAATACAATTAAAGAAAGAGAATTAAAAACAAAATTCTCACAATAGTACTGATGTTTTTGTTGTTACTTTGGATCTAATCAGCTCGCACCAAAATAGGCCTACTTGTGGTTGCTCTGGCTCTATATGAATTTGGTTCACCCAAAATATTTGGGATTTTAAGCTGAGTTTGGTTTGTTTATGTTGAATAGATGGGAATGGGAAGCACATTGGACACCTTATGTGGTCAGGCCTATGGAGCGAAACAGCATCATATGCTTGGCATACATATGCAGAGGGCCATGTTTGTTCTTTTAATTGTGAGCATTCCTGTGGCTGTCATCTGGGCTTACACGGAGCAAATTCTCATGAGCCTTGGGCAGGATCCAGATATATCCAAGGGAGCTGGACTGTACGCTTGTTTTATGATCCCTATGGTTTTTGGCTATGGACTCCTTCAGTGTCTTTCTAGATTCTTACAGACCCAGAACATTGTGTTTCCGATGATGATAAGCTCGGCAGTTACGACTTTACTACACATTGCTTTGTGTTGGATTCTAGTGTTTAAATCCGGTCTTGGCAGTAAGGGTGCTGCCTTGGCGAATGGCATCTCTTATTGGATCAATGTGTTGTTGCTGATGCTTTATGTCAAGTTTTCTCCTTCTTGCAAGAAGACTTGGACTGGTTTTTCGAAGGAGGCTTTGCATGATATCCTCAACTTTCTACGACTTGCTATTCCTTCAGCGTTTATGGTCTGGTAAACCATACTTTTTATACTCTCTTCTATTTGATGGCATAGCCTGAGTGATCTTGCTGTAATTATCTTGCAGGGCTTATGGTCTTTTCAATATATTGTTTGGCAATTTGATTGTACCCATGAAACAGCTTGGAGTTCTGGTCGTTTCAAGTGATGCTTCTCATGGCTGGTCTTCTTCCTAATCCAAAGCTAGAAACATCAATGCTGTCAATCATGTTAGTTTCACTTCCATATGTTTGCATTTTAAAATTTCTTGAATGCCATCGACTTGTTTTAAATTTAAACAACCACTTTCTAGTAATGCATACACACTTAAATATATGTAAAAACTCAATAACAGAGTATAATCTTTCTATGTAGGTACACTTAATTACCTTCTAATATAATCTGTTTTCAACACTCATAATCAATTACTTGTGCGTATCAAAAAAAAAATCCATTACTTGTGGCTCTCAAATCCACAGAATATAGTTTCTGATATGATTTTGATATTTAGTCCTTAATTACTAACTTTTAGCCATTTATTCAGCCTCAATACATGTGGAATGGTGTTCTATATCTCATTTGGTCTTGGTGCTGCTGCAAGGTTAGTTAAGCTAAATGGCCTGGTATTACCTCTTCTGTAGGTATATTGTCTAGATCTTTTATCACATTCTATATTCTTCTTTTCTAGTACAAGAGTTTCAAATGAATTGGGAGCTGGGCATCCGCAAGCTGCACGATTAGCAGTAAGTGTCGTGGTATTCGTAGCCATTACAGAGGGGGTGTTGTTGGGATTGACCTTGATTTTGGTACGCGACTTTTGGGGCTATTTATTTAGCAACAATGAAGAAGTGGTGAGATATGTTGCAACCATGATACCCTTGCTGGCAACTTCCAATATTATGGATGGAATCCAATGTGTACTTTCAGGTTTGAGCTACTCTCAAAAGTCTTCTACTACTATTAACACTAAAAACTTTGATATAACCCCTTCCATAAACTTTTTTTTTTCTGAAAAACTGGATTCTTTTATAGATCAACATAAACTCTGGGACTCTCCTTGAGGCACCAGCCTCTCATAGTCCAGACTTGAATCATAATCTTTAATTTTTATATTTACGAAGGAAGGTTAAACAATTTTAGTTTTGTCATGAATGGTAATAACTAATCGCTTTTCTCTCTTAATTTAAGGCGTCGTAAGAGGATGTGGTTGGCAGAGGACTGGTGCTTTCATCAATCTAGGAGCTTATTACCTTGTGGGAATCCCCTCTGCTATTATCTTTGCTTTTGTATTCCATATTGGAGGAAGGGTACTAAAGTTCTCATTTTCTTTCTCTTCTATTCGTTTCCAAGTTTATGTACTTGCACTGTATTTGGTTGTGTGAAGAAATGATGTTTATGTTTGTATTACTATTCATTGCTTGTCGAAAATGTTGTACGCAGGGGCTTTGGATGGGGATTATATGTGGGCTCGTCGTACAAGCATTATCGCTTCTAACTATAACACTGCGCACTAATTGGGAGCAAGAAGTAAAGCTGCTTTGCTTCTATAGTTAATCCTATTTCAATTTTAATTGACGCTGCTATTTAACCTTGTTGCTCAAATCCCAGTTCTTTCCTCTTAGATCTTCTTTTGTACTATTCATCCAGGCAAAGAAGGCTAGGGATAGAGTCTACTCCAGCATTCCAGTAGACATGGCCTCCAGTAGTTGACCTGTTACTACCTACTTCCTTCAGTATAGAAACTGTACAACAAATCTAAGGGAGTGGCATTTGTTGTTAGAACCATGCGAAAAGCTCTGGCGTCTGGACAAGAATTCAGAACAAGTACCAAAATCCTTTGAATTGTCCTATTGCTCAATCATTATCTTATGGAGGATTCAATGGTGCAATGACAATAGCCTACTACTTGCTGTCAACAATGGAACTGTTAATTTCATTCTCTTTTGGGGTTCCTATGACTTTGTTCTCTCCTAATTGTCTCGGAGAAATAAAGGAAAGCTAATCTCCCACCACATACCGACAATTTGTGCAAATGTATCTGAATTCTACAACTCAATGCTTCTTCGAGCTCTCTCTGAACAATTATGATAAATGATTATAGAGATGTACTTAGATTGATATCCTACTCAATGAGAGAAGATTTCTAGTTTTGTTCTCTGAGAAGTTTTAACTTCCCGAATGTGTGCCCTCGAAGAGTAGTTTGCATATTTGCTTGTTAGAATCATTTTCTTATAATATTTAACACTAGTCATAAGTCGTCACTTCGATCTCAGCTTAATAATCCACCAAAAAAGAACCCTACTAACAGGAATATATCCTTCAGTTTGATGGGTTCTCTAGGAGTAATCCGAGTCCATGGATGTTGGTGGTATCTTTCGAAATTCTAAAGCAGAAATTATTTTTGTGTTGATTTCAATAAGGGTGAAGCCTTGTCTCTTCTTCGTAGACTAAAAAAAAATCAAAAGATAAAACTCAATTAAAGTGGGTATTGAAGGTGACTCTTCCAATGCTATTTGTCGGGTTATTGCGGTAAGAAGATTAATAAGATTGTGAAGCCTGATCAGCCGCGTATGGTACATTCCCACGATGGAGACGGAGGTGGGCTTCCTCCACTACAATTGCCAGGAAAATTTCATCAGTTTTCTTTATATAAAATTATAATCCCGCAGATTAATCTAGTCCATTCATTATGAGATCAGATCCAACGACAGTCTTTGGTTAATTTTAGGGTTAAAGACTTCTATTTAAAGTTATTTTTATTCTTTTTTGGGTAATGTGAGCGAGGAGAGTTTGGGTTTTGAGGGTATTTTTTGGTACTCTTGAAAAATAAAAAAGGAGGTTTGTGCCCTTTGTTGGTAATCTATCCTTTTCAGTAGTTAATCAGTTACGATCTCCAGCTCACATTTGGTGAACCACATATATCTTGTGTTGTGGTTTGTTTGTTTATTGGTTTTTTCCCTCTTCTAGTTTTGCATCCAAGGGTATGTTGATTCCTAGCCAAAAAAAATACTCTTGGATCGACCCTATAATGATCCGCGCTTCCGCATATGAAAAAGTTTCAGGTTAGGGTTGGCAATGGAATGGATCAAATCGAATCTTTGGATCCAAAACCTTATTTTTGCTTATCAGATCAGTACCGGATCAAAGATTGTCGATCCACTCTCTTATCGGATCGGTACCGGATCAACCCTGTACCGATCCGATATTGACCTGATATATAAATAAATTAATATATATAGGTGGTGTTTCATTCATATTCTACTGTTATATACATTTTTTTTCATATAATCTTCTTTTTTTTTGTATGTATAGGCATATCATATCAGATAGAATTGAACCCAGATCAATTGGATTTCTTATTGGATTGGTACCAAATCAATACAAATCTGACTCGAACCGAACCAGTGCTAGTCCTATTTCAGGCATACCTTGTTACATATTTTTTCTTTATTTTTTTTTATTTCGCACGAGCACGGGCCAAGAATACTAGTCAATATAAACCTCAAATATTCCCAACTCTTCCGGAGAGGAAGTAATTATTGATCGTTTCTCTACTCTTATAAAGGCAATTGCCAAAGTTTCGGGTATTTCAACGATTGCCATCATTTCCATTAACTTCGTGAAAATGACATTGGTAACTTTCACTTTTTCGAATGCCCTATAGTGAAGGTGCTAGCTTGCTCAGTTGGTAAAGTTTGTGGGTGATTATACCATAGACCTGGGTTCAAGACCCGTCTTCACCGAGTTACTAATCTCTTTAAAAACAGGCTTAACTACCAAAAAAGAAAAACTTCTACATTTTCTACTTTGGAATTTTGCTTTGGGTAGTTCTAGGCAAGGTTTAAAAGAGGTCGTTTTAACAGTATAACGAATTGGGGGCGTTACTGTAAAAATCGTGAAAATGGTTTGTAATGGACGGGCAAAACTGGAAAAAAGAAAAAAAAAGATTTTAATGAATTTAACAAATTTAAAAGAAAAAATGGTGCTGAAATTCAAATTTTCAAAAATGAAAAAAACATAATTTAATGAAAATAGTGGCCTTTTCCATAAAATTTTCCAGATTTTAATGACTGTTAAAACGATTTTAACGACCACTAAAATGAAAAAAACGTCCGTTATTTTCCAAGAGTCAAAGCGGTTTTTAACATAACCGGGCATCAAAGCAGTTTTTAACGTAACGGGCTTGGGGAGTTGCCATTTTAATGGCCTTTAAAACCGTTTAAATGGCGTTATTTTAAACCATGACTTCTAGGGGCTCCCACCTATTTAGGCTGTGCACCCTTCTCTCACCTTTTTTTTAGGCAAAAAAACTGCATTTTTTGTTTGGGTACCCACTTTGTCTTTCCAACAACCAACACCACCATCACTTGCACCACTATACCCCACCTCCACCTCCAATATAAGAGAGAGAGAGAGATTTTTGTCCCAAAAAAGTAAGGGGAGAGATAGTGGGTGCCCAGCTAAAGACATGGGTGCCCTTGATGCTATCATTTTTTTTTTCAGAAAATTTCTAAAAAGAAAAAAAAACTTTAATCTATTTACAAAAATAAAAATAAAATTGCGGCAATCCCAAAAAAAGTAACTAAACGCCCTTTCACCTTGACAGAAATAAAAGGTGAAAAGATTGATTGAAAAAGCTGAAAAGGCTGACAAATACCCTTTTAAAGGGCATCTGTACCTACAGACGCCCTTTAAAAGGGTGTTTCCCATAGAGGAGTAACACTTTTGTCCTAATACGAGCCACGTGGTACACTCGACAGCCTTTAAAAGGGCGTTTCCTATAGAGGAGTAAAACTTTTGTCCCAATACGAGCCATGTGGCACACTCTTAGTGGACGTTTGACCGTATGGATGTTTGATCAGTCCCTTGATGGACCTGCAGTCCAAAAATCAGCCTGATTAGTAATTTATAACCTTTGGATCTTTGCACTCAAATAATGCTCAAATTCTTACGATTAAAATCAACCCATGAAAATAACTTCAATCCAACGCTTATAAACCACTAATCATGTTTCTTTTTTGGTGTGTAGGTCCACCTAGTGATTTGCCAAACATCCATACACTCATCGTCTGATAAGAGTGTGCCATGTGGCTTGTATCAGGACAAAAGTTTTACTCCTCTATGGGCAAACGCCCTTTTAAAGGATGTTTGTCCGCGTTTGTCAACCTTTTCAGCTTTTGGTTTCAGCTTTTGTCTGTTTAGAAGAAACAGTCAATCTTTTCAACTTTTATATATGGAGAAACACCCTTTCAAAGGGCGTTTAGTTACTTTTTTTTTGCAATGTCACTAACTTATTTTTATTTTTGTAAATTGAATAAAGTTCATTTTCTTTTTAGAAATTTTCTTTTTTTTTTTTTCTAAGTTTTCACAATTGACAGATGGGTCGAGATCAAGGGACCAGCAAAAGTGAACCAACAAATTCACGTTTGTTCTCGGCCGTGGATCCCGAGAATCGAACTATGGTTAATAGTGATGAGCTGGCATTCGCTTTTGCAAAAACAAAACTATCGTTGGATTCTCCGGATACGCGGCGGAGAACAAACGTGAACTGGTTGGTTCACTTTGGTTCGTCTGGTCCCCTGATCCCGATCCTTTTTACTCTTCAAAACGAATATTCCAAAAGTACCCTTTGAATGGAAACTTTCTGCAATCATTGAAACACAGTGCCTTCCACTGATGGAGAAAAACTTTGATGACAGGCCCTGTCATCAAGGCCAATGACAGTGCGCAATTTTAGCCACGTGGCATATTCTTATAGGACTCTAACCGTATGGATGTTAGACCAATCTCTAGGTGGACCCACAAACCAAAAATCAGCCCAATTAGTAATTTACAGGAGATGGATTGTAATTATTTTCATGGACTGATTTCAACCGTGGGAATTTTAGCATTATGGACTACTATTTGAGTTGCAATGATCCAAAGGTTTTAAATCACTAATCAAGCTGATTTTTGGTTTGTACGTAGGTCCACTAGGGATTGGGAAATCATCCATACGGTCAGTCCTATAAGAGTGCCACGTGGCTCATATCCGCCCTGTCATCGGACTCAATGACAGAACCCTGTCATCAAACCTTTGATGACAGTGGGCTATCATATGAGTTCTCGGCACGTACCCGAGTTCTTTTTGCGTACCATGTGAGTGTTTTTTAAGATTTCTTTTTGAATCACATGGGTATGTGGCAGAAAGCACTCGGGGTACATGCCAAGAACTCATTGGTCGCGGGTCCCGGCTATGTACTAAGCGGTCTGAGGCGAAAGCAAAATGCCTTGGCCCCACCTGCGGAGAGTAAACCTTCGGTGACACAGCAGTTAGTGATGCCGCTGACTGCAGCCAATACGAGCCACGTGGCACATTTTCAAGTGGATTCTAACCGTATGGATGTTTGACCAATCACTAGGTGGACCTATTAGCCAAAAATCAATCTGATTAGTGATTTAAAACCTTTGGATCTTTGTACCCAAATAATGCTCAATTTCATACGGTTAAAATCAACCCATGAAAATAACTTCAACTGAATGCTTAGGAATCAGCGATCAACTTTATTTTTGTTGTGTAGGTCCATACGGTTAGTGTCCACTTGAGAATGTACCACGTGGCTCATATCGGCGGCAGTCAACGGCGTCGATGTCCACTTTGCCCCTACGAAGACATCACATCCACATTCTTTGGGGCCCATTGAGAGACCGCATGGATGTTTGGCGCACCCTGTCGTGGAGGCGTAGGCAAAGAGAGAACACTAGCTAGAACTATGCTGGAGGATACAGACCACAATATAAGCCACGTGGCACTCTTTGAGGATGCTGACGGCATGGATGCTTGACCCATCATTTTTTTTTGTAACCTTCGCATGAGGGAGGAGGAATTTATTGATAGAAAGATAAAGGTACACCTCAACAGGCAATAACTGAAGAATGGAAGCAAGCTGATGAACGGCAAGCATAAGTTCTAATGTAGAAGTACTGATCTTATCTAGATAGATAAAATCGGTGAGCCGGGTAGATCCAGAGCCTATGAATTCCTCATACGATCTGGCGAGGAGTTCTTAAAGGGCTATATAATTTGCAGCGGCATTCGACTCTCTGTAGATGTGAATGATGGAATAGTCGAACTCTTTAAAAATGTCCAAGACTTTTCACCACCACTATTTCAAATGTCAAGGAATGAGAGCAGGTTTAGTGGTCCAAGAGACCACAAGCTTAGAGTCTGATTGGATATTAACCTTGTAACACCCAATCTTCTTGACCTATCAAGGATAGCTCTGGCTCCACTAGGTTATTAGTCCCCTCCCATAAAAGAGCGAAACACTATTAAAAGGTTACTATTATGATCTCTGATGAGACCACCACCGCTAGCAAACTTTTGACCCGTAGATGTCCTGTCCACATTTAAAGCAACTTCATCAGCATTTGGTTTCTTCCAATAAACAATAGTAGCCCTTCTAGTAGAGTTGATATCCCTAGGTAACCTCCATACGAAAAATAAATTTGGATCTTTCAACCCAACTAACGGTCAATAATGCTCAAATTCTACGGTTAAAATCAACCCGTGGAAATACTCCAATCCAACGCTTAGAAATCGTTAATCATGCTACTTTTGGTCTGTAGGTCTACCTATAGTTGGGTCAAACATCCATTAGGTCAGAAATCTCTAAAAAAAATACCACGTGGCTCATGTGGCTAAGTGAAGTTCTATTCGTAAGCAACATGCCTTGACCCCACTTGCAGAAAACATTTTTATAATTTTATGTTTAAATTGTTTGATACGGTCAGAGATCTCTAAAAAGATACCACGTGGCTCATGTGGCTCGATTTTTTGTGTAAACTTGGCTCATGTGGGGTCAGCCAAGATCTATTCGTTTTTGTGCAACATGCCCTGACCCCACTTGCGGAAAACATTTTATGTTCAAATTTTTGATGTGTCAAATGTCAATGCTGCCCCTCCCAAAATGAATTCCACATGGAAAATTCTTTTGGCCCCACTGACAAACCAAAAATCAGCCGATTAGTGATTTCGAACCTTCGGATCTTTATACCCCAAATAATGGTCAATAATGCTCAAATTGTCACTGTTAAAATCAACCCATGAAAATAACTCCAATCGAACGCCTAGAAATCACTAATCTTGTTAATTTTTGGTTTATAGGTTCACCTAGGGATTGGCAAAACATCCATGCGGTCAGAGTCCTCTAAGAGTATGCCACGTGGCTCATATTTTGCATGTCATTGGGCTCTATGACAGTCCACAGTCATCAAAGTTTTACTCGTGAATCTGCACACTAAGAATTACTCTGATTGGTGATTCCTATCCATTAGATTTGAGCACGAAGGGGTGGATCAAACATTCGTGAGGTCAGTTGGCGCGAAAGAGTGTGCCACGTGGCATTTTAAGCTGGGTGACGCATCGAGCAATAGAAAATAAAAAAATTTAAATAATAATAACAACAAAAGTCATGGGTGTTTAGGTCATTTTAAAAAATTCAAAGCCTACAAATTATGCCGCCGAGTTCTGTTCACTGTTGTATCTGGGAAAGAGAACTATGAAACAAAAAACACGAGAGGGAAAGAAAATGGATGGAGAAGAACAAAAACCAGAACTTGAATCTCGTCTACTTCCAATCTCCGATGAAAATGGGTCTGAATCCAAAAAGGGTTTCAGGAGAGAAGAGATTGTTGCAGAGATGAAGAAACAATTTTGGTTAGCAGGTCCTCTGATATCAGTTAATTTCTTACAGTACAGTTTACAGGTGATCTCAATCATGTTTGTGGGTCATCTTGAGAAGCAGCTCTCTCCAGTGCTTCCATGGCTACTGTCTTTGCATCAGTGACTGGTTTTAGCTTGTTGGTATGATGGGTTCCTCCTCTTTTTCTCTTATATGCCTTTATATCATTGTTTTTTCTCTCTTTTTAATGCCTATTTATGCTTTTATATGTTTCCTGAATTGATTTAGGAAACTTTTATGGGCAAGAATTGTTTCGGGAAAAAATTTCTGCCTAACGTTTTTATTTACTCAAGAGGATTTATTATGTGTGGGTCATTGTGTATCTTTTCAGACTCAAATTCCTAGGAAATTGAATCTTATAAGAACTTGTTATCCTCATTTTCCTGTGTCACCAGGTATGAACAATGAAGGGTGAATTCCATGGAGGAAAATGATGGCCTCAATTCCCTCTTAATGTTATTATTTGATGATGTGTGTGTGTGTGTGTGTGTGTGTGGTTTTACATCAAACTCTGTTTAATGGTTGCTCTGGCTCTATATGAATTTGGTTCACCCAAAATATTTGTGATTTTAAGCTGAATTTGGCTTGTTTATGTTGAATAGATGGGAATGGGAAGCACATTGGACACCTTATGTGGTCAGGCCTATGGAGCAAAACAGCATCATATGCTTGGCATACATATGCAGAGAGCCATGTTTGTTCTTTTAATTGTGAGCATTCCTGTTGCTTTCATCTGGGCTTACATGGACCAAATTCTCATGAGCCTTGGGCAGGATCCAGATATATCCAAGGGAGCCGGACTGTATGCTCGTTTCATGATCCCTATGGACTACTTCAGTGTCTTTTTAGATTCTTACAGACCCAGAACATTGTCTTTCCGATGATGATAAGCTCAGCAGTTACGACTTTACTACACATTGCTTTGTGTTGGATTCTAGTGTTTAAATCCGGTCTTGGCAGTAAGGGTGCTGCCTTGGCGAATTGCATCTCTTATTGGATCAATGTGTTGTTGCTGATGCTTTATGTCAAGTTTGCTCCTTCTTGCAAGAAGACTTGGACTGGTTTTTCGAAGGAGGCTTTGCATGATATCCTCAACTTTCTACTACTTGCTATCCCTTCAGCGTTTATGGTCTGGTAAGCCATACTTTATATATACTCTTTTATTTAATGGCATAGCCTGAGTGATCTTGTTGTAATTATCTTACAGGGCCTATGGTCTTTTCAATATATTGTTTGGCAATTTAATTGTTCCCATGAAACAGCTTGGAGTTGTGGTCGTTTCAAGGGACGGTACTCATGGCTGGTCTTCTTCCTAATCCAAAGCTAGAAACATCGGTGCTGTCAATCATGTTAGTATCACTTCCATATGTTTGTATTTTAAAATTTCTTGAATGTCCTCGCCTTGTTTTAGATTTAAACAACTACTTACTAGTAATACATACAAACTTAAATTTAAACAACTACTTTCTAATATAATCTGTTTTCAACAGTCAATATAGTTTCTGATATGATTTCGATATTTAGTCCTTACTAACTTTTAGCCATTTATTCAGCCTTAGTACATGTGGAATGGTCTTCTATATCTCATTTGGTCTTGGTGCTGCTGCAAGGTTAGTTAAGCTGAATTCCTTGGTATTTCCCCTTCTGTAGGTATATTGTCTAGATCTTTTATCACATTCTATACTTTTCTTTTCTAGTACAAGAGTTTCAAATGAATTGGGTGCTGGGAATCCGCAAGCTGCACGATTAGCAGTAAGTGTGGTGGTATGCGTAGCCATTACAGAGGAGGTGTTGTTGGGATTGACCTTGATTTTGGTACGCGGCTTTCGGGGCTATTTATTTAGCAACAATGAAGAAGTGGTGAGATATGTTGCAACCGTGATACCCTTGCTGGCAACTTCCAACATTATGGATGGAATCCAATGTGTACTTTCAGGTTTGAGCTACTCTCAAAAGTCTTCTACTTCTATTAACACTAAAAACTTCGATATAACCCCTTCCATAAACGTTTTTTTTTCCTGAAAAACTGGATTTCTTTTATAGATCAACATAAACAACTCTGGGACTCTCCTTGAGGCACCAGCCTATCATAGTCCAGACTTGAATCATAATCTTTAATTTTTATATTTGCGAAGGAAGGTTATACAATTTTAGTTTTGTCATGAATGGCAATAACTAATCGCTCTTCTCTCTTAATTTAAGGTGATGCAAGAGGATGTGGTTGGCAGAGGATTGGTGCTTTCATCAATCTAGAGCTTATTACCTTGTGGGAATCCCCTCTGCTATTATCTTTGCTTTTGTATTCCATATTGGAGGAAGGGTACTAAAGTTCTCATTTTCTTTATCTTATATTCGTTTCCAAGTTTATGTCCTTGCACTACATTTGGTTGTGTGAAGAAGTGATGTTTATGTTTGTATTACTATTCAATGCTTGTCGAAAATGTTGTACGCAGGGGCTTTGGATGGGGATTATATGTGGCCTTGTCGTACATGTGTTATCACTTCTAACTATAACATTGCGCACTAATTGGGAGCAAGAAGTAAATCGTCTTTGCTTCTCTAGTTCATCCTATTTCAATTTTAATGGACGCTGCTATTTAACCTTGTTGCTTATATCACTGTTCTTTCTTCTTATATCTTCTTTTGAACTATTCGTCCAGGCAAAGAAGGCTAGGGATAGAGTCTACTCGAGCATTCCTATAAACATGGTTTCAAGTTGTCGACCTGTTTCTTCTTACTTCCTTCAGTATAGAAACGGTATAACAAATCCAAGGGGAATGCCAGTTTGTTGATAGAACCATGCGAAAAGCTTTGACGTCTAGACAAGAATTCAAGACAAGTATCCAAATCGTGTGAAATATCATCTTGCTCAATCATCATCTTATGGAGGACTCAATGGTGCAATGACAATAGCCTACTACTTGTTGTCAACAATGGAACTGTTAATTTAATTCTCATTTGGGGTTCCTATGACTTAGTTCTCTCCTAATTGTCTCGAGAAATAAAGGGAAGTTAATCTCCCACCACATACCGACAATTTGTGCAAATTTATCTCATTTCTACAACTCAATGCTTCTCTGAGCTCTCTCTCTGAACAATTATGATAAATGATTATAGAGATGTACTTAAATTGATATCCTACTCAATGAGAAAAGATTTCTAGTTTGTTCTCTAAGAAATTTTAACTTTTGAAGATGTGCCGTTGAAGATTGTAAGGAATATGACTATATTCTATTTGGAGTAATTCTGTATGACATAAAAACACGATGTACCAATCCTATGTGTGCAAGTTAGGCCTTGAGTATGTCAGTGGTTTGCACCACTCGTGGCTTAAAAAATTGAATCTTGGGAAGTCCAATCAATTGGACCTACAAGTCCGATCGATTGGACCCTATTGCATAATTGATTGGCCAGGGAATATAGAACTTTGGAGAAGTCCGATCGATTGGACCTACGGTAATTGATTGGACTGATGAAGGACTTGTTCTCTCAGATCTGGAAATTATGTTTCCCACTCCCCTACTAGTTGCTTAAGCCAAGGCTATTGCTCTCTCTATAAAAGCCATACCGGGGCTTGTAGAAAGATACACCTTCACTTTCCCACTCATATCTAGAGAGCTACATTTTGTCGAAGTTGCCAAGATAAGCATTCTCTTCATTTTAGAGAATCATCAGAAGGAGAAATAGCCTTGAGGAGAAAAAAACCCAGATAATCCTTGTTTAACTGTTTTAGGTTATCAACTGCCATGATCACAGCATGAACATTTTCTTCTCCATAAGCTTGATCGACCTCTGCTTAGGTTCCCCTTAGAATCCTTAATCTAGGAGCTAGGGAGTACCACACTTGTGTCTCAATTTTTTTTTGCAGTGTTTTGAGGAGTCGGGGTTGAATCCTTTACTCCTGGGGTTAGACCGGAGAGTGGGAGATCGCAGTTTGGGGTGAACCAAACTGAACTACGTTGAGGAGATCGCAGTAGAAGGGCGCTCGTGGATTCGTGTAGCAGTTAGAGGGCGTGATGCACCAGCAATTGGCTCGAGGGATGGACTTGGGTTGTACGCTATGGTAATGATGTTGCATGGGTGAACTTCTGTACTCATTAACTTTTGCTTAATAATACTTTAACGGCTGGATGTGGTCTAGTGGTTTATCTTTGAGAAAGGTTTTCATGTAAAGATCATACGTGTATATGGTTTGATTTGTTTTCCGCTATGACTCTTATGAAATTAAGATAAACGAATCAGGATTAAAATATATCTATGATTATTTGAACTGAGTCGGTTAGATTAATTGCTTTAATTAAATCAATCATATTTAAGATTTGTGCATGTGATTTAGTACCCTATCCCTGGACCAGTAATTGATTAGGTTGTTAATATTAGATTAATTTTTTAAATACATATGCACCCCCCACTAGGTATCTTTGGTCATGTGAATACATAGACCTAGGAACTTTCAAAGATCAGTTTGCATATTTGCTTGTTAGAATGCTTTTCTTAAGATTTAACACTAGTCATAGGTCGTCACTTCAATCTCAGCTTAACACCAAAAAAAAGAACACTACTAACAGGAATATATCATTCCCTAATGATTAAAAAATTAAACCATTTTGTATGAACACTACAATAAATAATCGAATAAGAACATTACCATGGAAAAAAAATTGGAGCTTTGAGGGATGCTGAAGATGGTATGGCTTGAGCTGATGTTGGAGAATTAACATGCATGCAGATGACTATAGATCAGTATTCTAGGTATCAAACCTTATTTGAAGCTGGGTCCAACTCAAATTCAGGATCCATAACCCACTAGATATATATTGTTACTTATTTACTTTATTTCATGCCCAATAAAAAGGATCCCACCAGATCTAATTCTTGGATCTAGATCCAAGTTGCATTTCACTATCGAAGTCTTTATCAATGTAAGTATGGCATGAATAAAAACTGTTGGGATTGCAACCACAATTCTAGGATAAGTACTCCTAGTCCTTGAAAATATATGTATGGAATATTTTTATATTCTAGTTTGGCATATATTTCATTTGACATAAAACATACGTGTAATCGTTCCTACGAGTGATAGTGTGGCTTTGAGAATGTCGTGGTATGTAAACATAATTGACCACGTGAAGACTAAAATACGAAGACTGCAAGAATCAGACGGTTGACGGATGAGTCATCTGAAGAACTGCAATTTGTCCGCTAAAGATCGTGTCCGCTCGCATAGGAAGGTAAGTGACTTAGTAGACATATAAATAGTATTTTAAAGATAAAATATATTGGCTAAAATTGTCACATGACAAACCCAGGTCTAGACCAACTGATTAGGATTTTAAAAATGACTAAGGGAAAGTCCAATCGATTGGACCCTGTGGCACAATCGATTGGACCATACAGGACAGAACATCCGAAAGGTACAATTGAGTGGACCCTGTGGCACAATCGATTGGACCATCCGGGACAGAACTTTCCAAAGGTACAATCGATTGGACTGACGAACGAAAAACCCATTCGGACAGTACAATCGATTGGACTCTGCGCACAATTGATCGGACCACTAAGAATTAGTCAAAATTCAGATCCGATTTTCTAGGTTCCACTACCCCATCACTAGCACGACCTAGGGCTTCAATACTCTTATAAATAAAGCCCCCCTTGTGCTTTATTAAACACACATCTATAGACAACAAAAGAGAATTATTGACTTCAAACTACATATAACTTAAGAGATTTTTCCTACTCGAAGAGCAAAACCTCATGTATTAATTTTAATCTTGTAAAATGTTTTCTCTTTTCTTTGATCATAGCATAGAGCTTGATCTCTACCTCTGTCTAGGTTTTTCAACTAGAAATCTAACTTACCGAAAGAGTACCACGTGTGTCTCAATACTATTTGAGCAACGTTTGGTATTCAGGGTGTACTGAATCCTTCATCATCGGTAGAGATCGGTGTGTGAGAATTAAGATCGGGGTGTACTGATCAATGGTAGGTTTGGGGTGTATCAAACTGAACAAGCGACAAAGGCTTCGTGATTGAGAGTGTGTACGCGTGACTTAATTGTTGCGTGGAGCGAAAGGACGTGGACGCACCGACAATTGGTCTTGGCTAAGGTTGTATGCTTTATGAAAATGGTGCTGCATAGGTAACTTCTGTAATTGAGAACATTCAGTTAGTGATAATTTATGTCTGGATATAGTCCCATGATTTTTCCTTGGCTAAAGTTTCCATGTAAAAAATCTCATGTGCTATGAATGTTGATTATTTGTATTTCGCACTATTTATAAATTAGATCAAACAAACAAGAAATAATATATCACGGAGATATATTTGATCTTAGTCAGTTGAGCTAATGACTTGTTAATTAATCAACCTTTTTAAAATTGTTTCACATGCAATTAGAGTACCATATACTAGACTAGTAATTGATTTAGGGTGTTAGTTTAAATCAAGAATTTGAAATATCTATTCACCCCCTTTAGGTCCTGTTATTCCATATACTCGAATTTTTCAGTTGGTATCAAAGCGGTTCACTCTATTAGGTCTAATAACCTGAGTGTGATCCTACTCAATATCTAAGTTAATGAATTCACAGAAAGATGAGTGACTCTATCGTTCGTTCACCTTTGTTTGATGAAAACAATTATGCTTATTGGAATACTAGGATGAGAGTATTTCTTAAATCTCTTGATGATAAAGCATGGAAGATAAATGTCCAAGGTTGGAAACATCTAATGGTAGAATCTATTAATAATTAAGTTCTGTGAGGGTATTTGGTTTGAGGACATATTTAAAGGAAAGCCAAAATAGCTGTTATCCATGTCCCATTATCTAGAAAGCCAAAATACCTTTAAAAATCCAATTTTTTTTTTCTTAGGTTGCATCTTTGAAAAAACTACTTACTGTTGAGAACTTGATTGTTAGAAATGAAATAATAGTGACTTATTGTGTTATGTGTAAGGCTAATGGAGAGAATACATACTATCTTTTGTTCCATTGTGATTTTGTAAGTTAGATTTGATCTTACTTTTTGGCACAAGTAGGTTTCTCTTGAGTCATGCCAGAATCTAGTGGAGTACTCTTGGGTGGATGGCCTAGAGTAGATGCTTCCCGTAGGGGGAAGATATTGTGGAGAATGGTATTGTTTGCTATCATATGGGGCGTACGGCTGGAAAGGAATAAGAGAACTTTTGTATGAGAGGAAAGATACCTTCGTGAAACACTTATTAACATCAAGACATTATTTTTCAGTTGGGGGTAGCATATCCACGCGCAGAGCTGAGAGGTACTTTCTTCGGTGATTTGGTGTTGAAGTTTTACAAGGTATTGAAGTAACAGATGGATTTGATGGTGTAATATGCTTTAGGTCATGTACGTTCATGTTTCTTTTCCTTGTTTCTATTTCTTGTACTTTTCGAGATCTTCTCGATCTCCTTTTAAGTTGAGAACAAATGGTTTTCCCTTGGTGGGGCTGTCATGGAAAATAGGCAGAAAACCAAGGTTTAAAGGAGGCCGTTTTAACGGTTAAACGGACTGGGGGCGTTACCGTTTAAACGGCCGTTAAAACGGATTGAAACGGTCAGGGGCAAAAATGGAAAAAAAATGGGAAAAAACGGATTTTAAAGGAAAAAAATGGAAAAAGTGGCGCTGAAATTCAAATTTTGAAATTTGAAAATTTAAAAAAAAAACGGATTTAACGGATTTTAACAGAAATTAAACGGATTTTAACGGTTTTAACAGCCATTCTTTTCACAAAAATTTTCAAAATTAAACGGCTGTTTAAACGATTTTAACGGCCCTTAAAACAAAAAAACGGCCATTTTTTTCAAAAACGATAAAACGCGTTTAAACGGCCGTTTTTAAAACCATGCAGAAAACATAGGAATCCAGACGAGATTTTAAGAGCAAGAAGGGTATTTGCTGCTGTTGTTGAGTATGAAATTCTGTACTCTCTCCTATATTAGTCATCCACGTGGCAAGCATGCAATCAGATATCTAATTGATGGGTACTGTCTGAAAATACTTCTAAAAGCGTGCCACTGATTGGACAGCCCACCTTTAAGTTTAACAGTCAAGATCATTTTTATTGGCTGATTCTTGAGTTTGTATGTAAGGTGTCATTGATCAGATGATCACAACCATCCCATTTATTTCGGACAGTCTTGAACCATCAAGCAAACCTTCCATGAAAAATAAACAAATTGGATGGTTCTCCTTAGGTGGACCCACCAATAGGTAGGCCACGACCAGTCTGTTCCGGCCACCTGTCCAATGCGTTTATTCTGGTCTCTATTCTTAAACAATATAACTCTAGATCCAAACAAGAAAACATGGCTCCAAGTTTTGTCCTTAACAGGAGATGGGCCCACCATGTCATCATTGTATACGTGGCACAACCAAAGTCAAATTTTGCTTTCTTTTTTTCTTTGCTTGATGAGGAACCAAACAAAATACCCGTCGCTACCGATTTGTAGTCGCACCCCTTGAATTGTGAGGGCACCCAAACTAAACATCCATGGGATAATTTTTTAGAGTAGAACATTGATGACATCACACAATATAAGCCATGTGGCACACTGTTAGAGGACTCTGACCGTATGGATGTCTTTTCAATCCCTAGGTGGACCTACAAACCAAAAATCAGCCTGATTAGTAATTTCAAACCTTTGGATATTTGTACCTCAAATAATGGTCAATAATGCTCAAATTTCCATGGTTAAAATCAGCCCATGAAAATAACTCAAATCCAACACCTAAAAATCACTAATCAAGCTGATTTTTGGTTTGTAGATCCACCTAGGGATTGACCATTAATCATCCATATGGTCAGAGTCCTCTAATAGTGGGTCCCTCAGTGCTTACATGAAGTTGCTCGTGGTGATCTCAAGTCTTATTTGTGGAAGGCATTTTCATAAATTAAACCACAATTCGCGAGGTGCTTTCAACAGCGCGGGTTGCCCTCACAATTAATGGCGTGCGACTATTCCTTACGAAATTAACCTTGTATTATAAATAACGAAACTGGGACAATGCCAGACAGCAGTCTAGGAATATTTTTTTTGTAAGTCGTGCGTTGCAAATCGAAGGATGAGGTCGCAGGCCGTTATAACGTTAACAACCCAAGCCTGTTACGTTAAAAACCGTTTTGACGCTTACAAAATAATAGCCATTTTTTTATTTTAACGGCCGTTTAAAATATGAAAAATTTATGAAAAAATGGCCGATATTTCCCTTAAATTCCATTAAATCCATTATTTTTCCGTTAAATTTTATTTTTTCGTTTTTGAAATTTTGAATTTGAGCGCCATATTTTCCCATGTCAGTTACAATCCGTTTTAATGGTAATGCCCCCAATCTGTTATACCGTTAAAACGTCCTCTTTTAAACCTTGGTTGGAAGGTGGTATCTTGGTTATCCCCTTTGTTCGAAGATGTTCATTTTTGTATGAAGGCCTCCTAGAGAAGATATAATGACCCGGATCCAAAACTAAGGATCCATGTCCATCAAAAACAGATCCGGAGCATTCATGCCCTTTTCACATTACCCCATGAACCGGGTTGGACGGTTCGGGTTTTAAAACTAGAAATCCTCCAAAGGCAAGTGATCTACACATACACTTTAAAAACAGAAAAATAACTACACACTCTGCATTCCTAGTATATTCCAACCATAAAGGGGGTGTTTGCGTAAGCGGTAGAAATCAATGTCGTGCTCATGACAACGAATGCGACATACCTATCACCAAATCTTAGCAATATAATGTATGTTGTTGCTAATAGGGTTGTCAACGGGTCGGTTCCGGTTCGGTTCCTAAGGTGACCAGAACTGGAACAAATGCTTCCGGTTCTTATCGGTTCGGACCCTTAACGGTTTCGGTTCTCAAAGTGATGGATCCGAATCGGAACCGATTATGTATTTTTGTCAATTCCGATTATGGGTATATTGGGTCCAATCTTGACGATATAAGAATTTTTACACTATAGCTCCTATCGGTTTCGGTTCCATATTAGACTACCTAGTTAAACGAGTAAAATTGACACCTCTAGTTGGTAATAGTGCTTTTTGGGAATTTTACACGTACACACACAAAAAAAAAAGGGGGGGTATTGGCATGTCAAGATCCGACCTGATTATTTGGACTCAGACCCGGCCAATTCGAAGAGGTTTCATTACGTGAAAGGTTCGAGTCTGTCGGGTCGGGTAATTGGCATCTATCACACACCCGTATTAAGCTAAGCAACAAGCCAATGAGAGTCTGCCGCTTTATATTCTTAACAAAGATAGGAACAAAAAATTAAATTGAGGAAGACAAATGGTTTTTCCTGTGGTGGGGTCTGTCATGGAAAATAGACAGATAAAACAGAGGAATACTGACAAGACCAAGACACGGGTATTTCCTGCTGGTGTGGACTGCGGAGTATGAAAATTGTGTACTCCCTCGTACACAAATCTTCCACGTGGTACACATGCAATCAGATATCCAATTGAAATGCTTCTAAATGTGTGCTATTGATTGGACAGCTCACCTCTTAGTTTGTCTTTTGATCGGATGATCACCACCGTCTAATTTATTTCTATTCTTTTGGACAGTCTTGAACCATCAACTAAACTTTCCATGAAAAATTAAAAAAACAATTCTTGAATTAGAGGATTCTCCTTAGGTGGGACCCACCAACACGTATGCCACGACCAGTCTGTTGTTAAAACAGTAAAAACTCTAGATCAAAGCAAGAAATGATAGGAGATGGGCCCACCATGTCATCGTTGTATACGTGGCACAACCGAAGTCAAAATTTGCTGTGACTAATGGAGAACCAGACAAAGTACTCCCGCCGTTACCGATTTGTCGCGACGTAAATAAATATCTTATTTCTTTATAAAATTACCCCTACTTATATTATAAATAACGAAACTGGGACATAGCCAGACCAACTAGTAGATAAGTCTGAGAAATAAATTTAGGGAATTTTTGACATACCCCTATGTTATCTTCAAATTTTGACATACACCCATAATTTAAAAAAACTGACAGACCCCTATAACCCAGTCCACCCTCTGTCACCGTCATTGACTCACTTTGACTAACAATTTGTGATAAAAATGACCCTTTCTTCACCGCTGGACTTTAAGCTTAGGCTACCTTTTTCCCGCCAAAGAACCATTATCAAGCAACATTCTTTGCAACTCAACAACTTCGCAGTTCGCGCACGCGCCGGTCACACGAATAACGCTGATGATTGTTGTATATCCTCTCTCCTGCAACATGGGCCTTGTAGTCCAGTTGCAGTCCAGCCTCAGCCATGAAAAACAATGTTTTGTTCCACCTCTAACGGTCAACACACCAAATTTTGAAGATAACACAGGGTATGTGAAATTTTGAAGATAACATAGGGGGTTATGTCAAAAATTCCCAAAAATTTATTAGTTATGCGTTACAACGAAAAACTTTTTTTCGGATCTTAAGTCTGAATGGACTGAAATTCAATGATTTTATTAATTAGGCCGCGTTTGATAGACAACTTAATTTCAACATTTAATATCGAAATCATTGAAATTATGACATCAGGAAAAAGTGAGTTGGGGGTGACTTAATAGTGGTTTGGGCAAAAAACATCTCCAAAAAAGCTTCAGGATCTTTGTAACTCAAATAGTGGTCAATAATGCTCAAATTCCCACGGTTAAAATCAACCCATAAAAATAATTCCGATCCAATTTCTAAAAATCACTAATCGGGCTAATTTTTTGGTTTGTGGGTCCACCTAGGGATATGCCAAATATCCATACGGTTGGAGTCCTCTAAAAGTATGCCACGTGGGTCCTATTGCACACTGTCATCAGCCTCAATGACAGGGCCTGTTATCAAAGTTTTACTTTGTTTACAGACTTACAAAGGAGAAAATTATCGAAGCAGGGAAGCAGTGGCCAATCACATCACGCGACAAACCCAGAAATGCTTTGAACAACTCAGAAATGCTTTTGAAGAGCGGATTGTGGCAAGATGAGATTGGCCACAGCTTCGCTGCTTCAAAAATTCACTGCTTCTAAAATTTTCTACTTAAAAAGTATTTAAACATCCATTGAAAAATGTGTTATTTCAAAAAAAATTATGTTGTAAATTAAAAACACGTTTTTCAAGGAGCATTCAACGGTTGATACAATGTTTATATACGTTTTTAAGTCTGTAAACATATGCAGAATAGATTTCATATGTAGATGTGGGTATGTAATGCGATAGCGAAAGTTTTATCGTGCATGGTCTCCTTCATTTTAAATGACTGAAATACCCCTTTGCCTGGTTGTAATTAAGGCCATGGTTTTAAAAACGGTCGTTGAAATGGTTTTAACGGCCGTTTAAACGGTAATGCCCCAAGCCCATTTCCGTTAAAACCGCTTCAACACGTTTTGACGCTTTGAATTTAATGGTCATTTTTTTTTATTTTACGGCAGTTAAAATTGTTTTAACAACCGTTAAATTCTGAAAAATTTTGTGAAAATAACGGCCTTTAAATTTCCGTTAAATTCTATTTTTTTTTTAATTTTTCAAATTTCAAAATTTGAATTACAGTGCCACTTTTTTCCATTAAATTCTACTTTTTTACTTTTTTTTTTTCATTTTTGCCCCTGGCCGTTTCAATCCGTTTTAACGGTTTTAACGCGAACGCCCCAGTCCATTAAACCGTTAAAACGGCCTCCTTTAAACCTTGATTCAGGCATTTTCGTAAGGATAATGTAGTAATACGAAGAAAGTACCGTGGGTGTTTAAGTCATCAAAAACATTCTCGACCTTATAAATTCTAACATGTCAACAAGTTATCTGTTAGAACTTAGTTAGAGCACCACTCTTCTCTGGGGAGAGGAGAAAAAATGGACAGTAGAGAACAAAAACCAGATCTCAGTTCTCCTCTAATTCAAAACTCTGAAGAAAATGGGTTTGAATTGGGTGGAGATAGGAGTATCCAAAAGGGTATCAGGAGATCAGAGATTTTTGAAGAAGTGAAGAAGCAGTTGTGGCTAGCTGGGCCTCTGATAACAGTTAGTCTCTTACAGTATTGTTTACAGGTGATCTCAGTCATGTTCGTGGGTCATCTTGGAGAGCTAGCTCTCTCTGGTGCTTCCATGGCCACTTCTTTTGCAACAGTTACTGGTTTCAGCTTGTTGGTATGTTGGGTTCCTCTTATCTTATCTTGTATGGATTTGTATATACTTGGTTTTACCATTTTTCTCTCCTTACTTTGCAGTTCAGTTCATATCTTGAAATGGGCTCTTTATAAATCTTTGAATACTGGAATTGTTAGTTTTTGTATTCTTAGTGTTCTGTTATGCTATTGGAAATTGGGTTATGGTGGTTTTCTGAGATTGATGCTTCTGTCCATCTTTTTTTCTTGTGGTTAAGTTTTATAATTGAAATGGGTTCTCCTAGATCTTTAATAGTGAAATTCTTTGTTTTTATGTGTTTCTTAGTGTTGTGTTATGATTTTGGAAATTGGGTTATGGTGGTTTTTTGAGATATATGCTTCTGTCCATTTTTTTCTTGTAGTTCAGTTTCTTGGTTTATGGTGATTCTCTCTCTCTCTCTCTCTCTCTCTCTCTCTCTCTCTCTCTCTCTCTTCTAGTAGTTCTTTTCGTAATTGATATGGGTTCTCGTAGATAATCCTGAGATACTTGATTTTAATTCCTTTCTCCAGTGTTGTATCATCAGTGTGGAAATTTGGTTACTGTAACTTTTTGAGTTTGAAGATCTACTCATTTTCAAAGTCTCAAAGCTCTTGAATTATGGTGACTGTTCACACAAAAGGGAAAAAGGAATTTTTCTTTTTGATAAGAGGCACCAAAATTTACAAAACCATCCCATATGCAAATCACTATGAACAAGGGACCCCTAGCTTGAAATGAAACCATTAATTGAGATTCCTTTGAATCCCATATTACTTGGTCTTTCTTCGGACTAAGTAATTCTTTGGAGTTGGGATCAGATTCTTGCAATCTTTGTCACTTGAGATTGCATTAAGTTGAAATATGTCTTGTAATGAAAACTCCTAAATGGTAATTTTTTAAGAAATTCTCACTTAACCTTTTGTGATGACTAGATGGGAATGGGAAGTGCATTGGATACCTTATGTGGTCAATCCTACGGAGCGAAACAGTATCATATGCTTGGCATACATATGCAGAGGGCTATGTTTGTTCTGCTTCTTGTTAGCATTCCCCTTGCTTTTGTTTGGGCCAACACAGGCGTCATTCTTGTGGCTGTGGGACAAGATCCAGAGATATCGGCAGAAGCTGGACAATATGCTCGTTTCATGATCCCCTGCCTTTTTGCCTATGGCCTCCTTCAATGTCATGTCAGATTTCTCCAAACCCAAAACATTGTATTTCCAATGATGATAAGCTCTGGAATTACAACTCTACTACACTTACTTGTGTGTTGGCTTTTGGTCTTCAAATCTGGCCTTGGTAATAGAGGTGCTGCCATTGCAAATTCCATCTCTTATTGGATCAATTTGATGTTATTAGCACTTTATGTCAAGTTCTCTCCTGCCTGTAAAAAGACTTGGACTGGTTTTTCAAAGGAGGCCCTGCATGATATCCTGAACTTTATAAGACTTGCTATTCCTTCAGCTATTATGGTCTGGTAATTCCTACTTCTATCATTAAGCAATTCATGTTACAATGTCAATATTCATTTTCTATCATTGTCACAAGGTATATGTATTAATGCTTCTAATTCTTTTAATACATTGTTTAGTAGTTGAATTCTTTCATGATTTGGAACAGCTTGGAGATGTGGTCATTCGAGATGATGGTTCTCCTATCTGGTTTTCTTCCTAATCCAAAGTTAGAAACTTCAGTGCTGTCAATCAGGTCAGCATTGTGTTCATATCTAATCAGTCTTTTTTTACTTAAAGGGGTCCTTGAATGTCCCTAATTTTTTGCAATTTAACCAACTATCCTTACTAGATTTATGCACCATAAGGATAAGAGCGAGTTCAAATCAGATTGTACACCCGAATACACACATACGTACATATGACCACTAATAATCTGGGTCCAAAGTTGTTCTTTTCTCTGACAGTTTGTGGCTGTAAAAAAAATGCAACCAACATTACCTTTAATAGTTCATTACTAACTGAACATCCATATCCGCAGCCTTAACACATGTGCAATGGTCTGGATGATCCCATTTGGACTCGGCAGCGCTATAAGGTAAGTTAAGCTCAATGGAAGGGTACTCCCTTACCTTAGTTATATTGCGTAGAGATTTTGTGATATTTAACAGTTTTCCATCACAGCACAAGAGTTTCAAATGAATTGGGAGCGGGGCGTCCACAAGCTGCGCGTTTAGCAGTACGGGTTGTGTTATTCATGGCCATTACTGAGGGCATATTGGTAGGCTTGACCATGATTTTGGTACGTGGAATTTGGGGCTACGCTTATAGCAACGAAGAAGAAGTGGCAAGTTACATAGCAACCATGATGCCAGTGCTCGCAACCTCCAACTTCTTGGATGGAATCCAATCTGTGCTTTCAGGTTTGTGCTAATTTCTAGTAGTCCAACAATATCAACATCAATAGCTTTAACACAAAAAAAATAGCGTTAATCATAACCAATTGGTTATGCAATTAGAGTCCAGATTTGATACTTCTTTCTCTCTTTTGTAATACATAAGAAGTCCAATAGGAGCAATACTTGAAATGGCAATCCCTAAAAAAACACCTAGCAAATGGGTTTGAGCTTGTTTTGGCCATTTACGACGCTAACCTTTTCATGCAGAGACTGAATCATTCTAAATCTATCTCTGCATAGGACAGTTATTGCATCAAATTCATCGTTGATTATAGTAACTAATCAGTGAATATCTCTTAACTGACATTTAGGCAATGCTAGAGGGTGTGGCTGGCAGAAGATTGGTGCTTTTGTCAATCTGGGAGCTTATTACCTTGTGGGCATTCCTTCTGCTATTTTACTAGCTTTTGTCCTCCATGTTGGAGGAAGGGTGAGCATTCAAATTTCTCCTTTTCCTTTCCTTAGATTATGTTCTTTTATGTATTTTTTTTTTTTAATGTGGAGGAGATGATATATATTCATGCCTGGTTCTCTACTGGATTGTGGTAAACAGGGACTTTGGATGGGGATCATATGTGCACTGGTTGTGCAAGTTCTATCTCTTCTAATCATAACTTTACGCACTAACTGGGAGCAAGAAGTAAAGCATTTTTGCCTCTTTAGTTCAATCCTACTTCATTTTTACTTTTTGTTTGTTACATCTAATTGGGCCTCATATTTTTTATTGATCTCTCCTGTTTAGGCAAAAAAGGCTAAGGATAGAGTCTACGGCTCCGCCATCCCCACAGATACGGTTTCATGAAGCTGACTTGTTACTACTTTTCATCTAAAAATCTTCATGAAAAGTATAACGCAACGTCATTTGATATTAGATCTATTTTTGAGTTTTATCAAGTCAAAATACATGTCTTAATTGCATCGACGGCTAGTTCTATACTCTCCCTTTGTCCTCGTTACAATTGGATACTGGCTGACTTGTGGCTTGACAAAAAAAGGATGAATTACAAGGATTTATCTTTAGATTTATGTAATCTTCAATGAAGGAAGCTTTCATGTTAATTCTCAGAGCACATTGTGAAAACATGGATTCCCCTGTATCCTTATTTTCATGCACTGAAATGAATGCAAGGGAGTTGTTTGTTTCTACTGTAATTTGATTCAAGCTTCCTACTAAAAGATTGTTAGAAACACCGATGAACTTCTCGAGTTTAACTCTCAGCAATGTTCGGATTCATATTGATTGATACTGAAATACTGAGATTAGAATCTGCCTTAGATTGTCAGAAATAAAAATCGATGTTTCTGAAACAATTCAGCGAAAAAAAACTATTAAGAGAAACAGATAAATTCAAGATAAAAGCTTACTTGTAAACTCTTGAATCCAACACCATAGCAATGCAGGTAATAAATCTGTAAGAATATGCGATAAAACTTCATGGGGTTTGCAATAGGAAGGATGAGGCACACGTTAGACACATTGTACTAAAGCAGATTCGCCCCCTACTCTTCGTTAGTGTTGCTTACAAGCCTCTATACGTCTACCCCCGGGATTCAACAGCCTAATAAAAAGATAGTTTATTAAAGCCCATTTGGTCTCGTCACTCACGTGTGCTATCTTACTTGCTCTTCCACTTTAGCTTTTACCAAGGTCTCACTCAAAGTGAGGTATATAAGTCAGTCATGGACTTTGTTCATATCTAATGTGGGACTAAAGTTTCAACAAAGTATATAGACAGAAAATAACTTAAGAGCTTTCCCTCTAAATTTTTTATTCAAATACTAAATAAAATTATAAGAAAAGACAAAAATTAACGACCACGTGACATTGTCCTAAGTTCAAGACTTTTAGGATATAATAAAAACTTTATAAATAACAATTAACACGCTTCGAGGACGCGGAACGGGTTAAATCCAGTTGGCTTTATATCCGTATTATAGGTTATATTCGAAGTTATCGGGTCTAAAACAAATCCAAGATCCATGTCCCACTAGATATCTATTGTTACTTATTTACTTCATGCCCAATAAAAGGACCCCACTGGATCCATTTCTTGGATCTGAATCTCAAATCCAAGATCCATGCATGTCTGACCCAAAAATGGATCCAAAACTAAGGATCCATATCCACTAAGAACGGATATGGAGCATTGAAACGACCATTTCATGCCCTTTCACCACTTAGGGCGTGTTTGATTGTCAAGTGGGAAAATTGCATTTTCCTTGGGAAAACACAACTGTCCCTTGTTAGATAGCCATTTAAATCTAGATAATTTTCCCTACTAAGCCCGGAATTCATTTCCCATTCAGATAGGTGAGAATTCATTTCCACCTGAAATATGCCTTTATTTTCTCACATGATTGAAATATGTGTTCTCACTTGCAATCAAACAGTCATTTAAGGCATTCCCTAAATGTCTTTTCTCGGGAAAATTTTCTGTGCAATCAAACACGCCCTAAGGAAAGGAGGAATGCTAGCTAGCAATGCTATTAGGAACCCGATTCCTAACGTTCCACTCCTTGAAGAACGTTATGGATCAAAGGCTCAAGTAACGGTTGTGTATGGTAACAGATTTAACCGTTCATATTAAGACTCTCTCATGCCAAGCTGATGAGACTACTGCTGGAGAAAGCTATTGATGTTGATACTGTTATGCTTGTAGAAAGTAGCACAAACCTGAAAGCACAGATTGGATTACATCCAAGAAGTTGGAGATTGCGAGCATTGGCATCATGGTAGTTACATAACTTGCCAACTTCTTCTTTGTTGCTATAAGCATAGCCGGCCCAAATGCCACGTATCAAAATCATGATCAAGCCTACAAATATAGCCTCAGTAATGGCCAGGAATAACACAACCCGTACCGCTAAACATGAAGCTTGTGGATGCCCTGCGCTCAATTCATTTGAAACTCTTGTGTTGTTGAGGAAAACTCTATAATATCATAAAATTTCTGTACGATGTAACTAAGGGAAGGGAGTACCCTTCCATTTATCTTAACTTACCTTATAGTGCTACTTAGCCCAAATGCGATCATCCAGACCATTGTAGACGTGTTAAGGCTGTGGATATGGATTTTCAGTTAGAAATGAACTATTAAAGGTTAATTTCCTACCTTTAATTTGGTGTTTGTGCGCTCGGCCGTGGATTTCACAAATCCAACGGTGGTTGTCAGCGTCGAAAAAATTGAAAAGTTATGCAAGCTCAGCGTTGACAACCACAGTTGGATTCTTGGAATCCAACGGCTGAGCACACGAACACGAGAGGGGTCAGAAAAAAGGGGGTCCCCTGAGCCTGACCCTTTTTTAAATTGCCACAAACTATGTCAGAGAAATGATCAACTTTGGAACCAGGGCATTCATGGTCAAGCACACACACACAAACATGTGTACGGTCAAGCACACACACACAAACATGTGTACGTATGTGTGTAATCGGAGTTTACACCCCACTTTGAATTCACCCCATGGCCTCTCTTAACATCTAGTAAGGATAGCTGGTTAAATTTCAAAAAATTAGCAACATTCAAAGACTTGAGTAAACAAGACTGATTAGATATGAACACAATACTGACCTGATTGTTTTAGTAATACCTGGAGTTGAAGAAATCAGAATCACTCTCTGTCGATTCAGATGTATTTCTAGGATCTATTATTATCCATTTTCTAGTCTTAATGAGAATTTCTAATTTTTTAGTAATTTTTCTTATTTTAACAATTTTAGACTTCTAGTAGGTTTCTATTTTCTTTCTTGATTTGTCCTATTTAAGATAGGTTGGATTTGGACGAAAGAATCAAGTTTATGGTTTAAACATTCTATTACTTTTTTCCTAGTAGATTCAAGGTTTCTTTTCGGTTGAAGACATTGTTCTTCTTCCTAGTTTATTTCCGTGATTAACTGCACGCTTCCGCTACACTTCACATAGAGTCCAACTTCTGCTGCTATATCTGGATCTTGCCCCACGCCGATAAGAATAACACCTATGTTGGCTCAAATGAAAGCGAGGGTAATGATAACGAGTAAAAGAACAAACATAGCCCTCTGCATATGTATGCCAAGCATATGATACTGTTTTGCTCCATAGGATTGACCACATAAGGTATCTAATGCACTCCCCATTCCCATCTAGTCAAGAGAAAAGGTCAACTAAGAATTTCATAAACAATTACCATATTAGAAGCTTCACTCCACAAGATACATTTTAACTTGGAAAAAAACGAAGATCAAATAAGGGACTAAATTGTGAATCCTATTTAGCATAAGAAGATTTTGGTTTTTTAAAAGAGGCAAGCAGAAACTAAATGTAGTTTAACAAACCTAAATATTGTGTAAACAAAATCCAGACAGACTTATAGAAATCAAAAGATGCACTTGGTTGTGGAGGCATCTCAAACAGCTATCCATATTCCATTTCAAAATAAAGTGAAAAAGCATGAAAAAGGCTCTCCAGCAGTGTCCCCAAATATGGAGATTTATGATATTTCTCTAAATTAGACATCTCCTGGAGACCTTTTATGATATTTCACTAAATTAAAACAAGTTTGTCCTGTAACACACCAATTGTTTGGCAGAAAATGCAAACAGCCTATGAATGCGCTCATGTGATTTCCCATGGTAAAAATATCAACCCAATCAGATGATCATAAACGTCTTTGCATGTCCCAGTAGTTACAACCACATGATCAAGTTGATTTCTACCTAAAGAATCTGTTCAATGGGGGCCATCAGATGATGGGTCCTGAAGCATTCATGCAGACTGCACATGCTACTACACCTTCAATATAATCTATAAGACCAGAACCATAGACTACTAATCAAAAAAGAAGGGTAGACATGGAAGTTGGAACACGGCTGCTCCCTCTGACCATTTATAGAAAAAATGAAGGCTTCTCCCTTGAACTTTAAAACATGGAGACCCACTGAAACCAACACCGATCGTAGCAATAAAAGATTCATCAGAAAACTTCTCCAGAAAATGTTATATGGCAGAATCTGCAACAATGGAACCTGGACTCCATTACATTAACAGCAAACCCCCACCTCTGAAAGAAGTTTCCCCAAATTGGTCTGACTCAGTTTTCAAGCATTACTTACGGAAACAAATGTCTGAATAGTTTTGACCTCTGTTCGGCTAGTGTACAAATTCTCTGCGAAAGAACAAAAATTGCATATATTTAAATTCTCTCCAAAGCATATAAAAATATGTATTCGACTTCTCCGAGGACTGCCACTCCTATCCACCTGGCCCTCCACATTTTCCAATGGAGGGATATAGATAAGGAGTACCCGGAAGCCGGAATCAAATTTAAAAGCTCCACTGTATTCATCATGAATGTGAAACATTGGGTGCATCCTCAGTCCAATCTGTGGAATCTGAGTGTGGAAAGGCGGGTATAGGTTATTCTGGCTCAGGAGGTAGGAATTCAAGATCTAATTTCCTCTTCAGATGTGATCTGTCAGCACTGCAGAAAAGAATCGAAGACAATGATTAGTCCTCTACATTGACATCCATGAAACATACGTTGGCAGGCTGTTGCATGAACAAATTCATATAGTATTATGTGAACTCCATACTCCCCTACCCCTGCTTTGCCGCCCATCAATTGTTTATCTTGGATTAGTCACAAATAAAAAAATGTTGCAGCAGTCCAAAGATCTCTAACCACTTGAGCATTATAATAAAGATCCGAATTGTTCAAGGAATAGAATTCTTTTGGACCATCTAATAATAAATGCAGCTTTTTCTTTATTTTTTCTTTTTCTGAGGGTAAAATAGAATGGGATTGATTGAATGGTTATGATGATCAAGTATGCTACTTTCAGGCTAAATGGTGCAAGAGGTAGCCTTGATTGGTGATCGGGACTGTTGAGATGAATCACCAATTGGAATTACATGTAATATAAACGGTTCATACCAAATGAATATTATTTTACCTGTTCAGAGTAGGTCTGGGTGGAGGTCTTGATCCAAACAAAGACATATCTATCGACATTGGTATATTTTCGCTCCTCCCTGTATTCTCACCAGCTGCTTGTCTGACTTCATTTGAATGATCATCAACCTTATCAACTTGGTAAGCATTCCCTTCAAGCCCCTCACGTTGTGGCATCACTCTTCTTGACTTTCTTGGAGGAGACAACACAATAGGGCCCTCCTGTGGATTAAAATCCGAAGGCCTAGAATTAAGAGAGTCCCCCTTTGGGGAAGGCCTCGGAAGTAGTGCTGGTTTTGTTGGTGCAGGTACGGATGAAAAATACCTGAATGGGAAGACAGACATGAGAATAAAGAATGAAGAATAGCTATCACCCTTCCAATCGAAGTCAAGTAGTTATTACATACCTGTGCTCCAATGCCTGCTGCACAGAAATCCGTGCTTTTGGATCATAGGTGAACATCTTTGATAACAGATCTAATGTATCATCACTCGCCATCGGAAACAATGAACGCAGTGGAGGTGCAGGAACAAACTGGTATTCCACATAATCAGGAAGGTAAACCATGTCAGACCATTGAGAAGGCTTTGGAGTCCCAAAAGCTGCAAAGATCTTTCCTAGTTGATCAATGTCACTTGAACCCTGGCATCAAACAACAAAACAGAAATGAGTACTTCAGATGTAGATACACCAGCAGGAAAGTGTATTGGACAGGAAAGGTCAATCCATATCAAATTTCCCCAAACGCATTGACAAACAAGAAGCAATAAATAGGGACGTTATTTAACAAGATAAGATACTTGTAGATTTTGTTTGTTAGTCAGCAAACCATTTCTTACGAAATGATATCCATAGCTTATCAAATCAATTGCCCCCTATTTGTAAAGCAACCCTCTTCCTATTTAGGGAGTCGAGGCGAGAAATGGCTGGATGAACATTCCGTTCACACTGGAGATGGAGATTTCAATCCAAGCACAAAGGAAAACTACAAGGAGTTGAGGCAAACCATAACCTAGTGCAAGAAATAACGCAATTTCAACATTAACTGATCTAAACAGATGATATCACAACACTGAGCTTTATTCAATTTTTGATCCCTGGACAGAATGTATCATCTTAACAATTACACTATGAAGACTTTATTTCACTACAGCTCAGTTCCCTTAACCAAACCACTGCCTATGAGTTGCCGGCTCGTTCTTCAACAGAAAGGAGAAGTTGGCTATCTCAGGACCAGTGTTTTTAAACGCTAAGGCGTGAGGCGAGGCGCTTCACTAGCCAAAGCCTTGAGGCGTAAGACGTAAGCCTCACATGCACGCATTTTTTAGGTAGATAAGTATTTAAATCTATAAATAAATGTAGCAAAAATTCAAAAAAGAAAGCATATTTCCAAGTTCCAAAAAAGCACAACACAATAAAAGA
Source organism: Euptelea pleiosperma (assembly GCA_035048495.1). Lineage (NCBI taxonomy): Eukaryota > Viridiplantae > Streptophyta > Magnoliopsida > Ranunculales > Eupteleaceae > Euptelea > Euptelea pleiosperma. The sequence goes on along the minus strand of CM068550.1, from coordinate 16,674,062 downwards.
CTCAATCTTCTACTAAATTAAATGCATCCTCATCAATTGTATGAACAACATCCTCTTCTTGATAGTCCAAGTCGAAATTCAGCATCTTGTCGTCAATCAATTGTAGATCAATCGATGTTGGGTCCCTTTTAAATATAGAACTTAGGGTTTTTTATTTTATTTTTATGTTAGGTCCCTTCGACACCTATTTTTTTTAATATCTTGACATCTTTTTTTTTTCTTTTTTAAAACAGCATGCCAAAAAAATAGCACATCTGAGGTGTACGCCCAATCCGAGAAGCATTGACGAGGCGTACGCCTCACTGAGAGGCGTAAGCCTCATCAATGCCTCTTGGAGAGAGGCGTACGCCTCAGATGTGGGAACGCCTTTTAATTGAGCCTCAGGGCGTTTTTTAAGAGCTCTGCCCCGAGGCGCATCTCGAGGTGTAAGCCTCACATGCCTTTAAAAACACTGCTCAGGACGAATATGTCAATCAATCATAAAATCAAACACCAAGTGAGACACTAAATCAATAGAACTCACAGCAAAGCAATAACCCAAAGTCAAACCCTATAACCTCAGATCTTTTTATTGGTAATCATAAAAAAAAATCAATAAAAAGAAAAGTACACGAGGAAGGCAGAAAGAGGAGAAGTAAGGAAAGCAAAACAATATCATACCTAAAGTGTATCCTATTAACACCATCTTTGGCTACGAGACCCGTCTTCTCGTTACGACCTTGGCATACAAGAGAATGAGATATTTATAGATGATTCCAAGAGCTGGATCTCTTTGACAATATGGAAGATCTTCCAAGAGCCCTTTTAAGGTGATAAGTTCCAGGGACCCTTTTACTTCCCAGAAGCTCAACAAATAGCGTCACTACAATTGCCTTCGGCAACACTTTTGGCTAAGTTTAGCCTTTTAGCTAAATCTTCAAACACACAAGTACACAAAATAGAGAAGTCACAACCACATAGACCTTTGGCCACCATCATCCCTATCATGGCTAGAACCCTGATAATACTAGTGCCTTATGTCTTCAAATAAACTATTAACTATTATATTTTTTTATTTTTTTTACCCGACCTTGTTGGAGATTGGGCTAAGTTATACAACATATAATTAATTCATGCACAACCAAAGATGTTTAAGGTGAAAACAAACGAAATTGAGGTTTTCCCCAAATTTTAAAATTTCACCATAAGCAATATTCAATCCATGAAAAAATCTAATGTAAATGCATCATATATTCATAGATTTGATGCATTTACACCAAAACTATCCATTTGTAGCAAGAAACAACATAAAATTTCAGTTTATTTCAAGAACTTGCATCCTTAAACTTCAAATTTTAAAAAACCACAATATGGGCTTTGATTCATCCTCATGATCGATCCACAAGGTTTTTGTTAAACAACCATTTACCCCAAAAGATCGACCTGTTGGGGAAAGACGAAACAACTATGTACACAACCAGGTCATCGGGCTAACACAACACGTGCGCGTGAACACACCTATTGCTAACACGCCCCCTCGGAGGGAATACACTCCACTAGAGACTTGAACCCACGACCTCCCAGGCCTTAAGACTCTGATACCATGTTAAACAACAATTTACCCCAAAAGATCGACCTGTTGGGGAAAGGCAGAACAACTATGTATACCAACAGGTCATCGGCCAACACAACACGTGTGTGGGAACATACCATCCGCTAACAGTTTTTCACCTCAAAATATTCAATGGAATGGCCTTTTTTTTGTCAAAGAATCAAAAGGTAAGGGTTGATTAGAGCAAAAATGAGATTTTGGTTTTTTTTTTAGAGTTTCCTATGTTCGGTCGGAATGTTTCGATTTATGTCAAAAATTTCAATTGAAATAATACATGTTATTAACTTTTGTTTGGTCGAAAAAACCTATTCACAAAAATGTTTCGACATAAATCAAAACATTTTGGCGAAATAATGCATTATTTTCCTGTATGTGATATTTCCTGTGGCTCCAAAATTAGCCGAATTAATTCTGAATTTTGAATGACCGAATTAAAGTGTACATGTATTAAAATTTTTACAAAACTTCATCGAATTAATTTGATTAATTTGAAGTAAACAATCAAAATTCAACTAATTTCTTGAAGTTTAGCCTTTTTTAGTACAAAATTTACAAAAAATCGTCGAATTAATTCGCAAAATTAATTCGTTTAATTCGAAGTAAATAGTAAACTGAAGGAGTCTGGAGAATTTTTGCCAAAACGTAAGTAAAACACATTGATTTTTAAGGATATGATAAAACTAACATGATAAAACACTTGTAACTAATTATATCATAAAAACAGCCATTTCACTTATGACTAATTATGTCATAAAAACAACCATTTAGAACAACCTAAGCAAGATTGATATCGTTTCACTCATTTTAGCAAAAATTCTTCAAATTTCTCTAGTCCCAACTTTTTACAGAAATTATCTAAATCGAATTGAACTTCCCAAAATTAATTCTGAATTTTAACTAACCAAAGTTTAAGGTGAAGTCGAAGTTTAGAACCTTGATCGAAATATTTCATTAATTTTGCGAAATTTATTTCCTTGCTTACTGGTAACTCTATCATTGTACTGCTTTACACTGCATCGCTAGTGCCAAGCCCGGATGAAGGAGGGCTATGTGAAGTTGGCAACTGGTGTAAAACTTTTGCCAAGCAGTGATGCAACATAAACATCAATCTTGCAAAACAAAAGAAACGTGTTTACAGAATCTGTGACAATTTGGGTATCCCCAATTTCTAAGGATAGATCATTAACCAAAACAAAAGAAACCAACAAACCGAGTTGTGTTTATTTTCCTCATTATCAATTCGGGTATCTTCATTACCTTGTCAAAGATAGGATCAATGCCGAGTCGTGTTATTTTCCTCATATTCCTCTCCCCCAACGAGGTTAACATTGCCTTGTCAATCCTGGGTACTCATAAGAATGATGTTCGAAACTTCTATAATTGAAGTAGAAATATCCACTACCATTAGGGGCTGTTTGGTAAGCTCATCTTTTTAAGGTCTATTCCAGTCCTAAACCAGTTCAGAGCAAGGATTGAATTAGGTTGTTCACAACCTTGAACTAGTTCTTGTTTCTGTATTGTTTGGTTAACTTTAGGCCTTTTTATTGAAATTAGAGAAAAAAGGCTCATAGTTTGTTCAGTTGTTAACAAATATCACAGCTTATGTTATGTTTAGTTTTCTAAGAAGGCTCTCTAGGGTTTCAATTTCAACATCACGACCTTCTGTCTAAACATTGCATTCCAACTAATGATAACAAAACAAATTCCTAGTTTTCCATCAACAAATGAACTAAGAACTATAAAAATATGTAACCATTCTATCTTTCTTTTTTATAAATAACCTTTCTATCTTTTATCAATCAAACTTGATAAAAAAAAAAGTAGAAACCCATGATCTAAAACCTTCAAAGAGAAAGCCTCGAATCAAAGAACAGCAAAACATCAAGCCAATCGAAAGGGAACCAAGCATACCTTTGAATTAGTCATCCTTTTCAGGAAATCGAAGACGCAAAGACGAAAAACTGGTAATGAACCTAGGTTTTCTCGGGATCACAGACGAAATGAAGCCATATAGGGGAGGAATTGAAACCTAGGGTTTGTAAGAACCTAGATCCGAAGAGAGGTGAAGAAAGAGAGACATTGATAGGAGACATAAAGACAGAGAAGAAAAATAGCATTTAAGTCGGCACTCCACCCTTTCGCCCTGAACCAACTGCCGGAAGAAGGTGGCTCCAGGAGAAGGTCTTTTGCTGCATTTCTTGTCCAGTTCGATGTTGCGACGTCTTTCAGAAAAGGCGAAGTCAGTTCAATTTTTTGGAACAAATTATAATGAAGTTGGTCTTAAAAGGTGGGACCCACATGATTACAAAACACAAAAAATCCCGACCAGACCTGTACTAACCTCTGCTGGTCGAATTTTTGGGTTTCCAAACAGGCCCTTAGTTAAGGCTTCTAGCCTATTGAGACTCTGTAAGCAGTTATCACCCCCAAGATTAGGGTTGGAGGTGTGTTGTCTCAGGGTTGTACTAATTGACTTCCACAACCAATATTAGGGTTTTGGCAACGTCAGTAAAGATCTCTAGCATAATTTACCAAGAGGAAATGCATGTAAACGTCCATGAATTTTGGTAGATCAATCTTGATTTCACCATCTCAGTCTTTTTCCAAGAGCCAGATAGATGCAGGAGCATCCTATTGCCATACTACATGCTACACGTGATCATAGTGCGCCATCATCCAACCCATTTGTGGACCCCACAAGACTTATTTTATTGTTTTAGGATTATTTCTTTAAATTTTAGTAAAATTGGGATATTTGGTTCACTAGTTTGATAGTAATAAGAGTTTAAAGTGTCTAATTTGTTTAGAATTTGATTCTTTGAGTTGTATTAGGTTTAGGAGGAAGTTTTTCTTTGTTTTGAAATCAAATAGTATTAGTTTACTCAAAACAAAGAAAAACTCACTTAGGTGAAGCCTATGATTGGTTTTAGCCAACTAACGTGGACTCCTCGTGTTGAATGGTAGATTTTATTCCCAAATCGATGGATTTTGGTACCCCTTTGCTTCTGCTTACACTTTATAAAATCGTCTCTTGTCATTTCTGCATCATTCGGTATTAGAGCCGAATTTCCTATCATCATCATCCTTCGACTATAGACCAATTCGCCATTCTGCGTCAATTTGCATCTTCAGGTGTGTCATCAAATGCACCCTTTGCGGTGTTTTCCTAAAAAGTCACATCTTGTCGTCGTTCATTATTCTCTAAGTAAATCACATTCGTAGTGAAAACTTATGGTGCAACATTGTTACAGCTGTTGTCGTTGTCACTACAAATCCATCATCGACTCACGCTTATTGCCCTCAATTTACACAACTGGTTCAGCATCAAATTGTTGGAAGATAGTGCGATTTGATTAATCAACTCTTTCTCAAAACCTTCGACAATTTGGTCGGTCCAATGTGTGTATGGACTGTAATTGACAGTGTAGTGACTCGCTAAGTTGCAGGCATCCACTGTAACCATACTACCGAAAAAGTGATATCGCCACGAAAACCAACATGTAGCACAATCAACAGTGCTACTACGACGGAATCGCCATCATAGCCGTTACTTTGAGTTGTGAAATCTTTCACAAATAAAATAAGAAAAGAAAAAAAAAAGGGGTTTTCCATCAAAACATAGCCATTGAAGAAGCTTTCAATTCACCACCGTCCGTTGTAACCTGACTCCACCCGCCGTTGCCAGAAGCTCCGTCGTTAGTCCAGTAAGCACTTTGACTATTTTCTCATTCAAACGGGATCCCTCCGTTGTAATTCCGAAGGTTAGGGTTACAAAACCCATACCACTGTTTTGAGGAAGAAGACAACCTTCTTTTCCTCTTTATTAAGCTTGTGCCCCACTTTGTTTCTTTAATGGGTTTAAACTTCTAGTCCAACCTATAATTCCCATTAGTGTTAGCCCATGTCCATTAAGTGAGCCCATAGCCCAACACCATAACCCACATGTATTTTAAGTTTAGGCCCAACCACTTTAGGTCTAGCCAAACCTAGTAATCTAAAGCCTAGACCCATAAACATAAACCTAAGAGTCCAACCCGAACCCACTCAACCATACCCGACCCGTTTGACCAACCCTTTGACCATTGACCTGGTCCAGTTGATCCCGACCCCGTCCCATAAAAAAAAAGATAAATTTTCTTTGATTAGTCATGGACTTCTATACAAAGTGTAAAGTCACAGGAAAAGCAATCACTCTTGTAATTGACCCCTCAAGTTCACAAAATTATATTTCCAAATATGCAGCTGAAAAATTGATGGAATTAAATCATGGAATTTGGCCTTTTGAGAATGGTTCGTCAAATTTTCTTTTGGAAGAAAATATTCGGTAATTATTTCTTGTGCAATTACTCCTATGGATCAATGTCATCTACTGCTGGGACACCTGTGGGTGAAATATCGAAAAGTTGTGTACGATTCAAGTAAACACGCATACTTTTTGGAGAAAAAAATAAATCTTCATTTTCAAAGGACTTCAATCTACACACTTTCATGTCAAAGAGCAAGTTGAAAAAGAAAATCCAAAGAAGTTGAACCTCTTCAAGTTCCCATGCTAGATGAAGAACTTTCACAAGAAATATATAATGAAGCGCCCATTATGCATTAATCAAGAGCACCTGATCCAAAGACTGAAGATTTACTATTGGTTTTCAAAGACATTTCCTCATAATTCAAGGATAGTAAAGCCACATTATTGTTGAATCTGGAAAATTTATATGTTCCTCACTTTGACTTTATTGGAGTCAACAAAGCCGCTCCGATTACCCTTCAAAGTCAGCTTGATCAAGAAATTCGGATACAAATTTTGTCTTCTAATTGGATGATGCAAAAGAAGATTCTAAAGAAGAAAAGATCCTCTCAATACATCATTCGATGGAAAGGTCGAGTTTTTCCAAACCCAAAGGGTTTGATGCAGGATCATCCTATTGCCATACTCCATGCTACACAGGATCACAAAGCTCGCCATCGTCCAGCCCATTTGTGGACCACACAACTTATTTTATTGTTTTGGGATTAGTTCTTTAAATTTTATTAAAATTAGGATATTTGGTTCAATAGTTTGATTGTAGTGGGAGTTCTAAGAGTCTAATTTGTTTTGAATTTGATTCTTTGAGTTGTAATAGGTTTACAAGAGAGTTTTTCTTTGTTTGGAAGTCAAATAGAATTAGTTTACTAGGTCTATAAATTTAAGGCAGAAGTAAAAAACGAAAATTGGAGTTGATATTTGATTATTGAATTTTAGAAAGAAAAATTCTAAGGTGAAGCATGTGATTGGTTTTAGTCGACTGAAGTGAATTCGTCATGCTGAATGGTGGATTTCGGTTCCGCTTTAAGTCCGCTCACACTTGCGTAGAATCGTCCCATGCCGTTTCTGCATCACAGATGATTCGATCATCCAGATTGGCGTGAGCCAAAGCCAATCACTAAAACCACTAATGCTGAATCTTTCCGCATCATTATTAAACTCATTAAGTTCATGTATGAAGAACCCTGTCACGCTTCTAGCATGAGCTAATAAAATGTTTGTATAAACTCTGTCATAGTTTACTCAACTGGGTGAATCTATCTTGATTCACATTTGGAGCTTGTCTTCCAACCGGCATCTTTGAAGCACAACTCCAAAACCCCAGGACTTGTTATGATGCCAAATAATGAAATCAAGAATTTACAACATAAAATAAAAATCCAGCAATGTCCAACAAGGACGAAACCTCAAAATAAGAACAAACTTCTCCAAGCTGAAAATAAATAAATTACAGCAAAAAGCACTGCACATTCATTTTCTTTTAGCTTAAATAACCCCAAAAGCATCGCAAAACCTTAATTAAATCCCCATATCAATCTGCCCTGTAATCTTATAATTTAGACCATCTAACTTGAATGGAATTACCAAAATACCCTTAAGCCTCCCAAAACACCCTTAAAACTAAACAAAATGGCAGTCCAAAATAAGGTCCAGCAAAGCATCGCACTATATAACTACATCAGAGATAGCAGTTGGTGGGTAAAAAGTGTTGCAAATACAAGCTCCTTGTGCAAAGGTTCTTCTATTAAATTTTTATTTATCAAGTAGAAACAGATTAGTCTTTTGCCTAGTGACTCACTGAGTCTTATCCAAAGGAAGACTCATGAGATATTTCCCAAACACAACACAACCGCACATAAAACATTATAGAAGCCCAAAAGGAGAAAGAATTACAAGTCTCTCTCCAAAATAGTCTTTAGAAGAAGAATGGTCAACTGGTAGACTTTCTCTAGTGGGTATGGAGTTGTTAGGTCATTAGGAAAGCAATGTTAGAAGGAAGCAACAGGAAAAGGAATTGTTTGGACAATGAAGAAGTGTTCGAAGAACACTTGAAGTTAAATATTCATAGATGTACTGTTGGAATCCCAATTTAGGTCCGAGATAAGGGTGTTCCAAAGGATGAGTAGGGTAGACTCGGAGGGAAAAAGCATATGAAAATATGAAATAAATAAAAACTGTTCCTTTAAAAGATAACTTGGAAAATCCAGCTAGCTATTGATCATTTGGACCTAGCCAACTATTAAATAGAAGAGACAAAGAAATGATAGCAAGCATAAGCATTAGGGGTGTCAACGGGTACCCAATTACCCAACATAACCAACCCGATTAGGCAGGTTTGGATCTAATATTTTCAACCCAACCAACAATGGGGTAGGTTCCCATTCACACCTCACTCACCATCAAGTATATTTTTCGACCCAACCAACCTGAGTATGGTGGTTTTTAATAGTTATAGAAGGAAAAGGTGCAACATCCCAATCATATTTTAATTTTTAAGTTCCTTAACGAACAAAAACATTAAGAGAGGAAAGGTGTAATTTCCTGTCTATATCCTCTCCCTCTCCCTCTTCCTAATCATTGCTCGAATCAACGTCAAAGATGCTGGAGAACTCGACGAATCCATGCTAGGATACAAAATTGAACCAAAAGGGAGGTGAGAGAGCTGGACATGGAGGTGAGAGCGGAGGCGAAGCATTTTGTCCTCAATGAGGTACAACGCCGTCAACTGAAGCTCTTGTGCTTGCGGGAGATTAATCGGATGAGGTCTGTAGACTTAATATTGCCGGAGAAAGCTCTGATTTGGTGCGGCCAGGTGTTTACCGATGCTGTATCATCGTCCAAGGACGTATTCTGGAGAAAATTGGATATGTAGGGGAAAACCTTGGTGGTGGATATCAAGTCGAATGCTCAAGGGAGATTCCTTCGACTAATGGAATTTTCAGCGGTTAAGCGCAATGTCTTTTTGTTCATACCGAAAGGAGTTCAAAGCAAAGGTTGGAGTCAAATGGCGTCATTAGTTGGGGACTTTCTGAAACGCAAGAAGCCTGCTAAACCCTTGATTAAACCTCATTCCTCAACCTCACCGACTTTCCCTTTTGTCACAGGGGAGATTTCTTTAGCGTAGGGAGAACCGAAAATCCTCTCCAAGTATCCTGATTCCTCTAATGGGATTTTCAGAATTTGGTCTTCAACACTTATTTGCGAATCGAATATGTTGGACACTCCATGGAAGAAGGTGGGGGTCATCCTAGCTGAGATGGTCGGGAGCCCTCTCCCTTTCAAACTCATCCCCTGTGGCGATAAGCAGGGGCTTCTCGTCGTACAGGATCAACACTCTTCACTTTCCTCAGGGGAATGGGGACATTCCTGGTGGACCGAGCTAAGCTTCTAATCATACGATGGTGGCCGACGTTTAACGCAGTGAAGGGCGAAGGGGAGTCATACCCAACCTGGATCAGAGTGTTGGGTTTGCCATTCCATTTATGGAATGAGGCCATTTTTTACTGCATTGGCAAGCTAACATGAGGGCTACTGGACATTGATGTGAAATCGCTTTACGGAGAGGATTTCTGAGAAGCTAGGCTGTTGGTTGGAGGCAGGGCAGCTGGCATCCCTAGTGCGGTGGAGATTCTAGACAGGGGATGCTCTTTTCGGGTGAGATTAGTAGTGGTTGGGGCCGATCATCAGGACGTCAACAAACCCAGGGACCTCTTTGCAAAGGACAAGCCCATAAGCAAACCACCGTCTTCTTCTCTGGCAATGATGGAGTCCTTCGTCCCTGAGTCGGCGTCTGCCAAATCACCGGAGGCGACTGAAGGCCTGCCAGTAGAAGTGATGAGCTCTGCTGAGTTAGAACATTCAAACTTCGCTGGAAAATGAAGTATGATCGCTGAACAGTGACATACGGTCAGCAAAAAAGGGGGGCACGTGTCATCAGCACAATCGGCAGGGGAGCATGCCGTGTTTTCCCGCCTTTCGATCGAGAGGATAGGTGTCAAGGGCGGTCAGAATTTAGGGGGATGTGGCACAACCCCTTTTTGTTGCTTGGTAGATACGGGGGAAGGTAGCAACGGTCCATTGGAGACTAGTGAGGAGATGACACGTGAGGAGATCGAGAAGCTTCCTTCGAATATTTCTGTCCCGGGTTTAGCCAAGCCTCCAGTGTCTTCCGATTCGCTCATACCCGATTCCTATCCATGCATACGGAATGGCGTCTGGGGCCCATTTTTCACAAGTAGGACGGGTCGACTTGGTCAGCCCAGAGGTTTTAAACCCAGGGGATCGGGCTTGGGTCAGAGTGATGGGCCCAGGATCTGTGAGGCTATTATAGTGCCTAGAATGTTGGATTTTGGGCCTCTTTTCATATGGGCTCCTTATACAAGACTAGTAATACCTCTTAGCCTCCGATCCCACACCGACCTATTACAGTAGAACCAGAAGACTCTCCTTCTACTCGGGGGGGCGATGGCGAGACTTCATAAAGGTAAGGACATTTCTCCCTCTTTTTATCCTCACCTCCTCTCTCCTTCGCCGTTACTGTCGGCTATTGGGGTTCCTTTTCTACCGGGATTTTCTTTGGGGAAAGGGTTTCTTGTCGACGGTGCTTCCTGCTCTACCAAGCCTATTCCTACCATACATGCACCGGGGACCCTAGATTCGACTAGCCACCCGGGGGGCTTAGCGGCTAGTGGGGATCTCTCTATTTATGGCGATCTAGCGAAGTCTGACCTAGCCAGCCTGGAATGTAGAAGCCTCCTAAAGTCTGAACTTTCAATTTCGTAGATGAGGCTTTTGAGCTGATTTTCGACGGAGGTGAAGACAACAGATTTTGTTGGGAATATAGCCTTGGGGTTCGATAGGGGTGATGTTTCCTGTCAACCAGATGATGAAGAGGGTTAGTTAATAGGGGCTAATTTGATTATTGCTGGCTAATATTATGAGAATAGGTGAGCTGATGGGACTTACGTGTATAGGGCATGAGGCAAAGGTACTGCAACTTCTCAGATCCATTATTCTAAAGGATCCTAACCAACACGGGAGCAGGGGACCTTTGGCAACTACAATAGTGGGCTATATTGAGGCAGTTGACTCTGTATCCGAGAAGCACCTCTCAACAGACAGGAACAATATGCAGCTGGTTGCAATAGAGGATAACACACTGACAGGTTTTAGAAATCCGACTAATGAGCGCAAAAGCCACACATGGTGGGAGAAATCGGCTAAATTATCGCGCGACCTTCAGAGGTTAGCAAGTGATCTCAACCCAGGTATGGAGATGGAGAGCGGAAGCTGCAGAAAAAGAAGGAAGAACAATGGTTGTTAATGGCTGCTAAGATATTGTCTTGGAATGTTAGGGGCCTAGGCAATAAGGAGAGAAGGGCGGTGGTTAAGAGCATCATCAATAAATGGGGAGTGAAAGTGGCTGTTCTTCAGGAAACCAAGATTGGTAACATGGAGGAATCTATTATTAAAGCAGTGTGTGGGTTCAGGGATGTAGGTTGGTATGACCTCCCAGTTATCGGGACTTCCTGTGGCATTGTGGTTCTTTGGGACAAGAATTACTTGGAGGTCAAGGATGTTCTTGTGGGGGCTTTTTCTGTTTCAATCTTGTGTAATTGGGTTGGAGATCAATTTATTTGGGTCCTGACCGGGGGTGTATGGGCCATCGGAAAGGTAATTCAGAGATCAATTCTTTGATGAGCTTGATGATGTGGCTGGTTACTGGGAATTACCGTGGTGCTTGGGGGGGGGGGAGGGATGGGATGATTTCAACATCATCCGACATTGGTTTGAAAAGAATAGAGGAAGAAGAAGAACTAGTGGCATGAAAGTGTTCGAAGATTTTATTGATTGGCATTTCTTAATGGATCTCTCGTTGGAAGGGGGTAAATTTACCCGGTCTAACAATCAGGCGAACCCAACCCTCTGTAGACTGGATAGATTCCTGATTTTTGCTGATTGGGAAGACCAATTCCCAGGGGTGTCCCAAGTTGCTATACCTGGACCTGCTTCGAATCATGTGCCTTTCCTGCTAGAATGCAGGGGGATTAGAAGTAGCCCTGCTCCTTTTTTATTTGAAAATGTGGCTCCAGAGTCCTAATTTCAAGGACAAGGTGGCAACGTGGTGGAACAATTTCTCATTTTCAGGGAAGGCTGGGAAGTGTTCAGGCGTAAGCTTAAGGCTCTCAAGGTTACTATCAAACTGTGGAATAAGGAGGATGTTGGGAGAATTGATTAGAAAAAATCAACCATTCTGAAGGAGATTTCTCAAATTGACAGGGAAGAAGGGGGACTATCCTTGGAGGACCGAGGCAGGAGAAACAATCTCAAGGCGGATTACCAACACCTCATCGATTTGGAAGAAATTAGTTGGAAACAGAAATCCAAGATTAGGTGGTTGAAGGAGGGGGATAACAACACTAGATTCTTTCACAAGATGGCCAATGTTCATAGAAGAAGGAACCACATTGTCCGTCTTGAAATTAACGGAACCATCCTGGAGGATGAGGAGAGTGTCAGGCAAGGGGTGGTGGACTTCTATTCTGGTTTGTACTCAGAGACATCTTATAGACCCCTCCTTGACGGCCTTCACTTTGATAGCATCAGTCCAGAAGACAAAGATTGGGTGGAAAGACCTTTTTCGGAAGAGGTAATCAGGACTTCCATAGCCGATCTAGCAGGTGATAAGGCTCCTAGGCCTAATGGCTTCACTTTAGCTTTTTTCAAAGAGTGTTGGGATGTGGTGGGCACAGATTTGATGATGGTGGTTCGGGAGTTTTATGAAGAAGGCTATTTGGATTATACGTCCAATAGCACTTTTATCGTGCTCATTTCTAAAAAACAAGGGGTTGAAGACATTTCTGGGTTTCGGCCCATTAGTCTGGTGGGCAGTCTGTACAAGATCATAGCCAAGACCCTTGCTTCTCGTATCGGCAGAGTACTGACTTCGGTTATTTCTCCATCGCAAGGAGCATTTGTGAAGGGCCGGCAGATCCTGGATGGCATCCTCTTAGCCAACGAATGCATTGACTCTAGAAACAAGTCCGAAATCCCAGGAATCGTGTGAAAATTTGATTTGGAGAAGGCTTATGACCATGTTAGTTGGAGCTTCGTTGACTATATGTTGGCTAGGATGGGTTTCGGGCTCAAATAGAGAAGGTGGGTTGGCAAGTGTATCTCTTCGGCCTCTTTCTCTATTCTGGTCAACGGCATTCCAGCGGGCCACTTTCGCAGTTCTCGAGGTTTGAGACAAGGAGACCCAATGTCGTCGTATTTATTCATTGTGATAGCGGAGGCTTTGGGGAGGATGCTCAATAGAGTGACTGATCTCGGTTTTCTTTAGGGTTTTAAAGTTTGTCCTAGCATTGAAGCGATCTCCCACCTTCAATTTGCTGACGACACTTTGGTCTTCCTCGGGGATTGTGACTCAGGCTCGCTCTTTGAGGGGCTTTCTTGTTTGTTTTGAGGTTGCGTCAGGGCTTAGAATTAACATGGCCAAGAGCACGTTGTATGGGGTGGGAGAAGTCAGTAATTTGGGAGAGATGGTTGCAGTATTGGGGTGCGGAGAAGGCAACCTTCCTACTTATCTTGGGTTACCTTTGGGTGCGAGCTACAGATCCAAATCTATTTGGAACCCTCTAGCTGAGAGGTTTGGGAGCAAGCTAGCGTTGTGGAAATCCAAGAACCTTTCTAAAGGCGGTAAGTTGGTCTTGTTGAAGCATTGCTTATCCAGCTTACCTCTCTATATAATGTCCTTGTCCGTCATGCCTAGTTGCATCGCGAAGGCTTTAGAGAAAATCATGAGAAATTTCTTATGGCATGACTGTGACGGTAAAAAGAAGTTCCACTTGGTGAAATGGAATTCTATATACTGCCCAAAGATCCAAGGGGATTGGGGATTAGAAGCCGCCTAACTATCATGAACATCGCGCTTTTGGGTAAATGGTTGTGGCGCTTTGGAGAGGAGATAGATAGCCTCTAGGGAAAGGCGATGGCAGGCAAGTATGGGGTGTCAGATTTTGATTGGGATGGGAGAGTAGTCTCTTCTCCATATGGTTGCAGTATTTGGAAAGATATATGAAGTAATTTGATAAATTTTATGAAGGGATTTCCTATAAAGTGGGCATTGGGGATAGAGTCCGCTTTTGGGAGGACCGTTGGTGTGGAAATAGCCCTCTCATAGTCGATTTCTCAGAACTCTACTCCATTTCCGACTACAAGAACTACGCAGTGATTCAGTGCATGATTCTAGAAGGGGAGAACCGGGAGTGGAATCTCGGTTTCAAGAGACGACTTAATGACTGGGAAATTGAAGTGGTGTCCCGACTACTGCAACGCCTTCAAGACTGTCATCTCTCATCCCAGGTTCCAGATAAACGCACTTGGAGATGATCGAAAGATGGCAAATTTTCGGTTCACTCCTTGTATAAGTTTCTTCTTCCGACTATCGTAGAGAGCTTTCCAGCCCCTTTTGTTTGGGGATCCAAAGTTCCATCCAAGATTGCTTTCTTTTATTGGGTTGCCTCCTTAAACACAATCTTGACTGTGGATCATTTGAGAGCTCGCAAGATTGTCATAGTTGATTTTTTGTTCCTTGTGTAAGCAATGTGGGGAATCGATCGATCACCTCTTTCTTCATTGCACAGTGACCAGGACGGTTTGGTCGGCTTTCTTGGTAGATTTCGACATGGCTTGGGTTTTTCCCCTCACGTTGATGCAGCTCACCCACAGTTGGGCCACTTTTTCCTTCTCTTCTAGAGGCCGCATATTATGGCGTTTGCTCCCTTTCGCGATTTGTTGGGGTTTGTGGAAGGAGCGCAACCTCAGGGTGTTCGAAAATAAGGAGCATTCGATGGAGAATATCATCTTAAACATTAAGGGTCTCTTGCTTCTGTGGTCCAAAGTCTTCAAGGAGTGTCGTGGCCTGTTCTTTGAAAATTTTGTATTCCGATGGACACGATTTGTAAGAGGGATCTAGCCTAATCTCCTCTTTGTTTGTTCATTTTTCTTGGCGCTGATGTAGGCGTTTTTACCTTTGGCAGGCCATCTCGATCTCCTAGGCCTTGCTTGTACGCTCCTTTTCTCTTTATCAATGACCTACACTTATCAAAAAAAAATTGAACCAAAAGGGAGAAATGAGAGGAAGCCAAGAAATCAAAGTTGGGACTGGAATGGGGAACCTAGGATTTGATTTGGTAAGACTTAGTGACGATGGGCAAGGAAACTAGGGTATTGGTGGAGGGAGACCTTGCGTGTTGCTGTTAGAATTAGATAGAGCCGCAAATTATCAATTTTTATGGTTTAGTCGATTATTAGGTACTCGACAGGGTATCATGTATCTTTGGGTTAGGTATGGAACCATTTATTTCATTTGGATCTGAACAAGCTAGGTCTTGAAGCCAATTTTATTAGTAGGGTTCGATTTGGATCTACTTGTACCAACATACAGTGATACACCCATATTTCTTTCAATAAAAGAGTTCGATCACCCCCATTATAAAAAAATCATTTATTTTCAATACTAAAAGAAAGGAATAAACATGTAAGTATATATAACCATTACATTTTAGTTATAGCTACAGAAACTTAAACTACCTTTTTCCTAAAATGCCCCTGCTAAATGTCCCAAAAAGGGAGATATTTCCTCCTTGTGTCAATTAATATGAACGGCATGTTCCTGACAGCATTATCCAAAGTATTGTTCTGTCTCAGAATGTCTCAGCCAAGACATCTTAGTCTTGGGAATGCCCGCAACAATAAATCGATGGGTTGATTTGATCTTGTCTCAGTTTGTATCGCCCTTGCCATGGTCTGCATCTTACCATTTCCATCAAGACATCTTGTTTTTTTACAACTAACCGAAAAAAAATTAATTGGAGAAGAATAAAAGTGAAGTGAGAATATAAATCCGTTTGGTATTAGATTAAAAGTTTATCAGGGTTTAACATTTGAGCCCTTAAGGAAATGGGATGATAACATTGAAGTTTACGGTTGAATGATGCTAGAAGGTTGAGAGGGATCAAAGATAAATGAAAAAATGTCCATGTGGGCATAGCATCCCTAGAGTGCGGGTTTTCTTTGAAGCTTAAGGGTTGGAAAATTGAATACTTCCAGAAATTATTCACTTGAAGAAAGCAGAAAGGTTAGATCAGCCTCCATATCTCATTGCCACACCATGCTTTATGATGTGAACCAAGGAAAGGTTCCCCAGGTTGTCTGAACTGCATAATCTTCATACATCATCCACATTTCAAAATGATTCTTCTTTGCATTCATTGGATAATTGTTTCATTGAGGAACTTTGGAGCGACAATCTTGAAGTTGTGAAAGAGAATAAATCTGGTGACCCAAACACAATTCAAAGAGCTTGTCCTTTTTCAGCTGTCCCACACTCCCTATCACTAGAGGATAGTCTAGGAAGGAGAAGACATTTCGGTGCCCTCAGTTGTGGATGTAGGACGGGCACTGGGGTTGTCCTTCGAAGGTGCCCCAGATCGGGTTTTTGATCCCTTTGAGGAGGTCCTACAGAGAGATTGTCCCCCTGTCATACAACAATCCTATCAGCCTAGAGAGGAGTCGTCTTTGGGTGAGTTCAAGTAGATCAAGGAGAGTATGGTCCAACTCAGCAATCTAGTGGGTTTAAGAAAAGAGTTAGATCCTAGGGAGGTAGGGCGTAGGGCCACTTGTTGATGTTCCCATCATGGACCATGAATGTGATGGGTTTTCAGGAGGGGAGATTGGTGTAGAGATGCCTAGGCGTAGGGCTGGACGGCGTTCTTAGGTTTCCTTGTTGTTGGGGGGAGGTTAGTTCATCATGTCGTTGAAAATCCTATTGCGGAATGTGACGTGAGAGGGCTTGGAAGTGGTGCAAAAAGAGCTATAGTCAAAAAAATGATTTTACTTTCTACACCTCATGTTGTAGTGCTGCGAGAGTCCAAATTAGTTTCTCCTGACGAGCAGGTGATTGACCCAGTTTGGAGGAAGAAGAACATAGGATGGTGCTTTGTTCTGTCTCTAGGAGCTTCCGGAGTATTATTCTAAAGCGGAATCTTAATTCGGTAAAAGTTACGGATATGTTGACAGGGGCTTTTCAACATCTATTTTAGGAAAGATAAAGGGGTTACAACGACGAGTTATGCAGTCAGAGAAACATCAATTTTGGGAGGAATTAGATGATGTTAGAGGATTATGGAATGCTCCATGGTGCATTGGTGGTGACTTTAATGAAATAATCTAGTCATCGGATAGGAAAGGAGGAGAAGCATTTAATCAGGGATTGAGGCAATTTGGAACATTTTAAGAAAGGAATCATCTGTTAGACCTCCCCTTGGTTGACAACTCTTTCACATGGACCAACTACCAGTCTAACCCTAGTGTTAGTAGGATTGATAGATTTCTAGTCGATGGGGATTGGAATGAGGTGTTCCCTAGGACTCTTCAACATAGTCTGCCTCGCATTACCTCGGATCACATACCCATATGCTTGGAATGTGGGGAGTTCAATAAAAAACATTTACCATTTAGATTTGAGAATATGTGGTTAAAGCATGAGGAAAAGTTACAAGTTTGGTGGGAATCTTTTGAGTTCCAAGGAAAGGCCGGATTTGTTATGAGGAGCAAACTCAAGGCCTTGAAATTTTAATTCTTGGAATTCAAATTCCTAGAAATCCCAAATCCAAGAAGTCTATTTTCAATTCCAAATCCATGTCTGGTTACCAAACAGACCCTAAAGAGGCCCTTTCAAGAACTCCCTCTTCAATTCTTCCCTTGACACTCTCCTCAGACACCAAATCCCTGTTTTCTAGAAATCCCTCTTCAATTCTTCCCTTGAGACTCTCCTTAGACACCCGATCTTTTTGTTTCTTCCATGCATCAATACACTTAATCTAATTAAGAATATTTCTCATTTTTACTTCCACCTTCCCAAATTCATATTTTGTTAAAAGATTGGTGTCGTTGAAAAATTTTTGTGTTTGGTTGTACCATGGAATTTATTTGGAATTCCCAACGAATTCTAATTTTAGCTGTTTGGATATCTAACAGAATTGAATTTTCTGGGCATGGACAAAACATATTGTACATGCTTTAACCTCAAATAGATAAAACCTAAAGACTTGTAATATTATATTTAAATGACTGAAATTTTATTAATTATAAATTTATTGAATTCAACTATTAATTATAGATCATGCCATCCACTAAGTGTATCTCAAACAGATCCTGCTACTATAGCTATAACACAAAGGCTAAGTTATGAGTTCAAGAACTAAAGTTGGAGTTTTTCAATTTAAAATGAAACATTGCCAAGATCTTAATGGGAACGTACTGGCTTTGACAAGTCTTTTAACAAAATCTGGGAATAACTCAATGTCATCATCCACTATACCTTCAATAACTAAAATTCTACCTAAATATGAAATCCCAATAAATTATAGCAACAATTTAAGCTGACAACAACAAGTGTAATGCATCATTCATGGTTGCAGAATGAGGCAATTAATATTCAACTAAGCCATGTTACCATCTCTACAGTATGAACTATGTACTTGTGGTGGCAAGTCAAATCATTCTTGAGTGATTCTGATGAAGTATTTTATTATCTATGTACATTAGTCAGCTTATCCAATTTATGGGAATATAAGAGTCCTTGTTTTCTTCCTAGAGATTGCCTTAATCAGCTCCTGCCCATTGTATCATCACATTAGTCAGCTCCTTTACCTGGTCATGAAAAATCTTGACTAAGGTTGAATAGTGGTCTACACAATCGGATGGTTTTGTTCATTCAATCAATGAATTTGGCCTTATATGATCTCTAAAGGTGGGACCCATCTAAATCAATAAGTGAGTCCTCTCCTCATAGACTGCATGCACTTCACGTTTCCTCAAGAGTAAACCTACGATGACACCTGCAGTCAGCTACGTGGCATGGGTTGGATTGAAGTTATTTTCATGGGTGGATTTTAACCGTAGGAATTTGAGCATTATTTGAGTACAAAGATCCAAAGGTTTTAAATTACTAATCAGGCTGATTTTTGTTTAGTAGGTTCACTTAGTGATTGGCCAAACATCCATACAATCAGTGTCCTTTTAAGATTGTGCCACGTGGCCCATATTGGCTGCACACTGCAGGTGTCATCAAAGGTTTGTCCGTTTCCTCATATTCCCATTGCAAATAGATGGGTAGAGCAGCTGGAGTATAGTATGACAGAAGGTTAGTGGTAAAAGTTAAAAAGTTAGAACATCTGCTGGAGATGTTGATGATGGTAAAGAATCATCTTGAAACTTGAAACTGGCTGGAGTGTGAAAGAACCATCTTGAAACTTGCTGAAGCAACTAGCCCTAGCTTGCAGGATTCACCCTTAAATTCAGAAGAGAAACTTGTCGATAACAAATTTAAGGGAAAGGTCAAAGAATCCACCAAAATTTTCTATCAGGAAGATTCTTCGAAATCCATGGGTGCATGTAAAGCAGAGGATCGATCAAATTTTGAAACAACCAGAGAAACCACCGTGCAGGGGCAAAAGGGCGGGTTCAACTGAGAACCCCTCTTTAACAAAGCCATCTCCTAGCTCTCAACCTATGAGATTTCTAAAGGAACGCCAAGACGAGAGAGAGAGAGACAACTTGGGAGTCGAATGAGAGGTATCCGCGATCACCATCAATAAAGCTGCAGTTTGACGTCTCTGGAATGAGTCGGAGAGGAAGAGATAAAGAAGTTTTAATAGATTGAGCTCGATAATATTTCCCTCCGCACGGAAATAAGAATCCCGGAATTAGAAGTTTCACCCCCCACCTAAAACTTCTAATTCCGGGAAATGGGGTCCTCCAAACACATAAATTTGTGATTCAAGGAATCACAATTCCAATTCCGACTCAATACCAGGTTACCAAATGGACCCTCAGAGGAAATCAGTTGGGGGCAAACATTAAGGGTGAAGTGGCTAAAGGAGGGCGACAACAACACCAATTTTTTTCATAAAGTGGTCAACGTCAGGAGGAGAAATAATTTCATCTCATCTATTAGGGTCAAAGGTGAGTTATTTAGAGAAGAAGAATCAATTAGGTCCCAGATTTGCGCCTTCTACTCGAGCTTGTATTCTGAGATTTCGGGCTTAATCATTAATCAAACCTTCATCGTCCTGATTCCTAAATTCAAAGGTGCAAAACAGATCACAGACTTCAAACCTATCAACCTTTTAGGGAGTGTATAAAATTGTTGCCAACGCTTTAGCATCCAAACTCAAGAAGGTAATGGGTGAGGTCATATCGGGAGAGCAAGGTGCTTTTGTGAGAGGTAGGCAAATACTTAATGGGGTGCATATTGCCAATGAGTATAGATTCGAGGCGTCGGATAGGATCCCCAGGCATTGTGTACAAAATTGATCTGGAAAAGGCCTATGGTCATTTTAAATGGGATTTTCTTGGCTTACATGTTGAGTAGGATGGGTTTCGGGCCCAAGTGGAGAGAATGGATGAGAAAGTGTATTAGTTCACCTTCTCAATTCTAATCAACGGATCCCCCTCCGGGTACTTTATGGGTTTTAGAGGCTTGAGGCAGGGAGACCCATTATCTCCGTTCCTCTTTATTATGATAGTAGGGCTCTGGGGAAAATGATCTCAAAAGGCTTTTCTTCAGGGGAATTACCGGGCTTTAGAACAGGGACACAGGGGGTGGTGGTATCCCATTTTCAGTTTGCAGATGATACATTGATCTTTGTCTCAGGAAATAGGAAACAGGTGGTGTTCTTAAAATGTCTTTTTAGCTGTTTTGAAGTGTGCTCTGGTCTTAAAATCAATTTCAGGAAAAGCGAGATCATGAGTAAATGGGAGGTCGGGGAATTAGAGAATTTGGCGAAGATTATGGCATGCTCCACCGCCTCTCTCCCCACCTCCTATCTAGGCCTTCCCCTTGGTGCCTTTTACAAAGCAAAGGCAATCTGGGATCCGATGGTCGAGAGGGTTCGTAAGAGACTTGCTGGCTGGAAAGGGAAGTATCTTTCCAAACAGGGGAAGATGGTCCTTATCAAAAGTACGCTTTCTAGCCTCCCGGTTTACTTTCTTTCCTATTCTCCATTCCAGCCTCTGTAGCAAGAAGGGTTGAGAGAGCTTCATGAAAAAGTTCCTATTGAGGGCAAAGATAGTATTAGAACGAGTAGTGGATTATTACTTGGCTTTATATTTTGAACTGGCTTCAGTTAGGACATTTTTGGATGGTGTTCACTTTGATTGCATTTCAAACATGGGCATGGTTAGGTTGGAGAAACCATTTGAGGAGGAGGAGATTGTGGCTTCTATCGTTGGTCTTACAGGAGACAAAGTTCCAGGCCTAGATGGGTTCTCCTTGGAATTCTTCAAGCAGTGTTGGGATGTAGTGGGGGAAGATTTCATGAAGTTGGTGGCAGAATTCCAGGAGGATGGGTATTTGGACTACACATCCAATAGCATTTTCATCGCCCCATTCCTAAGAAGCCGGGAGCTGTATATATTTCGGGTTACAGACCCATCAGTTTGGTGAGCAGTGTGTGTACAAGATTGTCGCCAAGACTCTTACGACCAGGATGCGTCTGGTGTTGGCTTTGGTCATATCCCGAGAGGGGATTTTGTGTATGGGAGATAGATTTTGGACGAGGTTCTTGTGGCCTATGAGTATATCGATTCTAGGATTAGAGAAGGGAGGCCAGGGATCGTTTGCAAGATTGATATGGAGAAGGCTTACGACCACGTTAGCTAGAGTTTCTTGGATTATATGTTGGGAAGGATGGGTTTTGGAGAGAAGTGGAAAAGATGGGTTAGGGAGTGTATCACTTCGGCTTCTTTCTCCATTTTGGTCAACGGGTCTCCTACTGGCTACTTTCGCAGTTCGAGGGGCCTTAGGTAGGGAGATCCATTGTCTCCTTTTCTTTTTATCGTGGTGGTAAAGGCCTTAGGGAGGATAATCCCGAGAGCAATGGATAGAGACGTGCTTGAGGGTTTTGGTATGGGCGAGGGAGCCCCCGCGATTTCTCATTTGCAGTTTGCAAATGATACTCTTTGTATTTAAGGCATATGTGGATCAATTGAGGTTTTTGAGAGGGCTTTTTGTGTTGCTTCAAAGCAGTCTCAAGTTTACGGGTTAATATGGCCAAAAGCAAGGTGTTCGGAGTAGGCGAGGTGGGGGACTTGGGTGAATTAAACGGCATTCTGGGATGTGGTCTTGATAGTTTTCCTTCTACGTATTTGGGATTGCCTCTAGGGACTAGTTACAAATCCAGGGCCTTGTGGGATCCTGTTGTAAAGAGAGTCGAGTCTAGCTCGCCACATAGAAGTCGAACTATCTATTCAAAGGGGGCAAAGTGGTGTTGATAAAGAGTACTCTTTCTAGCGTTCCTATTTACTATCTATCCCTATTCTATTCCCAAAAGTGTAGCGAAGATTCTAGAGAAGTTTATGAGGGACTTGTTGAGGAACGATAGGATGGACGGAGCCTGTATCCATTTGGTTGATTCACTCCAAAGATTTTTGAGGGTTTGGGAATCAGGAATATTTATAAGATGAATGAGGCCTTGCTAGGTAAGCGGTTGTGGAGATTTGGGAAGGAATTGTTGAGTCTTTGGAGGATGGGTATTGGAGGAAACTATGGGACCATATAATCATGCCAGAATAGCAGAGTAGTCCGTTCAACGTATGGCTGCAGTGTTTGGAGGGGGATTACGAAGGTAATGAAATCCTTCTCTAGAGGAGTCCGATTCCAGGTTGAGGTGGGAGACGGGGTTAGATTTTGGGAGGACATCTGGTGTAGAGAAGCCTCCTTGAAAGATGATTTTTCGTCTCTTTATTCTATTTCTGATTGAAAAATCATGTGGTTATGGATTGCATGTCTATGGAAGGGGATGCGGTATCGTGGAATTTTGGTTTCAGAAGAGGCCTCAATGATTGGGAGATTGAGTATGTTTCTTTATTATCGCGAGTCCTTGATTGTGGCTTGTCTTTTTCGGGTCAAGATAAACGTTTATGGCGGTGGTCCAAAGATGGGTAGTTCTCAATTCACTTCTATAAGTCCTTGATTCGGCCAACTAATCGTTCTTTTCCTTCTATCATTTGGGGTTCCAAGATTCCTACTAAGGTTGCATTTTTTTATGTGGACGATAATTTTGGATAAGATCCTGACAGTGGACCATCTAATTTCGAGAAGGATTGTCATTGTTGATTATTGTGTGATGTGTAAGCATTCAAGGGAATCGGTGGATCATCTTCTCTTTCATTGCGATGTGGCCAGAGCCGTTTGGACCTCCTTTTTGGCGTAGTTTGGCATGTCTTGGGTTATGCCCAGATCCATGATGTCTCTTGTAACTAGTTGACAGACTTATGCTTTTTTTACCCGTGGTCATTGGTTATGGTGGATTCTTCCTTTCGCGATTTGTTGGAGTTTATGGAAGGAGAGGAAGAATAGAGTGTTCGAATGCAAGGAGGGAGAGGTGGAAAAGGTTATCCTAGATATTAAGGGCCATTTGTTCTTTTGGTCCAAAGTCTTCAAAGAATGCAAATGGCTCTTCTTTGAAGATTTTGTGTTTCGTTGGGATCGGATTATCTCAAGAGATGGCAGTTAGCGTTTGTTTGTTTTGATTTTGTTCTGGCTTTTTAGCATTTGTTCTGGTTGGGAGGTCATCTCGATCTTTGTCGCCCCTTTGTATCTTGCTTGGCATTTGCCTTTTTATGATGGTCTACACTTACAAAAAAAAAAATTCCTATGGAATAATTTTGGAGACTACTTTCGCTACCATCTAGTAAAGTGGGATCAAGTTTGTTTGCCTAAGAAAGATGGAGGTTTAGGGTTTAGAAAAATCAGTCTTATGAATGTGGCATTGTTGAACCTTTTCTTCTGTATGATTCGATATTATTACATTTCATTTCCTTCCTGATACCTCCCAAGGAAAATCCCGAATTGGATTTGCATATTTGATTCCATCCATAAATCCATTTTCTTCCCTATGAGTTACAGTATCGATAAGAATACCAGTTATTACTATTCATATGTTATAGTATGAATATACCATACCAATTCGTTATGGGCAAATGGTCATGGAGATTTGGGAAGGAGAGGAGTAGCCTATGGTGTAAAGTGATTGTTGGAAAATAAGGGGAGAGCCAGGAGGTTGGGTGTCTAAGCCCCCTACGATTCCATATGGATGTGGGGTGTGGAAAGGAATTCTTAAAGTTAAGGAGCAGTTTCTAGCGGGCACTAGACTGGTATTAGGCAACGGGGATAGGATTAGGTTTTGAGAAGATAATTGGTTGCGTGATATCTATTTAAATGATGCTTTACTTATCAAAAAAATTTTAAAGGATGTTTTTTTTCCTCAATTGTATTCTCTTTCACTACGAAAAGAACAATTCATGGTTTCTTTTTGGAATGGGTCTTCTCAGGACGAACTCTGAGATCTAGGTCTTTGAATGGGAAAGGGATCTTTATGGCAGGTTGATGGATTGGTTGAATGATTGAATCATTACATAGTTGTAAACACTGACTACCGAAGTTGGGTGCATTCCAAATCGGGGAGTTTTTTGGTGCACTCATTTTACTATTCATTATCCACCCCTTCTTCGACATACCCTTTCCCTTCTCCTAATATCTAGAAAGCTAAAGTACCTTTAAAAATTCATTTCCTTGCTTTGGCTACTTCATTGAACAAAATTCTTACCATTAAGAATTTGATGGCTAGAAAGTGGATTTTGGTGAATTATTGCGTTATGTGCAAGGCCAATGGTGAAAATATGAATCATCTCTTGTTGCACTGTGAGTTTGCTTATCAGATTTGGTCATTTTTTAGCACAGGCGGGCCTTTCTTGGTTCTACCAGAGTCTACTGGAGCATTACTAGGAGGTTGAACTCATATGACTACATCCCGTAAGGGAAAAGCTCTTTGGAAGATGGTGATGTTTGTTGTCATATGGGGCCTATGGCTAAAAAGGAATAAGAGAGTTTTTAGAGGAAAGGAATGTTCCTTTCTGAAAACTCTCTTAAGCATCAAGGCTTTCTTATTTAGTTGGAGTAGAACTTTCCCTGAGATGAGAGGCAGTTTTTTTGAGGATATGGTGTTTAGGTTCGAGACACTCTTCAAGTGAGAGTTGTGTGTTTCAGTGTATCTTTTGTTGGCATTTTTCTTTCCCTTCATGTATCTTTTTTGAGATCTTCTCGATCTCCTTTATTAATACAATAGCTTAGACTTATCAAAAAACTAAATCCTAGACAATTCTTCATAAATTTAACCAAGCACAAACAATCTATGGAGTATTTGAAAATAATCTAACACAATAATAAGTAACTTGATAAAATTACGAACAAATATAAGAACTAATGACCATGAAGAATCTAACTTCACCTGTAGGAAAGGTCGACGGAGGAGAAGTTCAGCAAATATACAAGCTGCAGCCCAAACATCCACCCCAGATCCATATTGCTTGGTACCAAACAACAGTTCAGGTGCTCTATACCATCGAGCAAAAACCTATTCAAAAGGAATTGATCAATTTGACATCACAATAAGACTTACATTCATTATTGAGCTGCAATACTCTGGGAGAGCACATTAAACCTCAATTCCTGAGAGGGTAGGGTTTTCACATGTGGCAGTTGAGGAGGTGAGACCAACGGGAACACCTTTTGGATCACTCACCGCCTCTCCATGTGGCAAATTCACTCAATTGACCTCCACCATGAGGCAAACGAGGAAGGTTCCCTTAACCTTCGTTTGTATTTAAAAAACTAAGGATTCAAGGAGGTGTCATTCATAGGGAAAAGTGGCTATGCATGGTAGGATGTGAGTGTGATGTGGACAAGGATGCTAAATGATCCAGATGGTCATCTGTAAGATGGATGATCTGGATTTGCCACATAAGCATCCCAACTGGAAAGAAAATCCATATTAACAGGGAATGAAATCTGTAGGGACAGCCCAAGCTACATGTCACCTTCATAATTACTCATAAGGTCATAAACATTGATCTATGAAGGAAAAATAAGACTAATTAGTATTCTAAGTTTCATGAGCACATAAATGTACAATTGCATATTTGCTAACTCTGAGACAAATCAGATAGCTCAATATCATCAATTCATAATGGTGGATATAAATAATAACAGAGATAAACATAAAAAAATGAACAACTAGCGCAAGCCCCGTCATACTAAGAATGTCAATTGAGAATCCAAATCCTCAATGAAATTCCATATATAAACAAAAAGAAAGTTTTCTCCTCACTGTTATGGAACATGCCACCATGTGAATTTAAACGGAAATCTATACCTGATGAGTGAATTTGCGATCTGGGCTTCCAAATATACGTGCTAAACCAAAGTCTGCTAGCTTAAGCTGTCCATCAGCTCCTATCAGCAAGTTGTTTGGCTTCATATCCCTGTAAACGCAAATTAGTATACTATACACCACCTCAAATAAATTATACCAGTTAGCTCAAATCAAATAGTACCTGTGTAATACCCATTTCTTATGGCAATATGCGAGCCCTTTCAATGTCATTTGAAGGTACGATTTTATGTCAGCAGGAGAAAGAACAATGTTTCTATCTCGAATGACAGCTTCGAGGTCGCTTTCCATGAACTCGAACACAAGATGCAAGTTACCTTTGTGAGGGAACGCATCGATCAACTCAATTATATTCGGGTCCTTGAGCTCTTTAAGCAGTTTAATTTCCCTAAGTGCAGTGAAATTCACACCTTCCTTATGCTTCCCTAATCGAATTTTCTTAATCGCAACCGTCTGTCCTGTCTGCTTAAACCAAAAATCATTTCTTATAAATTTTAGATTCCGACAGAGAAATATTTCCCTGCAAAACCCTAGAAATGAGATGAAGATTTTGTCTTCAATGTTTCAGAAACCCTAGATTAGATTAGATTGTCCATGATCGATCAAAAGAAAGGAATGAGGGTTAGAATTACCTTGGTATCGATGGCCTTGTAGACGACTCCATAAGTTCCCTCACCGAGGACCTCGCGCTTGAGGTATCGATCTGCAACTTTCTTGGATAAAAACTGATCGACTTCCGACATTGTTGCTGATGGTGTACTCTTTCTTTAAGCATCTTCGGGAGGGTCTTGTTCCGTTAGAAACCCTAGAAAGACAGTTTCCGCCATCGACAGTGAGGTTAAGAGCTTCCAACAAGAAGAGGGAACACGTATAAGTTGCAGAGAAAAATAGATGACAATATTTCCCTTCTTTGTCATATTAAGAATAAATAGGGGTATTTTGGTCACTCTTTGTTTTACGACTTGTTTAAAAAACGGCCGTTATAACGGATTCGGACCTATCCCATTTCGTTATGGACAGTTAAAACGCCCAGAAAATAACAGCCGTTATAACGAAAATAACGACTGTTATTTTTTGGAAAATTTTGTGAAAAAAACGGCCGTTATTTTCGTTTTTTTCCGTTATTTTCTGTTTTATTCCGTTTTTTTCCGTTATTTTCCATTTTTGAAATTCAAATTTTAAAATGAAATTCAAATACCCCTGAGTGTTTTTTTTTCGTTATAAATGAAAAAACGGTAATGCTCCCGGTCCGTTATACCGTTATAACGGTCCCCTTTAAACCCTGGTATGTCGTATCAATAAGGGTCGGGCTCGGGGGACCCTCATTTTGGTGTACCCGCGTAGAAGATGAATCAATGTCTGATTTTTGGTGAGGATGATCTCTATTTTGAGGAGATCATCCTCACAAAAATTCAAATCATTCCGATATTCGTAGACTGGCTTAGAAGATGAGGAATTATGGACCGTCGATTTTCACTGTGTAACTTGATAACCACATTTGATGGGTTAGAAATTTCAGAATGGGCTGATTTTTTATTGGGGTGATTTATTAGCTGAGGAGATCATCCTCACCAAAATGGGGGTCCCCCCAGCCCAATCCCTAAAGTAAAGGTCGTTCCCGGGTGTCACGGACACCTTCCTTGACTTAGAAATTTATCCGTGAGGCACCCGATCACCCACTGGATCACGAGTAAGCCTGGCCCGGTCGTCCCTATCGCGGCCTAGATCACAATCACACAACAACCAAGAATACACAACAGATAGACACAAGGATCAAAGATTAGTTCATTAAATAGTAATGGAAATAGAAAGACACTACAACCTATCCTAGACTCCAAGGGGAGCAGAGGATGCAAGAATGTGCTAAGGGGTCAAGCACAGCACGACTCAATTACAACACTCACCTTCCATATAAGTATGCAAATACAATTTTTTTATACTTGGAATAGGAAACATCAATTCTTGAGGTGAAGCGTACTTTGACTTCATTTTACACTTATACCTCGGATTCAGATTCCGACTTCTTTATTGGTTTTAGAATGATGCTTACTATTCTGAAAACATACTATACACCTATACAACAAAACTGACGGGCCATGGCCATGCGAACAGCGCTGGACAAGATGGCCGTGACAAACTCCCCCACTTATGAGGTCGACACCCTCGTCGACTTTTTCGCCAAGTACTCTTCAATCTTGTTTGCATGAGAGATCAATGAGCTGGCTTGTTCCCAACTGGTCTCCGCATCCAGTAGTCCCTTCCACTTGATTAAGTACTCGATCTCTATGGCTTTGTTCAGAAGGTTGTTGGCACGCCGATCAGCTAGACACATTCCACTTCTCTTCCCGGCATTGATGTTATGTTTGGCGTGAGTCTCGTCAGGATGTTGCGAGTTGGATCTGCTGGATCTTTATGATAGGGGTTCAGGCAACTCGCATGGAATACATTGTGGCTCTTGGAGAAATAGTGGGACAACTGCACTTTGAATGAAACTTTCCCAACTCGTGCAGTGATAGGAAACGGACCCTCGTATCGTCGGATAAGACCCTTATGAGCTTTGCGGAAGAACCTCCATTGATCTTGTTTGAGCTTGACAAGGACCAAGTCTCCCACCTTGAAGTTATGAGGTTTCCTTTTCTTATCAGCCCACTTCTTCCATCTATGAGATGCTTTCTCAAGGTATGCTCGTGCGATGTCCGGATTCTTTTGCCACTCATTTGCAAACTGATAGGCTCTTTGACTACTACCTTTATAACCTGTAGCAACCGTGTGGGGCGTAAGCGGTTGTTGGCCTGTGACCAGTTCGAAGGCACTCTTATTGGATGAAGAGCTCTGCTGCAGATTGATACAGAATTGTGCCACATCGAGCAAATTCACCCAATTCTTCTAGTTTGCACTTACAAAGTGCTTTAGGTATTCTTCAAGGAGCGCATTGAAGCGCTCGGTTTGTCCATCTGTTTGAGGGTGGCTACTTATCGAGAAGTCCAATTGAGAGCCAAGGAGCTTGAAGAGTTCCATCCAAAAGCGTCCCATGAATCTCGAGTCCCTATCACTCACAATATTTTGAGGTACTCCCCAGTACTTCACCACATACTTCAGGAACAAGTAAGCCGTCTCCTCAGCAGTGCTAGTGCAATGGAGCAGGGATGAAGGTTGCATACTTAGAAAATCGATCTACCACCACCAAAATGGATCCATACTCCCCACTTTTGGTAAAGCCGATATAAAATCCATGGATACACTCTCCTATGGTCTTTGAGGTATTGGCAAATGCTCCAAAAGTCCTAGGGGCTTCTCCCTCTCCACCTTATCTTGCTGGCATATGAGGCATGTCTTCACATATGCTGCAACATCATCCCACATATTTGGCCAGTAGTAACCCCGCTCCAGCAGGGCAAAGGTGCGGCGCCACCCCGGGTGACCTGCCCAAGGAGTGTCGTGACACTCCTTCAAAAGGTTCTTCCTTAGTTCTCCCGACCGTGGCAAGTAAAGACGACCCCATTTTGTGTACAACAATCCCTCCTGGATGTAGAAGCGTTGGGATCTCCCTTCCTCTACCATGGGCCAAAGGGTCTTTGCATTTGGGTCGGTCTTCAGTGCTTCCCGAACACGGTCTAGCAACGTAACTTTCAACTGGTGAACACTTCGTTGTTCCTCCATCCTTAGAGCACAGAACTCGGCCTTGCGACTCAAGGCATCAGCAACATGCTTTGTTCGTCCTGGCCTATACTTCAGTTCCGAGTCAAACTCTGCTAAGAACTCTTGCCAGCGAGCTTGCTTGGAAGTTAACTTCTTCTGGGTCATGAAGTGAGATGCCGCAACATTATCGGTCTTGACTACAAATTTTGACCCTAGTAGATAGTGCCTCCAAACTCGTAGGCAATGGATGATGGCTAACAACTCCTTCTCCTGAGCTGTACATGTATAGCGTCTTTCCGTCTCAGAGAGCTTGCGACTCTCATAAGCAACCGGATGACCCTCTTGCACAAGTACCCCACCAAGGGCATAATCCGAGGCATCAGTGTGAACTTCAAAAGGCTTGCCCAAGTCCGGGAGGGCAATGACAGGATCTTGAGCTACAGCAAGCTTTAAGTCCTCAAAAGCTTGGCGACCCTTTGTTGACCACACCCACGGCCGATCTTTCTTCAACAACTCAGTAAGTGGTGTGGCTCGAGCAGAGTAACCTTGGATGAACTTGCGGTAATAGTTCACCAAGCCCAAGAATGACCGCAACTCGGTCACAGTAGTTGGAGTCTTCCACTCTTGAATGGCTCTGACCTTCTCTGTCCATCTTAACTTATCCTGCCCCAATGTAGTGACCCAATAACCCAATACGCTCATGACCGAAGCAACACTTCTCCTCCTTCACGTACAAGTGGTTCTTCTTTAACAGGTCAAACACCGTCCGCGGGTGCCCAACATGTTCCTCCAATGTCGAGCTATACACCATGATATCATCCAGGTATACCACCACAAACTTGTCTAGCTGTTCATGGAAGATCTCATTCATCAAGGTGCAAAATGTAGCTGGTGCATTAGTCAGCCCAAAGGGCATGACCGTGAACTCGAATGCGCCATAGCGAGTGAAGCAAGTCATCTTCGGCTCGTCTCCCTCAGCGATACGAACCTGATAATACCTGGATCGCAGGTCCAACTTCGAGAAGTACCTTGCTGATCCCAGCTAATCAAACAAGTCTGCGATCAAGGGGATGGGATACTTGTTGCGCACCGTTACCTTGTTTAGAGCTCGGTAATCAATGCACAACCTTAGGTTCCCATCATGCTTCTTTTGAAAGAGAACTGGTGCCCCATATGGTGCCTTGGAGGGGTGGATGAAGCCTGATTCTAGTAGCTCTCCCAACTACTTCCTAAGCTCTGCCAACTCAGGTGGGGCCATACGATAAGGACCTTTGGCTGGTGGCTTTGCTCCAGGTAACAGTTCTATCTCGTGGTCGATCGGTCTCCGTGGGGGAAGTGACTTAGGAAGCTCCTTCGGCATCGCATCTTTGAACTCACCCAACACCTTAAGTACCTCACTAGGTATTGGTAGCTGTTCCAGCTCTCTTGAGTCCACCTTCAGGGCCGCAAGGTAAGTCACATATCCTTTCCTTAGTCCCTTCTTGAGCTGTAGGGCTGAGAGAAACTTTTCTTCATGTCCCTTGGTCGATGCCGAGACCATACAAGGAGTCGCCCCGAACAAGCATAATGACTCCAAGTAAGGCATAGGCACCGCCTGGGCCTCATACAAGAACTCCATGCCCAGGATAACTTGGAAGTCATCCATAAGAATGGCCATCAGATTGGTCCTCTCTGACCACTTCCCCATCTCTAAGGGTACTGCTTTGGCTACACCATGGATTGGCCGAGCCGCCGAATTCACTGCTTTGATCTTGCTCTAGTCCTTCTCCAATGTGAGCCCAAGTCTCTTTGCTTCCACTTCCGAGATGAAGTTATGGGTAGCTCCCATGTCCACCATGGCCCGGGTGGCCTTCCCATTGATCTTCACCTCAAGGAACATCAACCCCCTTGCTGAGGTCTTCTTGTCCACAACTTACCCCTTTAGGGCATTCAGCAACCTAAGAGCTCCCATCCTAGGTTCATCTTCCTGTTCATCCTCGTCGGCACTCTCCTGTTGACCTTGTGATGCTTGCAAGGCATTGAGAGCTTGCTTCTGAGGACAGTTTGCCACTCTGTGTGGCCCTGAACATAAGAAACATTTGATTGGCTTGGAGGTCGATGTAGATGGTCCTGAACTCTTCGTTGATGTCGACTCTCGATTTGTGTTAGGCCTACGATCACCTCCCATGGCCTTTCCCTTGTTTGACCCAAAGTTCTTCCTTGGGTAGTCTTCTTTTTATTTGGGTCAGACATGGCATAGTCAGTCAGTCGCTCAGCAGCTGCCTATGCCGAAGCGATGTCCTGGATTCGCTGTCTCTGTAATTTTGCCTGAGCCTATGGCTTGAGCCCTTTCATGAAGGAGAACAACTTATCCTTCTCACTCATGTCACGGATGTGCAACATGATTGCTGAAAATTGCTTCACATACTCACAGATCGTGCCCGTATGTTGCAGTCTCCGTAGGTTCCTTCGAGCAACATAATCTACGTTCTCAGGCAGGAACTGTGTCTTGAGATCCCTCTTCAAGGCTTCCCAAGTGTCAATGGTACACTGACCATTTTGTATCTCATCGTACTTTGTCCTCCACCACAGCTTGGCATCCCCAGACAAGTACATGGTAGCCATCGAGACCTTCGTCTCCTCTGAGTCAGGTCTGATGGCCCTAAAGTATTGTTCCATGTCAAAGAAGAAGTTCTCCAGCTCCTTCGCGTCCTTGGCTCCCCCATATGACTTTGGCTCTGGCACACACACCCGAGGTCCATGCTCAGCTGCCCCGGTGCCCCCTGTACCAACAGTCCTCATCAAAAGATTGACCTTCACAGTAAGGTCCTCAAGCTGGGCTTGCAATGCTTCAAAGGTGCCCCTTGTATCTTCACTGAGTGCTTCCACTGAACCACCCATGTTATGTTGCCCTTCCTCTAGGGCATCCACACGTTCCACCAACTGAGCTAGGCCGGCAGTCATGTCCCTAACCATTGCTGTCTGTGCTTCCAAATCCTCCAAACGTTGCGTGGTATTCCCGTGGCCTTGCTCAACTGTCGAACTACCCGCACCTCGAGCCATGACGTCCCCCTGGTGGATTATGGCTCTGATACCAACCGTCACGGACACCTTCCTTGACTTAGGAATTTATCCGTGAGGCACCCGATCACCCACTAGATCACGAGTCAGCCTGGCCCGGTCGTCCCGGTCGCGGCCTAGATCACAATCACACAACAAGCAAGAATACACAACAAATGGAACAAGAATCAAATATTAGTTCATTAAATAGTAATGGAAATGGAAAGACACTACAACCTATCCTAGACTCCAAGGGGAGCAGAGGATGCAATAATGTGCTAAGGGGTCAAGCACAGCACCACTTAATTACAACACTCACCTCCCCTATAAGTATGCAAATACAACTTTTTTATACTTGGAATAGGAAACATCAATTCTTGAGGCGAAGCGTACTTTGACTTCATTTTGCACCTACACCTCGGATTCAGATTCTGACTTCTTTATTGGTTTTAGAATGATGCTTACTATTCCGAAAACATACTATACACCTATACGACAAAACTGACGGGCCATGGCCATGCAAACATCGCTGGACAAGATGGCCGTGACACGGGGCACCCAGTGTCTTCAAGCTGGGCACCCACAAGCCGAGATGTCCTAAGCTATGTCGACTGTCCTAGCCAACGTAGTAGTATCGGTTCAGCTAGACCCAAGTCTTTGAAGGGAGGACAAGCCATGTAATCCCTCTTTTGGCAAGGACATTAGACTGTTGCAACTTGAAATATTCAAATCCTTCAAGAGAAGTGAGGTTTTGCAA
Organism: Euptelea pleiosperma; assembly: GCA_035048495.1. Taxonomy (NCBI): domain Eukaryota; kingdom Viridiplantae; phylum Streptophyta; class Magnoliopsida; order Ranunculales; family Eupteleaceae; genus Euptelea; species Euptelea pleiosperma. The sequence goes on along the minus strand of CM068550.1, from coordinate 16,640,433 downwards.
TCCCTCCTCTAGCAAGGACATTAGACTGTGGCAATTTGAAATAGTCAAAGAACTGAGAGAAAGTGAGGTTTCGCAATCCCTCTGGCAAATATGCAAGCTCATCACAGTCGAGGAGTTCTAATTGTTTTAGAGAGATGAGGTTGTCCAGCTAAGACTTAAGATGGGGTACTCTAGCTACTAATCTCTAGAGACTCGAGATGGGTGTGATTTCTCAACAATCCATCTGATGGAGACATCAACTCAGGAAAGTTAGTTATCAATATGAAGTGAAAAAGGGAGGTGAAATTCAGATGAGACAGTGTTATCACTTTAGGGCAATTACTGATATTCAATTTTCTCAAGCAAGGAAAAATTTCTCTTCCCTCCACTCTCATCCTCTCCTCCAAACTAAGCATTGAATAGATGGAGAGTTCCTCCAATGATGGAAATGCTTTTATTGTATTATCTCCCTCCAGCTCATTGTCCAAGTACTTAGAAACATCCATTTTACATATCCAGAGAACCTTTAAGAAACGTAGTTTTCCAAGAGGTGGGAGATCTTCACATCTTTTACAATACATCAGTCAGATTTCAACCAGATTTGGAAGCAACAAATCCCTCATCCAATTTGGAAACTTTGAACCCTGATAATTTGTTATACACAACCTTTTCAAATTCCTGTGAGCTTACAGACCATCAAGAATAACCTCTTCAACATTTGCTTGTAACACAGCATCATTGTCATTTTTCCTCCAAAATAGAATCAATGATTGAATGTTACTTTTCCCGCTCAAATTGGCATCTTCAGCTTCTATTACATTTCTCACCTCCCTAAGATTTTCGATGCTTAGTTCTCCTTTAAATTTTAAACCTTGAAGCTCTCCTATGCGACGCCCATACTCCTTGCCTATGATGGATCTGGTTGGTGTCCGAAGGCTACTTAATTCCCCCATCCTATGTGTATCAAAGAATAGCATCCGTCAATGTCAAGATATCTAAGATTTCTCATGTGCCTCATACCTTTGGTATCTTACGAAGCTTTTCACAATTCTTGAGTTTCAAAGTCTGCAAGTTATAGAGGCGATTCATTGATTCACGCAATTGAACAAAACGAGATGCAAAGAGGTCTAAGGTATCTGATATGTTTCAAATTATTCACTGAAATTGGAATTTTCTTATCACAACTCAAAGACAACACTCACAAACATCTCTGTTTTGAGATGCAAGGAACAAACTTCAACACCAACGAAAATAGATTTGAGCTCCAAACAAGATTCTTCACTTGTAAATGTTCAGTTGATAGCAGAAGGAACGTGCGTAAAGATTTGGCTTCATCTAAGTCCACTTCACAAGAATTGGTCAATGAGGAGCGCTCTAGAGGGCATGACAAATGACGAACCCGTTCAAAAAAATTTCTACCTTGCTACACTACAAGATGAAACATTCATTTTCCATAATAGAGTGTGCAAGGTCATGCATGAGATCATGCATCTTACATGTTTTTATATTTCCGAAATCATCCTTCACGATTTCCTGAAAGAAAGACCTCCGTAACTATTTTCATCAAATGGAATTAGATCACTCCCCTACAATGGTATCTAAGCTCTCCACAATAACCTCTATCTTATGTCCCATATTAAAGCCACAGAACTCAAGTTACCAAAGATTACCTCCATAAAGGAAGAGAGAATTGCTTCAGCCATACTGCCTCTTAGAATTGGAATGTCTCAAGAAGGACTCAAAAGGGGTGATTGATGAATTGTGGAAGAAGAATGCAAGCTCCTCTCCTCGTACTCTGGAAATTAAATGAAAGCAGATTGGAAAAACAAACTGAAATGATAGAATGTTGATCAGACGGGAAAGGCGTATATGTGGTTGTAATACTTTGATTTGGTTTCTTTCCAACTGGGTTCCACATGATGTTGACTTGACTGATTGACTATAATCAATAATTGTTCTTGGTGGTATAGTATGAGAAAATTTAGTCTGGCGGCTATCGGGCACATAAAAAATTTGCCACATGCTACTCTTTCAAGCTTACCAATCCATGGATAATTGACTCACCCATTTATGGACCTACACACCAAAAATCAGCCTGATTGGTGATCTCTAGCCATTCGAACTGAGTACCCCCAAAAATGTTCGAATCCCAACAGCTAGAAATTAGCCCATGAAACGTTCAGTTGGGGGATAATATCTCAGCCCTTCATTATGAAGCCTATAAGAGGCAACTTCCCTGTTTTGTCATATAGAAAATCTTATTTAACAACTATTCATGATAATCAAAAGCTATGAAAAAAATTTAGATGCAGAGGACTCCTGTAGTCTCGTTGCAGTCCATGCAGTTGTGGCCCACATAGATCATTTTTTGGACACGTGGATATTCAGCCTATCTATTGGTGGATAATCACACTAAATTCAGTTTGATTGTTGATTTCTAGCCATTGGATTCACTACTCAAAAAACATACTTGAATCCAATGGCTAGAATCAATCTTAAAAGTACTAAAATCTATGGCTATAGAGATAACCAATCAGGTTAATTTTTGGTTTGTATATCCAAGAAGGGAAGGGCTAAACATCTAGGTGGTTATTGGGCTGGGGCCTTCTCTCACCTGGAGCCTAAGGACCGCCTTAATGGCCTTATGGTAGAGACGGCACCATCATCCGGATTGGTTCTCTCTCTCCATTAGATTTTAGCACTTTCTTAAGCAGTGATTCTAGCCATTGGAACAGAGCATTTTTTTTTTTTGGGTACTAAATCCAATGGTTAGAAATAATCAATCAAGCTGATTTTTTATGTGCATACTCGGCAAGGGGTAGACTTTCTTGGGACCGTAAATTATACATTTTGGTGGGCCCAAAAGAATCTAACAAGATCGTTTGATATATGAGACATCTTCAACAAACTCAACAAGTATTGTGATACATCATCTTGGGCCTGTTCTAATTTAAACAAAAGCCATGCACAGACCCGGCCCATTTGCAACCCTACTTGGAGCTATCCGATGAGTCAACACGAACTCGTTCAAGTTGACTCAAACTTGGCCAAAACAAGTTGATATCCAAGTAACAAAGTGGGATTTTCATTTTTCTCAATATGATTTTATTAAAAGAAAGTGAGATTTTAATTACTTTTTTTTATGGAAACTTGTTTCATGCTGACTATATTAATAAATATTTGACGACTCACTGAGTCAAATTGCTAGTCTACTCGGTTCGAAAGATTTTTTTTAGTCAAGTTTTTGGGTTTAAAAGAGGCCTTTTTAACGGTATAACGGACTGGGGTGTTACAGTTAAAACCGTTAAAATGGATTGTAATAGACAGGGACAAAAATGAAAAAAAAAAAAAGGAATTTAACAGATTTTAACAAAATTTAAGGGAAAAATGAAAAAAATGACGCTGAAATTTAAAATTCAAAATTTGAAATTGTTATTTAAAAAAACTTAACAACAGAATTTAATGAAAAAATAACTGAATTTAATGGATTTTAGTGGAAATAAGATGTTCTAGTAACCTTCTTCCTGAACCATTTGATATTCTCTTAGGAAAAGTCCTAAAAGAAATCCTCAACCCAGGAAGTCCGGCGACAGAATGTCCCATTGTATCATCATACAAATTGAGGTTCATATTGCTATCCTGTCTAATAAAGTCATGAAGACCTAAAGTCCATTTAACACCTAATTAAGTGCTTCACAATCGAGTGCCTCACCGCACAAGATTTTCAAAATGCCAGGGGATTTTTTCGTGAATTTGAAGCAGCATAGAGATAGGAGCCTGAGTCCCTATAGCTCCGCTGTTGGTATTGTAGAGAACCCACTGCAAATATCCTTGAAGGAATTGATCGACCAACTGAATTTCACAATATCCCTCCAGCTACACGTGAAAGGCTGCTATTACTTGTGCAACATGTGCACATGCGACGGGCGTGGCTTACTTTCTTCTCATGGGATGTCGTCTGTCCGATCATCCGATGTCCTAATGGTCACTCACATACAAATATAATTCATAAGCCAAAATTAAACCTTTAAAATAGAGGTAAACAGTGAAGAGAATGTACCCAATTAAGCGAGTTGAATGTACGTGATAATAGGGACCACGGATGCTGATCTATACATATTGAAGGGGTGAGGCAATGCAGGCTTCGCAACTCAGACAACAAGAAGTAACTTTGCAGCAGACCCTATGTTACAATTTGCAAAACCAAGTTAAAATTCAAAGGGGTAAGGTTTTTGAGGAAAAAAATTGAGGAGGGGCTCCTGCTGCAGACTCTATGTCACAATTTGGAAAACCAAGTTAAAATACAAAAGAGTTAAGAGTTAAATTCCAGTGGGACCCATAGAAGCGCCACGGGCACTGACCCCACCACCCCTTGAGTCTCCCAAGAAATGATCGAATCAAACAGCTAGAAATCATCCCAATAAAACTTTCGAATACAACAGCTATGAATGAATCACCATTCAGATGATTTTTGATGTATATGTCCATCGTAGCATGGCCAATCATTCATCGATCAATGGGCCCAAAAGAGTGTGCCACGTGGTGCCTTTTTATGCTCCCCTCAAGCTAAAATTTTGATCAGCAATTATCCACAATGAAAGCCGTTTTGTGGCCGGATTGGTGGAAACTGATCCATTAACTAGAAAAAAAAAAAAGAATTTTTATCCAGAAAAATCTTGATCTAGTCGGATCAATGACCCTACTTAGCATATTTGTATGGGCCCACTGACAGTATGGATGCTAGTCCATTCCTTGGTAGATATACACTCTGAAAATCAGCTTGATTGGTTATCTCTAACCGTTTATTTAACACTAATAATATGCTTTAATCCAACGGCTACAATCAGTCCTTAAGAAGTCCTAAAATTGAACGGCTAGATGTAACTAATCAAAAAAATGCGTCGAATAGGGACACTGATCGAGATTTTTCTTGATCAAAAAATTTTCACAAACTAGATTTCTTGATTACATAGTCAGGCAAGCATTAAAAATAAGAATAAAGATTCCAACATTCAAGAGGACCAGTTGGGACGGTGTACCTGAGAAGGTAATCAGTGGAGGAGAGATTCAACAGATATGTGAATAGAGCCATCCACACATTATATACGTCGGCCGTTGATCCAAATCTTGGGGATGTGCGCAATTTTGTGCCAATCCTCACCTCTTGTTTTCTTACATCGTCCTTCTATATGTCGACACCCTCCAATCCGCAGTCGTTTGAGTGTCGTGACATGTTGCAGCCCTTCCGGCAAAGACATTAGATTATCGCAATCCGAAATATCCAAGGATGAGAGCGATGTGAAGTTTCCCAGACCTTCTGGCAAAGAAGTTAGCTCAGGACATTTGCCAATAGATAAATTCATGAGCGGCATTAGATGTTGCACCCCATCAGATAAAGACACGAATTTCTTGCACTTATAAATATGAAGTGATTGAAGGGAGGGGCCGGAGGGCAAGCCATGCAACCCCTCCTTTGGCAAGGACATTAGACTGTCACAACCTTCAATTTTCAAATACTTGAGAGAAGTGAGGTTCCATAATCCTTCTGGTAAGGATGCAACTTCGGCACAGTCTGAAAGATACAAATTTCTTAGAGAGACGAGGTTGTCCAGCTCACTCGACAGAGACTTAAAATTGGGTACTCTACTAATCCCTAGAGTCTCAAGAAGGGTATGATTTCGCAATAATCCATCCGGTAGAGACATTAGGTCAGGAAAATTACCAATTTTAAGCATAGAAAGCGATGTGAAATTCACCACTGACCTTAACAATATCACATTGGTTCCATAAATGCTTAACCATTCAAGTTGCGAAAGTTGCGGCAGTGTTATCAATTTAGGGCACTGATAGATAAATAATTTTCTCAAGCAAGGAAAAATTTCTCTTCCCTCCACTCTCGTCCACTGCTCCAAATTAGGCATTGAACTGATGCTGAGTAACTCCAATGATGGGAATGCTTTTACTGTATTATCTCCGTCAACATCATTATCCAAGTACTCAGCATCAATTCCATCTATACAAAGAACCTTCAACAAACGTAGTTTTTTAAGAGGTGGGAGATCTTCACAGCCGTCACAATCTTCCAGCTTGATTTCAACAAGATCTCGAAGCAACAAATCCCGCATCCAATCTGGAAACTTTGAACCGTGATACCCTGTTATGCACAACTTTTTCAGATTTTGGTGAGGTTGCAGGCCATCAAGAACCTCTTCAACATTTGATTGTGAGCCAACATTGTCATTCTTCCTCCAAGATAGACTCAATGATTGAAGGTTATGTTTTCCTCTCAAATTGGCATCTTTAGCTTCTGCTAAATTTCTCACCTCACCCAGATTTTCTATACTTAGTTTTCCTTTGAGTTTTAAACCTTTGAGCTCTTCTATATGACGACCTTTCTCCTTGCCCACAATGAATCTGGTTAGTATCCGAAGGCAACTTAATTCCCCCATCCTAGTGGGCATGTGTGTCAAAGATGAACAACCAGTAATGCCCAGATATCTAAGATTGTTCATGTGCCTCATACCTTCTGGTAACTTCCGAAGCTTTTCACAATTCTTGAGTTTGAAGGTCTGCAAGTTATAAAGGCGATTCATTCCTTCTGGCAATTGATCAAAACAAGATCCAGAGAGGTCTAGGTACCTGATGTGTTTCAGATTATCCACTGAAATTGGAATTTTCTTATCACAACTCATACACAACACTCGCAAGTGTCTCTGTTTTGAAATGTCAGGAACAAACTCCAACAATGCCGAAAAATCATGTGGGTTCCAAATAAGATACTTCACCTTACAATATTCAGTTGATAGCAGGAGGAATGTGCGTAAAGATTTGGCTTCATGTAAGTCCACTTTACAGGAATTGGTCAATAAGGAGTGCTCTAGAGGGCATGATACATGACGAGCCCGTTCAGAAATTTTGCCTGCCTTGCTACACTCCAGGATGGAACATTCATTTTCCATAATAGATTGTGCAAGGTCATGCATGAGATCATGCATCTTACACGTTATATTGCCATAATCATCCCTGTGGATGTCTTGAAAGAAAGATCCCCACACTAAAACATCGAAAATCTCATGGCCCATATCTTCTAACTCCTTTTGTCCTTTCAACGGAATGAAGCCGTTCGCCATCCATAGCTGGATCAATTTGTCCTTCACTAGTTTGTAATCTTTGGGGAATATGGAGCAATAGGAGAAGCATTGCTTCATATGTGATGGTAAATGGTTATAACTTAACCTCAATGCAGATAAAATGGCACTTTCAGAATCTGATATATTCCATATTTCACTTTCCTTGACAGATAACCACTCACTTTCCTCTCTTTTAAAGCACATCAGGCTTCCCATAGCTTTTACTGCTAAGGGTACACCTCCACACTTCTTCACAATCTCTTTACCAATTGCTACCAGGTTTCGAGACTCTTCTCTTCTTCCCAACCCAAACGCACGTTCCTTGAACAAGGACCAGCAGTCATCCTCTGATAAACCTCTCAAATGGTGTGTAGGAAGTGTGGCCATAATCAATGCAATTTTTTCATTGCGAGTTGTAACAATAATTGTACTTCCTTTAGATCCACATCTTAGCACATGTTTTAGTCTATCCCACTTATCTTGGTTTTCATTCCATACATCATCCAGTACAAGTAAAAATCTCCTCCCACTCAATATTTCTTGGAGGTGATGTTGCATTGGGTCCAACTCTGAGACATCGCACATGCTTCCACTTGCAGATTCTATAATCGCTTTCGTCAACCTTCTGACTTCAAAATTTTCAGATACACAAACCCATAATCTTAATTCAAAATGCCCCTCTACCCTTCTATTATTATAGACTAATTGTGCAAGTGTGGTCTTTCCTAAACCCCCCATACCGACGATCGCATAGATCGAAACATCCTCTTGACTGCTCACTTCATCAGTTAGCAATAATTCAACTATCTTTTCTTTGTCCTCGTCTCTTCCATAGAGTTCTGATTCAGTTACAAATGAACTAGTAGGTGGTCTCTCTCCATCATCGTGCCTCTTGTCTTGCGTAAATCTTTTTATCAACTGAAAATTAGATTTCTCCCCTGCAACTGCAATGACATCTAATCTCTCCACAATAGCCTTTATCTTATGTCCCATATTAAAACGAAATATAAATGGATTGCGAAGTGAAAAGAAGGTACGCACTTTATTTTGCATGAAGTGGTGACTCTCCGCTCTCCGTTGTAGAGTTTCGATATCAAACTCGTCCAATATGTCACCCGCATCAATAGCAGCATCTCTAAGCTTTCTCAGCCAATCCCTTAGAGGATCGCTCTGAATTTGCTTCTCCTCCGCATCTTGGATTACAGCTTGGATCGGCAATATTGTGCTCTTGAGCTTCTCGAGCTCCGTTTTCAAATTCTTAGCTAATCCAAACTCTTGTATGGCCATAGAACTCAAGTTCCCTAAGATTACGCTCATAAGGGAAGAGAGAATTGCTTCAGCCATACTGTCTCTTAGAAATGGAATGTCTTAGGAAGGACTCAAAAGGGGTGATTGATGAATTGTGGAAGAAGAATATGGGAATATGGGATGTAGATGAAAGCAGATGGCATGTGGGATCAATGCTCTTTCATTTGGTTTCTTCCAATTGGGTCCCACACGTCGTTCACTTGATAATAAATAAACGTTCTTATTGGTGTTATATACATGGAGAAAATTCAGTCTGTGGAGCTATGGGGCACATAAAAATGTGCCAGATGGCACTCTTTTTTAAGCTGGCCCGCCAATCCATGAATAATTGGCTCTCCCCTTAATGGGCCTACAAACCAAAAAAATATTTTAATTGGTGATCTCTAGCCATTCGATCTGAGTACCAAAAAAATGTTTAAATCCAACAGCCAAAAATTATCCATGAAATAGGCTCCAATCCGATGGCTAAAATCATCAATCAATCTGATAAATTTGACTGGTTCTCCTCCAACTGGGCCCCACACTTGCCGGCTTTAATCAACAAAAATTATTCGGAGTGTTATTGTGTAGTGACGCGATTTGATTTGTTTTCTCCCAACCGGGCTCCATACGGTGTTGACTGACTCTCTCTTTGGTTTTGATTTTCCACTACCTAACTTTAATCAACAGCTGTTCACCTACTCTCTTTTAATTTGGCGAAAAAAAAATAGCACATTTTTTGGGCCCACTGACCGTATGGATGTTCAACCCACCCTTAGAAGGATATACATAAAAAAAAAAAAATCATCCTGATTGAGTATCTCTAGCCATTAGATTTTAACACTTTTTCAGAAGTGAATCTAGCCGTTCGAGAAGAGCATTTTTGAGATACTAAATCCAATGACTAGAAATCATCAATCAAGCTGATTTTTTGCCAGTTGGTTCCTGTTCGGGTATTAATATACCCGAAACTGGTACCTAATAATTTTGGATGTGACGCCGCCGGGCTCGACCATTAGGCAGATGAGGCGGTTGCCCAAGAGTAAAACTTGTGTCACAAGATGTTGTGAAGGGAGCCTGTCACAGCACTCAGTACGAGCCACATGGCACACGATCAGAGGTCGCTGACCATATGGATGTTTGGCCAGTCCCTCGGTGGACCTACAACCAAAACTCAGCCTATTAGTGATTTACAACCTTTGGATTTTTGCACCCAAATAACGCTTAATAATGCTCAAATTGCTACCGTTAAAATCAACCCGTGAAAATAACTTCAATGGAATCGGTTAGAAATCACTAATCAAGCTGATTTTTTGTGTACCGTTCCACCGAGGGACTGGCCAAACATCCATACGGTCATCATCCTCTAATAGTATGCCACGTGGCTCGTATTGAGTGCTGTAACAGGCTTCCATCACAAGATCTTGTGACACAAGTTTTACTCGTTGCCCAAGGCCCCCAAATTCCAGAAATTTTGAAGTGTTTTTAATATATTTTTTTTAATGAAAAGGACCCCACCTGTCCATTTGCGTCAGGCCCCCCCAATCACACAAGAATATGCTACAGCCGGACAAATCTAGTATGCAACTGTTTGCAGAAATTAACAGCCGCTATAACGGATTCGGACCTCCCCCATTATGTTATGTATATTAAAACGCGCAAAAAATAAGTCGTTATTTTTGTTATAATGGCCGTTTGACCGTTATTTTCTGGAAAAAATTGTGAAAGAAACTATCATTTATTTCTGTTATTTTTAATTATATTCCATTTTTTACCCTGAGCGTTTTTTTGCTTTTAACGGAAAAAAGGTAACGCCCCCAATCCGTTATACCATTATAACGGCCCCCTTAATTTAAACATTGGTATCCACCATTGAATTCTCCTTGAAAAACATGTTTTTTATTTATAAAATATTTTTTTGAAAACATTGAAATAACACATTTTGCAAGGGACATCGAACATTACTGACAATCTTTGAAGCAGCATAGACATAGGAGCTTGAGAATCGCTTTCCGCTAGCAATTTCCAGATGCCCATGTGCCAAGTTAACTTCGTACCTCCTTGAGTCCCTATAGCTCCGCTGATGGTATTGTCTGCAAACATCCTTGAAGGAATTGATCGACCAAGTGAATTTCACAGAATCCCTCCAGCTACATGTGAAAGGCTGCTATTACTTGTGCAACATGTGCACATGTGACGGGCGTGGCTTACTTTCTTCTCATGGGATGTCTGATCATCCGATATCCTAATGGTCGCTCACATACAAATATAATTCATAAGCCAAAATTAAACCTTTAAAATAGACGTAAAAAGGGGGAAAAATTGAATCTTGCCGAAGGATAAGTGGAGAGAATGTACCTGATTGAGCGAGTTGAATGTACGTGATAATAGGGACTATAAAGCACGTACTGTCCAAGACTGAAGCACATTACGCAATTAACTCATTTTTATACAATCAAGTGTAATTGGTAAACAGATACTCGGGGTACGTGTTGAGAACTCCGTGGTGTTTTGCCCGTACATAATCCACGTGCCGAGAACTCTGTGGATGGTCGGTGGTCAGGCAAGTTTTACTCAATTTGGAAGCCAAGTGAAAATACAGAAGGCTAGCTAAATTCCCGTGGGCTTGAGTATCCTGAAAAATGATGGAATACAATGGCTAGAAATCATCCCATGAAAACTGGGACCATAGACCACCTTTTCTTGTTTTAGTGGAAGATCCTAATCAGACTTATTTTCGGTTTGTGAGATGAGCTGTTAATTAGGATCTTTGCAGTCCGTTTTCATCCCTCTTGGGATTGTATTATCTTTCTCTTTAATATATTCTCATTTAGCAAAAAAAAAAAAAGAATACAACAGCTATGAATAATCATTCAGGATGTTTTTTGATGTATAGGTCCATCAAGGTATGGCCAATCATTCATCCTTCAGTGGGCCCGAAAGAGTGTGCCACGTGGTGCCTTTTTATGCTCCCCTCAAGCTAAATTTTTTGGGACAATCTGAACCATACGATCAATGCAATTTTAACCACTAAAAGTAGATACAGTCTAAATATAATGTTAACCATCAGATTTTGAGCTATTATCCACAATGAAAGCCATTTTTACCTGCAAGGAACATGGATGAAGGAGAGTTTTTTTGATAATTATGGCATGCCAAATATACCCATGGTTTCGTTTTAAAACCAAATCCTAAACCCAGGTATATATAGTGCGATCACTGGGGCCTGATTGCCGCTTCAAAAAGTATCTCATGGATGAAGGTCTTGGGATTGGCGCCGGATTGGTGGACACTAGAAAAAAAAAAAAAATTTGATGCAGAAAATTCTTTGATCTAGTCGGATCAATGACCCTACATAGCATATTTGTTTGGGCCCACTGACCACATGGAGGTTAGTCCATTCTAAAAATCAGCTTGATTGGTTATCTCTCACCATTGATTTAGTACTAAAAAAATGCTTGAATCCAACGGCTAATCAGTCCTTAGGAAGTACTAAAATTTAAAGGGTAGAGATAAATAATCAAAAAATGTGCTAGAATAAAAATGTTCTAGATATCTTGATTACATAGCCAAACAAGCATTATAATATAGAATAAAAATATAACAAAACACAGCGGTTGTCTCCCCCTCTTCTAGGCTTCATATATCCAAGGGCCCATATCAACCCTTACATAAAATAAAATTTAGACGGTTGGATTAATTTAACAGGAAAATTTTCTCCCCACTTATACCCTTCTTATCGGCTTCACAAAGGATGGCTGAGATCTTATCCCCCAAATGGACTATGGATCTCAACCACTCACACCCAATTTTAGGAAATGCTTTGTAGGAGAGTGCTGAGGCCACAGGCTCCCACTATACATCTATATAACAAAACAAAGAAGTCACTTATCCCCCCTCTTATCGGCTTAACAAAGGATGGCCGAGATCTTATCACCCCAAATGGATGGTGCATCTAAGCAACTCACACCCGATTTTGGCAAATGCTTTGTCAGAGAGTGCCGTGGGCAGGGGTCACCTACTGGTATAGAATAAATTAAGATTTTAACATTCAAGAGCAAGAGTTGGGTGGGCATACCTGAGAAGGTAATTAGTAGAGGAGGAAAGGATTCAACAAATACGTGAATAGAACCGTCCATACATTATACATCATGGCCGTTGATCCTAATCTTGGGGATGTGAGCAATTTTGTGCCAATCCTCACCTCTTTCTTTCTTGCATCGCCCTTCTAGATACGGACACTCTTTAATCGCCAGATATTTGAGCATCGTGAGGCGTTGCAGCCCTTCTGGCAAAGACATTAGATAATCGCAATCCCAAATCTCCAAAGCTGAGAGCGATGTGAGGTATCCGAGTCCTTCTGGCAAAGAAGTTAGCTTAAGACATTTGTTAATAGATAAGGTCTTGAGCTCCGTTAGATGTTGCACCCCCTCCGACAAAGACATGAGTTTCTTGCCGTTATAAATATGAAGTGATTGAAGGGAGGACAAGCCTTGCAACCCCTCCTCTGGCAAGGACACTAGACTGTCGCAACCACGAATGTTCAAATACGTGAGAGAAGTGAGGTTCTGCAGTCCCTCTGGCAAGAATGCAAGCTCGGCACAATCTAAGAGATATAATTGTCTTAGAGAGATGAGGTTGTCCAGCTCACTCGACAGAGACTTAAGACGGGGTAGTCTCAACTCTAGACACCCCAGAAGCGTACGATTTCTCAACAATCCATCTGGTAGAGACGTCAGCTCAGGAAAGTTACCAATTCGAAGTATAGAAAGAGAGGTGAAATTCACCACTGACCTTAACAGCTTCACATTGGTTCCCGTGATGGATAAGCATTCAAGTTGTGGAAGTTGCGGCAGTGTTATCAAATTAGGGCAATTACCGATTGATAATTTTCTCAAGCAAGGAAAAATTTCTCTTCCCTCCACTATCGTCCACTTCTCCAAATTAGGCATTGAACCGATGCTAAGTTCCTCCAATGATGGGAATGTTTTTACTGTATCATCTCCGTCAACATCACTCTCTAAGTACTTAACAACATCCAATCCAAATATCATGAGAACTTCAACAAACGTAGTTTTCCAAGAGGTGGGAGATCTTTACATCTTCCACAATCATCCAACCTGATTTCAACCAGATTTGGAAGCAACAAATCCCTCATCCAATCTGAAAACTTAAAACCGTGATACCCTGTTATGCACAACCTTTTCAGATTATGGTGAGGTTGCAGACCTTCAAGAACTTCTTCAAAATTTGCTTGTGAGCCAGCATTGTCATCGTTCCTCCAACATAGACTCAATGATTGAAGGTTATGTTTCTCTATCAAATTGGCATCTTCAGCTTCTGCTAAATTTCTAACCTCACCAACATTTTCTATGCTTAGTTCTCCTTTAAGTTTTAATCCTTGAAGCTCTCCTACGCGACGACCATTCTCCTTGCCTACGATGAATCTGGTTAGTGTTTGAAGGCAACTTAATTTTCCCATCCAAGTGGGCATGTGTGTCAAAGAATCACAACCAATAATGTCAAGATATCTAAGATTTCTCATTTGCCTCATACCTTTTGGTAACTTACGAAGCTCAAAACAATCAATGAGTTTCAAGGTTTGCAAGTTATAAAGGCGACTCATTGATTCAGGCAATTGATCAAAATGAGATCCAGAGAGGTCTAGGTACCTAAGGTGTTTGAAATTATCAACTGCAATTGGAATTTTCTTATCACAACTCAAGCACAACACTCGCAAGCATCTTTGTTTTGAGATGTAAGGAACAAACTCCAACACCAGGGAAAATGTCTCTGACTGCCAACGAAGATTCTCCACTTCAAGATTTAAATTTGATAGCAGAAGGAACGTGCGTAAAGATTTGGCTTTATCAAAGTCCACCTTACAGGAATTCGTCGATAAGGAATGTACTAGAGGCCATGATAACCCGAATTCTTAATTCAAAATGCCTCGTTACCCTTTCATCATTATGAACCAATTGTGCAAGTGTCGTCTTTCCAAAACCCCCCATACCGACGATCGCATAGATCGAAACATCCTCTTCGATGCTTACTTTAGTTAGCAATAATTCAACTATCGTTTCTTTGTCCTCGTCTCTTCCATAAATTTCTGATTCAGTTACAAATGAATAGTAGGTGGTCTCTCTACAACATTGTGCCTATTGTCCTCCGTAACTCTTTTTATCAAGTGGAAATTAGATCTCTCCCCTGCAATGGTATTTAATCTCTCCACAATAGCCTTTATCTTATGTCCCATATTAAAGCGAAATTTAAATGAGTTGTGAGGTGAGAAGAAGTTACGTACTTTATTTTGCATGAAGTCGTGACTCTCCGCTCTCCGTCGTAGAGCTTCAATAGCAAACTCGTCCAATATGTCATCCGCATCATAAGCAGCATCTTTAAGCTTTCTCAGCCAATCCCTCACAGGCTCACTTTTTATTTGCTTCTCCTCCGCTTCTTGGATCACAGCTTGGATCAGCAATAATGTAATCTTGAGCTTCTGGAGCTCCTTCTTCAGGTTCCCAGCTAATCCGAACTCTAGGAAGGCTATAGAACTCAAGTTCCTCAAGATTACCTCCATAAGGGAAGAGAGAATTGCTTCAGCCATACTGTCTCTTAGAATTGGAATGTCTCTAGAAGGACTCAAAAGAAGGGATTGATAAATTTTGGAAGAAAAATGCAAGGCTCTTGATCTCCTCACATGGTAATGAAAGCAAATGGAATGCTTTCGATTTGTTTTCTTCCAAATTGGGTCCCACACGATGTTGATTTGAATAAGTGATTATAATCAATACTTGTTCTTAATGCTATTGTATGGAGAAAAATTTAGACTGGGGGGCCATCGAACACATAAAAATGTGCCACATGGCAATCTTTCAAACCCACTGATCGACCCATGAATAATTGAGTCACCCCTTGATGGATCTACAGAACAAAAATCAGCCTGATTGGTGATCTCTAGCCATTCGATTGGAGTATGCAAAAAAAAATGTTGAATCCAACAGCTATAAATAAATTACCCGATGAAACACGCTCCAATCCAAGGGCCAAAGATCACCAATCAATCTGACTTTCTGTGTCCATCAAAGGGTGAGACAATTATACAGTTGACTGGTTTCCCCATACAGTTTCCACTTTAATAACAACAATTATTCGGAGTGGTGTAATGGTGCCACGTTCTTTGATTTGTTTTCTCCCAACTGAAGCCCACACGGTGTTGACTTGACCGACTTTAATCAACAATTATTCGGAGTGGTGCTGTGGTAGTGGTAACGGGACAAATCTTGTATGCAACTGTTTGCAGACTGTTGGATGTCCCTTGAAAAATGTGTTATTTAAATGTTCACAAAAAAAAACATTCTATAAATTAAAAACATGTTTTTCAAGGAGTTTTAATGGTGGATACAATGTTTGCATACTTTTAAGTATGCAAAAACAGTTGCAGACTAGATTTGTCCGTGGTAACGAGGCTCTTTGATCAGTAAAACTTGCCTGACCACGGATGGTCTGGTGGCTACCCGACGATAGGTGCAGTTCTGGGGGAACAGCGTGAAATGCTTGGCACATGCACCGAGATCTTTTTTGTTTTTGTATTAAAAAATAAATCTTGAAGAACTCACCTGGGTACGTGTTTGGTGAGGCTGTGTTTGTCAGTCGGTACAAAATCCACGTGCCGAGCAATGCACCTATCGTCATGTAGCTACCAGACCAACGGTGGTTAGGCAAGTTTTACTCCTCTTTGATTTGTTCTCCCAACTGGTTCCACACGTTGTTGACTTTCCCTAGTTTAATCAACAATTATTAGGAGTGGTGCTGTGGCAGTGACGCTCTTTGATTTGTTTTCTCCCGAGTCGGCTCCACACGGTTTCGACTTGACTAACTCTAACGGTCCGGCAATGGCGGAGCCAGAGGGCCGGGGCGACTCTCAACTATGAACGTTTAAAGATAATTTTTTTTCACAGTACCCTTTTGCCCACCATAGAACAAAATCTGTACAAATCCCCCCTTAAAAACTTAGAATTTTTTTTATGTATGCCCACCCTAAACCCTAAGCTCCATGCAGTTAATGAGTGGCCCTACCTAACGCATTTTTTGGTCCCACTGACCACAAGGATGTTTAACCTGGTGATAGTAGTCAACTAGGCAAATAGTTTTTTTTTTAAATTTTTTTATTAGCCTTTTTCTTTCACCCCTTTTTTTAAATTTCTTTCTTTATCTATTTATCATTCCGAATGTTTTTAATTATAAAATTGAATATATATATATATATATTGTTAAGGAAAATATCGTCGATTGTTTTCTATTATATGTATTTAAATTATCAAAATAAAATTATAGAAAATTTTCATAAAAGAAAATAAATTTAAATGTAATTGTAAAAACAAAAGTAAATTTCTGACATTTGCAAAAAAAATAACTAAAACGCCATTTTAAAAAAGGGCGTTTCTGTCTGACAAAACTTAAAGGTAAAAAAAACCTGACAAACGCCCTTTAAAAGGGCGTTTTCCCATAGAGCATAAAACTTCTGTCACAATACAAGCCACATGTCACACTTAGTGGACGCAGGCACAGTTGTAGGTAGAATTGTCAGCCCTTTAATTTTGTCGCCCTTTCAAAGGGTGTTTAGTTATTTTTTTTGCAAATGTCAGAAATTTATTTTTGTCTTTGCAAATACATTTAAATTTATTTTATTTTATAAACTTTTCCGTAAAATTAAATGGTCATACCAAAAATATAGAAGCCCTTCCGCCTATTCCGCCTATTCGCCGAAGTCCGTATTTCTCTTCTTTCTTTCATTTTTTTTCCTTTCTATTTAAATGGACGTCATTCTATGGAATGACATATACTTTTCATTTCTATTTAGATCGCCGTTGATGTCTATGTTTTTATTTCTATTTAAAAGGACATTTGCTTTTGTTTGCCTATAATTTAACATTTGGCAAATGACGTTAAAGTTTATCAAACTGTGTCATCATTTAACGTCATTCGTCAAATTAACGTTCATTTTTAATATGATGTTGTAATCCATTGTGGTGGAGAGATCCAGAAATCGAGGTTTAAAGGAGACCGGATTGGAGGCGTTACGGTTAAAACGGATTGTAACGGACAGGGGCAAAAATGGAATTTAACGGAAAAATGGCACTGAAATTGAAATTTTCAAAAACGAAAAATAAAAGAATTTAATGGAAAAACGGCCATTTTTTTTCACAAAATATTTCAGATTTTAACAGCCGTGAAAACGGAAAAAACGTTCATTTTTTTTTCTAAGTGTAAAAACGGTTTTTACCGTAACGGGCTTGGGACGTTACAATAGCATTTTTTTAAAACCATGCCAGAAACTATTGAAAGCCCAATTTATCTGAGAAGTCAAATACCTTGAATGGATAGCTCCAAAGGCTTATTTCTGACCATTTAGAAGGATCTTGAAACCGATCATGGAAGTCGATGACATTTAGGTGGTGTCAGTTATCACAATTGATCGGCAAGCATCAGGCTAAACGTGATGTACACTTCACAAATCCTATTAAATGACTTCTCAATTACAACACAAAACACAATCTTGGATCAGCACAGAAGTTTGCTTCACAATACGAGTGCCTCACTCCACAAGATCTTCTAAATGTCAGAAGATTGCCTGATGAGAATTGCTTTCCACTAGCAATTTTCCGAATGCCCCTGTGCCAAGTTAACTTCATACCCTCCTTGAGTCCCCCTAACTCCGCTGATGATATTGTAGAGAACCCAATGCAAATATCCATGAAGGAATTAACCAGCAAATTTCGCAAAGTGCCTCTAGCTACATGTGAAAGCTATTACTTGTGCAACATGTGCACACGCGTCGGTTTGCTAAAAAAGAAATTTGATTAATAAGAAAAAGGAAAAAACAGTTACAATAGTGGGAGGACGAGTGTCTGCATCACCATGATCGCGAGCATCCCAACTAGGTTGGCACCCCCACTATCATCAATCATGTGCATTTCTTGGCTCCAAGCCTCAATTAACAAATCTAAAATATGACTTGTCAAGGTCCCACCATTGACGCTCCCTTAGAGATAAAGAGCATGCCCGGTTGGCACAAGTACCTAGCTACATGACTTGTGCAACATGTGCACAAGCGGCGGTGTAGATTACTTGCACATAAAGAATAATTTCTTCCCATGGGATGTTTGATCATCCCATGTCCTGCTGGTTCAAAGCTTCAAACACCTTAGCCAGGAACTCCTAATTGTCACTCAGACAAATATAACTTATAAGCCAACATCAAACAAAAAAGGAAAAGTTGCGTCTTGCCAAAGGATAAGTGGAGAGAATGTACCTGATTAAGCTAGTTGAATGTAGCTAGTAATAGTGACCAGAAAGCATGTTTCGTCCAAGACTCGAGCACATTACGCAGTGATATGCACCTAGACTAAAGGGGTGAGGCAATGCCGGCTTCGCAACTCACTCAACAAGATGTAACTTTGCAGTAGACCCTATGTCCTATTTGGAAAACCAAATCAATATACAAAAGGGTATAAGGGCTTTTGAGAAAAAAATTTAACCTGGGGAACTAAATTCCTATGGGAGCATAAAAAGTGCCACATGTACTTACCCATAAATGATTGGCCCACCCCTTGATGGACCTATGCACCAAAAATCAGCTTGATCGTGGTCTCTAGACATTCAATCTGAGTAGTCCTGAAAAAATGATGGAAATCCAATGGATAGAAATCATCCCATGAAAACTTTCAAATACAAGTGTAGGTCCATCAAGTCTGGCCAATCATTCATTGGTTAGTGGACCCAGAATAGTGTGCCACGTGGTGCATTTTTTTATTATCACGATAATTTTTTTGGGACAATTCAAACCCTACGATCAATGCAACATTGACCACTAAAAGTAGATAATATCAAAAGGTAATGTTAACCATCAGATTTTGAGCATAATCAGCAATGAAAGTCGTTTTTACCAGCAAGGAGCATGGATGAAGTTCTCGGGATCGGGTTCGGATTGGTGGACACTTATCCCTGAAGAGTAAATCTTTCATGTCAGACGTATGACCCACATGACACATTCTTAGAGATCAATGACCATATAGATGTTTGGACCATCCCTAGGTGAACCTACATACAAAAAATCAGCCTAATTAGAGATTTATAACTGTAGGATTGGAGTTATTTTTAAGCTGTCAAACAAGCATTCAAATCTAGAATAAAGATTTCAACTTTCAAGAGCATTAGTTGGGCGGGTGTACCTGAGAAGGTAATTGGTGGAGAAGAGGATTCAACAGATATGTGAATATACATCTTTCCAGTTGATCCTAATCTTGGGGATGTGGGCAATTTTGTGCCAATCCTCACCACTTTCTTTCTTGCATCGCCCTTCTAGATGTGGACACCCCAGAATCAACAGTTCTTTGAGTGTCGTGACACGTTGCAGTCCTTCTGGCAAAGATGTTAGATTATCGCAATCCCAAATCTCCAAGTATGAGAGCGATTTGAGGTTTCCCAGTCCTGATGACAAAGTCATGAGATTCTTGCAGTTATGAATCTTAAGTGATTGAAGAGAGCATAAGCCTTGTAACCCCTCCTCTGACAAGGACATTAGATTGTCGCAACCATCAATGTCAAAAAACTTGAGAGAAGTGAGGTTTTGCAGTCCATTCGGCAAATATGCAAGCTCAACGCAGTTGAGAAGAGATAATTGTTTTAGAGAGACGAGGTTGTCCAGCTCATTTGACAGAGACTTAAGACGGGGTACTTCTCTTATCTCTAGAGACTCGAGATGGGTATGATTTCTCAACAATCCATCCGATAGAGACATCAGCTCGGGAAAGTCATAAATTCGAAGCGAAGAAAGGGAGGTGAAATTCAACTGCGGCCGTGTTATCAATTTAGGGCTACTTCCAATTATTAATTCTCTCAAGCAAGGGAAAATTTCTCTTCCCTCCACTTTCGTCCACTCCTCCAAACTAGGCATTGAACTGATGATGAGTTTCTCCAATGATGGGAATGCTTTTATTGTATCATCTCCCACCAACTCACTATCCAAGTACTTGACACCATCCATTCTAATTATAGTGAGAACCTTCAAGAAACGTAGTTTTCCAAGAGGTGGGAGATCTTCACATCTTTTACAATACATCAGCCCGATTTCAACCAAATTTGGAAGCAACAAATCCCTCATCCAATCTGGAAACTTTGAACCGTGATACCATGTTATGCACAACTTTTTCAGATTTTGGTGAGGTTGCAGACCTTCAAGAACCTCACATTCAAAATTTGCTTGTAACCCACCATAGCTCCAAGATAGACTCAATGATTGAAGATTATGTTTCCCTCTCAAATTGGCATCTTTAGCTTCTGCTAAATTTCTCACCTCCCCAAGATTTTCGATGCTTAGTTCTCCTTTAAGTTTTAAACCTTGAAGCTCTCCTATGCGACACCCATTCTCCTTGCCTACGATGAATCTAGTTAATGTCCGAAGGCAAGTTAATTCCCCCATCCTAGTGGGCATGTGTGTCAAAGAATAACAACCATCAATGTCAAGGTATCTAAGATTGCTCATATGCCTCATACCTGTTGGTAACTTACGAAGCTCTTTACAACAGCTGAGTTTCAAGGTCTGCAAGTTATAAAGGTGACTCATTGATTCAGGCAATTGATTAAAATAAGAGCCGGAGAGGTCTAGGTACCTAAGATGTTTCAAATTATCCATTGAAAATGGCATTTTCTTATCACAACTAAAACACAACACTCGCAAGAATCTCAATTTTGAGATGAAAGGAATAAATAACAACCCGAGCAAAGATGCATGTTCGTAATAAGCATAATCATCTGATAACAGAATGAACGTATGTAAAGATTTGACTTTATTTAAGTCCTCATTACAGGGATTGCCCATTTCGGGGTCTAGAGGACATGATAAATGACGGACCCTTTCAGAAATATTTTCCGCATTGCTACTCTCCATGATGAAACATTCATTTTCCATGATAGATTGTGCAAGGTCATGCATGAGATCATGCATCTTACATGTTTTTATATTTCCACAATCATCCTTCACGATGTCCTGAAAGAAAGACCTCCACAATAAATCA
The DNA here is from genome assembly GCA_035048495.1 of Euptelea pleiosperma. NCBI lineage: Eukaryota > Viridiplantae > Streptophyta > Magnoliopsida > Ranunculales > Eupteleaceae > Euptelea > Euptelea pleiosperma. Next base: position 16,618,958 of record CM068550.1, on the reverse strand, counting down.
TTAAAAATTTCATGGCCCATATCTTCTAATTCCATTCGTCCTTTCGACGGAATAAAGCCATTTGCCATCCATAGCTGGATCAATTCGTCCTTCCCAATTATATGATCTTTGGGGAATATGGAACAAAAAGAGAAGCACTGCCTCAAATGTGATGGTAAATAGTTATAACTTAACCTCAAGGCAGGTAAAGTTGCACTTTTAGCATCCCTTATTTCACTTTCTTTGACAGATAACCACTCATGTTCCTTGCTTTTAAAGCGCATCAGGCCTCCCAGAGCCTTTACTGTTAAGGGTACACCTCCACACTTCTTCACAATATCTTTACCAATTATTACTAGGTTTAGAGACTCTTCTCTTCTTCCTAACCCAAATGCACGTTCCTTGAACAAAGACCAACAATCATCATCTGATAAACCTCTCAAATGGTGTGTAGGAATTGTGGCCATAATCGATGCAACTTTTTCGCTACGTGTTGTTACAATAATGGTACTTCCTTTAGCTCCACACCTCACCACATGTTTTAGTCTATCCCACATCTCTTGGTCTTCATTCCATACATCATCCAATACAAGTAAAAATCTTCTCCCACTCAACATTTCCCAGAGGCAGCGCTGCATTCGATCTAACTCTGAGAAATTGCTCGCATTTCCACCTGCAGATTCTATAATCGCTTTCGTCAACCTTCTAATCTCAAAATCTTCGGATACACAAACCCAGATTCTTAATTCAAAATGCCTCTCTACCCTTCTACTATTATAGACCAATTGTGCAAGTGTGGTCTTTCCTAAACCCCCCATACCAACGATCGCATAGATCGAAACATCCTCTTGACTGCTCACTTCAGTTAGTAATAATTCAACTATCTTTTCTTTGTCCTCGTCTCTTCCATAAACTTCTGATTCAGTTACAAATGAACTAGTAGGTGCTCTCTCTCCATCATCATGCCTCTTGTTCTCCATAACACTTTTTATCAAGTGGAAATTCAATTTCTCCCCTGCAACTGCAATGGCATCTAATCTCTCCACAATAGCCTCAATCTTATGTCCCATATTAAAGCGAAATTCAATTAGGTCGAGAGGTGAAAGTAAGGTACGTACTTCATTTTGCGCTCTCCGTTGTAGAGCTTCAGTAGCAAACTCATCCACTATGTCACCCGCATCATAAGCAGCATCTTTAAGCTTTCTCAGCCAATTCCGCACAGGATTGCTCTTTATTTGCTTCTCCTCCGCATCCTGGATCACAGCTTGGATCGACAATAATGTGCTCTCAAGCTTCTCGAGCTCCGTTTTCAGATTTGTAGCTAATCCAAACTCTCGAATGGCCATAGAACTCAAGTTCCCCAAGATTACGTCCATAAGGGAACAGAGAATTGCTTCAGCCATACTGTCTCTTAGAATTGGAATGTCTGAAGAAGGATTCAAAGGGGGTGATTGATGAATTGTGGAAGAAGAATGCAAGGCTCTTCTCCTCACACTCTGATAATGAAAGCACATGGATAATTGTAAATGGTTAAAGCGTCCAAAAGTGATTAAGTGTGAGCAGGGTCCAATCGACGATGGGGAAGAGGGGTGCTTGATCGGAGAAGGGAAGAGAGGAAGAAGACAATGGGGAAGAGGGGTGGGTGGGAAGATAATTTTTTTTTTTCTGAAAGGAGGTGCCGGATGAGAGGAGAGGAGAGAAGACAAGAGAGGATGAAGACGGCGGGAGAAAGCAGAGAGCAGATCACGATGGAGTTTGGTTTTGGAGTAAAACTTCTGACAGAGCGGCCGGTCATCTATCTATTATTAATTCTCCAGCTTTTTAGTTTATCCCAAAAATACCTCTACACAAAATATCTCTCTTTCTAATCCCGACCCCTCTCTTTAATTTCTTTATTAATTCTCAAATTCTCTCCCATCTTCAATTAATTCCGAAACGTCTTCTCTTTTTCCAATCCTTTGACTCCCCATCTCCTTATTTCATTCGTTAATTCCTAAATTTTTAACCGATGCATTAAGAAATCTATTTTGGTTTGTTTTCAAAATTAATGCATTAATTATGATTATTCTCTCTTCCTAAACAATGCATTAAGAAAATTAATGTGATTTGTTTCCATAACCGATGCATTAAGAAGTACATTTTGGTTTGTTTCCAAAACCAATGTATTAATTTCGACCGTTCTCTCTTCGTAACCGATGCATTAAAAAAATTAATGTGGTTTGTTTCCATAACCGATGCATTACAAAATCTAAAGGTTTCCATACACAAAAGTATTCTGATTTTTAAAATTTCATTTTGGTTGCTTTCCATAACCGTATCATTAAGAAATATAATTAAGATTTTCATATGGAAATGTAACCTCCATATGAAAATTCCCGTGCCTTTCCCTCTCCATCTATCTTAAAATATTTAAATCTCTCCCTCTTTCTTTTGGTTGATGAGTTCCATTTTTTAGGCAACTCAAATGGTTTCCCGTCAATCTTTTCTCTCTCTTTCATTAAAAAATATATAGATTTTTTTTTCCAATTGAATATATTGATTATGTATAATTTTTTAGGGAAAAAATATATTCTGATATGACTATATTTTTTCAGGTTTATTCAAGCTCTTGAGACAAACATTTGATTTGTTGAAACCAAAAATAACCAATCTCTGCAATGATCCCCTGTCAGCGGTTCAGCGTGACTACAAAAAGACAAATATTATGGTAGCCATTCGAAATCCCGATGAAAAAATGTGTTAGAGATCTCTTCAAGGAGCAGGTATGCATACTTTTCTTCTTTTTTTTCCTCTTCTTTATTCATACTTTTTTCCCAATGAGAAGTGAGGTCAGACCAAAGGCATGAAAATGGTGCTTGAGGCATGCCCGTCATGAGTTTACATGTTTTTTTTAATTTGTTTTGAAATGTTTATAGGCATTTTTTTTCAACACTTCACTCGCACACATCTCAGTTATCACCTGTTTGGAAACAATGTTTGTAAGAATAAGGGATGTGATGATGCAAAGCTTTGGCTACATGCATACACAGTATTCTAGATCTATTTTAGAAGAGGGGAGCGTACTACAATTATTTTGAGGAACGAAGATCACCCCATCTTCAAATGGAAATGAAGAGGATGATCGAAGCCATTGATTCAGTCGAAGGTCGAGTTTGCATGGAGTTGCTTGATTTATTCGGAGAGCGAGCATCGTTAAATGAGGAAGCCATCGATGCATGCTTGGTAAGAGAAATGGCATGTTAGCCACCACTACACATGTCCCTACAATAAGAATTTTGGTTGGTGTTCTTCGAGTTCCAACATAAAAATCAGCTTGATTTGTGATCTCTATCCATTGAATCTAGAACTCAAAAAGAAGAAATCCAATATAAAGATGTTACCAAATGAAAATACTCGAATCTTACAGCTAGCTCGAGATCACCAATTAGGCTGATTTGTGGCATCAACGGGTAGGGCTGTCAAAGGGCCGGGCCAGGGTAGGGCCTAGCTTGACCCTAGCCCTACCCTTACTTATAAAAGTGAGGCGCTAGCCCTTAGAGGGCCTGAACCGGCTAGGCCCTAGCCCTACCCTCAAGGGCCAGGGCCGGGTCAGGGTAGGGCCAGGGCCTAGAAGAAAATTATTAAAAAATATAAATTTTTTTAGTAGAAAAATGGATGCTTTAATAATGCACTTGGCTTGGTAACGTGTTTCCTTGGTTTAATTTATATAGATTTTTCAATGAATGATCATAATTTTAAAAATGAAAATGAACCTTCTAATCTTTTTAAAAACATCGATAAAATAAATGATATATTATAAATTTACACTAGAAAAAAGTTATTTTAGAATGATTTTGAACCATTCTAAAAAAATTTCAAAATAAGAACGATTTTGGGTCGGTTATAATTTCTGAATGGCTCAATTGTTGGGAAATGGCCCAAAATTGTATCTTATTTTTTAGGATAATTGTAGTGTCTAACACTAATAACGTTGTGACATGTGTACCTAAGGAAACCCGGAGACCATGCCAACCGGTTTTCTCCTTTTATTTTGTATATTTTGTTTTTCAAAAAAATGTTTGATTTCCTAGGTAGCTTAGATCTCTCATTAACAGTTAGACACTTTAGATAACTTAACATCATTTTTAAACAAAAAAATCCACTATATGCGTTATTTTATAGAATATAATTTAAAAATAAATAATATAACATATATGATTCGCTAAGGGCCGGGTAGGGTCGGGCCCCCTTGAGTGTGACCCTAGCCCGGCCCTTATTTAGAAGGGCCTTATATATTTAGGCCCGGCTCGGCCCTAAGGGCTTGAAATTTATTTAAAAGCCCTCTGTTTAGGGCTTTCAAAAGGGTAGGGTAGGGTCGGGCCCCCTTACAAGAGGGCCGGATTGACACCCCTATCAACGGGTGGACCAATCATTCATGAGTTAATGTTGTAGACCATTATATACAAAATTATATGGAGTTGTAATTTTACATGTATCAATTATATAACTATACTTTAATCATATCTTAACGCTCTATCCTATTATAGACTATTAATGGTCATCTAGAAGCACAATATCGTGATATAAGTGGCATAGGTGGTGGGTCTCACAAGTCGCAATTATCATGATCTAAAGCAAGAGCGAGGAGCCATGTGATCAGATCATGATTATTGAATATATAACATGTATAACTTTTTTTTTTTCACACAACTTCATATTAAGGTTTATATTTCAGTTATAGTAAATTTATTTAAATAAAAGTAGATAGGTGACCAAATTGAATGGTTTAAACGCTAAATGTTGATTTTGGTTTAACTAGCCAGTACAAATGGGGTTAATGATTGAGAGTGGTTAATTTTTTAATAAAATTCATGGGTAATGTTCACTCATATCAATTGAACTGACCAATCCGATATGGTTCTCAAACATTGGTTTCTATCATCGCCAACATAGACCTCTACTCAGCAAATGCCCTTCATACATCAATAATTTTACTGCAAATCCTAAAATAACTCACAGAGAGGATTGATTAACAAAAGAGTCTTAAGTGATTTCACATTTGAAATAAAACAGGATTCGCTCTAGATGCCTACATCACAAAAAGCTAACAAATACAATTATTCTCACAAGAATTTCTTATATTGATTTAATTTATATTATTTTTTATTTTTGTATTTCCTTGCTTAACAAAATAAGGCATTGTTATTTATGCCCGTGCTTTAGCACGGGTGATGATTACTAGTAATCTACAATACGAGCCACGAGGCACACTAATAGAGGGCGCTGACCGTATGGATGTCTGGCCAGTCCCTCATGGATTTGTCGTCTCCCAGCTGGGCTCCACACGGTGTTGACTTCTTGTCTCAACTGGGCTCCATACGTCGTTGACTGACTGATTCTTCAGTCTCTCCCTACGAGTAAAACTGAGTAAAACTTCCGTCACATTGGGATTGTAAATCACACAAAACACACCCAATGAGTTCTCGGCATGTACACCTAAAAAGCAAAAGCACATGGGTACGTTGCAAAAGCACTTGTGTACATGCCGAGAACTCATTGGCTGTGTTTTGTGTGGTTTACTTCCATCACACGAAATTGTAAATCACACAAAACACAGCCAATGAGTTCTCGGCACATACACATAGGTGTACATGCCGAGAACTCATTGGCTGTGTTTTGTGTGATTTACAATCCCATTGTGACGGAAGTTTTCACTTCTCACTAGAAAAAGATTGGCTGTCCCCCTCCCAAAATGTCTGACACGTACCCAAGACCTCAACAGCTGTTCATCAACTCTGCTGCAAAAAAAAAAAAAAGCGGCCCATTTTCTGAGCCCACTGACTGGATGGATGTTTAGCCCACCCTTAGATTAAAAATCATCCCTATTGATTATATCTAGCCATTTGATTTTAGCACTTTTTAAGGAGTGATTTTAACTGTTGGAGAAGAGCATTTTCGGTACTAAATCCAATGGTTAGAAATCATCATTCAAGCTGATATTTTGTGTGCATAGTTAGCTACGTGTAGGCTAAACCATGGTTTAAAAAATGGCCGTTATAATGGATTCGGACCTCCCCTGTTACGTTATGTACCGTTTTAACGCTCAGAAAATAATGGTTGTTATTTTCATTATAACGGCCATTATTTTTCTAGTATTTTGTAGATTCCCATCTATTGGATCTGGCACGCTAATATTTGATTAGATTGGGTGTTCCCAACTGTTTGATCTTAGTACTTTCTTTTGGTTTTGCATCTTTTTCCCCCCTTTGGAGAGTCTGAGGTCGTCATTGGATACCCAAACTGTTGGGAAGAAAGAACAATAAACAAACAATAAAACAAAGATGCAAACAACAACAACAGGGAGATTTACGTGGTTCCTTCTAGATTGAGGTACGTCCATGGATCCACACTGATTCCACTATGCTCTAGGGCAAAAGAAACACACACAGTACAAGATTATGATACTCGTCTCTCACCAACTAAGGTATATATAACCCCAAGATCCACACCGCGGAATCATGCCTTCATTTACAGTGCTTCAAGCATCATCAGTATCTACATAACACAACACAAACTATGGTCCACCATCCCCATATCTGCCTACAAGTCTCACGAAAAGTGGGGGTAGGACACCCACACGTTACTACGATTGGTTAAGACCATACAATCTGGTAGGTGAGTAGCATCAAACGGTACGTGGGTATTCCTTTAATTTTTGTCTCATGTGCATGTGGTCTAGTATGTTTATGCCTGTATTGGGAAACTTGCCAAGAAACATAATTTTTTACTTATGCCAAATATGAAGAGATGTTGCCGCATAAAGTTATAGAAAAAAGTATAGTAATACATAATCTAATTTCTTTCAAGCATGGTCTTAATACTTGATGACTTGACTCAAAACTCAGCCGAGTCAACTCAACTTGAGAAGATTTTAGTAGACATGGCCTAAAGCTAGGGTTGCAAATGGGCCTATTCATTAGAGGTTTCGGGCCAAAATTTGATGCACATCATGTCAGGCCTCAGTCTTGGGCCTATTCAAATTTTAGCAAAAGCCAGACATATAGGCCCAGCCCATCTGCAACCCTACTTGATGAGTCAACACGAACTCATTCAAGTCGACTCAAGCTTGGCGAAAACGAGTTGATTCACTAGTAACAAAGTGGGATTTTCATTTTTCTCAAGATGGTTTTAATTAAAAGAATGATTTTAACTGTATAAAAACTTGTTTCATATTGAATATATTAATAAATATCTAACGACTCACTGAGTTGAAGTGCTTAAGTTTCGACAAATTTACGAGTCAATTTTTTGTGTTTACATACAGCCCTTGAGTTGTTGCTCTCAAAATCAAATCCCCTTTTGTTATTTGTAGTGTTTGCCTAGTGTATGGGCAGCTTCATGCGCCGAAGGAAAGGAACAAGAGAAGAGAAAGCCATAGAGTCTGCACTACTCGAGACACTGAAAATTCTTGACGAGCGGATCGAAGAGAAAAAATTCTTTGGAGGAGAGACGACTGGGTATCTAGATATGGTGATGGGTTGGATCCCTCACAACGTAGGGCTGCAACTTGGGCGAGTTGAACCCGACGTTAGTTGGGTTAGGTTAGTCCTTTCAAAACTTGGGTTGGGTTCGGGCTGGATTATTGGTAACCCGGTCAAATTGGGTTGGGCTTAGGCCAGATTATTGGTAACCCGATGATGTAGCGGAAGTGCGAAGTTAATCACGAAAACGAACTGAGAAGAAGAACACCGTCTTCAACCGGAAATAAACCTTGAATCCACAAGGAAGAGAATAAAAAAAGACTTAAACAATAACTTCATTGATTCTTTCGTCCAACTACAACCCTCTTAAATAGGGCAAATCAGTAATGAGACTTAGAAACTACTAAAAGTCTAAAACGGCTAAAATAGGAAAAAAAGACAAAAAAATAGGAATTCCCTCTAATCATAGAATGGATAGTCGCAGATCTTAGAAACACGTCAGAATCGACGGGGAGTGATTCTAACTTCCATAACTTAAGTTATTGCCAAAATAAAATTCTCCAAAAATAGCCAAAATGTCGTTTTGACCCACTAGACGATGAAATTTGGTCAAAATTAAGGGTACATCATGAGCAAAGCTGATGACTTTCGAAGATCTCGTCGTTTCCTTTCAAAGAGGACCGGCCCCGCACAGTTTCGACACTAAAGGCAATTACGTTAATGCCTATTACGTCATTTTTAGTGTTTTTTTTAACATTAATGCCCGTTACGTCATTTTAACACCGGTTGGACTTTTGACGGTCCAAACGCTCCATGAATTCTTCTGCTATGTGTTCTACATCACCCGATCAAATTGGGTTAGGCTGGGGTTGAGGCTCGGCCCAACCTGACATACAAACTACATATATGTATGATATACTGACAAACATCCACACTACATTTTGGCAAATGCAGTAACCCATGGATGTTTGTCCTTAGCAAATTACAACCCTTGTGTTAGATTACAAAATTCCCTTGAAACTATATTTTGACATTTTTTGTGAAGATATCATCCCCACCCTTGGATTATTTTTTCCTCTCGATCTGCATATTTGAACCTTAACAATGTCCACAATAATCTCTCTCCTTCCCCTTTTCCTCCCGAGATCTGGAAAAACATTTGGAAGATCAACATTCCTCTTCGTATACAATTCTTCATATGGCGTCTCCTCAAGAATATCATTCCCTCTAAAGCAGCACTCCAAGCTCGCATCCCTGGCATTTCGCCTTCCTGTCCAAGATGCCAACACCATGAAGAAACTAGCATTCATGCTTTATTCCAATGTCTCCTTAGTGCCCGCATATGTTTTGAATCGCCCTTTACTTTTCGAGGGAGCTCTCGCACACAAAGTGAGATTGAAGAATGGTTGATCTCTACTCTCCATAATAAGACCAAAGAGCAGGAACAAGATGCTTACAATCAAGCTTATATATGTGTGCTTTTGTGGCGTCTATGGAGTAGTGTTCGAAACAATCACATATACATGGGAAAACCAATGCAAACCCATCTATTATTCTCAAGTCTATTAGCGATTATATTCTTCCCTTCGAGAAGCATAGGCCAAAAGAACCCACACCGGAGAACTGGACACCCCCTCGTAGAGGCATCCTAAAGCCCAAAATTGATGTAGCATGGAAACAAACATATGGGGACGCTAGTTTTGGCTTTATCCTCCGGGACTCCACTAATTCATGTATCTTGGCAGGAGGAAGAAGAGCTGTTGCGCTCTCAGCAGAAGAAGCTGAAACTCGGGCTTTAAAGTGGGCATTGCAAGTTATTTTGCGGTTAAAACATGAAGATATCATCGTCGAACTTGATGCCAAGCTGATCGTGGACAATCTGGCCCAGAAGTCTTTTGAGATGGGCCGTTCATCCATATCCCATCTAGTGGATATTTTCCATCTGTTATCTTCTTTCTCTAATATCTCTTTTATATATGTTCCTTGAGCAAAAAACCACACTGCTCATACTATTGCCGCAAAGGCTCTAACTTTTTGGACCCTGTTTTGTGGACCTCCCCCATCCCCTCTTGGCTATCCTTAGCCGGGGAGGCAGATGGGGCCAACGCTCCTCTTGTTTCTTAAGTTAATTTATTTCTAGCTTGCTTACAATACACACACAAAAAAAAAAATAAAAATAAAAATAAAAAAAAAAACAAATAACAAATAACAAATAACAAAAAAAAAAAAAACAAAACCAGCCCAAAAGCTTGTTTCAGCCCTTTTAGAAGGATCTTCGATCCGATTACGACGTCAAGTCTCAACAAAGTCCGTCAATGTTGATGACAGAATTAGGTGATATCACAACTGGTCGGCAAGAATCAGGAGGAACATGAAACTTTGCTAATACTTAAAAAAATTTGTTCATACCTAACAAAAATTATTGACTTGCAAGTTGACTCACCAACTCACTTATCGAAAAAGAGAAAAAGAAGGGTCATGGACTAACAAGATCTATGTTATGACCCATCTAATAAGTAGCTAATCACTTAAGCTTTTTAACAACATTTTTTTGGTAAGCTGCAGTATTATAAAGTACGGAAAATTTTAAAAAAATACAAAATTAAATCTATTTATACAAAATAATACTTATTTTAAATTTTTTTAAAAAGCATACAAAACCCCATTTCAATTGGTGTCAACACGCATCATATCCAATTTATTTGAAAATGGTTGAAAATACCCCTAATCGAAATGAGGTCATTTGAAATAGCATCAAAAGTGTTCTGGCATCAAAACCATTTTGAAGCCATTTCAAATGGCGTCAAAACAAATATTCGTTCTTTCTTTTTTTTGAAAAAAGATGTAACAAGGCATACCTAACGTTTTTAGCCGTGAGAAAGCATGATTTTTGTTACCACCGCTGCCATCTAGGCCCACTAACTACATGGATGTTTAGCACACACCTTGGTAAATCACTCTGATTGGTAATCTCTAACCCTTAGATTTTAGATCAAGTCTGATGCTAGTTTCATTGGTATGAAAGCCCTTGGAATTGGTATCGGATCAAATCTGAATCTGTTTTAATTGTTGTCAGATTTTATCTAACGCCAATTCAAAAGGAGTGAAATCAAATTTGAATTAGCGTCAGATTTGATCTGATGCCAATTCCAATGGCTTTCAGAATCGGTATTTTGGGGATTAACAGTCAGGGAAGTTGACGCCAATTGAAATGGCATTTGTATTCTTTTGTAAAATATTTAAAAAGAAGTATTGTTTTAAATAAATTGATTTAATTTCGTATGTTTTTAAAATTTTCATACAAAGTATTCAGAAATTAGATGAAATCTTGGCGCAGAACGTACAAAATGAGGCTAAGATTGTTATTTGGGCCTATCAAACACATGAAGACCCAAAATTAATTTAACACCTAATTTAGCAAGAAATGTTAGCATTATGTAGCCCATCCGTGGCCCATAAGAAGCCCATCATGTGACCCATTGGTTTTGGTTTCCTAAAAGGCTTGGATTCTATATTAAGAGTTTCCTAATCATAAACCTCCACAATTAGCAATGGGAAATATTTTCTAAGTAAGCGGGATTTTTTATGAGTTAGAATCCCAATCATACCATACTTTGGTTTATAGGTTCCCTCTCTCTATCTATATAAGAAACATGAACCATTCCCGTCAACTAAGGTTTTTGATTGTGCTTGAAAAGAGATAAGAGAGAGAAGAATCGAGTCCTCCCTAGAACTACATCATCGTTTACAAGTGGTGAACAACAACGGTTCAAACGCCAAGCAAAGTTGTTGTATCAATGGAGAAAGGTACACTGTTCTTTATTTATTTCTTTTCATGGTTTGAAGACCTCGAAAATGTGTTTATCAAGATCATGGGTATGGTTTGATGTTCTAATAAGAGTGCATCAACAAGATGTAGAAGGGCTAACATGTGGTATCAGAGCCACGGTTCGAATTTTTGCGCTTTTCGGGTCTTAAAAAATCTATTTTGCAACTTTAAAAAATATATTTTTCTCCATCTTTGATCGCCGTTTTCCAGTCACTGGCTTGTCTCCGGTTGCTGGAGTTGCCACCGGGCTATTGTCGGTCGTAAGGTGACTCCATTGGTGTCAACGTCCGGCCAAACGGAGGTCAATGGAGCATGGGGCCATCAACCAAAGTTGGCTCCATGTAACTGTTTTGTAAGTTTTAGAAAAACATGGTTTTTCCTCATCTTTGGACATCGTTTTCCAATCATCAGTTGGTCGATGTTGCCAGTTTATTCCCAGCAGTAAGATGATTCTATTGGCACCGACAACTGGCCAATCGGAGGTCGGTGGTGAATGAGGCATTCATTCAAAGTTGCTTGGTTTTAAAGTTTTCAAAACCTTAAAAACTCCAGACCTGTTTTGTACATGGAGAGGCTGTCTGGGTTGTGATTTGACGATTTGAAGGAACATATAGGTTGGTGCTCCCCCCCAGTGGACTTCTCACGTGCATTTAGAGCCCGTTTTGATATGGTCCAAAATGTCAATAATAAGCCCAAGCCCAATTCGGACTTAAATGGGCCCATTATAGAGCCAAACTTGTTTTGGCCATTCCAGGCTTGCTTTAAGACCATTTTTTATCGGCAAAAACTCATTTTCTTCGTCTTCTCGGACTCCACGCTTTGGGATTATTCTTAGTATGATTTGGATTATTTAAACAACATGAATGTTTTATGTTATTTTCTCTCCTTTGTATGTTAATCAACTAATGTGATTATCCGCTTATAATTGTTATGTTTAAATCATGATTGTCAATGATCATAATTCAGATTGACATACATAAAGTAGATTAGTTTGGTAGCTACCAAAGTGGCCCAACAAGAAAATTTTATGCATGTTGATTTGTATAATTGATTCTTAATACAAATGCCTATGTATTAAATAAATGATGTTGAAATGACAATTTTTGGTTAGAAAGTCACAGATTTACCCAAAGGTAAATCGATGATTAAATAATCAGAAATTGGAATAGAATAATTGATATTCATCTTTAATCCGGACAAGCTTTTGAATGTCCAAAGGCAACAAGCCTACCGGATTGAGAATGATGTTATCAATTAGTTTTATTTGGTTATTGGGATATCATGTAATTGAACATTTGTATATTACGAGCTCGGCCCAAAGGAAGAGGTGGTGATAGTACTACTTGTTCATCATCAGAATAAATCTGAAATGAATGTTTGTAATTTGATTAGTGAGTTTTTTATCCTATTATAGTAGATGTTCCTGCTTCGCTTCATGCACATGCTTCGTCTATTCCGATCCTTGACTGATCAAACTTTTCAAATTGGAATGAAGAGGTCTAGTTCACCTTAGGTATTCTGGATCTAGACTTAGCTCTCCAAATCGAAAAGCCTGCAGCACTGACTACTACAAGTACTGTGGAAGACAAAACCACAATGAAACAGTGAGAGCGATTGAACAGACTTAGCTTGATGTTTATGCGCATGACTGTGGCAAATAATATCAAGTCGACACTTTTGAAAATTGACAATGCATTGACTTACCTGAAAAAAGTGGGAGAGCATTTTAAAGCCGCTGATAAATCTTTGGCGGGGACACTTATGTCCCAACTGACTACTATGAAGTATGACGGGGTAAGGGGTATGCAACAGCATATCCTAGAAATGACTAATATTGCAACAAGACTAAAATCATTAGGAATGAAGGTGGATGAATTCTTTATGGTGCAGTTCATTTTGGACTCACTCCCTCCTCAGTATGAGGCATTCCAAATCTTGTATAATACGAATAAGGATACATGGAATGTCAATGTGAGTTGACAAGTATGGTCATACAAGAAGAGACTAGACTTAAGTTAAAAAGGGTTCATTCCGTTCATTTCATTTCTAAATGAGTTGTTTAAAGTGGAAGAAGAAAGCCTAAAAAAGGCAAAGGACGAGCACCATAAAAAGACCTTGGGCCTATTCATATATCTCAGGCTCATAAGAAGGTTGGCGATGGATTGAGGTGTTTCTTCTATAAAAAGAAGGGACATCTTTAGAAAGAATGTCTGAAGCACAAGGCATGATTCGAAAAGAAAGGTAAGCATTTTGCTTTAGTATGTTTCAAATCATATCTTGCTAAAGTACCTTCATGTACATGGTGGATTGACTCGGGTGCTACTGTTCATGTTTCCAATTCGATGCAGGGATACTTTACAACCCATTGCCCAAAACCAACTGAGAGATACATCCTAATGGGGAACCACGTGAAAGCTGAAGTTATGACTGTGGGAACTTTTCGACTTCATTTAGATAGTGGTTTCCATTTAGATTTACCCAATACAGTTTTTGTTCCCTCTATTTTAATAAACTTAATTTCTTTACCTAAACTTGATGTTGATGGTTATACCTTTTCGTTTGAACATGGATCTTTCAGCCTATTTAAGAATAATATACTTTTGGGTTCTGGTATTTTAAATGATAGCTTATACAAATTAAATCTTGATCCTTCTTTTTCTGAAACCTATTGACCCTGCACCCGAATGAATGTATTGGAATCAAACGTGGCATGATAAATGAAAATTCTTCTTTCTTGTGGCATAAACGATTGGGGCATATCTCCAGAGAAATGATAGAAATGTTAGTAAAGGATAAAGTTCTTCCAACTTTAGACTTCACTGACTTTGGTGTGTGTGTGTGGAATGTATTAAGGAAAAATAAACCAGACACACTAAGAAAGGTGCCATAAGAAGTAATGGACTTCTTGAGATTATCCACACTGATATATGTGGACCCTTCTCCACTTCATGTTTCGGTGGAGAAAAGTACTTTATTAGCTTTATTGATGACTTTTTCAGGTATACATATGTCTATCTACTGCATGAAAAATCTTAGGCAGTGGATGCCATTGAGGTATACATTACTGAGGTTGAACGACAATTAGATAGAAAGGTGAAAGTCGTAAGACCTGATAGAGGTGGTAAGTATTATGGTAGATATGATGAAATGGGCCAACATCCTGGTCTGCTTGCTAAACTCTTAGAAAAATGTTGAATTCATGCACAATATACGATGTCTGGTACGCCTCAACAAAATGGTGTGGCTGAAAGGCGCAATCGTACATTTTTTACATGGTTAGGAGTATGATAAGTAAATCTACCTTACTCGAATCTTTGTGGGCAGAAGCCCTTAAGACCGCTGTATATATCCCAAATCGAGTTCCTAGTAAGTCGATTCTTAAAACTCCTTTTGAGCTTTGTACTGGAAGGAAACCGAGTTTAAGACACATGTCTGGGGTTCTCCAACGAAGGCTAGAATTTATAACCCACAAGAAAAGAAATTGGATCCTAAAACTGTAAGTGGATACTTCATAGGCTATCTAGAAAAATCCAAAGGGTATAGGTTTTACTGTCCTAACCATAGCATGAGAATTATAGAAACTGAAAATGCCAAATTCTTAGAAAATGGCGAGACAAGTGGGAGTGATCAACCACGAAATGTGGTTATTTAAGAAGTTAGGGTGCACATCCCTTTGCCCATAACTTCTTGACCGAATATTGTTGATCATGATTAATTCAACAACAGTGGGCAACAATTGAATGAACAACCACTCCATAATGAGGTCGAAGCCAATGAACCGATAATGGAAGCACCACAATCCGTGGCATTAAGAAAATTTGAAAGAGTAAAGAGATCTGCCATTTTGAGCGATTATGTGGTGTACCTACAGGAATCTGAGTATGACATAGGGATGAAAGCAAACCCAATTTCATTTTCACAAGCCGTAGCGAGTAATGATTCTGAAATATGGATGGTCATGAAAGATAATTTAAAATAGATGGCTCAAAATAAAGTCTGAAATCTCGTCAAATTGCCTGAAGGACTTAAAAGGGTCGGATGTAAATGGGTTTTTAAAACCAAACGTGACTCCAAAGGCAATGTCGAACGATTTAAAGCAAAATTGGTGGCTAAAGATTTTACTCAGAAAGAAGGCATTGACTAGAAAGAGACATTCTCTCCTGTATCAAAGAAAGACTCACTCAGGATCATCATGGCACTAGTAGCTCATTGTGATTTAAAGCTACATCAAATGGATGTGAAAACAACATTTTTAAATGGGAGTTTAGAGGAAGAAGTCTACATGGAGTAGCCAGAGGGCTTCTTAGAAAAGGGAAAGGAACACCTTGTATGCAAACTTAAAAAATCAATATATGAACTTAAATAACCCTCACGTCAATGGTATATTAAATTCAATGATACCATTGTTCCCTTCGGTTTTAAAGAAAACATCGTTGATCGATGCATATACTTGAAGTTAGTGTGAGCAAGTTTATTTTTGTAATCCTATACGTAGATGATATTTTGCTTGTTAGCAGCGATTTAGGTCTGTTGTTCGAAACTAAGCAATTTCTCACCAAGAACTTTGAAATGAAAGATATGGGAGAAGCAGCTTTTATTATTGGAATCGAAATCTTTTGAAATCGAGCACGAAATATGTTAGGATTGTTTACATCGAAAGAGTTTTGGAAAGGTTTGGAATGCAGAATTATTTGACTTTTGATGCCCCAATTCAGAAAGGTGATAAATTCAGTCTTATGCAATGTCCGAAGAATCAGTAGCAACGTGATCAGAAGAAAAATATTCCATATGCTTTCAACTGCAGGGAGCTTAATGTACACACAGACTTGTACTAGACCAGACATCAGCTTTGCAGTCGATATGCTGGGTAGATATTAGAGTAACCCAGGGATGGAACATTGGAAAGCTGCAAAGAAGGTGATGCGATATTTACAAGGGACAAAGGATTACATGCTCACATACAGAAGGTCAGATCACTTGAAGTGATCGGTTACTCAGACTCGGATTATGCAGGATGCTTTGATGAGAGAAAGTCTACTTCTAGCTATGTCTTTCTATTAGCTGGTAGAGCTATTTCATGGAAAAGTATGAAACAAAGCATCATTGCTTGGTCCACTATGGAGGCTGAATTCGTGGCGTGTTTTGAGGCCACGAATCATGAATTATAGCTATGGAACTTTATCTCAAGACTTGGAATTGTCGACTCTATTGCCAAGCCATTGAGAATTTATTGCGATAACACCGCAACAGTCTTCTTCTCCAAGAACGACAAGTTTTCTAATGGTCTTAAGCACATGGAGCTTAAATATCTTGCCGTTAAGGAGGAAGTATAAAAGCATCAAGTGTCAATAGAGCACATAAGTACAAAGCTTATGATTGCGGATCCATTAACTAAGGGGTTAGCACCAAAGACTTTTAAGGAACATGTTGAAAGGATGGGTCTTAAAGGCTACCCATAATGTGTTATGGTTTTATGGCTTGGTTAATTGATTGACATTTTTTGAAATCTCATTATTATATGCTTTATGTTATGTTCCTGTTTTCCATAAGGTGTACACATATTTGTGAATGGATGAATGATAACATGAACAATCTTGACAAGACACTAATGGTGAACCATTTTATATGGATTATTATTTTGGCCTATATGTATATAATAAATTTCCCGTTTATGACCAAGTTAAGTGAGTTGCTAGTGTTGTAGTACATGGAAGGGATTACTTGAATGATAATGTACAACCGCCATGACTCGCATTAGCAGTTTATTTAATTATGGTTTATGATGGCTAATAAAGTTGGGGTGATTAGGATATTTTCTAAAAGTGTGCACACATGTATGTCAATTTTTTTTTTTTAGAATCCAAGACTCTTTTATAGAACAAAAATAGTTTAAAGGATGTTTTTAAAATAAAGCGTCTTTTGTCGAATGGGCCAAGTGGGAGAATGTTATCATTATGTGGCCCATCTGTGGCCCCATAAGAAGCCCATTGTATGACCTATTGGTTTTGGTTTCCTAAAAGGCTTGGATTCTATATTAAGAGTCTCATAATCATAAACCTCCACAATTAGCAATGAGAAATACTTTCTAAGTAAGTGGGATTCTTGATGGGTTAGAATCCCAATCATACCATTCTTAGGATTCTAGGTTCCCTCTCTCTATTTATATAAGAAACATGAACCATTTCGATCAACTAAGGTTTTTGATCGTGCTTGAAAAGAAATAAGAAAGAGAAGAACCGAGTCCTCACTAGAACTTCATCATCGTTTACAAGTGGTCGAACAACAACGGTTCAAATGCCAAGCAAAGTTGTTGCATCAATGGAAAAATGTACACCTTTCTTTATTTCTTTTCATGGTTTGAGGACCTCGAAAAATGTGTTTATCAAGATCATGGGTATGTTTTGATATTCTAATAAGAGTGCATCAACAAGATGTAGAAGGGCTAACAAGATAATCAGCGCAAAAGTTTGCTCCACAATCCAAGTGCCAAACCACACAAGAGCTTCCAAAATGCCTAGGGATTGCTTCATGAATTTGAAGCAGCATAGTAATAGCAGATTGAGAATCAGTTTCCACCAGCAATTTCCAGAAGCCCATGTGCCAAGCTAACTCCATACCCTCTTTGAGTCCCATAGCTCCGTTGATGACTTGTACAAAACCCAATACAAATCCCTCCAGCTACATGTGCACATGCAGCACTATGCCAATGTACGTAAAGAATAATTTCTTCTCATAGGATGTTCGATGTCAAATCAGATATATTAAATCATCCAATGTCATGTTGGTTCAAAGCTTCAAACTTTGTAGTCAAGAACTCCTGCTTATTACTCGCATACAAATATAAGTCATAAGCCAACATGAAAGCTTAAAATTATGGGGTTAAAAAAAGGAAACATTTGAATCTTGCCAAATGATAAGTAAGAGAATGTACCTGATTAAGCGAGTAGTAGAATGTACACGGTAATGGAGACCAGAAAGCATGTACCATCGAAGACTCAAGCACATTACGCAATTTATTCATTGTTACAATTAAGTATAATCGGTAAACATCCAATGACCCACACATGCCAATGGAAAGAGGCAATGCAGGCCTTGCAACTTAGACAACAAGATGTAACTTTGCAGCAGACCCTATGTCCAATTTGGAAAACCAAGTTAAAATACAAAATGAGGTTCATATTACTATCCAGTCTATAAAAATTATGAGGACCTAAAGTCATTTTAATACCTAATTAAGCAACATGATCAGCGTAGAAGTTTGCTTCACAATATGAGTGCTTCACTGCTCAAGATCTTGTAAATGTCAGGCGATTGTTTCATGATTTTGAAACAGCATAGAGATAGCAACCTAAGAATCGGATTCCACCAATAATTTCCAAATGCCCATGTGCCACAAGCTAACTTCGTACCCTCATTGAGTCCCCATAGCTCTGCCGATGATATTGTAGAAAACCCAATCCTGAAAAAGAATCCTTGAAGGGATTGACATTTCGCAAAACCCCTCCAGCTACATGTGCAACGCTATTACTTGTGCAACGTGTGCGCATGTGTCGGTGTTGCTTACAGGTACATGAAGACTAATTCTTCGTTGGATATCCAATCACCCGATATTCAAAGCTTCAAAGACTATAGCCAGGAACTCCTACTTAATACTCACATACAAATATTACTCAAAATCCAACATGAAACCTAAAAAATATGGGGTAAAAAAAGGGCAAACTAAATCTTGCTAAAGGATAAGTGGAGAGAATGTACCTAATTAAGCGAGTTGAATGTACATGGTAATATGGACGAGAAAGCATGTACCGCCCAAGACTCGAGCACATTACGCAATTAATTCATTGTTACAATCAAGTGTAATCAGTAAACATCCAATAACCACACATATTGAAGGGGTCATGAGGCAATGCACGCTTCGCAACTCAGTTAGCAAGACTGTCCAATTGGAAAACCAAGTCAAAATACAAAAGAGTAAGTGCCTTTGAGAAAAAGAATTAACCTGAGGGGCAAAATTCCTATGGGGGCACATAAAAAGTGCCAAATGCACTGACCCATAAATGATTGACACACCCCTTGATGGACCTATGCACTAAAAATCAGTTTGATTGTTATCTCTAGGCATAGTCTGAGTATCCCAAAGGGTCGCTCTACGGGTGTCCACGTCTTTCGGCTGGGCACCCACATTCAAGGCGTGGCCAATCATTCATCGGTTAGTGGGCCCAAATGAGTGGGCCACGTACCTTTTTATGCTCCCCTCAAGCTAAATTTTATTGGGACAATCCAAACCATATGATCAATGCAATATTGAACACTAAAAGTAGATACTATCTAAATGTGTTTGGAAAAAACGCACACACCTTTTTCCCGTCTATGTAAAATCAAAGAGCAACCCCACAATAATAAAAATAAAAACAATAATATCTATGAAAGTAAGATAATAAAAAAAGAAATAGAACAAGATAACACACCACAATTTTACTTGGAAAACCCCCTCAATGAGAATGGTAAAAACCACGGGACCTAGTCCGGTAAACTTCCACTATGAAGATAATGGGGTTCCAATACTTCTCTAGATAACACTAGAGGATGTTAACATTAAGAGACAAACAACTTCTCTTGAAAATCAAGTGCTTTACCCAAATAAGGGTAAATTACAATCAACAACGTGGAAGGAGAAACTTATCAACAAGGGTATGTAAGAAAACCCTAAATCAACACTTGAAGAAGCAAGAAAGCAACAAACCCGGAGTGTGGATGAGGCGTCACAAGCCTGGAGATGAAATCCGCTTGAAAACCCGATGGAATCTTAGTGCAAGCCCTTTCTTCTTCTTCTCCAAAACCCCTCATTTTTGTTTCTTTTTGTTTTCTCTTTTTTTTCTTACAAAAGGTCTCTCACACACAAGAGGATGGACCGTACCTCCCCTTGTTGCTCTAAAGGAGCCTTTTCAAATTCTAAAAGACACGGAAGAAAAAGACAAAAAAATCCCATTCATTGAATGAGACAAAAGAAGTGGGTCCCACCTCAAATGAGGAGGGACACCGAACAAAATGTAATGTGAACTTATTATCCACAATGAAAGCCATTTTTTTACTGGCAAGGAACATGGAAGAAGGTCTCGGGATTGGGGCTGGATTGGTGGACACTGATCCCTTAACTAGAGAAAAAAAGTATTTTGATCTAGAAAAATCTGGGTCTAGTCGGATCAATGACCCTACATAGCATATTTGTTTGGGCCCACTGACCGCATGATGTTAGTCCACTCCTTGGTAGATATACACTCCGAAAATCAGTTTGATTGGTTATCTCTAACCTTTGCTTTAGTTGTAAATCCAACGGCCAGAGATAACTAGTAAAAATAAAAATGCGCCAAATTGGGCCACTGATCGAGATTTTTCTGGATCAAAAACTTTTGCACAAACTAGATATCTTGATTACATAATCAAACAAGCATTAAAATCCAGAGTAGAGATTCCAACATTCAAGATCATCAGTTGGGCGGGTGTACCTGATAAACTAGATATCTTGGTCATTGATGGTAATCTTGGGAATGTGCGCAACTTTGTGCCAATCCTCACCACTTTCTTTCTTGCATCGCCCTTCTAGATGTGGACACCCTCGAATCGACAATTCTTTAAGTGCCTTGACATGTTGCAGCCCTTCTGGCAAAGGCATTAGATTATCGCAATCCCAAATATCCAAGGATGAGAGCGACGTGAGGTTTCCCAGTCCTTCTGGTAAAGAAGTTAGCTCAGGACATTCTTCAATACATAAATACTTGATCTGCGTTAGATGTCGCACCCCCTCTGATAAAGACACGAGTTTCTCACAATAACAAATACGGAAAATTGCAGAAAAGAAAATAAACTTTAATTTATTTACAAAAAAGAATACAACTTTTCGCAAATCCCAAAAAAGAAAACGAAACGCTGTCAGTCCAATCAGTCGTCGACTGACTAACGAATGACTGATGGCTGACACGTCTGACAAACGCCCTTTTAAAGGGCGTTTATTCTTGAGAAATTTTAAAAAACGTCCCATAATTCCTCAACTTCTAAACCAATCTACGAATATCGGAATGATCTGAATTTTTGTGAGGATGATCTCCTCACCGTAGAGATCATCCTCACCAAAAATCAGCCATTGATTCATCTTCTGAGTACGCCAAAATGGGCGTAAAAATTGGGGTATTAAAAAACGCCATTTAAAAGGGCGTTTGTCAATAAAAAACGCCCTTTAAAAGAGCGTTTTCTACTGACACACGCCCTTTAAAATAACGTCTGTCAGGTTGTCAGATGTCGGACTGACACTGACAGACGTTTTTCAAAAAGGCGTTTATTACTAACGCCCTTTAAAAGGGCGTTTGTCAGAAAAAACGCTCTTTTAAAGAGCGTTTTTTTAATAAACATGTGCCACGTCATGAAACGCCCTTTTAAAGAGCGTTTCGTTTTCTTTTTTGGGATTTGCGAAAACTTGTATTCTTTTTTGTAAATGAATTAAAGTTGGTTTTCTTTTCTGCAATTTTCCATAACAAATATGAAGTGATTGAAGGGAGGACAAGCCTTGTAACCCTCATCTCTCTGGCACGGACATTAGTCTGTCGCAGCTAGAAATATATAAAGAGTTGAGAGAAGTGAGGTTTCGCAATCCCTCCGGCAAGGATGCAAGCTCGGTACAGTTTAAAAGAGATAATGCTTGTAGAGAGACGAGGTTGTCCAGCTCACTCGACATAGACTTCAGATGGGGTAGATTATAAATCTCTAGAGACTCGAGATTGGTATGATTTCTCAACAATCCTTCTGGTAGAGGCGTCAGCTCAGGAAACCTATAAATAAGAAGCAAAGAAAGCGAGGTGAAATTCAACTGTAGTCGTGTATCAATTTCGGGCATGCACTGATATGTAAATTTCTCAAGCAAGGAAAGATTTCTCTTCCCTCTACTCTCGTCCACTCCTCCAAACTAGGCTTTCATTTGACGAAGAGTTCCTCCAATTATGGGAATGCTTTTATTCTATTATCTCCCTCCTGCTCATTGTCCAAGTACTTAACAAGATCCATATTACATATCCAGAGAACCTTCAACAAACGTAGTTTTCCGAGTGGCGGAAGATCTTCAACCAGATTGGGAAGCAACAATTCCCTCATCCAATTATATATCTGGGCCCGCCCAACACGGTGTCGACTTTACTAACTTTAATCCACCATTATTCGGAGTGGTGTTGTGTATTGACGCCCTTTGATTTGTTTGACCAATAACCAGATTTGGAGAAGTTATAAGGTGAGATTGGTCCCATTATCCTTAACGAGCCCCACAACCCCATTCCACATACTGCACCCACCCATCAATCTTTATATTCAATCAATGGACCAGAGGTCTTGGCCCTATACGATGTTGTAAGTCACCTTTTTGGTGGATCTTACGTACCATTGACATATTTTAGGTCAAAAGTTCATCCTTATGATTTATAGAAATTTTTATTGCCTTTCCTAAAGAATGTAATAGATCAGATGGTAGGACCATGCAATCTGGAAGGTGAGCTGCATCAAACGGTGGGTATTCCTTTTTGTCTCATGTGCGTGTGGTCTGTTAATCTTGGTGCATGTACTGGGAAAGTTGGTAATTTTCTCCAAGAAAAATAATTTTTTTAATCACGTAAGGCAATACTTCTCAAAACCAATCTTCGTAAATTCAGAAGGGAGAACAAATTAAGGATTCTCCATTGAAATTAGAATTTTCGTATCACAAGTCAAACAACACAACACCCTCAAGCATCTCTGTATTGAGATATAAGGAACAAATAACTCCAACACTAGTAAAAATATCTCTAGGTTCCAAGTAAGATGCTCCACCACAAAATATTCTCTTGATAGCAGAAGGAACGTGCGTAAAGATTTGGCTTCATCTAAGTCCACTTCACAGGAAAAGGAATACTTTAGAGGGCATACATGACGAACCCTTCCAGAAGTGGAAATTTTGGCACTGAAGAGTATCTTGCGAGTAAAGATGAAGTCTCGGTGTAGAACATAAAAAATGAAGATCAGATTGATATCCGGCCTACAAAACAAATGAAGACCCAAAGTCAATTTAACGCCTAATTTAGCAAGATAGTCAGTGCAGAAGTTTGCTGCACAATACTAGTGCCTTACCACATAAAGAGTTTCCAAAAGGCCAGAGGATTGTTTCGTGATTTGAAGCAGCATAGAGATAGCAGCCTGAGAATCACTTTCAACTAGCAATTTCCAGATGCGCATGTGCCAAGCTAACTTCGTACCCTCCTTGAATCCCCATAGTTCCGATGATGATACTGTACAGAATGATGAAAGAGGATTCTTGAAGGGATTAACCAAGTGAATTTCGCAAAATCAGCCTGATGTGTGGCTTATTTGCACATAAAGAATAATTTCTTCTCAAGGGATGTTCGAATACCGTAGCCAGGAACTCCGAATTGTCGCTCATAATCAAAATCGAACCTTTAAAATAGAAGTAAAAAATAAATTAAGGGAAAAATTGGATCTTGCCGAAGGACAAGTGGAGTACCTGATTAAGCGAGTTAAATGTACATGGTAATAGGGAGCAAAAAGCATGTCCCGTCCAAGACTTGAGCACATTAGGGAATATAATCCATTGTTACAATCAAATGTAACCGGTAAACATCCAGTGATACACACATGCTGAAGGGGTGAGGCAATGCAGGTTTCCCAACTCAGTCGGCAAGAAACAACTCCTCAGCACACCCTATGTCACAATTTGGAAAACCAAGTTAAAATACGAAAGGATGACGAACGACTGTCATCAAAGATTTATTCATGGTGAAGTAGATCCAGAAAAATCTCGATCCAGTCGGATCAGTGACCCTGAAGTAGGAGGGAGTTGTGAAAACAAGCATTAAAATCTATAATAATGATTTCAATATTGAAGAGCATCAGTTGGGCAGGCGTACCTACGAATGTAATTGGTGGTTGAGGAGAGGATGCAACAACAGATACGTGAATAGACGTATCTTGGTCGTTGATGGTAATATTGGGGATGTGCGCAATTTTGTGCCAATCTTCACCACTTTCTTTCTTGCATCGCACTGTTAGATGTGGACACTTTTCAATCCGAAATTCTATGAGTGTCGTGAGACGTTGCAGCCCTTCCGGCAAAGAAGTTAACTCAGGACAGCCCTGAATAATTAAGTACTTGAGCCCCCTTAGATGTCGCACCCCCTCTGACAAAGACATGAGATTCTTGCATTCATAAATCTGAAGTGATTGAAGGGAGGACAAGCCTTCTAACCCCTCCTCTGGCAAGGACATTAAACTCTGGCAATTTGAAATAGTCAAAGAACTGAGAGACGTGAGGTTTCGCAATCCCTTCGGCAAATATGCAAGCTCAGCACAGTTTCGAAGTTCTAATTCTTTTAGAGAGACGAGGTTGTCCAACTCACTCGACAGAGACTTAAGATGGGGTAGTCTACTAATCTCTAGAGACTCGAGAAGGGTAAGATTTCTCAACAATCCATCAGGTAGAGACATTAGCTCAAGAAACCCGCAAATTCCAAGCGAGGAAAGTGATGTGAAATTTAGCTGTAGCCGTGTTATCAATTTAGGGCATCTCTCGATTTCTAATTTTCTCAAGCAAGGAAAAATCTCTCTTCCCTCCACTCTCGTCCACTGCTCCAAACAAGGCATTGAATTGACTCTGAGTTTCTCCAATGATGGGAATGCTTTTATTGTATCATCTCCCTCCAACTCATTGTCTATGTAGTTAACACCATCCATTCTAATTATAGTGAGAACCTTCAACAAACGTAGCTTTCCAAGAGATGAGAGATCTTCACATCTTTTACAATACATCAGCCTGATTTCAATCAGATTTGGAAGCAACAAATCCCTCATCCATTCTGGAAACGTTAAACCAGGATACCTTGTTATGCACAGCTTTTTCAAATTCTGGTGAGGTTGCAGACCTTTAAGAACCTCTTCATCATTTGCGTCTAACCAATTATTGTTCCTCCAAGATAGACTTAATGATTGAAGGTTATGTTTCCCTCCCAAATCAGCATCTTTAGCTTCTGCTAAACTTTCCACCTCTTCAAGATTTTCTATGCTTAGTTCTCCTTTAAGTTTTAAACCTTGAAGCTCTCCTATGCGACGCCCATTGTCCTTGCATATGATGAATCTGGTTAGTGTCTGAAGGCAACTTAATTCTCCCATCCTAATGGGCATGTGTGTCAAAGAAGAACAACCAATAATGTCAAGATATCTAAGATTGCTCATGTGCCTCATACCTTTCGGTAACTTACGAAGCTGTTGACAATTCTTGAGTTTCAAGATTTGCAAGTTATAAAGACGACTCAATGATTCAGGCAATTGGTCAAAACGAGATCCAGAGAGGTCTAGGTACCTGAGGTGTTTTAAATTATCCATTGAAATTGGAATTTTCTTATCACACGTCAAACACAACACTCTCAAGCATCTCTGTTTTGAGATATAAGGAACAAATAACTCCAACACTACCGAAAATATCTCTGGGCTCCAAATAAGATCCTCCACCACAACATATTCAGTTGACAACAGAAGGAACGTGCGTAAAGATTTGGCTTCATCTAAGTCCACTTTACGGGAGTAAGAATACTCTAGAGGGCATGATAAATGACGAACCCTTCTGGGAATTTTTTGTGCCTCGTCAATATCGATGATAAAACATTCATGTCCCATTGTAGATTGTGCAAGGTCATGCATGAGATCATGCATCTTACAAGCTCTTATATTGCCATAATCATCCTTCACGGTGTCTTGAAAGAAACACCTCCCCACTAAATCATTAAAAATCTCATGCCCCATATCATCCAACTCCATTCGTTCTTTCAACGGAATAAAGCCATTTGCCATCCATAGTTGGATCAATTGGTCCTTCTCAATTTCATGATCTTTGGGGAATATGGAGCAAAAAGAGAAGCACTGCCTCAAATGTGATGGTAAATGGTTATAGCTTAATCTCAAGGCAGGTAAAATTGCACTTTCGGCATCTGATAGATCCCATATGTCGCTTTCCTTGACAGATAACCACTCACTTTCCTCGCTTCTGAAGCGCAGCAATCCCCCTAGAGCCTTTACTGCTAAGGGTACACCTCCACACTTCTTCACAATCTCTTTACCAATTGCTATTAGGTTTGGAGACTCTTCTTTTCTTCTGGACCCAAATGCACGTTCCTTGAACAAGGACCAGCAATGATCCTCTGATAAAACTCTCAAATGGTGTGCCGGAAGTGTAGCCATAATCGATGCAACTTTTTTGCTACGAGTTGTTACAATAATTGTACTTCCTTTAGCTCCAAACCGTAGCACATGTCTTAGTCTATCCCACTCCTCTTGGTCTTCATTCCATACATTATCTAATACAAGTAAAAATCTCCTCCCACTCAACATTTCCTCGAGGCGACGTTGCATTGGGAACAACTCTGTGATATCCCCCACGCTTCCACCTGCTGATTCTAAAATGTCTTTCGTCAACCTTGTGATCTCAAAATCGACGGATACACAAACCCAGATTCTGAATTCAAAATGCGACTGTACCCTATGGTCATTATAGACCAATTGTGCAAGTGTCGTCTTTCCTAAACCCCCCATACCGACGATCGCATAGATCGAAACACCCTCTTGACTGCTCACTTCAGTTAGTAATAATTCAACTATGTTTTCTACGTCCTCTTCTCTTCCATAAATTTCTGATTCCAAAATTATTGAACTAGTGTATCTCTCCCGATCATCATGTTTCCTGTACTCCGTAACTCCCTCTTGCAAGTTGAACTCAGATCTCTCCTTGGCAATGTCATCTAATCTCTCCACAATGGCATGTATCTTATGTCCCATATTTAAACGAAATTTTAATGGGTTGCGAGGTGAAAAGAAGTTACCTACTTTATTTTGCATGAAGTGGTGACTCTCCGCTCTCCGTCGTAGAGCTTCGGTAGCAAACTCGTCCAATATGTCATCTACATCATAAACAGCATCTTTAAGATTTCTCAGCCAATCCCTCAGAGGACCGCTCTTTATTTGCTTCTCCTCCGCATCTTGGATCACAGCTTGGATGGGCAATAATTTGTTCTTGAGCTTCACGAGATTTGTCTTCAGGTTACTAGCTAATTCAATCTCTTGTAGGACCATAGAACTCAAGTTCCCCACGATTTGCTCCACAAGGGAAGAGAGAATTGATTCAGCCATACCGTTCAAAAGGGGTGATTGATGAAAAGGCTCCTCTCCGCTCTCTCTGGTAATGAGATGGAAATACAAAGAAAGAAGATCAGAACAGAGTGGTGATCATATGGTCCGGCGTCCATGGACCATGCGGTATCCACATGGTGTTGACTTGACGGGGAAAAATTTTAATCCCTGGATTTTATGATCTAGCGTCTGTGAAGCAATTTAATACCCCACGTGGAACACTCTTAGAGATTATTGACCGTAGGGATGTTTGAATCATCCCTAAGTCGTCCTGCACACAAAAAATCTACCTGATTGGAGGTTTCTAAACGTTGGATTTTCGTCTTTTTCATGGTTCATTTTCAACCGTGGGATTCGAGTATTAATTTGGAGTACTCAGATCCAACGCCTTTAAACCACTAATCACGCTGATTTTTTTGTATGCAGGTCAACCTAGGGATGGTCAAACATCCATACGGTCAATGATATTTCGTATTTTAGGTTCTTCTCGGACGCTGGATCAAAAAATTTGAGAGAAAATTCAGTATGTGGGGTTGTGTGGGGCACATAGAAATGTGTCACATGGCACTCATTCAGGCTGGCCCACCCATCCTTGAATAATTGGCTCACCCCTTGATAGGCCTACACAGCAAAAATTAGCCTGATCTATTTACCCAAAAAAAAAAAATGTTTTAATCCAACAGCCAGAAATTATCCCGTGAGAATAAGCTCCAATCCAAAGGTTAATGATAACCAATCAATATGATTTTTGTGTGTAGGTCCATAAAAGGGTGAATGAAGTATACATCTGATTTGTTTTCCTCCTAGCTAGGCCAATTTCACACAATTCAATCAATGGACCAGAGGTCTTGGCCCTATACGATGTTGTGTAAGTCACCTTTTTGATAGATCTTACCAATGAACATATTTTAGGTCAAGGTTCATCCTTTTGATTTATGAATTTTTTATTACCTAGTTCACTATTCTGACCTTTTCCTAAAGAATGTAATAGATCAGATGGTTAGGAGCACGCAATCTGGAAGGTGAGCTGCATCAAACGGTGGGTATTCTTTTTTTTTTTTGTCTCATGTGCATGTGGTCTATTAATCTTGATGCATGTATTGGGAAAGTAGGTAATTTTCTCCAAGAAACATAATTTTTTAATTGTAGTAGGTAGCACGTCAAGGCAATACTTTTCAAAACCAATCTTCATGAAAAAAATTACTAAAATCTAATGGCTAGAGATTACCAATCAGGATGATTTTTGGCATGTATATCCACAAAGGGGTGGGCTGAACATCCATGCGGTCAGTGGGCCAAGATTGCAGCGTCGAGTAACAAAAATCAAAGAGTTTCAAGTCTACCTTGTTACATCTTTTTTTCCAACAAAAATCAGCCTGATTGATGATCTCTAGCCATTCGATCTATTTACGCAAAAACAAAATGTTTGAATCCAACGGCCAGAAATTACCCCATATATAAAATTACGCTCCAAGTATTGTCTAAAGATCACTAATCAATCTGAGTTTTTGTGATTAGTTTTCCTCCCAACTGGGCCCCACACGGTGCCGACTTGACTAATTTTAATCAGCAATTGCAACGAAAGCTTGGGACTTTTTTATTTTTTATTTTTTTATTTGAATTAATCAACCCTGATCGGAAGAGTTGTGCAGGACTTGAATTCATATATTCAATTCCGCAGTCTGACCATTGATCAGATTTAATGAAAGGAGCTGTATCAATCAGACGGTAGGAAAGTTGGTAATTTTCTCCAAGAAAAATAATTTTTTTTAATTGTGATGATGGGTAACACGTAAGGCAATACTTTTCAAAACCAATCTTCATAAATTCAGAAGGGAGAACAAAGGATTCTCCAGTTAAAAATTTAGACTGATTTTTAAGGTACAGAACTGAACATGGGAGAAGTGAAGGTGATTGGAACTTCTCAAAGCCTTGGCTGTTACAGGGTTACATGGGCTCTAAAGCTTAAAGGTGTAGAATATGAGTTTCTAGAAGAAGATCTTAGTAACAAGAGTCCCATGCTTCTCAAGTGTAATCCTGTTCATAAGAAGGTTCCGGTGCTCGTACTCGACGGCAAACCAATTGCAGAGTCACTCGTCATCCTCGAGTTCATCGACGAAACATGGAAGGAGAACCCCTTATTACCTGTAGATCCTTTCGACAGAGCTATGGCGCGTTTTTGGGCTAAATTCGTAGATGAGAAGGTAAAAGATCTCACTTTTTTTTCTCTTATTTCTTGCAAATAGTGTCCCACACAAATCATCTCCCCTTTTGGTGTTTGTAGTGTTTGCCTAGTGTATGGGCAGCTTCATGCGCTGAAGGAAAGGAGGAAGAGAAAGCCATAGAGTCTGCACTTGAGTTACTAAAAATTCTTGACGAGCAGATCGAAGGGAAAAAATTCTTTGGAGGAGAGACGATTGGGTATCTAGATTTGGTGATGGGTTGGATCCCTCACTGGTTCAATGTCTTGGAGGAAATTGGAGGAATGAAGCTACTTGATGCAGAGAGGCAACCATCACTCCATGAATGGGCTCAGAATTTTATCCAAGTTCCAATTATCAAAGAAAACCTGCCACCTAAAGAGGAGCTTATCAACTACTTCCAGTATGGCCGGAAGCTTTCAATGGCTGCTGCCAAGAAGTGATATATTTGTGTCTGTAAAGGGCGGAAGTTGCACACTCATGAGTCTGCAAACATTGCCTTTGCTACCCACTGACCCTATAAACGTTTGGCCCATCCCTTTATAGATCTACGACCAAAAATCAGCTTGATTGGTGATTTCTAGTCATTGGATTTGAACATTAATTTTTCATTGTGGGCTTCTTGAACTGGCCTATAGATGAATTCTAAGCCCGTGATGAAAATGGCTCAAATCCAACAGCTAGATATCACCAATCAGGCTGATTTTTTGGTGTGTAGATCCATAAGGGGATGGGCTAACATTCATCGGTTCAATGGGCCTGAAAGAGCATGACATATGTCGTATTCTTGTAACATTTGCAGACTCATGGGCTGAAAATGTTTGCAAACTAGTTTTTCTTGTGTTTGTGTACTCATTGACACCTCTAGTACTTAAATTGAATGGCTAAGATGTTCTAGTTGTTTAATGATATGTGGTCTTTCAATCCATTTTATAAAAATATAAAAAACAAGGTAAAGAAACTAATTTGGGGGCATGTAATCAGGACCAGTTCCTATCCGTATCGGTTAATTGGGTACAAATTGACACACCTAGGCGCTGCACTAGGATGCATTTTGAACTCCAGTGCAAATGTGGCGTGTTGTGTTGTGTTGCATTGCAGTCACTTACCGCGGTTTTTGGGCTGCACATGCTTGCATCCATTTTCTTAAAGAGTTTGCAAGGGCTTGGCAACCACTTGCACGCCAGCTCATTTGCACGCCCAACTAATCACTTGTAATCCCAACATTTTCATCTCCATGTTCCCTACTGTCATACCTATCATATTATTATGCTTCTATTCATTACAAATGGTGCAATCCATATTCATCCAGACAATCTCAGCCATCTAATAATAGTTCTTTTAGACTAGTTGATCCTGGTATTTTTAGCAACCATATATTAATAAGCATCGAGGCTCGTCCTAGCGGGCTGATCGTGTTATACAAGTAGCTTTCTGATCAAAGCGTCTTTAATTTTTCTTTTTGACCTTTTACGGAGGGGTAGGGTCCAAAGCGTTTTGATGATCTTCAAAATTCGTCTAATGCGAATCTCAAAGACCATCTCGAGACCTAGGGAAGTCATCCTCTAGCAAAGTGGGACTACGGTCGTAGACAAAACAAATCAGAGATTCGATGGTTTATGCTTATCAAATGACCAAAATACCCCCTATTCATTTTGTTCTTTTAGGTATATACAGTATATTTCAGCAATTCATATAGGATAAATTAGTGATACAAAGAAGATAACATAAATGCTTGAAAAAAATTACAGGAACTTGCGATTTTCCTTAGAGACAAAATACACCATGCTGCAACAACTTCTCATCTGTGGCATGCATATACACACATAGGCCAAAGTTATCTAGGAATCACTACAAAAGGGAGGAAAAAAATAGAATAGAAAAACTAGGGTTTGTTGTTTCTCACCACAACGAAAGAAAATAAAAGAGAAGGAAAAAAAAAGAAGAAAAAGAAAAGAGAAAACTGTAGTTAATAGATCATATGCTCTGATACAATGTATGGTAAATTAGGGTTTTGAGATGGGAAGAGGAAGGAGAAGAATGGAGACAGAAGTCGAACTAATGTCTTGAACTTATACTAATCCACTCTCACAACCATTATATATTATAATGTTATAATAAAGGTAGAAGTACAGAAATGCCCCTATGTTACAGTAACAATCTTCAACCATAGGGATTTTTTGAAGCTTCAAGAGGAACCCCTAAAAATTTGATGTCTACAGTTTGGGAACACTGAATCTTTCCTATTTAACTTAACCCATGCAGTATGGTTGATTATCAATTCAGCATTTAAATTTCTTAATAAATATAGAATGGAATAACATTGTACATAGTCTAAACCTATGTAACAAGGAAACAAACACGTCTGTCGGTGTCCGATACGGATACGAAGTGTTGGACATGCTGACCCCACAACCCCAATACATCAACACATCCGTACAATTCATTCTTTA
The DNA here is from genome assembly GCA_035048495.1 of Euptelea pleiosperma. NCBI lineage: Eukaryota > Viridiplantae > Streptophyta > Magnoliopsida > Ranunculales > Eupteleaceae > Euptelea > Euptelea pleiosperma. The sequence goes on along the minus strand of CM068550.1, from coordinate 16,586,830 downwards.
TGTTGAAAGATATATCTATTGTAAACTTTAGTCCATGTTAAGTATGCAATATAGAAAGAATGTATTTAGATTAAGCTGATATACCTTAAAATCACAAACCATATACAAAAAATAGCTGAAAACAAAATTTTTGAATAAATTGATATTTGTTTCGAAAGGTGTGTCGGCACGTGTCCGACGCGTGAATACGGCTAGGTGTCCAACACGGCAAATTATTAGAAAATGGAGTGTCCTTGTTACATTTGTTTAAACTTAATTCCACAGAAATCTTGTCCAGTGACTTAGAAGTCGACAACTAGATATAGTTCAGTTGCAGGTGCCTTTGCCATCAACGAACAGCTACTCTTTGAGCCAAAGAAGTTCACTTAAGCTTCTGGGTCAAATTCCTGAGCCAGGTTTATCTCAGTCCCCAAAATTTTCATTAAATTCAATTTGCATTATCTTTGACTCCACTTACACTTTCAACTGCAACTCCTTAAAAAAATGATAAGACAACATGCATTGTCATCCAAATCAGCCCTTTAAAAGAAAAAAAAAAGTACATGAGCCACCAGCACTATCACATGAATCATCAACACTATCTCGCATGCATATTCAATCACCACATAAAAAGACCACAATTGTACATAGTATACAATGAGATCATATCTACATGCTCCGGTAATTTCATTAAAGTTTGATGTGACAAGATTACAATTATAACATCTCACTTCCTGGGATCGACAACTTATTGCAACTGCATAATATATCTTTTGATGCCAGCAGAATAAGAAAATTAACCATTATGTGACCAAATTAATGCCTAGCATTAACTTTTCAGCTGTAATACAGTCTTACAAGCTTGAGTTATTAAAGTATGTGTGGAAAAATACAAACCTGACAGGTCACAAATAAAAGCACAAGTTCAAGCAGAGCTGTAAAAACCTACCTCAGTTCTTGTGCTGCATTCTCCCACTTTCTGCACCAGCATAAGGATCAATCGTAACATTTATCACAGCCGGCTTCCGTGCAGAAAATGATTCAGCGAGGGCAGACTTGAGTTCTTCAGGAGTTCCAACAAGATAACCTTTCCCTCCAAAAGCTTCAATTAGAATATGATATGCTGCACCAGGGACAAAAGAAGTAGGTGCAGGATCATCTTTGTGGGGGCCTGTAATTTCTTCTGGGGTTCTCCGGTCACCACCGTACACGCCACCATTGTTAAAAACAATCACAACCACTGGCAGCTGGTACCGAACCACTGTCTACAAAAGTTTGAAAAAGCAAATATCGCTAGGTGAATATTTCTTCTTATGAACATTTCATCAAATATGAGTATAAAACCAAGAAATCATAACAAGATGGACTAGATAAACACACAAAATGTAATGCTTTGTTCCAAGATCTAGCTTAAAGACCTTATCAAAAAAGAAGATCTAGCTTAAAGACCACATTAATGAAAATGCTCAATATATCATAACAAGATGGACTACATAAACACACAAAATATAATGCTTTGCTCCAAGATGTAGCTTAAAGAAGAGAGAGAGACAGAGAGAGAGAGAGAGAGAGAGACACACACACACACACACACAGAGAACAAACTTCAAAACCAAATGGCTTTTATGGAGCAAGCAAACTTCAAAACCAAATGGCTTTTATGGATCCCATCCAAGAGGGTCACAGATTGAATAAAATGGAAGCCCCAAATATTCTAGATCCCATGGAGCAGTCACAAATCACCAGTTTGACCTACTCAACTAGGATAAGCTGGATATTGGCCATCCTCTCCTAAGTAATACCCATTTCTTTACACTCTACTTCTATCCACAGATACAAAACCACACCACGGCATGCACATGCAAATTGTGTGCATTTTGATGCACCTTGGCAAATGTTGTAAGCAAAGTTTCAATGGCACATAGCACTGCATTTAGATATCAAACCACTTGAGATAAGACATGGTACATGCCACCTAAAAATATCAAGGGAATGGGACATAGGACCATATAGCAAGTAAGGTTTGATGTCTTGGTCTCGTTCAGCATCTCTGTACGTTACCGGAATGACGTCTCGACTGAGACGATAGGAAACAAAAGGAGACCTCAAATCATCATAGCAAGTGACAGGGGCGGCTATTGACATGTTTTGACTCCCGGACACAACCCTCAACCCTCCATGTGTAGGGCATCATGACGGACACATGGGCCATGGCACCATTGGGCACATAAGATGCCCCCATTCCACAAGGCGTCGCTTAATCTTTGTTTCTTTTCACTTTCTCCTTTCCTGAATAAATGACATGGTGCGCACCAAGTCGTCATGGTAGAACGCTGGTAACATAACAACACTTGACCATGCTATAATGCTAAAATTCCAACATAATTTCATATAGAACCTGGTAATTGATGTGTTTATTGTTTCCACATAACAAAGTATATGGCATAAATGTATATTACTAGCAGGAAGCTTCTACCCACAATGCCGCTCCTGCTTAAGAATCTCGCTCCCACTCAAGACCTCGGAACCTTCCACCCCCCAAGCTACTGCCACCATGACTTAGTCTAATCCAGCTTTAAAAGCATGACATGTTATTATTTATAAGTTTTTATTTCTTTAAATTATAGCTGTTGTTAAATTTTTCATCTTTTGTCTGATATAATCAACAAGTACATGTATTTTAGAACTCCTATTAATATAATATAGAGTAGATGCTTCCTAGCCTCTCTCACTACCCAACTTTTAAAAACAAATGCTTCCCCACTCCATTTCTGAATCTGAATCCACTTTCTTTCCCACTTAGTGCAACTAAGAATGTAATAATATACACATTCAACACCAAAACAATGGAGGAAATGCATGTTTCATGGATGTTTTTACATGTTATCATTGCATATAAAAGATGCTTCTATGAACTACCATGCCAGCCGTAAATGCCAACATGGTGACCAAAATAAAGGTCAATATTTCTTCTTGCATCGCAATCTGAAATGTCTGTGTATTAATTTGTTTACACATGTTTCGTATCCAAAGAGAAAATTGGGCTGTGTACTTTGACTTGTTCCAGTAACTCTAGTACCTTCCAATTCAAAATCACGACTGATGTTCCACCACTTTATGTCACATCATCTTTTTAGAGAAAAACGGGGAGCACATTACATGAGGTTACCAAACACCTTCCAATGGTATCGAAATCAGTAATATAGGTCTCATATATCCCCTTCAAAAAAAAATATAGGTCCCATCACTAAACATTTAAACAACACTCAGCTTTCCTCATGTTTAAAATTAAAATGTCTTTGTCCTGAAAGAAACTTTTATGCGAGTTATGACCTGTTTGGGTCACCAGTTTTCTGCAATAAAAAAAATAATTTTTAAAGCTTTTTCATGCAAAAGATATCATTTTCAGGCACAAATGGCAGTCCAAACAGGCCCTAAATCTTTCAAAAGTTAATTCACACCAAAAAATTGGAAACCCTATACATATCAAAATAAGGAGGATCTAGGGCTGCATTGGCTAAAAGATTATAATAAAGCCACCTTGTGAATTTTGGTTGGATCAACTGCCCGCAACCACAATTCTCTTTTGAGCTAAAAGAGGCATTCTTAAATTCCACTTACTTGAGACACGTAATTGGCAATCAAATGGATACCAAGTTTTGCAAGATTCTTGATTAAAATAAGACATTTTCAGCGATCAACTAGTATGTGATGTCAACATGGATGAAGAGACTGAAGCTGATAGCATGATACATAATAACAAATAGGATCCTTTCCTACTAGCCGTGCCCACGAGAAATTTTGAAATAGAAATATCAAGTGAGTCCACCCCTGATTTCATTTTCTGGACTCTTGAAGCAAGCAAAGATAACTGATTCTATATGGCAGCCAAAACTCATCCCTCACAACTAGGTTAATAGTCCATGAAAACTTCCACAAGCAAGATTTCCTATAAAAGAAGAGGCATTTGAATAACCCCAGGTGTGTATGGTGGATAAACACAGAAAATCAGTCTCACTTATGCTTCAAGTGTTCTTTCTCCCCCTGATCTGAGGGTCAATTTTAGAAACATTTAAAATCAAGAAAATTTTGAAAAATTCACCCACATATAATAGATCCAAGCTAATGCAGAGTTTTGTCGACATACTGCCACAATGTAAAGAAAACTGAATTCACTAGTACCACATGGACCCTTTGGGAAGGAAGAGATCAAAAGATTCGAAAGAAATGCACCCATTGAAAGGTTTTGGCAAAATAAATATTGTGATGTCCAGCCGAGGATAAAGATGGACTGCCTCCACGAGAACAACTAGTTGGACAATAAGTATAGAAGTAGATGAGATGCCGCACGACGGATCGAAGTCAAGACCAATGGATCCCTAGAAAATGAAGGCAGGAACTGGAAATTTTTCCAGGGATGGAGATGGCCTTCCTATTATCAGTTTCTCCTACCATGGGATGGATGAAAGTGTAGATAGATGGTTACCCTAGATAAGGTAGGATTTGGTGGTATTTTCAGGGCATCGATGGCCTTCCTATTATATGTTTCACCTGCAGCACCAAACCAAGCTCTGTATTTCTTTATTAATCATCAAGCAATAAGCATGGCTTGCCTTTGCTATCTCATTGGGAGTAAATTCCCTCTGGAAGGAATTGGGTATGCATATCATTGTGCAATATAAAAGTAAGAATAAGCAGACACCAGAGCCAATGGGGCCCCCCCCCCCCCCCCCCCCCCCCCCTATATGAAAAATTTTATCGAAACAAACAAACAATATATATGGAAGTGTCAGCATAACATGTATGTACTCATTATGCATGTGTATATTTATCTCTGTGTAATTATGCGTGGATATATGTGTGTTCAAGGGATCAAACCTCGACTTCCATGGCACTGAACCCGAATCCAGAATCCCCTTCAACAGCGACTACAAGGCGACCAGGCGAGGCCACTGCAGCAGCAATGCAATAACCCATACCAACCCCCATTGTCCCCCAAGTCCCCGCATCCAACCTTGTCCTCGGCTCAGTCTGAACCAATACAGCCCGGCCAACATCCATCGTGTTTGCCCCCTCCGAAACCAAAATTGGAGAAGGGCTTCCCTCTGCAACAATGGCATCCCTTATAATTCTCATCGGGGTAAGGAAATTAAACGGTACAACATCCTTTGTCAACTGCATTTCCATCCTCGACACATTATCCTTGGCCTTCTTTGAAATCGCTTCAACCCAAGGATGTGATTTCCCTAAACAGAACGGATCATCCTTAATCTCCTCGTTTATCAGGTCCAAAACCCGCCGTGCATCGCCAACCAAACCCACATAGGGCTTTCGAAGCTCAATTTCTTCCTTTGAGACATCAACTAGAATAAATTTCACGTCCTTTGACCATTTTGGCGGCTCCCCAAAGTGCAGCAACCAGTTTAGTCGGGCGCCAATGACAACTGCAACATCACAGCGACCAATTGCGAGTGATCGTGCAGCGGTAGCGGCAAGCTCGTGAGTGTCGGGCAACAACCCCTTCCCCATAGGAGTAGGCAAGAACGGAATTCCTGTCTTCTCAATCAGTTTCTTCAATGCATTTTCTGCTCGGGCAAAAGCCGCGCCTTTTCCAAACACGATCAAAGGGCGTTCAGCGTGTCTGAGCAAAGAAACCGCTTTCTCAATTTCTAAGGCTCCTACAGTTTCAATTGCTTCTTGACTCCTAGAGTTTTCCTCCGCCGCTGCCAACAACTTAGTGGCATCGGATTCAGAAACCGTCTGGTGAAGAACATCGGTCGGGAGATCCAAATAACATCCACCAGGCCGACCCGATGCAGCGCGATTAACTACATCAAAAACGTGGTTAGGGACTCGGGAAATATCCGTCGCTTTCGCCGAGAATTTCGCAAAAGGCTCTACGGCAGCGAGCTGATCGAGCTCCTGAAAATCGCCCCTACCGAAATCCTTCTGATCGCAGGAGCCCGAGATCATGACCATGGGCCAGGCGTTAGTAGCAGCGTTCGAAAGACCAGCGAGACCATGTACGCAGCCGGGACCCGATACAGTGAGGAGAATTCCGGGGCGACCGGTGAGGTATCCGTAGGCGGAAGCAGCGTAGCCAGCCGATTGCTCGTTCCGGAAGGCAATAAATCGGATACCAAGAGCGACTGCTCGGTTTGCGAGAGACGTTACTGGAATTCCGACGACGCCGAACATGCATTCGACGCCGGCGCGAGCGAGGGCTCGAGCGACGAGGAGATTGCCGTCGACCAGGGTTTCTGGATTAGTTTCTAGGGTTTGGTGATTGGTGTCCGCCATTAGAGCTGAGCTCGAAGTGAACTTGTTTGAGAGAGGAGTCGCAGACAAGAAATGGAGAAATTCAAGGAGGGAGGTTTATAAAGAGTTTGGAATTACGGTTATGCCCTTGCTTTTTGGCGGGATTTACTATCTAAACGATAGGATTATGATTTTCTTTTACTTTTTTTTAACGTTAGACCCCTCCAGAATGTATCTTCTTTTTTACGCTTTGTGTGTATTATGGTCCTTCTGGCACGCGAACGAAAAAAAAACATTTCTTTTTTACTGATTTTCCGTGTGGTGACTGATCACAATATTAGCCACGTGGCAAAATCTTAGAAGACGCTGACCGTATGGAAGTTTGTCCAATCCCTAGGTGGACCTACAATCTACAAACTAAAAATCAGCCTGATTAATGATTTCAAATAATCTAATCCAAGAGTCATGTGGCACAATCTTAGTGGACGCTGACCGTATGGATGTTTGGCCAGTCCCTCGAGTGGACCTATAAACCAAAAATCAGCCCGATTAGTGATTTACAACCTTTGGATCTTTGCACCCAAATAACGCTCAATAATGCTCAAATTCCTACCGTTAAAATCAACCCATGAAAATAACTTGCAATTCGCTTAGAAATCGCTAATCCGGCTGATGTTAGGTTTAGAGGTCCACCGAGGGACTAGCCAAACATCTCAGCGTCCACTAAGAATGTGCCACGTGGCTCCTATTGTGGGTTGTGACAGAAGCATCTGTCACGAAGTTTTACTCATCTAATACCACTTTAAAGCACGCCCCACCTTTGTAGGTTGTTCAGCATGTGGACGTCCCTCGTCAATGATGATGAAGGACCACAATATGAGCCACGTGGCACATTCTAAGATACCGATGACCATATAGATGTTTGGCCCATCCCTAGGTGGACCTACATACCAAATATTAGCCCGATTAGTGATATCAAACCTTTGGATCTGACTCATCTGAGTACCCCAAATAATGCTCGAAATCCATAGTTTAAAATAAACCATGGAAAAGACTAATAATATGGATAGAAATTACTAATCAAGTTGAATCTGGTATCAAGTCCATCTAGGGATGGGCCAAATATCCATACGGTCGGCAGTCCCTAAGAGTGTGCCACGTGGCTCATATTGTGGTCCCTTATCAACGTTGATGAGGCCCATACAATTTTCCACCTGCAACGCATTGTGCCGCCTCTACTAGTTGGTCAACAATGCTCAAATTCCATTATTAAAAATCAACCTAGGGAATGACTCGAATCCAACGCTTAGAGATCACTAATCAGGCTAATATTTGGTCCGTATGTCCTTAGATGGACCAAACAACAAAATAAAATCTTTAAGAATTTGACACATGGCTGTGGTAGGCCAGCAAATTTGCCCCGGATTCATTTTCCATGGTGACTGGTGAGTGGTTAGACTATTTTTTTCAAAGAATACTATATTTTGTGGGGTGGTGTGCTGGGGAAGGATATGGGATATGGCTGGGGGCTCTAACCACTGGACCGGTCATTCCTAGGCCAGAAACATCTGCACAGCGATTTTGTTACTATAATTCCAAGTCTCGGACGATCCGGATCGGGATGCACACTGATCCGATCCAAAAATGATTGTCTCGCCCCAATATCACTATTTCCCAAAGAAGTCTCACTTTGTCTCGGACGAGATGCGCTAATCCCATTCTGGATCGGGAATGGAGCCCACCGATCCGGCCTCTGATCCCGAGATTTTGAATCATGTTTGTTACTCACCTCTGCCCTCCTGATCCACTGACCGCATGGATGTTTACCCCACCCCGTGGTAGATATTCATAGTTTCATACATACCAAAAATCAGCTAGTTAAATGATTTCTAGCCGCTGATTTAGTACCCAAAAATAGTTGAATCCAACTGCTAGAATCACACCTTTAAAAGTGGTAAAATCTAATGGCTAGAGATACCAATCAGGATGATTTTTGGCATGTCTACCCACCAAGGGGTGGGCTAAACGTCCATGCGGGGAGTGGGCCCAGACAGCGGCAGTAACAAAAATCGCTCCACCTGACGCCAATTGGGGTCATGTCTACCTGGTTACATTTGATTTTCCGCTATATTTCCAACGTGCCAAGTGCATTTTCTCCCATTTTGATAAGTGAGTCTAGACCGCCCATTACTGGATCACCGATGAGATGCACTGTTCCTAACGTCGTCTCAAGCGAGACGGTCTGAGATGGGTGTTGGATAAGACCATCCAGATCGAGATCCGCGCCCACCGATCCAGCCATCGTCAAATGTTGATCAGTATTATCAAGCATGGTTTTAAAAAAATGGTAACGCCCCAAGCCCGTTTCCGTTAAAACCGTTTAAACACGTTTAAACGTTTTTGAACTTAACGGCCATTTTTTTTTTTAACGGCCGTTAAAATTGTTTAAACGGTCATTAAAATTGTTTAAACAGCCGTTAAATTCTGAAAAATTTTGTGAAAAAAACGGCCATTAAATCCGTTTAATTTCTGTTAAATTCTATTTTTTTTTTAATTCAAATTTCAAATTTCAAAATTTAAATTTCAGCGCCATTTTTTCTGTTAAAATCCTTTTAATTCCGTTGCAATCCGTTTTAACGGTTTAAATGGTAATGCCCCCAGTCTGTTTAACCATTAAAACGGCCTCCTTTAAACCTTGTTATCAAGTGTTCCATAATTAATAGATATGGAAGATATTAAACAAAAAGGGCATTTTGGTCATTGTACTAGATTCAGCTCCAGTTTCATTAGCATCAAAGGTGCATATAAGTGATGTTTGGACCGTTTGGTAGGCTGCCCCTTTCAATTTCCTTCTGTGGCGGCCTCCGGGGGAAAGAAGAAGCCAATATGTCCACGTATCCCTCGCTAAATAATAAAAATTACGAAAATGTTCCGGGAGTGTTTGGTTGCAGTCATAACTCTGTTTGGATAGAGTTATTGCATAATAAGTTATGCACTGTTCCACTCAAATCTATTATTATTCTATTATAAAGCCAAAACTTGGGTTGGGGCACGACGTTCACTGTATTTATATCTATGTCAAAAATATCTAATATTCGAGGAACACAGCCGTAAGTAAAACAACCAAAAAGGCCACGAGAGAGAGAGAGACCAAATAGCATTCTTTCCCTTTTGTATAATCCTAATTTTGATATTCTCTTACTTCGTTCTTTCTTAGTCAATCAAACTCTCTAAATCGAATTCGACTTCTTCAACGATTGATTTAGAAAGAGAGTTCGAAAATCTCTTTTTGTACTTCAAATTGAATTGTTTTTCTTCGTTATATGCAGTGATAGTGACTTTAAGAGGAGCGGAAATCTGAGTTTTTAATCTTTTTTAGGGGTTTAGGATATGTTGGATTCATCAATGATGGAGAACAGAGAGTTGTCCTCGGTCGTCAATGCTCGCGAGGAATCAAAACCTCACGACAGACTTTGATGGAATCAACACCTCACGACGGAAATAGGTAGAATTTAAAAAAAAAAAAAAAAAAACTTCTAAATTCTTGGGTTCCTACTGCTTCATTTTCTTCTCCGAGAAGGAGAACGATCTGCTGCATCAATTCCCCTGGGGTGTGAAGAACTTGGCTCCGTCAAGTTAGAGATCAAGTACTATTCATACAAGTCTGAATTCATCTGATGAAGATCTTCAGCTCTGAATATTGTTATTATTGCAATCAAATAGCTCTACTTTTGGGTTTGGGTCCAATCTTGAGTCAAAGAATATGTGATTATCAGGGAAAAAATTACCTCAAGGAATGTATGACCAAAAACGCGTGAAAGCAAAATACGGGTCACACACTTATACATGGGCATGCAAGTCCATGACACATGTTAAAATAATCCAACGATCAATGGCCTCAACCGCACATAATTTTATCCAGGTCACGACTATTTTTTTGTCAAATCATGTGGGCTCCATCTCTCCGTGTACATATATGTAGCCCTTTTTTTATGTAATGACTTTTTTTTTTATCACGAGTGGCAAGCTAAAATACTTTTCGATACAATCAAACATTCATTACCCTGATCCTTAAAATCCAAGGGGTGGAGGACCTAACAGATTTCAAAGCCATATACTTGCCTTCTAAGGAGTGTTTATAAGATTGTTGCCGAAGTTTTAGCATCTAGGCTAAAGAAGGTGATGAGCGAGATCATATCAAGAGAACAAGGAGCATTCATTATAGGCAGATAAATTCTTGATGGAGTACTTATTACGAATTAATGGATCTATTTAGGCTTAATTTGCAAGATAGATATGGAAAAAGCTATGACTATGTGAGTTGGGACTATCTGATGGGCAGAATGCACTTCGAGTTCAAGTGGAGAGAATGGACGAGAAGTGTCTTTCCTTGTATCTTTTCTATTCCATGTATTGTACTTTGAAGATCTTCTCGATCTCACTCTTTTAATATAATTGTTTGGACTCATCAAAAAAAGCATGTCCTAACCCACTTAAAATTTCAACCCAATTTACGTTTTAACATGGCTTACGCAAGTTTTTAGAATATAGGTCGTCGTGTAAAGGAGAGGGACATGTCTACCATTTGCAATCACCCTTATGTAGCAAAGTCATGCTACATTGCTTAGGAAATTAGAAAATAGCTTCAAGGATCTTAGTAGCTCTATCATCAACTAGTGGGCTGCATGTGCGTTGCATGTGAGTCCTCGGAAGAAGTGGCAAAATAAGAATGTTTAAACTCAAAAACAATTTGGAAGATTTGGAGGAGCAAAATCTATAAATTTTGGCAACCAATGCACAATTAGAGAAATCAAAATTCTGAAGTTGTCCGTGTAGAATATTTATGTAGTTATTAACGGCTGTTTAGAAATATTAAAGAAGTAATATAAAAAAAAATAAAATTTTTTTTTGTAAGTATTACATAATTAAATTGTTATTAAGGAATTATTTTGTAAATATGAAAATAATGGCATTCTAAGTAATTAAGTGGTTAACAAGGGGTTGTATTGAAAATAAGAATGATGACATGAAAAGTAATAAGTATTTAAACATGACTTTTTTTTTTCCAAAAACCAATAAACTTTTTAAAACCAAAATATTTGATTTAATAATGGACGAGGACCGTGAAGAAGTATTTAATGAACGTTTCTTCGTAGAAAGACATTTAATGAACTAATAAATTGCCTACTAAAAAAACATGAACTAATAGGCATCTATACATCTTGATAATAGGTGGTGCCTATGTTTTTTGTTTTAATAGGCAACTATTAGGTGCCTCCATGAATGTCATGTGTGAACGTCATGTGCCAACCCTAGTTTTAGAGTCAAAATTAATAGATTTTTGAGAAAGCTTAGCAGAGATATTCAACTTAAGAAAAGATTGAATATGAGGGAAAAATAGAAGAGAGGAGGCAAAATGAGTGTAGAAAGAGACAATGGTGAACAAAGGTAGCACTATAAATGGTTCAGGTCAAGGTAGAACCAGACTCAACCATTAATAAAAGGGTTGGATAGAAAACAATAAACCAAACTCAATAGCCAATGGTTGGATCTGATCTAAGGGGGTTCGGACATAACCCATTGCATTTTAACCATTGGTTGGATTTGACTCGAGCTAAGACCGGGCCAAGTAGAAATTCGCATGCAATCTATCTATCTATCTATACTATTATAAAGCAAAAATCGGGGTTGCCGCCCACGTTGTGACAATTAAAGGTCTCTCTACTTTAGGCAAAACCTCCCTCATTAAATGCTCCTTCACAGTTCAAGTCTAGCATGATGGCGGACTTATAGTATAAGCCACGTGGCACATTCTTAGAGACCAATGACCGTATGGATGTTTGTCCCATCCCTAGGTGGATCTATATACCAAATATTAGCTTGATTAGTGATTTCAAACCTTTGGATCCGATTACCCCAAATAAAGTTCAAAATCTACAGTTAACATCAACCCATATAAAAATGACTGTAATCGAATCCTTAAAAATCACTAATCAGGCTAATTTTTTGCATGTAGGTCCACCTAAGAATGGGCCAAACATCGATACAGTCGGTGATCTCTAAGAGTGTGCCACGTGTAAGGTGCACGTGTATCGCAAGTGGCGTTCCCCTAGTTTACATCAAGTTGAAGACGGTGCTCTCGGTTGCCCTACTTTTCTGTCCACGTGTCGCGTTATGGTGGGGGTTGAGGGTAACCCTCAACCAAAGCGTTGAGGCAAGGTTTACTGTATTTAAACACTGTTACAAAAAGCACTGGTTCTCTTCTTGCCTCCTCTTCTTCGCGGTCGAACCAAAGCAGCAAAATGATAAAGAGGCGTTTTTACAAGCAAGATCACGTTGATGGAAACGATGTCTCTGATTCCTCCTCGTCTTCGTCGGACTCAGGTTCAGAAGCAGAAGCCCAAGAAGAAGAAGAAATAGAGGAAGAAGAGGAAGTACAAGCAGTTGCAGAACCAAAAGAAGAACCTTTCTCTCCGTCTCCTGGTTCGTTTTTCCTTGCTTGGGTTCTCTGTATTTCTATCTTTTTTTGGTTAATCTGAAATTGCTTCTTCGATTTTGCTGATTTAATGCTCCCACGAACTGGGTTTCATTGGCTTTATAAGTTTCGCTAAAATTTTATTTGTTTGATTGGTTTATCTGAGATGGGTAATGGAGATTTTGGAGATTTATTGTGGATTTAGTGTTCATAAGTGCACGGCTTTTATTGACGCATGGATTTCTCTGGTATGTATATCAATCTGATATGTTTTTTGGAGGTTTCCATGGACTGTCTGTACTTGAGTATCTGACATATTGGATTTTTTTTAATATTGTTTGGATTTTGTTATGCACATTTTTGTTTATTTTTTCGTGGCTAGTATGATAAGGGTTATCGATTTTTGGATTTTTAATGTACATGCAGGTTCCTTTCATATCTGTTGTTTGCTCCTATTTGTACATTTTTTCACTTTTTCAGCAGGCAATTTAATGTAACATTTTTGTTGGAAATTTTTTTGAGATTTCATTTATCCTTGTTTTTAAGGTTTGTTTGTGTGGATTTTCCATCTTTGCTATGGAGATTTCTTGGTTTTTTGTTTTGGGACACCGGACACTGGAAGTCTGAATTTCTTCACTTACAATTTTGAATGTTTTGTTGTGAATTAACAAAATATCTTGCATTGCATGGTAGTTATCCCTGAAGACATTCTTTTCTCATCATAGTTTTGGTCTTTAAAATCATTTTTTTTTTCTGTTTATTCTTATAGGTTCAGGATATGAGAGTGAGGTTAGCTCAGAGAATGAAGTTGATTGCGACTCATCAGGTGGGTATTGGATATACTACCTAGAATTGTAAATTTCAGCTTATGAAATCTTGAGATATATTCATTATTCCTTTTGTTAGTTTTAATTTCAACGCAATGAATGGATTAGGATTTCTTGTTGCATGATTAAGTCGGCAGTGAAAGATAGGCTGTAGTTTAGATCATCTAATTATCCACGTTGAATTTCATAAAATTAGTTTGATGGATCTGTCATTTCTTCTAAGGTCATCATGCAAATTCTCTGTAGTGCTTCTTTAGAGATGATCGAGGCCCACCTTGGAAAGTTTATCATGTCCAGTTTCTTTAACAGATTTCAATGAAAGGGAGGTTTGCATGCACTTAGAAGGTTTAAAGGTCTTTCACTTGCATTTTTGGGTCTTTGGAGGTGGAAAAGGGACTCATTCTATCAATTTCTTCAGCTTTAAGAAAATTGGGGGATTCATAAAGGCTTAATAACATCATTGATTTAGGTCATGGGCTAGATGTCATATTTAGATATATGTTATATGCGTCAACAATAGTTGACTTGTTGGCTAAAGATGGTGTAAATAGATTAGTGATGTTGACTTAATATTTTTATTTTATTTTATCATATTAGTTACTTTATCACGAAACCCTGTCTTTAATTAAGTCTTCCTCATGCTATTGTTTATATCCATATTGTAGGTTATTAGGGGATTTGTATTCACCTTACTCAATAGATTGCACTAACTACAAGAACTGTCGCATGACAAACTCATATATAAAAAAAAGAATAAACTTTTTTCCCTTTTCCAAGGGGCAAGAGAAAAAGACAATCTATTGATACTGGAGGACAACCCAAAAGAGTTTTGCAATGTACCATTTCTAGGTCTAATGGAATTCATAAGTATAGGAAAGCCCCATTAAATAGAGAACTTTCTTTTGTTTAGCTTTAGAATATAGAATTGAGAATCCAAACAACAAACTGGCATACACAAATATAAGAACATTTTTTTTCTTTTGATAGGTACAAATATAACATATTTCGTATAAATGGTGTGGAATGAGATGATGTAATAAAGATCGATCTATTAACCTTAGATGTTAGTGGAGAAAGCCTTGAGCATATATGCTTATTTCTATTATGCGAGTCGAGTCGACTAAAGCACGTCCCGATATCTTCAAAAGTGCAAACGTGCAATATGATGCTAAAGATTGTCTAATCCAAGTGAATAAGGAAACACAGCCCTCTTTGTGCCAAAATGAGTGCAAAATGATTGAACCTAGGGTAAATTTCGATACCTATAAATATAACCATATATACAATAGAGTTGTTTTTTTCTAGATTTAACATCTGATGGAGGAAAAGGTTGAGGTTGTCCATAGAATTAGAGTTGGGTTGCTAAAGTGGATATGTACTTTCAATGTGCTATCTGATCAACACAAACCAATCAAACTAAAAGAAAATTTTTATAAGACGACAAGAAGATGGGCTATGGAGGCGCAATAAAAAAAAATACGTTCATAGAATGAACATAGCCAAGATGAGGATGTTGAGATGGATGAGTGGACACACTACAAAAGAAAAAATTAGAAATGAACACATTAGTGAAAATATAGGATTAGCCCCAATAGGTAATAAAAATAAGGGAGCGATTGAGATGGTTTGGTGATTGAGTTGATGTCCACTTTGAAGGACTTGTATTTCATCAAGGGAGCAAGTTATGAATGGTAATTGACTGCTACTTTGAATGGTAAAGTTGTGAAGTCTAAGCCATTGGCATCCTCTAGAGAGGGGATAAATCAATTTAAATTATGTTCGAAGATTGCTAGAGGACTTTGGAGAGGCAGGGATTGAGTGTCTTTTGGGAAACTACAAAGGTGAAGCTCCCAAAGTCCTTTTACTTTTCTTTTCTCTTTTCTCCCCTCTTATTCTTCTGGTTCAATTCAGCTTAAAGACTCAAAGAAAGTGGAAATTGGAGTGTTTCTTCTAGGCCTTACTATTTTTTTTTTTGATAAGTATAAACTTTATCAAGGGCCAAGGGCCAAAGCTAAAACCATAAACAAGGGCAACCTGGAGAGGTCGAGATGACCTTCCCTAGGCTCAAAGAAGAAGAAAAGAAACAAACAAGCCCTAATAGTTCCCTTCCCTGCTGCATATAATACCCCAATGGAAAACAAAGTCTTCAAAGAATAGACCCCTGCATTCTGGAAACGTCTTAGACCAAAGGAACATCAGTCCTTTGATATTCAAGATAATATTATGTGGCTCGGCTTGCTTTCCCTCAAAAGCCCTCTGGTTTCTCTCTTTCCAAAGACCCCAAATAATGGCAAACGGAAGCATCCTCCATAAAATGTTACCCCTGGTAGAGAAAGCTTTAGATTTCCAGCTGTAGAAGAGAGACATAAGAGACCCCGACATAACCTATGTCATCCCAAATTCCTGCAAGAACGCGAACCACACATCCCTAGCCATATCACAATGTATCAGCAGGTGCTCCACGGATTCCCCATTGTGTTTGCACATCCAGCAATAGTCCACAATAGTAAACCCTCTAGAGATCAGGTGATTAACAGTCAATATACTGTCAAGAGAAGCCTCCCACACGAAGAATGCCACCTTATTAGGAATCTTAGATCCCCAAACAATTTTAGCAGGAAATGACGAAGTTCCCAACCTCTGGATTTGCTCATAATAAGATCTAACTGAGAACGATCCCCCTTTTGTCCAGATCCAGCATCTCCTATCTGGGACATCAGACCGAAGGTGCGTACCTTGCAGCCTTGCTAGCATCCTGGCCATAGGCTCTATCTCCCAATCATTCAGGTTTCTCCTGAGCCCCAAATCCCACCCATCTCCTCCTTCAATCTGGGCACAATCCTTAATAGACCAGTTTTTTCTAATTTGATAGAATATATGACTCCGGGAAGTCCACCTGCAAAGGATTATCGCCGCACCATAAATCCTCCCAAAATCTGATCCTGCTGCCATCCCCCAACCTCAAACCGGATCCCCTCAGTAAAGGTCCCCGAATTCTGAACAATCCCTCTCCAAACACTGCAGCCGTACGGGCTCGTAACCGCTCTAGTCTCCCAATCAAACAACGTAGTCCCATATTTTCCTGCTGTGGCCTTTCTCCAAAGACTGTACATCTCTTCCCCGAACCTCCATAACCATTTGCCCAAAAGCGCCTGGTTCATGGTTTTAAGATCCTTGATACCCAAGCCTCCTTTGTCCTTGGCCCTGCACACCTTATTCCATCTGACCAGATGAGTCTTATGTTCATCCATACTACCATTCCACAGGAAGTCCCTTATGACCTTCTCCACTGAAAGCAGCACACTCCTTGGCATCTTGAAGAGGGACATATAATGAATGGGTAAATTAAATAAAGTGCTTTTGATCAAAACCAATCTGCCCCCTTTCGAAAGATACCTAGTCTTCCATGATGCTAGTCTTCTTCCAAAACGATCAATAACCGGCTTCCATATGGACTTAGATCTATACGCCACCCCAAGAGGAAGGCCCAAATAGGAGGATGGAAAACTGTCAATACTACACTTCAATATGCTTGCTAGCCCCGATATGTCCTCTACCTCTCCCACCCCATAGATTCTGCTTTTATTCCAATTAACTCGAAGACCTGAAACTACTTCAAAACAACATAGTAAGCCTCTCAGAAATTTGAACTGGGAAGCGTCCTCTCCAAGGAATACAAGAGTATCATCAGCGAATTGAAGGTGGGTGATGGAAGGAATGCCGATGGCCACTTCGAATCCTTTCAGCTCTTGAAGGTGTCCTGCTCTTTGTATCATTTTGCCCAAAGCCTCAACCACCACAATGAACAAGAAGGGGGATAGCGGATCTCCTTGTCTCAACCTTCTAGAGCTCTTGAAGTAGCCTGCCAGAGATCTATTCACAAGAATAGAAAAGGAAGCGGATGAGACACATTTCCAAATCCATCGTCGCCATTTATCACCAAACCCCAATCTCTCTAACATATAATCCAGGAATCTCCAATTGACATGATTGTAGGCCTTCTCCATGTTGATCTTGCAAACAATTCCAGGATTCCCAGATTTAATTCTGGAGTCAATGCATTCATTAGCTATTAACACCCCATCTAGAATTTGCCTACCCCTCACAAATGCCCCTTGGTTACCCGATATCACTGACGCAAGCACCTCTCTCATCCTTAAGGCCAGCACCTTAGAGATGATTTTATACACACTCCCAACCAAACTAATGGGTCTATACTCAGTAATATCTTCTGCCCCAGAGAATTTAGGGATCATAGCAATAAAGGTGCTATTAGATGAGTAATCTAAGTAAGCTTCCTCCTCGAAGTCCTTCACCACTTTCATAAAGTCTATACCAATGATCTCCCAGCAATGCTTAAGAAAAGCAATGGTGAAGCCGTCAGGGCCTGGGGCCTTATCATTGGCCAAGTCAGATAGAGCCTTCAAAACCTCCTCTTCCTCAAAGGGTCTCTCCAGCCTCACCCTTACAGATTCATTGATCTGATCAAAGTGCAGACCATCTAAGGATGGTCTATAGGAAGACGTCTCAGCATAGAGGTCTGAATAGAACCCAACCACCCCGTCTCTGATGCTACCCTCGTCTGCCAAAAGAGTACCCCTTATCTTGAGACTGGATAGGTAGTTCTTTCTTCTATTAGCGTTAGCCATCTTATGAAAGAACTTCGTGTTGTTATCTCCTTCCTTCAGCCATCTGACCTTGGATTTCTGTTTCCAACTAATCTCCTCCATCTTGGCCAAGTGCTGATATTCAACTTAAGGTTCGCCCTTCTAGTAATTTCCTCCATAAAAAGGTTGGCCTCTTCCTCTCTCTGATCCAGCTCCGCTATCTTTTCAAGCACTAATCCCTTTTTTTTCTCTACTCGTCCGAACTCCTCTCGGTTCCACAATTTGATCTTGTCTTTAAGAGCTTTAAGTTTGTGCCTAAAAGATTCCCCCGCTCTACCATCAAAAGCAAAGAACTTCCACCATTCCTCCACTTTGTTTTTGAATTGAGGGGACTTCAGCCACATATTTTCAAACCAGAAAGGGTAGGTGTAGATCTAAAACCCTCACAATCAAGCACTAGGGGGGAATGATTCGACACCGGACGAGGGATAACACACACTGAAACCCCTTGGAAATGGTCTTCCCAACTTGCTGCCACCAAAAATCTGTCCAACCTACACAGGATGGGAGGCTCATGATTGTTAGTCTATGTAAATTTTGACCCGTTCATAGGACTGTCCATGAGAGAAAATCTATTGATGAAATTATCAAAATCCTTCATGCTTTTGGTCCTACGTCCCCCTACGTTCTTTTCCTGTGGGCACCGGACGACATTGAAGTCCCCCCCCGATACACCAAGGTTCATCCCAAAGGCCGACAATATCTTCCAATTCATCCCAAAATTGTCGTCTGTAACCACTACCATTAGGACCAACTCCCGTAAGAACCCAAGTAAATTGATCCCCCACAAACCTACATCTGATGGATACAGAGAAATCCCCTGTCAGTGTTTCCTCCACCTCAAGAAACTTATGATTCCAGACAATTAGAATCTCGCCCAATCTTCCTATTACCGGCAGCTCCTGCCAACCGCAATCTAGAATGCCGCAAACCTCCTTAATTATCCCCAAGTCCACCTTGTCCAATTTAGTTTCTTGAAGCACCACAACCGTAGCCCCCCATTTCTTAATAGAACTCTTCACGACATATCTTCTGTCTTTGTTGCCCAGGCCCCGGACGTTTCATGATAGTATTTTAAGCTTCATTAAACACCCGAATGTTTTCTCCCGCTTCTACTACACCCGGGTCTCTTCTGGGTTAAAAAGGCCACCCAACCTTTGAACTTCCCTCGGAATCTTATTTCTTTTACCCCTAGGATCCGGTTCCCTATTCTTTTCAATCTCCTCCCCGTCTACCCCCCTGTCCTTGGGAGCTCCTTCAACATCTGCCTCTTTCGCCCCCTTCTTGTTGTTACCCCTGGGAGCATTAGTATCAATGCTTTTAGGCTCTAGCTCATAAGTCTGCTTCCTACCAACGTCCGCCAGGAGTTTACAATAATTTCGAGCATTAGTTCTTAGGTTCCCAGTGTCTCCAAGAATTTGCATGAGTAACTCTTTAAATTCCTTTACATGGCCATTAGCTATCAACCCCAAAGATTCCCCCAACTTCACTATATTTATTCTCAACCATGTCAAAAGTTCCTCTTCGTGATCTCTGACCGCCGACGACATCCTAGGAGCTGAGTCTCCCAACAATAATAAAATCTTTTCAATGCCCCCCTGTTTGCTCCCTCCACCCCCTTGCGATACCCTAGGGGCTAAGACCCCGTGAGTAATCTCCCCTTCTCCCACTCCTACCATAACCGATTTCTTGTCAATGGCCACTATTTCTCTACTCCCCCCATTCTTCTCCACTCTCTTCTTATTGCTGTTTTGAATCTTGCCCAATGCTGTGTCGTGATTAGATAGCCCTTCCCCTTTTCTGAAATCGACCTGTCGTCCCAAACCCTCGTATGCCACCCCAGCTCGCAAACTATCCCCAACAGGGATAGGCGGAAAAGGAGGAAGAGAGGAGGTAATATCACAAAAGGAAGCTGAGCTAGATTCACAAAAAGACTTATCTATTCTCTGCTGGTATGGAATTAGTAAGTTCTCCGTCATCTCGTACATAGGCCTCATCCCTTTTCCTGATGGTGAAGTATCCCTCACTCTCGAGATTTGGTTCTTCTTCGAACTGCTTGTGAGCTTCGACCATGTATCTGGGAGCTTATCAACACCCTTCTTAGGAGTAAACCCAGCCTCCCTCTCCAGAAGATCATCGCCAAAAGAAAGGGAATCGGAACCCTCCACTTTATTAATAGTAGTGGATCGGGTTCTTCTGATCCATAAACCCGATGGGCCTTGACCTCTATCCGCTCCGCTCGAATGCCTTCCCATAACTCTATTGTTGATTCGGGTACGCCCTACCCGAAACCTGGACCGGTAAATATACTTCGTACGGTGCCCCTTCCAGCTATTAAACATTTGTCGCTTGCAATCGACCCACTTGGACGGTGGGGATTCATTCCCGCCCAGCGTCACACGTACGGGAGGGTTGTTTTGATTTTTAAAACCCCTGTACCCCCCTTTCTCCATATGACGAATCCTGTTTGAGTCGTACTCGACCTCGTGGCTGCTGGAGATTGGAGCAAACCTGTTAGCTCCAGAAAGCATCCCCCCGGCGACCTCCGGCCTAGGATCCACCGTATCGGCCACCACACTCCTCTTCTCCGTCGCTGATGACCTAGCGCCGCCGCATGTCTCCACCCTTTCGAGCTTGTTTGTCCCAGAAACCTTTACTCTTCTAGGTGGGATTTTTGATTCTGCGATACTGTGGATTACGACACCTTTCAAGCCTTCCTCTATCTCCAACTCAACTGCAAAATACATGCCGCGATTGGCCATCGGGACAATCCTCGGAATAACTCCGGCGTCACCACGAACTTTCAATCTGGCGGCGCTGTAATCTCTCCCCAACAAAGTTGCCAAATCCACCTTCAATAATCCTCCCGCCTGTCGTCCTATGGACGCAAACATGTGCTAATTCGATAAATGAAAAGGGAGCCCGCAAACTTGGATCCAAACTGGTGATGTGCGCCGAGAAGAGGAGATCGCATTGACACCGAGCCACCAACTGCTCACATATATTATTTCGTTAGCAACTCTGAAGGAAGTCAGTTCCCGTAGGAAATTATAGGCCACCTTGTCGTCAACAAAGAACACTCTCTTTTTTTCCCCGCAAGGAATGAGATAAAAGAGAGAGGATGAGCCTGAAATCCATGTGAGAGCAACAGCTATGTCTTCCCAGTTGGAGCAAGCATCTGAGGATTCGCACACCAACACTTGATTCCATCTCCCATAACTTCCATCTCCCTTTTCTGGATACCCCTCTCTGAGTCTCTAATTACTACCATAGGGACGATTCACAGCAAGCCCCACATTGATCTTCTCAGTCCTACCATGTTCTTGATGACTTTGTCCCCCATCTCCCATCTATCATTTGGCTTCTTTTTTAGCTTAGCCAGCCCACCTTCCAGAGCTAACCAACCTTCTCCCTTAGGTCCTTCAGGAAAGAAGAAAGAGATGTTTCTGCCCTTTGATGTGAACTCGGAGAGTCTGATAAATCTCCCACCGCCGTTCCTCCTTTCCTCTGCAACAAAGGTTCTCCCCAAACAAACCGTTTTTCTCCATATTAGTCGGGAATCCCTAGCTTTGCTGGCTGCTCTGAAGACGTCCTCCAGCCACAACCCAATCTCCCCTGGAATATCCGCCTCCTCAACCCAACGCCGTCCCTCTTCCCTGATTCGAATCCGGACTGTACCACCTATCCGGATTTCTGAGAGAACGAAAAGCTTTGAGTCCACGAACACTTTCATGCCTCCACCATCCCCCACCACCTTAGAGTTCTAGGCCTTACTATTTTGAAGATCATTTATTGGACTCTTAGTAGTGGAAGGGGATTCCTATGACGCCATAAATTGGACACTAGTTTGGTTGTGAGCTCTTGGAGGCTTGGTGTTTTTTCGATCACATCTAGCTCCTTAGTAGGGTTTCTTGAATTCATTTTGTGCATGCCATAAAAGAACAGTAATAAGTTAATCAACTTCTTGGCCAAGATGATGTGCATGGACCATATTTGGACATAAAAAACTCTATTCCGTATAACTTTTCTTGTATCTTTTCATTTTTTTAATGAATTCTTATAATTATTAAAAATTGTATGAAATATTTGAGAGCTTACAAAACTAGTTTTTGACACATCCCAATATTTGAGAATGGGATACCTCTCACATGTACTTGGTTTCACAATGTCATTTTGCCTCACAATGTCCTGGTGGAGATGTCTTGTCTTTTGACTTGATCGGTACGATACCCTAAGTCAATGCTTCAGCTTTGTCTTGCTACGGTCTGGAATTTCTCGGCTCATCTTGCCATTGTTGCAGTTTGTATTATACCGTCTTGGTTGATACATCTTGGTTTTTCAACTCACTGAGACGTATCTCGAGATCGGTATTCTAAACCTTGCTTAGGTGATGATTATGCTCTATTGGAAAATGGATTAGGTTAACCACGAAGGCCCCAACTTTCCAGTGTCTTCCAACTCCTACGTAGCCTAAGACCATCTCATGTCAGAACAATGCCACTAACTTAGAAAGTTGGTCGAATGGAGAAGGAAGAAGCATACTATAGTTTCCGGTTTTAAGTCAAAGGTGGAGGATGAAGCCTTGGTTCACATGGCTTGTGAATTATTGAGGTAGAAGACTCTCTACATATATGACAGCTAGAAGCTGCTATTTATGTTTCATCCAATCATATTTTCCATATATTTTACATTACAGAATAACACATTGAAGTTGACTGCAACTTGGTTAGGGAGGAAGCAACCAAAGATCTACACACCCATTATTTGTCATCCCAAAGGTTGATGGGACTGCATGTTTGTTGAAACTCTCATAAGAGTATAATTTTGTATGATCTTGTGAAAATCTGGTTGTGCTTATCTACATGCCAGCTTGAGGGGAAACAGTTGTTGTTGTATTTATCTTTCTTCTTTCTAGTAGAGTTATATTTATCTTTGCTTTTCTTTATCTTTAGTAGTGTGTCATAGAAGTTATTCTTTTTTGTCTTTCCTTGAGTAGCCCTAGTTTATCTTTGTTAATGGGGACTAGTGTAATCTCTCACTTATAGCCAGGAACTGAATGGTTTTCAGAACATCTTTCAAATTGTTCTACAGTTTATCTGCCAAATGGATTCAAGTTCCCATCGAAATTAATGAGAAAATCCAATCAGAGGCCCCTTATTTCCCTCTTAAATTCTTCCTTTGTTGCAATATGTGGAAAAACACAAAATGAACTTCTAGGTTTGATGAAGTACTGGTCAATTGCTGCTAAATAAGGAAACCCACATGATCACATTAATAAATGTGAAAAGGAGAAGCATTGATGAAAAGCGTTGACCAGCTTGTTGTTGAAGTTGCGTATCCTACGCAACTCTTACGCCTATGCATTCTTGTTCTGAATTTTGTAGTATTGGTTTTGGGAGTATGACATCGTGGTTTCTATATTCCTGCTATTTTTTATGTCAGTCTTTGACTGCTAATGGGATAACAGTATTACGGCTCTTCTAATCTGATTTGCTGGCATAACCCGTGCATTTTGCAGATTTTCTATCTAATTGTTTGTCTTTCTTTCGGTCTAAGAAAATATTCTCTCTTTTGACTTGTAACCATGTTGATTGATGGCCAGGTTTGCTAATAAATGATGATGAAGATGGATCTGGAAATTGCAGACAGAACCTTAATGACAGTCGATTAACTGGTGAAGACGATGTTGAAACAGTAAAGACACAATCCAATTTTGTGGCAAAAAAGGATACCACTCAAGCTGATTTCGAAGACTGTATCTTGAAAAGCAAATCAGTCTTCAAGTGTAGGCTTTGCCCAAGAATAGTCTGTTTGACGGAGGACAGTTTGAGGGCACACCTCAAATCCAAGGTAAGACATCACTCAACACGCGTGCGTGCACAAACACACATATCTTCAAAACTGCAGAATGCTATAATTAAAATATTTCTTCTTATATATATATAGGGTCAGGATCGGGGGACAACATTTCTTACAACAATTTTGGCACAGGCCAATGTATAAATTATAAGTCTCGGAATGGGGTGATTTTTGGCGAGGATGGTCTCTATAGTGAGGAGATCATCTTCACAAAAATTCAAATCAATCCGATATTCGTAGATCGGTTTACAAGTTGAAGAATTATGGACCATCTATTTTTATCGTTAACTTGAAAACTACATTTGATGGGGTTAGAAATTTCAGAATGTGCTGATTTTTTGTAGGGGTGATCTATATGATGAGGAGATTATCCTCACCAAAAATCAGCTATTGATTCATCTTCCATGTGGGTACGCCAAAATTGTTGTCAAAAATGTTGTATGAAATTGTTGTCCCCCGATCCTGACCCCTATATATATATATATATATGACTCAGTATGACTCACACAGACATCGTTCATGCAACTGGGTCACGTGCTTACTCTTCTTCCAGGTGCTTTGATACCAGCCGCCACAATTTTTTATTAATATATTTCATTTTCTATCTTTTTTATTTGATAGAGACATGCTCGTTCTGAGAAGTTACTACGTGAAGGGAGGCTTAAGCTCATGCTCAACAGTGATGGAGAAATCGAGGAAGACCAAGAGACCCATGCAGAGAGGCATTCTCGAACTGTAGCTCTTGCAGAGGTTTGCATACCTTCAAATAGGGTTTCTATATTCTTTAAATTCAACCAAAATAAATAATCAGGTAAAATTCAAACCTGATGTCCACATATGTGTGCATGTTTTGTTTTGCAAACTTCTTCTAGGACTTAACTAATGCAAAGAAGAAAAGCAAAGGGCGGCAGCGACAGAAGCTCAGGTTAAAAAGGAAGGTAATAGTAACATTTTTCTATTATGATTACATACATCTTTATATAAGAGGAGCAAAGGTTCACCAAATCCTTCAATGCAAATTCCAGAAGATGGGGGGTGGTCCCGACAAGGGGAACGCAAAGCAGTCAATGCAGAAGCCAGCTAAGAAAAGGCATAGAAATGAGGATTGAAAGGTCTTGTAATTTCGATTTGTGCTGAATGGTGACTGAGAATGCAGTGGCAAGAAACTTGGCAGAAAATCGGTCTGTTGTTCCATGGAGCTACCCAACTGCTGGCGGCCCTTTGGAATCTATACGATGTTTAATTATTTGATGTGATATGCGCGGAAAATGATCAACGAGAATGCGGTTTATCTTTTTTCCAGTTGGGTTTTCTAAATCAGGTATTGTAACCTCCCTCTTTATTGTTTGAAGTGCAGTTCTTGAGCATTTTCTTGCATAAAGAATCCTCCATACCCTGAAAGAGAATTCCAGTATTCTAGTTGAGGACTTTGGTTACTCAAGAAAATCAAGAGCATTGGATGTTTGACAGTTCAAATGGCCTTCAATCTGCTTGATATATATCCCTATAAAAAAAAATCTGCTTGCATATATACAACTATACTAGTCTGAATGAGAGAAATGATAGCATACATAAACAGAGCCATGTATGGGAGTGACGAAGAGCAATATAATGCTGCAGCAGCAGCAGCAGCAGCAGAACGCAGTCCCCTCACTTCTGCCTCGGGCAGTGGCTGTTTCCCTATCCTTGTAAAACCAGGTAAACGATTTTTGATGTTTGTTTCCATATACTCTTTTTCCCGGCTTATTTGCGACAGACCAAATGACAACCTTTAGCCGGGTGCACTTAAAAATTCTCCTTCCGTGAAAATTATAGGCAACAGATCAAGTGCTTAATGGGAAAACAAAGGGGTAAATTTTAAGTCTGACTAAAAAATTGTCTTAAGCGTCTACCAGGAAAAAAAATTAAGACTGTCCCAGACTCAGGCACAACATGTGGAATTGTTGCTTGAATGCACAGGATCAGTGCCAAACGTTTAGTATGTCTCATCTAGCATATCTACAGAGCCAAAAATCAAGATGAGTAAAACTTCGGTCACAGCCATACAATTCTCACCACTAGGGCTGCAACTTGGACGGGTTCAACCCGTTGTCAACCTGAGCCCAACAGATTGGGTGCCTTTCGGAACTTGGGTTGGGCTCGGGCTGGATTTTTGGTAACTCGATCAAATTGCGTTGGACTAGGGTTGAGGCTCAGCCCAACCTGAACCCGACATACAAACTACATATATGTATAAGTATACCGACAAACATCCACATTACATTTTGGCAAATGCAGCAATCCACAGATGTTTGTCTTTAGCAAACTACAACCCTTGTGTGAGATTACAAAATATCTTTGAAAATTATATTTTGGCATTTTATGTGATCAGTTGATATTGAAAATATCGTGTTTTCTTTGACAATTATTTTTGCTTATTTCTTTAGTAACTTTTGTCGTGCATTTGAGTTAATGAACTTTTTCATTATTGTGAAAATATCACATTTTCTTTCATGAGGTGTTGGAAATGAAGCTATTATTAAATGGTTAGCACAACGGTTATTGTATTGACCAATAAATTATTGGGTCAGGCTCAGGGGACTCCTTTTTCTGACCCCTCTTGTGTTTATCTGCACGGCCATTGGCGCAAACACCGAGAAGGATCAGAAAAGGGGGTCCTCAGAGCCTGAGCCTAAATTATTTTAATATGAAAAAAATTTAGCGATCTTTCCAACCAATAAAAAAAATTAAGAAATTGATCAACTCTAAATTATTTTAATATGAAAAAAATTTAGCGATCTTTCCAACCAATAAAAAAAATTAAGAAATTGATCAACTCGATAGGGTTGGAAAATATAGGCCCAACCTTGGGCTGGGTTAGGATTCACAGCCTTTAAGGTTGGGTTGGGCTAAGGTTGACCCCCAACCCGCTCGAGTTGTAGCCCTACTCACCACGAACCCGAGTGTTTTTTGGCACCTACACAAGTGCTTTGTGCTTTTGAAATAAAAAAAAAAGGGTAGGTGGAAAAAAAAAAAGCAATTGGGTACGTGGCAAGAATTGTGGCTGGGACCTTTCCTTGGTCCCATATGCACCAAACGTGGCTTCCTACTGCCCTGTCGAAGGAATTCTCCGTGAGCTACTTATAAAAAAAAAATTTGTCCATGAGCCTGTTGAAGGACTGGGTGGTTATGTAACTCTTCATCTGTGATGTGTACAGCTCTTGTGATGATGCTACTTTTTGCACCTACGTGTTTATGACCGAAGCCGGTCACAGCCACACAATTCTCGAATAAAAAATAAAAAGAGGGTAGGTGGCAAAAAGCAATTGGGTATGTGGCAAGAATTGTGTTTGTGGCTGTGACCGGCTTCGGTCATAAACGCATAGGTGCAAAAAGTAGCATCATCACAAGAGCCGTACACATCACAGATGAGGAGTTACATAACCGCCCAGTCCTTCGACAGGCTCATGGACGAATTTTCTTTTGTAAGTAGCTCATGGACAATTCCTTCGACAAGGCAGCAGGAAGCCACATTTGGTGCACAAGGACAGGTCGGGTTTTGGACACCTCAAGACCAGAACACCCGACCAGTTGGAAGAGAACATGAAGGAAGATTGCCCAACTGCCAGACCGAAAAACAAAAGTGTACTTTCAGAGGCAAATCTTTGCAACTGATAGACTGTCAGAATCAGCACAAATTCCACCTAGCACTGTCCTAGATTTCAACTCACATAGAGAAACCCTACCAAAATAGATTCTCAGCTCGGCTAATTCAGTCAAAGTGTGAGAGAATGATCAAGCTTTGTAAACTTAAGAATGCCTTTGTAAAAATTGGGCAAACAAAATATTAAAGAGCTAATGAATCAGTCAAATATTTGAATATGGCAAATTCACCAATTCAAGCATTGAACTAAGCCAAGTCACAAGCCAATTTCCTTCCCAATTGGAATCAGCACCTGTATCTGTTCCACTTGTGATTGACCAAACTGAGTTAAATGCACAATCACCTGAATTTTCCAACATTTAATTTGAGAAGAAGTTACTTCAAATATCTACTCAAGCAGTTAACAAGGAACTGGAATTAGATTGTAATCGTAATGGAGTCATGAGTTGAGGGTCATTTTGTGTAGGAGTTATTTTGTGTAGGGTTTGAGAGATTCATTTGCGAACGGTTAGGCTATGAGACACAAAAATAGGAAAACATTTCACCACTAGAATGCATTAACATGAGCCAAAGCATATAACTTTCACAAACTTAAGCTTATCATTGACACATTAAACTGAATGTAGCTAAAAACTCAAAAGTTGGGTTTTACATTTTTTTTTTTTCACAACCCACAGTAAACAAGTGCTACACAATCACTCCAGCAACATTTTATCATTCCTCTCCGTCACTTTTGTATAAACCAGGAACTAATCAACTCACCTGGATCCAATTCTGAAAATACTTCAATGGTTATCATGGTAGATCCCTTTCAGGAAAAAAAATTGGAGGTAAGGAGTCAGTACATAGTTCTAAATTTGGCTGGGATGTTCAAGATTCTGGTCCTTCAGAAGGATGATCAAGTGAAGGAGGTGGCAGCTCTCCATTCTCACTGATTTCAGGAGGATGATCAGGTGAAGGGGGTGTCTGCCCTCCATTCTCATTGGTTTCAGGGTGGAAATTGATGGGGAACTTGGTGACTCGGGGCTTGTCAGCCAAAATGTTTCTCTGGACCCTATCAATCAACAACTTCTGGGGAGGTTCTTCTCTTAGCTGTTCATCATCATAATCGTTATTCACATAGTATCCCACTCTGATAAACTCCTGTCCTAGATAAGAGCAAGTCAACAGCAGCACCGTCACACCGATAATATCCTCCTCACGTATCTTTGATGGATCTGGTGGGTCCGCCTGACTCAAAAAGCATCCAGATCAGTCTTGATACTATATGCAAATCAAGGCATAAACCACATAACAAATTTAATTTAAGGAATCATTGGGATTGCCTGGAAGACAAAACGATAATTGCCGATATTAACAGGCCCAACGAGCACACTCTCCAAAAGTTGATCATAAGTCTCATCCTCAGCAGATCCTACGTATGTGAGTTTCCATTCCAAATCTGTAAGGGAATGATAAGGCAAAAATTGTTAGATCTAGCAAAGATACCAAGGCAGCAACCTAAATTCAGAAGATCAACCACAGAGCTGACTCAAACTTGGGCCTAAATATGACTGGACAAAAAAAACAGAATAAGTAAATTTTTGAAAAGAAAATATATAATTTAGTTGCTAATGCTGGATATTGTGAAAGAAAGAAAAGTTAGTCACATTTGACCGATGATATGAGCCCCTACATCATCATAAAGAGTAGGTCAAAGTAACAGGGTCCTAGTCAAGATTAAGTTGGGTAAGTTCTCAAATAACAAGAAAATATTCCTTTTCCTCACACATCACACAACCCACAAACTGATTATAGGACTTAAACTCTGAATTTGCAAACACTTCTATAGGCAACCTTTTACTTTCAGAACAAGACTGTCAATTAACTCGTGGGCATGGCAAACACAGATTTATTAATTTTATTGACTTCTAATCAAGCAATTGTGAGTTCAAGTCCCACCGTTTACAATTTCTATCATTACACACACTGAAAAATAAATAAACAGCTGCATGTTTGTATCTATCAAGCAGTTTCAGCTAATGAATGTTCAGATAATTTGGATAGCAAAAACGGAACCCAATTAAACTCATTTCAGCGACAATTCCAAAAGAAAAAGGAAAAACAGTCCTTAGGACTTTCTATTTTGTGGCACGACACATGATTACTAAAATGTAGACGATAAACTAGGACTCGCACATTCTTTCCTTTTATTTCCCCAAGCATTTGATTGCACACAAGGTATCCAAATATCAGCTCTATCTCACATAGTAAATTCACAAATAATTCAAAAACGGTACATACTATTAAAAACCGCGTTCAATCGGAAAATTTCGTGAATTATTAAGCATGGCTGAATTATACACAGATTATCACAAATTATTTCTTTTGGGACATAAGACGGACATTAAACAAATATTTTGTAACAGAATAAATTTTTAACTTCACTTTTTTTTGTTTTATTTTTATTTTTAAAACTGTTTTGCGGATTTTATTAATGAATCCTTGAAAAGCAAACCCGAATCGTATACTACCTTTTTCCAATTCGTAGTTTTGCCATACTCCGAAGCTAACTATGCTATTAGGATCAAAATGTGGAACTGTTTAAAAATGGATAAATATTAGGGCAGCATGAGGATCGTGTTTAAAGCTATGGTAACAGGATCCTTCAAATTCTCCAAGGCAAAAGTGGTGACAGAAAACATGGATGGGTATGAGATCTATCAGATATGGCTCAATATGCCTAAATATGTTAAAGTAAGAAAATACTTGAAAAGGCATAAAAGTTTATATAAGGGAAGTGATTGAGGCACCCCTCCTAGGAAAAAGATGTGTGTCTTTATTGCATTGACAAAAGCAATGATAAATATTACATTTAATAAAGCAAATTCGTCTTTTCACAAGTAGGTGCCCCAATCAAGTCCCCAAAATTTACACCGATAAACAGTTAATAAGTAATTGATGAAATTACCAGGCAATAAAGAATTAGTGGTAGTCTCATGATAAGGATAAAAGAATATATGTAATTTATTTGCATGCACAACATACTGCTTCAATAACTTTATTTCTCAAAGATGTATATCCTTCTCTCACAAAGTCCTCAACTACTATACATGCGTACTTCTTTTCTGATAAGGATACCTGTGTACTTCCACTTGCCTATTGCCGATAATCTGGTACTAAATAGTTCATGGTTCTCTTAGGATACATTTTCCTCACTCCAATTGTATTATTGGATATTTTCGTAACTCCTGAATATAAAAATAACTACTTTCTTAATGGTTGGGACATCCATACCTATACTTGTATCTTGGATATCAGGAAATAACAAGTCATATCCTCACTCCCCATATCCGTGTCTCTGACTCTCTGTCCGTATTTATATTTAGAACTTTAGACAACATAGGTTCCCAATAGTGGATATCCCAAACGATTATGATTTCAAAATTCATGAATTATTTGTTGGCTTTGCGCTATGCATTTCCATCCAAGCAATAGTAGACAATTAAAAGTGTTTTTGTAAAATGTAACAATCTCAAACTTTCCTACAATTGCCTAGTGTTTGTATATCATAGCCACAAGAGCATTCAATCTAAAAAATTGGATTTAAGACACCAATGGATGACAAAAGAATTGCCATAAAAATGTTGGTGAGTAGAACACCAGGATCAAGAATTGCCATAAAATCTATTGTTGAGTAGAACACCAAAATCTTCTTCGTGATTCTTATTTCAATTGAATTTCTCATCCAAATTAAATTCAAGGTTTAAAAAGGCTAGTTCGGGTACTGAGGCATTTGCCTCCAAAAAGCAAGGTGTAGCCTCGAGGCGGTGCTGAGGCGTAAGCCTCGTTTTCAAAAAAAAAAATATATATATATATATATATATAAGAATTGCCATAAAAATCTACTGTTGAGTAGAACACCAGAATCTTCTTCGAGATTCTTATTTCAATTGAATTTCTCATCCAAATTAAATTCAAGGTTTAAAAAGGCTAGTTCGGGTACTGAGGCATTTGCCTCCAAAAAGCAAGGTGTAGCCTCGAGGCGGTGCTGAGGCGTAAGCCTCGTTTTCAAAAAAAATATATATATATATATATATATATAATCAATTCTAGAAAAATTAGAAACAAACATATGATGTGAAAAAATAACTTAACTAAGCATAAAATTTATAGATGCTATAGCTTTTACCTTTGGAGTGACACTGTTGGCACTCGAGTTGAATGCATGATGCTGATATCAAATCTTAAAAAATATAAATCACATAACTAAATTACCAAACCTAAGTAGCTAATAAGCAAAGTCCACTAACAAAGTAACTAACAAGATAGATCTAGGAAAATAGTAGAGTAAGTCCGTAATTGACGTAGGACGGGAGTACCGCTTTGCGATTTGAAAGAACACCTTCGGCTTCGCACCGAAATTGCTTGGCTTTGCACCAAGGAGGCTTGGATTCGCATCAAGGAAAGAGATTTCTAATTTTTTTCATTCATTCAATCATTTTTTTAAATCCAAGGATACATCACCTTTTATAAGACTCTGTAATTTAATCCAATTGAACTTTCCTAATTCTAAGCAAACTAAAATAAGAAACTCCTAATACAAGTTTACTATTGCAATCAAGGCTAAAATCCTAATTGGAAACCAAATCTTATTTTAATGATAAAACCCTAATTAAATACAACTAAATCTTTGTGGGGTCCACTTGCTTGATCTAGCACAGATTCAGTGTAACGTGGACTATCGTAGTAAAATGCTCATGCATCAGTAATGCTTTAATTTCTTGCTTAAATTTGGTTAAGTTCCTCACAAGAAAATCGTAGGAAGTGACATAATCAAAATCCAGTGAAATTTGAATTATCTATGAGAATTTCTCTTAAGTAGGAAAAACATTGGATGAAAACTTAGATTTAGGGTTTCTCAAAAAAAAAAAAAGGTGTTAGATAACAAAATTACAACTTTTTATGTCGTTTTTATCATAAAAGATTATTGAGGATGGTATTTTAGGAAAAAGAGTGGAAAAAATAAAAAATAAAAGGTTACGATTTCGGGTTTTATAGTGCAAAAGTGAGGCTATAGCCTCATGTGCGCCTCGAGGCTGTTTCTTGGTACCCATAGTCACACAGTCGGGATTCGGCAATAAATTGGCAAGGGGTCAAGTCGGGAAAATTCGGATAAATTCGGTAGAAATCGGCAAAAATAGAAAATATATCATGGCATTTTTCAAGTTAGAAATGTTATTTTTAACAAAACACATTATATGACAAAAACCACATCTATGATTCCATAGTAATAAGTCATAATTCATAAGCATGATATATCATTCATAATTCTAAAATCGGCAAAATCGAAATCAAAAGGGAAAAAAATAGATCTCAGCCGATAAATCGGCAAAATTAGGTAAAATCGCTAATTAATCGTTGAGTTTTTTGATTAATCGGAGATTTTACCGATTTTGCCGATTAATCGGCAATTGATTCGTGAATTCAAAAAATCGGAGATTTTTGGAGAATTTTTTAAAAAATCAGAAATTTTTGTGACTAGGTTGGTGCCTCAGTGAAATCGGAAAGGCGGTGAAATTTTGGAAAAAAACTCAAATGATAATATTAATATTACCTTATTTATAGGAACAAACCTTATCTCTTTCTCTCTCAATTATCTTCCTAAGATTAAAGAAATCTTAATCAGACCTTTATTAGTGGAAAGAGGATCGTAATTATCTTTTTTCCATTGATATCTAACAGTGGGCCAAAATTTTAAATTTTATTGTGTTTCAATTTCGGTATATTTCGAAACCGAAACTTTGAGCCAAATTTTAAACCCTAATTCAAATAGAACAACACATTTTTATTGTCAAGTCAAAGCAACTACATTTAAAGGAAACAAAAAGCAAGACTTTGCACAAGACTCAATAGTTATGCAAGAAAAAATAGAAAACCAAAACCACCAATGCAGCCAAGTTTTAAACTTTTTCACCCCATACTCTGACACCATTTGACTCTAGAGAAGTCCATAGGAAAATGTAGAGATTTTACGTGACATATAGATGACCTTCATATTTTGTATGGCCACAAATTTTGAGTGCTAATGATAGTGCGAATCTTCTAGCAAAAGAAGGTGCTCATGGTCAATTTTTGTATGTAGGTAAAGCTTTTACCAAGTAGTGTTCATTTTCTTCATTGAAATTCTTTATTTAACAATCAAAGAAAAAAAAAGAGGCAAATCACATGCAAGGGGAAGGAGTTTATAAAATCTTCAATGAACAGCATTTTTTTTTTTGTACATTAAAAATATATTTTAAAAAACAGCATTTTTTGGTGAGTAAGTTAGCATTAAACCCACAATCTCATGGTTGTGGTTCAGTCTCAACCGATTCAGCTACAGGACTGTACCATTCTTTTTCAGGAAGTAAGCTGGAGTTTGTCCAGATCCTTACCCAAGCACAAAACTTACAACATTTGATATTTACAACCATGAGCATCCTCGTCAATGATTACATTTAGAGGGCTCAGAAAATCTATAAAAGTGTCATTTCAGACATATGTAACATCTCACCCAAAAAATCAGCGTGTGGTCACTAAAATTATTGAAAATTGGCTTCACACTGACAAGTAGGGTTCAGTCAGTGGCTGATCTTTGCTGGTCCGCCCGTTCCAAGTGAGGAGTTGAGCCATGTGGTGTCACATGGTTCTTAGAGTGGAAGGCACTGCACTGCAGTACGTTCACAGAGCAACGCCAACGACAACCTTTTGCTATCAATAGTGGAAGGACAATGAGTTGGCTAGCTTCTAAAGTACGATTTCTACTTCCCTTAGAAAGTAATTCAACATAACAACGCAAAATCTAAAAAAAACTTCATTTCGTTCTGTTAAACCCTAGCTGAACCTCTAATCCACGAATGATAATAACATCAGAAAAGATCAAAACTGAGGATCAAACACATTCGAATCCACGAGCAATGGAGAAAAAGAGAAGAAAAGAAAAGAAATCATACCGTCTTTGAGAGGAATTAAACACTCGTAAGAGATCTCGAACTGAAATGGGTTGAGAAACGCAGCTGGATTGTCTAAGACCGTCACGTTTGTTATATTAACGGCGCTCATTGTCTTGAATCGAAAGTGACGTCTGCATATGCTGCTGTCGAAAGATCAATCGAAACCCTAGATTGCAGAACCCCCATCGAAAACCAGAAACCCTAAAACAGAAAAATCAAAAAGAAGAAGAACTAAAGAAACGTCGAAGAACAAGAAAGCGAAATGAGGACCGGAAAATAAAATAGATTAATTTTGCCCGTGTCTTCCAAACCACGCATTTTATATAGGAGGGTGTACGGATTACCGGAATGGATGATCGTTTTACCGGCAGTAGCCGGTTGTAGCAGGGATGGAATGGCAGGGGAATTGGGCGGGAGATTTCGAACATTTTTTGTTGTAGGGAAGAAGCGGGGCGGAGGTCACATTCGTGTCGTCCCGTGACTACCGTCAACCTTGCTCACATAGCGGAGAGATGATAGCGCCTCAGTAGGAAAAACGTTCTCCTTAGGTCTAAGCCATTTGATGGTCCTAGGGATTGACATCAACCAAATTTGATGATTATCCATCGATATGAACTCTAGAAATGACTTCATCAACAAAGTACTCACTAAAAAATCCATTAAGGGTGGCGATGTAACAAGCTGTAAAAGTTTGAGCTAGCACCATTTTTGTAACTCACGGCTGCCATCTGGGCCCACTGGATGTTTAGCCCACCCCATGATAAATATGCATGCCAAAGATCACCATGATCGGTAATCTCTAGCATTTAGATTCTAGTACATTATAAGGCTTCATCTTAGCCATTGGATTCAACCTGTGGCCTAACCTTTGGTGCCAATAACGTTGTATCCAGATTTTGTGAATTGAACCGTCGACCTATCATCAAAGATTTAACTTATACTTAAAGAGATTTGCTTTGAGTCCTTCAACACATAGCACATTCTTGAGCTTGGGTATTTCATTGGTTTGAATAGTACCTTGACCTAGAACACGAGCCTCTTTACCATCCCCTTAAGTCACACTTTCATTCAATTATTCATCAATCATACTAAACATTGATTTATCATAGTCATGCGCCTAGAGCAATCACTATCAAAATACCACTTCTTATACTCTAGGGCTTTAATTGCAGTGTTAATCATCATGCACCTCAATTCTTCTTTTCTCACCCAAATTTGTTTACACCTCGAAGGGGTTTTCATAATTTCTCTCTTTTGTCCAATTTGTGGGATAAAATGAACTTGATGGATATTGCCAACTCCTTTCTTCCACATAGAGTCTACTCTTGACATTGAGCCATTATTTTCTTATCACCCTTGATCAGCTTGGACAATCTAGATATTTTCCTATTTAATGTATTGGACTTCTTTTAGAGCTCTCGATTTTCTTTTGAAAATCATTATAATTTCTAGCAACATTATTTTTCTTAGGAGCCTCGGGATATCTTCTTCTCTTAGGGCAGACATTCTTTGCGTGACCTTTTAAACCACAAAAATGACAAGTAGGTAATTGATTCTGAGCTTTGGATGAGTTCACATGGGACTGATTTGAAGCATTGGATTTCACAAAGGTGGTCTTTGAAGTAGATGATGAGTAAGAATTTTCAACATAGCCTAAACCTCTTTTATCTCCATCTCTTTGTCCAATGCATGGAATTTTGTCAAGTTTTTTAGTGCTTTTAGAGAAGTAGAGTAAGTCTCTTTTCAAGTTACTCAGTTGGGTTTCCAAAAACTTCCTAGCATCTAGACAAGATTTAAATTCACATACCAGAAATTTAACTTTATTCATGAGAGATTTGTCGCACCCCGAATCTGGGCATCCAAATCGAACCCAAATGCCTATGAATCAGCCTGTTTACCCAAGATCAGAATATGATAAAAATAAAATACTCCAAAAAATAAAGAAAATAACAAGAATCATCGTCGTGATTGATGAATAACAACTGAACTTCAATAATCGAAATAATGCGGAAGCGTAAACAAGTTATTACTGTGAAATAATTAAAGTCAAACTTTTTAATTTTTATCAAAATTACTAATTAGGGTCTCTATAATTACCTAAAATATATATCAAACATCTTTTGTGAAAGCACTTGAGCCAAAACACTAGCTTAAAGAAATTTTAAAATTTAATTTTCACGGTTCAAAAAAAAATAGTCAACTTTTAGTCAAAATTCAAAGTATGTCGAAAAATTATTTTCTTCAATGGTTTTATTTTAAAATTCATAAGAAACAACTTTAATAAGTTCATTTTTGCCCAAAATGACGTTTTATAATTTTTTTAGTGGTTTTACAATTGTTTGCAATTTTATAAAAGTGATCGACAAAACCCAGTCGGTTGATTTTTTTCTAACTTAATAGTATGATTCGATGGTCAATTTAAAACAGAATCCAACAAGTGATATATGCATTTAATAGTGCTCAAAATTTATGTTTTTTCTATTAAATAATATAATATAGGTTCTGTTTTACAAATCAAAGAAAAAGTCGAAATAAAATTAGAAATTATTAAAAATTTGTAATTGACAGTCAATCAGTAAAAAGGGTCTACAAGACAGCTACGATTGAATTTGGTGATCCAATATATATTTTTGGAAAGCTAACTCGAAGCCCCATAGGTTTTGTGTTCAGAAAAAAGATAAATTTCTAATATATGTTAGTCTAACACGCAGTCAAATTTGACTGTTATGTGTTGTTTGTATAGGACGTGAATTATGACATTCACTTTGCAGAGTTCCACAGGACAGAACATGATATATTAAATTATTAAAAAATTTGGTAAAATACTAAAATTATTTTAGAAACAAATCCCTTTAGAATAACATTATTTTAATATCGAGAGAATATTTTCGTCTAGGACATCGAATAAATCTGAGTAACCCAAAAATTAACAAAATTGTCAAAACATGAATTAAAGTATCGCAACATGAACAAATAGTCTTTAAGCATTTATACACTTTAATTTTAAGAAAAATTAAAGTAATCCTAATCTCAAACTCCGTCCTGTCCATGATGTCTCCACCGTTAATAATTCGTCTTTAACCTCTTTTACGACATCTAAAATTTTGTTCGATATAAACCGTAAGCTTTCGTCCAATACATTTCATAGGATAATCAAATGTTTATGGTTCATTTAATTTAAACACATGCATAGATTAAGAGCACGTGGGATACATAATCAAATATATAAAAATATGATGAAGATGATGATCCGATTGAATGAACCCAAAAAACCCATTTTACACATTTCTTTTTTTTCACAAGCCCAACCTGTATGTCCTTCTGCAGGGGTTTGGGGTCTTTCACCTTAGGGCACCGAGCCCTTGTTAATTCTTTAAGGTTCATCTGGGCCGCAGAGCCTATATGCACTTCCAGCTAAGTCAAATCCTTCAGGCCGCAGAACCTATACGCACTCCCGACTAAGTAAAACCTTCGGGTCGCAGAACCTATGCACACTCCCAACTAAGTCTCGTCTAATACCATACTTCTGGGCCGCAAAGCTTATGCGCACTCCCATCTAACACCCAACCCAAATGAGAATGTCTCATTATGATGATGAACAACATAATCATTTAGCAAAAAAATCAAAAACACAAGTTATGAAGATCTAAACTCATAAAATTATATAACAAGAATTTAAAATAAATGAATCAATAACTAGAAGAGAGTATTCATACTTATCTAGTTCTAGAACTTAGAACTAGAACCTCCATCACCAATAACAAGAAGAACTCTAGAGAGTTTATAAAGCAAGAGAGAGCTCAAGAGAATTGGTGAATTGATATGAGGACGAATGTCCTATTTATAATAGTTCATGGGGAAAAACTTCTAAATATGAGTTTTATTGATTTTAGCAACTATATTTAAAACTTTCTATTTTGTTTTAAAAATATTCTTTCAAGAGATTTTATTTTTAATTGATTTTCGTCACTTTAAAAGGGATAATTTTTATAACTCACTAAATGATTATTTTAAGATGGGTATGGGCTAAAAATGGGCCTAAGGCCTATGAACATTACGTAAGCTTTAAATAAGATTATTTTTGGGCCTAAAAGATCTCTAAATTGGCCCGAAAGACCTGTCCTAATAAATAAACTCAATCAACATGCAAACAAGCAATAATAACAAAATTTACTAAGGATTACTTATTAAATTTATAAAAGATAATAAAAAATATTTTAAATATTTTAACTTAAAGTTCTTTTTAAAATATTATATTTTTTGTAAAATATCAAAATATATTAAGAATCCAAAATGCCCCAATGGTGACAACGTATTAATTAAAAATGCTTATGTAACATTTGTCATTTAAAAATATTATTATTTTTACAATAATCTCTTATTTAAAATTATGATCTTAGTTAATTAAGTTCGTTATCCAATATACATTGTCTCTACATTATTACAGTACAAATACACATATATTAAAATCGGTTCTAGTGTTATTATAATAAAATTTTCTACGTATAATGATATAAATGTTATGACTAAGTTCTCAAATTTATTTCTACGTTACAGGATAGAATATTCTAGATAAAGTTTAAAAAATTCAAGATGCTAATTTTTACCATTTTATAGTTAATTTACACTAATATTCTTAATTAAAAGTTCAGGGTATTACAATTTTTCTCTTTTTCTAACTGATCAGTTAACAGAAATAAACCATCATTCTCAAGATTTAAAGTCAAATTCAGTTGATCAATTTCATTCACATGATCATGTATTTGCTTATTTTCATTGATCATTTTTGGACTCTCTTGGTACAACTCCATATAAGAAGTACGAAAATCGTCTTCACCTCTACTTTCTAATCTATCAAAATTCTTTGTGATGGTGACCTCTTTCTACATCTTTGTAGACCAAAAAAATATCAAAAAAATAACTTGACTAGGAACTCACTTGGGTTGTTAAACCTTTAATGAAGTAAATAAAGCTCTGATACCAATTGAAAGTTCTGCCGATTCAATCTAAAGATACCTAAAGGAGGTGAATATGTATTTAAAAATTAATCTAGTAATTACACCCTAGTTAAATTACTAGTCTTGGTTTATGGATACTAATCGCATGCAAATAATCCTAAATATGATTAATTTTAATTGACAATAAGATTACCTCATTAGATTTAGATTTAATATATTAAGGATATATTATTTCTTTTTTTTATTTAATTGAATCAATATAATGTGAAAATAAATAAATAAATAAATCACATTAGACATACAATTTTTATATAGAAACCTTTTGCAAGAATAAACAACGAGACCATGTTCAAATGTTAAAGTATCATTAACAAAAAGTTACCAAAGATAAAAAAATTTCACACAACACTATCGATCACAGTGTACACTTCAATCACTCAAGCAACTACTAATGTTTTCATGCACGGGGCTACGAGCGCCTTTTCGATATAATCCCTTCAACACGATTCAGTTTGGTATAGCCTAAAACCTATCATTCAATTAGTGCAACTCCGATCTTCTCATTATCTAGTCCAACTTCAAACAGTGAAGGATTCAATAAATCATCGAATCACACGAACAATCTCAAAAAGAATTGAGAATCAAAGAACTAGTGCAGTCTTTCTAAAACATCTAGGTTTAGGATCTAAGAATTATCCTAAATGAAGAGTGATCAAGCTTGGAAAATAGGCATGAAAGTTTGAATCAACAAGCTTTGAACAACCAAAATAAATCATAAAGAAAAAATTAATTACCTAGGGTTTATTTGTGGGTTTTGGGAAGTTTTATAACTTTAGCTCAAAAGAATGATTCTTCTAGGGTTTGTCACTTGTTTGAGCCTTAGAATCATCTATTTATGATGGGAGCAAAGCAACCTACCAATTTGGCAAGTATTAGAGGACAGTTAGAATTCTTTCTAACTTAAAAAAATTTATTCTCGTGCAGGTCTAATCAACTAAGGTAGGAGTCTAATCAATTGGGCTCATCCGAACATATATCAAGATCTGTTTGGGCAAGTCTAATAAATTAGACTAACATTCCAATCAATTAGGCTCTTTAGTAATGCTCTAAATGACTTTCAAATTGCACTAATGACTTAGTTTAAGATGTATTGAGGTTCTACTGCATATTTCTATGGTATCTAAAACACTTACCATCCTATGTTGTGTGATTTCAAATAATTTAACAAACCATCAAGTCTTCAAATGAATCAGCTTTTAATCTTTTGAGTACAAAGCTTCATCGTTATAGTCTTTAGGCAGTACTTGAGTGATGTAACCACTGACACACACTCCTAGCTCACACATTAAGATAGGTTACATTGTATTTTGTTAAACGAGAATAATTACTACAAACATATAACCTTACAAATTAGATTCACATTGTTCAAAAATTCAGTATGATTAGTTTTCAAAATCTTAGCAGGCCTAGAAGAATAATAAAATCTATATCATTTTGATCTCTATAGATATCCGATAAAATAACAAGTGACTATTCTAGTATGAAGCTTCTTCTAATACGAGTATATATATATATATATATATATTGGATTTAACTGAACGTTCTTAAACATGAAAATTGATTCAAACTTGGTTTACTCACTGTCTAGAGTTCAAAAGGTGGTTTCAGTACTAATTTATTTAGGATCCTATTCAACAAATATATTATAATCTTTAATATTTCTCTTAAAAAAATTGATAGATTAATATGACTCACCATACTCTTAATGTATGTCATATACTTCTATTCCTTATTTTTATTATATTATTTTGCTCCAGTACCTTTAGAATGGTATATTATAGTATGATGCCATTTTTTTTAATTATTTAGAAAATTTCTACAATTCATCCCATCTATGTCAGCTTTAATTTTTTTTAATATTTTTATCTTCTGTAGTGACATATTTTTGTTATTATTAATTATTTAGTTAATAATTAATTTGTATTATTGTTCGACATGTATAATTAATAATTATTATTTAATATTTAATTAGGTAGGCTTTTAGAGTCAATTTTAGAGTCTTTTGAACTTATTTATTATCTAATTTATAACGCAGTTGATATATATGGGCATTGGGACAATTTATAGCCCATTAGTAACTTATTTTAGGATTTCTTAAGGGTTGATATAAATAGACCTTTTAAATTAACGAAAATCACTTTTTTATATCAAAATTTTGGAAACCTCCTCTTCTTTCTTTATATTATTTTTGGATAAAGGTTTTTTATTGGAGATTTTTCGTTAGAGATCCAGACTAAAATAGATACATGCATGTAGACCTACTTTATATGTAAATGGTACTATTTATCTCTAATCAATTTTAATATGTATTTTTAAGGCCTAAATTAGATAACTTAAATTTTATACGATAAAATTGAGATAAATATATAAACAGTTTATATCTTACATATAGGATTTTTGATTTATTTATAGGATTTAAGACATTTACCTAAGAAATAAAAAAAGTTAAGAATCTCTTAAAATTATGACAACATATAATTTTTTCTTAAAAATGATGCATGCGTGTATAAATGCTTTGCATGCAAACAGTATTATTTATTTATTATCATTTTCAACATTCATTTTTAGGACCTGTATTTGAGAGCTTAAATTATATATCATAAAATTGAGCTTAATGCATAAACAGTTTATATGTTACATATAAGATTTTTAATGTACTTGTAGACTTAAAGACATTTATCTAAAAAATAATAAATTAAGAAGTTCTTATAATTTGAACAACATATAATCTTAACACTTGGAAAAGGTTGAACTTTTCAAATCTTAGTGAAGTGTCTATTATAGTAAACATCAAAATACCTGCAATGATCATTTCACACTCTTACTACTGACAAACTACGTTCTCTTTATGTGTAAGTCGTATATTAATATATTTATGATATCTCTAAGAAATAAAAAAAATTGACAATTGTTTAAAAGTTGAACTTAAAAAAAAGTCATTTGATGAAGTAGTTGACATCTTTACAAAAAGATCACATATGGAAAAAGTCCATTTTTAAAAAGATATAAACCTTACTTTTTTTATATAAATTACCTAAAAAACTATAGAAAAAATTTAATGATTAGATAACTTGATGGGTATTGAGGTTGCTATCATTTGTGAGTTTATGGTTCAAAAAATAAAACATCAGTGTGTTAATACCATCGACAACTGGATTGAAACGACTTTAGCGCTTACGTAGTAAACTTGAAAAAGTTATTGTACAACTCATAAAAGTATTCATCTATTTTATCATGTGTCATTAGAATATCTCACGTGTTGGTGAAGCCGAATGTTATTATGTAACACATTGTCCACGAATACATAGTACTTAAGGTCAAGTATGATTAACAATGTAATTTAGTAGTGAAGGGTCAATCACGTAGCGAAAGTAAAGATAATTTGAAAAGACATCTAAGGTGTCATAATTAGGCATGTCAATTGGCAGGAACTAACTAATAATGATATTTTCACAATTTAAAACATGTAGGGATATTTTGATCATTATGCTCAAAGTTAAACAACATGTAAATGGTCATCAGAAATAAGCACCAGCCAAAGGGGCAAACGCAATAAACTGATAGTACATTGGGTTACCGCTATTGCAAAAAAAACCCTAGCGATTCCTCGAAGAGCAACAATGGCCACCAATAAACACACACCACACACAAAGAAATCAAATAAAACAAATAAATAACAAAATCATTTATGTGGTTCGATCAAAACATATGTCAACAGGCGATGATGATCGAATCTTCACTATAAATCAACACAAAGTACAAAGATTGTTGTCTCAATCACTCGTACAACCTCTCACAAGCACACTCTTTTGGCTCTCCAATCAATACCAATAGTCTTTCTTTTGATATTTTCGAGTCTCTCACACTCGATACAATAAGCGATGAGTTACTTAAATAACCCACAAAGACGAAGTAGGGTTTCCCAAAATTGAAAAAATC
Organism: Euptelea pleiosperma; assembly: GCA_035048495.1. Taxonomy (NCBI): domain Eukaryota; kingdom Viridiplantae; phylum Streptophyta; class Magnoliopsida; order Ranunculales; family Eupteleaceae; genus Euptelea; species Euptelea pleiosperma. The sequence goes on along the minus strand of CM068550.1, from coordinate 16,543,191 downwards.
GAATTAGAAATCTCCAAATTTTTTCAGTTTATTAGTCCAATCGATTGGAACGAAAAATCGAATGCCTCCAATCGATTGGACACAGATTCCAATTGATTGTGGTGAGCATTTCTCACTAAAATACAACAACCACAAATATCGACAAAAGTACAGGGGGTGATACAAAATTTCCCTTAAAAATTTTACTTTAAAGCAAACTATTTGATAAAGCAGTTGGCATCTGTCCAAAAAGATCATATATGGAAAAGTCTATTTCATAGAGATGTAAACCTTACTTTCTCCATATAGATCTCCACTTGAAAGAGCCGTAGAAAAGATTTAATGATTAGACAACATGATAGGTAATAATGTTGCTATCATTTGTTAGTTAATGGTGCAAAAAACAAAATATCAGTGTGTTAATATCATCGACAACTGAATAGAAAACGATTTAGGCACTTCAATAATAGACTTAAAAAGTTATTCTACAACTCGTAAAAGTAGTTCTTTATTTTTATGATGTGTTATTAAAATATTCGAGAAAGTAAGGCCTGAATACAAAATAAGGAAACACTACTTAGTATCAGCTTATAACAAACTACAGTGAATTGAAACAGATTACATTTATGAATTTAATTACTTTACTTCCATGATATATGTCTTTCATGCTATATCTATTTTAAATATGAAATTCAAATGTACAATTTATTAGTTTGCGAAATTTATCAATGTGACATAAAAATTATATGTCTTGCAAGAAGTGGAACGTTTACGAGAAAATACTATAACAACTCTACAAACTAAAATTATGCGTAGTTTGGGTCTTCGATACACTTGGTGTGCTCATTTAACATTAGCACAAAAGTGCATTTTTACAATGTATATTATATAAGAAAAGAATGATAATTAAATGATAAAAAAATTATTAATACAGACTAAGGAGATGATGACTAACCATAATTTCTTGTGAAATCTTATTAAGTTTTGATTTATCATATAGTATCCCGTTTGATTTGTCTTATACTGTATATCAAAAATTACTTTCGAAAGAGTAGAAAAAGACTCGTCTGCAATGACTTCTTTGTTAGATGCAACCAACTTTATAAAAATTAGCTTTAAAATTTTTCATTTACATCTATTTACATATTTAAAGAGCGAATGCATCTTAATGTTTAAATATAAGATTAAAAAACTTTTTATCTCATTTTTAAAATTTTGTTTTTTTTAATCTTCACTCAATCTATGGTTTCTAACAAACCCTATAACAAGATCTAGCAGTAAATACTCAAAAAAAGAAAAATATCTTAAGTTATTACAAGTTCCGTCGAAGGCATTAATTAAAATATTAATAAAAATTGCTAAAAATAACTAAAATGTCAAGATGGAAAGTTTCCAACAAATTGGTTCTCCTGCTTTAGTAGCTTTTCAATTTCGTCATCTTCATTCCTTTTTACACTCCCGTACACCCGAGCGACAACGACACCATTTGATTTAGGGTTTTTCAGTCATTGACACGGATAACCTTTAAATCAATATTATTTTTTCGATTCTTTAATCCTGCAAAAAATTATTTTTTGATCGAACAAGGTAAGTCAGATGTCTAATCCGCACTCGGGTTAGAAAAGTAACATTAAAGAAAACAATGAAGGAAATAGTGAAAATAGTTGAGAGATGAGAATGGTTGAAAATAATTTTTAAAATATTTTTTTATAGTAGGAAAATTACTTACAACATTAATAAAAGAAAATAAATATGCAATAACAGAAAATAAAATGTCAAAATAAACTTAATTTATTAGGAAAAACTGTAACTTACATACTTGAATTAAAAATACTTAAAGAAATAAAGCAAAGAAAAACTTAACTAGAAAGCAATAAAAGAAGAGATTAGAGAGAGAAGTAGATAGAGAATGAGAAGAGGTGAGTAAACCATGGTTATTGGACCTGTGTTGAGAAGAAGATGATGTAGCCGTTCATTGGAGAAGGGAAAGCAGAGACGCCGATTTTTTTTTATTTTTACCTTTTTTTTCTTTTGTGCTAGAGGAGAAGTAAGAAAGATGTGGGAATTAGAGGGGGGAACTTAAGTGGAATAAGCCATAAGTGGCCTTTTATAGGGAGAGAGTGTCATATTCAAATTCTGTTGGTTGAACTGGATCTCTTTCTGGAACGTACTCTAATTCTGATTGAATCATCTATGAACCGTTTACGGTCTCTTCAAACTATACCCGTTTTTCTAGTGGATTTGAAATTTCATTATGTGGTCCGTTGATAAATATATTATCTCTCCCAATGGATCTATATCCCTTATATCTTTTGGAATGCTATTCTCGCTCTGACTATTAGTTGTATCTTCACTCTACATTGTATTCCCTTAATCACAAGCACTCTTCAAGTACTGATATATCTCTATCGCAATTAAAGTATACTTAGGAAAAATGGATAACTTGTATAACAAGCTTTTATTCTTTTAAGGCTTTTAGTCTTAACGTATTTTAATTTCTTTGTCTCATTCAGACATATCTAATATCCAAGGTTCCTCGCCCAGACGGAAAGAAAATGCTAGGCACTCTGATACCATTTCTGTCACTCCCTAAAATCTGACATAGATCTCGAGGTGTGAGCGCTTCACCTAACAGTATTCTTATCCATATGATCGCTACAATCCAAAGTTATAATGATAACTCCAGACAATAATAAGTAGGAAAAATAGGATCTCAAGTGATATATTCTAGGATAATGAGTTGTCTATCATTGATGATAAATTTTTGGGCAATTTTTTTTTTAAATTCTAAACATGTCCAAATGTACATGAGATAAAATAGAAGTTGAGGTATGATGATACACATATATTATGTTGTAGTTCTATTTTGCATATACAAAATTCAAAGTAACAGAGTTAATTCTCAGTGGAGAAAAAAAGTTATACTATAATAGGAGCAAATTTTACCAATGTCGTATTTCTGACCATATCCAATAGTCTTTTTAGTTGAAATACCTCCAATCATTCTCTTTGTTTGTCAAACTCTCATCGATCCTCTACGAAAGGTCTGGGGGTGGGTAAGCTTTTGGGGAAAAGCCCAGTAGTGGGGAGTGGTTTAAAACTACTCATGATTTCATCTCCAGAGAAAACAGTCAATAAAAATATGAATACAAAAATCATAAGGCAGTAGCATGCATAGTCCATTGATATATAGTTACTGTACTCAGAAAACAATGATACAAGAATTTGTATTTAAAACAATAATACTATATAGAGAATAAGAATCAGATAAGCAATGTTAAAAAATCATGTAACTTGAATCTCAATATGCCAAAATATAACTCACGATATAATATATAGATGATGTAGAATTTAAAGAGATCTCACCTTAGGCTACAACCGGTATACCTGCCCTGGTCGAGGCTTATCCCAAATTTCACCAATGTGGGACACCATCGTTAGCCCCTTAACGAGGGCTACGCGGTATTCACCTGTCCTAATTTTTTGGCTTAGGAACTATCGTTTGACACCCATCGAACTCATCTGGCACTGGTCCTGCGTTGCACCCCACGTTTCTGACTCAGGTCGCCGTTGGCATATATTATCATGTCGGCTAAATGTTCGACGGTTGCAGAATTTCTATGGATCCAAAGAAAGTCTGGGTAGAGTTCAATCATGTCCTGCGTCTAAATGCCTATTAGGCGTGCAGTGTAACCTTCAGTTAATCCACCGTAAACAATGTATCATGCTGAGTTCCTCAGAAGAACCGAGACTCTAGATTAGTTGTTAATATCTCATGGTTCTAATGATACCCCATCCTATCAAAAGAACACATAACTACCGCTTCTATCTAAGAATCTACTGACCCTTCTAATTCACCCCGCTACCTAAAGTTTTATTTCTGATTTAAAATCTCTTTATTAGCTTTCAGAAAACCCTCTCTTTCTATTTTATTAATTTATTTGATCACCTAGTACCCTGACATGTGTGTATGCTAGTAGGGGTCCCAATCTCGAAACCATCTGTCCAAACCTCATCTAAAACTAACCAATACAACTGGGTCCATAATGGCACCTCCGGGCCCACTTGGGCACCCAACATTATCCAAATCTACAAGTCCAGGGTAGCCTAAGCATCCCACACCTTTAGACGTACTAGTGATCACGCACACCATTCAATCCTCAATATCCATTTTCAATCTCACTTAAAAACCAATAAAACACATTTCGTGTGAAAATCCACGTCTTTCATTCTGAAGCTCTCAGATCCTTTTACATTTCCTTGAAGAACTAAATAAACGATACTAAGTGAACACCCATTCATTTTCTGATGAAACTCATTCTTTAAGTAGTTCACGAAAAATTCAACGACTCCAAAGCTAGCATCAATCAGATCAAATCAACTAATAGATCAAAATTAAAGCAAAATTTGATAAATCATTCGAATAATTAAAACTCGATAAATCATTAACCGTATGAATGTTTAGCCTATCACTAACTGACCTATCTACCAAGTTTCAGCTAGATTATTATTTTATATCCGTTAGATTAGATTCTTTTATGTGTTGTGTTTTAGCCGTATTATTTGGAGAAGTGGTATACTATGAGACCGTATAGATGTGGGGTCCAATCCTAGGTACATGTCAAACTCATCGTATTTTGAAATTTCTATTCATTAGATTAGAGTTGAGTTGTTTTGAACAAAGATGTGAACATTATTTGGAAGAAGTGGCCTACCATTTAAGCCATTGTTCATATGGGTGTTGGTTCCACATAGGCCTACTCTAACTATTTGTTTATTTATTCCTCTTTTTATTTTTCTTCTATATATTTATCTATTTTTGTGGATTCGATCTAAAATAGCCATTCTTGTCCTTAGGCGCACACACACGGGCCCTTCACAATGCCCATGCCTTATTTTATTTTATTTACATATTTTTTTTCTTCTTGATGTGGCCCATGGTTTGGGACCATTGGCTGGGTGGATGTTGCATGTTACCCATCTTAAGGTGGTCTTTCATCCCTAAATTTATCTTCCTTATTTATTTATAACCGTTGATTGAAGTCTTTTTCACGTTTTGTTTATAATCGTAGATCTTGTGTGTTAACTAAGAGTGTCACATTATTATAAACCATTTGGCCATATGAATCTTGGGCCCACTGATTGTGGCCATTGATCGCATGATGTTTGGCCCATCACTATGGGCCGTATGAGTGTGCTTCCATCCCTAGGTGGATCTACATCAAAATTGAACCTAATTAGTAACCTCTAAACACTCCATCAAAGTCATTTTTCATGACTCAGTCTTAACCGTTGATGTTGATCATTTACAGTGGTTACACTATTAAAGATTACTAATCAAATAGATGTTTAACTCCCACCTAGGTGAGCCTACATACTAATATTCATTTTGATTAGTAATATCTGTCAGTTGAATTAGAGTCTTTTACATAGTTTGTGTTTAACTATGGATTTTGAGCATTATTTGGAAAAGTATTACGGATTAGAGACCTCCGGGGATATGGTCGTTTGGTCCATCCTTGGGCGGGCCTTCATATCAAAATTCAACTAGGTTGAAGTTTTCTAACCGTTAGATTAGAGTCTTTTCCGTTAGTTGATTGTGTTTAACCCATAGATTTTGGGTGCGATTTGAATACAAAGATCTAATGGTTCAAAATGTTTAAAAAGTTCTCTTTTTGAAATGACATGGGGATTATTAAGTAGTCCCCAACGTCACTTTTTTTTGTTCTCTTTCCTTTTTGTCTTTTTTTCCCCCTTTTAGTTTTGCTTGTTGGTTTTTTTTTTTATCGTTATTTTTTTTTTTCATTTTTCTTTTGTCCAAAATAAAGGTTGAGTTGTGTTAAACCTCTAGACTTGCAACAACCAGTTGAACAAGGGAGATCGTTTCCCCACCTTGGACTGCTACATTTGGCCATGGAATTGGATGTAATCCCAACAGAATCCTTGCCATACACTCCTCTATCCAACGCCCCTGATTTGTTTGTATTTGATAGGCGTTATGCCCATAAAACAACTCCAAGAATGTGAAGATTTCCGGACTGTAAAAATCTGAAAAATCAGCACTTCTTGTTTGTTTTGTGAGTCAAAATTTCATTATTTCAGTTTTGGGACTAGGATAATATGAAGGATGGTGATTGAAGCATTAGATATGAAGTTTACCATCATTTTTTTTTTCAAAATTTTTGTTCTCAATAGATTTTAATCAAGAACAAACATCCAAAAATTTTATGTTTTAAGTGTTCATTTCCACAACAAAATGTTGGCAATTTTTTAAAACAAAAACCTTAAAACCATATTTAAACAAAATCCAAGTGATAACACATAGATCAAACAAATATACTTCTAAAATTTCACCCAAAACAAGGGATCATTGACCAAAATATTTTAATAAAATGAGAACCCTACCATTGATAGAATAAGATAACTCAAAATAGATCATTTAGCTAAAATAATTACCATAACTCATTTAAGAGATGAAAAAATCAAGATTTTTAAACCACCTACCTAACCTACCTATTTGGTCTTCATGCAGATCGGACAAAACAAAATTACTTCGTGGAGCGTCTTTTCAATCCTCTCCCGATCCTTCTCCATAACCCTCTCTTCCCTTCTCCATTTCCATGGCTCCTGTAACGACCCGAGATAGTAAAGGTAAGTCTCACGGGTCAAAAAGTGTTGACTTGACCGAGATTCTAGTCAAAGTCATCAAAATATAAAAGATAAGGTGTTGGTCACAAAACTAAAAATTTCGTAGAAAGGTCTGAAGAGAAATTGGACTTCACCATTAAACTCAAAAGTATCGAGAAACATAGTTTAGACTGTAAACACGTTAAAATTTGAGCTTTCTATAAAAAGTTACAAAATCTTGAAAAACATACAAGAATGGGTCAAAAAGTTGAGATTTTACTCGAATAACATTTTGAAATATTCAACCGTATAGATGGATAGAGCATTGAAAAATATGAACATAGACTGTCGGCACGCTGAAATTGGAGATCAATAAGGTCTCGATCGACGATTGAAAATAAAGCAATTATAAATTATAATTAATATTAATTAAAAATATAAATTGAATATTGAAATAAGATGAACGTACGGTACATCATAACATGTTCACCTTTTCACTTATCCGAATCACGGATTCGGTGATAGAGTTAAGCATATTTTATATATATGCAATTTATATATTAAAAAAAAAGAATTAAAATCAAAATTTAACTCTGTGGAAGAACAAAAGAGAAAGAGAGAAAAGAAGAGGAGAATTAGGTAGGTGATTTAAGTTTTATTTAATTTCAATCTCAAAACAATCAATTTTGTTGTTAAACCCTTGTTAATTTATTTGTTATTGGTATTAAAAATTGTTGCTGAAATTTCTTTCAAAAACCCAAATATTTCGGATAAGAATTTGTGAAAAATTCGTATTAAAATCTCAGATTTTTGTGAGGTTTTAGTAAATTCTATTGTTAGAAGTTAAAAACTCTAATTGATGAATTTTTTTTATGATTTTAGGTCCCAAATGTTGAGTTTTTTAATCGAATTTCATTAACAAAGCTTGGGGCATTTTTTTTATATCAAACCCTTTTTTCGTAGATTCAAATTTTCAAGTTCTCGCATTTGAGATTTAAAGATCTGAACCCTTGATTTAGAGTCCTCAAATACTGAGGATAAGTATATTAAGAAAGAATGGAGTTTGGAGAGGTTTTGATGGATCAAATAGGTGCGTTTTTGGACTGTTATAGTCCGAAACTTCAACGTTTTTGAAGGTGAAATTAAGGGCAAAACAATCAATAAACTTAATTAATCCAACGATTAACATTTGATAATGATTTTAAAGAATTTTTAAGCTATTTTTCAAAATTTTTGGGGTTGAAATGGGGTCATTCATGGCTGCCCAAAACATGCTCTGTTTGCTAGTTTACCTTAATGGAGAAGACAATCTGCATTAATGGAAAATGGAGATAAAAAGAAAAAAAAAAAAGTGGGCTTTTTACTAAAGCCCGTATGGGTTTTAAGGAAAGGAAGCCCATTATATATATATATATATATATATAATTAAAAAAAATGATGAAAAAGGGAAAAAAATAGAATTTTCGGTATTGAATGACGTTTTTTTTCCTGTGCCGGAAAATATTTTCCATTAAAACTTGAAATTTTAAAATCGCGATATCTTGAGTTATACAACTCGGAATCGAGCGATTCTTGAGTCGATTTCACACGATTTTTCAAGTAAAATCTGAATCTATAATAAAAATAACAAAAATAAATAATAAAATAATACAATTCATCAATTCAACAACCACAAATTATCTATAAGGGTATTTTTTTGTGTGTATTTGGCTCTATCGAGTGGTGGGCCATATTTACCCTACACACCACCCATTTGGCAAATGCCTAACACCTGATGTGCTTAGCTTGGCCATGGCCAGCACGCATACCAGACCTAGATCTAGAAAGGACTTGTCCTAATCTGACCTAGACCCAAATCCATATCCAGTTGGGTTAACTTGATACAAGCCTGACCTGGATCGATTCGACCTAATTAGAAAATAATATTATAATGAAATAATAATAAAATGAAGTAAAATATGAAGAAACTATTTAAAAAATTTTACAACATAATAATAATAAAGATAATATGGATTTAGAGAAGTTTAGGATATGGTTATCGAAGCTTTTATTGAAATTGAATTTCTTCTTCTTTCTGCATTTTTGTCATCAAACGAAGAAGAGGACGTTGCACAAGAAAATGATCATAGATCAATATTTAAAACATTCAAGAACCTTCGAGTCGTTGACGTTGTAGCTGAACCGACGAAAGAACAAGCCGCACTTATAGCTATTGGAAGATATTTTGGTTTAGCGTTATAAGGTGGGTGGCTTCTTATCTTCTTAATAATTGTCTCATATTTATTTTGAAATCTTGCAAATTTATGCATATTGTTATATGGTCTGATTTATGAATTAAGTTAGAAAATCTAATTATTTTCTAGAACTTAGAATTTCTCACTATTGAGTTTTTAGAAAGGGAATTTTTGAAAGTCAAATGTATTATGGAAGATTTTTATCAAAACAGCTCTCTCTATTTTATTTAATGAAAGAAAAGAGTGATTGTACGTGGTTTGACATGGATTGTGAGTGGTTATGGGACGGGAGTTCCCAGTTGATTAAAATATGTGGTGCATGAAGTCCCCAATTAGCGGGTGATGGTGATAGACCGCCCGAGACTTAGAACTTAGTAAACGGGTGATGGTGATAGACCGCCCGGGACTTAGAACCTGATTATAGATAGAGCGGGTGATGGTGATAGACCACCTGGGATATATGTTTTGGATGATGAGTCACATGAGCTTCAACGAGTAATAATCCGTATGAGGGAGGCTGGTCCCAAGATGACGGAACATATAAGATGTGACTGGGGAATTCAGCACACATATTTGTATGCAAAAGTTTTTCATGATGAGAAAGAAAGTTATTTTGATTAAAAATTGTTAATTATTATTTATATTATATAATATATCACTAGATGATCTGAAAAAGGATCAGTTGAACTAATGTAGGAGTGATTCGATGCTATTTTTCGGAGACAACAGATTTATCTAAGATACGAAAAATGATCTTATTCTCTTAGGTAGAATGGGCCTGTCTTTTAGAATATTCTTATTATTCATATCCAGAAAGTTCCAGTTCTCTTTTCTAGATTATCAAATCTGTAGTGGTACATCTTGGAAGTCTAGATCTGATAGAGGTTTATATCGTATGCCTTGATGAGGCGATAGACGTGAGGGATACGGTTTGCCGATCCCTTGATAGTTTAAGGATCCTTGAAATGTCTACAGACGTCGAACGATTGACCATCGTTGTTCTTTTGACCTGTGTATTCAGTGTCGTGGTCAAAGGCCATCTCCTGAGCCTAAATTCACGGGCTTGTAGTGTGCTCCTCACATACAGCGTCAAATATCGTCCGACCGCAAATCAGGATACCAATGGTGGGGTTCCACACTGGTTAAGTATTGGGACAAAAGAAATGATTGCTAGACTAGGGCTGATACTAGTCGTAACCTTTTCACTCTAAGATAAATAGACTACCCACCTTGTATTGTTATTAGTTGGTGATGAATGAAATATAGATGTTATTAATATAATGTTTAAATGCTATTTGATTTCTAATTTTATTAATATGTTTTAAATTCTGTCGTTTATTGGTAAATAAAATTGTTAGTTTGAATTTTTGTTTTTGCACTTTTGTTTCTTTCAAAATAAAATGTAATTTGTTGTTATATTATTTTGTATTTATGATGATTGTTTTAAGGATACTTGGTTACCTGCGAGCTTTTTCAAAAAAGCATACACCCCCCAGTTCTCTTGCAGAGATGAACCTATGGACTTATTCAAGCTTGTTTTGAAGTGAAGTCTAGTTGCAATGAAGCAGATTTCAAGTTATGAACTTGTAATTGAGTATATATTTATATTGAGATTCTTGTTTAGAAGTATATATCATTAACTTCACACATTATTTCTATTGTATAATGTTGAGTAGGTCTGTACTTCCGTATTAAAAGAAAAAATCCCCTGAAATTTATAACTTGGATTAGATGTGAGAGTGAGTTTGCTTTGCGTGTCTTGGATTCAGGACACGTGGTTAACACCTCGAGATTCGTGTGGTCCGAATTCAGGGCGTTACAGCTCCTTCCCTTTGGACGGTCTGTGGGGGGGAGGTCTCTCCCCCTTTCTTTTATGTCCTTTGTTGGCTTCTTTGAGAAGCCACCCAATTCTAAAAAATCTTTGATTTGATGATTTTTTTTCTTTTGTTTTGATTATTTTATTGTTTTAAGTTTTTGATTTATTTGTTTTTATTATTTTCATTTTCATTTGTAAGCTTTTTACGACTTTTGATTTCTTTTGTTTTGTTGTTGATTGATATATATATATATATATAAAATGGTGATGGTTTTGACATCATCCATGCTGATGTCATTCATGTGGTGCTTTATGCAACATGTTAAAGAAAAAAGGTACTTTGGACCCCAAGTTACTCCCGGGTACGATACGGTGTAACGGCGTCACGCCAAAATGAGTATCGCGGCTCTACCTTCAGTATACGTAGCGAAATTTCATGATTTGTGCATAGATGAACATCGCAAGAACGAGTCTATTAAGGTAAAACAACATGCTGAGTCTCATGGCAACCTCCATTTGGCCAAAATCTGAAAGAATCTGTTAGAAAATCTAACAATTTGCTTATATTCCGAGTTTTGACTAGTAATGCGAATGTACTATTTTCGCTGCCAAAGCTTCTAGAGATTTCCAACATATACTATATTTGTCCATCTTAGGGTAAAACGACATGACGAATCTCATGGCGATGTCCGTTCGGCCAAAGTCTTAGCAGATTTGTCAAAAATTGGCTAACATGCTCCGACTCTGATTTTGTTTTGAATACTGATGACATGTAGTTTGGGCTATACTAAAATACAATAGCCAATGAGGTCCGACCAAAACGTTCATTTTAATGAATCCAATATATTATTGCATCTTGGAACAATTGGTTGCCACGAGTCTCAAGGAAATACTTATATTTATCAATCTTTCTGAAACCGACATTGATTTCTTATATTAGCCAAGAAAAGCTGTATAACTTTACTAACGGACTTAATTAGTATTGGACATACCTTGGGATAATTTTGACATGCCGAAACCCATATCGAAGTCTGTTCAGTCTAATTTCCTTTGTATCTTGTCACACAATATCCGATACATTCACATTCTGGTTTGTATTCACACTAAAATTTTTGAAAATGTCTGATAAGGTTACCGAGTAAGTTCCGATCGTTAATTAAAAAATTTTATTTCTATTAATTTTACTACTTCCAACTTGCCTAGGCTCGGATCTCGAGAATTTAATTCTAAAAATCAATCCAACGGTTATAATTTCTTAGGGTTTTCCATTACTTGTCAGCCCGCCATCAATCAAAATTGTCCAAATCGTGTCCATGTGATAACAGAAATGCATAATGAGATTTAATCAAAACAATATTATATTATACTATCAGAAATGTATATATTTTATACAAATAGTCGATTTTCGTCTAAAAATGTATTTTACGCAGTAGAAGAAACTCTTACGTTGAAAATTCATCAAAAATAGAAGTTTTAAATAAGAGAATGTGACATTACTAAAATGATAGTGACTTAAAATAAACACTTTTAAGCGAATATCACATACATATAGGATTTTTTAATGTACTTGTATAGTTCAAGACATTTACCTGAAAAATAAATGAAGTTAAGAATTTATTACAATTAGAATTGATTAAAAGTTTCACTTAAAGAAAAACCATTTGATAAACCAATTGACACATTTATAAAAAGATCACATATAGAAAAAGTTCATTTTGAATATATATAAATCTTACTTAATATAAATCTCCTCCTGAAAAAGTCAAATAAAATATTTAATAATTAAACAGTTTGATAGGTAATTAGGTTGCTATCATTTGTTAATTTATGGTATATGAAACAAAATATCAATGTGCTAATACCATCGACAATTAGATTAAAAATGACATAAACGCTTTCATAGTAGACTTAAAAAGTCTTTTCACAACTCGTGGAAGTAATTTTCTATTTTTATCGCGTGCAATTAGAATATCGAACAAATTAGGGCCTTAATACGAAATAAGAAAATAATGCTTGGTATTAGCTTATAATACACTACAGTAAGTTAAAATAAATTATATTTATAAGTTTGATCACTTTACCTTCATGCTATGTTTTTTATGCTATTATAAATTTTAAATGCGTAATTTAATGATGTAATTTATTAGTAGAAAATTTGTTAATATGACAAAAATTATATATGGCCTTCGAGATGTAGAACGTTCCAACAAAAGACTATAGTAGCTCCATAAACTAAAATTCAGCATAGTTTGGGTTTTCGCTGCACTTGTGCTCATTTAGCAACAACAGAAAAATGCATTTTTGTAATATATATTCTTTAAGAAAAAAGTAGTCATTAAATGATAAACATTTATTATATAGACTGAGGAGATAGAGATTAACCATAATATATTGTAGAATGTCAGAAAGCTTAAATTTATCATATAATATATCTCAGTTGATTTTTTAATGTTGTACATAAAAAATTACTTTCGAAAGATTAGATAATAACTTGTCTTTAAAGACTTCTTTGTTAGATGCAACTATCTCTACAAGAATTAATTAGTTTTCAAATTTTTCTCTTAAAAAATAAATTCATCGTAATGTTAAAACATAAAATAATTTTTTTTATCTAATTTCAATCAAATACTACTATTAGTTATTATTGATTTTTTTATTAATACTAAAAGTATAACTACCGTGAGTATTGCGTTAGTTATGTTCATTTAAGGTCAAATTCTAAAATATAATTAAAATAAAAATATATAATACGATATTTGCATAAAAATGATATATACGTGTACACATACTTTATATGTAAATGATACTATTTATCTATTATTATTTTACACATATATTTTCAAGGCATCAATTAAAGAGTTTAAATTATAAATCATAAAATTAAGATAAATATATAAGTAGTTTATATTTTATATATAAGATTTTTAATATACTTGTAAGTTCAAGACATGTACCTAAAAAATAAGAAAAGTTAAGAAATTCTTATAATTGAAAAAACATATAATCTTAATACTTGAAAAAGGTTTTAACTTTTTAAATCTTAAGTAAATATTTACTTTAGTAACTTTTTAAATCTTAGCTAAGCATTTACTTTAGTAAATATCAAAATACGTAAAATAATTAAATCATATCTTTATTTCTGATAAACTATCATTCTTTTTTATAAGTCGTCTATTAATATATCTATAATATTTTTAAGAAATGAAAAAACCTTTTGGCAATTGATTAAAAATTTTACTTAGAGAAAAATCATTTGATGAACTAGTTAATACCTTTGTAAAAAGATCACATATTTAAAAAGTATATTTTTGAGAGATGCAAATATCACTTCCTCCATATAGATCTTTACCTGAAAGAGTTATAAGAAAGATTTAATTATTAGCTCGATAGCTTGATAGGTAGTGAAGTTGCTATCATTTGTTAATTAATTGTCGAAGGAACAAAACATCAGTATGTTAATACAATTGATAACTTGATTGAAAATGACATAAGCGCTTCAATAGTAGAATTAAAAAGTCATTCTACAACTCGTGGAAGTACTCCTTTATTTTCATTGTGTTATTAGAATATTCGAGAAAGTAGGACAATGATACAAACTAAGGAAATACTACATGGTATAAGCTTATAACAAACTATAGTGAATTGAAACAAATTACATTATGAGTTTAATTACTTTACCTTTATGTTATATGTATTCAATGTTCCTATCTATTTTAAATATATAATTGAAATGTACAATTTATTAGTAGGAAAAAATTGTCATTATGACATATAAATTATATATGGCCTATAAATTTTAGTTAAAAGAGTCGCTAAAGAAATAAAAAAAGAAATTCATACAAACAATATCATATTTTTGAAAAATCTTTGGTGTCACAACAGCATGCACGACTCATTTGCTTACTTTATACTCTCAATTAAATAGGTTTAGTGGAATTTGGAAAATGAATAATCTAGAATTATAGAATGCTAAACCTGAAAAAGAAAAGTTTTAAATGTATTTAAGGGTGTGTCTTTGAATCCTGACGTGTATAACTCATTAAAATTAAATTCATATGACTTACGATTAAAATTCTATAAAGAATTTCGTGTTTCATAAAAATTGATTCAATATTCTACTTAAATATTTTATATAATTTTAACAAAACTCTTACGTTACTTATTCAATTAATCAAGAAATGTAATGTAAATCTTTTTTATCTATATTAAATTAGATAAGTGCTAATGTGGCATACTCAACGTACAAAGCGCAACGTCAACACTTTTTATTCTTCATAAGTTTTGTACACTTTTCAAGATGTATAAATCTCCTACAACATTTGAAACTTTAACGTGCATCTACGTCGTTTATCCGTTTTTTATAACCAAAAAATAGTTTTAAATAAATCTATATATAAACCTTTTTCTAAAATTGATACATATTTTGCTTACCCTCTGCTCTCCCAATGTACCAAATGCAGTAATTCCTTTTATCATAAAACCTTCTGCCACATGTTGGATTATCTAATCAATCATATTGTGTGGAATGAGACCTCCAGAATCAAAGTCCATACATTTGGTCAAGTGGTATTCTCCTTGTTACTCAAAACGTAGGGGGTCTTGATTTTTGATCCTTTCATTAGATGACTTGAGCCCTTCTCATAAAAATGTTATGCACATTCTCCAACATTCTTCATCGTTTTTAGCTACTAAATTAAAATCTAAAATTTTCTTCACAAATCAATTATTTGGGCTCACGCCAACCCCTTCAAGATATCCTCTATACTTGGGCTAAACTTTACTACTGTATTCTTGAAATAATTACAAGTGTCCTCGTTGCAGTTATTACTCTGAAGATGTGATCCGTGCTTTATTTCAATGTCCTTCTAGTGACAGGATCTGGTTTGCTTTGTGCTTCTCTTTTAAACCTTTTCTCTTACCAATGGACCAAATCATGCAACATTTGGCAAAAATGTTTGATGAGCAATCTTATAGTGAATGACATCAATACTGTTTGTACTACTTTATCTTGCTTCTGTGGAGGCTTTGGTTATACCAAAATGAATGCATTAATTACTCTCGACAGCGTGTTTACCCATTGTGCATCTTAGTTTTGGTGAATTCTATGTTGCCATCTGGTCCTACAGTTTCGCATCCTGCCTCCCCCTTGGATGGACCTCCCTATAAAGGGATGATTGAAAATGAATACTGATGCTGCCAGGTCGCATACCTCTTAGAGATCAGGGCATGTATTTATTATACGTAATGTTTCATCGGGTATTATTCTTGCAAGCGGTCACCCCTCAAGTGCACGGGATACATATGAGGCAGAGGCGCAGGCTATCCTGATCGGACTTTGTATTGCCAAAGACTCCTGCTTTGACTATCTTTTAGTGGAGTCGGATGCGAAAGGGGAAGTGAAAGTACGCAAGTTCTCTCTTTAGATTTAGGTTGGCTCTCTTAAGGAGTTTGCGCAAACATATTGGACGTTTCTCAATTTTTTGTTCATTTATCTTTTACATTTGCTGGACATGTATCTAATTCAGCTGCTCATTTTTCTCATCCCGTCTACAGGGATTCTAAGCCCCCTGATTGACTTTCGAAGGCTATGTCTAAGAACAGGAGTATCCAAAATGACAAGGGTTCGGGTGTTCTTCTCTGTATTATTTTACTTGACTAGTTGGCATACAAAAAAAAACAATGACCTATGTAAAGAGCTTGGTTATGGTCTTCAATGGATCCAAATTAAAAAGTGAAAAGGTAACCCAAATCAATGATAATAAAGTCCTCTGTGAAGAGTTTCATATGGTGTGAAGTAGTTTAAAAAGGTAACTAAAATTAAAAAACTTTTCGAAAATCTTATGGATGAGAGAGTGTTCATGGTTGACAAATTCTTTTTAGAATGTTATTTTCAAGTACATGTTGGAAATCCTTACCCAAATATAATAGAGGAAAACAGAAATTAGAGAAAAACTTTGATTCAAGACTCGATCAATCCATGTCTTTTAAACAATATTTCTCATCTTCTAGTTAGAGTTGTAAGTGCACAATAGGTGTGAGAAAATCGCCTTCAGGATACAATGAAGTCTTAACCAAACACTGTTGGATTCAGATTAGGCACAGTTCGATCTCAATGAAAAGCACTCTATTTTGGAAAATTGATGATGCCAAATGCTTAAGAATGAAACAACGAATCCACTGTAATTTTCGATGTCCAAAATAGAGGATTGGACCTCTTTTTATAGTTGTTTTTGTATGTGTTGACCAAACAGTTATGAATGTTAATCAACAGTTACGATCTGATCCAATGGTGTGGATCATCTCTTGAACTACTGTGTTTCATGACATGACATAACACTATCATCAATCAAATACCTAACGATCTAGCGATCACGGTTTGATTGCGTAATTAGATAGATTCGATCACCATGTATGTTTTCAAAGAATCCCTATACGTTTTCAAAGCAATACTAAATCCAGATTCATTTTCTTCAAGGTTTTGGATAAAATTAAGAAATAAATTTTAAAAAAAAAAATCAAATCTCAATCTGGTTTCAACAAGCAAAACTCAGTCTATATGAGGCTCTTTGATCAGCGACCATCATGATCAAATCCCAAATGAGGTTAACAAGGAATCAAGCGCTACATCTTCTATAAGATTACATCTTCTATGATAGAATAGACAATAACCTCAAGTCTTTGAAGATCCGAAGAAGTACCCAAAAAAACAATATCAGCGATCTAGCTTACAATGTCCCGAATTCGTATCAAAAGTAAAACAGTCGGTACATAGTGTACTTTAAACATGGTTTTCAAAAGTAAATTAAAAAATTAGTCCGTACATGATTTTCTAATTTGGTTATAATAAATCTGTAAACGAAAATACATACACGGATTTGCTTAATCCAATCGGCAACGGTTGATCGTCTATGGATAAGTAATTCTACCCTCACTCTCCTACACTTTTGGTGATGGAAGCCTTTAGATCTGAAGTAATGATGTGTGTAGAGAGTGTGTGACTGCCACCTATTTATAGAAAAAGAGTGGAGATTGGTTCTCCTCCCATCAAGGAGAATCCGTCTCCTAGATAAATACTACTACCTGAGAAATGATAGGGGTACATCACCAACCCATCATAAGCTATTGGTCCCACATAGTCCACACATGTCGATCCCAATACATATTATCCTTATATTGAACAACATCAATCCAATTGGTTAGACACAAAATTATACATGTGAAAATGTCATAATTAATAATAATAAAAAAATAATAATGATTGTCCCACAAGCTTTTCATACCAGAGATCTTTTAGGTGGGGCTCTCTTAAATGACTGATCTAATTAATAACCGTATAGTGTAACAAGAGAAACATGATACGTACATGCTAAAAATAAGGTAAGCTTAAGTTCCTCTTTAATCATGGATTTAACTGGGGTTGGAGCTTATTTTAGGTACTACCCCTTGCTGCAAGATTGTATTCCATTCATTTTTCTACAGAGTTGGCGTATTCCTAAAAGGAAATGTGGATTGTTCATTTTCCCTTTTAGGTGAGCCGGTGTGTACTTTAAAGAGACAAAACTACCTTTGGCAGTCAAAATGCGTTGTGACCGAAGTCGACATCGCACAATAAGAGCCACGTGGCTCACTCTTAGTGGAGGCTGACCATATGTATGTTTGGCCAATCACTAGGTGGACCTAAAAACTAAAACTAAACGCAATCAATGATTTCTAAAGCGTTGGATTGAAGTTATTTTCACGGGTTGTTTTAATTTTAAGAATTTGAGCATTATTCGGGTGCAAAGATCTAAAAGTTGTAAATCACTAATCAGGCGGATTTTCAGTTTACAGGTCCATCGAAGGGACTGGCCAAACATCCATACGGTCAACGCCCTCTAATAATATGCCACGTGGCTCATATTGTGGACTTTGACCGAAGTTTTACTCATTTCAAACATATGGCTTCCTAAATAATAATTACCACTCCTAAGCCATTTGATAAATGAGTAAAACTTTGATGACAACACGCTGTCTAGCCATGTGGCACACTCTTAGAGGACTCTAACCGTATGGATGTTTTCCATTCCCTTGATGGACCTACAAACTAGAAATCAGCTTGATTAATGAATTCAAACCTTTGGATCTTTTTACCTCAAATAATTGTCAATAATGCACAAATTCCGTCGGTTAAAATCAACCCATGAAAATAATCCCAATCCAACGCCTAGAAATCACTAATCAAGCTGATTTTTGGTTTGTAGGTCCACCTAGAGAATGGCCAAACATCTATTCAGTTAGAGTCCTCCCAGAGTGTGTCACGTGGCTCATATTGCGTGCTATCATCAGCCTCCATCAAAGTGTTACTCACTGATAATGTGCTTTCTTCAAGCCCATGATAGTAACCACGTGTATATACACATCACAAGGAAAAGAATTTGCTTCTAATCCTCCACACGCCAAAAATGCCACATGGCATGCCCTTTCCGGCCAATTGACCCCTGAATGTTTGCCTAGTAACAAGGTGGATCAACACACAAAAAGTAGCCTTATTGGTGATTTCTAGCCATTGGATTTTAACATTTTTTTCATCACGAGCTTCATGAACAGGTCCATGGGAGAAAAGCATTGGTTTCCAAGTCCATGATGGAAAAAGAGAGCTCAAAACGGCTAGGAATCACCGATTACGTTGATTTTGGTGTGTAGGTCCAGCAAAGATTGTATTCCATGGCATTTTTGGGGTGGGGAAGATCGAACTTTGTTACTTCATGGATGTGTTTTTGGGCCTGCATCGGTTCGGTTAACCGCCCAATCTTGGCCCATAATTATCTAATACAAGTTCCTGTTTTCTTATAATTTTTGGGCTTGTATTGGTTAGGCCGTCTTATACATAGTGCCTGTATAGGTTTAATTGTGAACTCATCTAAAAGGTCCATCAATCTGGACCATCGACTTGAAAATTGTAGCCATCAGATTAATTACACCAAAATAAAGCTATTAAAATTTCCACATTAGATAAATTCAATTCCATCCTCTTCTTTCCCTCTTTTAATGTTAACCAAGATCCAAACACATCATTAAGAGTCCAGCCCATGCTTGAAAATCTCGGGATCGGAGGCCGGATTGGTGGGGCTGATCCGGATCCGGATCGGAGGCTGGATTGGTCGTCTCACCCGAGATGACAGTGTTGGTTCTTCATGAACAATGCATCTCGGGCGTGACGACCCCATTTCGGGATGTCTCGATAGCCACAGATCCCAATTCGGAACGCCCTCGGCCGAGACTTCGAACCATGGTCCAACCCCTTTCATCATTGCTCCATTTCCATATATACAGAAAGAAAATACTAAGTGTATGTCGATATAGAATATATTCTCATCAAATGACATCAATCTAGATGGAAGTTTCCATTTATCTGATGGTTAAGATTCCTGGGTCACACAAATGTTTTGAATACTTATGATCATAATTTGGGCTGTTGATTGGTGATCCAAGTATGGAGTTGTTCTTTTCATGCTCCAACCCAGTTAAATGCGGAATCGACGGCAGAAGGAAGACCAACTCACTAACTCCTGCCCAGCCAAACAAGAATTCGAAGGTGATGAGTGATGTACCAGGTATATCTTGATCGGTCAGCCTAGCCCTGCAGCCAAACATGCCATTTAAGATGTAGAATAAAGCCCAATGGGCCATATTCCTAAGCCCATTTTCAGTTGTGGTCACAGGTAAACCAGTAGAGAACGACATCCAAAATTCTGAAAATAACCTGGACGCCAAACCCTCGCAAAATTTCAGCTCATAAATTGCGTTGACGTCCGCAATATCACAGAACAAGAAGCAAACAAAGCCATTTTTCTCATTTCTCCATCACCAAAGCTGAAGAAAAGGCCAAAAAAAAGCAAAAAGTAAAACGAAAAACGAAGAACTTCAATGAGGAGTCATCTCAGTTGCAGCATCAGCAGCAACTGAAACCCTAACCCTAATTTTCTCAGAAAAACCTAACTCCTGAAACCCTAGCTATCATGGCTTCTCGCAAGGTTCTTGCCTCTCTCCTCCGATCGTCCGTACGCCGCCCTGCGTCGAAACCCTCGATCATCAACCCTAGAACTCCATCGCCGTCTCCAGCATCTCGCCCTTCTCCGAAGGGTTTTCTCCTCAACCGCGCTGTAGATTACGCAACTGCCGCTGCAGCTCCGGCACCGTCGTCGGCTCCATCGCCACCGCCGACGAAGGGAGCTGGCCCAAGCGGCAAGATTACTGATGAGTTCACCGGCGCCGGATCGATCGGCAGTGTGTGTCAGGTTATCGGTGCCGTCGTCGATGTTCGATTTAAAGAGGGATTGCCGCCGATCTTGACAGCTCTCGAGGTTTTGGACAATTCGATCCGTTTGGTCCTCGAAGTCGCACAGCATTTGGGAGAGAACATGGTGAGGACGATTGCCATGGACGGTACTGAGGGGCTCGTGCGAGGTCAAAGGGTCCTAAACACCGGTTCTCCGATCACTGTAAGATTTTCATTTTTCGTGTTTAAACTAATACTTTTGATTTACTGATCGTGGATTATGGTCTCTGTTTTTTTGTTTGATTACGAAGTGGATTGATATTTAGGGTTTTTTTCGATCCTTTTGATATATGCGTGGAGAGAAAAATGTGAGTGGTAAATTTAATGGACAATGTGTAGCAGGAAAGCTTATGATGCTCGTAGATCTCATGCTTAGACTTTTGTTGTATTTGCTTTCTGGTGTTTTTTGTTTTGATTTAGCTTATTGTTGATTGAGATCTGTTGTCCATACAGGGAACTCTTAGATTCGATTGTTAATTTTTTTGCCCTCTTGAGTTAGCTGATGTAGAGTGAGATTTTGTGTCATTTTTTTGTTTTAAAATTTGATCTTATTTAATTGATAGCATGTGACCACGACTATGGTTTTAATGGGTAGCTGTAAGATTAAGGGTTTCTCCAGTAGGAATTGTCTGGGTTTCGTCTATATGAAGATTTGAAAAGATGTTCTTTCTTCTCATTGAGGTATGGATCTCATGAACAGCGTGGGTTATGTCAAGTTTTCAGACTGTGTTTGTTTTATTTACTGTCTTAGCTGAGTTCAACATAGATTTTGACCTGTCTTGTTTATGGTTCTGGGTTAATTTTAGGACAAGGTTATAAATTTCGATTTCGCTATCAGTTGCAGCAAAGTTTCTATCCTTAAGTTACCTTTCTCCTTCCTTTTAATAAACTTGCGTCTTTCTTTACTAAGGGCATGTTTGGCAAACCAGTGGAAGCAAAAAGTAACTTCTAAATTAAGTTGCTGAATTTAAAAGTTGTCATCTGGAAGCAAAAGTTTGTTTGGTGAAACACCAACTTATAAGTCAAAAAGTGAAAAAGTTAGTTTGCATTGAATTAAGTCAAAAGGTCGTTTTCTTATAATTTTATATACATATTATATTCTAATAAACCATTAATAAAGATCATAAACCAATATCACATATGTTTTTTTTTTCAAATTTTTTTAATTATAAATGGTTAGTCAGTAATGAACGACGCACCAAGTGAGTCATTTTATAGGTAATTATTTTTTCAAAAAAGAAATGGTCTATTCACACTTCATAATGTGAAGTTTACAAGGGTAAAACTGGCATTTTGGAAAGATTCACTTAAAATTAGAAGCGTCGGTGCCGCAAAATTTTTTTTGACTCTTGCTTCCACTAGAAGCAAGAAGCAAAAAATATTTGCTTCCACAAAAAGCAAGTTTTTGACTTTTGAGAAGCAATTCCAAAATAGATACCCAAACAAACTTTTCAACCTTTTTGCTTTTGGAAGCAAAAAAGTAACTTATTTCGGTGTTGACAAACGGGCCCTAAGCTTTTGAGAGAAATTCAAAATGCATAACTTAATCTCCAATCGACGACAATCCCATAGCCTTTTCAGTTTGATAATTGATGTAAAAAAAAAATTCAACAACATTTTGGAAAAAAAAATTTAGGTATAAAAAAACAGAATTTTTCTGACTTAGTTTTTGTACATGTTCCGGTTTTGGTCTATCTAGAAATTGAAATTTTGGAAATTTTACCGAAATTTAAAACCTTATTTAGGGTTTATTTGTTGTATTTTGTTCATTTGTTTCCTATTTGCATTGCTTTGTTATCTGTTTGGATAATGGTATTTTTGTTGATTTCCCTTCTCTCATATTTGGTTTTGCGTATGACTCCTTAGGTGCCTGTGGGTAGGGCTACCCTTGGTCGCATTATGAATGTTATTGGAGAGCCTATCGACGAGAGGGGAGAACTGAGTAAGAAATTTTGAAGCATTTGCATATTTCAGTCATTTGTGTGGTGCTGATCGGATTTATATCATTTTTATTTGTATGGTCAATTTTTTGACATTTCCACCTACTCCAACAGAAACTGATCACTTCCTGCCCATCCATCGTGAAGCCCCTTCATTTGTTGAACAAGCCACTGAACAACAGATCCTTGTTACTGGTATCAAGGTTTGTCAATTTCTTTCTTAGTTTTTCCACTACTGCATTTGATATTTCAAGCTTTTTTTTTAATTGTGTTCTTTCTTTTTTCCTTTCTTATTTTCATGTGCTCTAGAAATTGTTTGATCTCAGTCCCTGTTTTTACCTACACATCTGATTTATGTTGTACTCTACAGGTTGTGGATCTCCTTGCGCCATACCAAAGAGGTGGAAAGATTGGGCTGTTTGGTGGTGCTGGTGTAGGAAAGACAGTGCTTATTATGGAGCTGATCAACAATGTTGCTAAAGCTCATGGTTTGTTTATATAGAAAATGCATTTGGAACACTGATTGGTTATTTTTCCATTATTTATATTTCATGTTTGTTTTTCCCTGTCAGGTGGTTTCTCTGTCTTTGCTGGCGTCGGGGAACGTACCCGAGAGGGTAACGATCTGTACAGGGAAATGATTGAGAGTGGTGTCATTAAGCTCGGGGATAAGCAGGTCCATATATTGCAGTGCATATGTTATGTCATTCATGCTATATGCATTGTATTTTTTGGTTCTTGTGGGTTTCCATTGTTCCAACCTTTTGTTTCATTATATTTTAGGCTGAAAGCAAGTGTGCTCTTGTGTACGGTCAAATGAATGAACCCCCTGGTGCTCGTGCACGTGTTGGGCTTACCGGGCTAACTGTGGCTGAGCACTTCCGAGATGCTGAAGGGCAAGATGTGCTTCTCTTCATTGACAACATATTCCGTTTTACCCAAGTAAGGTTGCTTGTTCAGGAACTTCTTGAAGAATTCTTCTGCATGGCAGTAATGCTAATTTTTTTTCCTGTCTACTCCACAGGCAAACTCTGAGGTGTCTGCTTTGCTTGGTCGTATTCCATCCGCTGTCGGTTACCAACCAACTTTGGCTACAGATCTTGGAGGCCTGCAAGAGCGTATCACTACCACAAAGAAAGGTTCTATCACATCTGTCCAAGCTATTTATGTGCCTGCCGATGACTTGACAGATCCAGCTCCTGCAACCACCTTTGCCCATCTGGATGCCACAACAGTGTTGTCCCGACAGGTATTCAACCTTGTCATTAACTGAATTTGTTGAGATAATGATATTTTTCATGTTTTCTCTGTTGATGGCACCATGGCTATTTTTTAATGAGCAGATCTCTGAGCTTGGTATCTATCCTGCCGTTGATCCCCTGGATTCTACATCTCGTATGCTCTCTCCTCATATTTTGGGAGAAGAACACTACAACACTGCTCGTGGTGTACAGAAGGTTCTTCAGAACTACAAGAATCTTCAAGATATTATTGCCATTTTGGGAATGGATGAGCTCAGTGAAGATGACAAGTTGACCGTCGCTCGTGCTCGTAAAATTCAAAAGTTCCTGAGTCAGCCTTTCCATGTTGCAGAAGTGTTCACGGGTGCCCCTGGAAAGTATGTGGAATTGAAAGAGAGCATTACCAGTTTCCAGGTAATAAATATCTGCCTATTTATACATAATAGTAATCCAGTTTTTCTTTTCATAGTTCTTTGGTGCCTCAAGGATGACTGCCTCCCATTATTTTACACCTCGATTCATCATATGCGTGCCATTGTCGCTTGGTTTAGGGAAATGTAAAACTTAACCATTTACCAACTGCCCAACACGCCTGCCTATAAAAAAATCAGGTTGTTGAGGCAATACTGTAATTTATGGACATTTTTTATAGCAAGGTCGTAGGTACATGTTAAAACTGATAGAAGTCATGACTGAAGCTGGAAAGAAAAACCTCTGATGCCTGTATTTAATACCTGTCTAATCAATGATCAACGTTTGAAGATGATGCAATTATATTGGAGGCAACACTATAAAAAATCAGGTTGTTGAGGCAACACTGTAATTTATGGACATATTTTTTATAGCAATTTCGTAGGAACATGTAGATAGAAGTCATGACCAAAGCAGGAAAGAAAACCTCTGATGCCTGTATTTAATACATGTCTAATCAATGATCAATGCTTGAAGATGATGCAATTATATTGGAGTACACACTTCCATGGGTAGCACCACTGGACCCACTCTGTTTGGTAACTCTTGCGTTTTAATTTCATTTTCTTAGTAGTCGTGAATGATTATCTAGCTCTGTAACAATATGAGTTCTTTGAATGTCAAATGTCCATTTTTTAGCAAGAACTTGTCAGCGATGAAATGGTCAAATGCTGTATAGACGAACCTATGATATTGAAACTTCCATGTTTAATGGCAAATATATAGAAAGAGAAGCCTGGCGATATTGGATGTATTCTTTGAAAGAATGTCAAACTTAACAGACAATGCATGCATGTGTATGACTGAGACCTGTTAGACTTTCTTGGAATCCAGTTCCTCTACTCAATATTGAAGAGTCACAGTGCAAACCTGATCAGGTAAAAAAAAACAGTGCAACAATAATGCTGTTATACACAACCATTCTGAAATATCTAGTACTACCAACAGTAACTCTTGCTTGAGATTTATGTGTTTTTCTAATTTTGTAACGTAAGCTATTTATGCTCTCTTCCTGCTCCGTTTGGTCCAATTGTTGATGGATGCCACTCATGGTTGCCAGGGAGGGATGCGGGTGTTGAAATAACATGAGAAATATAAGTGGGAAATGACCCCTGAAAATTTTGCCCAATGTAGGAAACAGGAAACATATAAGAAACTGAAGGGAACGGATAGGAAATGGTAGGGAAACTAGAATGCATTTCCCATGCGCTCCAAGTGTTTCCCAAGTGTTTTTTAGAATAATCTCACACATTTCCCATGTGGCCCAACTTTTGGGAAACCAGATAGATTGCACTCATTTTCGAAACGCGTTTCCCAGGAATCACCAGCTCTTGTGGGAACCGGCAAATATGGTGCTACGTAGAGCATGGGCATTTGTGCTAATGTCATTTTTAAAGTGTTGCGATGCGTGTGGGCTAATATTTAATTTGATCACCTTGTTAATCTGTGGTGACATTTGATGGTGTTACTTCTGGTTGGTCTCTGATGAATTGTTTGTGTTTTGGCAGGGTGTTTTGGATGGAAAATATGACGACGTTTACGAGCAATCATTTTACATGGTTGGAGGAATTGAAGAGGTCATTGCCAAGGCTGAGAAGATTGCCAAGGAGTCTGCTGCTTAATTGACTTCCTGTTTCTTCCTTTTTCTTTCTATCGTAACTTGCAAAAATCAATAATTTGGTTGGTGCTAGCATGCCAGCATCTGGAGTTGCATTTTTGAGATCAACTGTATCTTGCTTTTCCTTTTGTTTTAATTTTTTGCAGGATTGTGGTAGTAGAGAAACTGAGTTATGGGCTTGCGCTGCCAGGCTCCTTTCTTTCTCTTTTGTTCAATAAGAAAAAAAAAAGAAAAATGTGGACATGTTTCTTTTCCCTTGCTTTCACTTTCTCATACATGGTATTTTAATCTGAAACTATTGTTTCATTTGAACTACTCAAACTATGGGTGATGCTTTTGAGATTTGAACTTGGATATGTTGCTTTGTTTGAATCTGTATTGAGCTCATTTTTTTTGACTGGGCACTAGCTCATTATCGGAATTTGTTTGACACCGATGTTATCTGGTGTGGAAGGTAAATCAATTCTTCTGGTTGCTTCAAATGTTTCCTAATGGCAGTGTGGCTGATGGCGACTGACACTTGCCACTAAAGGGTGTCTGAATTCAATGGCAATGGATTTATGCAAGTTATGGAATTCATGGTTTCCCACATCCCTCACCCCTCATCTCCGGATCATCCTGTCAATGCTCAAGGGACTGTTGCAACACGTAATAGATCAAGTGAAGATGGGCAGGAAATGGTATTCCAAAAAGAAGAAAAATTAACTCTTCACTGGGTGCTCTCGTAGATGTTAGGTCTCGTTTTTTTTAAAAGGTCCGTGCAAATAGGAAAAGCAATGGCCGTGCTTGGTTGGCTGCACTGGGGTGTATTTTGCACTACGGTGCAAATGCGGTGAGTTGCATTGCAGTCACTTACCACATATTTTGGGCTGCACATGCTTGCATCCATTTTCGTAAAGAGTTTGCAAGGGCTTGGCAATCACTTGCACGCTCCCTACCAATCAATTGTAGTCCCAAAACCGTGGCAATTGAGTGCATTGCATCTGATTTGCATTGAACCAAGCAGGGCCAATGAAAAGAATAAGGGCGCCAAGGTGGTTTTGCAGTACTTCCAAATAATATGAGCTGAATTTTTCTGGGGGGTCAAATATCTCTGTATCTGGTCAAGTAATTGGTCAAACTTGCTTATAAGTGCTCATTCTTATTGGTGCTCTCATTCGTTGTATACGATCAAATAGTCTCGATCAACTCCTCATTTTGGTTTGACAGTTTGACTGCATCTAGATTTCTCTATTCGTGTTTATTTCTTATTCTATATTGTCGTTCTACTTACCCATCAACACATCCTCATTTTTGTTAACACATTCCACGCATGTGTTTTTTACTTGCTCGACATTCGGTTCTATAAAGCGTGGTTTAAAAAAGGGCCATTACCAAAGGAATAATGAGCGTTTTTGAAAAAAAATCATTTTTACGGATATTGAGGTTTTTTTAAACATTAAAATAATAATAGTTGATCCATTTTTTTTACTCAGATGTGACTAATGTAACCCGTTATTACAGGCAAACAAGGTTCGAATTTTCTGAAACATCCCCCAACAATTAGAATGTGTTGAAAGAAATATTTTTAAAGAGATGGGGTAAAAAATAAAGGTCCGGTTGGAAAACTATAGTCTTTTATAAGTTTAAACATTTCACAATTATAACTTTAAGTTCAATTCGGAACCTCGACGCCAAAAATAGGCAAACAAGGTCCGAATCTCAAGAAACATCTTTCGACACTTCAGATATTTTTGGAAGAGATGGAGCCAAAAACAGATGATCAGTTGGGAAACTATAGTGTTTTATAAGTTTAAGCGTTTTATAGTTATAACTCAAATTCAATTCGGAACCTGGACCCCCAAAATAAGCAAATGAGATCCGAATCTCTCGATATCTTTTCTAACACTTTTATTACATTGAAACAAATGTATTGGAAGAGAGGGTGTAAAAAACAGAGGTATAGTTGTAAATTTTCCTTCAATTTTTTATGTCGCTAGGTAAACTTGTTTTTATCGAGAATGGTAATTCAAAGGAGAGTTATCAAAATGGGCAAACAAGATCCGAATCTCTTGATACATTTTCTAACACTTCTATTGTATTGAAACAAATGTGTTAGAAGAGACTGTATTAACAACAGAGGTGCAATGTAAATTTTCCTTCAAGTTTTGGTGTTGCTACTAGGTAAGTTTTCAACAAGATTGGTAACTGAAAGGGAAGTGCAGGTTTTGAACCCAAGTCTATGGGTATCAACACTCACAAATTTTACCAACTTAGCAATTTTTACTTTAATTTGACCAATACGCATTGGTCACATAACACCCTACGATCGTGTCTTAACATTGGCCATGCATTACTAATTATCTATTTGTGGTATTTCTCGCGCCTACAAGTGTTTTTACTGAAGTTCCATATATTCTGTTATGATCCTAAGATATCTCCTTCGAGACGACCGTTGAGGTATCAATCTAATGGTTAGGATCAATCTGAGTTCCCAAATGTGGCCAATCCTAGGCGGGTCCCACCATTTATTCTCCAGATTTACTGGATCACAAAACAATTGGATATGGTCATTCGGTGACCTATTGAGCCACTGACACCCCCACAAATGATGTCTAATACGCACGCCGGCGCAATTTAACTGACCCGAATTTGACCTCCTCCACCTTTGGCGGCGGCTCTACGACCAACTCCAATCCCCCCTTATTTTTCTTTCCAGTCTCAAACCGAAAATGTCTATCACTCTCCTGTCTTCTCCTCTCTCACTATCTCCCCACAAACTCCCTCATCCCCGCCTCCATGCGTACTATCCCCACCCTTCTATGGCTATCTTAGGCCGTCTAAACCTGCGCAACCTAAACCTACGCCACTACGAACGGCGCCGCTTCACCTCCGTTGCCGCTGCTCTCCGTCAGGACACCACCGTCTGGACCCAAGCCCCTCTCTCTGGGGTCCACCCGGCTGCCGAGACTCTCTTCCACGTCACCATCGACGTCTCTGATTCACCGGATATCGTCACCTCCTACACCCGCCCCGGGCAGTACTTGCAACTTCGAGTGCCTGACGTTGAGAAGCCTTCCTTCCTCGCTATCGCATCTCCGCCGTTTCTCTCGGCGTCGAAAGGGGAATTGGAATTCCTCGTTAAGAGCGTCCCTGGTTCTATTGCTGAGCTTCTTTGCGGTCTCCGGAAAGGGGATGTTGTGGAATTGAGTCAGGCTATGGGGAAAGGATTCGATATCGATCAAATCTCGCCGCCGGAGGAGTTCCCAACTGTTTTTATATTCGCCACCGGATCCGGAATTAGGTAATCTTCTAATCAAAATCTGATTTTTAATGTTCGGGTTTAAACGATCAATTTGTAGAAAACTCTTGTAGAATTTGTATAGAAAAATGCTTACAAACTTGTCGATTGGATTAGAATTCCTTTGCGTTCTGTAATTTTTTTGAAATCTGATTCTTAATATTCTGGTTTTAATGATTAATTGGTTGAATAATTCTTGTGGAATTTGAATACAAAAATGCTTACAAACTTGTCGATTGGATCAGAATTCCATTGCGTTCGGTAATTTAGTGTTATATACAAATTTTCGGTCAGTCGAGTTGAAGTTGGTAATCATAAGACGTCCTAGTTGATTCTTGAAAGTCTGGGTGTTTAGCTCAATGGATTGATGTTCTAAAAGCGCAGCCATGATGTCGTGGGTTCAATCCAAGCTTACCCAACCACAAGAAAAGAACCTCAAGCCTCAATTCTCCTTGTAATTGCTAATTCTATTGGGTTAATGCCAAATTCATCAATCTCAGTATGCAATACATGTTATGCCGTGGTTTTACAAGGAGCGGCGATAGCAATACATGATATGTGATACTTGGTGTAAAATTCCACTTGCACTTGTTAGGTGGTTTTACACCCAAATCAACAGTTTCATTTCCCGCAGTCTTTCACCTCACTCTCATAACATATCACTTTCATTATTAAGAGTAGAGTTTAAGACTCCAATAGAAGTGCTGAGGATTAGTAGGCCTCTCTGATAAGTGCTTCAAATGCTGCCATCATTAGATTCACTACATTACTATCTTCTCATGAATGGCAGCATCTGTCCACTATTCTACACCAACAAAAACTCCTTTTGCATTTGCAATCTAAATTTGCTCTCTATCATTAATCTTCTGCTTGTCATCTCTATTCATTGGTTCAACAACATCAGTGGTATTTTATCTTCTCCTACATAGTTCACTATTGCAATTAGGATTTCCATGCATGATTTTGGGACTCCAGTAGATGTCTTTCGGGTTGTTGAGCTTTTCAACTTCAAAAACTGGACCACAATTTTCTGGCATATTATTATCCTTTTCAAATTTTTAATAGTTTTCATCTCTGACTACAAAAGAAGAGTAGACGCATCATTGTAAATGTCTCTCTCCCTCCCTCTCTCTCTCTCTGTACCTAAATCTATTTTTGCGATTTGCGTATTGTAAGTAATATAAGTACCACATATCTGTGTATAATTATTCAGATCTAAGTCCTCACACAACTAAAGCACATACTATCAAAATAGTTATGTTGTTTCAGATTGGAGTGTTGATGTTATGGGTTTGATCCCAGTTTACTAACCATCAGTAAAGAAATTGTTTCTCATTAACGGGGGCTTGCAAATTTCTCCTTCTGTAAAAGGTGCTCAAGTAGAGAGTTTACTATCTTTGAGATCTTAATCTTGTTGCACTGTTGTAATAATTTCATAGAATTTGACAATATGATCTCTTCTTCAATTTCAAATTCTGTGTCAGTACAAACGTGACTAAAAGTGCTGAAGATGTTTCCAGTCTGAATTCCATCTTAGCAGCCATAGCTTTGTTGGGGAAACGTGAATATCTAAATTTTGTTTGTTGTAGCTTCTGCTAAGCTACTTCAAGTGCTGCTTCATTGTCTGGAGCCTTTTATTTTATTGTGGAGTGGGATATTGATGCAAATACAAACTATTCCTAAACCTAAGAAGTGGAATAAAAAGAATGGGTAGTTGCTATTTTTTTCAGTTATGTGCAGTCACAAAAATTATGTTATGAACAGTAGCTAATAACTTAACATCAAACAGTTGGATTGGTCTGTTTTTGGGCATGAGGTAGTCCTACGGGTCTACCAATAATGTCCAAAGTTTGAGATCCATCAGAGAAGCGAAATGTCTCCATCCATCAATTGTTTGAGGACTGGTTTTTGCAAGTGTTGACTTTGACCAAAGGGACCACAAGGAGGAGTCGCCTACACTTAGAGATCATAGTCATATAGTTTCCTTTTAATTTATTTCATGTTTAATGTATTTTTAATTAGTTTCTATTTTTCTCCTCATGGTTGAATTAGGGTTACTAAAAGGGTCGTCTTTTGATTATGTTTTAACTTAAGGGGTTATATATAGGGAGGATCGGCCAGCCCTGTGGAGATGGAATTGTATTTGTTCATGCTAGAAGTATTAATTGAGAGAGATATTTCTCCCTTGTGTGGTTAGGTCAACCCTTAGTGGCATGTTTTGTGCTTCTAACCCAAGTTATTTTTCTCTCATCTTCTTTCCACTGTTCACATGACATTAAACCTTAGAAAAATCCACACCTAAACCTAGAGTTTTATTGCATTCCGTTTACTTAAGTGGTATCAGAGCCTAGTTTTCGAATTTGTGAGTTTGCAGATCAATGGTTGGACGTGAAAACACTAGAGATCGGAATATGGAGAATCCGAAAGAGCAACTTGAAGTCGACAACGAGAACATGGCTACTGAAAGAAACGGAGAATTCGCAATAATCACGCAGTTGTGTGCTAGGTTAGAGCTGCCTGGTATTTTTGGTCCTGATGTAGTTGTTAGGAAAGCAAGAGGGCCTCAACCCTCGGTGATAATCGAAGAGCGCAACCAACTGTAGAGAGGTTTAATTATCCGACCCTAGACAATTTTTCAGATGGAAAATTTGATCTACCATTTCAAGAACAACCGAGGGTGAATCCGGGTGTCGATTGTGATAGGGATCCACGTGTGAAAGTGGATATACTTGAATTCACTGGAGAAGATTAGTCGGAAGAAGTTTGAGACTGGTTGAACGAGGTTGAAAGAGTATTTAAGTACTTAGAACTACCCGACAACAATAATGTCAAGTTAGTGTCCATCAGGTTGAAAAGTTATGCTTCCTCGTGGTGGCAACAAGTCCAGTGATGGGTTCATTCTGGGAAAGAGAGAATTCAAACCTGCTCCAAGATTCAACAAGTACTACGAAACCAATTCCTACTAATTAACATGAAGGGATGTTGTTTCAGTAGTATCAATCTCTTAAACAAGGAGGACGAACTATTCGAGAGTATACTAATGATTTCTATAAGATGTGGATACGAGTACAACTCTCACAGACTGAAACCCAAGTCATTCACCATTATTTGATGAACCTACACCTCGATATGCATAACTTTGTAGAGTTGCAACCTTGTTGGACACTATCCAGTTGAATGCAATTGGCCACAAATGTTGAAGCTCAGTTTTTCCGTTCAAATAACTGGGACCAATTGCCAAGAAGATGCAACAACAACCGTGTAGAAAAGGCCTGGGAGCAGTGCGGAATGGTGGTAATTACCAACGGATTGAGTTGAAAACACCCAATCCTTAAAAATGAGGCGAAGCTAAAGGTGGATTACCCCCTACTAGTGTTCCTAGCACAATAAACAATTGAAACCGCAATATGGGACAACGGTTTATTTGTTACAATTGTGGCCAAGAGGGTCCTGCCCTTTGATTGTAGAAAAGCAACCACTAACCTAGTGGTTGAAGAAGAGGATGATGTAGTAGAAGAGGACTTGGGATATCTTGAAGATGCTGACAATGAGGAAGATTTACTGACTTAGGAGGAAGAGATGTTTCGTGATGATCGAGACTTGCCACACCTTGTTGTACATCGCACCATGCTAGCCCTGAAAGCTACTGAAAACGAATGGCTATGTAATAACATCTTCAGGGCACAGTGTATAACAGGAGGCAGATCATGTAACATGATTATTGATGAAGGCAATTGCAAACTTAGTCTCCAAGGAGATGGTGACCAAGCCGAACTTGAAGGTTCAATCGCATCCCAGGCCTTACAAGATTGCATGGTTCAAGAAGGGTGGCGTGGTAAAGGTAACACAACGGTTTAGTTCTATTTTTCATCGGTGAAAATTATTTCGATAAAATATCATGTGATGTGGTGGAAATGGAAGCTTGTTGTATGTTTGCTTGGACAACCATGACAATTTGACAAAAATGTTGTCCATCGTGAAGACAAGAATACCTGTGCCTTTTATAAAGATGGGGTAAATGTTGTTCTCGCCCCCATGAGGGATGAGGAGTTTCCCAAGTCCAAAAAGGAGGAGGGACAAAACTACTTAATCGTCCAACTGACTCCAACAATTTGTGAAGGAATCTAAGGAGAGTGGGGTGGCTTACATTCTTATGGGAAAGGAAAATGTGGTGGACCAACCAACTGTGCATTTGGAAATAAAATTCCTTTTAGAAGAATTTAGGGAGGTAGTGCCTGATGATTTATTTGAGGGGTTGCCACCTGAGCAATGGCGAAGCCAGGGGAGTCGAGGGTAGGCAGTTGCCAACCCTCAACTTTAAAAGTTTAGTAAGAATTTTTCTTTTCTTTCAAAGTACCCTTTTGCCCACCTTGGAACAAAATCTGTACAATATTGCCCACCTTTGAACAAAATCTTGGCTCCGCCACTGCCAATGAGGGACATCTAACACCATATTGATTTGCTACTTGGAGCTAGCCTACCCGACCTACCACACTGTTGTATGAGCCCCAAGGAGCATGAAGAGTCTAACTCCAAGTATAAAGCCTATGTTGATAAGAGACAAAGATTTTAGTCTTTTAACGAAGGTGATAATAGTCATGGTTCATTTGTGGCATAAGAGGTTTCTACTATGTGCTTATTCCAAGCTTAGCAAAAAGAAGATTGGACTGTGTAAGATTCACAAGAAGATTAATGACAATGCCTATGAAGTTGATTTGCTGAATTACTTTGGAATTGATTCTACTTTCATGTTTTCGATCTATATCGTTATCATGGTAGCAATGACGAAGATGAAGTTGCAGGTATTCTTGCTTGGCGGGAGATTGAAGTTAGAGGTCGTCCTATGATAGACTATCTGATTCGATGGAAGGGTGATGGAACGTGGATTGATTATGAGGATTTGCGAATGATGGATCCTAATTCCGTGGGGAGGTGTACGACGACTTAAATTCGAGGTCGAGTTTTTACGAAGGAGGGACTAATGTAAATACAACTGCTGAAACTACTACTAAAAACCTAAGAAGCACAATAAAAAGAAGGGTTAGTTGATGATTTTTTTTTAAGTTATGTGCAGTGACAGAAATTGGGGTTTGAATAGTTGCTAATAAGTAATAACTCAACATCCAACCATTGGATTGGCCTGATTTTTGAGGTAGTCATATGGTCTACCATTTGTGTTCAGAGTTTGAGATCAATTGGAGAAACAAAAGGGCTCCATTTATCAACTGTTCAATGACTGGTTTTTGCAGACTGAATATTGGGTTTCTGGTCATGTGTTGACTTTGACCAGGGGGATCCACAAGGAGGAGTCGCCCAAGCTTAGAGATCATAGTTGTATAGTTCTCTTTTAATATGTGTTTTTAATTAGTTTATATTTTTCTCTTCATACTCAAGTTAGGGTTACTAAAAGGATAAACTAGTCTTTTCATTATGCTTTAACTTAAGGGATTATACATAGGAAGGATTGGCTAGCCCTATAGAGACTGAATTTTATTTTCTTTTTATTTCAGAAGTTTTAATTGAGAGAGAGATTTCTCCCTTTGTGTGGTTAGGTCAGTCCTTGATAGTCTGTTTTGTGCTTCTAACCCTAGTTCTTCTCTCTCCTCTTCTCTATTGTTCACGTGTCACTGTTCACATGACACTGAATGCTAGAAAAATCCACACCTAAACCTAGGGTTTTATTATTGCATTTACTTAGATATTCTTTTATACTATGCTTTGAGTCACAGTTCTTAACATGCTTAAGTTTTGTAAATGTTGATCAATTTGTCTTATCAATGATTTTTCTTTTTTTGCTTTCTTGTGCACAGTCCAATCCGGTCTCTCATTGAGTCAGGTTTCAGTGCCAACAAGAGATCAGACGTGAGGCTTTATTATGGGGCTAGAGACCTTCAGAGAATGGCTTATCAGGTTTGGAAGATGGTGTATTAAATATATTACAATTTTATTATGTCAAGTCCATACAGATTCTTCAAGCTATGTACACTTCAAATGAGTTGATAATGAAGATTGTGGTTCATCTTCCTTCTATAGGATAGGTTCAAGGATTGGGAATCTTCTGGTGTTAAGGTTGTGCCTGTATTATCACAGCCGGATGATAGATGGAAGGGTGAACGTGGTTACGTCCAGGTAGTTTTTTATATATGTTCTAATTTGTAAATTGACTTGAAGTTCTGGCTTACTTCCTGAAATCAAATCTTGCTTTCCTTTAGTGCTTAACTTGAAATAATTTTTGTTCAGAATGCTTTTGATAGAGCCAAGCAAATATACAACCCTTTGTCCACTGGTGTTGTGCTCTGTGGGCAGAAAGAAATGACTGAGGTTCGTCTTCATTTTAATTTCATTTAATTTATTGTAGAGATAATTATGGTTATAGATCTTCCTGAACAGCTGTGTATTCTTTTGTCAATGATGTTGATTATTTCCTTCGACTGAGATATCATCGTTGGAGCCATTTTGGTAATTTTGACGGTCAATTATATGCTTAGCACTGTATCAGGAGTTCTTTTGAAGTTTCTTTCAGATAAACTCAGTAGCCTGACCAAGGTGATGTCTAGTTTGTCAGCATTACGAATAACAAGGAGTTACGAGTGGTAGACATATTAGTTTTACATCATTGATGTAACGGTTGAGTTTTTTTTAGGGGAATTAAATGATTGGCTACAATGTCTCTAGACTTACTTATTCAGTGTAGTGACTGACCTCTTTCCCACAGCTTTGTAAATGCATCTTGAAGTTGATCCTCAGTTTCTGTATATCGTGTTTGGATAACTTTCATGCTCACTTCCTTTTTTATAGGATTTCCATGGCCAGTTCCTCACAAATCCAACTTCGAAGTTTGGTACTTACGAAAAACTAGGTTAGATGAGTTATTGGTGACTGCTTGATTATCACATATGTAGGTGTGGGACCATAAATACTGATCCTGGTTTTGCTGTACAATACTTCAAGCCAAACTGAATGGTACATTGTTAACACCACTGCTCCCATGTTAGCCTTGTCTTTTTCTGGAAACATTTATGTGATTTTCTTGTTTTTCCAAGTCATATGTTGCACCCTAATATTATGTTATAGCATCAGTAGTCCATCTCCAGTCCATTTGGCAACCAGTGTAATCAACATTGAAGTAACCAAAGTGTACAAGTTCTCATTTTTTAGGTATTGGAAAACTTTTTCTTGGCGGTGAATTTTAGTATCTTGAAGTCCTTGGTATTGTCCCCTGTCATTTGAGCCTCTCTTTTACTTCTAAAATATGTGATCCATTGTCTTTATGGATGTTGTAGCTTCAAGAATTAGGTTGAGACATTAGCGTAAATGTTGGTCTTAAAGTTTGTACAAGTCTCTACCAAAATAGAATGGCTATAATTACACGTTTACCTTTAAACAATGCATGAGTGGCAAGACTAGGAAAGACAAAACCCGGTATGAGTGCATCCAAGTGAGACTAGGAGTAAGTCCAATAGGTGATGAAATAGAAGAAGGTTGACAGAGATGGTTTCGCTACGTGCAAAGTTAGGAGCGCTCTGCAGATTGAAGGCTCTATGAGGTTGAGGGGAAGGTCGAAAAAGACATGGACTGAGGTAGTGAAAAAGATTTGAAAAAGCATGCTAAACAGAAAATAAGGCCCTAGATAGAGTGGAATGTTGCAACAGATTTTGTGTGAGCATTGTTAAGGAGATGTGATGCAAGGCAAATCCGCAAATAGGGCACAAGAAAATGCAAGAACCACAAAGAGCCAAAGTTACAGACAAATAATGGGCAGAAAACCACTTTCTAGTACCACCAATCACAAAATGTGGGTTAAACACCCTAAATACACCCAAACTGATGCAGGACGAATGTGATGGCCTTAGACTAAAGGCTGAGATTAACAGAAAATTATTAAGAATAATGAAATAGTAAACTTCCATTCTAATCACACGCACATAATCAGATTCAAGCAAATAAATTTATTAAAATCCAATGCCTTCACAATATTAAACCCGTTGCTTTAACGGTGATGATTTAATGGAATGTGGAACTTCCAACAAGCTTAGAGAATCAATTAAAAGGTTGAAACAAATCTGAAATGGTTTCATTTTCCAAGAGATTATAAGAGATTATAAGTTATTTTAAGTTCAGAAAGGTTTCTGGCAAGCATCTGGGCTTTTTGACAAGTATCATATTTTAGCCGGGTTTCGGGAGAAGAGGGAGAACTGTGGGAAATTAGAGGATGAGAATAGGTTAGAGGGTTTGGGGGTTGTGGTAGGGTTTTGGGAGGGTTTAGAGTGCCGTAGGAAGAATTGGTGTAGGGGGGTTACTATTCACATCACTATTCATGCGGTACTATTCAAGTAACACTATTCACAGTGTTGTTCAATGGTCAGGGTTTAGAAATGGAAGAGATATGGTTGGGTTTTCTAGGTCAAACTTGATCCAAAAAGAAAATAAAGACGGAAAAAGAGAAGAGAAGAGAAGAGATAGAGATAGAAGTTACTTTTAGATTCGCATCGAGTAGCTTGGATTCATACCAAGGAAGCTTGGATTCTCACCAAGAAAGAATAGAGCACTCTATAAGAGAATTCTCAATGGCAAGATCAATATATTTCACCATCAATGAAAGATTACAACTAAAAGAGTTTATACAATAACCCAAAATAACCTAATCTAATCTTAGCTATCCATCTAATCTAATATCTATAAAAAAACAACTTAAAGCAACTAACTAAAATAACAATGAGCCTCCTAACTTTGGGTTAATTGCAAAGACACTCAAAACATCAAAATAAGCCTAGAAAACAAATAAACGCTCTTCAAAAACTCCCTACGCAGGCCACATGCATCTTTCCAACGTGGAGTCTTCAAAATGCACATGCACGTGAAGTTTTCAAAATCTTCTTCCTTGTCTTCCACTGGTAGAACCCATCCGATGCTTTGATGTCCGCATCAATTTTCCCACTCGGAATTTTCATTCAAGTAATTCCTTCTAGATTGCTTTTACCAATCTTATTCCTTGCCACTCGGCCCTCAGCGCCTCACATGCACAATGAATTTGGAAAAAAGTTAAAGCTACAATTTTATCTTTTGGTTACGTTAGTAGCAAAGAGTTAGCTTTACATTGTGAAATCTTTATATCCTGTTTTTGATGAGAAATTTTTTATCTCCCACTAACTAAATAACTTCCATTATTCAACATTGTGGTTAGTTTACGGTTTGATCATTTCATGGCTTCTGCTGATATTGTGTCTGTGTGTGTATTGTTGTACTGGACGAGTTCTTACATTGCCTTTCGCACTAGTAATGTCTTTCTTCAGCCTAGTCTTCATATAAGATTTCCCTTTTAAGTGCCCTTTTTTCTCTGATTTTGAAAATTCAAGTGAGTTGATATAGGCAACTATCTTCTTTTTGCAGGAAGTTACTTCTGTTCTTGTGGCCACTGGAGTCTCAAGGGAGAAGATATTGAAGAATTTCTGACAATATATGGGTCCTCTGTTGTATCGTTGTTCAAATTTAATTCTTTCGTTCTCAACTGCTGAAGATCAAGTCTTCAAGAATTTATTAAAAGCCAGCATCCTTGGGACTGAGGCTCGGTGAAGAATACCGAAATAAGTAATCCTTGGTTTCTAAACTTCTGTCTTCGGGAACACATAAGTGCATCCGTGCATTTTACATATTCAGTCTTAGGGTGAAGATGATTCTGGCTGCTCACTCATAGCAATTGCTTTGTAGAATTATTTATAGCAAATTAAGGAAGTGACCAGAACCAGTAGGGCACATGAGAATGTGGTGGCTTCCTTCCTGCATTGCAGGCCCTTGTAATTCGTTCAAAGTTTATTCATTATCTGATATTGGGGGTTGGCATGAGCCAATTATTTTAGGGTGAACCTTATTCTTTGAAAACATGTTCCCTAATCGAAACCTAAATTAGTGACAGTTTGTAATAATTGACGACTCTACCTACAGTTACTAATTGCAACCAAATTACATGAAACTCCAGTTCATGGCACTCAACCAACTTTTCCTAGAAAACAATGGTGAGTAATGTTTTGTCATAATGCCGTTATTGGCAAAAGTTTGATTATCTGTAAAATTTATTTCGTTTTCTGTCCCTTACCGGATCTTTAGGCAATCCAAAGTCCAAACCATGTAAATTAGAGCATTTGGGCCCATTGCGCAAAACTCGTATTCTTGCATATTGGGACTTGGGACCGTTGCGAAAATTGTACAAAGCGAAAGCGAACCCTAGACAGCAAATTAAGCATAATCCGTGTGATTTGTTCTGCTTTAGAAAAAGTAAAGAGTGCCTCTTTAATTCTTTTCTTCTTTCATCTTCTATACCACTTTAGCCACTGTTTCTTTATTCTTGTTCTTATTCTTCGCCACCAGCATTCATCATCTTTAAGTTACTGATAATTTACATTATATTCCAATCATCTTCGTTTTGTAATTTTCTTTCAAAATCTGCTAGGAGCCTTGCATTCTTCTTCTACAATTCATCAATCACCCCTTTTGAGTCCTTGAGACATTCCAATTCCTGCCTCTGTTTCTTTATTCTTTCTTCTTTCATCTTCTATACCACTTTAGCCTTTTTTCTTTATTCTTTCCTTCTTTCATCTTCTATACCAGAATTCATCATCTTTTAAGTTATTGATCATTTAC
Organism: Euptelea pleiosperma; assembly: GCA_035048495.1. Taxonomy (NCBI): domain Eukaryota; kingdom Viridiplantae; phylum Streptophyta; class Magnoliopsida; order Ranunculales; family Eupteleaceae; genus Euptelea; species Euptelea pleiosperma. Next base: position 16,503,029 of record CM068550.1, on the reverse strand, counting down.
ATTCTATATTCCTATCATCTTTGTTTGTAATCGTCTTTCCATCTGCTTTCATTGCCAGGGTGTGAGGAGAGGAGCCTCGCATTCTTCTTCCACAATTCATCAATCACCCCTTTTGACAGTATGGCTGAAGCAATTCTCTCTTCCCTTACGGAGGTAACCGTGGGGAACCTGTGTTCTGTCGCCCTCCAAGAGTTTGGATTAGCTAGGAACCTGAAGAAGGAGCTCGAGAAGCTCAAGAGCACATTATTGCCGATCTGAGCTGTTATCCTAGATGCGGAGGAGAAGCAAATAGGAGTGATCCTGTGAGGGATTGGCTGAGAAAGCTTAAAGATGCTGCTTATGATGTGGGTGACATATTGGACGAGTTTGATATCGAAGCTCTACGACGGACAGCGGAGAGTCACCACTTCATGCAAAATAAAGTACGTACCTTCTTTTCACCTAGCAGCCCATTTATATTTCGCTTTAAAATGGGACATAAGATAAAGGCTATTGTAGAGAGAATAGATGACATTGCAGTTGCGGGGGAGAAATTTAATTTCCAGTTGATAAAAATAGTTACGGATGATGGAGAGAGGCCACCTACTAGTTCATTTGTAACTGAAACAGAAATTTATGGAAGAGACGAAGACAGAGAAAAGATAGTTGAATTATTGCTAAGTGATGAGGTGAGCAGTCAAGATGATATTTCGGTCTATGCGATCGTCGGTATGGGGGGTTTAGGAAAGACGACACTTGCACGAGTGGTCCATAATGATAAAAGGGTAGAGAGGCATTTTGAATTAATAATATGGGTTTGTGTATCTGAAGATTTTGAGATCACAAGGTTGACGAAAGCGATTATGGAATCTGCAAGTGGAAACATATGCGATGTCTCAGAGTTGGACCCAATGCAACGTCGCCTCCAAGAAAAGTTGAGTGGGAGGAGATTTTTACTTGTATTAGATGATGTATGGAATGAAGACCGAGAGAAGTGGGATAGACTAAAAGATGTGCTAAGGTGCGGAGCCAAAGGAAATACAATTATTGTAACAACCCGTGGCAGAAACGTTGCATCAATTATGGCCACACTTCCTACACACCATTTGACAGGTTTATCAGAGGCTGATTGTTGGTCCTTGTTCGAGGAACGTGCATTTGAGCCAGGAAGAAGAGAAGAGTCTCCAAACCCAGTAGCAGTCGGTAAAGAGATTGTGAAGAAGTGTGGAGGTGTACCCTTAGCAGTAAAGGCTCTGGGAGGCCTGATGCGCTTCAAAAGGGAGGAAAGTGAGTGGTTATTTGTCAAAGAAAGCGAAATATGGGATCTATCAAATGCCGAAAGTGTAATTTTACCTGCCTTGAGGTTAAGTTATAATCATTTACCATTACATTTGAGGCAGTGCTTCTCTTTTTGCTCCATATTCCCCAAAGATCGTATAATTGAGAAGGACGAATTGATCCAGCTATGGATGGAAAATGGATTTATTCCGTTGAAAGGACGAATGGAGTAAGAAGATATGGGCCATGAGATTTTTAATGATTTAGTGTGGAGGTCTTTCTTTCAAGACATCGTGAAGGATGATTATGGAAATATAAGAGCTTGTAAGATGCATGATCTCATGCATGACCTTCCACAATCTATAATGGGAAATGAATGTTTTATCATCGATATTGGCGAGGCACAAAAAATTCTTGGAAGGGTTCGTGATTTATCATGGCCTCTAGAGTATTCCTATTCCTGTAAAGTGGACTTAGATGAAGCCAAATCTTTACGCACGTTCCTTATGTTGTCAACTGAATATGTTGTGGTGGAGGATCTTATTTGGAGCCCAGAAATATTTTCACTAGTGTTTGATTTGTGATATAAAAATTCCAATTTCAATGGATAATTCAAAACACCTCAGGTAACTAGACCTCTCTGGATCTCGTTTTGATCAATTGCCTGAATCAATGAGTCGCCTTTATAACTTGCAGACCTTGAAACTCAAGGTTTGTAGAGAGCTTCGTAAGTTACCGAATGGTATGAGGCACATGAGCAATCTTAGATATCTCGACATTATTGATTGTGATTCTTTGACACGCATGCCCATTAGGATGGGGGAATTAAGTAATTGCCTTTGAACATTAACCAGATTCATCGTAGGGAAGGAGAATGGGCGTCGCATAGGAGAGCTTAAAGGTTTAAAACTTAAAGGAGAACTAAGAATAGAAAATCTTGGTGAGGTAAGAAATTTAGCAGAAGCTAAATATGTCAATTTGATAGGAGGAAACATAAACTTCAAGCATTGAGTCTATCTTGGAGGAAGAATGACAATGGTGGCTCACAAGCAAATGGTAAAGAGATTCTTGAAGGTCTGCAGATGATCAGACATTTTAAGGGCTATGGTGTTTGAAGCTTTGAACCAACAGGACATCAGATGATCAGACATCACATGTTGCACAAGTAATAGCATTGCACACATAACTGGAGGGATTTTGCGAAATTCACTTGGTCAATTTCTTCAAGGTTTTGTACAATATCATCAGTGGAGCTAGGATATGAAGTTAGCTTGGCACATGGGCATCTAGAAATTGGTAGTGAAAACCGATTCTCGGGTTGCTATGTCTATGCAGCTTCTAATTCACCAAACAATCCTCTGCCATTTAGAAGATCTTGTGCGGTGAAGCACTCGTACTATGATGCAAACTTCTGCACTGATTTAGTTTTCCAAATTGGACATAGGGTCTGCTGCAAAGTTATGTCTTGCCCCGTCAAAATGTGTCGATCACTGAATTTTTATCGATTACACTTGATTGTAACAATTAATGAATTAATTGTGTAATGTGCTCGAGTCTTGGATGGTACATGGTTTCTGGTCCCTATTACCATGCAAGGTTTAAAGGGGACCGTTATAATGGTATAACGGACTGGGGGTGTTACCGTTTTTTCCATTATAACGAGAGAAAAAAAACGCTCAGGGGCAAAAACAGAAAAAAACAAAAAATAACAGAATATAACGGAAATAATGAAAAAAATGGCGCTGATTGAATTTCAAATTTTCAAAAATGAAAAATAATGGAAAATAATGGAAAAAACAAAAATAACGGTCATTTTTTTCCACAAAATTTTCCAAAAAATAACGGCCGTTATTTTCGTTATAATGGCCGTTTTTTAAACCTTGTTACCATGTAGATTCAACTCGCTTAATCAGGTACATATTCACTCCACTTATCCTTTGGCAAGATTCAAAATTTCCTTTTTTTTATCTATTTTATGGGTTCAATTTTGGATTATGGGTTATCTTTGTATGTGAGTGACAATTAGGAGTTCCTGGCTATGGTGTTTGAAGCTTTGAACCAACTGGACATTGGATGACCGAACATCCCATGAGAAGAAATTGTTCTTTATGTACAAGTAAACCACGCCGCCACATATGTACATGTTGCACAAGTAATTACGCGTGTAGCTAAAGGGAATTTGCGAAATTCAGTTGGTCAATTCCTTCAAGGATATTTGCATTGGGTTCTCTACAATATCATCAGCAGAGCTATGGGGATTAAAATATTTAGCTGGGCCCACAAATTTGCCCGCCGCAGCAGGAAAAATATTTGATAACGAAAATTTTATTTTCTTGCAGGAAAATTGCTATTTTCAATAAAAATGAGTTTTTTAATATATAAAAACATAAAAATGAGACTGTTAGGGTCATGTGACCTAATATATGGGTCCCAAACTCACCTAACCATATTTGACTTACTTTGATACGTGGGACCCACACAAATTGAAAGAAAATGAAGTAAGCTAGCTCAATTAACATCTGCAGCACGGATAGGACTCAATGAAAAGTGATCTTGCTTTCCATGGCTAATCGATGATCTACCAAATCATTCACCAATCTTGGCCCGTAAGAGAGTGGAATTTCGGATCTCTTTGTTGATATATTGAAAATTAAGTAGCCAATTTCAGATTTATTCGAATTCGTGCATTAGAATGGGTTCATTAATTTGTTGCGCAACCATGTGAAAGCACTGGTTGGGGTTTTTCCTTTCTCATCTCTCTCTTCAGCTTATGAGCCATGGTGAAGTGAAGGGCGGGCAATTTTAGGGCTCCGAACAACTTTATAATAGTTTTCAAATTCTAATTCTGTGTCTAACCCCATGGAAAATAATTCCGAGCTAGTGGTGTCAAAACCTTCCTTGGGATCATGCCGACTTTTACTGAGGAACCTAGCTTCGCCCTAGTTGGCCTTCCTCGGAAAAGTTGGCTCTCCCCACTACCAAACCAAGCTCTTGGTGTAAGGTCTTAGTCTAGTCGGCCAAGCATAGCTAGTGAAGAGTCCATTATTGAAGTAACTCGGAACGAGTTTGGAATTGAGTCTTTATTTGCAGATTTCAAGGCGACATGTGTACGGTCTTGATAAAGACCATCTTTAGGATTCAAAACCTATATTCCAGATGTTAATCGAGTGAAAGGATCCATGGATTCTCCAATTAATGATAAGAGATTGTTTAGAAGTCGCAAAGTTTTAATGTAACTTCGTTGTTGAACATGTATTAACTTAGTGTTTTCTCAGTCCATGTGATGTGGTATCTAACATGCTAATGCTTTTTTTCATCATCATCACAAGACTTATCCCAGCTATTTGGGTTGGCAACATGACAACATACACCTCGTCACTGTATTTTGGTTATCTTCCTTCCCATTTTCGCTCTAGTGGGGAGGAAGTGCTAGGCGATGGAGATGCTAGGCGATGGAGTTGCTCTGTTGTCCAATGATGGCCATGGGGAAGATAGTCATGGAGCTGTTGATCGTATTGGGGTTTCATCCAATTTGGAGACCATTGAGCAGGATACAGAGTATACTTCTGATGAGCTATGTAGCTAGTGGAATTGGAATTTGGATGGCCTCGTGTTCTGGATTCTGTCACAGAATAATTGAAGAGATTATCATCCACAAAAGAACAGTCGAAAATATGCAGAAGTTAACAGTCGGGTATCCACGGAAACCCTTGGTTCACAACACAAATAAATGTGTACGTAGCAAGAAATCACAAAGGAAAATATGGGCTCCTCTCCCTATCTACCACACTTATCAATTATAATGATGGGGGCCACCAAAAGAAGATAAAAAGACATTTTGCATTCATAATGATCCAAATGACCTTTCTAAGAAAAACACATTTTCAATACAAGTCTCTTTTTTTTAAAGATCAAACTAAAAAGCTCCCACACAAGTCGTCTAACAGTTCAGCATCGTCCCTGTATTATACATAACATAGATCAATAACTTTGTGTTTTCTCTGGAGACTCAAGCCATAGCAACCAAAGTTAAAATAGTATTTTGCCTAGTTCAAGATCTACACAATGAATGCACCTTTAAACATGCAAACGCAAGAGCCAGGGCAGTTTGATTCCTGACCTCCAAGAAATTCAAATTCCTACCTATGTCCTTCAGCTAAAGAATTTTCCACATTTTCAGTTGTTAGATACCCCCACCAAACCAGAACACTACCAACAAAACAAACAAGAACAGTACACGATTTTCACTCATTGCTTTTCAGTAGTAGATAGGTCTTAATCCATTTTAAATGTCAATGATGCCATTGTTGTCGCAACTATTCCCCTTCTTTTGCCCTTCATGCCCGAAGGATTTCCCATTCAGTTCTGTTGAATGCCGTGGGTGGTGATTATTTTGGTCATCTGTGTGGTGGTGACGATGGTTGTTGTGATGGTGGTGGTGGTGGCCATGACGGTGGCGACATCTCTTACGCCTCATCTGTTTGCCCGATTCCTCATTGTTGTCATCTGACAACTTTCCCAAGGATGGGCTCCTACGCTCGCGCTTATGATCGTCAGATTCTGAAGACTTGGAGTCATCGTCACTGGATTGGTGATGGCGTTTGTGGTGCCTTGCTCCATGATTTTTCCTTGCTACCTCCTCATCTTCATCACCTGATGAGTCTGAGGTGCTAGAATCCGATCTCGAAACATGTCGTCTGTGTCTCCTCTTGTGAGTATGCTTCTTCCTCCTTCGATCTTCCTGAGAGCCACCCTCGTATTCATCACTGCTACTCTCATCACTCCAGCTTGAGGACCGTTTCTTTGATCTTCGCCTGGATTTCTTCTGCTTTCTCTTCTCACTGTCGCCTGACGAGTCAGAGTGACTGTGCTTCCTGTGCTTCTTGTGGGGCCTTTTTGTTATCTTTCTTCCCCCGTCGCTGCTGTTACTATCATTATCATCGTCCGAATCTGACAAAGATTTCCTCTTATGCTTTGCAGCTCTCAGCTTCCTCTCCTTGACTTCAGCATCAGCTTTTACCTTCACAGCAGCTTCAAGCTTCTGTTCCCATTTCAAGGGGGCTTCTTTCTTCTCCAGAGCTCTCTTCTTTTTCTCTTCAACCAACTGCATGAACTTCTTGTTATCCATATGGATGTAAAAACCAGCTCAATACCTGCATTTTTGTAAGATGATGACCGGAAGTGCATCTCACAGAAGAGAAGAAACAATGTTAGTTCTTCGATCATATCCTGGCTTATAGAAAAAGACCATCAAGAAGTGTGATACAAAAAATCCTCCTTTTTCTTCCTTTAGTTGAGGCTAGCTCTATGATCAACAGAGGTTTTAAAGTGACTGTGTGACTCATCATACTAACTACCCAACTCACAGTGGATTCGAACAAATGACAGATCATCCACTGATGTATGATCAGATGCAAAGTTCTAAGGTCCACTCCATTTATGTTCGAATGCAAAGAGTATGGATTTGAAAAAATAATGAAAGATCAACAGAAGAAAAAAGACTACAATTCTAATAGAGATAAAAACACAAAAGATAGCTCCCACCTAATAATAACATGATTCCAAATAGTCAAAAAAATAGTAAAAAAATACAGCACTTCCATCACATATCAAGCCATTTGAAGTGACATGTAATCCCATCTACTGCAGACATTAGTTGCAAGCATATTCACAATCCCACGAAGTGACTTAATTTCTACAAGTAACTCTTATGCATGGGTTTAAGTCTCAGCCAAGACTGAGTTGACACACCCGGTGCCAAGGCATGGTACATGCTATTGACTCACCTGAGACAGCCTTATTCTTCTTCTATTTTCAGTCTCAGCCGAGATAGCCTTGAAACCAAGTTGACTTTGCCCAAGCCAATTCAGTCTTGGCCCTTGACGTTCTAGGTCATGAGGCAGAGACCTAAAAGGCTAAAACTATGCTGCTGAGTCAGTTGAGAGAGGCTAGAAGTAAATGTATCTACAGAGAGGAGGTTGTGAAAACTCATGTTAACAACTTCCAGCATTCCAACCATACTTGGCCCCATTTACTACCCAGCAGGTGTGGCCCCGCAACTTTATGCCAACTGCTCACCACAAAGAACCATCCTACCTTAAAGGATTACTACTCAATAAATAAAATGAGGATTACTACTCAAATAAGCATTCTTAAAGCCTATACCCTGGTTGCCCAAACCAGAATCCACGTCTAGGTGAAAACATGCCTAGACTAATAAAAAAGAAGGGCTTCGGAGTTCTGAGGTAGCTCAACCTATGATGCCTGGATACGGATACGATCCGGATACGGGAAGCGGGGATACGACTCGACATTTTCCAAAATCAAGACACGGATACGGATATGAGTATCCTATTTTATAGTTCAAATTTTTTATTTTTTATAATTTTTTCAAATTTTTATGAAGGATATGTGGGGATACGTGTCGGTGGAGTGTCCGGTGTCCGTATCCGTGTCGACACGACACGACACGGGTACGAGGTACTAGTACAAGTATCCGGGTATCATAGAGTTCAACATTACTATGTAAATGAATACAATTTGATTTATTACAATTAAGTTGGGTCGTGGGTGTGAGTTCAAAGAAAAAAAACTAGTTCAATCTTTCTCATCATTTGTTTCTATATCATTGTGATACTTTTGTTCTTACAAATCATTATCATTTTGATAAATGGGGGTCCTCTCTTATTGTCCCTTATTAAATGCAACCATTGCTGTCAATGCAATAATGGAATTTTTTCTTTACACTAGGACGGCACCAACCACTTCTGTTTACCGATTTTGATTGTTTCATTAATTTGAAACATGTCATAGTGAATTTTTGACCTTCTCAGTCTTGTGCTATGCCTCCTCAACAAGTTAAAAAACCAAGATACAACGACCTAGACAGTACGATACAAAACGTGACAATGGCAAGATGAATTGAGACATTCGGTGAGAGACGAGACAAAGCAGAGATATTGACCTTAGAGTATCATACCAATCAGGCCAAAAATTGAGACATCTCGGATAATATTCTTTTCAATAAATCATGTATTTGATTTTCATATACAGGACTCCTTAGATGTCTGTCATTATATCACACATATAACTGTAGTCTGTAATGAACGAATTTACTATCATGTATGCATATATAACATATACTAGCCAACAGGCACGCACTCGTGCGTGTGAAGATAGGGACATTTTTGGAAGAAGTGGAAAAATAAGAAATTTGAACCCAAATGGCAGTTTTGGAATCAGTGGCAAAATAGGGACAGTTTTAGAAATTTGGCAATTGAAGGGTTGGAGGGGCGAATCAGAAAATTGTGGCAATGCACCGTTAGAAAGGCAAAATTCTGAAGTTGGATAAGTCGAAGATGCCCATAGAATGTAAGATAAAAAAAGAAATTAGGGGCAAAAGGTGGGAAAAAGGCCCACTTCGGCAATGGCCTTTATAGTAGTAGATATTTGTATTATTTATTAATATCGACTATTTTCCTGAGTCGGACACTATGATCCGCACTAGGCCCCTGGGCATCCACATCCAGTGCACATACATGGTTTTGCTAAAATTATCAATTCAAAAAAGAAAGATATACAACAATGAGAGAAAGAAAAATGACAATGATGATGGTGGTGACTAAAAATTTAGCCTAAGGCGAATTTTTCCCATTGCGCTGTGGGGAGCATAAAAATACACCATGTGGCACACTCTTTTCGGCCCACTAACCCATGGACTAGTATTTAACCGTTGGATTCAAGTAGCTGAATTTTTTGGTGTGTGGGTCCACTAAGGGGAAAGCCAATCATTCACGAGTCAGTGAGCCCAAAAGGGTATCACGACGCTTTTCTATGCTCCCCACAGCACCACAGGAAAAATCCGTCTCAGACTAGATTTTCTCGTTTCCCATCTCTTCTACATAATCCACATCAAATATTTACATGCCCAATTCATTGAATATCAAACAACGACACAAAAGCTTTCTTACCTTATGCAAAAGCGTGCAATTTGTGAACCACAGATCCTGTCTTTAAGGCCCCTCCTTTCTCCACAATTGAAAACTGAAAACAAACAAACAAAATCAATATAAGAAAAAAAACCACCAGAAATTAACGACCATAGTAATCAAAGGTGTTCTTGGCGGCTGATGTCAGGACGATGTAACCTTAGCGACTTTAGTGCCTAGACTAGGTGATGGGCACTCCTAAAAAAAGAAAGATGGTCGGAAACCCCAAAATTGGATATTTTAGCAAAGAAATCGCGTGAAAAGAAACCGAATTACAGTAGGAAAATAAAAAACTACAGTCACAATCGAAGTATAAAACCCTTGATTGAGGAAGCCCTAGAACTATAAGGTCCTGTAATCCCTAAAACCTTCAACCGAAAGAAACCCTAAAAATGGAACCCCACCCAAAAAAAAACAGAGATTTCACCAGAAAAGTCCCAAGAAAACCCAAGATCAGAGAAAGCCTAAAAATGTAGAAAGCCCTAAATTTCATAAAAATTAGACGAACTCGAGTTAAAAAAAAAGAGCATTTTTTGAACCCTTAAAGATTGTGCTTCAGAACACCTATACAGATGACGGATTACAAACCCTAGAAGATCATATTTCAGAATAAACTAGATGAAAAGATGAGTCGATACCTCTATATGTGCCACAGAGAGAGCGCGAAAGAGGAGAGAGAAAGCTAACCAGGGCCTGAAAGATAGACCAGTTTCTTCTTGAACTCTTTCAGCGGAGCTGCTCTATTGTCTTCGCTTGTGCGATTGGCTTCTTCCCACGACCCTTTTGTCAGTTTTTATAGGAGAAAGCAAAGGATGCGTGTTGGTGTTGCGCACTCCAGCGTCGGCCTCTTGTGGAAGAATCTTAGGGGTTGTTTGGAAAGTCGAAAAACACGGCTAGCGGAGGTCAGTTGACTCAGTTCAAGTCTGGCCGTATTTTTTTTGTTTGGTAAACGTGTGGGCCCACCTTTCAAGGCCTCGTTTTTTCTGATTTTGATGCTTAAAGGGGTTCGATGTTGTCTTTTTGAAAAGGTGTTAACATCAAACTCGTCACACTCTCTCCATTTCTTTTTTCCTCACAGCTTCCACGACTGTCACTCTTTCCATTCTCCTTCCTAGCTTCCATGACTGTCTCTCTCTCTCCACCTTTCTTCTTTCTTCATCCCTGCTTCCACAACCATCACTCCATCTCTCCCTTTCTTCCACCTTAGATCCCAGACTAGGCGCACTATAGTTGAACTCAGAACCCACAATCGAGAAGAAAAAAAGAAAAAAAAAATTCCCAAATGCTCAAAGGACCTGTCGAGGTCCCCCTTGTGATCAGAACTAAAGTTTGTTGTCCTCCCATGACAACAAGGAAATCAGATGATCAAGATTTCTTACCAGTTTGCGGTGATGGTATTCAAGAAAATGGTAATGTGCTTTGTGGTGATGATGGCAGCAATAACATGTTTTCATGTTCTGCTGGTCATCCTTCTCAACCCATGATGCGATGCTTGAAGATTCAACAAATGAAGCAATGCTCAAAAATAGGAGGGAATGTGACCATCTCCAACACTTTCTTCTCTTCTTTCACTCTTCCCCTATTTAGGGTTTTCGATTTTGGTTTAATTTCCCAAGTCTCTCCCTTCAAAATCTCTAAGATCTCTATAATTCACCATGGATTTGTTGAACCTGAAAGCATGATCGCAACTCTTTCAAGAAATGGAAGGCAGAGCCGCCCATGGAAGGGTTTTAGTAGATTTTTACGGTTCCCGTGGAATCACAAATGAAGAGATTTTTAGGGTTTTGCAAATGAAGAAGAAGAAGATGAATGAGAAGAAGGGAGAAATCCTAATTTTGCAGCAAATGGGTTGGGATGAATTTTGACAAGGGGCTTTGTGCTATTGCAACTCACAATTGCACAATAGTGAACCAAACAATCAAGAAACAAAAACTAGTTCAAGGTTGACAACAACCTTGACCAGTCATGGCCTTAAACTAGATTAAGAATGAACTAGACCCTGGAAACATGAGCTTTCCAAAGAACTCTTAACCGTATGGATGTTTGGCCAATCCCTAGGTAGACCCACAAACCAAAAAATCAGCCCGGTTAGTGATTTCTAGGCGTTGGATTGGAATTCTTTTCATGGGTTGTTTTTAACTGTAGGAATTTGAGCATTATTGACCATTATTTGAGGTTAAAAGATCGACATGTTTGAAATCACTAATCAAGCTGATTTTTGGTTTGTAGGTCCACCTAGAGATTGGAAAAACATCCATACGGTCAGAATCCTCTAAGAGTGTGCCACGTTGCTCATATTGCACCCTGTCATCAAAGTTTTACTCGGTTGATGATTTCTCGCGTTGGATTTAGTACCCAAAAAATAACTGAATCCAACGATTAGAATCACGCCTTAAAAATTACTAAACAAAGCAATGGCCACCAACTGATAATTATTATTGTTTTTTTTTATAAGCATCGAACAATAATTATCAAATCTATCATCCAACAACCAAGGAAAGAGAAGCCCAACATGGCATCTTTGGGGGTGGACATCAACATTCGATGTCCAAGGGAGTTTTCTTCATCTCGGGCAACATACGTGTAAACTAAAGGGAGCTAGACAACAACCTCCCCCCTCTGTCGCGATTTGTCGAACTCTCGTCAGGATGCTCAAAGCAGTTCTTGTGAAGCTCTATGACTCAAATATGGTACGTCCTAAAACCATTCTCAAGGACTAGTATCCAAGTCTTGGTCATGGTCCCAAGCCAAGCAAACTGCCCATGTCGATAGTATTGGGTGGTGTTGGCCAGCCCTGCAGACATCACCTTGGCTATGTCGAGAGGGCTTGTCAACATCCCCCTCTCCATGTCGGCCTCTGAACTGGCGACGTGGGCCGTGAATATTTTTTTATAAGAGGGGGGAGAGAGAGAGAAAAGGAGAGGGAGGGAGGGAGAATGTGTGCAGGAAGGAGAGAGAGAGAGAGAGGACGGTAGGGTGTGTGGGTGCCCAAACGTGGACCCTAAAATGGGAGTGGGTGCCCAACTTAAAGAAGTGGGTGCACGTAGAGCTACCCTTTCAAAAATAAATTTGACGCATTTTTACCAAAAAAAACCCTTTTTTTTAAGTTGGGTACCCACCTTCATGAAGTAGAACATACATGTCCACGCTCGAGAGGTCGAAGCCACCAAGAGTGACTCCAACTCCACTTCTCCATTTTTCTTCATTTCCTCGTCTTCTCTTCTTCTTTTTTACATCTTCATCTTTTTCTTATTTCAGAACGAGCTTAATTAGTAAGAGGATGAAAAAGAACTTGCGAAAAAAGATTGAAGCTTGGAAGATAAGACCTAAAGACAACGAGAAAAGAAATAACATACAATGAAAATTCTCAAAGATAGAATAAGAGGAGGCAATTCGAAAATCTAAGTAGAAAAACTAACCAGAGTAACTAAAAAGAAACAAAAACAGAAGATTTCTAAAAAAATATGTCTTATGAACATCTCAGCGCAGCCGAGTTGAAGTTCTAACCGATACAAAAATAGGTAATGGGAAAAATGAGCTAAAACACAAAATCCATAACTAAAATCAAACGAAGAAAGAACCAGCAGAGCTCCAATCAACAATGATTGATTACAGAAGCCTATTATAGTGTCTTTCTCTACAGAAAAACAAGAAGGAGTTCAAAACATATTAAAACCAGAGAGATAAAAACGACACTATAATGGATAACTTAAACTATGAACGAGAACTATAAGTGCTTCAATCTAACAATAAAATACCTCCAAAGAATACAACAATCTAATCGATAGCTAAATTCATAGAAGATGAAAAGGTAAAGAAAATGATGAATCAAGATAAAAAAAAAATACCTCTAAACCTTGTTAGAAATAACAAGAAGAGTCGATTTTATAGAAACGGTCGTTAAAAATCACATGTCTCTCAAATGAAAATTTGAATAGGGAGCACAAAGATTTTTTTTTAACTTGATACTAATTTTGGTTGGCCCGCAAGTGCCTACACGGGACACACCATGTTGACTGGCCCAACCGACATGACGTATATAGTGTGAGCATGACCAACCGACATGATTTGTCCAATATCAACATGTACGGGTTGACCAAAAATCAGGTCGGCTCTAGCCTGTTGACATGGATAGTTCCAAGTTTTCGTCGTTGCGATCCTTATAAGCTTTCTCCATAGGCTCGTCGTTAGAATCCTACCGAAGCATCTCTGCTCAGCGTCCTCAAAGCTCTGTTATCATATCTCTCGGTCATATCTTGAATCTCCATTTTCTGGTTCTAATGTTTATGGGATACACTTTGATGCTTGTTTGTTGTCGGCAATGCATCATCATCACTTTCTTCACTGGATTTAGTTACATCATCGACTGGTACATAGTTCTGATAATGAATTTTTTACATCGATCTTGTTTTGATTCCACTAGATTTTTATTTTATGTTTTTGTTAAATCTATTTGTTTCAATAAGTTATGATTATTTGTGTCGTTTAATTTCAAACTTTGATGTATAATTGCTTTGTTTAAATGCCCATTGAAACAATTCGAATTGAATGGAAGGAATAGGTGGTGATTTAGTTGGAATTCATGAAAGATCATTTTTTTCATTTCTTCATAATTTTTCTTCGAACAACTTGAGATCCATACCATTGTTGTAGAGAAAGAGAGCTAGGGTTTTCTGTTCTCAACTCTATCATGGGCTGCAAATCTTGAAAAATGGGAGTTTTGAAAGGGGTGAGAAGATAATAGATGAAGGGTTTCGGTGGAAGAAGTGAGGAAAAGCGTCGCTTCTGAATTATCTTTTTTTGATAAGTCAATCAAATGTTTTAGAAGAAAGAGATCGAGAAGATCTCAAAAAAGAAAAACAAAAAGACAGAGACCGCCAACTACAAGAGTATTCTACAACGCACTACAGTCTCTCCAAAATTTTCTCAAACCTAAACACCATATCTTCAAAGAACACACCTCTCATCTCAGATGAAATGCTTCCCCAACTAAAGAGAAGGGCTTTGATGCTAAGAAGAGTATCCTAAAAGGAGCTTTCCTTTCCATTGAATACTCTTTTATTCCTTTCCATCCATAGCCCCCGTATGATAGCAAAAGGCGGCATCCTCCTTAGGACTTTCCCTTAGGTGATAAGGCGAGAGTAGCCCAACCTCCCAATAATGCTCTTATGTTCTCTGGAAAGACCCAAAAAAGCCCCACTTGTGCTAAAAGTTAAGTCCACACCTGTTTTGCAAAATCACAATGCACTAAAAGATGGTTTGTTTTCTCTCCATTAGACTTACACGTACGTAACACAATAATTAACCACTTGCCACTTTCTAACAACTAAATTTTCAACAGTGAATAATTTATTCAAGTAATCAACCCAAGCAAAAAAAGTAAATTTTCAGATGTTCTTTAGCTTTCAGATGGTAGGGCAAAGGAAGGGGTGAATAAGGGGGGGTATAAAGGGATGCAAAAGGAGCTCATTGAGAATCGTCTCGACTTGTACGTAAGTAATGGGCCCAAGAGAGGCAATCTTCCCTGGTGTTTGTGACTGTGTAATATGTCAAAGTTTCCATAAGAATTCTAGCACGTTCATTCTCCTATTCAAAGAGATTTCTCTTGAGATCTAAATCCCAATTACCTCATTGACTAGACCCATTTGAAAAAGAGAGGCAATGAATTGGCCTTTTCGCTGTGAAAGAGAGTACAAGCGGGGAAAAGCATCCATATGGCAAATATCACCGCATCAAATATCCTCCTAAAATCAAATCCTAACTCCATCACCTAGCGTCGGACTAGTCCCTACCAAAAACCTCTCATTAACCTTCAAAATGCCTATCTACACCCCACACCAAATGGTGTCGTAGGGCACTTAGAGACCCATCCC
The DNA here is from genome assembly GCA_035048495.1 of Euptelea pleiosperma. NCBI lineage: Eukaryota > Viridiplantae > Streptophyta > Magnoliopsida > Ranunculales > Eupteleaceae > Euptelea > Euptelea pleiosperma. The sequence goes on along the minus strand of CM068550.1, from coordinate 16,487,911 downwards.
CATGCCCCTCCCCAAACTTGCATGCAATCACTCTACGCTAAAAAATGCCCCTCTCCAATCCATACTGTCATAACCATTTACCCAAGAGAGACACATTCATAAAACCGATATTCCTAGAACCTAGTCCACCCACCTTCTTAGGCAAGCAAGCCTGATCCAACTAACCAAATTGTAGCGAAAGGAATCATATGTATTATTCCAAAGAAAATCTCTCATAAACCTCTCAATCCTATTCGTTACATTGACAAGGATAGAAAATAAATATAAGAAGTAAACTGGAAGACTAGAGAGGGTGATTTTAATTAATTAGAAACATTTACCCCCTTTGGAGAGATACTTCCCCTTCCAACCAGCCAGTCTCATACAAACCCTCTCGATTATGGGATCCCAAATCGATCATGCTTTGTAAGGAGCACCAATGGGAAGGCCAAGGTATGTGGCTGGTAGGAAGTTGATGGAGCAAGCCATAATGCTAGCAAGCTCCTCTAGATCTTTAACCTCTCCTATACTCACAATCTTTCTTTTTCGAAAGTTGATTTTCAGGTCAAAGCAAACCTTGAAGCAGTTAAGAAGGCATTTTAAGAACACCTTTTGCTTATGAGTCCCAGATGTAAACATTAGAGTATCATTTGCAAATTGAAGATGGGAGATTTTTATTCCTGCAGATCTTGTTTTAAAATCCGACAGCTCTCCTAAAAAGACACATCTCGATATCATCCTCCCCAACGCTTCCACTACCATTATGAATAAGAACGAAGATAGAGGATCTCCATACCTCAGACCCCTAAATCCCTTGAAATATCCAGAAGGAGAACCATTGATTAGCACTGAGAAACAATGTGATATGACACACTTTTTCATCCACTCTCACCATTTGGATCCAAAGCCTATCCTACTTAACATGTAATCCAAGAATTCCCAATTCGTATGACCATAGGCATTCTCTAAGTCTATCTTGCATATGATATTAGGGGACCTGAGCGACGTCTTCAATCAATACACTTATTAGCAATGCGCATGCACACCATTAAGAATCTGTCTACCTCTTACAAAAACACCTTACACACTCGATATGATCTCACTCATTACCATCTTAAGCATGTAGGTTAGAACTTTGGAAACAATTTTGTAAACACTCCCAAGGAGGCTGATAGGCCCGAAATCTTTAATATCATCAATGACTTAGGTGGCATTTGGTAAAACTTTTATTCAGATCTTAAGTCTGAATGGGCTGAAATAAAGTGATTTCAGTGATTAAGTGGCGTTTGGTAAATAACTTAAGGTCTGAATAAAAGTGAAATTAAGACATAAGCAAAAAGTGTGTTGGGGGTCACTTAATGCGGTAAGTGGTTTCGGAGAAAAGCATCTCCAAAAGAGATTCTATGATTCTCTCTTAAATACCCACAATGCCCTTTTCTTAATGCTTTCTCTTTTAAAAACTTATGAAAGTGTCCTAATAAAGATTGCAAAATCCCCCAATGCCCTTGACTTAGTTTTATCAAACAATCCAATTCAGACATAATTCGTTAAGCTATCAGACATTAAACGTACACTTTAAGCTTTTAGATCTGATAACTTAATTTACCAAACGCCACCTTAGATTTTGGGAATTAACACCAAGAAGGTTTGATTGCAACGAAAATCTAAAAAGTCCCTTGAATGTAGATCCTCAAAAACCTTCATGAGGTTGGCCAACAATATTGAAAGAAGGCTAGCCTGAATCCATCCGGACTCGGAGCCTTGTCACTTGACATCTCAAAAATGATTGCTCTCACCTCATCCTCACTAAAAACTCTCTCAATCCTTTCTCTTGATTCCTCACAGTTACTCTCAAAGGGGAGGCCATCAAATTCGGTCTAGCATATAAGGTTTCTGAATACAAATTCAAATAAAAGTTAACAATCTGAGCCTTCAAATTTACGTATTCCACAAATGACTTGTCCCTGATTCTAATGGAGGAAATGAAATTGTTCCTTATCTTGAAATTAGCCATCTTTTGAAAGAATTATGTTATTGTAGCCTTCCTTAAGCCATCTCACCCTAGATTTCTGCCTCAAACTAACTACATCCAGCAAGCCCATTTCTGGAACTCCTTCTTTAGCACTCTAGACACTCTTTCCTCCATTTCCAGATTTCTCTATTCCTCCCCAACATTATCAATACTCCTAATCTGTATTAGAATGTTACTCATTTTAACATCCACCTTTTCAAACTCACATTTATTTCACTCTTTTCATTTTGCTTTCAAGGCCTTGAGTTTGGACCTCATCACGAAGCCAGTACTGTCCTCAAACTTGAAAGACCCCCACCAACCTTTAACTCTGTCTTTAAATCCTTCACATTTCAGCCACATATTTTCGAATCTGAAGGGTATTGGCTTCTAATTGAACCCTCAGCATTCCAAGATGATAGGTTTGTGATTTGATGTAACTCGAGGCAGTCTGTGTTGAACTGTTCTTGGAAACACTTAATCCCAATTCCTATCAGGTCGACTTTAACGATGTCTCCCATCATGACTCGAAGCCTTGTCACTTGACATCCCACAAATGACTACTCTCACCTCATCCTCACTAAAACTCTCTCAATCCTCTCTCGATTCCTCACAGTTACTCTCAAAGGGGAGACCATTATGCTTCGACCTAGCATGTAAGGTTTCTGAATACAAATTCAAATAAAAGTTAACAATTTGAGCCCTCAAATCTATATATTCACAAATGAATTGTCTCCAATTCTAATGGAAGAAATGAAATTGTTCCTTCTCTTGAAATTAGCCATCTTATGAAAGAGTTGTGTTATTATCACCTTCCTTAAGCATTCTCACCCTAGATTTCTGCCTCAAGCTAACTTCATCTAGCGAAGCCCATTTCTGGAACTCCTCCATTAGCACTATAGACACTTTTTCTCCATCTTCAAATTTCTCTATTCTTCCCTAACATCCCCAATTTGTTTTAGAATATTACTCATTTTAACACCCACCTTTCCAAAATCATTTTTATTCCACTATTTTAATTTTGCTTTCAAAGCCTTGAGTTTGGACCTCATCACGAAGCCAGTACTGCCCTCAAACTTGAAAGACTCCCACAAACCTCTAACTCTATCTTTTAATCCTTCACATTTCAGTCACATATTTTCGAATTTGAAGGGTATTGACTTATAATTGAACTCTCAACATTTCAAGACGATGGGTTTGTGATTTGATGTAACTCGGGACAATCTGTGTTGAACTGTTCTTGGAAACACTTCATCCCAACTCCCATTTACAAGGAATCTGTCAATTTTGTCAAGACAAGATCAAACTGTCCATTAGTCCAAGTGTAGGCATTCCCAACTAGAAGAAAATCCACTAATTGATTTCTCTCTATGAAGGCTCCAAATTGTCTCACCATTGATTCATAGGTGCACCTCATTTCCTATTAGAGGTCCGTACGAGCTCATTAAAATCTCCTCCCACACACAAAGGTGCATCCTACAAACCTCTGATGTCATCCAATTCCTCCAAAAATTGTTGTTTGTCTGACTGAAGGACCACTTTCATTGTATTCCTTTCATTTTCCCAACATAGACCGAAAAGGCACATATAAGTGAATCCAAGGCACTAACCGAGTTAAGATCCGACATTAGTATGACACCCCCGGATGCTCTTATCGAGGTAGCAAAACACCATCCTATATTGTGATTCCTCCATACCTGGCCTATCAGTAGCTCGTCGGGAGAAACTAGTTTGGACCATAAATTGACCACCACATTAGGTATGGACTGAAGGATTAATTTCTTGACAGTTAATCTCTTGGTGGTACTACCCAAATTCTAACATTCCAAGCCAACCAACTCTACTCGCCAGATCAGAACCTTCATAACTTAACATCAATTTTAAACCGATAGTGCCTCTACTCCTATCACCCCTTCAGAGAACATTTGAGGCACAACATTGGACTGGAACCTCCACTAGTGACTCCTCTTCTGTAGACAACACACTCCGTAAGCACGATACTCCTAATTAGTGACCTCTAATCCTCACCTCTTGATCAATCTCATTAGTAGTCTCCTTACCATTCGGGTGACTTGTGTGTTGGAAGTGGGAGAGAGCATTACTCTAAATGGCGGCCTCAAAGAGATCGCATGCCCCCACAAAGTCCCCTTCAAAAGAAATCCCCAAACCTCTTCCAACTGAAACAAGCATAGGTACCCAGATAAGCCCTTTCTCAACACTCCTAACGGGTTTCATTGAGAGTATGTTGACTCTATCATGATTATCAGCCCCATGGATTTCTTCTACGCTGCTGTGTAGTAGCTTTCAAATCTGGTTTATGGAAACCCAAAGCATCTTTGTGGAACTGGGTAATAAGAGAATGTAAGTGTGAATCAAGTTGTAATTTAGATGAGAAATGAAAAGAACATGGCCTAAGAGGGGGTACCCATACAAAATTATTGGGTGCCATGCAAAAGTGGGTCTTAAAATTGGAGTGCCCAACTTAAAGACATGGGTGCAACTACACATCTCTAAGTTGTGGCAATTATTGTTAGAAACTAAGTGTGAGATGATGGAATGAATTGAAGCACTGGTATTTTGGAAATACATTTTAAAAATGCGGCCAACACTATTCTAAAAACCAAACACACTATAAGGAGAATAGACAATACAACTAATTCAACAATGGGTCACTCTACGGGCACCCACGTCTTTCAGCAGGGCATCCACAATTGACAAAAATGCCGCCCTTCAGTTTGGGCACCCACCCCTTGTTTCCCTCACTCTCTCCCTATCTCTTCGTCTCTCTCTTACTCTCTCTCCCACCCTCTCTCTCGACTGTAATCTCTCTCTCACTTCCTCTCCCTCCCTCTCTCTTCTTCTCTCTTCCTCTCTCTCTCTCGGTCCTTTAGCCCCCACGGTGCTGAACTACCATGGGAACTATGTTGCCCATGGGCAATCCAGTCGTGGGCTACATAGTCCCCACGGTAGTTCAACGTCGTGGGTGCTAAAGGCTTAGAGAGAGAGTTACATAGGAAGAGAGTGAGAGGAGACAAAGGACACGTGGTGGGATGGGGTGGGTGCCCAAACTGAAGGGGGGCATTTTTGTCCCACGTGGGTGCCTAGCTGAAAGACACGGCACCCGTAGAGCGGCCCTTCAACAATTCTACCCAGCGGCAGAACCAGGAAGGGGCCAGGGGTGCCCCCCCTCAACTTTCAAAATCCCTTTGAAAAGTAAATTTTTTCCCTAAAAGTACCTTAATGCCCCCCCTCATTTTAAAAAAAACTATTAAAATGCCCCCCTCACCCACGATTTATTCTAATTATTAAAAGTATTTTTTAATTGTTTGTATTCAAAGGGGCGTTTTAGTCTTTACACATCTATCTTTGATGTAAATGTATTAAATTTTCCCGAGGCCGCATCTATAAATGTCATGTGGAAGACTGCTATAGATTCATGACTGTAGGATTGGTAGTTTCTAGCCATTGGGTTTGAATCTTTTACATTTGTTGAATTTAAACCTTGGATTCAAAAATTATTTTGGATACTGACATTCAATGCTTAAAAAACACCAATTAGAATGATATTTTGTTTGCAGATCCACCGAGGGATGTTTCAAACATACGATCATAAATCTCAAAGAGTATCACATGATGTATTTGTTAGAGAATATATATTATAATAAATTGTGTGAGATACACCATATAATTACTGGTGTATCTTATCATAAGATTAGAATCAATTAGGATTAGATTTGATTGAGAGATTATAGGATCTCATTCCTATTGGACCCTTGTAATGCTCTATATAAGAGTTTTGAGTAGGTCTATGTAATTAATCAAAAGATATTCAATAATCTCAAAATTCTATATGGTATCAGAGCGGGTCATCCAACGACCTGTGCTTTTCTGATTTTCACGTAGTCCATCACTCTTTCGACGGGCGACATTTTTGCTATCCGTCGGGCCTAATATTTTTTTTTAGTTTCACTCACTGTTGTTGTCGTTGCCCGAAACTCCCTCACAAGATCCAATGGCGGGCATCTCCTATCATCCTCGACCTCCAGATCTGTGCCAAGATTGATCAAGTAATAAACATTGGAGCTCAATCAACGTTGTAGCTCTAGTGGCCCACCTCAGATCAGAGGGCTTTGAGCACTACCGTTGTCGATGCCTCCTCCGTTAATGTCGTTAACGCCATCGCCATCGGTGTCGTCAAAATCTTAAGCCATCTCCGACACCTTGTTCTCATTTTTTGAAAACTTAAATATCGAGTGCCGCTTCCAATGATGTCTCTGTCGCCATAAGCCTCCATCTCCGACCACCTCCTTTATGGGTTTTGGAAACCCTTGGTTCGGATGAAAAATAAATTTAAAAACAAAAAAAGATTTGCTTGTAGACTTTTACAACCTAAGCTTGTGTGAGGTCTAGGAGAGGCCCACACCCTTCATTGCTTGTGGGCTCATAGAGCCCAAGCCTGTGAGGCAAATAGATGCCCACGCATTTTTGGGCTCAACGAGGCCCTTTATTCGGATTAAAATCCGACAGGTTCCGGTCTAGCATAAATCGAAGATTTCTCTGGGACAAGATCTAGCGTGATCACCAAACATGGATCACCACTCTGGTTGACAATCATCTTCATTACCGGCAAGCATGGACTTCAAGGCTTGATCAAGGCGATTCAATCATCAAGGCAACTTAAAATGGCGATAGCATCTTTCAACGGTACTCACTTTTCAATGCACTAGATTTTAGCAAACTCACAATGATCGTCGATCTCCGATCCCCATGAGTTTGAGGGGGAATGTTATAGAATATATATTATAATAAATTGTGTGAGATACATCATATCATTACTGGTGTATCTTATCACAAGATTAGAATGAATTATGATTAGATTTGATTGAGAGATTATAGGATCTCATTCCTATCGGACTCTTGTAATGCTCTATATAAGAGCTTTGAGTCGGTCAATGTAATCACTGAAGTTATTCAATAAATCATAAAATTCTATAGTATTTAGGTAAGGCCAGACACCTATATAAAAAATTGATAAACATAAATAAATTTCTCTCACCCAGCCGTAGCTTTCAACATTATTACAAGGGCAAAACTTTGACGATGAACATCCATCATCAATGTTGACGACGGACCACAGTGTGAGCCAGTGTGAGCCACGTGGTACACTATTAGAGGACAATAACCATATGGATGTTTGGCCCGTCCTTAGGTAGATGTTCTTAAACAAAAATTAGCACGATTAGTGATTTTTATCCATTGGATCTGAGTACCCCAAATAATATTAATTCCACGGGTGAAAACAATCCATGAACAAGACTCTAATTCAATAGATAGAAACTATTGGACAAATCTACTCTGCAACCATTTGCAGACTTAAAAATATGCAAACATCATCAATACAGTTGGATATCCCTTGAAAAATGTGTTAATTCAATGTTTAAAAAAAATATATTTTGTAAATTAAGAACACGTTTTTCAATGAACATTCAATGGTGGATGCCGTGTTTGCTTACTTTTAAGTCTCCAAATGGTTGTGGACTAGCTCTGTCCGAAACTACTACTCAGGATGAATTTTGGCCGGTAGGTTCACCTAGGGATGGGTCAAACATTCATACGTAGTGATCTCTAAGAGCATGCCACGTGTAAGTTGCACGGCATCAAAAAGACAAAACTGGCATTTGGGCACGGCCCCTCACACGGTTTCATAAGATGCTCACTCGCATGCCACCCCAAGTAATAGGTGTGGTTTTCAATGTATTTATTGTCCTTTAATGCATCACAACTAGTTGGGAAAGGAAATATGATACAATACAGTCGGGGGAGCACCATGTGCCTGTGGTACACTCTTTCGACCCCAACGACTCAAATTACCAATCACAGATTTCTGGTGTGAAGATCCACCAAGGTATCCGTATGGGCCAATCATTCATGAGTCAGTGGGCCCGAAGGAGTGTTCCCACGTCGTACTTCGTACTTGGTAGCATTGAAAAAAAAAAAAGGAAAATGCTACTCATCCTCTTGGATCCAACGGTCAAAGGCCTCAACCGGACATATTTTTGTTACGGCACGACTCAAAATGAAAACCATATGAGTCTAGGATGTTTTTATCATTTTATATTTTTATCAGGGGTACAACTGGTAAGTAAAAAACGGAGCAACGACCATATCTTCATCTTCCTTCACAAAGAAGAAAGAAAGAAACAAATTTTCATACCAATTTACCCCCTTTTTTGTAATTGATCTCTCTCAGTTTTCAGAGATAGGACCAGGGAGGGTTTGTTTGGCAACAAGAGTAGTACAGATCAGAACCCCCAACATAACCCCTCAATTCGATTACTCTCCTCTCCTCTCCATTCCCTGTACTCTCAAACCAGTCAAACCCCAACAACATGGCCGCTCCAGCGTCTTCCTCAGCGGCAAACCTGATGCTAGCGATCCACGAGAAGAAAACCGTCTCAGTCGAGATCTACCGTCCCCTCCGCCAATACATCGTGCTCCACTACTCCGAGCGACAAGCCCAGAATCTCGAAGACGATCTCGAAACCGTCAAACAGATGCGCTCCGACCTCGAACGCCCCTCCGACTCTCCCGACGTCCGCCGCGACCTCCTTCAAAGTTACTTCAAATCCCTCTGCGTTATGGAATCTCGTTTCCCGATCTCCCCCGACAAGGACCACATCAACGCCATCACCTTCACCTGGTACGACGCCTTCAAGAACAAGCAGAAGGCTTCGCAGCAGAACATTCACTTGGAGAAGGCCGCGGTGTTGTTCAATCTCGGCTCTGTTTATAGTCAGATTGCCATTGCTGCGGATCGATCGTCTCCGAATGGTCTTAAGATTGCTTGTAATTCCTTTATGGCTGCTGCTGGTGCGTTTGCGTTCCTTAGGGATAATGCGTCGATGAAAGCTTCGATTACACAATCGAGTACCGTAGATATCTCGGCTGAGTGCGCTGGAATGCTTGAGAGGCTTATGCTTGCTCAAGCACAGGAGTGCTTCTTTGAGAAGGTTATTGCTGAAGGAAGAACGCATGGTCTTTGCGCTAAGGTCTCTAGGCAGGTCCGTACTGCTATCCTTTTCTTTTCCTCTTTGTGCCTCTGTTTGAATTTAATTCTAGATTTCTTTGCAATTGAACATAAAAATATTGTATTTTTAGTTGAATTTCGCCTCATGATCACTGGAATTGCATGTGGAAACTTATTTTTCTTAATTTTTTTTTGGTGAATATTCGTTTAGTTTTCTTTCAATTGATCGTAAAATAATTATTGCAAAATTGAAAATTCCCTTTCAATTGATTACAAAGAAAATGGGAACATATTTTTTGTAGTGTCCAGTCCAGACTCCAGACCATTACTCTGTACAGACGGGTATTTTTCTTGCCACATAGAGGGCTGGCGTGTATATTCCAGAAAAAGCATCCATCTAATAGACATTTGAATTGGCTACATAGCCAGTGAACTTGTCCACTTCATGTTGGTTCTCTACCATGTGTCGTACTTCTCCTCCCCTGCCAATAGCACCCGTTAAATATTTTGAATTTTTTTCAATAGAAACAAGAAATGGGAAGGAGACATGCCTTCTTTTTATCTTCTGTGGTGGAGTGTTGTTGGGCTGAAACTAATCACAGGAAGAGGGGGCGTGGCTGCAAAATGTGTTGATCCTTTGGGCCTGCCACCTCAGCTGCCAGGTGTAAGAAAAACACTGCTTTTACATTGAAGATGTTTTGGGTGACACCGCCAGAAAACGTTTTCTGTAAAAAATTGTATTCTTAGTTGAATTAGCTTAATGATCACTGGTAATGCGATTCTTTTTTTTTTTATTTATTATTTTGGTTAGTTTTTGTGATTATGTTTTGAAATGCATTGCTTTTATATGGGGGATGAACTACAGGTTGGTCTTTACTATGAGGAAGCTTTTGCAGCCTTGAATGTTCCTACACTCAACCAACATTTCGACCGGACCTGGATATCTCATGTACAGCTGAAGGCAGCTCTGTTCTATGCGGAAGCTTGCTACAGGTATGGCTTGGAACTGCATGAGAAAGAAGAGATAGCAGAGGAAATTGCACGGTTGAAGATTGGGATTAGCGCTTTGGCTGACATGAAGAAATCCACAAGAGGAGTTGCAGCACAGCTTTTAGATGCTGTTACTAAATTAGAAGCAAATCTAAATCGCAATCTGGAGAGGGCTATGAAGGAGAATGATAGAGTTTATCTCATGAGGGTTCCCGCAGCCAGTTCCTTGTCCCCGCTTCCAGCACATTCCTTGGTCAAGTCCATGTCGATGAGTGAAATCTTGGATGCAAGCAAAGAGAAGATGTTTGCTATTCTTGTTCCTGACAGCAGTGCAAAGGCTCTTTCTAGATATACCCAAATGGTTGATGACATCATCCGAATGCAAGCCGAGAAATTGCAACAAGGGAGTGAGATAACCCGAGTGAAGCTCAAGGACATGGACCTGCCTGATTCTATTCTCGCGTTGGAAGGGAATTTTAGTCTACCATTGGATCTTAAAGAAGACGTGGAGGCAGTGCAGATCAGTGGGGGTCCATCTGGTTTGGAAGCTGAGCTGCAGCAACTTAGGGATTTGAAAAGGGTGAATCAGGAATTGCTGGTCCAGACTGAAGAGCTCTTGCAGAAAGAAGCAAGAGAGGATGCTCAGTTTAGAAGCCAATTTGGGACGCGATGGACTAGGCCTCAGTCCAGCACTCTGACAAAGAACTTGCAGGATAGATTGAACAGATTCGCTGGGAACCTGAAGCAAGCTGCAGAAAGTGATGCACGGATTGAGCGCGCTGTGAGAGATCATTCAGCACTAATGGCAATCCTTGACCGTCGACCGGTATGTTTTGCCTCCTCCCAACCAAGGGGTACTAGTGAATATTGAGTAATGCTGAGTTACTTAACTTGGGGACTGATTTCCTTAAATATGGTGTAGTGAATGCAAAACTCATACATTTACATACTACTTATTAGTTATTGCTCAAATGGTAAAAGGGGAAGACATTTTGATACATAGCCACAGGTATATGAAATTATACGAAAAAAGGGCCTTCTGGAACTGGTTGTCAATTTCAGCCAGTTCTTTTAAATATCATTAAATTGACGATCTAGTCAATGATTTGTTGAAGAAAATTGGTGATGTTTCGATCTGTGAAAATAATATATATTTTTTTGCTGTTGCCGCTTTATATTTAGTTATTTTCTTCTGTTTTATTGGAGGTTGGTAGAACTAAACAATCTCTTTCTCGGCTCCTCTCCCACTTCCCTTACCAAAAGAGAAGAACAAATAATTCAAAGTTAAATCATTCTTATTCTCCTCTTATCCATACCACTCGGTTACCCATCCCTTATTCTTAGCACTAGAAGATTTCTAGATAAGTCTAGATCAGCCCATGATAACTTTCTGGGAATCAAGCTTACTTTTCGTAGGTGAGTAGTTTTTGAGGAGTTCAAGGATTACCAATTCACAGATTTTGACATCATTTGGAAATCCATTTGTGAATGTAAAGTGAGTGGAGTAGTGGTGAAGATGATATTGAAGAAACCTGAGGAGCTGCGGTTGAGCTTAATTTTGAGGGATGCCCTTTTGGCTATTCCAGTCCTAGGAATCATTGTTTTCTAGTGTTGACATGGGCTTCACTATTTTTCTGTTTTGAAGCCTGATTGTTCTGTGGAGAGTCGGAGACTAAACATTATGGATAAAATTGGGGATCTAAGTGCTAACAAAGAAAATTTGATAGAAGCAGAAGCAAGGGCCCTTCCCCTATTTTCTTCTTTAGTAGAATTTTCCATCATTACCACATCACCATCATCTACGTCTTATCCCAAATGTCTTGTGTCTGCAAGATGAATCCTATTCTGCCAGTTGATTCAACTTTCCATCATTACCTATAAAAGAAAAACAAACTTTGGAAGTAATCTTAATTTGCTTGTTATGTACATTTTTCAGCACTTCACGTTAGCTTGTTTAGGCAACCTTGCATTGTGGAATGTGGACTGGCCCATAAAAGTGGGAGATTTTTAGCAAATTTACCTTTAACATTTGCATGCGTTATATTTTTTTTTTGCTACATTATATTAATCTAATAACCTATCTTAGCCAATAAAATCCATTTTTGGCATGTCATAATCTGTAGTATTGTGTAAATAATACATTACTAACCCATCTCACATAAATTCTGCACTGGATCAGATAGAATCTGCCCTTCCAAGTCTTGCGAGGCCAATAATGTCTTTGGATGCTAATGAAGATGCCATCGTGGGAGCATTGAAGCAGAGCTTGGTAATGTTATCTTTTGAGGATATAGCCAACATGATTTGTTTTATGAATTGATTTTTACTCGGTTCTCTCTTTTTCTTCTAAATTTCTATTTCTTTGAAAGCTTCTTGTTATAGTGATCTTATTTGAAACTTAGAATGCTTCTTTCATACCCACAACATGATTTATAAAACCATCTGTTTTTTAGTCTCTTAACATCTGTTGCTTCATCTTGCATTATTGAAATTGAATTGGGATGCCTTAATATCTCAAGTAAAAGCTAAAGCACGATTCTGTTGGCTGTTTGAGGACATACAATTGGTGGGTCTGTCAATACCCTTCTATACTTCTATGTCATCAGGCATGTTATTAACTTAGCTATGAGTAGATATAAAAAAGTTGATTTCCTCCACTATCCATTTGTCGAAACTAGAAGCAATTAATTAATATCCAGTTATCTACTAAAGATTTTCTTATTACCTAGTTTTGTTAAGTCTCTAGTGATATGTTACCTGTCCTATGCATTTCTGCATTTGCCTGCTGTTTTGTTTATATGTTTACGTTGATGCACTCAAAATAGTAAGCTTTCCAAATCAAGTGGTTGGCAGTCAAAAAATCAAAAGCCAGCTAAGCCCATGGAGAACAAAGGCAGGAGAGAATTTCTTGGATGATCTTTAACCTGCAGGAGAATAACAATTAACTTCAAACAGCTATACTTTTTGTTCAAACATTTGATTAACAAACTGTCACTGTTAAAATCTTATGATTTTATGAATACCAATTTGAATCTATGATTGAATAACAATTTGAATCTATGATTTGAATTGATTGATTTTTTTTTTTCGATAAGTATAAAAATGTATTGAAAAGAGGCAAGAGCCAAAACCTAACAATTGGAATCCTACATCTAAATCCCTCAAGGAAACCTACCATTTTCATTTGATTCATATGACTAACGAATTGAATCGTAAGTCTCTATCATGTACTGTGATTCAAGTTGAAAACAAGGTCACAATTTTGACAAAAATATAAAATTTATTTTTCGTTTTTGATTATATTCTTTTTTCATTTTCTTTTTAATGCTAATGGCGTCCTTGGATTCCCCAATTTACATCTCTTTTGCTAGTTTTGTATGCACTTGTCAAATACTTTGTATTTTTAGTTTTTCATAAACCTGAAACCCTATAAGAAAAATAAAAGGAGGAATTTTTACTAATCAAATAGGTTTAAAATTTGTTTCTTTCTGTGCATTCGTACAATGGCCAAGGATTCTCTTGCCATGCCTTGTCAGCCCTCCACATTATTTTCTTATATATTTATTATTAATAATATTATTATTAATTTTATGGAAATTGTCAAACATAACAACCCCTCCACATTACTTTCTTATATCGTTAGTAGTTTTTTCTTTTTTTGGGAATTGGTGGTAAATGTAGACATTATTTTGGGAAGACTGCAGTATTGCACTTCCACAGTGAATTACAAAATTATCTGCAAAGAAATTAATGTGATATTTGTTTTTTTTTTTTTTGCATGAAATTCACCTCACTAAAAAATGCATAATGGCATGCCTTACACATGTGCCTGAATAATGAGATGCAAAAATTTGAAAAGATTGAGTGAATAATGGAGAAGAATTGGAAAATAAGAAATGGGTTACGTATGAGGAAAGATGAAGGACATTAGGATGACCGAGATGGCGATAGGGATGAAGTCGATTATAGAAACGTACCATTGATTGATGTAGTTGAAAATTTGTTTTTTTGTTTGTTTAAGAACTTTGGTCTTTGAGTTGATGAGGTGATGTCTATACTGTTGTGAATGGCTTAAGTCATAGAATTGATTATAAAGTGGTTTGTCAACTTAGCTGGGAAGTTCTTTAAATCAATGATGATAACCTTTCTTCAGTAGATTCTTTCTTTTTTTTGCATATTAAACAAATCTAACTTTACATTAGTGTTTTGTTATCTGAAATTCATGGATTATTGAAAATTTCTGCATATTTCTCTTTTTAATTTTTGATATTTTTTGTCAATATTTTGTCCACAATTTTCAAACACAATCTTTACAAATCCTACAATTTTACAGTTCAATATATGATTCGATTCAAATCCATACCTTTTATAATTTTACGATATGATTTGACTTTGATAATATTGATGTCATATGTGTTGGAAAGCTCTTTCCAGTTTCCATGATCTACAACAGTTATATCTAAGTTTTGTATAAGATTCCATTGTCTTGGGCCTATTGTGCTTGTTGTCTGGCAATAGAGTTAGTTACTAAAGGTGTGTTGCAAGCAATAGGTACCTTGTAATGTCAATTTTGTTGACTCTTTAAATATCTTTAAATGATATGTTCTTTATTGAATTTACATTTAGAAGTCAATCCCTTAACGTTGAGCACTTGTATAGATCCATTTGCTGGTGCAGTATGTACTTTGCAATGCCAATTAATGCAGGGGCATTTTCACACCGGGCTTGAGTGGGGCAGCCTGTGTAAATGGGGTACACTTGGGGTGGGGTGGCCCGTGTGATATGGGCCCACGAGGGGTCGTGTTGACCGAGAACCTGGATACATCCTATGAGATAAATGAATTTATTCTCACGCTACCAACAATCGTGGCTTTTGGGGAGTATTGGTTAGATGTCCTGCATCACCAACTGTGTTTTCTGATCATAATGGGGTCCTTATGAAGCCGGACAATGGAGTTCATGAAGATTTAATTTGGTGGGTGTTGAGGAAGAAAAGAGTCCCAAATGGATACATTGACATCGTCAAAGATATGTATGAGGGAGCAATAACTAGTGTGAGAACAATTGGTGGCGAGACAAATGAGTTTTCTGTCAGTAGGTTTACACTAAGGATCAACCTTGAGTCCTTGTCTCTTTGCTTTATTTGTACATGAAGTACTACTCATATCCAAGACGTGGTCCTCGGATGTATGTTATTTGCAGTTGATAATATTAGTATTTGATATTAGAGAAGGTAAATGTAAAACTCGAAATTTAGAGGAATGCTTTGGAGTCTCAAGGGTTTAAAGTAATTTGAACCAAAACAAAGTATATGGAATGCAACTTTAGCAATGGCGCACATAGAGATGATCCACTAATTAAAATTTACAATCAAGAGATACTTCTAAGTGGCATATTTTGTTATTTTGATTCTATTATTCAGGAGGACGGATAGATTGAGGATGTTGGCGATAGAATTAGAGTTGGGTGGCTAAAGTGGAGATGTGCTTCTGAAGTGTTATGTGATCGTCGTGTACTAATTAAACTGGAAGGAAAACTAAATTTTATAGAACGACAATAAGACCTACAATGGTTTATAGAGTAGAATGTTGGCAAGGAACATGTTCATAAAATAAGTGTATCCGAGAGATGGATGTGTGGAAATACTAGGAAAGAAAAAATTAGACATGTACACATTCATAAAAGTATTGGAGTAGCTCAACGTGTGACAAAATAAGGGATTTCGATTGATATGGTTTGGTCATGGACAAAAGAAGACCAATGACAGCACTAGTGAGGAGGAACGTGCAAGTTGAAAGGTCTAAAAAGGCGAGGGGAAGCCAAAAAGGATGTTAATTGGGTTTTGAAAGGAAGTTATGAGAAACTTGCCTTAACAAAAGAATTGACTGAAAATAGAATTGAATGAAGGAAAAGATTCCATATTGTTGGTATGAGGCTTATGATGATGATGAGGATTAGGGTTTTGATGGGAATGGGGTGGCTTGAAACTAAGTTAAGGATAGGGTTAAGGTATTGCTTTTGGACTTTTATAGGGTTCAGCTATGACAAAATCAGACCTAAAGAGGTGCTGGACAATTTCTGGACAATAGAGCATTTGGGTTTGATTAGGGTTTTAAGGAAAGGATTTTAAGAAGGGTTCGATTAGGGTGGTTAAGGATTGGTCTAGGAACAAGTTAGAAGAGTTTAGAGTCTTCCATTGGGTTGGGCTGAAGCCAATTAGGGACTGGTTTGAAGGTTATTGGAAGAGGGTTAGTACTTAATGGGGACTATTGTAAGAAGCGGAGGGAAGAATTCTTATGGAAGAATTCCCCGAGCTTTACTCCATATTAGACAAGAACTGTGTTGTTTTATAGTGTTCGGCCCGTGAAGGAGAGAATTTGGCGTGGAATTTGGGATTTAGAAGATGTCCTAATGATTGGGAGATCGATGCAGTGCTCAGACTTCTGATGCGAGTACTGGATGTTCACCTTTCTTCCTTAGAGCCGGATAGGCGCATTTGGAGAGGATCGAAAGACGGTAGATTTTCAGTCCGATCCTTGTACAAGTCCCTTCTCCTGCATTATGATGTTAGATTCTCGACTCTTTTTATCTAGGGCTTTAAGGTGTCATCCAAGATTGCTTTTTTCTACTAGTTATCCTCTTTGGACAAAATTCTAACAGTGGACCATTTTGTAGACTTTTGCTCGATGTGCAAGCACAATGGGGAATCTATTGATCACCTTTTGCTTCATTGTGATGTGGCTAGAGTAGTTTGGACGGCGTCTCTGGCGAGTTCGGTATAGCTTGGGTGTTTCCCTTTTCCTTGATGCAACTTACTACTATTTGGTTTACGTCGACTTTTTCCTCCAGAGGGCATATTATTTGGCGTATGCTTCCTTTTTGCGATTTGTTGGGGATTGTGGAAGGAACGCAATCTTAGGGTGTTTGAAAGAAAGGAGGCTACGGAGAGAATATTATTCTTAACATCAAGGGATTACTGTTCTATTGGTCCAAATCGTTTTGCGAATGTTGTGGCTTATTCTTCGAGGATTTTGTCTTCCGTTGGAAATCGATTTGTCTTAGAGAGATAGCCAAGATTAGATTTCTTCCTTTTCCTCTATTTTTGTTTTTGGTGCTGATGTATGCCTCTTTGTCTAAAGTAGGTCATCTTGACCTCTTAGGATCCCTTGTATCTTTTTGCTTCTCTCATCTATAAAGCTTATACTATCAAAAAAATGTTGCTTAGGTTTTTTTGTAACAAGGACACGACACTTTTAGGGGTTTTTGCGTGTCGGACATGTTGACACGAATGACACATCCCGACAAACAGTGTCACCCTTTATTTTATGATTTTTTAAATAAATTATTTTTAAAAAGTGTTGATGGTTTATTCCTTCATATAGGTTTTTTTTTAAAGTTATTAAACACAGTTATAGTTGTTTGATAGTCTTTCATATAGTACTTTGGGGTTTGGGCCAAACAAATGATGGGCCAAAACCCATATTGCGAGCATGCCAAGATGGCGAAAAGGGGGTTTTCATGTGAACTATAATGGGGCTGGATTACAACCTAGTAAATCTCAGGCCAGCTTCTGCGTCATGTGAGATGATTAGAATTGTCTAATCAAGGAATGTTAGATGAATGGCTTTTTTATCTACGGGCTGGACCTCCATTCAATGGGCTTGGAAGAATTTTGATTGAGCTTGGTCCATTTTGCATCCAGAAGAACCCATATGTGTGGTTGAACGACTCTAGAATTTGTGAAGGTGACTGGGGAAGAATCCAGATGGGCTTAAGTCGGTTGGGCCCATTAAATGGGCCTTAACTGACCACCCACTCTATAAAAGAAGAGGTGGTGATAAGGCCTGAACAACAAGTTCAAAAAAGTCCCGAGAATAGCTCCGAATGCCTAGGTCATCCTAAGCCTACTATGCCTAACAAGGAGAAGTTCAAATCGTCCAAAATACGTCATATAGGAAGCCCACGTTGGTGTGTAGTAAGAGGCCCATTCCAAATTTCCAAACACTTGGTCATCACGTACGGCTCATGTAGAGGACTAATTTAGTCTAATATATAAAGAGTCCTTTGCTTTCTTTTATCTAGATCTTTTATGGCTTGGTATTGTAATGGTCTATCCAAGTCTTAACACTTTTACAATATGTGTAGATTTTTATATGGTTTTGTGATGACTCAATTAGTCTATTTGAGCCCGGTTAGGGTGAGGCTCTATGTTTATTGACAATGCAACATTGCATAATCTCGTTGTTGTGGGATTATAGGAGAAGTATTTTCTAAGATCTAAGCCTTAGGTTTGGCATTTAGTAAACAGGTTGAGTACCCTGCTCTGCCATGTAGTGCAAGTGTGTTGGGAGACATTTAGTGCATCCATGCTTAGTTAAATCCTGGAGGTTGTGTTGCTGTATACCTTGCACATTGGGGGGCTTCGATTATCTTCAAGAAGCAACATCACACTTAAGCTTCAATTTGATCAAATTAGAAAATAATTTTCTATCCATTTTTTGTGCTAGGAATTTTACTGATTTTCAGCATAAACACATGTTCATGACACTTTTGAGCATCCTGAGTTTTTCAAGTTTCCAAACATTTTTAAGAAAAGGTAATTGAGTGCCAAATGCTTTGTTTAAGTTTGAAAGATAAGACTTGCGTATTGTATGGATTATTAACAAATGATTATCAACTGGTGATGCTTCTGAATTTAATAACTATATTTTTTTGATAAGTATGTATATTTCATTGAAAGGGGAGAGAAAACTCCCTAAAAGAAACAAAAGATGAGGCTACCTCCTTACAAAAGAGGAGGGTCCCCGTCCCATCTATGAACAAAAGATTAAAAAAAGCAACCTCTAAAAAGAGGGGAAACTGATGACCATAGAAGCAGAAAAGCTTTCACGTGCAAAACCATCTTGGTCATCCCACTCTCTTTCCCTGTGAAGATTCTATGGTTTCTCTCTTCCCATATAGCCCACGACATCGCAAAAGGGAGGAACTGCCATAAGAGGCGACTTCTCCCAGAGAAGGCATCAAGAGCCACCCCTAGAAAAGGCCATTCACCCGCTGAGGGCATACGAATGGTATACCAAACTGCCTCCAGAAACACTGCCAAAGCTCAAAAGCGAAACTACAATGAAGAAGCAAATGATTAACCGATTTGGCGTCCGACTTGGACATCACACATCTGTTCGGCATTTGCATACCTCTACTGATCAAATGATCCAGAGTGAGAATTTTGTTCTTCAAGACAGTCCGCACGAAGAACTTCACTCTGGATGGAATGGGCACCTTCCAAACTATGTCTGCGGGGAAATACTCCTGCCCCACTATGTCTGGTGGGAGTCATCCCCTGCCTGGCAGAGGAACCAGATGAAAGAATTCTGAATTTAATAACTATTAACTGGTTAACAAATTTTTAATCTTCAAAGTTGAAATTGGGTTGTGCGCTTGCGTGTGGTTTCTTATAATTGGTTTCATTTACTTAGGTGTATTCGGATATTATTTATTTGTTCCCGGGACCGCACATAATGTAATTATCTCGATCTATTAGTAATTTCACTGTAGGGTAGACAGATATATTATTCTTCCATATGATACATCTTTGTTTCTTATTAAAAAAAATCTCGGTACGGCTGGCTGTAGAGTATTTGGGTTAAAAAATAGAAAAGAGCAAAGGTCTTATAATCTTTTACTTTTGAGTTCGAACTGTTTAACTGTGATATCACCCCAACTATGCAGGAGATTCCTCTATGCTGCTTTGGCACAAGTCCTTTTATGGAAATATATGTTCATTTGCCTGCTAATTATGAAGAATTGTTCCTACCAAGTCCACATAATGCTGCTTTGTTTCTTTCCTTATTCTTTCTTGTCATCAGTGAACACCATAATGTGATTTGATGCAACTTGCTCAAATTGGCATGTAAGAGAGATGTACATAAAGCAGGAAAAAAATAGAGATCTGCAGCATAAGATTTCATAAACCTTTTCCATGGCGTTGTTTAGTTAGCCTTCAATGTCACACTACTTTTTGATGGGAATGATCTTTTACTGACACATGCTCATTCTATGCAGAGACAATTGGAGACTCTTGGTGCACAACGGGCCGGGCTTGAAGACATGCTTAAAGAGATGAAAAGGAAGGTGCGCTTGATGTATGATTTTGGAATTATTTTCATGATTGCTTGTTCTTGGTTCTGAAGTGAGCTTTTTTGTCTCTGAAACACATGTTTAGGCACACGAAGCTACATGACCATCTGCACTTACAGTATCCATTTTGTGACAGTAGTCTATTTATCTGCTCCATTTGACCAAATGTCTGCTTTCTACAGATCTGTAACATCAATATGTTATAAGTGGCTTTTCAAGGCCTAGTAAACTATTTTTGTCTTTCGTCTGAGTCGGCTCGAACACTGAGCATTTGAAAACAGTTTTCAATCGGCTGAGGCCTCCTAAGATGATGTATACCATTTTGTGGAATTATTTTGGTAAACATGTTCTCTTATTGGAGTTAACCAGTTTAATCAATTCTGCTAATTCCATATAGATGCAACTGAGTAGATTTGGACACTTGTAGAGCTTGCTTGAGGGTCTTTGGTAAATGTATGTCTTGGATTTACGGGGAAATGAGAATCCATCTTTGATGAAATTATGAGCTCAGTTCTTTATGCCGCAATCTGTTCAATTTGTGCTTTTCTTGTGGGAAGTATTTTCAACCCCGAGCTTTCCAAAAATCAGAAGGGGCAAAGAGTTCGACTCATCCTTTTATTGGGATGGACAAATTTTCTCTTTGTCAACCTTCTTTTGAATTTTAGAAGAGTATAACCAGTGCATTCTATTGTCGGAATTCTTATACTAACTGCTCTTGGGTACTGATTAAACCCTTGTTTGTTATGCTTATGGTATATTTGCTGCAGGATGATATACTACCCAAGTTGATGACATCCACTGGCTCATATGAGGATCTTTTCAGGAAGGAGATGTCAAAGTATGATCATATATGTGAAGAAATTTCCCAAAACATTGAGGCACAAGAACAATTATTAATGCAGATTCAGGTCAGTTTCTTTCTTCCCCATGGTATCTAAAATGGCTATCCTCTTTGGTACAGTGGTTTACTGGTGGTATTTGGATGTTTTTGCTGCTTAAAACATGTCATACTAGGGGTGTGAATCAGTTGGAGAACTTTTTAGCTAAAAGTGGTGTATATTGAGACAATACATAATAAACCGTCTTCCTTCCTCAACATTTTATACACTTTTCTGTATTACTTGAACTTATACTCGTTTCTTAATATTTTTTTGTAATCCTTAATGATCTTAAGGTTTGAATTTCACAGCAGCTTTGGAATAATGGAGCAAAAGTGTCATAAAATGGAATCCTTTTGTGTAGGTCATCATGCACACAATTAGATGAGAAGTGCTGTTTTCTTCTATGCCCTTCTTTAAAGACTAGTAGGTTCACACGTGGACAATTAGAGTTGGATTGAAAACGCGGATGATTGGTTAAACGAAAACGTTTGAATCAGAATATAAACGAAAGATGGTTGCATGAATCCGAAGAGCAGAGAAGTTCCTGCCTCAGAGAAAACAGCGTACGGCAAGCAGAGAGCGAGTGTAACAGTGCGAATTAGAATGTAGAGAGGGATTGCACAGAACTCTAACCTATCCATTAAATGAAATTTATAGAGAAAAAGAAAAATTAATTCTAGAGGGAGAAGGAATGTCGTGGGAGAAGGAAAGTCTAGTTTTTATCTTTTATGAATTATAGGTGGAGAAGGAAAGTCTCAAGTCGTGGGAGAAGAAAAGTCTCGTGGTAGTAGAAAGGGTATAGCAGTTATAAAAAGGAAAAAAAAAGATATTTAAGTCGATCAAAATTTTATCTCATATCGGTGCTTTTATAAGTAGTATAGATGAAATTAGAGTGATGGTATTAAGTCTCAACAAGGTCAAGTCTCTAGGTTTGACAGTTTTTCAACAGGGTGTCAGTCTTTTTTTCCTGAAATTTCTTTTGAGCCTTTCTTTGAGATTGAAGTGGCAGTGTCCTAATATCAACAAGGTGAAGTGTCCTAGTTTCAACAGTTCCTAGGCTTTTCTTGTAGGAGTTTGACATTGTGGTGATAATGAATGAATCACCAAGAGAAGTACTCATTGTGAACTCCATATTTATTATACTAACTTAATCGGGTTCATACCCTTTAGCATCATAGATTGTATCTAGCAACTAGAAAGTTATAGCAACAGTCAGTGCTAATAGACATAGGGAGATAACAGGGTTACTTATATACATTTTGAAAACTGGCCTGTGAACGTGGGATATATTTTGGTTACCATTGTAGCGCTAAACAAGGTGACTAACTCTGCCTTAATTGAGTTTTAGTGGTATAGCTCTAAACTCAACTTGGAGAAAGGTGTGTGACATGGTTGGCTATTGGTTCCTTTTGTTGGGTATGGAGCGTGGCCATTGTCCAAATGATGGAAGTGGATTTAGGGGTGCATCTCAACAGCTAGCATTGCTGGAGAAACTCTTCGCATGGACCTTTACTGTGCTTGCATGTGTGATTATTGAGGGATTTTGTTATTAGTGCAGGTGGCCTAGTGCTCATGTAGTGCATCT
This sequence comes from Euptelea pleiosperma, assembly GCA_035048495.1. Taxonomy (NCBI): domain Eukaryota; kingdom Viridiplantae; phylum Streptophyta; class Magnoliopsida; order Ranunculales; family Eupteleaceae; genus Euptelea; species Euptelea pleiosperma. The sequence continues at coordinate 16,465,301 of CM068550.1, read as the reverse complement.
TCATTGCTGGAGAAACATCTGCTGTTAGTGCAGGTGTGATTATTGAGGGATTTAGAGTGGACCTTTCTGTGCTTGCATGTGATTATTGAGGGATTTTGCTGTTAGTGCAGGTGGTCTAGTGGTCATGTCATGGCTAGTTAGATGAATCATAAGGTGGTCAAGTCATTAAAATTATTGGGTTTACCTTGATAGCAACATGAAACAAATTGGACAGGATTGGATTTCAATGGTTGAAATGAAGGAAAACATATTAACACCATGAAAAGCTCGGGTATTATCGTTGTCAGAAAGATTTATATTGTTAAAACCTACCTTACCAACATCTCTACTCACTATCATGAAATGCACCTTAAGATGAGAGAAAATAAAGATTAATGTTCACTGGATTGTGGGTATGACTGGTTGAGTGTTCATTTAGTGGTCTAGGAGAATTCGTTAGGCCAGAGAGAAAATAGAGTTTTGGAGTTTGGCTTACCCAAACTTTTGCTTTGGTGTTACAGAAATGGTGGTGGTTGGTTTAGGGGGAGTTTTAGATGTTTACATATGAAGAAACATATGAAAAGAATGTGATATTTATAGGTTGGTTGTGTAGAGGGGGTTTCTTGCTTATCTGCTTTTGGTTTTGATGGAGGGAGGTTGGGACCTCTTGTTTCACCATTCTGTCATATCCAGGGCCATATCTCCCATTATTGCGTAGGCCTTCAAATCCTTCTTCACTGTTAACGCACGTCCTTTTTGACCTTCCCCTCATCCTTTTAGAGCTTTAAGTTTGCACCGCTGTACTCCTTTTCACTGGTGCCATCAATGGTCTTTGTTGCTCTAAATTTCTTTTATTTCAAGAATTATTTCCATTTCCACAAGGATCTATAGGAAAGACAGCATACAATTGAAATTTGCATTATTTCGCGAAATATTTCGTGGAATGAGCAAAAAATGTTGATGAATAGTAACATTTCTACCAACCACAGTATCAACATGCATTGTTTTGGTTGAAATATTTTGACATGAACACAGTAAACGCTTTTAAATTCAAATTGTATGTCTGCAAAACTTCCAATCCTCAATCCATCTTTTAGACTAAAAATGATTCCGCTTTGATTATTTGTTGGAAAAGAACTTCTTATATCGATCGATGGAGTGGATTATAGTGAATCATTTTTAGTCTAAAAAGATGGATTGAGGATCGGAAGTTTTGCAACAAACATTTTGAATTTAAAACCCGATTTTGTTGCAGTTTCTTGTTAGAACTAGAGTTTAGAGGTGTAATACATTAGATCTATGGATCTATGATGCATTTACACCCATTTGTGCATACATACATTTAAGGACATGTTAGGTGAAAAAATCTGAAATTTGGGGAAACTCTAAATTTCCTTTTATTTTTTTAAACCCTAAATGTCCATGGTTGTGTCTTAGTGAATTATATGTTGCATAACTTGGCCTGATCTTCAACTTAGTTGGATAATATTTTTCCTAAAAATGGAAATTCTAATGCACCATGCATGCATATATGATGCATGATTTAATTGTTTATTTATAGTTAGTTTAGAATATTAATATTTTATATACTAAAATAAATGCTGTTCTATTTTTGATCTGCCCCATGTGTAAAGTGAAGTTTTATTTTGATACAATGTACTTAATGTGATATGATTTTATGGTTATAATCATTTTTATGTGTCATTATAGTTGTTTAATTTTGTTAGGTTCTTAGAATGTGTATAATGCTGTTGTCATTCATTTCCACCCTCCATATATCGAATCTTATAGCTTGATGACTTATTGTGTTTTTATGCTTCTTTTATCATTTTCTGAACTTTTCACAAATTTCCACACCATTTCCGCTATATATCCATCATTTTCACGAAAAATGTATTATGCTTAACCTAATTGAAATATTTCCATTTTTAGGCTGGTCGAATAGACCTTGAAACCGTAATTTAGTATCTTGGCTACATTGCACACAACCAAACCATTTCAGTCTATTCTATTTTATCACTATTGGGGCTACTAGGTCCTTTTGGATGCACTCTTCTCTCATTCTTTCCTGTCGGTAACCTAGAATCGATAATTTCGTGAAATTTATTTCCTTGGCTGGAAGCAAGGATTCAAGGTAAGATGGTTGAAGGAAGGGGATAGTAATAGACAATTTTCTACCAGATTCCTCATGCTCGTAGACATTGCTATCATATATATAGTATTCATATAGATGGCATTCGATTATAGGATGAGGCTCTCTCAGATCAAGGGTATTGGAATACAATTCCAAGCTTTAAACGGAGACGTAGTCCTACAGACCATCTCTCAATGGGCACTTAGAAACATCTTGACTGAGTAGAGTTAGTTGTTGGAGAGACTATTCAAGGAGGGGGAGATTCTTAGGTTTATTAGGGAGTTAGAGGAGATAAGGCGTTGGGGCTAGATGGTTTTTCCATAACTTTCTTCAGTTACTGTTGGGCGGTTTGGGGTGGGGGGGAGTTTATGAGGGTTGTCGAGTTTTAGGAAGAGGCATACCTCAACTATTGTTTCAACACCTTTATCTTGATCCCTAAGAGATAAGAGGTATTAGACATTATTGATTATAGACTGATTAGGCTAGTGATTAGCATGTATAAGATCTTGGCTAAGACTTAGAGAGGTCTTACCTTTGGTGATTTCCACAGAACATGGTGTCTATGTCAGGAAGGCAAATCTTGGATGGTGTGCTTATCGCGAATGAATGTATTGATTGCAGGAAACACTTGGGGGTGTCAGGGGTTGTGTGCATAATTGACATGGAAAAAGCCTACCATATTAATTTGGATTTCTTGGAGTACTTATTGGGGAGGGTGGACTTTGGGTGGAGGTGGAGGAAGTGGATCAGGAAATGTGTCTCGACAACTTTGTTTTTCGTGATGGTAATGGTCTTCTGGCTAGCTACTGCAGAAGTTCGAGGGGCTTGAAACAAAGGGATCTTTTATCTCCTTTTTTGTTTATTGTTGTTGTCGAGACTTTAAGGAGATTGGTGGCTAGAGGTGGATAGAGGTAACCTGGAGAGGTTTGAGATTGGAGGAGGGAACATGTTTGTCTCTCATCTCCTATTTTTCGACAACACTATTGTTTGTGGGAGTGTTTTCACTTGCATCTTATTAGATTCATGAGGAATTGGTTGTGTTGTTTTGAGGCGGTGTCAGGCTCCTATCCAAGAGTAAGTCTTCATTGTTGGACATTTGGGGGGTTTGTCTGGGTTGGTTAAGGATTTGGGTTGTGAAGCCGCTTCCTTCATCTAATCTAGGTTACCTTTGGGGGAAGTTATCGCTCTTAAGGCACTATGGGATCTAGTCATTGAGAGATACGAGAGGAAGTCGGCCTCTTGAAAATCTAACTATTGGACGGAACATGGTCCTTATTAAGAGTACCATGTTTAGCCTACCAATTTATTTCCATTCTCTCGTCCTCTGCTTTTTCCTGTTTGCTTGCTTTCTCAATAAACATTACTTACCCAATTTTTTTTGCATGCGATCATGGTATTAAAATTAACTGAAGTTTTGGTGAATTATGTCGGGTTTTGTCGATTTATATATCTCTCGAAGTGAAGTTTACTTGTAATATTTTGGTGAATTTTACTATTTAGGAGCGAAACTTTAAAATAGATGAGAAGTGGTTGACGCATATATCCTATTTCTTTTCCTACATTTCTTTTCTTTTGGAAGGTTCTTAGGTGAAAAACTATCACTCCATTAAGAATTCTCTAGTAAAAACCAACTTGTCAGGATTGAAATTGAGATCAAATAATAATCTGTCATTGTTTTGCTTCAATAACAGTTTACACTTATCAAAAAAATAAAGAAGTTATTTTATGCTTCTTCTATACATTTAAATTAAACTAATATCACAAATGTGTAATGCATCAGATATCACGAATTTTTAAAAAACTTCTCCATGTCGAATTTAACTTCTTTGAATTAATTCCGATTTTAACTGAGAAAGTTAGTGTGAATTAGAAGTTTAGTATTTTGCTTATGATGCATATGCCTCATCCACTAAGGGGTAAAAGAGTTGTAGCCTCAAGCCTTTTATGACTTTTTAATGTTTGTTTGGAGGCACATGCCTTGATGCATATGCTAGTGGTGGTAATTTTAGGTTTCTGCACCTAAAAAATTCAATTCACTCTATTATTTTTTCTCCCTTTTTCCTTTTTAACCCTTATTCTATTTAAATAAAAAAATTGAAACAACGAAATCATTTCTATTCCCCCTCCCATGTAAATTGGATCAACATAATGGATCAACATAATATAAAATGGATCAACATAATCATCATCATCGTCGTATACTTTATACCAGCATCTGGGGTCGGCAACATGAAATGGATCAACGATTTTCTTTTCCTTTTCATATCTTTTCCTAATATTTTTATGTCATGAATTTATCCTATTATTTTATTTATTATTAACTAAAAAGGTGTGTTCTTTTGGCATTGAAGCGTGTAGCCCACTTTTACTCCTTTACAAGTACTAGTGGGGAAAATGAGGAGAATGTAGTGTTTCTGTATTCGTTGACTTTGAAGGAGATTTGGAATGCCCTTATCACTTTTTAATATTGAGTAGGTGTTTCCTTAAATGGTGATATAGATTTACATGCTATTTGGTATTCCAAACCAAGCAATTGGCAAATCCTGTAGAAGCATTTCTGTTGCCCCTTTGGGGAGTGTGGGAGTGTGGGTTTGGGAAGAATTTAACGTAAGAATCTTCCAAGGAAAAAAATAATTCAAGCAAAGCCATCTTCCAAGGCATCGAAACCTGAGTGTCTATTTTATATAAGTTTTGTGAATTTAACATTGGATTTTGACAGAAACTGGGAGCAATAACTTACAGTGGGGGATTGAATAACAATTTCTCCCCACATCCTTATTATAAAATGAAAGAGGGTGGATCAAACTTAATTTGGTGCGACTTTCTCTAGGTAGTTCTTTCCTGGAGGGACTTGGAGGTATGAGGTGTCTTCAGAAATAATGGTCAGCCTTTAAAGTTATTTTACTGCCTCATTGGGCATTAAGGGGTCAATGTCATTTCGTGGGGGCTCTGAAAGTGGAAGGTGACTTTTCCCATGCCATATCTTGGGTTTCAAAGTAAATAGTGACCCTTGGAGGCTCCCAAGTTACATGGGCCATTTCTAGAGTTGAGCGTTGATATTGATATTGTGCATTATCACATGATTTAAAGCAGGAATGGATTAGCCTATTTGTTGGCAATGTAAATAGAATCCTTGTACTAGAGAGTCCTATTCCCTATTTTTTGCTTCTTTTAATGATTTTTGTTCTTATCGAAAAGGAGAAATGTGAAGTTCAAGTTGTCAACAGTTCGGGAAGTTGTAATGCTTATGTCATGTTTAAATACACTCAGGTTATTGGCTGTGTTGATGAATATTCTTTTCCCCTCTAATAATTCATAATTTGGTACCAAAAAGGGTTGGTGTACAGAAGCGATTTTATGTAGGACTTGATTTGCATTTTTTTTTTTTTGATCAAATGTTGTGCATTGCTGCTTCTGTTTCCCCTTTCATGGGTTTCTATTTTGGTACTGAATTCAGGATACCAGTATAATAAACAATGTGACATGTTTGATGAATGAGAGGTTGTATAGCTGATATGTTCAATTGCCATTGTTTACAGGCTCAAAATGATGAGTTTGCTGCCGTCTTTAATCTTGAAGACTACAAAGGTGGGTATCATTTGGTGTTGTCAAAAATTTTGTGGAATACATTGGTTAAATCTGGTGATTTATCATTTAGCAATGGAAATTATTAAGTCGATCATTGTATAATGTACATATTGGGTACTCAATTGTACTCAATTAACACCTGTTTAATTGTTGCTAAGTATTTGACGTCCAGTTTAATCTGTAACTGCAAGGATTTAAATTTTGGCGGCACTCTTATAACATCTCTTTCATATTCGTAGAAATGATGTTTTACATTTTCTTTTCTTAAGCCCCATAGCATGGTAGTTCAAAAGAGGACTCCAAAACTGAGTTCTTTTAGATGGTCATTTATAGTGGATCCTGTTTTTGTACGTTCTTTATCAGCTGTCAAGAATATTATGTTTTTGTATGGTCATTTATAGTGGGCTCCTATTGAGCCCCCTTTAATCTCTCAATTCAAATGAGTTCATTATGTTCCTGATATACTTTTTTGTTGATTTTCTGAAATCTCTTAGCATCTCGTGAGAAGAGTTATAAACAGATTGCCGCTGCCATATCGAAGTTCAGAGAAATCAAGGAGAACATTAATGAGGGGCTGAAGTTTTATGTTACTCTTCAGGTAAGAAATTACTTGCATATTTTCTGCTATATGACTATAAATAGCATTACCAGTTACATGTTAAGATCATGAATTTGATTTCATCAACACCTCTATGCATCTGATGAACCTACTGGCATTGCATAATATTACTTCTTGTAATATTAATGTGCTGTGCTTCTGTGTGTAAACTATGCAGTATAGACTAAAGAGTCGCATTTTCTTTTGGTTTTCTATTAGCATGAATACTGATAATTTTTTATGGTTTTCTGGGAATGATGTGTCCAATCTATTAAGTGGAGCAATCAATAAATAATATGTTGTGGTGTATTAAACAGGAAGCAATCACGAATGTAAAGCAGCAGTGCAGTGATTTTGTGATGACCAGAAACATCCAGTGCAGAGAAATGATGGATGATGTACAGAGGCAAGTGGCAGGTCTCAGCTTCCAGGATGGTAAGAGTGGTGGCGGCTATAACAGCAACTACCCTCCAGTTGGACAACAACACCCAACTCAGAGGAGTGCTTCTCAGGATCTCCAGAGCTCCCAACATCCTTCCCGTTCCCAGACACCTCCCTATCAACCTGCCGAGCAGCCTACAGCAGCTGGATATGCTCATCCTCATCCCCCATATGCTTCCCCACAGCAGCCAATGCCTCCTTATCATATGCCGGCTGCTGGTAGCCCTTACATGCCTCCACAATCCCAGCAACAGCAGGTTGGGAGCCATGAGTATGGGCAACCTGCTTATCCCGGATGGCGAGGCCCATACTACAATGCCCATTCACAGCAACCTGGATCACATCCTCCGCCGCCTTACACAATTCCAACCCCATATCCTCCCCCTCATCAAAGCGGCTACTACAAGCACCAATAGTACATCTATCTTCAAACATTTTATTAGATTGTTTGCTGCGTGTTATTTTTGTCACTTTATTCCGTATTACATTTAATACGATCGGTTACCCGCCTGCACGTTCCAGCTTTGTATGTAAATGCCGCGATACTCATCCTTAATAACAATTTTATGTAACTTATCAGAAAAATGATAACAATAATAATACCATGTATTGTATGTTGGCTTAGAATAATTGTCTATTGAAATATTTAAACTGGAACTCTTTGCAACATCTAATGAACAGTAAGACTGCTCGAGCCATTTTGCAACTGTGATATTGAACACAATTTAAGGAAAGCTTCTTTGGGCCGATGGCCTGGGACACAGATGACAATGGAAGAAGCTCGTTTATTTTGTTTCTCTAGTTGCTTGAAATCTAAAGCAAATTTTGGTCTAGGGAAAATTCGTATGAACCCCCCACCCCCCCTCCTGCAATCAGAAAGTGAGTCCGTGAAAACCCATTCCAAAAGACGATTGGTCGGAATTGCTAGTGATTCCGACTGATACATTGAAATCGCCCCCTACATTACCCAAGAGACAAAAAGGCAACTCTTTCAGGCACACTGAGCCAACAGCAAAAAAACAGCCTGATTGGTGATCTATAGCCGTTTCTTTCAAGTGTTATTCAGGGGGTGATTTCTAGCCATTGGATTTGAGCATTTTTTGGGTGCTCAAATCAAATGGCTATAAATCACTGGTCAGGCTAATATTTGGTGTGCAAGTCCACCGTGGTTGGGCCAAACATTCATGTTCTGTGGGCCCAAAAGAGCTGTCATGTGGTGTTCTCTCGGGCACTGGCGGAGCTAGGATTTTGTTCAAGAGGGGGCAAGGTGGCAAGCGTTCATGGTGTGACCAGCCAATTTGAGAACACCATTTCACCACCGCTCAGACTTTCTTAGGATAGGAGCTACGTGAAGGGAAGGCTCAACAAGAAGATCTTTTTACTATAGGTTCCCCACTTTCCCACCTAAATGCCCCGGCCAAATTTTAGCCGGACTTTTAGCAGCGGTCAGAGCCTGGGTGCCGCTAAAACATATATATAGCGACGGTTTTATCTGGCCGCCGCTAAAAGTCCGTTGCTAAAACCCAACTTTCTTGTAGTGCTTGCCTTGATTCGTTGAGGAATCTTTGTAAGTTTGTCCAAGTCATATTTGTAGAGACTTGCCTTGATCTGATCCGAACATCATTTGCAAGTTGTCCATACCTTCCTCGGTAGAGAGTGCTTGACGTTTGGGTTCATCATCAAAGTTTCGTTCCTCTCCGATCTTAATAATTTAGAGGTGATTTTTTTGTTAGATTGTGAGCCTTTTTAGAAAGGCTCTATGGTTGAAATATTATCATCTGTCACTCTGCTTGAGTTAAGTAGATTCTTGACTCGTTGGAGTTTAGTTACGACTAGATTCCTTGTGTCTCGATTGGAATCGAGTATTGAGTCCTTTACCTAATTCACTCATTGAAAGGTGGTACTTAAGTGAGTGAATTAAAAAGGTGTTACCTAAACTCGATATTAGTCCCGATTGTGATTGAACAATTGGGTCTTTCACCCTATTCTTTCAGTGTACAGTATTCTTATATGATTGAACTAAAAAGGTGTTAGCTCGTTGAAGCTTTTGAGTGTGGACGTAGGTGTTACAACACTAAACCATTATGTATCTTTGTGTAGTGGATTAATTGTCTCTTCTGCATTTGTTCAAGTTAATTCTTGCATCTTAGTACTCAACTTATAAGCATAATTTTTTAATAAACCTATTCACTCGCCTCAGGTTTTTTCATATTAGTACCAAGGGAAAATATGTTATTTACTAAACATATTTAAGTGGGGCCTCATTTGCTAGGTGCTCCCCCCACATTCCACATGTCACTGTGTATCAATTAAGGCCCAACACATCATCTGTATCAAGTGTGAAAATCGCGTAAAAAATTTGGAAGTCGCACAAATTTCGTTATCGCACGCCATTTTTTCAGCAAAAAACACGGCCTAATATTCCAATACTCATGACTAATACAGTGTGTGCGCACTAACTGATGACTTAAGACCCTACGAATGAGGGGTGGTGAGAGATTTCAATGGCATGTACCTTTGATAGTCATCGGGATTCTCATTGTGTATCATGTGTACCATCCAACGGTGTAGACGCTCCTGAAGGTGACAGCAACACAGCTAAATGATAATTAACACTCGGATTGTATGAACCAAGGTTTAAAGGGGACCGTTATAACCGCATAACGGACTGGGGGCGTTACCGTTTTTTCCGTTATAATGAAAAAAAAACGCTCAGGGGCGAAAAGGGTAAAATAATGGAAAAAAACAGAAAAATGGCGCTGATATTCAAATTTCGAATTTTAAAATTTGAATTTCACAATTTCAAAAATGGAAAATGACAGAAAAAAAATGGAATATAACGGAAAAAACGAAAATAACGGCCGTTTTTTTTCACAAAATTTTCCAGAAAATAACGGAAAAAAACAGAAAAAATGGCGCTGAAATTCAAATTTTGAATTTTAAAAATGGAAAATAACGGAAAAAACAGAATATAATGGAAAAAAATGAATATAATGGCCATTTTTTCACAAAATTTTTCAGAAAATAATGGTCGTTATTTTCGTTATAACGGAAAATAACGGCCGTTATTTTCTGGGCGTTTAACGGTCCATAACGTAACGGGGTAGGTCCGAATCCGTTATAACGGCCATTTTTTAAACCTTGGTATGAACCATGTCTAGAATAATCCAATGGTGCAACACAACACGGTGGCCGATGTATGTACCTACCATGTGTTCTGATTGAAGTACAGAAATGGGTATTTTAGTAACACCCCCTGAAATTTGAAAGTAAATAGTAGTACCCTCTTATACTTTCAAACTTTAGGAATACCCCCTTGACCTAGTTTAACCATCATTTGACTGCCATTAAAACATGACATTTTGTCTATGCACCTATGAATGGACTATAATATTGCAAGTACAACGCTAACGACGTTGTGATTTAAGACGTCCGTTTTAACTTAAGTCAAACACTGTCAAACTAGTTCAAGGCGGGTAACCCTGAAGTTTGAAAATATAAGGGGGTATTAATAACTAATTACTTCCAAATTTCAGGGGTGTTACTAAAATACCCTACAAAAATAGATTGTTCAGTTGATCATTCCTTACCATTTGGGCCATGTCCATTAGTCCATTAGGCAAGATCTCAACAGTAAAGATGATGATGCCATTGGCTCACGTAAAGATGTGGCTTAATGAACAGTAAAATCTTTACAGAACCAGACCTGATGGTTGGCTTTGAATGTTTGTTGGCTCACACATACTAAAAAAGAGAGGCGCCCATTAAGGTCCATCACAATATCCCCATTATTTTAAACCTTGACTCAAGGAGACAAACGTCATGAGTCAAGTCAGGAAGCCTACGTGAACAAAAGACAGAATATAACTAAAGTGAAGCTGGATGAAGGAGGCCATGAGTACTTTCTAGTGAGTCACTTTGCGCTTGAGAAGGACAAATAATGGCATCGATTTCCCGGATTTTAAGATGGAAGACGACTCTTCAAGTTTCTTAGAGTACCGATCGAACAGGTCGTCTAAGATCTCACTTCCGAAGTGTTCCTTGATGATTCCCTCCATGCCCGCTCTTATATGTACGCTATACGCTTTGGTACTAGGCGCAGTTCCATGACTCGTAGAACGACTCAGTGGTTCCATTCTCTCTATGCTGAAACAACCATTTCTCTCTACCAACGCCTCCACCTCCTGAGGAGATGTGGTGTACACTGGCAAGTTGAAGGAGTCCACCTTAGATTCACTCACTATTCCCTGCAGTAAGATTAAGCGATAAAGTTTATTAAACCCAGCCGGTCAAATCAACGACCAGGTCACAAAATCGGATGGCTGGCCACAAGACTGGGATTAGGGTGCTTTTAGCCTAAATCAGCATTTTTTTTGTTCCAAGGTCGAAGAAAGGGGCATTTCTGTCCCTTCTATAAAAAATGTTAGTCAATGACGGTGGACCGGGTCATAGGGGGTATGTCAGCTTTTTCAAATTATGGGAGGTATGTCAAATTTCGAAAATATATACCATGGGTTATGTCAAAAATTCCCTTCATATTATTGTAACCCATGCGACCCGACCGATTGAACCAGTGACCCGGATGACACGGACATGGGTTGAACCAGTTACACGGGGTGGTCCATCAAGGACGGACAAAACATTCATGGGTCAGTGGGCCCCAAAGAGTTGCCATGTGGCGAATTGACCCAGTCAACCCGCAATTGAACCGGTCCCTTGACAATGACTGGTCCGGAAATGAAAACATTGTGAATTTTTGATAAACCCATTTGGCTTAAGGAGCAGAGTCAGGTGCACGGGTCCAACCGGTGAACGTGTATAAACACCAAACCATGACCCCAATTTCCATCGATCAAGTGATCTTAACCGTTAGATTGAAGGTCATTTGGAGGACATTGAACATTTTGGTTTTCAATCATTTGGATGTAGGAGTATCAAGGGTCAGGATCCCTGTACCAATATACCTAGTTTAGTTTTGAAGATTTACAACGTAGATCCAATTATATACACACCAAACAGGTAGAGTGGGAACTATTTAGGGAGATGATGTTTGGTCTATCCCTAGGTGGACCTACATACCAAAAATCAGCCTGATTAATTATTTATAACCTTTGGATCTGAGTATCCTAACATTCACGTAATATATACAAGTGGTCGTGGCTTACCATTTTGGCCATGTCGAGGAGGCAAGATCCCAAAAGACCAAAAAGAATACCAGGCGTGTCTTGGGACCGAGGGGTCCCATTTGGGACAGCTGAAACCACAAGGGCCATCAACCCTCCACCCACAAGTTCATGGGCCCTGAAGTAAAAAAAGGACTCCATGTCCTTGTTGTACTGGGCTGAATATGCCTCCAACACTTCATTTGGGGCATTCATGTAATGGATCCTCCCTTTATTGGTGTCAACAACCTCTTGTGGGACCTTAGAGATCCATTGGAGTGCAAAGGAGGAGTAAACAAAATGGAGAGATGCTTCAGGGAATAACGGGGTGTAGAAAGAACCCGGTACACCGGCAGCGAAGTATCGCCTTTCTGAAGGTAGGGAGGCGAAAAGGGTGTTGAAATCATTAGAGCTGTGGTCGCTGAAGAAGACATGGAATCCGGGGATTTCAGAAGCGAGACCTTGAGATCTGTACTTGAGCTCTACTGCTTCTAGAATGTTCTGCACCGCGATGAATGTATTGGGTCCGACGGAGCAACCCAGGTCTGCGATCCGAAACGGGTTTGAAGCAGAAACAGATAGGTGTTTGATATCAAGCTTCTGAGCGATTGCCTCATCTATCATTACCTTTGAAGCATCCACACCTGCTCTCTACAAAACAAAACAAAAAAAAAAATCAGGTGTTTGATCGTCGTTCATCTTCATCATCGTGATCATGAATGAAACCAGTGATAGGGTAAACATACCTGAAAAGAGGAGTTCTTGACATAGCTGTAACGTCCATCTCCACCGTTCATAGGAAATGATTCAGGTGATGGCTTCTGGACTTCCATCTCTCTCTCTCTGTGTCTGAAGAGTTAGGTTTTCTTTGACTTATAGGCCAAGGTTTAAAACAGGGTACAAGGATCTAAAGATTTGAATCAGCAGTAATCAGGTTGATTTTTGTCTACCTAGGGAGTGGCCAAATATACATACGGCCAGAGTCCTTTAAGAGTGTGCCACGTGGCTCATATTCTGCGTGGCCTGCGAATATTTACTCCGATCACTGAATGCTCATTGATAAACGTGTTTTTAATTTATAAAATAATTATTTTTAAAAACATTGAAATAACACATTTTTCAAGGGACATCCAACCGTACTGACAATGTTTACATACTTTTAAGTCTGCAAATTCTTACAGACTAGATTTGTCCCCGATCACTGGTGGCCATTTATTTTGGACCATTGCCTGGTATCGAGTTAATCAGACAGTTGGACTCATTATGAGTTTTGTCTTGTTTGAATGAACAGCAAACGAACGCTGGGCTGCCGACTCAGAAGTCTAACAACATTATAATTGATTATTCGGACGTAAAACATGCACCGGAGTAAATCTTACCTGACCAGTCACAATATAAGCCACGTGGCAATTTATTAGAGGACACTGACCGTATAGATGTTTGGCCAATCCCTAGGTGGAGCTATAAACCCAAAATCAACCTGATCAGTGATTTCTAAGCGTTAGCATGAAGTCATTTTCATGGGTTGATTTTAACGTAGGAATTTGAGCATTATTTACGATTATTTGGGTACAAAGATCCAAAGGTTTGAAATCACTAATCAGGCTGATTTTTGGTTTGCAGGTCGACATAGGGATTGGCCAAACATCCATACGATCAGTGTCCTCTAAGAGTACACCACGTGGCTCATATTATGGGTGGTCAGGGCTTCCCTGGCCGTCGAGGTCAGGCAAGTTTTACTCCAAGCACTGATTCTTGTGGGCGTCTTGGAATTAGAGAGTTTTGGTTATAAAATGACGTAATGCACATGTGCTTTGACAATTCAGAACCTGGAAATTTAATGATACAACGATCCTAAGATTACAATAATTTAATCCACGTACTTCCTTTATTGACCGTTGAAATATGTGATTGATTATGACGGTGAAAGGGACGTTCACAAGTTGCTGTCAGCCTCAGGAGAATGTCCTCCTTAGATCTGCAACACTGTTTTAAGGTCCTCGTGATACACAACACATAAATTTTATGACCATCCTACTATCCTACTGCCAACATCATCATTTTGCTTTGGATTGTAGACCATCAATTAATGAGTAAAACTTGTGTCACAAGATGTTGTGACGGAAGCCGGTCACAGCACTCAATGCAAGCCACGTGGCATACTATTAGAGGACAATGACCGTATGGATGTTTGGCCAGTCTCTCGTTGGATCGGTACACAAAAAATCAGCTTGATATGTGATTTCTAACCGATTCGATTGAAGTTATTTTCATTGGTTAATTTTAACGGTAGGCATTTGAGCATTGTTGAGCGTTATTTGGGTGCAAAAATCCAAAGGTTGTAAATCACTAATCAGAATGATTTTTGGTTTGTAGGTCCACCGAGGGACTGGCCAAACATCCATATGATCAGCGCCCTGTGAACGTGTGCCACGTGGCTCGTATTGAGTGCTGTGAGTCTGTGACCGGCTTCCGTCACATCTTGTGACACAAGTATTACTCAAATTGGAGATTGCTTGGACTTTGGGTTAGGATATGGTTATAATTTTCTGGATAATGATATCAAAGTCCTTGTCCCGAGGATGATACTTGAGCGTGAGTAAAACTTCGCAGACACCTGCAGTCAGCGCCGTTGCTGACTGCAACTAATATGAGCCATGTGGTACATTCTTAAGAGGACACTGACCGTATGGATGGGACCATAGTATGACTCACGTGGCAAACATCTAGAGATACCACTAACTTTATGGATGTTTGATCCACTCTAGGTGGACCTACCTACGTACCCAAAATCAGCTTGATTAGTGATTTCAACCTTTGATCTTTGTACCTCAAATAAATTAGAATTCAACGGTTTAAAAATCAACCCATGAAAATGACTCCAATCCAATACTTAAAAATCACTAATCAGACATAACCCCAGAATTCAAGTATTATTTGAGTCATTGGTTCAAATCCAACATTAACAATTGGATGTTTGACACATCCCTAGGTGGACTGACATACCAAAATCAGCCTATTAGTGATTTCAAACCTTTAGATCTTTGGACAGACATACCAAAATCAGCCTATTAGTGATTTCAAACCTTAGATCTTTGGACTGACATCCCAAAATCAGCCTATATTAGTGATTTCAAACCTTTAGATCTTGTACCAAATATAATTATCAAATTCCACGGTATCTACTACAATCCAACACTTTAAAATCACTAATTAGACTTAATTTGTGTGTCCGACTATACTTAAAAATGCCACGTGCATAGGCCAATGACCTTATGGATGTTTGGCTCGTACTTTGGTAAACTTATATACCAAATATCAACTTGATTGATGATTTCTAGACGTTGGATTTTAGTACCCAAAATAATCTTTGAATCCCACGGTAGAAATTAACCTATGAAAAAGCTGAAATATAATAGCTATAAACCACCAATCAGGCTGATTTTTAGTTTGTAGCTCCACCTGGGGATGGCCCAAACATCCATAGGGTCATTGGTCTCTAAGAGTTTCACTTCTCGGGCCCAATGATTGGTTGTCCTTGTGATAGAGCTACACACCAACAATTGTCATGATTGATGATCTCTAGCCATCTATTTGATATTTGTCTAAAAAAATTCTTGAATAAAATGGATAAAATCTCCTAATGAGAAATGCTTAATCCATTGGCTATAGATCACCAATAAGATTGGTTTTGTCTGCAGGTCTACTTGGGATAGGCCAAACATCCATACAATCAATAGTCCTTAAGACTGTGCCACGTGTCTCGTAATGTAGTTCATCATCAAATATTATCAATGGTGCATCTACCTAATTGGACAAGGGTGAAAAGATGATAAGAAAAGAGAGTGCCACATGGCATACTTTGGTTGGTCAAAAAAGATAGTTCAGATTTTCCTTGAGTGAGAATCTGAACCGTTTGTCTATAATAATTGTCAGACGTACCACATGACAAGAGGATTTAAATATAAGTAATGAAAGAGAGCGCACTAATGACGGGTCATTAACGTAAGTAATGAAGAGACAATTGGTATTTTCATAATTTAAAAAAGATAAGGGTATTTTGGTTCAAGGTTGAAAAATTAGACAATCTGTTTTCTGTCAATAAAAAAAAAAAGTTACAATCAAAGGGGGACGCAATAAATTGATAGTACTGGACGGTACTGCAAATATCGAGGATCTTATAGGGGTCCTGCAAAAATTCTATCTATTCTATATATCTATACTAAAGCTAACGCATGGAACGGGTGTTCTCTCTCATCCACGTGGCTTTCTCCTGATCTTTTATTTTCCAAAAATACCCATTGACACGTTAAATAACGTGCCTAAAAATTAAGGGTATTTTAGACTTTTGTCAATACTTCAATTAACTATCCCAAAAATCTCTTAACCCCTACGTACTCCTAAAACATCTCTCTCTCTCTCTTCTTCCACGTTTCCCTTAAACAACTCTTGAACTCTCTCTCTACCTCTCCTAGCATGTCTCCAACAAGTCTCTCCCTCTCCCAACATGTCTACTCAAAAACGCATTGCAAGATATATCCTTCATCTGTATTTGGGACCTGAACACGTTTATTCCATTATAATTGTGGAGTCTGATTATGAAAGACAAGGATGAAAGAGGGTTTGGGTTTGTTCTGTTCTCAGATCCATCCGTAGTTGATAAATCCCTTCAACACAAGCACGACATTATACTTTGAAGAACGGTTAGTCCAAAACCCATTTCTCAATCTTCTCTGCAACTCATGTTTTTTTTTCTTTTTAAGGAAAAACCCTAGAAACTTAGAGGAGAAAACGTTAGAGGCTTGGAAGCTCTCACAAAACCCTATCCCTCTCCCCTCTTAAAAACATCATTTCCCTATCAAATTTTCATTAGAAGACCTTAAAGAACTTAGTCCAATCTTACTCAATTTAAAGAATAAAGGTAAGTACGATCATACCCCACGTAATATTCTTAATCTATTGAATATTGATATGTTTTACTTTTGATTATCTAATTAAAATGTGCTATATATATCTTGAATTACTTTATGATTTCCGCCATGAATGATTTTTACTGAAAGAAATTAAATGCATACTTGTTGGTCAAGGTATTGTATTCATTGATCGAGTTAAGAATATTATCTTGTTGTTGGTGAAGATAATCAAGAAGAAAATCGTTACTCTTTGGTTGGTGAAATTAAGATAATAAGAAATCCTATGAATGTCATGTAATTATCCTTGATTAAGATATTATTTAATTCTTGGTGCATGTTGCATATATATTGCTTGTCATATATACTTGATAAATATATATTGAGAATGTTATTTTGTTGTATGTATGTACATGCGTGGTGGTTTACTAAACTTGATTTCAAAGCTCACGGTATTTTATCGACACCTTTCAAATGAATTTATACCAATTTTTACGATCGAGGAAGATCGTGCCGACAATTGTCAGAGAATTTTTACTATAAGACATTTAAATGCTTTTGTTTGCTTACTGTTGTAAATATAAAAAATGTAAGAATCCAAAATGTTTACAAAATGTTTTCAGGTGATGATTCCAAAGGATTGAAACCCCAATTCATAGTACTATTTTATTGATTTTTTGTGCGGCATCCATATTATCAAGATAGGTAGATAAAATTTACAAAAAGCAAGGTAAATAGTGTCTTGGGGCAAACTGCCTTTACAAAAAGTATTTCAAATATTTATGATGTAAAAAATATTAATTTTTGACACTGCGATGTACCTTTTTGTCTAACTCCAAAAATTAAAATTTCAAAACCTTATCAAATAAGCGTTTTAATTAAAGTGCCTTAACAAAAGTTGTTGCTAATATGTTTTAGATAATTTTATAGTAATAGAATATATATATTTTTATTAAATTTAAGATTTAATTTAGTCATTTTTTGTATTGTACTTGAAATTGTGAAAAATAAATTAAAAAAAGATGGAAGATTAATGTTTCAGCCAAAAGTGGCTTTACAAAATTTTTTTGTTTTGATTTACGAAGAATTATAATAATTGTTTAAAATTATTTTGGATGATTTTAATTTTTATTGTTATCACACCCTAGATCTTAGGTAAATGGGTCGATTCACATGCATTCGGGTCAGATCAGGAGTGATATTTCCTCTAGTGAAGATTTG
Organism: Euptelea pleiosperma; assembly: GCA_035048495.1. Lineage (NCBI taxonomy): Eukaryota > Viridiplantae > Streptophyta > Magnoliopsida > Ranunculales > Eupteleaceae > Euptelea > Euptelea pleiosperma. The sequence continues at coordinate 16,447,268 of CM068550.1, read as the reverse complement.
GATCACTTCAAGGACCAAAACCCTGGAAACGCATACATAGTCAAGTGCCAAGACTACAAAGTCAATCATTTGCAGCCGATTGATGACCACATCGATCACCTTGATCAACATGCACGATCATTCGTAGCTCGAAAGCTCGAAAGTTGAATGTTTCACAGCTGGTGGCAACAACTCTGACGGCGCGCTCGTGCATTAGGCATTGCGTCTTTGTGAAGGGGCAAGCTAGCGTAGTTGGTGAGTCTGGCTGATGCAAACAGCATGGACCATCCCACCTCCGTTAAAGAAAAAGCTAGCGTAGCTGTTGACGAAGGATGGCAGCGACAAACAGATAGCCCGCGCGCGTGCCATCATCAATTGAGACTTGTTCAGTTTTAGAAAGAGAGAGCAAATAATGCAAGTTATGGTGATGGTGGAGGAATCGATCAGGAATTCTTGCTGTCAAAAACGGTGACGGTCGAGGAATCGATCGAGTTGCTGGTGATGGTGAAGGAATCGATCAAATGAAAAACCGGGTAACAAACGAATCCAGGCCAGCTCTTGTCTGGACTTGATGGTAAAATCGGCCAGGTCCTCTGTTTGACCAGCCAGTTGAACCAGTGAAAACAAACCAGTCCACGGCAATAAATTCCATTTCCATTGACTAATTATTACACTAATAAGATATTAATGCAAATCCAACAGCCATAACATTACAATCACCAAGATCAAAGACAAGAAAAACCATACATAGCCATGAACGTACCGCTCTTATTATTCACTTACTGTTTCAACATCATCACTACACAAGTTCCTCTATCAAGGGCACTTGGGCTTGCCCTTGGAGCTTTTCATGTCCCTGTAGCAAGGGCACTCGTGCTTGTTTCCATATGTTCCAGATGGAACGCACTTGCACTTCACGCAGCAGATCCCACAATACTTCAAGCAACGGTCCATCACTCCCGCTTTAGCGCACCTCTTCGGGCACTTAGAATCGCACAAACCTTTATTAACTAAACAAACACAAACAAATTAATTATACAACAATCACTACCAAAAACAACCAAAGAAATTAAATGCCAAAACAAAAATTATAACCCAAGATGAGTTATCTATCATGATCTATCTATAGTTCTTACTGGAATCAGCCACGGTAGCTTGAAGAAAGGAGGAACTCAGAACAAGACAGACAAGTAGCAAAGTTGCAAAGATGAGTTTCATTTTTCTGTTCTTTTTTCTCTCTAGAAATGGAGTAGGTATGAAGAGAGTGAGAGCTTAAGTGGGTATTTATAGTGGAGTGGCACTGGGCAATAATAAACGGTGGAGACAGCACCATACAGTCTGTCAAGTGGCGTTAGTGGTGTGATTCCCTTCCCAAAAAGAAAACAACGGTAGCTCTGATCGGAACAGCGGTAGTTTAATTAGACTTTATTTAGGCGTTTTCTGTATGGTTCGTCGCAGCTTCCCTTTTATTTTATGCGTGGCAGTGTAGCGTGTAACATGTGCCCCAAGTGTTGCACATCAGTTGGCTCTACCCCTCCTAGGCCAATCGGATGATCCAACTGGTACATACATATCTGAGGGCGTATGACATGAGATAAAATCTCGATTCTTGAGGAAGACAGAAATGGCGACATACTTTTAATGCGGTAGCACGAATGCGAAGAGGTCTGCCTCGTCTCTTTTGCAGTTTTGTCGCAAAATTTTGCCTCACGAGTCACGACGCAGAGGAAGTCACGCAAATCAAGGAAGAGGTGTATTAGTACGACGGATTTTTTCGAAACAAACCCAAGTTTAAGGATATTTTCCAAAAAGAACTGTATTTTTTTAAATTTGTCAAAATAAACTTAGTACATCGAAACTTTTGGCGTATTTTCACGAAACTTTAAAATGGCTGAATTACCCTCTTCAAACAGATATGGTTTGGCGTATGTTGTTATAAGATGCCATACAGTATGGCGTATCATTTTGTGAAATGCCAAACCGTTTGGCTGTTCACAAAATGATACGCCATATTGTTAAGCGTTTATTTTTTACCGTGTTAACTTGAAACCCACGTTCGATGATGTTAAAAATTTCAGATTATGTGATATATGCGGTGAGGATATCCTCACCAAAAATCAGCCATTGATTTATCTTCCATGTGGGTACACCAAAATTGTGTGTAAAAAAAAATGTAAAATTGCTGTCAGACGCCATACTATTTGGCGGCGGTTATTAACTGTCGCCAAACCGTTTGGTGTCGGCTATTAAACGTCGCCAAACTGACAGCAATTTAACTTTTCTCAGGCGACATGATAAAGGCAAATCTGCCATTAAAATATTTTTTCGAGCATACGCCAAACAGTTTGGCGTCCTAGGTTTATTTTGACAAATTTTCAAAAATACGGTTCTTCTTGAAAACTACCCTTAAACTTGGGTTGGTTTCAAAAATTATCCGTAAGTACTATATACGTCTATACCTACCCATGTATCGATGGATGGTTCTTGATTAAGAATTTACTGTGGTAAAAAAACACTCGTAATATTACTTCTTTGAGTGTGCATTGTCACTTGAGATGACAGGCGTGAAAATTATCATTAATTAGAAGAAATCAAGGTTTAAAAGGGGCTGTTATAACGGTCAACTCACCTAAGAAGCGGCAATACCTCTTTCCATTATGATTCTGGGTGCTGTGTTGTTAAGTCTTGCACTATTAGAATCCATTCCATGCTGTTAGCTAGTAGCATGTGGATTAGTCCGGGTTGACAATCCACTGTGACCCTGCTTACTAGGGAGTAAAACTTCTGTCACAACGCACAATATGGGCACACTCTTAGTGGATGCTGATCGTATATATGGATGTTTAGCCAGTCACTCAGTGGATTTGTAAACAAAAAATCAGCCTGATTAGTTATTATAAGCATATAACTGGGATATGCACCTCTACCGAATTAAGTCTTTTACTGTATCTCTATAATGGAGAATAATTTGAACAAAAGATAGATTTAAGAGCTTATAGGAGTCATTAAACCATCCTGCTCAACTTGGAATTTACTGGTGATGTTGAATGTGCATCAACTACAAAGTATTGGTCTATCAACTAGCGGATGCCCGTGGAAAAATTAAGAAAGGCCTAGAGCCCTATGGTGGAAGACCCCGGATCCCTGTATAAGAGCTTTTTGACTATTCTCAGCATGGGAAGGAAAATGAGATCATAGGTTGGGTTGTAGTTATAAGCAAGGTTTAAAGGAGGCCGTTTTAACAGTTAAATGGACTGGGGGCGTTACTGTTTAAACGGTCGTTAAAATGGATTGAAACAGTCAGGGGCAAAAATGGAAAAAATAGAATTAAACGGATTTTAACGGAAAAAAACGAAAAAAGTGGCGCTGAAATTCAAATTTTGAAATTTGAAAATTAAAAAAAAAATAGAATTTAACATATTTTAACAGAAATTAAACAGATTTTAACGGAATTAAACGGTTTTAACGGCCATTTTTTTCACAAAATATTTCAAAATTAAACGGCTGTTTAAACGATTTTAATGGCCGTTTAAACGATTTTAACGGCCGTTAAAATAAAAAAAAGGCCGTTTTTTTTAAAACCGATAAAACGTGTTTAAACGGTTTTAACGGAAACGGGCTTGGGGCATTACCGTTTAAACGGCCGTTTTTAAAACCATGGTTATAAGCATAAGACAGACTATGCACTTCTTCTTTTTCTTGATTGTTTTTATTTGAACTTGAGTATTTTAGCCCTCTTTATGTACATTGTATTAAGTTGAGATCTTGCTTGTTATATTGAGTTATATGGATAACTATTGGTTTGACTAGTAGACCTACGGATTCACACTCATAATCTTGATATTATTCATCTCTTATAAACATATTTGATGGATGGGATCCATGATATATAATTTTAACATGTTATAGTACGTATTGTAAAATTTTTATGGAATTTGATTAAAAATTGGTACATGTGAAAATGGGCTCGAAAAAATTAAATTTTCATTTTAGGGCTAAGAATTTTCACAAAAAATATATTTTGATCATTTTTAAAATAATAAATATTTATTTAATAAAAAATAGTTTTTTATTAAATTTTAGGTACCATATAGCTAAATTAAGAAAAATAAATTAAAAAGAATAGTAAATAAATGTTTCAGCTAAAGTACGTACCTTTATAAAAAATTATTTTGATTTATAAAAAATTTTAATAATTTTTAAAAATTAAATCAGAGTATTTTTATTTTTATTTATTATCACATCTTGGATCTTGGGTAAATGTATCGACTTACAGGCATTCAGGTCAGGTCAGGGTTCCCATATTTAGGGCATGACAATTTTTCTTCCTTTTCAACACTTAAACATATATTAGTAGTCGTAATATTGACCGAAAGAAAGCCAACTCACACAAAACCCCTAAAAGGTATTTAAATCAATTTGATTGGTAAATTTTTAATCAGAATGATAGGGTTGACTATCACAAAAGAACCTACAAGAATTGGAAAAAAAATTCCAAATCCAAGGGTTACCTTTCACCAACCTTTTCAAAAGAAATCTCAGTCATTCATCCCATCCTAACTCTGTAAAATCTTTTGAAATCCAATCTAAGCTATTGAATCACTGTAAATAAAAAATCTTGAAGTTTAGTCCCACATTACTGAAGTATCACTTATTCTATTCTAGAGCATCCAAAAACAATTTAAACTTGAGTTCTAATTGAGATGGATAAAAGGTTCATGTGAAAAGGCTAAATAAACCCTAAAAATCTCAACATGAGCAATGGGCAGTTAGCTTGAAAAGGTTCTTTTGAATAAATAATCTCAAAGTACTAGTTGTCTTTTGTTCTAAGTCATGGTCTAGCATCCCATCGAGGCCATGATCATCCTGGATACAAACAGGTATAATTCTCTTCTTTCCCTTTTAATTTTCAATCTTTTGTATTTTTTTAAACAATTTGATGCTTTTTTAGTCTTGCAGATCGAATAGTTCCTTTCTACTTCATAAATAGTGATAGTATTTAGTAGATCAATCCTAGAGTCTGCACAGTTTTCTTACGCTACATACTCTATTGTTAAAAATAGGGTTGTCAATAGATAGTCGAAAATTTGAATCCATATTAAAATAATAGGATATTATTCAAAAAATTTTAAATTTATTTTTTTTAATATTCAAATAGTTTTTGGATACGGATTTGGATATTGATATATCCAATTCGATAATCTCCAATCCAATATATTATTTAATAATTAATAATTATATTTATTTTATATATTTGTTATTATTATATTAATAATTTATTATATATATTGAATTTATGAATCGGATATTTGATAAATTAATCTGATTCGAATTCGGATATTAATTTAGAATATCCCTCAGATATCGAATCGAATTCAAATATCTGATATTTTTTCGGATTTGGATTCAGACATATCTATATTCGATCCAAATGATATGCGGTGACAACCCTAGTTAAAACTGGCCTTGTATTGCATTTCGACCTACTTTTCATAACAAAATCCATTATCCAAGTGAATCAAGTACCAAAAAAAAAAAAAGGGAACTTTTCATCAAAATTTTTATTTTCCAAAAAAGAAAAAACAATAAAATATAGTTTTCCAAAGAAGAGATTCTTGTTTACTATTCTCACAATTAAAAATACTTTAATTAATCACTTGAGGTGCTGTAAAGTAGGTATGCCAAGTGTTGGCTGCCCAGTTGAGGAAAAGAACACAAATTTTAAAAGGAAAATGCTAGCAACTTGCACCTTTGCCACCCCGCCGCAAGACAATAAAGTCGTCTTGTTATGGCTTCTAGTCACCAGCACGTTTGTCATTATTTAACAAATTTACAGTCGCAGGGCCCCACCTTTAAAAATTTATTGTCTCTCCACTTTAAAAATTGATAATTTTTAACAGAAAAATGCCTTCTGGGCCCATTAACCGCATAGATGTTTAGCCCATCGCTTGATGGATATACACACCAAAAGTACCCTGATAGGTAATCTTTAGTCATTAGATTTTAGTACTTTTTAAGGTGTGATTCTAGCCGTTTGATTCAACAAATGTTTTGGGGTATCAAATCCAATCGCTAAAAGTCATCAAAAAAGATACTTTTTTGTATGAATCTCTACCAAAGGGTGGGCTAAACATCCATGCGGTCAGTGGATCCATATGGCGACGGTAAGTAACAAAATCGGTATACCTGATACCTTTTGACATCAAGTCTACCTTGTTCCATCACGATCCTTTCAAAAATACCCTTTTAACCTAGAGCTAAGGGAGAATGACCATCCTCTCTCAAATCTTGCATGCGACCTTTTCTCTTAAGATATTGATCAAGTGTCCAAGCAGCACCTAAAAATGCCACATGGCATACTCTTAGAGACCAATGACTGCATGGATGTTTGGCCCATCCGATCATTCCAATGTGGACCCCTACTGACCAAAAATTATCAAGATTAGTGATTTATAACCATTAGATTTTAGTCTTTTGCATGGGTTGATTTTCAACCGTGGTATTAATTTGAGCCTTATTTTGAGGTACTCGGATCCAACGGCTAGCTATAAATTACCAATCATGCTAAGTTTTGGTATTAGGTGCACCTAGGGATGGGCAAACGGTCTTTAGTATCTAAGAGTGTGCCACGTGACATTTTTAGGTGATGGCCGAACTCCTGGATAAAAAAAAAAACTCCCGATCGACCTAGCTACGAAAGCTAAGAAGGGAGCCACGATCAGCAACAAGGAAAGCCATGGCAGATCTCAATCGGCTGCTATAGAGGCCTCACGATAAGATCAGAGAGGGACTTTTCAATTGTGATTTCTATGTTATGTATGGCCGTGCATGCCTAAGGGAACATCGGTCGAAGTAGCCAGGATCAAAGGTTTTCTGGTCCCTGCCATTGGATTTAGTACCCAATTTTTTTGAATCCAACAGCTAGAATCACGCCTTAAAAAGTACTAAAATCTAAAGGGGTATTACTAATTACTTTCAAAATTCAGGGAGCTGTTACTAAAATACACATTAAAGAAAGAAGTAATTAGAAAACAAGACATTTATTTGACATACCTCCTTAGCCATGTCCATAAGAGCATGCCCCAAATTTCAGAGATGTGTTATTAATTACTTTCAAATTTCAGGGAGGTGTTACTAAAATACCCATGAAAGAAAGAAGTCGGAGAACAAGACACCTATTTGATATACCCTCCTTAGTCATGTCCATAAGAGCATACCCCCAAACAGTCAAAGATATGAATCAGTAAAGATTCAGACAAAGATAAGTACATGTTTATTATGGTCATGTCATGATCATTTTCACCGTGTCGCGGGCATATCGATGGCATGAATGACCATCATAATCAACACGATACATCAACGATCATTGGATGGATATGATCATTTGCTCGTAAGATATATGCTTCAACAAACATAGATGTACCTGATACATGGAATTTCTGGTGTAGCTGTTGGGACCATCTCCACCGTTCATCGCAAATGACTCCATCTCTCTATGCTTACTATCTCCTTGGGATCAAACTCGATTTCCATCCATGCCATCTCCCACACCTTATATATAAGATTTAAATGATTTTTATTGACCAAGAGGGAATTAGATCAGCAAGGACAAAGACATGTACTTGCAACTTCTTGAATTGTTGTCACAGAATATTCCCATTTTATATTGGTCTCTTTGTCTTCAACCTCACGACTTATCTTTGTTACTCACGTCTGATGTACACGTGGAACATGCATGCAGAGAGATTGGTCCGATCTCTGTTCCCCTGGGTAATAACCAAACTAGGCTAAATTGATTCTTGGCGGCAAGGTATACGTTTTCAGAAATGTGCAACATGAACCTTTTTGTGAGGATAAGTGTGTTGCGTTTGGGTAAGTTTAAAATAAGTTAAAAGTCAACTTATAGTTGCTTATTGCTTATGAAAAGTTATTTTTCCGGGTTTGAGTCAATTTTTTCAGGTTAAGCGGAAGCCATTGAAATTCAACTTATATCTTATAGCTTATGTGGGAAGCCCTTTCTAAAACTTGAACTCTTCAAACACCTAAAATGCTCTTTATTCCTTCAATACAAATTCCAAATGATCACTAAACCTTTAATAAAAAATATTTATATAACAAATATATCTTTCTAATGATTTCATAACCTTTTTAAATGACCAATTCATCCTTTCATACCCAAATCTAAATGCTTAACTCATATCTTTAAGCTATAAGCTCAGGTTAAGCTTACCCAAACGCAGAGTGTTCTGTAATCTAAAAGAAGTATTGTTCTGCAAGGACCTTACTGTTCATTAAGCTACAATTTTTGTGGCTCCAACTCTCAATGGGGTTTTTTGTCCATACAAGTTTGTACAGTTTGTGTTGGAGTACTTGTATTGGGGGCGTACTTCATTGTACAAAAGATGTCTATATATTCTCCAAAGGGGCATTGGGCTTTGCTGCTGTCAAACTATGTAAATTTGCTGTTGTCTATGTTATTGATCTTTCCGTTCTCTCTAATTTTTGCCAGTTCGTGAAAGGTCAATTTTCAATAAGTGTCTTTCACACCACCTCAATCCCTAAAAGCATAAAAAAAAAAAACCTGAATGTTGTCCTGGATTCAATCTCTCCAGGGCAGTGATACCTACATCCCAACAGAATTTCATAGCTGAAAGTTCTAACACCATGCCCAACAGCCTCTGGTGTTTGGAACCTAATCAGCAGTTTTGAGGAAGCAGTTCACAAGTTAACGTTACTTTCACCTCGTTAAGAAAATGCAAATAAGAGTTATGCTACTTGCTACGATTTTACGCACCCAGACCAATGCATCCCCTTTATGAAATGTAGAGAGCAGCGTGTTTTAATAACTTAGATAACAGTAATTCTGGGTGTGTTTGCAAGCACAAAATCCTCTAAAAATTACCAAAACACCATCAGAGATATACGTTTCAACTCATGGTTACACATGAAGTTTGGGTGCGTGAAATAGCACTTTTGCGTAGCATTCCACTAAAAACAATATTGTTTTCATAAAGGAGGAAGAGATAATGTCATACTATATAATCAAAGGCGTAAAGCATTGAACAAAAAAAAGTATAAAATGAAGAAAAAAAACGGCAGAATAATACACACCAAGGAATAATTAAAATTAAACAAATGAATACTCATTGCGTGAAATAGCAGCATTTTTTGTTTCTCCCATCTTGGGGAATTGCAACCGTCCTCGACGGCATTTGACCGAGACAAGGATCTCCCCCCTCCCATATTTTCCTCTCTTTTTTATCGTTAATTACATATGATACAGTTTACAAATCAAGAAAAAAAGATCAACAAAACCTCCACAAAGTTCATAATTCACAAAGATTTCACTTTATAACACTGAAGGCAGTTCATGATTTATGTTGTGCAAAGATGGACGTACGAACCGCCTGATGCGGAGCCAGAGCCTTTCCATTTACGAGAACTTGTTCCAAGAAGTCCACACGGATTGATTTGAATTGGTATTGCTGCTTCAAATAACCCAAAAGGTAAAAGGAAACAAATCAAAAACCAGAGTGAACTTGCAATTGTAGGGCCCTTTTGTTCAAGTGAATCAATTAAGAATGTGTGTTAACTTTTTATGTCCTTAACCATAGCTCCCCTATCAAAATAAAAGAAAAAAGAACATCACGATGATGTGAATGAACATACCTTGCTTTTCCAAGAAAAATCAACGGCACGGAAATAAGGTTCCACTAATGTCAGCCGATCTCCCTCTTTAATCTGTGAGGAAAAGCAGATGCAGCTATTTATTGTTACTCACACTTGCACTGACAAACAATTGCAAAAGGAAGAAAGCAGATCTGGTCATTTTTTGAGAGGTCGTGTACTCATCATTTCAAGCCCTATGCAATGACCATTTTTAGAGATCATTCTTAACCCATCATCTTACAAAGGAGTGCCGGTCGTTTTCTAATTTCTAGAATTAAGGGGGATACATGTTTTTCACTAAGTAGGCGTGGAAGTTTCCAGAAGAACAAGAGAATTTGTCCCACTAGTAGGTAACTCCTCTAAAGCATATTCCTTAAGCATTCCTATAAGTGTGAGTTACCCTTGAAAATTAAGGTTGATTAGTACAATTGGTTTGTAGATAAACGGCATTGCAGTGACCAAAATGAAAAAAGAACTCCATTTCTAAGACATCAGTTAAGGATCTCTAACTTTTGTGTGTGTGTGTGCGTGTGTGTGGAAGTTTCCAGAAGAACAAGAGAATTTGTGCCACTAGTAGGTAACCCTAGTCTAAAGCATATTCCTTAAGAATTCCTATAAGTGTAAGTTACCCTTGAAAATTAAGGTTGATTTAGTACAATTGGTTTGTAGATAAACGGCATTGCAGTGATCAAAGTGAAAAAAGAACTCCATTTCTAAGACATCGGCTAAGGATCTCTAACTTGCGTGTGTGTGTGTGTTCCAAAACATTCAGCAATGTTTTGAACTAAATTATCCTTAACCCTTTCTGAATGTAGGACAGACCATCTTCTATTTTTGAAAGAGAGAGAAGGAGCAAAAAAGACAAGTATTTTTCTTAAATTGGTTACCATATCAACATCTCTTTGGCAAAACAAAGCAGGAAAACAGGGAATTGACCATACCCCTGCCTTTCAAGCATGCTCCACAGTAGACTCCTTTTTTTATAGGGCATTTTAGTCAAAACAAGTTGTAACATCGGGGGATCCCCACCTATCATTTATGTCTATAAAGTGTGTATCTAGGATAATTCTTTGATGACGGACACTCATGGATGTCCCTGTGAGCCACGTGGCACACTCTTAGAGACCACTGACCGTATAGATGTTTGGCCCATCCTAGGTGGATCTACAGACCAAAAATCAACCTGACTGGTGATTTCTAACTGTTGGATATGAGTGCGGAGTGCCCCAAATAACGCTTGAATCCCACGGTTAAATATCAACCATGAAAAAGACACAAATCCAACGGTTAAAAATCAGGAATCAGGCTAATTTATGGTCTGTAGGTCCACCTAGGGATGGGCCAAACATCCACAGTCAGCAGTCTCTAAGAGTTGCCACGTGGCCCATATAGAGGTCCGTGAGCATCCGTCATCAAAGATATATTCTGTATCCTACACATGCATAGAAGATAAATGCTACAACAGGTAAGTCTCAGAAGAGGAAGGTAACATGGTCTCTAGTCAACAGATGACACACCAAAAGTTAAGCAAGTCATCCTTACCGCATCATTGCGTAGCCCATACACAGAGAGAATAAAACAATTCTGCTCTGAATCACATACCAAATAGTATCTGCAAAACCACAACACAGCCAAAAGTGCTTCCACTTTAGTCATAAATTCGTGACCTAAGAATGCTTCAAACGTTGGAAGTTTTAAACATGTAAGTCCTTTGCCATGGCTTAGTTTCCACAAGAGTTTAGAGCATTGAGAGGTTGCATGTAATCAAATACTTCCATAAAATTAAGTAACCTTTCAAAACTATCAATGAAGTATAATATCCAACACAAAGGTCATTTGAATCCATAAGAGAAGTGTGTAGCTCATCACAGAAGTAAATTTTCTAAGAAAGAGGAACTTACAAGGGAGCTACATTGTCATGCTTAATAAAGAGCAGCACTTTTCCCACAACTGCAACTGCTTTGTTCAGCCCCTCCAACAGGAGACTTATAGTGGCTTTCTTGTGTGAAGAATTCACTTGATGATAAAAAACAGATCAGTAAATTGTAGCAGAGAGATAAACAGTAGCCTCATCAACCAGTAAATATTGATAGACAAGTTGGGATGCTTACAATTAATGTCGCTCAGTGCTGATGCCAATGATGCAAGCCGTTTTCCCCTGGCCTGCCCCTGCAAAATGTAATTCTAGAATCAGCTGCATCTCTGAGGAAAACATGAGTCTATATATATATATATGTGTGTGTGTGTGTGTGTGGAAACAATTTCAAGCTAAGTGTTGGTATTATGAGAAGGATGTGGAAACAAAAATGTACAATCAGGATGAGAAAAAGGAAAGCCAGGATGCATAATTGCTGACACTGAAAACAGCATGAAATAAACTGTGAAGTTAAAAACAAGAATTCGATAATAAAAAAGCACCTTCAAATGAAGAATCAGTGTTTAGTATATTTAGGATTTACAAAAGTTCAAAAGAGGAAAAAGATCTTTTTGTCCTGGATTAGATAGGAAATATTTATCCGAAGTACCTATAATACCTATGGTGCTCATTGGTAGGTATCGTTGATGGGAGTACAACAACCAGTATATGGTGGCATCCAGACTGCTCGATGATGGGAAGGTTGGCAGGCATGCAATGAACAATATATTCAAGAATATCTGAGGTGCTATCAAACATCAAGTCATGGGCCCAATATTGTAGTTATATAGGGCATCAATACTCTTAGGGTCTTAGCCACAATGAAGATGATGGGGGCGGAAGGTCTATATGGTTGTGACCTTCCTATGTGTATTTGACGATATATTTTGATGTAATGGACTTAATTTGAGAACATTTGATCGTTATAATCATTTTCATTTATTATTATAGTTGTTCTTAATTGTTAGGCTCCTAAACACCTGCCTCCGCATGTTACAGAACGCTATGTTCATTCATTTCCACACTCAATGAGGTTGTATATTGTGGTTTGATACCCAAACTATTCACAACAGTTCCATTATATCGCAATATTTCCATTTTTTTTTTTTTTTTGGTTTTTTGGATCAATAATGAGAGATTGTATTAAGCATAAAGAGATTTACAAATCTGGGAAAAGGATCCAGACAAAAAGAACAAACAAATCAGACATTTGTAAGAAATAACAAAAATCAAAAGACCTTGCACCCAACTACACCCCATTAATTACAAAATTCCAATTCACTAAGAAGTTTTCATACATGATGCCTTGGAACTCCTTCAAAATAGAGACCCAATGGATAAGAAGTCTTCGGAAATGTATTATTTCCATGTTGGTCAAAATATTTCCAAACTGGTCGAAATAAACCTCGAAACTGAAATTTAATGCGTTGGTCCAGAGGCGGCTATGAATTCATCAACCATCCATCTTGCCAATGTATCTATGGCAACTCACTCAGAGGTTGTATAGCTACCAATTTTCAAACTTGGACTTGAGTGGGTCCTTTGTCGGTCTGTCCATGAACTCCCAAGAAACAACCTTGGTACTAGTGTTGTTGTGTGTGTGTGCTCGTGCAGTCTATGCGTGTGCCGGGGATACTTCAATATACATTGTTAAGCCTCCCTCTAACAGCTAAGCTTTTAAAGTAAAGTGGTTGTCAACATGGTATCAGAGCGGGAGGTCCTAGGTTCAATCCCCGAGGGGCATGTACCATGTGTGTCCCGCACGTGTGGGGGTGTTGTTGCGCGTGTGCGCTGGACTCGTGTGATCCGTGTGTGTGCCAGGGATTCTTTGATATACATTGTTAAGCCTTCCTCTAACAGCTTAAGCTTTTAGAGTAAAGTGGTTGTCAACAACTAGAACATTGTAAGCATTGCATGTAATACTGTAGACAATCTTTTGTCAATGAATCTTCAAACCTAAAAATGTTTGACAAGCAGTAAACGGGTTCCATTGTTGTTCTTCATTGCCTTGAACAGATAAGCACGGTTGCAATCCATACCTACCCTAAGATAAGCTCGACTCCTTACTCGTCATCTACACCATCTTCCAACTTTACTGGCTGCAAGATACGTTAAGGTTGCTTTCTTTAATAAATGAGCATCTTTGTCGACTGTAATTGCATCTTCTCTGGACAACAGAGAGGAAGGAAGCAGCGGAGTAGCAGAAGATGAGAGCAAGTGTCAGTGTAGAGTTTTGAAAAGGAGGAGGCTCTTTATTGGTCTGGAATGGAAAGGGTTGAAGCCACCCCTATCTCTATCCCACCCCTCATGGTTTACACATGAAATTAAGCCTCAATTTGGATCTTTTGAACTCCTCATTTTGCAAAGTGAACTGTTGGATAGACTTATATTGCAACTTCTCTCCATTTCAATCATGTCAACTGTACAAACATGTTTACCATCTACAAATAATGAAAACCATCTACAAATAATGAAAACCTTGTCGTTTCTTTTTGGTGAATTATGATGTATGAACTCAAATGACTTTAGTGTTCCATTACATATCTTGGTTATTCTTTGTTTCTCTTTATTTTATTTATTTTTTGTTTTGATCATAAGTTTTAGTAACCAAGAGAACTAAGAGATTAGCACATTGATATACCTAAATGCATGTGCAGGTACTAGCACACAACAACTTCAAAGATAGATAAGAAACGGGTTACCTTCAAGGAAGTCACCAACTTGTCAAGAAGATAGACTATCTTTTGAACCTCCTCAGTAGCATTGAGGCCAGGATCCTTCCAGGCAGCAGCTTCGAATCCACTAAGGGCCCTCTCATAGTTTTCTAGATATTTGTTTACCTGGAAATAATATTCCATCAAATAAGCATGATGTCTGTAACTATAAAACTGCCAAAATAAGATTGCTATACCCGAGTCCAAAACAGAGTTACAGGTAAAAAATAAGAAAGAGAACAGAGGAAAAAAATGATAACTTCAAATATTAGCAGAACAAGGCTATGTTAATGCCAAGCAATGTCCAGCTTCACATATGCTTTATTTTCAAATTGTTTCACCATAGGAGTAATCATTGTACAACTTTAGCACCTTCTCTGCTATTAATGTGAACCAACACATGATGTAGCTATAAGATGTTCCCTGGAAGAATGTAAACTTCTATAATAAATGGAATTATGGAATTTGTGGTGAGCAGCAGTTGCACCATCCCGAAGGGAAGTGTTCAAACCTGTTAAGAACTTCGCTGGCATCTCTTCAGCATTGGTAAGTGTGTTGAAGTACTTTAGTAGTGATTATCCAGATCTGGTTTTCACAGATTACTCAGTTCCGTTTTCCCTTTCAAAAGATATGGCTGTACTAAGCAGGTTATGTTTTTTAACTATAACTATGCAGTCAGAATCAGAATTCATTCCAGCATTAGTTGTTAGTGTCTTTGGCCACAGGGGTAGCGGGAAAGGTTTTCTTGGATGATGGCCTCCTTTTGGTCAGTGGAAAACAGGTTTTCTTGGGGATGTATCTTTCCTCAAAATAAGCAACAAAAAGCAACATTTTGGGGATTCCCATGTTACCCTGCCAAGAGAAACAGTGGAGTGATTGTTTATCCCTTACCTTTTCCTTGATGACACAGGACAGCGCTTCCCTGCAGCCAAATACACCCAAATACCTAAGCAGCACTGACCAGCTGGCCTGAATTGATTTACGGTATTAAATTTTAATTTCGTTTCGTGAATATTTCTATTTCCACAGAAGTTGAGAGGAAAGATACAATACAGATAAAAAATTAGCATTATTTCGGGAAATGTTTCATTAATGAATAGTAAATGTTGATGAACAGTACCATTTCGACCCAAACACAGTATCAAACTGTATTGTTTTGGTCAAATATTTCGACCCAAACACAGTATACCCTTCTAAATAGATTTTTTTGCAACACTTTCAATCCACAATCCATCTTGGACCAAAAGGATCATTCCACTTGTTTATTTGATCAAAATAATATCAATTGGTGGAGTGGATCCAGTGTTTTTAAACACTACGGCATGAGGCGAGGTGCTTCACTAGCCAAAAGCATACTTCCAAGTTTCATATTTCCAATTCCAAATTCCAGGAACCAGAGGAAGAAGAAGGTGTGAAGAAGAAGAAGAAGACAAAGGGGTGCTGGACTGCTGAAGAACAGAAAACAGAGAAAGAAGAAGACGAAGGGATGCTTGACTGCTGAAGAACATGAAGAAAGAGGAGTAGGTGTACCATTCACCTTGGGACGTTGCTATTTTTTTCTGAGGTGAAAGAACGGATGCTGGCTAGAGATGTTGGTTGCTGGCTGCTTGTTGAAGACGAAGGGTAGAAAGAAGACAACGGGGCTGGAACCCTTTTGAATATAAAACTTAGCCTTTTTATTTTTATATCTTATATAAACGACAGCTTCTTTTTAATATCTTGACATTCTTTTTTTCTTTCTTTTTAAGTTAAAACAGCATACCCAAAAACAACACATCTGAGGCGTACGCCCAGTCAAGAGGCGTACTCCTCAGATTTGTAAACGCCATTTTATTGATCCTTAGGGCATTTTTTTAGAGCTTCACCCCGAGGCATACGCCTCACATGCCTTTAAAAACACTGAATGGATCAAAGCGAAATTTGGAGATTTTTTAAGTTTACAAGATAACAACAAATTCTTTCATTTAAACTTAATTTTATTGTCGTTTCTTTTTAGGAATAGAGTTTCGAGGTATAAATGCATCAGATATATGTTTTCAAAATTTGGGAAAAACAAATTTATACTTGTCAAAAAAAACTTTAATTGATCCATTTAACCCCTTTCCATATATATATATAGGGTCAGGATCGGGGGACAACATTTTCATACAACCTTTTTGACAACAATTTTGGCGTACCCACATGGAAGATGAATCAATAGCTGATTTTTGGTAAGGATGATATCCTCACCATATAGATCACCCCTACAAAAAATCAGCACATTCTGAAATTTCTAACCCCATCAAATGGGGTTTTCAAGTTAACGATAAAAATAGACAATCCATAATTCTTCAACTTGAAAATCAGTCTCCGAATATCAGAATGATTTGAAGTTTTGTAAGGATGATCTCCTCACCATAGAGACCATCCTCGCCAAAAATCATCCCATTCAAAAACTTCTATTTATATATGGGGCCGCACCAAGTTTTTGTTGCCAAAATGTTGTCCCCCGATCCTGACCCATATATATATATATTTAATAAAAAGACCAATCCATTGTAGATTTCTTAGTTTGTGGATTAATCATGAGGACGAATCGAATCCCGTTTTAAAGTTTTTTTCAAATTCAAAATATATATAAGTATAAAATTTCTTGCTATCGTTTCTTGCTACAAATAGATAGATTAGGCGTAAATGTATCAAATCTATGAATCTATAATGCATTTACATTGGATTTTTGCGTGGATTGACGATCGTTTAGGGTGAAATTTGGGGAAAATCCCAATTTCATTAGTTTTTACCCTAAACATCCATTATTGTGCATAAATTGATTATATGTTGCATAACTAGGCCTGTTCTACAAGTTGGTTGAGTTAAATTTTTTTCCAAAAAAATATTTAAACATTTAAAAAATTAAGTAAAAATGTTATAAGTTAATTGTAAATAGATTTTATAAAATTATACATAATATTAAGACATTAATGTAAGTGAATAAGGATTCGTTAATAGCTTGATTTATGACTTTTTTTTATATAATTAACAATTAAATAATAGTTATCTAATTAATTAATACCTTGACTAACTATCAAATGCCTGCTCAACATATTACAAACCATTATGGTCATTCATTTCCACATTACATATGGTTGTTTATTATGGTTTAAAAGCTTATGAGTGTATTTTTATACATGTTTTATCATTTCTCAAACTTTCCACAAATTTCCATAATATTTCCATCATTTCCACGAAAAAATGTATTATTTTCATACCGGTCGAAATGGAAATATTTCTATTCTGAGCTGGTCGAAATAAACCTCGAAATTTATTTCCTTGAGTGCAGTAATGGCATGAAGTCCAAGACTTGAGTAATTGTTTAAAATTAAAAAGAAGGTGGGAAAAGCACAACACTTACAGTGGCACAGTTGAAATAAAGGTCTGGATTAGACTTCATTCTTTCATCTTTTTCCTGAAAGATGTCATAAAGAGTTAAAACATAATCCAAAACTTCTAGGATCAGTCCCAAAGTTGACTACAGATGATCTACAACAGTCAACAGATTCATCCTTCAACCTCTTGCTAACAGAAAATCACTGGGAAATAAACCACCCTTAATGATACTCATTATAAATCTCTGCAACTGAATTAGTCAGGAATGTTCTGATCCTGCACACTTACAGCATTTTGGTAAGCTTTCAAAGACTGCAAAAGTTTGTTGTGATCCCATGCTCCAGTCACAAAAAAACTTGTGAGGCATGCATTTCCTAAGTTGTCTGTCGAGAAGAAATAATAATATTAATGTGAAGATATACATTGGAGATAAAAGTCAGCTCAGATGAACAAATTAAGCATTTATAGTGGGCTAAAAATGGAGTCAGTAAGCAATGAATACCACAAGAGCAAGAAACTAAACTCTGACCCAGAAACAAGAGAACTAAGCCATTGCAGGTTTCAAAGGTAAAATTTGAAAAATTAAAAAAGTCAGCATAGTGTATGCACAAAAGCTCGTTCATAAGCTGTTACAAATGTGCAACAAGAAGTGGGAGAATCAATTCGTTGACAATCATATACAGGAGGTAGCTCACAAGATATGGAACATTTAAAAATTCTGGAGAAGCCAATACAGAACCTGGTATTTGTAGATAAGAATATTGCATTTGTATCAAATTTGCAGATCAAGAAAATCAGAAGGAATAATATACTTTTGGTGGAGTAGGGAAAGGGTATGGAGCCTTACACCATGAATTTCCATCCTTGACATCCAATGTAATAGCTTCCTTTGCATGATGAATGCTTTCTTCGACAATTTGTGCCTGATTCTCAGTACCTAAAAAGAAAACGCACAAAAGGTTGGCATAAAGAAATAGGGGATGCATCATTTATGTGAGCAAATGGCACGTCTAGGTTCAAAGCAAACAGCATGCAGCATCAGAAAAGAAAACCCTTGCTCAGAACCAGACTTGGTGCCCAGTATGAGGGTTGGGGGGGAATTATTTATTCAACAGCTTGTCAACTGTCCTATCCAAATGAACTTGGAGATCCACAACTCACACAAAGGATCTCCCCAAAAAACCTTGTACATGAAACGAAATCAGCAGTCCAACCAAATCAATAAAAATTTGGCTGGAACGAAGCTTCAAGAAGCCAAATGTTCCCGCACACACACACACAAAAGAAAAGATTAAGATAAAAATAAAAATGCCGTAGAGTCCTCAAATCAGCCAATATGCATCGAAATCCAAGCTAATATTGAAATATGCACAGGATAAGATTCTTGCCTTGAGCCAATCTTCTTTCAAGCATTGATAGCTGACAAAGTATCTTCTTGTTCGGACCCTGCACAACAGAGAAAGGAAGAATCAATCGACGATTGATACGCCAGATAAACGAAAACATGGTCCAAAGCATACCCTAACTAAAATCTTAAAGGAAAGGTAATCTAACGACTGAAATAACCTTATTGAGTGCTAGAGAGAAGCAGTTCTTTGCTGAAAGCAGATCTCCTTTCTTCCAAATGCAATTACCTAGGCAGAGCCAAGCATCTGCAAAAGATGGATTCAGCTTAACCTGGAACATGAAATAGTGATTTCAAAACAAGACCCATGTTTGAGCAATATCATACACTAAACTACCAGTAAGAAGATTCTTGCATCACATACAGCTTTTGAAAGATGATCTTCTGCTTCTTTCCGATAGTCCGGAAATACATCCAGTATTTTTCCTCTCAAAAACTCATAAATCGCACGCTGTGATGGTGATTTCCTTTGTTCTGCACAAAAACATAGGGTATTGCACGTAGAGATAAATGTGCCTTAGAGAGTAATAATACCATTAAACATAAAAAGTTTCGAAACTTGTAATGACACCACATAAGCAGTAAAGCAACTGAAATTGATATGAAACTGTAATTCTTAACTAGCACAAAACATCATGCCACACCATGTATCCTCCATTACAATTATATCAAGGAGCAAAAGCCTCAGATCCAATGCTATACAAACAGTGTACCGCAAAAGTCAAGTTTTATCATATTCAGTAACAATTCCTGAACAGTATTAATGTTATTTCTGTTAAGTAGGCTTTGAGGAATGGAACTGATTAGCAAGAATATGGTGAGAGTGATGAGGAGGTGTTAGTAGACCATTTCTCCCGGAGTGATCAGTTAAGAACTTTGATCTTAGAAGCTAGGAGCAGGAGTGGGAGCACAAGCCCTGGAGGAAGTGATGGGGAGCATCAATCTACATCTACAATGAACATATTCAAATGTAAAATACTACCAATACAAAATTATAAATTATATTGTTACTATAATCAATGTGTAATTTTGTATTAATTTTTCAACAGAAAAAAATCTTAATAAACTGATTTGGGGATCCAACAATGGTAAATTCTAGTACATTCATACTATAACAAATTAACAGCCAAAGGTTTGCTGGACCATTGTACATAACTAAAAGGTAAAAGATTTTATACCTAACAATCATTTTATCTTTAGTGAGGGACGGAGTATTAGGCTTTGATCTTTACAAATATAATCTTGTTCTGGTTTACTAGAAGTTAGCAGTTGTCATGTTCTATACGCTAATAATTAAAAGATATGGTATTGATACAGTTCTCATTTGAGTAGTATATAATCATGGGCATAATTAACGAACAATGTATTCATGTTCACATTGTTCATTTGTTGCTGTTGTTACCACATATTCACAATTACAAGTCCTTCATTTGTAGTTGTACGTTAACAACATTTATTGTGATCAATTGAAAATTCAATAAGTAGTTCATGCCTTGGTAGTCAAGGCGCGCGCCTCAGGCGCAAGGCACATCTAAAGCGCCTTAGAAGGGTCAAGGCGAGGCGCGTTTAGTAAGGCGCGCGCCTTATGCTCAAGGCGCGCACCTCAGACTAAGCTCCAGATGCATCAGGCGCGCGCCTCACTAAAATACATGTTTTTTTGTAAAAATTATGTACTTTGGCCTATTATATTAAACATCGGTATGATAGGAGAGATACAATTGAACCTATCCCATTGAAAGACATTGATGGAAGCAATGAACGGCTACTTGGGGAGATGGAAATAGAAGGAGGTGAATTGGCGTTCGAGGATGATAGCTTGACATGGAGTGTTGTTGCGAGAGTTGGTGGAGTTGTGAATCAACATCAAATACTAGATTACAATCAAGGTCAAGAGTAAGGGCAATGACTTCAATAAGGGAACTAGAAGAGGAAGAGGTCAATTCAGAGGAGACAAGATATTGAAGAGGCTAACACATCCGATGATGATGGTGATGAAGCTAATGATTATATTTTAATTGATGGCAATGTTAACTAGAATTAATTGTGGGCTATTTGAGATTTTGAGCATTTGTTATCTTTTATGTTTTATGGCTTTTTAATTACTTGTTTTGTATTTAGATAATGATAATGTTAACTAGAATTGCTTTTGGGTTACTTGAGATTTTCAACATTTACTATCTTTTATGTTTTATGGCCTAATGATTACTTATTTTGTTATTTTATAATATTATTTTTTTAATTTTTTTTATATTTCTTATATTTATTATAATTTTTAATATTGCGCCTTGCTTCAGTCAGGCGCGTGCCTCGCCTTGCGCCTTAGGTGCCAGAGGTCCTAGTGCCTTTAACTACCTTGGTTCATGCTAAAAATGAACTTGATAGCATATTCAAATTGGGCTGAATTAGAACAGGAGAAGACAGCCCAGCCAGCACAAAAAGGCTAACGATGCGGATCCCACTGTTGTCCAAGTTCTGGAGTATGGAACCCACAAAATCCGCATAGCTTCTTTACTATATATACACATGTACACAAACCTTTACTATTATAATTTTTTTTTTTGATAAGGTAGAATATATTAAAAGGGCAAAAAAGATACAAGGCATAGAAGAAAAGAAGGAGGTCGAGAAGACCTCCTAAAAAGCAAGAAGGCAAAAAAAACAAAAAAACGAGGAACTAGCTGCCCTACACCATGACAGAATCCCATCTAAACACAAGATCCTCAAACGAAAGACATTTACATTCCTCAAAGAGTTTGGACCATAGTGCCTTGATAGTTAGGGAGATGGCAAAGATAGAGGCCTCTTTCCCCTCAAAAACCCTCCTATTTCTCTCCTTCCAAATACCCCACCAGACTGCAAAGGGTAGGAGACTCTAAAGTCTTCGACCGCAAGGTTGAAAGCATCGAATCGAACAACCATTCAGCGCTTCGTAAACCGTTGCAGGCATGACCCAACAGATACCAAAGGACTCGAAGAAAATACTCCATATCTCCCATGCTGTCCGGCAATGCAAGAGAAGATGATTAATAGATTCGCCAGCTGCTTTACACATAAAGCAGTAGTTGGTCATCACCCAATGCCTCTTAATGAGGTTGTCCATGGTGAGGATCTTGCCTAAGGCGGCACACCAAACGAAAAAAGCGACTTTCGACGGGACCTTAGATCCCCGCACGATGGATTTGGGGAAGTCAAGTTTTAAGATTGAAGATGGGAAAGCTGAATCGTCTCTCCTAGTCCTATCTAGCATCACATAGAAAGAGTGAACGGAGAATTTCCCATCGGACCTCCCGTTCCACCCGATGGCATCGGCTCTGTGGCTATCAAGAGACGTCCCCTCCAATCTGATAAGGAGATTAGCTAAGTCAGAGATTTCCCAGTCGTTCAGATTGCGCATAAACCCAAAGTCCCATGAAGGAGCTCTATCATCCCCCACTTGAAACTGCTGGATTGTGCCAAATTTATTTACTGTTATCGAAGAGCTGAGGGAATTCTAGCATGAGAGCCTTGTCTCCACACCAAGCATCGCACCAAAAACGGATTCTATTCCCTGCTCTTGCGATGAACTTAAGTCCTGTCATGATAGAAGTGGATAATTTCAAGATCCCTTTCCAAACTCCACAACCATGCGACGATTTAACCTCCCTACAGAACCACCCCAAGGGCTCACAACCATATCTTGCCACGATGACCATTCTCCCAAAGACTATCCTCTTCCACAGCAAAGCGCCAAATCCATTTCCCCAAAAGGGCTCGGTTCATCAATCTCAGATCTTTGATGCCTAGATCACCTAGGCTCTTAGGGGAACAGATGAGCCTCCAGTCTACGAGGGGATAGCCCTTACCGTCTGCCTTGCCTGACCATAGAAAGCGTCGAAAAAAGTACTCCAATCTCTTGGCCACCCCAGCCGGTAAGGAGAAGAGAGACATGTAGTAGGTGGGGGAGGTTAGATAGGGTGCTTTTGATAAGACATAATCTGCCTCCCTTGGATAGATATTTGGCCTTCCATATTGCCAATCTGCTCTCGACTCTGTCGATGACTGGATCCCAAACTGATGAAGATCTATAAGGCACACCCAAAGGAAGGCCAAGATAAGAAGTCGGTAAATACGCAACGGGCACACCGAGGGAAGAAGCCAAGTCCCCAATGTTCTCTACCTCGCCAACTGGAAAGATCTTATTCTTCCTGAAATTCACCTTAAGGCCTGAAACAGCCTCGAAGCAAGCAAGGATCCCTCTCAGCACAGAGCACTGGTCCCTATCTGGGCTAGCGAAGACTAACGTATCGTTAGCGAATTGTAGATGAGATATCATGGGACTAGCTGCCCCTACCTGAAAGCCGGTTAGCAGATTGTTTTCTACCGCTTTATCGATCAGTCTACCAAGAGCCTCAGCAACAATATTAAAAAGAAGAGGAGATAGGGGATCTCCCTGCCTCAGACCCCTGGAGCTTCTGAAGTAGCAGGCGGGGGAACCATTGATAAGAACTGAAAAAGACGCTGAGGAGATACATTTAAGCATCCATCTCCTCCAAGTAGGACCAAAGCCCATCCTCTGCAATAGATAGACCAGGAAATCCCAACACACGTGATCATAAGCCTTGGCTAAATCAAATTTGTATACGATACCTGGTTCTTTAGCTTTGAGTCTGGCGTCTATGCATTCATTGGCCACGAGGACTCCGTCCAGGATCTGTCTCCCGTGCACAAAGGCTCCTTGAGAATGAGATATCACCCCGAAATCACCTCCCTCAGCCTAGAGGCAAGGACTTTGGCTAGCACCTTGTAGAAGCTACTTACCAAGCTGATCGGCCTGAAGTTAGCAATGTTCACAGCTCCTTGCACTTTGAGGATAAGAACAAGAAAGGTACTATTCGACCAAAGGTCTAGAAAACAATCTTTCTGGAAGTCCTCAATGGAAGCCATGATTTACATTTTACGATTCACTTATAACTAGATGTATCAATTTCAGTTACCTTTGATAGCCAAAGCACTACAAGTTTCAGGTTTTCTTAGAATGCTGAGTCCGTACATACCATAGTTGTTTTTGGCTATCGTATACTAAAATGACGAACTTGTTCACCCTTACCTAGAGGTGTGTGACAGTAATCTCGAGTGGAAATCCATGGTTTGCATTTCAAAAGTTGTCTTCGAGGATCATTGAGATACAGATAGTGTTCTGCATCCAACTCTCTCTTCAAGTCTTCAGGAATCTTTGGCATTTTCCTTCTTCCTTGGCCTTTTGCTTTTGAGAGTCAGCCGTACTACTCCATCGTCAAGACTCTTGATGTGATCGGAGTTGTTGCTGGGCCGATTCTCATCGAACTTAACTGCCCACCCTGGCGCATTAAAGACGATCAAAAGTCTTGGGTCACCATTCCTTTGGTGTCCTCCCCCCACGCGTTCCCCGATCGATCGGTAGATTAGTAACTCTGGAGAAAAGAAGGTGGTTAGACCGACGAAGTGAGAAAAGCGAGTGGGTAAGTGTTCCGTGGGGGCTGCATGATGCTTCTTCTCATCACTTTATAGTAGACCGCAAAAGTGTGTCCAAATTGTAGCGAGTAAACTATCCTAGGGATGTTCCATTAAACCCGTTTAGGGAAGGTAACCCATGTCAGGACGAGACATCACCATTCCTTGATTCGGGCAATGGGACAAGTTCACCCAAGAAGGGGAAAGGGAAAGGAATGTGATAGAATAGGCGCGTTGGCCCTAGAAGAGAAGAGATTGAACCTAAGAGCACAGAAACCAGCTGAAACTCGGCAATCCCCACTTGCTTCATTCTATGCTTGAAAGGATCAGGGATAGAGGGACATACGCAAGTCGATACAACCAGAGTGACAAACCAAAGTACGTTCAGTTTCATCACCCGGGCCGGACCGACAGCGGAAGCCTAGCACTAAGTGCAATCTCCAGCGACAACGGTCCCAAATGCATGAACGACGAATTGTCCTTGTTCCATACTTCCAGTCAAAAAGCGTACCCCTGAGTATCGACGTTGAGACGTTCCTCACTTACGGTTACTCTATTAGAGATAGATCAAAAGAGTTGACTCGAAGGATACGTTCACTTAGGCATACGATGGCAGTGATTGTGGACACTGACACGAGCAAGCCTGCCTTGTTAAGACCTCGCTGACCCTAGGAGTGTTCCTAAAGGATCAGCAAGCTTATACGCGACCAAGTCATATTGCTTTGAAGCAGAAGAATCATTGGTTGGGAAGTCTGAAAGGATGGGAAATCAACAGATTGATTTGAAGCATCGGATCACTCTACCTTATTCCCACCCACTCGGCTGGAGAACATTCATTAAATTGCCTTAGAGCTCAATATGCTGCAGAAGTAGGAGAGGTTGGCCCATGATCTCCTTTGTTAGTCGAGCGGAGCAAGATACGGCTCAGCAAAAAAGCCGTATCGCGCAGGAGCGCTCTACTAGGTGGAATTCCGTTCTGTCAGGCTTCCTTTCCCCTCACGATCTGAGGAGTGGGGGCCGAGATCTCATCCATAGCCTGTGGCACATGCCATTTAACCAACCATCGGACTTTGAGCCAACCGACTCTCCCTTCCCCAACTCCGGTTAGGCACAAAGATATCTCTAGCCCGATCGGCAAGTAGAGTTGTAGGTTGGAGAATTTCTCAATAGGAAGTAGTCGATCGGGTTACTCGCGACCGGGGAGCGAATCATCAACGGATAGGAGAACGAGGTCGCGGGTGAGGTCGGTTCTATCCTCCCATCCCCCATTCCGGTGGCCGAGTAAACTGCGTAGCTCCTTTCCGGGTAGCTCCTATCTGGCCGGCCGAGCAAACAGGGAGCTCTTCCGGCCGGCCGGGCTAACTGTCGCAGCTTCGCTACTTATGGGGACGGACAGAGTTGGGGTTGTTGAAGGGGCCAATCTTAGTAAGCTTTAAGATGTTGTTCCTCTTTTCGTAGCGGCCAAAGCAGTAAAGGCTTGGGATAAGTATCTTCCATATATACATTATTACTGATCAACAACTTCTTTGTCACCCTTTCAGATATGATATGCTTTCTTCCGCAGCAACCATTTTAAGTCCATTTAAAGGGAAAGAAGTAGCAGAGGTTGACAAAACTGTAGGTAGTGACTCTCTAAAAATCATAAAACAAATTCAGTTTATCCATCAAGGAGTTGACTCACAAGTCACAACCACGATATCGAGAGCATCATATCAATGATGGGTTCCAAGTTGAAGATACAGTATTTTTACATTTCTTCTTTGCCATCTTCGTCTCCTAATTTTTTGATAAGTTACACTATATTCACACTGAGATAAGGAAATGTTAAGATGTTGTTACAAGAAGTTAAACCCATTCAATACGAACCTTTCAAAACTCCTTATTACTATAGTAAGAATGCTTTCACACTTGAGCTACCAAAATACACAGATATGTATCAAATAAAAAACCTTGAGATTATTAAAACCATCACTTTTAGATTATCAAGAGGATAGCACGTCATTCCCAGTTGCGCATGACTTACTGGCTAGTGGGAAAGCCATGAAACACCTTGTACTAAATTAGAGACAAGTGTAACTATAAAAGATGAGTAACAAGTGTCATGTATAACCGGATATCCCCAATTCCTATAATCCATGGGACTGCCAGAAACTAGCCACTCTTTCTATCCTCTGGCTCTGATCATAGGTGATTTTTCCATCTCGGGTTATTTGACTATCCATGCGGAACAACTGAATTAGGAATTTTCAGTATTTGATCGGCAAAACCAATTTTCATTAAAACAAATAGTTTACTAATGATTCAATGAGCATACCAGTCTTCACACATGAACCCGCTAAGCACTAACAGTTACACACTAGCTTACCAATAAAGAAGCTGATACAAATGTGCAAAGAAGAAAACAAAAGAGCAAAACCCATTGTAGATTCACTTTATTTTTCGTTTATTGACAAGACTTTGCCCACAATTACGGCCCCATCGAAGTTTCTCGAACTAAAAGAAAATTAACAATATAAACAGAATACAACGAAATAAATGGCTTGTGTTAACACTTTTTCATTGAGAACAATCGAATCAAAATGGGTATAATTTGAAATTTCAGAGTGTACCTATGGGAATCGAATCGAGGAGATTGAGAGCGAGATCTGCTTCTCTCTGCAACTTCGAGATTTTCTCTTCTGGGTCGGCAGGAAAATACGTATCTCGCAATTGGTAGAGATCATCGGCTGCATTTGTGGCTTTCGCCATTAAATCTCGATCTTCGCCTTCGTTTAGGGTGCTCATTTCGGTAAGAACTCTTTAAAGTTTGAAGTTTAAACTAGAGAAAGAAGAATCAGATCAGAGCGAATGAAGTCGAAACTAGAGAGAGAGCGATTTACAAAGAAAAGAAAACCAAACTATTTATGCCCGGTGGAAAGCCAGGTACTTTCTAGTAGACTGTAGTGATGGTTTGCCGTCTGAATAAGGGACACCATGTCACCGTTGGATGAATCTAACTTAAATTTGACTTTATCTCTGAGATTAGACCCACAAATCTAAGGTTTATTCGGCTTTGTACATATGGCTTACTTGAAAAATAGTGGGACCCGCCAAATGAGTAAAACTTCGGTCACAGTGTAGAGACCGAAGCCCACCACTGTGTCCGAAGCAGGTCACCGCGCACAATACGAGCCACGTGGCACACTTTTAGTAGATGGTGACCGTATGGATGTTTGGACAATCACTAGTTGGATCTACAAACCAAAAGTAAACCTGATCAGTGATTTCTAAGCGTTGGATTGAAGTTATTTTTATGGGTTGATTTTAACCGTGGAATTTGAGCATTATTGAGGGTTATTTGGGTGCAAAGATCTAAAGGTTGTAAATTACTAATCAGGCTGATTTTTGGTTTGCAGGTCCATCGAGGGACTAGCCAAACATCCATACGGTCATCATCCTCTAATAGTGTGCCACATGGCTCGTACACGCACTGTGACCGAAATATTACACCTGCGTTCAGAAACAATCCGACAATATTGTGTTATTATACACCCATTTCTTACACCCGGTGGTAGGGCCCCCATGAAGATCATGTTAGACAATCCAACCGCACATTGACTTGTCCTTGCCATGGTGATCATCATCACTAAAAATCCGTTTATTTCGACATTGCTAACCACGTAAAAATTTACTCTAAAATAATGGTTTAATTGGATGGTTTGAATTTTTCCAATTAAAGTCATCTTTTCATGAGGTTAGAAATGTCGTAACGCCCTATTGTTTGTGAAGAAGGTAACCATAATATGGAAAACTCAATGTACGGTTGGATTGTACAATATGATCTCCATGTGGGTTCCACCGGACTGGGTGTAAGAAATGAGTGTGGCTCTAGACGGATATATGGGCCCACTGGCCCATGAATATTGGCCCCATCCCTTAACAGAACTACACACAAAAAATCAGTTGAATGACGATCTCTAGCCATATTCGATCCGAGTGCCCAAAAAAAAAAGCTGAATCCCAAAGTCTAGAAATCACCCCGTGAAAAATGGTCGAATCCAGAGGCTAGAGATCACTAATCAGGTTGATTGTTGGTATAGTATGTATGTCCATCAAGAGTAGGGCACTCTTTCATGTGTCAGTGGGGCCCGAAATAATGTGCCACATGTTGCGTTCTATGCGCCCCACTGCCCCATGGACAAAAAGGGCCCACAGACTACATTTTCTCATCATTCGGGTGCACCCACAGTTTTGAATTATTAATAATGAAGGCAATGAAATCAGGGAGAAAATGTTTGCTGAGGGGTGCATAAAAACGTGCAACGTGTCACATTCTTTCTGGTTCACTGACCCATGAATGATTGGCCCACCGCCGATGGAACTACATTCCAAAATTCAGCTTGATTAGTGATCTTTGGCCATTGGAGTCGAGCTTTTTCCATGGAATGATTTCTAGCTGTTATATTCGAGAGTTTTATTGGGTATTCAGATCAAATGGCTCAGGTTGATTTCTGGTTTGTAGGTCCATAGGTGAGGGCCACTTATTCATAGTGGGCCCAAAAAGAGTTTGCCACGTGGTGCATTTTAGGCGCAACTCGGCGTATAATTTTTGAAATCGAGGGATTGTGTCATCACAATCAAGATTCAAACAAGTACGCAAAGCAGGTTTCCTGTGGTGCACATAGAATCGCACGACTCCATTGGGCCTACTGACTCATGAATGATTGGATCATCGATGGCACATGCACATGACAAAGCAGTCTGATAGGTGATCTCTAACCATTTCAATCTGAGTACCCAGAAAAAAAGCTCAGGGAATTACCAAAAAGTTCGTGGTGTACGCACAATCCGACCATTCAAGCCGTAAGAGAATTTTCAATACTAATTGATATTGCTTTATCAAATGATGGATTGATAAGTCTTCTTTGGTTACTTTTATTTCTCAATTTGCTTAAAATCATAATGAAAAGGCGATAATGCCTTTATCCTTGATTGACAAGGGTTCAATTCCTTGTTTATGATGCCTGAAGTCTTAATCCTTTTGAAATATTTTTGACATCCGTTTCACCATTGTTACTGGTTCAACTAGTTACTGAAAATGATGCTGGTTCAACTAGTTTGAGCTCAGTACACAATCTTGAAATAAAATACCAACTTAACAAAATGGTTAGAGGAATGGAGAAGATATTGAGAGTAAAATGGAGCTTCAAACATGTCGTATAAAATAGAATTAGTCAGAGAGATGGAGCATTGTTCGTTGGTTTTAAGGTTTAGAATAAAATATCGACTTTATGAAAAGGGTACTGGTTGAACCAAGTTGAGCAATTCCTTTTAAAGAATTTTGTTTGTTTCATTATTGTTATAAGAGTTAATCTTTGTTGTTCATTTTCCATCATCTCTTCATTATTGTCTAATTGTGTTAGTGGTCCAACTAAGTTGTGCTCAATACTCAAATTGGAAACGAATACATGCTACGTGAAAATGGTATTGGCATGGTAATTCAGTCAAGTTAAGAGGTTTATTTAAGAGAATTTTTTCCGTTTCACAATTGTGGTTCAACTAAGTTAAGCTCAATACTCTAATTGGAAACAAAGTCAGACATTATGAAAATGGTATTTGTTCAATCAGTTTGGTGAAAATTGTACTAGTTCAACCAGTTTCGTAAAACTTGAGAGAAGATTCTTGCTTAAAAAAATGAAGTGATAACCTTCTTCTTCACCTTCTACATTCTTCCTTTTTTCTTTTTCGCCTTCTTCTTTCTGAACTAAACCTTGAAACTGGTGTCGCCTTCTTTATTCACCTTCAATGGCGCAAAGACAAGTTGAAGCTGTAAAGGATAATCGAGATGCTACAAAGATGATCGGAAGGAAATCTTTCAAACTGGCATCACCCCACCTTTCTTCATCTTGAATGGAACATAGACGAGCTGCGAATAACAGTAAATCGATGAAGGAAATGGAGGAAAATAGTTGAACTAAACTTCGTTGAAGTTGACTGACGTATGGTACTGTGTGTCAACCAAACTTTAAATCAAAGGCATTTCAGAGAAAATTGGATGGTAACCTTAAAAAGGCCTTAATGGACAAACGATTAAACCAAAGTGTCTGTAGTTTTGTAGAGAAACTTAATGGTCTGTATTTTTGTAAATATGGACTTAAAAGTAATTTTTCCTAAAAAGTTTAAATCAGACGCAAGCTTGAAATCACCCCATATAGAAAATGTTCGAATCCAATGGCTTGAGATCACCAATCGAGATGATTGTGAAGAAACAGATAGTTGGAGAAGGAATGAGTAGAGCTTTCACAAAAACGTGTGTAGCTCAACACTCATTGGTTTGTTATATAATATTCAACATGCTATTACAAGGATTACATAAAATAGAAAGCTAACAATACATAAATAGATCGCTAATAGTTTTAGCAACTCTTCTCCGACTAACACTTCTAATCTTGGTTGCTCATGACACCTCATAGGGAAAGAGTGAAGATGTGTAGGGCTATTGGAATAGCAACTCTTGGTGTCCCCATGCCCACCTTTAGCAAGAGGGAGATCCCTAGCTTTGGTAAAGATTTTTGGAATATCATGAATTGCATACGAGTCCTGGGAACTTTCCTTAACACACCCCCTCAAGCTGGCGAACGGTGGAGGCAGCATGCCAAGCTTGATGCGTAAACACTGAAAGGAAGGCTTGGACAAGGCCTTAGTAAAAACACCAGCAATCTGAGACGTAGACAGAATAAAACGCGAAACTAGCGAGCCAACCTTTACCTTTTCTCGAACAAAATTAAAATCAATTTCAATATGCTGTGCAAGAATGAAAGACGGGATTGACGGTCATGTGCAAAGCACTGTAATTATCACAAAATAGCACCGGAGCACAAGTGAGACTAACACCAACGTCCTGAAGTAGCATAGAGATCCATGAGAGTTCAACAGTGGTAGTAGCCATAGATCTGTATTTGGCCTCAGTACTAGATCGGGCCGCAATTGATTGCTTCTTTGAGCCTAAGAAAGATGTCGAATCCCATAATCACAGTGCCTTGCACATATTGCAAAATGTGTTTGACAACTTGAAAATGTGAAGCAGCTAGTGGGTTTGTGCATAAATTGGCAACTATTCTCCAACAGGGATTACATAAAATAGAAAGCTACCATTACATAGAAAGCTAACAGGTTTAGCAACTATTCTCCAACTAACGTACACTTCTAATCTTGGTTGCTCGAGACCTCACAGGGAAAGAGTGAAGATGTGTAGGACAATTAGAAAAGCAAGGCTTTGGTAAGGATTTTTGGAATGTCGTGGATGCCATAAGAATCCTGGGAACTTTCCTTAACAGATTGTTTGTGTTTAGGTCCATCAAGTAGTGGGCCAATCATTCATGGGTTAGTGCGTTCGGAAGAGTTTACCCGGTGGCAGTACGTGCTCCACAGCTCCACATGGAAAAATGCTCCACAGATCCAAATGCATATAAACCCAAAGAAATAAAAGTAGTCCGGGAAAACATTTATCCTTTGCAAAAAAGATAGCACCAACTTGGCCACCTCTGCATTTTGCTCGTGTGTTCAGTTTTATTTTGTCCTGGCCTCTCTCTCTCTCTGTCTCACGCACGATCGCACCATCTTCTTGCTCTATAAATCCGACTTCCAACTCTCAGACCTTTCGAGGAGCCCAGATATGGAGAAGCTGTTGTTCATCTCTCTCCTTCTCATCTTCTTTGTTTCAGTATCTTCATACAATGTTCCGGCATTCTTTACTTTCGGAGACTCCATTTTTGACGCAGGAACCAATCATTTCAACAGGAACTGCACCGTCCAGGCAGATTTTCCGCCTTACGGACAGTCTTACTTCCACCACCCCACCGGAAGATTCACTAATGGCAGAACTGTAGTCGACTTTGTCTGTGAGTCATCGATTCATTCCCTCTATTCAGTTTTTTTTTTTTCCCTTCAATTGCATGAACGATATGTATTTCTTTTGATCAAATGGTTGCAGCTCAATTCATCGGCCTCGATCTGCAGAAACCGTTTCTCGAGGCTGAGATGGAGATTGTTAACGGGAGTAGCAAGAGTTATCCATCAAACGGCGTCAACTTCGCCAGTGCTGGGAGCGGTGTTATGAATGAAACAAACAGGGACATGGTGAGGACCCACAACTACTTGTACGCTTGAAAATCATAATTTGAGAGTTCGGTTGATGTTTTTTACCATGAGAAATGATATGGTGTGCTGCACAACACACCATGTTAGATGAAGTGCCAGTCCTATAATAGTGGGTGATTTTTAGAGTAAAGTGGTTGTCAACATGGTATAAGAGCAGGAAAAAATCTTTATAGGTTGCGGGTTTGAGTCCTTGGCAAGGTGTTGAGGGGACCAACACTTTGATTCTGTTAGACCTGTGGACCATTTGATATACATTGTTAGGCCTCGTTCTAATAGCTTAAGCTTTTAGAGTAAAGTGGTTGTCAACATGTTGCACCTGGTTTAAAAAATGATGGAAACGGGCCTCCCCCGTTACGTTACACACCGTTCTAACATTCAGAAAATAATGGCTGTCATTTTTGAAAATAAGGACTATTATTTTACGAAAATATTTGTTAAAAGAACACCATTATTTCCATTTTTTCCATTACTTTTTGGCTATGTTTCATTATAAATTTTACTATCCGTTTTTTTTTTTCCGTTGTTTTCTGTTATTTCTGTTTATTTTGTGTGTTTTCATCCCATTTTTTGTCCTGTCCATTACAATCCGTTATAACGGAAAAAATGGTAACGCCCCCAATCAATTATACGGTTACAACAGCCCCTTTTAAACCTTGGTTGCACTTGCATGCACCACAACATCTTACTTCTTAGAGGATGATACATAACGCAGGGAACAACCATCCAATAAGCTTAGGCCCATTTCTATATGCAATTGGAGGCCCACACGCTCATTGGTCAACACCATCGATTGTCATTCATCTCGTGTTGCCCGTGATAGAAGAAAAATCTATGACACCGAGTTCTGTGTCAAAAAATTGATGCAGAAGTCACTCAATTTGCCATGTAGTACTCTTTCGGACCCACTGCCCCCTGAATGTTTGGCCCATACCTTGGTGGATCCACACACCAAAAATCAGCGTGAATAGTGATTCCTAGCCATTGGATTTAAGCACTTTTCATCATGGGCTTGGAACCAACTCTCAGGCTCGTTCATAAAGCCCATGATGAGAAAGTGCTCAAATCCAACGGCTAGAAATCACCATTCATGCTGCTTTTTGGTGTGTAGATCCTCATGACATTGAAGGGGCAAGTGGGCCCGAACGAGTCTACATGAACCGTATTAACTTTCCTCTACATGATTAAAGGTGTTCCATTCTTTTCTTTTGGTGCATGTCACACAGGGGGTGACACCTATCCACGACCAGCTAAAACAATTCAAGAACTTAATGAATCTAAACAAAATCAGTAAGAAACTGGTCCAGCAATCACTCTTCTTCTTCGAGTCTGGCTCCAACGACATCTTCAACTACTTCATCCCTTTCGACACCCCGACGCTTGATCCCGACGCCTTTGTGCATGCCATGTTGACAGAAGTCGAATACTTGATCGAGCAAATCTACCAGCTTGGTGCTCGTCGGATTGCCCTCTTCGCGCTGGGCCCAGTTGGTTGTGTCCCGGCAAGAGCGCTCCTGCCAGGAGCACCAATTGATCGATGCTTCGGAAAGATGAACCGGATGGTTAAGAAATACAATTTGGGTCTAGAAAGCTTGATTAATGATATGCCCATTAAGTACCCCGGTGCAATTGGTGTTTATGGAGCGATATACGACATCGTTCAACTGTTCCGTGCAATTCCCAGACACTATGGTAAATCCTATACTACGATCGCCTCGACGGTAAATTAATATAGTTTTACCTATATACAAGCCGTTGGATATCGAAATAATCACAGCATTATTTCGACTATACAAGGGCTTGCATTCATGGGGTATTATAATTAAAAAAAAATTATGATTTTTTTCTTATTTTTATGCATCTTAATAATTTTAACGACTCTTTGTCCGAGTCCACTCATGAGCCATCAGGTCAACTCGACCCTTGAAGGTGCCAGCTTGCTCAGTTGGTAAAGCCTGTGAGTGATAATATCATAGACCTGGGTTCAAAACCCACCTCGCCTAAAATTTCGGTCGGTTTTGGACCTCACCTCACTGAAATGGTTATCGAAACCAAAATTTAAAACCTTGCTTACCATTGGTTTTTTGTTGCATAGGTTTCTCGAACATATCTAGTGCTTGTTGTGGTAGTGGGCGGCTTGGAGGGATGTTGCAATGTGGGACAGGGGAGTATAAGATCTGTGAGAACCCTAATGAGTTCCTGTTTTGGGATTATTTCCATCCCTCAGAGCATTCTTATAACCTTCTAGCAAGGGCTTTATGGGGTGGCAAGCGATCACGAATTCGGCCCATTAATTTGAAAACTCTGTCCAACATTACAGTTCCGTCTACCTAAGCTGAAGACCCTTTTAAAGGAAATACCATCTATAATGTATGGGTACCTGAGATAGTGCATATTGAAGTACTTGTGCAACGTTTGCTTCATCCAATATTTGAAGCCATTAGATATATGTACCCATTAAAGTAACAATGGTGTTTGATAATTTTCAGTATTTTGGAGGTTGAATGAAGCTCTTAAATAATAAATATTTGTTCTTTAATTGGCTTTCATTACATGTCATAGAATACGTTTTTTTGTATCACTAGTAGGTGATACGTGCGTTGCACGTGGAGAGTTAGAGTTGGACTGAGGATATGAATATTAATGAATTTTATAAGAGGGCCGATAGTAAATTTACATCCATGCTTTTAGAAGTACAATGTTAGACAAGCAAAAAGTTTCGACTCACAAAAAGGAAAAACTTCTGTCCTTGACTATTTTAATGCATTAAGGTCGAAAGAAAGTACATCAACACTTAAAATCTTGAACGTCAAAGAATTGGGATTAATGTAGTAACGATCCCCAAAGATTGAATGTGTACGATTAACCTAGTTTCCTACTCCCCTAATCAAATTAATTATTTATCAGTTGTAATCACTTCACCAACGCAGTAGTCAATCCAACTCTGAAGATAAGTTCTCCAGGTAATTGTCTTTCTTTAGACATTTAGCCATGCCAATTCAATGCGATCATTTGGTGTTGATCATTTGGGTAATTCTATGGGCCAACATTGTTGAAAATGGGTTTTGACTTTAAGGACTCTATTAATATGGTTTTTCTTTGTGGTGAAAATGGTTTGTCCTCTTTGTTATTGTAGTACCTAGAAATGACATGCCATGAGGTCTAGCAAGAAAGAATACAAACAACACGCCACTGTGTAATTAAAATGATATGACTCTTCATGTGTTTCACCATGTATATATATAGATCTATACAAATCAACTTCGTATTCATCTTTATGTATCAATTTTTACATCAACACACACCACAAATTATTCATCTCCCATACAGAGATGATGAAGGGGCAACTGAACCTGATGATCCTTGAAGCATGCTCCAGTATGCACAATAAAGAGTAAGAAACGGCCAACCGTTTTGCATATCTTAACATGTCCATGGCTTTCTTGAGATTGTCATAAGTTTTCTACTACAACCATTTGTTCCAAAGTTTTTTTTTCAAGGGATCCTGTTCATGGAACTGAAGAGTAAACATGTGGTCAATTATAGCTTATAATTCAATTACTCCTTATTGACCTTAATTCAGCAAATTCTGCTGGGGCTACCCATTTTTTATTTCTCCATGCCTTTTACTTTCTAACAGTATATTTCCTTGTTTGATGTCCACAAAGACTAACATTTTGTATACTAAGAGCCATTTTTCGTCATAATAAATAATCTACTTACAATTGAAAGAGCTGAAGATTATTTATGATGTCATGTAACTTAAAGTTGATTTATTCAGGATAGAGCTTTGATAGAAGAGCCAATGTTTGAAGAATATTGGTAGAGGGATGTGAGGAATCAATCCGGCAGGGGAACCCAAAACCATTTGTGGAGGAAGGAGTGTTACAGGTGTCCAATTGGGGTTTCAACCTAGTGGACCTTCAGGTGCATAAGAAGCACCAGGGGAAAGGCATCCTCCATTGGCTCAAGTCCGTGCATAGTCAAACCAAATGGAAGTTGGCAAGCTTTCTTGATCCAATATATATTTGGCAGGTCTGCACAAATCTTTCTTTTCATTTTGTCATTCTTTTGCCTGGTTTAAAGTCTAAATAATGTTGGACTCATATAAGAAATTTCTTTGATAAAATTGATTTGTTTTCCTAATAGGGTCAGAATTCATATATATTAATGCTTAATTCTTTTTTTTTTTTATTTTTATCAAGAAACAACTTAGAAATGCATTTATCTTCCTTAGGATAAAAATGCAAGTGAAGATTCTGTCATAAGTACCGAAATATGTTTTTCTCTTTTAAGAAAAACTCTAAGTTAGAACAATCAAGTACCACGAAATCTAAGGTATTTGTCAATTAGACTATAATGTTGGTCTGTCAGCGTAAGCAGTACATATGTATTGCTCATGCAGGGTAGGATCAGTCATGATGTATCCCCTAGAAGATCTTATCCCCAAATTCAACCTTATTGGATCGTCCTGACCTCTCATCCTTTTTTCGAAGAACTCATATCTCTTGATTGTCCTATAGATGCAATAGATAGGACGGTTACCATCATCTGATCAGGTTGCTTTTTAGCCCGGATGATCATTTCATTGGGATTGTTGCCTTTACCTTTATACATCTGCTTGATGGGTACCATAGGTTACCTCGTTAAACATATAGAAATTGAGACAATATTCTATAGCTATGCTCCAAGACTCTTCTCATTAGTGATGGGGTACCCCACCTCAGCATATTTCCATGTGGCAAGTTTCACTCTTGTAGCACTCCGTCGCCAGGCAAAAAGAGACATTTTCTTTTACATTCTTTATGTTCTAAAAAATGTTTCAAAATTCAATTGCTGCAATTGGTAGGGTGAAGGCATGATGTGGATAGGGGAACTATCCTCATGACTAATCCAGAGCATCATCTATCAGATGGACAGTATGGATATGGCTAATGGGGAGAGAGAGAGAGAGAGAGAGAGAGAGGAGTGGGTGCCCAAATAGAATGGGAACATTTTGGTCCCACGTGGGTGCCCAGCCAAAAGACGTGGGCACCTGTAGAGTGACCCAAAAAAACATGCTTGGCCAGTGCTTTAGCATGGGCAAAGAAATAAAAATTAAATATTAATAGCTATGTAAAATTAATGAAGATATAGTAAATAAAAAATAAAAATATTAATAGCAATGTAAAATTATTATAAGTGTGAGATGTGCAAAAAAAAAAAAAATTAATGAAACATGAACAATGAGCAATGAAACTAATTATATTCTCTACAACTTTGAGAGAAAAAAAATTTAAATGTTTAGCAAATTCAAGCGAAAGCAAAAAATTTCATACTTAATTACTATTGAAATATATTATGCAAATAACTAATGTGACCAGATCAAAATTCAAAACACTGGTAATCCAACTAATTAATTAAAAATAAATAAAATTTTAAAAACTAATCAATTAAATAATAGCTCAAGGGTTGAACTTTGGTGTTTGAAGATATTTTTTAAACCTTTGATCTTATTTTTATTTTGTTTATTTTATTTTTCAAGTTATGAAATAACAAAATAAAAATTATTAATTGAATAGTTAAAAACTCATTGGTATTAATTAAATGTAAAAATATTATTTTTGTGCATGGTGATTGTTTGGAGCTCATTTACACTTAATCTCACTATGGTTAGCACTTCAAGCAATAATTGACACAGTGCATTATGCAAGTTAAGGATGGTCAATAAATGACATTTAAGCATCATGATATTTTTTTTCCAAACTCTTTTCTAAAAAAAATGTGGGTTTCACTTCTTCATGTCTTGATCCATATCCATATTTTTTACTCTCTTTGGGTCATCATAGACCTACACACTTAAAAATAGCATGATTAGTTATTTCTAACCATTGGATTTGAGTCTTTTCAGATGGTCAATGAATATATAAGTGGCATATAGCCCCTATGGCACTTTTTTCTAACTCTCCTCTAAAAAATGTGGGCTCCACTTCTTCATGTATATTGACCGATGTCCATGTTTTTTGTGACTCTATTTTGGTCTTAATTTTTTCGTTATAACTGTCATTTTTTAAACCATGCAGACTACCACGTGTACATAGCCGTCACTGGTGTTACATTGGGAATAGTAAGCACAAACTCCGTGGCCTTTCTGGGTTCCGGTGACCAACTTTTTTTACCATTAACACTTTGGTGTACCCTCATAGAAGATGTATCAATGCTTGATTTTTGATGAGGATGATCTCCTCATCATCATATAGATAACCCCAACAAAAAATCAGCCCATTCTGAAATTTCTAACCCTGTCAAATGTGGTTTTCAAGTTACGCGGTAAGAATCGACGGTCCATAATTCTTCAACTTCTAAACCAGTCTATGAATATCATAATGATTTGAATTTTTGTGAGGATGATCTCCTCACCATAGAGATCATCTTCACCAAAATCAGCTATTGATTCATCTTCTATGAGGGTACACCAAAGTGTTAGTAAAAAAATGTTGATCACTAGAACCCGACCCAATGGAAAATACTAATATTTTTTTTTTGTCAAATGTATAAAATAGAGTGAACATTTTCTACGTTAGTATTTGTGGTTGATGTGGCACAAAGAGAAGAGCCATTTTAGACAAAGTTTTTAAAAAGTCTAAAACATCCTTAATTGTTTTAATTAAATAGATTAAAGTGTGAAGGGTGTTTTTAGAACAGATTAAAAAGTTTGAATCAATTCAGATAGTTAATGCCTAATTAATGTTTTGAAAAAAGCTAAATAAATAGGAGAGAAAGTGACATAGACAAAACGTGAGAGAGAAGGTTAAGTTGCTAACCTTTTATGTAGAGATATCTTTGGTAAAAAATTAAAAAAAGATGGATGTGAAGGATAAAGTTGGTAAAATAGAGAAAAAATCAGGGATAAAATAGGAAAAAAAGTTCTTTCAGGATATCGACATTTAGAAGTAGTATATATATATATATATATATATCTATATATATATATATAGATATAGATATCAATTGCTCTTAATCTTGCATGCTATCATAATTAGAGATAACGTGGCACTATTTTTTGGCCTCACTGACCATGAATGACCCTCAATGGACCTACACTCTAAAAACCAGCCATATTGGTGATCTATGGTCATTGGATTTGAGCATTTTTCACAGGTGATTTAATTCTAGTTGTTGAATTTGAGTAATTTGGGGGGTGAAATCCAATGGTGGCTAGATGCAAATCGAGCTGATTTTTTTGTGTAGGACCATGATGCAGGTGAAAATATCCTCTCTCAAGATCAAGAGAAGAGTTGGTTGCGAATCTAATGAGTTGGAAGGAGGTGGAAGGAAAGATCAAGTTGCAAAACAATGTATTGATTTAGTTTCAAGGAAAATCAACAAAGAATTAGTTGTTTTAAGTGTAGAAACAACTAAACTCAGCAAGTGAGCTCCAAGGAGAACACCAAATAAGAGCTAAAAGCTTTCAATCAAATTATATATCAGAAGGGTTACTTTCTCCTTAATCCTTTGTTACATATTTATCGGCCGGCCTCTCAAGTTTGACTAACAAATTCCAAGACCCAACTTCCCACACTATTAACCAAAACATTACTAACCTTCTTTTTCCTATACAACTAACTACACTGTCCTGTACATGTTAACTACACTTTGTTGTGACTAACATCATGGACCTTAATGTTGGGTCGATCCAATACCCATGACCCATGGATCCAAGGTGCATCATTTGATGGTGGAGGTTGATCTGGTTGTAACAGACCAATAAAGGTTGGGCTATGTTGTATGAGAGGATTGGGTGTCTCAAATTTTATTGTAGGTCTGCAAAAGGTTTAATTAAACTTGGGGCAATCTCTGTTCACCAAGAACTTAACTCTTGCTCGGGTCTGGTTGGGTGGGGTCAGGGGGCCTTCCTTCCTAACATTAGGTGTTCAGCTGACTCAAATTTTTTTTTTTTTTTGGTAAAATTCTTTTTGAGAAATTGCATAGTTTCCTGTCTTGGTGCTTGAATTGACTGAACTAGAGTTTGGGACGTACGCATATATAAGCTAATGTTTTAGTCTTATTTTATGCTTTTTTAGTTCTCATAGTAGAAATTCTCGATTGTCGATTCTTGTGGACGTAGCCCTTAGTGGTGGAAATGTAAATTAATTGTGTTCTTGTGCAACTAATTATTGTTCTACTCTTCTTTGTGTTTGCCATCATTTGTATGGAGATCTGAAAGTGTGTGCCATTTAATTATAATGTTTTGGGGTAGACATCAAAGTTAATTTTTCTCATGATATCTAAGGGGCTTAATTAACAAGGAACATTCTGAATTATCCCCAACGTTTACAAAAGGAAATGATTTTTGACATTTTGAGGACTTCCTCCCTAGGGTCCAGAACGTTGGATGGTCCTTGGGATTCTGTGGGGTGTACGCATCTCGAGGACAATTAAAAGGTCTAGACCTAGAGAGAAACAAAAGTGACTCTTTACAATAAGGACCATCCTGAGGATCGGAGGCTGTAGTATCCTCAGTGAGGATAATATCGTCGACTTCGACTTCGACTTCGAATAGAATAACTTTCAAGCCTCATCAAAGAGGAACAAGAAACAAACATGGATGGATCTGCATGGGTATAAACTATAAAGAGACCTGAACTGAAGGATCGATGAAGATCGAACCATTAAAACATGGTATACGAGGGGCCTGTTTGAGTCCATGAATAGTTTTATAGAGCTTGTAGATAGTATGGGTGGTCACAATCAACAGCTAGTATAGCAGTTGTTGTATGTAAATCGATCCCCTCTATAACAAGGACAACGACATGTGTGTCGGTGTTCGACATGATATGAATTGTACGTCAGACATGATATGATATTGTCGTCCGTACACTATCATTCTTATGCTAAAAGATATATCGTTTAATGCAAAATAGAATTTAATTATGTATTTAAATTAAGCTAATAACATACATTAAAATCACATAAACAATATACAAATAATAGCTGAAAACAAAATTTTTGAATAAATTAATTAAAATTTGCTTAAATTACTGTGTCGGCATATGTCAGAGGCATGCAGGAATACGGCAAATTGTCTGACACGACGAATTCTTAGAAAATGAGGCTGTGATATCCATGATCATCATCCACTCATATTAAGGTGCGGGGGTGTTTACCCATTAGACGCATTTCAAGAGGCGCACGGAGTTGGATTGGTCCGCATGCTTTGCACTAGATCCTTAACCAATTTTTTTTTTTTTGTATTTTAATTCTTTGTGATCGTCCCAACGAACGTGCTTGTGGTAGGTAACCGATATACCAGTCTCAAACATTGTCAAAACCCTAATGTATAGCCTTTGATGCTTTTCCAGTGCATTTTGACGTGTATACCTTGTTACCTACAACCTAACAACCGCTGTGCTTATTTCCTTATTTTATTTTATTTATTTATTTGCTTAAGCAAGCAGGTTATGGTTATGGTTATGGTTATTGGTTAGTAGGTGAAGACAGGTTCGAACCTAGATCTATGATATCAACACTCGTAGACTTCACCAACTCAGCAAGCTGGCTCCTTCATTCTCCACGGTTTACATTCCAACCCGTATAGTTATTTCATTTTTCAATCAAACCCATGGTTCGAAGTCTCGGGATCGGTGGGCTCCAATCCCCATCTGGATCGGTCTGATCTAGAATGGGATCGGCGCATCTCGCTCGAGACAATGTGAGAATACTTTAAGAAACAGTGATCTATTTGGCGAGACGACGATCCATTTAAATTGTTGGATCAGGCTGGTGAATGCCAATCCCTATCTTGATCATCGGCCGAGACTTCGAACCATATGATCAAACCCCACATATAATACTCAATCCAACCTTTAACTCCCAAAGGCTTGAGCCATAAGAATCTTGTGGGGTTAATGATTGATTTAGGCTTAGGTTAAGTAATATAAAAGCTCTCTCGGACGTTACAACCACCCCTTTTATTATTATCCACCAATGATATTCAGTATAGCAGAAGCATCTATCCAATCTAACAAATGAAGATCGATCCCTTGATTTCGATTATCAATTTCGAACAAAGAATCCTAACTGCACCGGTACCCCACAACTTGTTCGACCATTAAAAATCAGTATGTTGATACAACAGCTGGAAACGGCCCATTAATGTAGGCCCCATCTACTGGGTCATATATCTTAACACATACACCTATTTTTCGAGTATAGTTTATACATAGGATCATGATTCCGTATATTACACTTGATATGTTATAAGTTGGATTGAAAATTTGAAGATGGAATATATATTGCAAGCTAACGTTTGAGTGTGACAACCTACCTAGCAAAGATATGACACCACAATGCTACCTATGGAGAAACTCTTCTCACATTTTTGGAAAATTGTAGATACATGGGTCCCATTTTTTCTGATCTCTAATGGAAATGTGGGTCCCTTTGCAGTCTGCCCGACGAAAAAACGAATAATTTTGTGTAGAAATTGCTTATTTCCATGTCCTATCATTTGGTTGGTCGTGTCCTTAAGTGAGCTCTACAGTCTACTACATAGGCTAACCCTTGTTCCATCCCTCACCATGTGCTCCCCTTAGTAAATTATTGCATCACCTACATTAGAAAGGACAACTCTCTCTCTCTCTCTCTCTCTCTCTCTCTCTCTCATCCCACAAATACATAGAACACCCACATATTTCCTTGGTCATTCCATGCAGAAAGATAAGTACCCCTTTTCTAATCAATCTCTCTCACTCTGTCTCTGTCTCTCTCTCTCTCTCTCTCTCTCTCATGGGGAACACTACATCTTGTGCTCCTTCCATTATCACTGGTGGAGTGGTGAAGGTTTTACTCAGTGATGGTAGGGTGGAAGTGTACACAAGGCCAGTTAAAGCGGCTGAGATAATGCTCGAGAACCCCAGGCAATTCGTTTGTGACTCTAAGGATCTCAGGGTGGGTCACCGGATTCCAGGCATGGCAGCCGACGAAGAGCTCGAGCGACGTCGATTGTACTTCGTTCTTCCAATGGAGATGCTCTACTCAGTGCTCACAAATGAGGTAATGGGGTCTCTATCCTACAAGGCTTCTAAAGCATTGAAGCATGGAGGGTCGTCCAACAACATTGGAAGGATATTTCCAGTTTTAGGTGACTTTTGCATTTTTCCTTCAGAACCCAAAACGTTGGATTCACTGGCTAGAAATCAAGAGCCTGTTGAGAGATACTCGAGGCAGAGATCGTGGAGGCCGGCGTTGGATACCATTGTTGAAACTCCATGTAGACAGTGATCGATGAAGATAGTTGACAATATAGTGATGAAGGAGGTGAT
Source organism: Euptelea pleiosperma (assembly GCA_035048495.1). Taxonomy (NCBI): domain Eukaryota; kingdom Viridiplantae; phylum Streptophyta; class Magnoliopsida; order Ranunculales; family Eupteleaceae; genus Euptelea; species Euptelea pleiosperma. The sequence goes on along the minus strand of CM068550.1, from coordinate 16,403,312 downwards.
TAATGTTTGTGTTTTGTTGTTTGTGAGGATTTTAATTTGGTGTAGTCTGTACTTAACCACTCTAATGGAAGTATGGAACTTTATTTTATGAAACTTATGCAGTTGAAGCTTGACTGTGGGGCCATGGTACAGAAATTTTATCTTTCTTTTTTTTTTTGAGAAATTTTATCCTCATTTAAAAGAGTTTTGATGCTTAAGATAATGGTTGTAATATGATGCAGTATGGTGTTATTTCCCTGCATACAATGTTTAGGTTAGGGCCTTTAGGCAGTTTTGAGTGGGTGGCTAAGGAGACATATGGGCCAGGCTAGCCCAAATGGGCATTTGAACCCAGCACTTGATCCATGTACAGCTTTTAATACAAGGGATATAAAAGACTTGAGAGTTGAGACAAGGAGATTTGTCCCCTTGTACTCCAGGGTGTTGGGTAACTTACCCAACTAGCTACCACATTTCCTGATTAATTTGACACGTACCCCATGTTTTTTAGATAAAAATGCAAATATAAAAACTAATTAAAAAGGGGTACGTGGCAAACGAAAAGCATGGGAATCGGGTAACTACCCAACTCCCTGGCCTATAGGATCCAGACCTCCCCACCCAAAACGGACGAGGCCCAAAATGAGCCCGGGACAGTAGCTTCCTGGCCTTTTTAACTCCAGGCTAGGCCCCTCCCAGGAATGATACAATTGCGCAGGTCTGCCTCATCAATTTATAAGACAGCTTAGGCCGGGCCCCGACGGAGTTAGGCGCGGTCCAACCCTGATTTACCCATATTTTACTTTAAAAAGGGGTTAAAGAGGTTGGAATCTTGGTTATAACCTTCCAAGTAAGCCTGCTACATGTTATTAAACTTACCAAGAAATTAAATGATAAAAGTAAATAAACATTATCTATACTATTATAAAGAGAGAAGAGGGGTTGCCACCCATGTGACAATTAAAAGCCTCACAACTTTAAATGCAAAACCTTCCCTTATTAAATGCCTCTTTATTCTAAAGACAAAACTTGGGTTGGAGACTTGGAGTACGCCCTTTACAGTTCAGGTTCTCCAGCGTGCTAACGTCCTTGATGAGGGATCATAGTATAAGCCACGTGGCACACTCTTCGAGGTCATTGATTGTATGGATGTTTGTCCCATCCTTATGTGGGTACTTATGTACCAAATATCAGGCTGATTACTGATTTCAAACCTTTGGACTTGAGTACCCAAAATAATGCTCGGAATCAGGCTTGTATGTTTTCTCTTCTCCTTTCAATAAATTTTACCTTATCAAAAAAACAAACAAAAAAAAATCAACCCATGAAATCGACTCCGCCAATCAAATCCTTAAAAATCACTAATCCTACTAATTTTTTTTTGCGTGCATGTCCACCTAGGGATGGGGCCAAACATCGATACGGTCAATGATTTCAAAAAGTTTCCACGTGTAAAGTGCTGCCACGTGTAAGGTGCACGTGCATCGCACATGGCGTTCCCCTAGTAGTATATAAAACATGTTATTATGTGTAGCTAGTTGGGCTGGACAGACTATACTATATATTAGGGCCTGTTGGCCAATACAATTTGGGAGCAGACCCATCCAGGCCTGATAAGTAATCGGTAAGGTCCATGACTATGGCAAATTTTTCGCATATACAAAACAAATTAATTAAAAAAATATTCATGTTACCGGATTTGAGATGGGAATGAATAGAATATTGTACGTTTCTGTACCCAACAATCAACACATGCATATTAATTCTAACCGTCCAATAGAAGTCTCCTTTAAAATCCTAACCCTTCTAAGATTGGACTTCACTCAGAATCTAGAAATAAAGGTCATCAACAAAATGTATGATTATCGAATCTTAGCTAGTATATTAGAGCCTACTAAAAATATTTGCAATTTCAGTGTTAGAGTAATTTTTTTTTGTTTTTTGCAGGTTCCCCTCGACGTCTAGTCAACTAAGGAACTAGATATGAAGTTTTTCACATGTCGAGCATGACTACAATATGGCGTCCTTAAATCCGTAGTTACTTCTCTATATCATTATTCCAAGTAGATGGGTTATGTCTTATCTAAAGCAAGTGAGATCCAAATTTTCAAATTATGCCGACTTACCCCAACAGCCTGGCTCCTTTGCCCGAGCTAATCTTATTTAGAAAATCGACTCTCCCTCCACCGAAACAAACTGTGTTCGTTTGGAATGAAGTCGACGAAGCTTTAAGGGTCCAATTGGCAACTCGACAATTTACATTACAAGGATCTAAGATGCCAATTTAAATCTATTTTTATAAATCCCGAGGAGACACGTGTATGGCCATGATGAAGGCTAATTTTAGGCACATGCATTCATCCATGTTCTCATTTTTACTAAGACTGGTTTCTTGGGAACTTGGAAATATTCTGTCACTATTGCTAGTTTTTGTTACTCTAAGATTCGTTCTCTGGTAGACGGATGTCGTGCTCTCATGGTTATACGCCTCGGAGAGTACGAAATAATTAGAATTTGGTAATAAATACAAGGTTTTACCATATATTTATAAGTCACCTCCATACGTTACTAAAGTGAGGCCCACAAATGAGGACGTAGATATTATTCTACCACATTTGTATGTTTCCACAGTAGTGAGACCTATAGAGTGGGATGTGGACGCACGATTACAACACCATGAAATATTACAAAGTCGAGACAGTCTAGAACTTTGTTGACGGACATCTGTCGGAACACAGTATGAGCCACGTGGAACATTCTTAAAGATCTAGCTAGGACCATATGGATGCATGTTTGGTCCAACCCTAGGTGGACCTACATACCAAAAATCAGCCTGATTAGTGATTTCAAACCTTTGGATCTTTGTATCACAAATGATGTTCGAATTCCAGGGTTAAAAATCAACCCATGAAAACAACTCCAATCCAACGCTTAGAAATCACTAATCGTGCTAATTTTTGGTCTATAGGTCGACCTAGAATTGAGCCAAACATCAATAAGCTCAGAGATCTCTAAGAGTGCTCCACGTGGTTCATACTGTGGTCCATTGATGACGGACGTCCATCAACAAAGTTCTACTGGCAAAAAAAATACTATGAATGTATCGACTATGTAATGTTACATCCAGGGTCGTCCCTACCATAAGGCCAATAAGGCGGTCGCCTTGGGCCACAGGTGAGAGAAGGCCCAAGCCCACTAACCACATGGATGTTTAGCCCACCCCTTGTTGCATATACAAACCAAAAATTAATCTGATTGGTTATCTCTAGCCATAGATTTTAATACTTTTTAGGATTGATTCTAGCCTTGGATTAAAGAATGTTTTGAGTAGTAAATCCAATGGTTAGAAATCATCAATCAAGCTGAGTTTTAGTGCATGTGTTTATCCACCAATAGGTGGGCTGAACATCCACGTAGTCATTAGGCCCTAAAATGATCTATGTAGGGCCGCGAGAGTCCTCTGCATGGACTGCAACAGGACTACATGAGGCCTCTGCATCTAAATTTTTTCCGTATAGCTTTTGATTATCCTATATAGTTGTTAAATAAGATTTTTGAGTTCAAATTTCTTATTAATACCATATTTATTAATATATTAAAGAATAAAAAGGCCTCATATGGAGTTTTCGCCTTAGGCCTCAACTTGCATGGAGACCGGCCTGGTTACGTCACAGGTGTTGGAATCTTGTGTCCATGCTCCACCGTCCACCAAGTAAAACTTCGAGACAGGGGATGTAGGTCACGGCATATGGATTTGTACGGGGAGGACCACCTCGGCCTCACCACACACGAACATAGATGAGTGTTTTGACAAAAAGCACTCGAATACTCACCTGGGTACGTGTGTGGTGAGACCGAGGTGGTCCTTCCGTACAAAATCCACATGCCAAGAACTGCAGCCTTTTCATCGCCGCCGATGACAGGCGCGGTCATCAAAGTTTTATCCCCGTTCCCCCTGTAGGTCCCAATTTCTCGGGACCTCATAGATGTGGTAGAATAGTATCTACGTCCTCATCTGTGGGCCCCACTTCATATTCAGTAATGTTAACGGCTTGGCATGGTGCTAGAAGATCGATCGCGTTGGATGCAGATGGAATCTCGTGTAAACACCTCCATACGCTACTCAAGTGGGGTCCACAGATGAAGACGTAGATACTATTTATCACATTTGTAAGTTTCCGTGGAAGTGGAACCTACAAGGTGGGATATGGACACAAGATTCCGAGTAGATCTTTGCTGACTGCCCACAATATGAGCCACGTGACACAACCTTAGAGGACACTGCCTATATGGATGTTTGGCCAATCCGCTAGTGGATCTACAAATAAACCAAAAATCGGCCTGATTAGTGATTTCAAACCCAAATAATGGTCTATAATGCTCAAATAATCCACGGTTAAAAATGAACTATGCATAAAAACAACTCCAATCCAACACTTAGAAATCACTAATCATGGTAATTTTTTGTCTGAATGACTGAATGTCCATCTAGTACGGTTGGGCCAAGCATCCATACATTCAGAGATCTCTAAGAGTGTGACACGTGGTTCATACAGTAATCCGTCATCAACGCATGGATTTAAAAACGGCCGTTTAAACGGTTTTAACGGCTGTTTAAACGGTAACGCCCCAAGCCTGTTTCCGTTAAAATCATTTAAACAAGTTTCGACACTTTGAATTTAACGGCCATCTTTTTCTGTTTTAGTGGCCGTTAAAATAGTTTAAACGGCCGTTAATTCTGAAAAAATTTGTGAAAGAAAACGGCTGTTAAATCCGTTAAATTTCCTTTAAATTCTTTTTCTTTTTTAATTTTAAATTTTTAAATTTTGAACTTCAGCGCCACTTTTTTGGTTAAATTCCATTTTTTCCCCTGCCCGCTTCAATCCATTTTAACGGTTTTAACATTAACGCCCCAGTCCGTGAAACCGTTAAAACGGCCTTCTTTAAACCTTACATCAACGTATGTCTGTCAGCAAAATAGCAAGATAATGTAACCTCACAGATGTTGGAATCAGAGTGTGTCCACGTCTCACTATGTATGTCCCACTTCAATGGAAACTTTCAAATGTGGTAGAATAGTATCTCCATCGGGATAAAACTTTGATGACCGGGCCTGTCATTGAAGGAGATGATAGGGCAGCAGATCTTGGCACGTGGATTTGTACGAAATTGTAAATCACACAATCACAAGCCAATGAGTTCTCGGCACGTACACAAGTGCTTTTGCAACAAACCCATGTGCTTTTGCTTTTTAGGTGTACGTGCCGAGAGTACTCGAGGGCTTTTTGCCAAAACACTCACGTGTGTAGGTGGGTTGTGAGGCGGAGGTGGTCTGCCGTACAAAATCCACGTGCCATGATCTGCTGCCCTGTCATCTCATTCGATGACAGGGCCCTGCCATTTAAGTTTAACTCCGTCCACATCTGTGGGCCCCACTTCAGACTCTAATGTTACCACAAGAGGTGTTGCAATCGTGTGTCCACCATGGTTTAAAAACGGCCGTTATAACAGATTCTGACCTCCCTATCACGCTCAAAAAATAAAGGCCATTATTTTAGTTATGCGACTTGTGTGCTGTATCCGTGATTTGGAAAATGATGCGATCAACAACTCAGTCACGATATCGTCAGTGAACCATCAGCCAGGATGAGAAAATATTGGATATTTTAGTAACGCACCCTTGAAATTTGAAAGTAATTTGCAATACCTCCTTGTGCTTTCAAACTTTAGGATTACCCTTGACCTAGTATAACAGTGGTTGACTTCTGTTAAAACGGACTTGAATCACGGTGCATTAACAGACGCAAAATGCATGTCAGACAATTTATCGCTAGTCAAATGATAGTTAAACTAGATCAAGGGGGGTAATCCTAATGTTTGAAAGTATAAGGGGTAGTACAAATTACTTCTAAAATCCAGGGGGTGTTACTACATAACCAAAAATATTTGTTGGTCCCAGAAGTCTCCTTCTCTCAAAAATGTCTTTCCGAGCTTAATTAGTTTAGGGCCTACTGACCTTATGGATATTTGAACCACCTCTTGGTCGACCTATATACCAAAGATCAGCTTGATTGGTGGTTATCAGTCATATTTTTGCATCCCAAAAAAGGCTCAAATTCAACGGTCAAAAACCATGCATGTTATTAAAATGGTAAATCCAACGGTTATAAGTCACTAATTATACTGACTTTTTTATCAGTAGATTCATCAAGAGGTGGACCAAATATCCACAAGGTAAGTGAGTGCTAATTAAAGAGTATCCACGTGGCCCGGAAAGGATGATGAGGCTAGTCTCAACCGTTTGTTTGTCTACATAAAGATGTTCCAAGCAAAGGCTTTGATGCATCCCTAACTAATAACTATCGCTTTGTTTCCGAGGATGAGTAACCCACAGCCTAGACCTAACGGCAAGTGGTTTGAATACTTCAAGTTTGATCGGAAAAAAGATTCACCAAAGGATGTGCGGGATGTTTTGTTGGTGGTGGTAGCGCTGATTGCGGCTGTCACCTTCCAAGCCGGAATCAACCCTCCCCGTGGTATTTGGCAGGACGACAAGCCACTGAGGAGTGCTCAACCAGGGGAGCGAGTACATGAAGCTGGTTACGCGATTTTAGCTAGTACTCCAGGACTGTTCACAGCTTTCTTGGCTGTTAACACGGCAGCTCTTTCTATATCTCTCACCATCATCTTTTATCTCACAAAGGGATTCCCTTTGAGAGTGGAGCTGGTGATCGCTGAAGTAGCAATGTTTGTTGGTTATCTTATTTCGATAATTGCAATCACACCGGATGGCCAATTCGATCATGAACTTTTCTTCCTCACAGGCATTCTTCCTCCCATAGCACGCGTCTTGTGGGAATTCTTTGAACATGAGGATGAGACTTGAACCAAAAAACGGAGGAAGCTCTTCTGGTCAAGCGCGTAGCATGTGCCTGCTCTACTTGTAACATACTACCCAATTAGCTCAGATGTATACGATGATGTACAGCCTAAAGGCCATAGAACATGTTGTAGCTCTGCTGCTCCGTAGGCCAAGACGAACGCAATTCATAATAAATGGTTTTTTCGGAAACGAGTCTCTAAGCGGTAACCATATTATAAAAATAGCTAGAATCATAGATTTGCTCCAACTTAATTAAGATAAATGCCCCATCCATCAGAATTTCCATGAAATCTTAACTAGTTGCAACTCAATCAAGTTTGAGATAACACTGGTATAACTAGTTCCTTACTCTGATACCACTTTGTTGGCGCAAATTCGCCTTTAAGGCTTTAACAACACTTTGATGGTTCAAATCCGCATCTGTGACAGCCAACGAGCCAACGAAGAACTCGGCGGCAGTTGTATTCATTCTTCCAATGGAGATGCTCTACTCAGTAATCATGAATGGGCAAATGGTGTCTGTCCTAAAGGCTTCCAAAGCATTGAAGCATGGAGGGTCTCTAATCAAACATTGGAAATTAAAGATATTTCCAGTTTTAGGTGATTTTCGAATTTTTCTTGGGAACAAAAAAAACGTCGGACTCACCGGCTAGAAATCTTGAGCTGGCTGAGACATACTTGAGGCAGAGATCATGGAGACCGACTTTGGATTCCGTGGTCGAAACTCCATGTAGACTGATCAATGGCGGAGCCAGGAGGGGGGCGAGGCGGGGCGGGGCAGTTGCCCCCATGAACTTTGAAAGGTTTTTTGGCCATCCCTAGGGGGCCTCCATACCAAAAATCAGCCTCGTTAGTGGTTTCTAACCTTCGGATCTGAGTACCCCAAATAATGCTCAAATCCAACGCTTGAAGTATTCCCATTAAAAAAAACCAATCCAATGGTTTGAAATCACTAATGAGGCTGATTTTTGGTCTCTAAGTCCAGCTAGAGATTAGGGCTGGCAATGGATCAGATCTGATCCGATCCGATCCGAAAAATCGGGTCTGAAACTTTATTTTCGATTATCGGATCACAGATTGTCAATCTAATCTCACTGCTTTTTTTATTGTATATCTCCGCGGATAAAAGAAGAGCTTCGTACGATATAGAGAACTATAAAACACACACACACAATGACACAAACCAGTTCGGCATGAAAATATTACCGCATAAACGGTGCCTAAGATGACTCTTTTTTTTAGTTAGCTCACATCAGTTAGAAGAATTCCGGCTACTCCAGCCATTGCGAAAAGAGCGTGCATGAGCTCTGCCTGCACATACTACTTTAAACTTTTGCGATCCTCCCCAAGCCCAAGAGGATCGAGACCGAAATCTCCGGCAATATTTTGAGGTAAATGTATATCATATTGGATCGGCCCGGAACCGATCTAATCATATCGGATCGGTTCCGGAACTGAATTTTTTCCAATCGGGTCCGGATCAATTGGATTTCTCATCGGATCGGTACCAAATCAACCAATCAGACTCAAACCTGATCCGTTGCCTGCCCTACTAGGTATGTGCTGAACATCCCACGTGGGTTGTTCATCATCAATGTTAACGACGGACTTTGATCATCAAAGATTTACTGAAAAAATTTGGCTCTTTAGCTCCAAAGAATAATTTAAAAAGCTCATGGTCTTTAATTGCCCCTTTTCTATGTAAGGATAATTTCGACACACATACATACGCACGTGCACGTGCACACGCACACGCACACGCATAAATTTTATCTTCACTTAAAAGAGTTTTGATGCTTAAGATAACTGTTGAAATATGATCTTATTTCCCTTCAAACAATGCTTGGGCAAGGAAAATTTTTCGATGAGGGTCGCTCGCATTGTGGCTTTGTGGCTCGCGTAAAAACATGCCACGTGGCACACTCTTGTGGCCACTGACTCACCGTATGGATGTTTGGCTCAAAAATTGAATTGACTGGTGATTTCTAGCCATTGGATTTGAGCATTCAAAAATTGCTGAATACCTCGGCTAGTAATCAGTTCATTTAAAAAATCTCGAATCCAATGGTTAGAAATCTGCAATCGGACTGATTTTTGGTGTATGGGTCAACCAAGGGGTGAGCCAAACAATCATGTGACAATTTCCCGGTTCTGGGACCAATTATCCCGGTTTTGGGACTAGTTATTTTAGAAACCGAACTAAAATGAGCTGAAACCAATTAGACCCCGGCCCGAATCTATAGGAACCGAAAGGTTCTGGATCTTTAGACACTAGTACCCGACCGAACTGGGACCGAACCGATATATAGGACCCAAACCGACATATTAGTAGTACTAATATATATTATGTTTCGTTTACTAATCATTAATATAAAAATTATATATCAAATATTTTACATACATATTTGAAAACCTTGGTTCCGATTCCACTTATTTGAGAACCGGAACAAAAACAGATAGGAACCAGAAGATCCAACCAGTTGATTTTTTTTTGGCCCATTTTGCGTTACAGTACCACTCTTTGTGTTCCACCAAACAGACAGTTAGGCTCAACTGCTCAAGGGTCTCGATAGACTTGAAGGACCGACCTGTTTGGCCAAGATGGGGGCCAAAGGTCTAGGTCTATGGTCTATATGACGGGCCCTAGTAGTTTGACTTGAAACTTGGGATTCACGTGAAACTGCACATATTTTTGTCTCGGTTATCGGTTATGGCTGGGATAGCATTTCCTTTTAAATTTGTTAATATGTACTAACCATGGACCAGCCCAATGGGTATCTGGGCCCAGCCCCCTGATCCATGTACAATCCTTTGGGCTTCCGTGATGGGAACTTGGACTGGCCTTTTAGCTGTTGGGTCTGTGCTTGAGTTAGGCATGCCTGGAATCCGAGTCCATGTCCATCTATACCCGACGATCAGTACACATGCAGATAAATCCTAACCGTCCAATAGCAGACCACCCATTGGGTGTTCCTTAGCTCATAAGTGCAAAAGTCATAACGAGCACATGCTCCTAATCACCTAGGGGTGTCAATGGACCGTTTCCGTTTTGATTCATAAGGTACCCAGAATTGGAACCAATTTTGCCGGTTCTTATCGATTTCGGTTCTGAAAATAATGGATCCGGAACAAGAACCAATTGTTTGTTCCTAGTTTCAGTTATGGGTACATCCGTTCCAATCTTGATAATATGACAATTTTAACAGAGTATATTTATAGGGTCGGGCTCAAGGGACCCCTATTTCTGACCCCCTTTTTTGACTCCCATCTTGGCGTACCCACATAGAAGATGAATCAATGGCTGATTTTTGGTGAGGATGATCTCTACGGTGAGGAGATCATCCTCACAAAAATTCAAATCATTCTGATATTCATAGACTGGTTTAGAAGCTGAAGAATTATGGACCGTCGATTTTTATCGTGTAACTTTAAAACCACATTTGATGGGGTTAGAAATTTCAGAATGGGCTGATTTTTTGTTGGGATGATCTATATGGTGAGGTTATCATCCCCACCAAAAATCAGCCATTGATTCATCTTCTATGTGGGTACGCCAAGATGGGGGTCAAAAAAGGGGGTCAGAAATGGGGGTCCCTTGAGCCCAACCCATATTTATATAAATGGTTAAGATAAAATGAATTGTGCTATTCTTACTAATAGATTACTAATGGACGTGGGGCCCTCATGCAGATGAGTTCTGAGCTGATTTTGGTGTGGATGATCTCCTCACCATGGAGATCATCTTCACAAAAAATCAGTAATTTTTAAAAATTCTAACCCTATCAAATATGACATAAATTTAACGGTGAAAATGAATGGTCCAAAAGTTTTCAATTTGCAATCCACTTTTCGCAAGGCTGCAAATGTTGGAATGGGTTATTTTTTTGTGTGGTTGATATCTATGTTGAGAAGAATATCATCACCAAAAATTAGCCGTTAGCTCATCTGCATGTGGGCCCCACGTCCATTAGTCGTTCTATTAGTAAGAATAGCGCATAAGTTCGGTTCCAGTTCTTATCAGTTCAGTTCCAATATCAGACTACCCAATACGGTTCTAGTTCTTATTTGGTTGGCTCCCAAAAATATGGAACCAGTACCGGGGTTTTCTGTTCCGGTGCCGGTGCAGCGGTGCTGATTCGTTTTCGGATAAACGTGTAGAAATTGACACCCCAATAATCACCCAATAGATCACCTTCTTCTGACCATAAAAAAATATTATGTGAAATGGTCCGTAAAAGAGTGATTTTTAAAGTATTCTGTATCTCTCATTCTAACCAATGAAGGAAATAATTGGCTGGTTTATTGCTTACCCGACACGAATGCACATATTGATGCCGAGATTGACCGAGTTTTGGGACCGTCACTTTGCAGACTTGACTCAGTTCAGCTGGTTAGTTCAATTGGCTGGTTTATTACTTACCCGACACGAATGATGCCGTGCAAGATTGACTGAGTTTTGGGACCATCACTTTGCAGACTTGGCTCAGTTCAGCTGGTTTATTACTTACCCGACACGAATGATGCCGAGATTGACTGAGTTTTGGGACCATCACTTTGCAGACTTGACTCAGTTCAGCTGGTTAGTGCAATTGGCTGGTTTATTACTTACCTGACACGAATGATGCCGAGATTGACTGGCTCAGTTCAGCTGGTTTAATTAGTGCCGGTTACTTGTTAGCAACGTAGCAAGACTGCAAGACTAGAGTTGAAGAGTATACGCTGTTTGTCATTAATTAAGGACTTACCAAGACTCGATCAAGCCGTCATGGACTCAGCCGAGTCATGTAAATCAGTTTTGTTGACTCTTAAGTCAAGTCTCGAAACTTAATTTGTTCATGAAAATATCACTTATTTTTAACAAAAGTGAGGTAGAATTTTTTTTTTTTTCTCTTTTTAAGAGAAAAAAATTATTTTCATCCTAAAATTAAGTTTGAAAAGTTTGTTTCCCGTGTATGTCGCAGGCGTGGTTCAAAATCTCGGGATCGGTGGTCGGATTGGTCACCGATCCGATCCAACACCATCTCGCTTGGTTTTCATGGAACAGTGCATCTCAAGCAAGACGATCCCGAAATGAAATGGATTGGTGCATGTCAATCCCAATCCGAATCGCCCAATCGAGAACAGGAAAGGGTAAGAAACCTATTAACCTGATCAAGACTTTGTATGCAACTCGGCCAAGTCCGTTGTTTTATAATCGATTAACCAAATCTTATGAATTATGCTTATAAAAATATGATATTTATATATTAATATTAATAATATTAGTCTATTACTCGAGTTGAGTTCGAGTCTTCGAGTTAACTCAACACGGTAGACTTTCAAGTCAAGTCGAGTTTTTGAGTTTTCAAACACTGGTCCCCACACCATGGATCCCACAATATACGTTGCTTGAACCACCTGATACACATTTTGTTTGCTTGAATCAACATGAGCCATAGACCATGGGATCAACCATGTCAGAATTTGCGAGGCAACTTCCTAATGTGGGTTTGCAAATTTTCCCCATTTTAGAATATGGTTTCATACCCATTTGAGTAGAGAAATAGGAAATTTTGCTGCAAATAGTAACTTTTGGAAGTCTTTGTATGACTTTGGTGCAAAAAAACATCCATACATTTTTTTTCATTTCAAGGATTTAATTGCATTAATTAAAAGTATTAAATTGTAACGAGATTTTAGAGAGAAAGACATGGAAGGAGGGAGAGTTACTCAAATTTGGTATGTTTGTGCATGTCAATATTTAGTGCCGTTTGGTACGTTTATTAGGTAGCTTACTTCAATTTCTTTCAATTTGTGTGGGTCCCACGTATCAAAATAAGTCAAATATGGGTTAGGTGAGTATGGGACCCACATACTGGATCACAGGATCCAAACGGTCCATTTTTATTTTTTTATATTAAAAACTCATTTTTATTGAAAATAACAATTTTCCCATGAAAAAATAAAAAATTTTCCAACATAATAAATAAATAAAATAAAACAAAAAAGGCAAGGAAAATAAAGTAATTTAATTGAATAGTTAAAAATCATAAGTCATGTTCATTTTTGGTATGTAGGTACTCCAAGGGGTGGGCCTAATCATCATCATCATCATCATCTACGCCTTATTCCAACTATCTGGGTCGGCAACATGAATCCTATTTCATCATTCGATTCTATTAAGAGAAGGTGCGGGTCTAATGATGGAGCAAAATATTTTCCTCTCCATCATGTTTCGAAATCTCGGTATCATGAGATGCCAAATCCAGAACGGGGTTGGCGCATCTCGCTCAAGACAACGTGAGACTTCTTTAGGAAACAGTGATATCGGGCAAGACGCTCCATTTATTGGATCGGATCGGTGGTCTCTGATCCCGATCCAAAACAAGATCCGCCAAGACTTCGCACCATGCTTTCCATGGTATACTATATGTAACCAAATTAAAAGTGTTGGGTACGTAGCTTGTCATAACGCATGGAGTTAGTTAGGAAAGTTGACAAAAGTTAAAATTAGAAAAAACTCCATAAGTTTGTTAAAGTAGAAAGAAAAACATGGTTCCATGACTTCTATGGCAAGGATTTTCAGTTTGTTTTTCTTGCTTTCTTCAGTTTGCTTTTTTCCTTTTTTTAAGAAGACGTACACCCGCCCCCTTTGAGTTTGTTAGAAGCTAAGGATGTCACATTCCCAATTTACATATAAAAACAAATTGTCAACCGGTTTGTGATTGGAATGAATATGATACTTGTACAACCATCCATATCCAAACATAAGTACACATGCAGATAAATCCTAACCATCCAATAGCGGACCACCCGTTGGGTGGGCCTTAGCTCAAAATGGCAAAAATCAAATAGAATGCTTTTTTAAGTATTTTATCTCAAGGTTTAAAGGAGGCCATTTTAACGGTTAAACAGACTGGGTGTGTTACCATTTAAACCGTTTAAATGGCCATTAAAACGGATTGAAACAGTCAAGGGCAAAAATGGAAAAAATAGAATTTAACAGAATTAAACGGATTTTAAAGGAAAAAAATGGCACTGAAATTCAAATTTTGAAAAATTAGAAAAAAAAAATAGAATTTAACAGAAATTAAACTGATTTTAACAGATTTAAAGGCTGTTTTTTTTCCAAATTTTTTTAGAATTTAATGGCTGTTTAAACGATTTTAACGGACATTAAATTCAAAAACGTTAAAATGTGTTTAAACGGTTTTAACGGAAATGGGCTCGGGGTGTTACCGTTTAAACGGCCGTTTTTAAAACCATGTTTTATCTCTCAATTTAACAAAGGGAGGAAATAATCGGCTGGTTTATTGCTTACGTATTGATGCCGAGATTGACCGAGTATCGGGGGACGATCTCTTTGCAGACTGGACTCAGTTCAGCTGATAAGTTCTCGAAACTTGTTAGCAGATTAGAGTTGAAGAGTCAGCGATGTTTGTCATTAAAGACTTACCACGACTTGATCAAACCGTCATGGACTCGGCCGAGTCGTGTAAATCAGTGTTGTTCACTCTTAAGTCTTAAGTCAATTCTATAAAATTTATCAAGAAAATATAACTTAATTTTTTTTACAAAAATAAGGTTTAAAAAGTTTTTGGTTTTTGTTTTCTGTTTTTATCTCTTTTTAAGATGGAAAAATTCTTTATATCCTAAAAATAAATTAGGACGTATTTGATTGCCAAGAGGGGAAATTACTTTTTCCTTGGGAAAACACACTGTCCACCATTTTAAATCTGTATAATTTTCCCTACCAAGCCATTTAGATCTGGATAATTTTTCCTGCTAAGGTCGGAATTCATTTCCCATCCAGATAGTTGAGAATTCATTTCCACCTGAAATTACACCTTTATTTTCTCACACACGATTGGAATATGTGTTCTCAGTTGCAATCAATCAGCCATTTAAGGCACTTCCTAGATGTATTTTCTCGGAAAAAATTTCTGGTTAATCAAACACGCTCTTAGAAAAAGTTTGTTCCGTCATGCACTCGAATGGGTCGGGTTAATCAGTTTTGTTTACTTTTTAAGTCTCTAAATGTCACTTATTGTTAACAAAAATAAGGTAGAAAAATACAGTATTTTACCCCTTTACAGTTATTGCCTCGTGGACAGTGGCGGATCAATGGGGCCGGCGGCGCGATGCTCCCCCTCCCGTCAAATTTCAAAATCTACGTCCTTAGCTTCTTTAATTTGAAGCACCAAGAGGTAGAAACCAAGGTTTAAAGGAGGCCGTTTTAATGGTTCAACGGATTGGGGGTGTTACTGTTTAAACGGCCGTTAAAACAGATTGAAACGGCCAGGGGCAAAAATGAAAAAAAAAAAAAAAACGGGAAAAAGTGGAATTTAACGGATTTTAATGGTTTTAACGGAAAAAAACAGAAAAAAATGGCGCTGAAATTCAAAATTTGAAATTTTAAAATTTAAAAAAAAAAAAGAATTAAACGGATTTTAACGGAAATTAAACGGATTTTAACGGAATTAAACGGATTTAACGGCCTTTTTTTCACAATTTTTTTCAGATTTTAACGGCCGTTTAAACGATTTTAACGGCAGTTAAAACAAAAAAACGGCCGTTTTTTTCAAAACCGATAAAACGTGTTTAAAAGGTTTTAACGGAAACGGGCTTGGGGCGTTACCGTTTAAACGGCCGTTTTTAAAACCATGGTAGAAACTTCCTCCACCTGCACCTCCACCTCCACCTCCACCGCCATTACGCAACGAAATTTTTTTGTTGTTAATGGTGGGGTAGCATTACTCTTTTTCTTTTTTATAAGTCCGTATGCAACAACAGTACCATGACGGGGTGTCACGTATAAGCTTATTGGATAGAAAATACAGAAAAAATTTAGATGCAGAGGACTTTGGATGCAGTTGATGCAGAGGGGTCTCGTGGCCCTACATAGCTCATTTTTGGAGCCCACTAACCACATGGATGTTTACCTCACCCCTTGATGGATATATATACCAAAAATCAGTCTCATTGATTTTCTTGAGCCATAGATTTTAGCACTTTTTCAGGATTGATTGTACCTGATGGATTCAAGTATGTTTTTTGCATTTTTTTGGGCTCTTAATCCAATGGCTAGGAATTATTGACCAAGCCGATTTTTGGTATGCATATCCACCAAGTGCTGGGGTAAACATCTATGCGGCTAGTGGACCCAAATAAATGAGCCATGTGGGGACACGAGACCCCTCTGCATCTACTGCATCCAAAGTCCTCTACATCTAAATTTTTTCCAAGAAAATACTAATTAACAAATGAAAAATATAGTATTTGACGATGGATATATAGAATAATTAGACATTAAAAACCTAGTACACCGACTTTCGACTTTCGTATATTAAAATAAGGATATACCAAACTCCCCAAAAATGCCACTAGCAGCACACTGTTTCGGGTCCACTGACCCTAAAAGTATTTGGGTCAGAGAAGACGCCAAAAATCAGCCTGATTGGTTATTTCTAGCCATTGGATTTGAGCATTTTTCTATCATGGGATTCAAGAACACATATACCATGAATTAATGGATTTTAACATATGATGAAAAGTCATTTTTTGAAGAATTTATGGGTATTTATCCCCTAAAATAAGACCCCTCATGAGTGGGTCATAGCCCAAAATTTACATAGATCAAGTGATCATAACCACCCGATGAAGAGAAAGTTATACACAAATGTTCAATAAAAGAAGAAGAACTGATCAGACCACTGAACCGTGGTTGATTTATATGACTTTTCTGTTCTGGCTAAAGCAAGGGGTGGTCAACCAATTTAATATTCATGATCAGTGAGACGGTGGATCCCCATGTACTCTATAGACGCGGCTTCGAATTTTAAAAGAAAAGGAAATCACGATTAATACTAAAGTATATAGTCCGATATTTAAAATATAAAAAATATACATGGGGTGTTGATCTCCAATACCTGTCCCACTCCCACATGCCGGTCGACCAATCTTGGAGCCTATTCCATGAATGTTTGGTGAACCTACACCAAAAATCATGATGGATGATTCTTAGCCGTTGATTTGAGCATTTTTCATCGTGGGTATAGGAAAAAATATTAGGTCCAAGACCATGAGGCATCAGGTTATAAATCTATGGTGTGTGTGGGCCAAACGTTCACGGGGTTCAGTGGGCCCGGAGAAATTCTACAGGACGTACAGTTTGTTGTGGGATCAAGACAAAGGACACGTGTTATACCTTGAAGTAGAGAAACCTAACTTATCAAAAAATAGTAAAGAATACATACTTGGTTACATATTCCCAAAGAACGAGGCTATGTGAGTAAGATATGGTGACCAAGTAAGAAGGGTGAGCTGCTCCTCACCATCGCCACACGCTAACCGACAAGGTCAGCGTCTCCTGTGAGAGATTTTGGTGATACTTCTCATAATTTCTCGTTACTAAGGAAGAACGAAAAATAGATTAGTTGAAGAATTCCTGGGGTGTCGTAACAACTCGATTTCCTGCTTAGGCTGCGTGTTTTCGTGCATGCCCGTTAATCCAGGGGAAAATTGTTGATCCTCTGCATTTTCAGATCCAAGAGTCCGCGCTGCACCTAAAAACGCCACATGGTATACTCTTATTTGAATTTTCAACCATCTTTAGGTGGACCTACATACAGGGCTAGCTGTCTCTATGCAATTTGAGGCTCAAGGCAAAAACTCCAAAAACTCCATGCAGAGGACTCTCGTGGCCCTACATAGATCATTTTTTTTTTGTCTAATGACTGCGTGGATGTTCAGCCCACCTATTGGTAGATAAACTTGCTAAAAATCAGCTTGATTGATATTTTCTCACCATTGGATTTGCTACCCAGTAAACATCCATGCGGGTCAGTGGGCTGAGACCTTCTCTAGCTTACTTGGGACCTAAGACAGCCACCTTAATGGCCTTATGGTACACACGACCCTGCTTGCATACCAAAAATCACCATGTTGGTGGTTTCTAGGCATTGGACTGATTACCTCAAAATAATGCTCGAGTCCACAGATGAAAATGAACCCATAAAGACTCAAATCAAATGGTTAGAAACCACCAGCCAGGCTGATTTTTGGTATGCAGGTCCACCTAGGGATGGTTCAAACATTCGTACAATGGATGACCTCTAAGAATGTGCCACGTGGCATTTTAAGTGTATAAAAAAAATGTCAGAATCAAAACTTTTCTCTGAATCCAGACCAGCCTTTGGTTGGAGTACCCTCTGGATTGGCCACTTGGATGGGTGCCCTTGTCAACCTTACCCACATCCTAATTTATTAATTACTCTATATTTACCATATCTGAACTACTATAGAACAAACGAGCCTCGGTTGGGATGTTGGTCAATTTTCTCTATAAAATGCTCTTGTTTTGTTTCATTTGTTTTCCTTTGAACTATTCACTTGGCAGGGGCTCTTCGGTCTTTTTGGTGTCAAGTCACCTCTACAACTCATTCACTACCCTTCTCTTATTAAAAAATTAAACAATATTTTATTCCTAATATGACTCAAATTCTTTAAATTGAAAAATATTGGTTCTTTCATTTTTAATTTAGAGGTATTTTCTTGCTAAGGTTTAAGGGTGTGGTGCCCACCAAGGGGGGGATTCGAACTCAAGACCTCCGCTTCCTGAGCTGTGGTCCTGGCCTTTCTTTAGTCATTCAACATTTTCACATTTCAACTCATATGTGAGAGCATTTATTGAACCCCCACATGACACCTGAACTCTGTCTTTAGAAAAAATTAGATGATGCAACATTGAAGTTGACGACGGACCCATAGTGTGAGCCACATGACACACTATTCGAGGCGATTGACCGTATGGATGTTTGGCCCATTCCTACGTGGACTTACATAACAAAATTTGGCATGATTAGTGATTTTTAACCTTTGAATCTGAGTACCTACAAATACTATTAAAAATCTACAGTTAAAAATAAACCATGAAAAAGACTATAATCCAACGGATAGAAATTACTAATCAGGATGAAGTTTCGTATGTAGGTTTACCTAGGGATGGGCCAAACATTTATTCGGTCAGTGGTCTCCAAGAAATTGAAAATTCTCTCTTTTCACTTAAACCCTCTTGACCCACCACTTAGGTGTAAAATTCCTGCAGTTGGCAGGAAACCAAGTATGTTATGACACCCTAGAGTACCTGTAGTCACTTTTTAGGGTAGGCGAGTTAGTGGTAAGTGGGGTGAAGGCGGGTAACAAACTCAGATCATATTAACAAACACTCAAAAAATACTTACCAACTTAGTTGTTGAGAAACCTAGCTTAGTTTTGGAGGAATACCTGGTGGTTCAGGCAGCATAGGTGATCAATTTGGTATGCCATCTCTTGGTAGGGACATTAGGTGGTGATCAAATTGCTTGATCAAGACCCTAAACTTGGATGGTGAAGGCAAATATAATATACTCAATGATCAGAAAAAACTTCCATACAACAAAGGGTCTGATCTGAATTGACAATTCGACCGGCCACGTGTCATCTAAGGAATCCCTTTTTATCC
Organism: Euptelea pleiosperma; assembly: GCA_035048495.1. NCBI lineage: Eukaryota > Viridiplantae > Streptophyta > Magnoliopsida > Ranunculales > Eupteleaceae > Euptelea > Euptelea pleiosperma. Next base: position 16,383,969 of record CM068550.1, on the reverse strand, counting down.
AACATCGGATGGCTAAGATCGTCCAAATGTAATTTTGATATGTTAACAGATCACCTTGATGGCAATAGCAAGGTTTAAAAGGGGTCATTGTAATGGTATAAAGGACCGGGTTTTTCCGTTATAACAGATTGTAATGCAACGGAAAAAAGGGAAAATAATAGAAAAAGTAGAGTTAAAATAACGGCCGTTATTTTCTGAGCATTAAAACAGTACATAACGTAAGGGGGAGGTCCGAACAGGTTATAACAGCCATAATTTTCGCCGTTCTTTAAACCAAGGTTTACAAGGGTCTGTTATAAGAGTATAACAGACTGAGGGTGTTACCGTTTTTTTCCGCTTACAACGGATTGTAATGCACATGGGCAAAAACGGAAAATAACTAAAAAATGGCGCTGAAATTCAATTTCAAAGTTTCAAAAATGAAAATAATGGAAAAATAACAGAAATAACGGCCGTCTTTTTATTTTTCCCCAGAAAATAACTACGGTTATTTTTAGAGCGTTTTAATGGTACATAACGTAATGGGGAGGTCCAAATTCGTTAAAATGGCCGTTGTTTTATTATAACGGCCGTTATTAAAACCATATAGTTTAAAGTTTAAACCATTGGGCAATATCATGCATTGAATGGTGGGGTCCAGAGTTCCCGCATGTGAATCACTTATACGGATTAATTGCCGAGAAATTGTCCCCGAAACATCTCATCATGAACTACAAGTAATAAGCTCACAATGAAAGCAAAGCAGGTCCCACACGCACTAACAGCAAAGTCGCTTAAAAAAAAGTTGAAAAAAAAAAGAAGTTTCTTAACAACGAGAAATGTATTTATCTTCCTTCTGCCGCCTCGCCCTACGCGGATTCAACTACAATGTCAAACTAACACAACTGGCCAGGAATCTTTCCCTCCCTTCTTTATATAATATCCCATCTCAATCTTCCCCACCACAAACTTTCTAATATTTCTTTGAAATTCTTCTTCTTCAATCCCTCTTACCTTCAAACTTTTCTCAGTTCTTGAATCCCTACCTGTTCTTCAATATTCTCCCATTAATGGGCAACTACATATCTTGCACTCTAGCAAGCAACACAAGCAAACAATCAAAATATGCTAAAGTCATCCTCCCAAGTGGTGAAATGAGACAATTCGATGGACCCATCAAAGCTGCAGAGCTTATGTTCGAGATACCGAACTACTTCTTAGTGAATTCGAGTTCGTTGCAAATCGGACGGAGATTTTCGGCGCTTAACGCTGACGAAGACTTAGAGATGGGTAACGTTTATGTCATGTTCTTGATGAAGAGGGTGAATTCTGTTGTCACAGCTGCAGATATGGGTGCATTATTAGTGATTGCTAATTCAGCTGCTAAGCGTGAATCGGGTGGGAAGATGAGGATCACGCCGGAGTCGGGTTGCGTGTCGGAGGAGTCGGCTGTTGAGGATGGGAGGGAAAGTGAGGTACCAAGATTGAATTTGGATGATATTGAGGATATTTTGGTTCCTGGATTTCAGCATAGGTCGTCTATGTGTAGGTCGAGGAGACCCATGTTAGAGACCATAACAGAAGAGCCTGTTTGTTTAAGATGAGATGGGAAACTTTTCAGTACATGCTTTCCTATTTTTAGTGAAAAGAGAGAAATACTTTTATGGGTAAAGAATTTCAGTTGTGTTATGGTGAGTAATCATCTGAATTGTGTGAATTTGTTGGAAAAAGAAAAGATACATATGTGCAAACTTTTTTTTTTGTCCATATACAAGAATATGATCTATTTTTCTGTTTCTTCTATTCTCTGAAAGTAGTTTCTCCTTCTTCTTCCTTTTTTTTTTGTTGGTTGGAACTTGGAGGGGCTTGACGGTTCTAACAGTTAGGACAAACAGTTCCTAGGTGGGGACATCTACTCAGTCTTCCTTTTTTTTTTTTCAAGCCAGGTGGTTCTAAGTGCTGGGACAAGCAGTTCCTAGGTGGGCTAAGCCCGCAAGACAGCAAGGGGAACCCGAACATCTACTCAGGGTCGACACTGCACAGCTAGGAACATTTGCCTTAGCATGGGATTGAACCCACAACTGTCCCCCACAGTGGCGGAGCCAGGAAGGGTGTGGGGGGCAGCTGTTCCCCTAACTTTGAAAACCCATGAAGAGAAAATTTTCTTTTTTTTACTTTAAAAAAAAGAAACAGGCTCCCAGGACTCCCTTTTTCTGACCCCTCGGGAGTCGGTAGATTTAGAGAATCCAACGGTGAGCACTATCAACCACCGTTGGATTCTTGGAATCCACGACGCCAAGTCCAACTCCCGAGAAGGTCAGAAAAAATGGGGGCTCCTGACCCTCCTCCTTTTTATCCTTTTTGCTGCCTCCCTCAACTTTTTAATGTGCCACCTTGCCCCCTGGGACAAAATCCTAGCTCCGCACTGGTCCCCGGAGAAAAGTTTCGCTGTCTCCTGAGACCTTCAAACTTTGAAGGTCTCCCTCCCAAAATGTCTGTCACATACGCCAGGGCCTAAACCCAATCCACGTTAAACCCTTGGTTAGTTGGTCAAAGGTAGTTAACAAAGGGAACGTGTCAGACATTTTGGGAGGGGATCTTCAAAGTTTGAAGGTCTCCGGGGACGACAAATTTCCCCCCATTGTCCCCCATAAATGGAGGGTACACCTCTCTGTCTCTCTCTCTCTCTCTTTCTATAAGGAGAAGAATGGGATACTAATAATACAAAACTGTAGGTACAATACTACAAATCGCTACTAACTATATATGTATTATACATGTCGATATTGTCTAATTGACCGGTTTCCTAGGGAATAAGCTGGCCATAGGCAACAATCATAGGGGGGTTTGATTGATTAAACTCCTCTAGATATCTGCCACATGTACCATATTAATATTATTAGGTACATACTGTGATACTAATTCGGTGTCCATTATTTTCCAGCATTAAAGCTATAGAAATACGAGTTAATGATTTCATCGATCAATATTAGCAAAGCTTCGTCTCAATTGTTAAGAATTAGGTACATCGATTCTTTTCCGTCACTCCATTTCTAATTTGTTTTGTGTAGCGTGTCTACAAACCTTCTCTCAATATCTTAATTCACGTCCTCAAGCATATTTCCAAGGTTTGGGGATATAGCTTTATGAAAAATTCCTACCCAACGAATTACTTCAATTTGCTTAATTTACGAAAATGTCTTCCACAAGTTAGACTCGAGATCAACGTGTGCAACTTCATTCAAGTGTTCAGAGACCCACGTGGCATACACTTAGAGGACTCTGACCGTATGGATGATTGGCCAATCCCTAGGTGGATCTACAAACCAAAAATCACCTTGATTAGGGATTTCTATTCGTTTGATTTGAGTTATTTTCATGGGTTGATTTTAACCGTAGAAATTTGAACTTTATTGACCATTATTTGAGGTACAAATATCCAAAGGTTTTTGGGTGTTCTCACAATTCAAGGGGTGAGACTAAAATATCCCAACCTTCAAAGGATATTTCATATGAGTGTTCCAAGAAAGTCATTACATTGGTTGAAGATGTGAGAGGTGCATTATTGGCAACCTCGTTAATGGTTGTGCTTAAAGGCCCATTTGGATGGTGCGGCAAGATGAACAATGGAAGCATTGATAGAATGTCAAATGGCTTTGAAAAGAATACACATAACTGCATTTGGTTTGCAAGAAGTAGCTAGGCTTCCCAGGAAGTGGGTTTTCTCAGAATTGTCAGTTCCAAGAAACTCAAATCCTGGAAATTCTTTTTTTACTGATTTGTTGACAATAGAGAAAAGAACAAAAAAATAACGAAAAATATGTACATACATGAGATAGAGAGGTCTTTGGAGTGAGATTAATAGTAGATAATGGGGTGACAGTTCTAATTGCGGTGATCAACATTTAGGAGAGATGCCATCATTGGCGAAAAAGATAGAAAAAAAAGAGAGAGTCGCTGGAGTTACGATTTTTTTGAGAGAGAAGGGGTAGGTAAATGTAGGAAAAGATTGGAGAATCCAAAAGAAAAACTTCTTCTTTTAAAAAGAAGTTGGTTTTTCTTATTTTGTGAGATCTAGAAAGTTAGTTTCCTTGGGGTCCACTTTTCTTAATGAACCAAACACCAAGAAAACTTTTTTTTTTTTATAAGTATAATGATTTATTAGATGAAAACTTTTATAGGCTGAGGAAGCCTACCAAAAGCCTTAACGAATTATAAAGAGAAATAAAACAAGAACAATAACGAAATAGAAAAACAACACCAATATCACCGTGAAATTGTTAACATTATAAAAACTTCGTTTACTTAATTTTAGTTTTTTGATCATGAAAAATAAGACAAACCAAACATAACCTTATATCCAATGATATAAAGCAACATCAGGGAGAGGGCTGCATCACCATAAGAGAAAGCATCCTAACTAGGTTGGCACCCCTCATCAATCATTTGCACGACTCCCCTAATAAAAGAAAATACTACAATCAAGCAAATCCGAAGTACGGCCTAAACAATTCTTCGAAGCTAGATATAAAATTTGGTCTTCCACTCCAAGATTATACCATGCCATGAGAAAGATTCGTGTCTCATTTGGTGCAAGAGTCAGCGCTAAAGTTAATTTCTCTCCAAATTGAAGTGATGCAAACCTTAATTAACAAATTGAGGCCGACCAAAAACCAACTAGCTCTGAAATTCTCAGGAACAATACCTTGCGAGAATGCATGCACTGTCGCCTTTGAATCTGACTCAATCTAGACATGTTTCTAACCTTTTGATAGTACCCACGTGGCACCTCTCATGATTGCAACATGTATTCACTGATGTAGTTAGTGAAAGTACCAATGCTCTCTACAAAGGCTCCAACGTTCTACTGTTGTGATCACGAAAAACTGCACCCAAGGCCAAGCCACACCTCCGGCCGGATCCCAAAGTTCTCGACAACAACCCCATTACAATAGCTGCATTCCATAACTCCTTGGTAAGGGGGCTACTAAAGGTTGTTTGAATGCATAGATGTTGCCGATGACCCCTTGTAGATACATAAAATGGTAAATTTGTATGTATCAAGATACATCGCAAAGTATTAGATCACTCTCCAAACCCCTATAGACCCTCTTGGGTCGACACATAGTGGAGTGGAGAGGATATATAGATAAGATTTTGTATAGAGAATAGGGAGCATGGGCTTTTGGATGGAAGAACCCTAAAGAAAGAAGAAGATGCAGTCTGTTGCATCCATTTTTGTATAATCTATACATTTATCACTAATAGTTAAGATTAGCCATTGCCGGCCTCCCGTGGATGTAGTCGTTGGCAAGAGACCGGTGATGAACCACATAAGTGTTGTGTTGTCTTTGATTTATGCTTTAATTTGATTATGTTTATTATTTGTTTAATGTGTGATTATTGCTTGTGGAGGGAGGTTCGGATATCGGACAACAATCCGGATTTACTTCCCCTACAACCCTCTTGGCAGGCTGGATGGAGGCATCTCTTTCCTTGTGGGAGGTTACAAGTTCAATGATATATATCGTCCTTGCAGCCAATGTCAAACCCATATTGTGTACCAAAATAAAGAAAAAATGAACATATGATTAAAACACAACTGGTGTGAATTGAAAATTACTACGAACCATAATTTATGGTAAAAAAAACTAAACAATCCCTAAGGTTGCATTTGAATCTCTGGAAAAAAAAATAACAAAAAACAAATTTTAGTTCTAAGAAAGGTTTTTCTCGGTCAAAGACTTTCTCTTATGGCGTGTTTGATTGTCATGTGAGAAAATTGTATTTTCCTTGGGAAAACATAACTGTCCATTATTAGATAGCCATTTAAAATCTGTATAATTTTCCTTACCAAGCCATTCAAATCTGGAGGGCGTGTTTGATTGCACAGAAAATTTTCTCGAGAAAATACATCTGGGAAATGTCTTAAAATGGCTGATTGATTGCAAATAAAAACACATATTTCAATTATGTTAGAAAATAAGGACATATTTTCAGGTGGAAATGAATTCTCACCTATCTGGATGGGAAGTGAATTCCGGGCTTAGTGGGTAAAATTATCCAGATTTAAAATGGCTATCTAAGAATGGACAGTTCTATTTTCCCAAGGAAAATGCAATTTTCCCACTTGGCAATCAAACACGCCCTTAGGGCGTGTTTGATTACCCATTTTCCCGTGGGAAAAGAAAATTTTCTCGGGAAAATGACATTTTTCGGTGTTTGATTGCCAATTTAGGCTTGGAAAATGTTCTCGAGAAAAGGAGATTTTCCCGTCCAAGCCCGGAATTCATTTCCATTCCTCACAAGTGAGAATTGGTTCCCACGGGAAAATGGGTCCTTATTTTCTCGCCTTATTTGGTCATTTTCCCCGATGAAAATTCTTTAAACCCTATCGAACTCTCAAACCCTCTCGCTCTCTCCTCTCGATCGTCTACTTCAACGAGCCTATCTCAAACCCTTCCACTTTCTCGATCGTCAGGATCCGCACGCATGATCTCTCCCACAAGTAAAACCCTAAACCAAGAATCTTCATTGATCTCCTTTCATCAACAAAGAAACTTCATTGATCGGCCAAACCACGTATTTTGTGAGGATAAGAGACCCACAAATAGTTCATGTGGATTATCTTTGTTTAAATTAACTTCAAAGCCTCGCTTTGTTTTAATGGCTAATTTTGTACTGTTTTATGGTAACTAGGTGTGTAAAATAGAGGAAACAAAGAGCTCGAGAGACCAAAGACTTGGTGCTCTTGCTGTCTTCTTTCCAGTTCTCTGGATATTGAATTGGAACTTGTTATTTGGAGTTCAAAATAGCTCTGGCTAATGTTTATCTTCTTTTGGAGGTAATTTTGTTTTCTGGGTCTGCTGATTTTCTTGTTTTTAGTTCAATTTGGTTTTGATTTCTCTATTGGATTTAGATCAGTCAATTGGGTTGGACTCTTTATGGGTTTTTGTTCTTAGTTGTAAGTGGACTTTTTTGGGGGTTTTTTACTTTAAAGTTTGTAGGTCAGGCCATTGCTAATGAATATTTACAGGCTTCAGCAAAATAATTTGCTCGAGTGGGCACCATTGAATTTGATGGTGCTCTGATATGGCATCTCCAGCATATAAAGGGGCTGGACTCAAGTCGCGGATGGGATATGTGGCCCTGCCTGAATAGATTTTTTATGATTTTTTCCACAAGACACTCCACTTCTTCCTCTCTTACTCCTTTCTTTTTTTTTTTAATTTCTCATTTTCTCTATTTGAGCACACACACTAATCTAGAGTGAATTCATCTCCATTTTGCAAATGGTGTTTCTGGAGTAAGCGCCATAATTTTCTTCTTTGATAATGATGTCAGGGTAGAGTCAAGTGTACTGCTCTTGTTATCTGTTTTGATTTTTTATAGAGGAGATGGACTTTGGTTCTGATTATTTTCTACTTGGGAGGGCAAGAAAATGTGTTTTTGGGTGATGGGTTTTATAGAGGAGATGGGCTTTTTTTATTGTCTTTACTGGTTGGTTAATTTTATGTAGGATCATCTGGCAAATGGATATCTGTGGCATTCTATCTTCTGTTGTACATTCTCTTTTCAGCTTTCAATTTTTGTTGGAACAAACTTGGAGTTGAATTAAGAATACGAACTATCTTCTAGTGCCTCAATCTTGTATGGGTTTCAGCCTAATAATATTTTGGTTATGTATGAAGATCAAGAATATATAGTTATAGATATGAATATATAAGTTTGCACGTGCCGATTTTGCTTTTGACGATATATACAGAAATGCCACGTAGAACACTCTTTTAGACCCACAAATCCATGCATGTTTGGCTTACCTCTTGGTGGATTCATAAATCATTTTAATTGGTGATTTTTAACAGTTGGATTTGACTGAAACCAAAAACCAAATCTTGGGATTTCGTTCAAAATTTATATCCGTCATTAAACACAACTTTTTATAATTGATATATTATATTGTTAATAATATAGGTTGTGAACACAACTGATATATTTGTAATTCTTTGTTTTAATTTTCTGAATGTTGACATAGTTTTACATCTTCTAATATAAAATATTCAGCTAAAGCTAAACCTATGCCATGAATTCGATAACCAGACAAGTAAACTAGGGATTTGAAGGATCTGGTTACCATAGCTTTGGGTTGGAAATGGAGATTAGTGGCAGTTGGAATGAAGTGTAAAACCAAGTTGTAAAGTTTTCTGAAGCTATTAGAGTCAGATATTGCAGCTGTTTGAATTCCTTGAATTTCTATTTTTAATGATAAAAGAGTCTTCCTATGTTTTAATTTCGCCTTCATGCTTGACTTTGGGCCTTCTAGAATTAGGTAAGAGTATACTGGATTTGTTTTCGATCCTTTCAGGGGTGTTTGCATGTAGGATTATGTCTGGCTGTTCACACCTGACTTGGTGCAGGGTCTTTAACATACTGCGTAGCCGAGTAGTTTTTTTTTTTTTGGTTGCTAAAATCAAGTAGTTTTTGGGTGTATGGGTTTACCAATCTAACTGCTATACGAGCTACGTCGCAAACTCTTAAGAGACCACTGACCGTATGGATGTTTGGCCCATCACTAGGCGTACAGACCTACATACCAAAAAAAGAACTCATAGTTGTTTTATGGCCGTTGGATCTGAGTACCCCAAATAATGTTTAAATCCAATGATTGAAAATGAACCTATGAAAAGACTCATATCCAACGGTTAGAAATAATCAATCAGGCTGATTTTTGGTGTGTAATATTTGTTGTCCCGAGGAATTCAAAATTTGAAGTCTCCCCCTCCCAAAAATTTGTGCTTTGGTCCTAATTTGAAAGTATGTTGTCCCTTATGATCTATACTTTTGATAGTTTGTGCTGTCACATCTTACTAAGATTTATTGCTTCAAGGTAGATTTATTGCTTAAAAATAATTACTATTGGTTGTCTTTAAATTAACTTTTTCATAGAATTCCTTGATAACATATCTTGTTAATCGATGCTTTTCGTAGTTATATAAGATGCACACTTTACAAGATCGTAGACGGGTAGCTGCTACCATGATGGTTTTAATGTCATGTGCGGTAATGTTATACCATTGGCGTAGGAGAAACAGACCGCAATCTATTGTGAGAGCTCCCTACCTAAATAGGGATGAGTTGAGAAAAGAAGTCTTAGGAAGAATGTATACGGAGAGTGATCGTTATTGTCATGAACAACTACGAATGAAACGGGGTTCATTTCATAGGCTATGTGATTGTTTACGTGGATATGGGCTAGTTGACTGTCGATCTGTTAAGGTTGAGGAACTAGTCGCAATATTCTTACATATGGTAGGCCATGATTTACGTAATCGAAATTCAACATTTAAGTTCTTACGATCTGGTCAGACCGTTAGTCGCTATTTTCATATAGTACTTAGGTCGGTAATAAGTCTATACAAGAATATTATCAAGCAAGCAACTGATTCAAACTCTCCTAATGACGGAGGAAATGAAAGGAGTTGGCACCATTTTTTTAAAGTTAGCTTGTCTTTTTTTTTTGTGTTTTACGGTTCATTATGCCTTTTTTAGCTCTGTACTCATAAGACAATGTTTACTATATCAAATAGGATGCTGTGGGCGCAATCGATGGCACATACATCAAAGCAAATGTTCATTTAGCTGAACAAGCTAGATACCGTAATAGGTGAGGTCTAATATCTCAGAATATCTTAGTTGCATGTACCTTTGACATGAAATTGGTGTATGTCCTTGCTGGCTGGGAGGGTTCCGCCCATGATGGTCGATTGTTGAGAGATGCTGTTAGACCTAGAGCAGACAGGTTAACTGTACCTTCCGATATGTTTAAGAGTTTTTTCATGATTTTTTTTATGATAATGCTATATTTTTTTTGTCCTGATATGCATATATATATATATATATATAATAGGTAAGTACTATCTTGCTGATGCTGGATTCCCAAATGTCACAGGGTTCCTCACACCATACCGTGGTGTGACATACCATTTAAAGGATCATGCTGGTCGCACACCTAACAATGTGAGAGAATTATACAATTATCGTCACTCTTCGCTACGGAATGTCGTCGAGAGGACGATTGGACTATTGATACGCAAACGAAGATTATACTGACATGCTATGCTCTACACAATTACATGCGGGATGGCGACCCTGATGACTTATGCAATGACGTCCATGTCACAAATGAGGAAGATCATGATGATCTCCCTATAAACGATGAGCATATAGTCATTGCTTCTTCTACCTTATGAACAGCTAAAAGGGATGCTCTAGCAGAGGCAATGTATGAAGAATACCAGCACCATCACCATCAGCATTAGCTTTTGTAGTGTTTATGTTTTGTGTTTCTAGACTATATCTGAATGTTAATTTTTTAAGTTCATTATTGCAAAGACAATGCCCAATGGATATATTCATGTCTATCCTTCTTGTTTTTACATTTTTTTATTATTATTTGCATCCTTATGCAGGTACCAAATATATAAGAATTGGCCATATGATCAATTGAATTACTCTTTTGAATTAATTTTTTGGATGTATAACATGGTTGCTATACATGTTTCTGATCATTTTTAATTGGAATGGACAAAAGTAAGAAGGGACAGGGAAAAACCCAACTTCGTTGGAATAGTCGAATGGAGAAGATTCTAATAGATGTCTTACTAGAAGAGCACACATTAGGCAACAAAGGAGATAATGGATGGAAAAATGAGGCTTTAACGCATGTGTGCAAAGAAATGAAGAATCAGTTGAAGTTGGATATTAATAATGAACACGTTCGTAATCATTTGAAAACATTAAAAAAAAGACTACATAGGCGCCAGAGAACTTATATCTCTTGGCGGTTTCGGATGGAATTTCGAAACTCAGTGCGTGACAGCTGATGATGAGGTTTGGGATGTCTATCTACAGGTATTGTACTCATGTTCAATTATTATTTTTTAATGATTAATTATTGCATGCATTTGTTCTAAATTAACTTATTTTTACAATTGTTAGGCACGTCCGGAAAAAAAGAATTTTCGTACGAAGCCTGTCCCATGTTATTATGATTTGGCCATCATTATTGGAAATGAACAGGCCACAGGATCCTGTAATACAACTGGGCACGAGCTCGATAATGACATGCCTCCGATTGAAGAAATGGGTGGGTGTCGAATGTATTAAACTTGTAGGTTCAAAGAATTACATTTGTTCTAAATTGACTTACATTAATCTTTAAATATCAGGTGTGGAAGTTGGCTTCAATGATCCAGATGAAGATGCAACTTCCATTGAGAGGCGTGGATCAGTGCCACAGCAGGGGTCCTCTTCTTCCCACCAGCCTGCGTAGAGGCAGAAAAGGGGACGTCAAGTTGATGATAGCATTGAACCAGCATTTCTTCTCATGGCACGAGCTGCAGAGAAGCTAGCTGCTGCTTTTCAGCCCCTGGATTATGGTAGTCTTAGAGAGGAGCTCCGAAAGATTCCTGATTTGTCTAAGACAGATCTACTAGATGCACTCGATCTCTTGGGAGATAAGCCAGATGTTACAAATATTTTCTACATTGTCGATGATGAGTTGAAGAATGAGTGGTTGTTTAGGCGATTGGGAAGATCTCCACAACCATAGGCCACAGCCATAGACATAGGTATGAGATTCGTGAATCAAGAACTTATTATTCAGTCAATTGGATATTATTTTGAGTTTTGATTATTGATTTGTGCTAAATCTGACTGTTTAAGAACTGCTATGTGGCTTCTTTTTGTTGGTGATACATCCTTTATATGCATTTTAATCAGAAGAAGATGGTGCCCTGCTTCCCTTTGAACTCTGGATTTCAAGAATGGTTTGTTTTGATGCTTGCGTGGAGGGTAAATGGTCAGCTGGATCTTCGGTACTTCCAGTCCCAGCACAGATTTATTTACAGTTCTATTTCTCGTTAGGAAAATATATTTTTTGTTATTTTTCAGCAAGGTACTAGCATTACGTATACTAGACTGATATGGAAATAGATTTTCTGTCGGGGTTATACAGCTCTCTATGATGTTGTTGAGCGAATTGCTTTAATGGGTTGATGCAATTCTTATTGACGTTCTTATCAGGATAGAAGCAAATGTGACATGCATGTTCGTTTTGATGGTGCTTCACAGATTTGCAGATAAATTGATATTTTGAATGTCATTCAAGCTATTATGGTGGACTTTGGTAATCATTTTTTGTAGCTTTGTTAGCATTTGTGCTTCTGATGGGCTTTATAACAAACAAACAGTAGGAAGCCGTTTAACATGTGGTATGCCTACTATTATGTTTGATAGGTTTTATCATGGTTTGATGCTGGAACGAATAGAACTTTTATGGTGATAAAAAAAGCTTTTATTGTGGATTGTGGATGCTTTAGATACCGAATGAAAAAAAACTGTGGATGCTCTAGATGTTGGTAATATGGACGTTGGGTCCTATTGCTACTACCTTGTGTCCGTTTAATTGAGGAAGTGGGGGTGTCATTGACATGCTAAGTTTCTTTTGGTGCCTTATAGGATTTTTTACCGCATGGTCCATGAAAACTTTAGATCCTACTTCAGGCATATTTTTGAAACTTCTTGTTTTGGTGGTTTTCTATTTGTTTGTTAACTTGGAGAATATGATATGTTTAGTGGACTGACACTAAATTTGCCTGTATGCACTTTTTATTTGATTTATGGTGATTGGGACTTATACAGGTTTGTTCCTACATGACTTAATTGCAGTTTCATGTGTCTCGTACAGTCATACATGTACGTTAGGATGCTTCTTGTCGTTGGATGTCCCATAAGATGTTGGCATTCCATTCTTTTCTTATCTTTGGCTTGCATATGTTAACACCTTCACTTGCAAACTTAGATCGGCTAGAGTACTAGAGGTATAGTACCCCTTTTTCAAGTTTGATTGTTGTTATAGTCACCAGCGTTACTATCCCTATGAAAAGTTGAGTTGAAGTGGTTTAATTAGATAGTTTGAAAAGTTGAGTTGAAGTGGTTTAATTGGATGGTCTGGGATTTTCCCAAGGTGCATGTTTTCTCGGGAAAATTTGGTGAAATCAAACACTGGAAAATTGGAAAATGCATATTTTCCAAGGTGCAATCAAACAGTCTCGGGAAAACTTTCTCTGAAAAATTTTCTCGGGAACATTTTCTCAGGGAAAAGAAAATTTTCTTGGGAAAATTTTCCTTGCAATCAAACACAGCCTTAATGAAAAATATCAATAATATTTTTTCCAACCGTTTGATTATATTGAATCTAGGAAATCCCAAAATTTCAGCGATAGAAAGAAAACCTTAGAACCCACGCAATCAAACAAGCCCTTAATGTGGGAAGAGTAATTATTTTGTTGTTTGACTTGAGGGGAATACGAGGGTGTGACGATAAGGTCATATGAGTTATTTAATTTGTTGTTTGGCTGGGGGTTCAAAAGCTATTTTTTTGGTGCTTTTGGGGTTGGGGTGGGTCCGTGGGGATGGGGATGCTCTTAACGAAGATGGTTTATGCTGACATCTCCAATACGTCTACCTAAATGGGGTGTGTTTGGTTACAACATCAACTTTGCGCATCGAAACCAACTTCCCTTAAGAAACTAATAGCTGCAACCAAACACCCAATAATATGTTCAACTAAAACCAATGTACGGCTATTCATGATCGAATTTTGGATTCATGTGAAAAGATTTGACATGATTTTTACACAGAGTATCAATGTGACATAACCCTTTCCTTTATCCGAGATTGGGACCGCTAGGTCCGCCAGTGCAGGGTAAGCAAAGCTGCAAAGGCACTATGAGTAAACTTGCATGACCGGTGACCGTATTCTAAGCCCAGACTGCCATGTGGCACATTTTAGAGGAAGCTGATCATATGGATGTTTGGCCAATCCTTAGGTACAAACCAAAAGTCGGCATGATTAGTTATTTCAAACCTTGTAACCCAAATAATGCTCAAATTCCTACTGTTAATATCAACCTATGAAAATAACTCCAATCCAACGCTTAGAAATCATATTTCATTAATTTAGTTAGAGTAAATCTTATCTGACCACCCACAATATAAGCCACCTGGCAATTTCTTAGAAGACACTGACAGTATAGATGTTTGGCCAATCCCTAGGTGGACCTATAAACCCAATATCAACCTGATCAGTGATTTCTAAGCATTAGTTGAAGTCATTTTCATGGGTTGATATTAACTGTAGGAATTTGAGCATTATTTGTAGGTCCACTTAGGGATTGGCCAAACATCCATACGGTCAGCATCCTCTAAGAGTGTACCACGTGGCTTATATTATGTGTGGGCAGGGCTTCCCTCACCATCCGGGTCGGGCAAGTTTTACTCATTTAGTTATTAGTTACAACAGAGGTAACGAGAAAACCGGTCCATCCAAATCCTACAAAGAAAAAACTTTGTCCGGCCAACCCCGCCCAAAATGCGGGGTGGGCCCTTTCGGCCCACTGGTCCCATTGATCTCTGGCCTACCCCTTGGTGGAACTACACACCACACCAAAAATCAGTTTAGATTGGTGATTTCAGTTATATTTGAGCACCCAAAAAAAAACATAAAATCCAAAGGCTGGAGATCAATCCATTAAAATTCTCAAATCCAACGGCAACAAATCACTATGACGCTGATTTTGGTGTGTAGGTCAAAGTCAAACATCCATGCATCAGTGGCCCCAAAGAGTGTGCCACGTGGCATTTTATTTTAATTTTTTTGAGGGACAGCAAGCAAACTGGCGATCAAAATCCTATGCTTCGTTTTCCCCTCTTCTTCCATAGTTCGCTTCTGTTTAGCTGACATTCTCTTCGATCGTCTCTTCTCAACTCTTCCATTTGCTCTTCTTTATTTGCTAGGGTTTCTCTGCTAAAACCCTCTCCATCTTCGGGTTTCTGTTTCTATTTCTCTCTCCTTTCGATTATCGACCATGGCCGGTATTCGATGGCCGCCGGAAGATTCGGAGCTCTCTCAGGCTCGTGTTCCGACCACTACCGACCTGATTTCCGACGACGATCGCTCCGTTGCTGCGGATTCATGGTCTATAAAAAGCGATTACGGCAGCACGTTGGACGACGAACAGCGGCACGTCGATGCCTCTGATGCGCTCTCCTCCGGCACCTTTCGAGCTGCATCCGATTACAGGTGGTGACTAGTTAATAAATGAGGATCATTTTTGTTTTTCGGTGTTTTGTTTTACCTAATTTTTTAGTTTGTTTGAAGTTTTTATTGAAATTCGGAGAAACGGAAATGTCATGCCCTAGATTAGATTGTGAGTTGTTCTTCGATGCGATTCTGTTTTTTGACGCTTTTGAATCCTCGGTCTCTTCGTAATTTGAGATCAATGGAGTCAGTTTTGTTTGATTTCTTCCGTTGAGGAGAAAAGTTGTAAAGATTAATTGAACGCATGTGGTGGTTGTGAAGCTGGCAATAAAACCTGAATGGAGCAGTGATAAGGTGACAGGGATGCCCAAGAAAAGTTGGACAACCCCACCGGGAAATTGGCCTCACTGGGTAACTAGCTTCACCGGTTACCCCTCTTCCAATATAAAAGAAAATTTAATCACAATGCAAAATTGGAGAAAAAGATATCCTGCTTCCACAGTTTGGCTTTCCAATTCTAATTTTAATTACCCTATCACACTTCATTTTCCAATTTGAAAATGCAGTTATGACGGCTTTGCAATTTGTATTTGTAAAATCGGTGTAGTAAAACCCCATTGATTTGAAGTTGGAATCTCAGTTAAATTTTATATGAAAAAATTCTGTTCATCACTTGTTTTAAAGATTGCCCATTGGATTGTGGTGGTGATATGGTTATACATTAATGATATGTGATTAGGAAAGGTGCTGATCAATGTGAACTCTTCTTTTGTAGATAGTGTAAGCTTGTTGAAAGTGATTTAGTTGTTTAAAGCTGAGAAGAGGATAGTCAATACAGCTTTTAATTTTGACAGTGATTGATAATCTCAAGATTTCTCATTTATATTTTGGAAAAAAATGTTTTGGAAGCAGTTCTGATAAGGAGGAGCCAGATGCTGAAGTGGAACCTTCAATGCTGGGTTTACAGAGCTATTGGGATGCCACATATGCAGATGACTTGGCTAATTTTCATGAACATGGCCATACTGGTGAAGTTTGGTAAATTCTACTGATAGCCATTGCTGAAAATGTTCTTCTGATTGTGTTATTTAGTTTTGTCTTATTCTCTTCATTCTGATTCCTTTTTCAAGATATGGAGCATGATGTTTACTTATCCAAAAAAGGAAAGGAAAAATTTATTTATACATGTGTCCTTCTATGTGAGCACACGTATGTTGTATTTCTTTTCTTGTTTGTCCTTTGATTGTTACAATGATATATATAGAAATTACAATAGGTGTTTCAGTTTGACTAAAACACATGTTGAGGACTCAACAGCGGTCAATGTGGTTACCGTGTGATCACATTTGAATTTGAATTTTGAATAATAGAATATACTAGATAGGATCCACATGATCCTTGATACCTTGCAACTATGGTTCCATAATCCGTATGGAATCTGGAACCTTCTCCTTGTTCTCTTACTCATCCTTTTGGTATATATTGTCCATCCAATTATCTTCCTTCATTTAACTTCTGAGTAGATCAACAGCTTGTTAGGAAACATGCGTTGTAAGAAAAATCTCACAAATGATTGCATGGGACTGGGTTCACCGTGATATTTTAAGTATATTTTAATTACATTAATTGATTTAAATATCAAATCTGTAGAAAGAAGAACTCACGATTTTTTTTTGGTTGATTCTTGATAATTTTCATCATTGGTACATCAATTGTGTTTGAAGGTTTGGATATACTTTGGATGCACCTGAGACTATGATTTTACGTGCGGGTCTCAATTTGTTTCTATATCTCCTCGATATTTTCATCCTTAGTAAATCCATCATGTTTGAAGGTGTTGGTCCTGTTGGATATAATTTGGATGCGCTGGCATGCCAAAGACTATGCTTTTACGTGCGAGCCAAATCATTATGACCCCATGCGCCAATACAATCCAAAGTTAAGGTTGTAGATCACTTAATGGCTGACTATATACCCCTGAGAGGTTGGTTCAGGGACTTATAAAAAAAGAGGTGGTTCAGGGCGAGTGTAGGGTGTCATTCTTCTTGCTATGGGTTCAATAACCAATAATCAAGTACCAAAATTTTGAAATGGGAAGGGAATTTTTCATTTTAGTTTGATTAAGTGGAACGTAAACACAAGAAACAATAACTGAAATGGAAATCAAAGTAATATGAAATATGAACGAGGAAAACACAATCACACGATGATGATGATGAAGATGGTTGGATGTGTGTGCTTGAGAAAATGGAAATCAAAGTAATATGAATTATGAATGAGGAAAACACAATCACACGATGACGATGATGAAGATGGTTGGACGTGTGTGCTTTAGAATGCTTGAGAACAATGAAGAAAACTTGAAGAGGTGGGTGAGAAAGCTGGGAACTGTTTATCACAAGAGAAAAAGGTGGCATTTAGAGAGACTAGCGGCTAGAGCCTTGAGTCCTTCGTTGGTTTGGAATTAGTAGACTTGTAGGATGCATCCTATGGTCATGATGTGTCAAATCTGTCACAATATCTTCACATAATTCTAACTTCTTTCGATGTAATACATTCGACAATTGCCCCTATCAGTCTAATTTTTTGCAAACTCTATTGGTTAACTTCTTTGGAGAGTCCCTATCTAAAACCACTATATTTCTTAGTAGCTCTAACTAAGTTAGAGACACTAGCTTGCCTTTGTTTTAATCTTTTTCTAATTTATGATCGAGAATAAATCTCTTGATTTAATCTCGCCCCTAATAGAAAACCAGTTCAACATTTTCATTAGGTGGTGAGAAAAGCATAACACCCTTGGGAACTATGGTTGTCTTTTGTTTTCATTGTCGAACAACTCTCCTCTTATCCTCCTACCCATCCCTCATCCCTCAACATCCCCCGTCCCCTTTTTTCTACAAAAAGTGATAGTCCGAAACCCCCCGACCCCAACAAAAACCCAACATCCCCACCTAACAGATCAACCCTAGCAACAAATTCACATCTCTCTTCTTTGCAAGTCTACCCACCTTTGAAAACCTTAGTTGTTTGATAATTGATGGTCTTCACTCTAAGTTTCAGATGGTGGTAACTTTGGTTTTCTAAGTTATGAAATAATGTTATTCTGTTTTATTTGCTCCATTAATTTTCCATAAGACTATTCTTTCCTTGGAAATTAAATTATCTGCTTTTGTCTTGTTCCTTTAGGTTTGGAGCTGATGTCATGGACACCGTTGCATCTTGGACCAAAAACTTGTGCATCAACATTTCTCAAGGCTGTATGCAGAATCTTGTTAATGATGTCAGCTGCAAATCAGAATCAGCTGAAGAGGGTGCCAATGATTTGTCTACCTGGTGTGTACTTGACGTTGGAACTGGCAATGGTCTTCTTCTTCAAGAACTTGCAAAGCAAGGGTATTAAATTTTGTCTATAGTTCTCTAGTTTTTTCACTTCATGCAGTTAGTCCAAAACCCAGTGGCAAAATCGGTCGATTTTTCGTCTTGCTCAGTGGATATTTTTTCCAATAAGAGCCCATTAAATCTAACTTTTAATCATCAGATGGCTTTTCCCATTGAAGCTCTGTTATCATATCACTACCACTGCATCAAAGTTTTGGTACGCCTAAAAAATAACACCTGCCAAATAAATTTTGATGAAAATTTCATCCGAGATTTTTCCTTTTTGGCTTGGGCACAACTTTCACTCTGCAGATCCTATCGTTCTATCCCTTCTAATTCCTTGAACCATTTTTTTGTTATCAGTATACTTGTGGCACTACTCTTTCTAGTGAAGAGAATCATATTGTTTATTTAAAACAACCTGCTCTTCTTCTTCTTCTTCTTCTTCTTCTTCTTAAACAAACCTGGATTTAAACCAAACAAATATTTTACAGAAACTGTTATTGGCACACATGGTTCAAAGTACACGGTAACGTTCATGGATGATACCGAAACATATTAGAAGTATCGTTCGGTTTCGGACGAAACTTTGTGAAACCGAAATGAAATGTTACTGCAAATTTACACATAAGATGATGCATCGTTAACCGATCAAAAAAAAAAGATGATGCATCGTTTTTCTTCAGACAAAACCAACTAAAACGTATGTAGTTTCGTCTTCTACGAAATCAAAATGAAACGGACGGAACATTTCGGTTTCGGCCTCAACTTTGAACCATGCTGGCACGTCTAGTTCTTCAGATGCAAGTTTTCAATTACAATGGTCATTATTAATTCATCTATACAGCAATGATGGAGGAGCCTTTTAGGATGTTATGATACTGAAGAAATCATAATGATCAAATTTTTTGTTTTTTGTACATTCAGATTCTCTGATTTGACTGGAACGGATTATAGTGAAGGGGCAATTGACCTTGCTCGAAGCCTTGCTGAACGTGATGGATTCACCAATATCAACTTTTTGGTATGTCTTAATTTTGGGATTATGTTATTCATACTTTTGTAATCCTTCCCATTTTTTGCATCTTGTGCAGTAACTCTTTATGATTGGTATGTTTTCCGATGCTCGTGCCATGAAGCAACGTAGTTAAGCTTGTTAAGGGCACAAGACAGACTTAAGGCTCAAGGACCCTAGGCATCTGAGGCTAGGGGTGTCAATGGGTGCCCCAATTAATCTATACCCGATAGGAATCGGTCCAGATTATCCCAGTTCTAGGACTATTGATCTCGTAACTAAATACAGAAAGACCCGGAACCAAAGTATATAATAGGTTCTGGTTCTTGGTACACTAGTACATGGACTGAATTGGAACCGAAACCGATAGGACCCGGATCCAACATATATAGTAATGTTAAAGATGCCAAGTTTGTTTCTAAAACATTGTACAAAAATCAGTTTATTTATTCCCATTTTTTACACAACACATGGGTACCTACCCGATACCTGATGTGAGAACCGGGTAATTTTTTGTTCCAATTCTGGATCCACTAGTTTTGGTACTGGAACTAGAATCAATAGGAACCTGAACCATCATACATAATAGGTTTTGGGTTCATGGTACTCTAAGCAGAACCAACTCGTTGACCTCTACCTGAAGCGCAAGGTGAGGCATGCTTTGATTAAAGCAAGGCACAATATATATGAAAAATAATAAAAATATGTATATAAAAACTTAGAGGAAAATCGAAAGAGGAATTCTAAATATCTACTTTACTCAACTTTTATAAGTACTATACTAATCACTAGTGAAGTAGGCAACATTGCAAATTGCAAGTGCAAATTAGATGCTTTAAAACATAAGTACCAATATCATAAAAACACAAAACAAATAAGCAACCATTAGGGTATTAGGTATGAAGACATGCCATCAAGTTGTTAAAGTTTTGGTTACAACTTTAAACACGAAAGAAGAAATAAAGAACCTAAGAATTGAAGCAAAAAAAGATCAATTCCTAGGGAAAAAAGAGAGTAAGAACCGAAGAAGGAAGAAGAAAAAGTTGGATTTCTAGGTAGGACTGTGGTTGGATATTGGGTTAATTGGAGGTGCGCAATTAGTGTTTTGAGAGGTATTATGGAGTTGTATGACTAGGGTTTTATGGGAAGTTATATGGAGTGTTGCATAGTTGAAAATTGGGCTGACAGGTGGAGTGATGACAGGTCTGGTATTAACCTTAACGATGTGATAAATCGTTTTGAGAGCGGACTAAGCGACCATATAAATCATATTGAGAGCAAACTGGAGGCAAGGGTCTCCGCCAGAGTTCTAATCAGCAATTGTCGTCTTGGAAAGTCACTACCACAACCACTGGCTTTTTCACCTCTTTCTGGCAAGCTATCAGAAGGTTTCACCGCAAAAAAAAAACCCTAAAGAGGTCTCAAAGCAAGTTGAGAAGAAAGTAAACGAAGAAATAAAAGCCATTGAACAAGATGGTGTTTTTCCATCCGAGGAAAATAAAAAAATCGATGAGGAAGAAAAAGCTAAAACTGAGGAATTAGCCAATCCTGAATTTCCTGTAGTTCTATCAGATGAAAAGACGGAGGATATGCATTTTGATCCGCCTGCTGTTATGGAGAATGAAAGTGATGATGATTCCCCTGGTTCAGATGCTCTAGCTGAAAATGGCCCAAATAGTACAAAAGATTCCGATCCGAAACTAGATATTTCTGCTGTTTTAGAACCGACAGTTGAAAATAAAGCAGATGGAACAAGCAAAGATTTCTATTCAAAAAAGGCCAGAGTTGAGGAGATAGACCATGTTTTAGAAAATTTACACCTGTCGAAGATGCAAAAGAAAAGTTAAAGGGAGAGTACTCTAAATATCTCTTTCGTTGGAAAAGCCAATTGCAATATCTCAACTTGAATTCGAGGTCAAATTCTTTTCAACCAGGAGGGTTTGATGCGGGAGCATTCTACTACGATAGTCCACGCTACATCGAATCTATGCCAGTTAAGCAAATGGACTTACTATTTATAGTAAATCTCGTTTTTACTATTTATAGTAAATTTGGAAATTACTATTTATAGTCAATCCCATTTTTACTATTATAGTAAATTCTGATTTTACTATTTTTAGATAAGTGGACCCCACGAAGATTTGTTTTAATTTAATTAGGATTTTCAATTGAAATTAGATTTTATTTCTAATTAGAATTTTTATTATTGATTGCAATAGTTGATTTGTATTAGGAGTTTCTAATTTCAATTAGATTAGAATTAGGAAAGTTCAAGTAGGGAGTCTATAAAAGGTGATGTACCGTTTGATTTAAAGGATGAAAAATTATGAATGAAGAAATAGAAATCTCTTTGAGAAATCTCTCTTGTGGTGTGAAACCATCCTCTCTTGGTGCGAAGCCAAGCTAATTCGGTGCGAAGCCGAAGATATCTTTCTATCCCTCTCTTTCTCTATTTCTTATCTTATTCTCTTCTCTTTCTCCATCTCTATTTCTTTTTTAGTCAATTTATTACCTAAGAAAACCCAAATCATACCATAGCACTAAGAATAGTGCTGCGTGAATAGTGCCATGAATAGTGTCACATGAATAGTGTTGTGAATAGTAATCCACGCTTAATTCCTTCTCAAATTGCGCGACAGTACTCCCGTCCTGCGTCAAAGATCTTAGACTCTTGAAGTATATCTTGTGTTATTGAAGTAGCAAGATCTCGTTAAGGAATCTATATTTCTCAGAGAAAATATGTCTTAGACTTGTTGCATGAAACTGAAAAGCTAGGAACTAGACCAGTAGATACTCTTAGGACCAAATCATAGACTTAATGAGTAGAGTGGTGAATCTTTACAAGATTTTGGGAGTTTTCAACTGTTAGAGTGTGTTTTCTTCTTAGGAGCATTATGGTCTTTTTACATTATGTTATGTACTTCAAGTGATATATATGCACAGATGAGAAGACCGAACTAGCTAAGTTCTTCTTCTATGATACATAACATTAGAGCAACTATGATACATGAACAATATCTTAGCCCTACACGGTATTAGAGCAACTATGATACATGAACAATATCTTAGTCCTAATATCTTCTTGTTTTATTATTTTTCCTCTGTTCTCTATTGGAAGATCAAGTTGAGGTGATACAGCCTAATGTTTTTGATCTCTAAGAGTGTCGCGGGCTAGGGTTTTGATCTAAGGCATGTGCTAGCTAGGGTTTTGGTTTCTAGGGGTGCCGCAAGCTATGGTTTGTGTTCTAATTGTTTATTTGTTTTTTTTATATTACAGCCTTAGAAGTGGTGATTTGATGCTTCCACAAGGATAGTGTGACATTTGTATTGGTTAAATTCATCTTCGACGTAGTTTGAGTTTGATTTTGATAGCTATTTTTAGTGATGTTAAAATCCCTATTTGGGGTATGTCAAATGGGGTTGGAGTCCAAATTACCTCTGCTAAATTAAATGGTATAAATTATATGTTATGGTCGCAATCGGTTAAAGTTTTTTTTTTTTGTATGCAAAGAAGAAACTAAAGTATATTACTGATGATCCTTCATCTGAAGGCGACAATGGCTATAATGATTAGTTGAGTGAAAATTCCCTAGTGATGACTTGGCTATGGAATAGTATAGAGCAGTCTATCTGCATGAATGTGATGTTCCCAAACTGGGCGAAATAGATTTAGGATGTAGTAAAGGAAATGTATTCATAGGACTGGAATGTGTCTAGAATTTATCAATTGTTTGAGACCATATTAAGTATGAAACAAGGTGACAAATCTCTTAGTGAGTACTATAGAAATGTTTAAGGCATGTGCGAAGAGTTGTAGGTGTTTCAACCTCTCACTACTGATATAGAAGTGTAGAAATGTTAGAGAGAGGAGTTATATGGTTCCTTGTTTCTCTCAGGTCTGAATTGAGTTTCATTCAATTAAGGGATATATTTTGGCCAGTGTTGGCTTTTTAATCTCAACAATGTGTATGGTAGATTGTAGAGTGCCTCTCTAAGAGTACCAACTTCATGAATTGGTAGATCCAAAGAGAATTCAGCCCTTCTATCTTCTGGTTGCCGTGGGAATAGTTCTAGCGGCGTGGTAATTTTTTCGATGGTCGTGGATTTTTCTAATGGTCGTGGCAATTTTCCTAGTGGTTGTTGTGGTGGTAGAGGTGAGCAACAAAGTATGCATGTTGTGGTGCTACTAGTCGTACTGTTGATTAGTATTGGGCAATGAAATAAATTTCGGTTTCGAGGTTTACTTCGACCAGCTCGGAAATGGAAATATTTCGTGGAAATATTTCGACCAGTGTGGAAATAATACATTTTCGTGGAAATGATGGAAATATTATAGAAATGTTTGGGAAAAGTTTGGGAAATGATAAAACAAGCCTAAAAACACACTCATAAACTATCAAACCATAATATACAACCATATGTAGTGTGGAAATGAATGACCATAGCGGTCTAAAATATGTTGAGACATGCACTGATAGTCAGTCCAAATATTATTTAATTAGATAACTATTATTTAATTGCTTATTTTAAAAAAAATCATAAATCAAGGTATTAACTAATCTTTGTTCACTTACATTAGCGTCTTAATATTATATAATTTTAGAAAACCTATTTATTATTAACTTATAACATTACTTAACTTTTTGAATGTTTAACTATTTTTTTGGGAAAAATATTTAACCCAACAAACTTGTAGAATGAGCTAAGTTGTGCATATAATCCATTTATTCACAATCATGGATGTTTAGGGTAAAAACCAATGAAATTAGGGTTTTCCCCAAATTTTAAATTTTTACCCTAAATGATTTTCAATCTTTGCACAAATCAAGTGTAAATGCATCATAGATTCATAGATTTAATGCATTTACACTTAATCTATCTATTTGTTGCAAGAAACGATAGCAAAATTTTTTATTGTTAACGCGAAATATTTCGACATGGATGGAAACATTTCGTGTATGTATTCTTTCCTGTCGGTAACCTAGAAAATGGAAATATTTCGCGAAATATTTCGTTAATTTCGGGAAATTTATTTCCTTGGTATTGGGATAAATGGGGCAAACCAACCTGGACAAATCAAGCATTTGAGGAGGTGCAACAAACTACTACAAACTTCATATTTAGTTAGTTTTGGTGTGAAGAATTCTGGCTCTGCGTTTCTTTCTCGTGAAGTGTATAATCTTCTATTCTAGAAGATTCAGTCTCTATCTGTTGGCCCATCCACTTCTACCACCACTTTGTCAGGGATATGATTATGAGTAAGACGATTGTTACTCTGTATATTAAATCAGCCGATCAACTTGGTGATCTGTTTACTAAGGGACTAGGCCAAAGTTTGTTTTCTCTATTATGTAATAAGCTAAGCATGTATGATCTTTATGCTCCAACTTGAGGGGGAGTGTTTGAGCGTCTTTTGCCTTGGGGGCATTATGGTCTTTTTACATTATGTTATGTACTTAAGTGATATATACACAGATGGGGATGCCGAACTAGCTAAGTTCGATTCTCTCTATTTTCTCTCATCTCTTTTCTTCTTTCTATTTCACCATCTTCTCTAACTTTACATCAATGTTTAGTTGGTCGATTGATTTATCTTTCACTTATTAGACCTGCTATTGCATGTGCAATTAGTGTGATAAGTCAATGCATGCATTCACCGCGGACTTAACATCTTGCATACGCAATTAGTGTAATTATTGGATTTTGAAGTACCGCAAGTCCTCACTTGGCAGAGGTCTATTATTTAAGAATTGGCATATGAAAGTGGAAGCATACTTTTATAGGCGGCAATCTTGTGACATGGAAGAGTAAGAAGCAACACGCTGTAGCCCGTTCCAGTACAAAGACAGTTTAGATCCATGGCGCATGGTTTGTGTGAAGTGTTGTGGCTAAAAATTCTTATCCGGGAACTATGTTTCCTTGTTGCTGGATCGATGAACTTATATTGTGAAAACAATGCGGCATTAATTATTGCCTAAAATCCAGTTCAGCACGACATAACTAAATACATAGAGGTAGATCACCATTTTATTCGAGAAAAGATTTCAGGTGAAGTGTGTACTCCATATGTGAAGACCGAGAAACAACTAGCTAACATTCTTACAAAAGGTGTCAGTAGTAACTAGCTGCATGGGTTCTTGTGCAAGCTGGGCATGGTTGACATTTATGCACCAGCTTGAGGGGGAGTATTATAAGGGCAGATTAGTAATTTAGTTATATTGTACTTAATTGTTTTTTCTCTTTTTCACAGGGGTATTAGTATGACTCCTAGGAATGTTTAATATAAATAAGAACCATTGGGACTCATGTTAACACACGAACTCCACTTCTTTTCATCTCTCTTCTCCTTTTCTTCTTCTCACAAGCCCTAATTTTCTACTGGAATTAGGTTCTTGAGCTAGTTCTTCCACTTTCAAAAGATTATAAAAAATAATAAACTGGGAAATTCTCAAACCCCTAAAGAAGACAAGATTGATCAAGAAAGTTACATGCAAAGGTTAAAGAGACCCGCCTTATCTAATAAAATAATAGCACAAATATGCTTTAGAATATCTAGGGACAAAAAGAACCATGAGTTATTTTGAATATCACAGATCAAGTATAACCAACTGGCTGGGTTAGAATGAAGATGGACTCATCCCGATTATTGAAGTGATAACCATAAACTGTTAACAATCTTACTGCTTTGGATCATTTGCAATTATTCCGTGCACCATAGATGGGTTACTGAGACAAGTATGTTTAGCAGTTGGTGTTTGATTTGTTGGATCTTCCTGTTCATAAGTTACTTCTGCAGATTTTTACAGTTCTATCCTTTATTTGATGCATTTATCATAGGTTGACGATGTTCTTGAGACAAAATTGGAGAGGCAGTTCCGCCTTGTTATGGATAAGGGGACTTTAGATGCGATTGGATTGCATCCTGATGGTCATATCAAAAGGTAACAGCAAATTGAAGCATTTACTTCCTGCATTGCTGTGTATTTGCTCTGGGCCTAGTGCAGTCGTCTTTGTATACGGGTAGTATGTTCAAAAGAAACTTATTTGCTATTGGCTGTGCATTTTGCGTCAATTCAATCATCTATTCCTTTTCAATGGACAGACATTAGTCTAGAAAGTACAATATTTGATAACCAATTCACGTTGTTCTGATTATTTTTGGCATCAAGGTTCTTTATTTCAGATTAATACACCTGGCTCCCAAGGTTTAGATGCTTTCTTAGACCAACAAATGATGCTTTTACATTGTAAATGAATAAAATCTATTCCACAGCTGACATGAATGTGCAATTATTGTGTGGTCTCTTGACTTGTTATCTTCAGGATCATGTATTGGGATTCAGTCTCCAGGCTGATCGCTCCTGGTGGTATATTGGTTGGTATCCAAGTTCCTTTAAAATCTTTTACCAAATGTGAACCCTTAATTTACTGTTATTTATTTATAAATCTCTGCACTCGGTTCACTTTTTTTTATTTTTGGTCATGGTTGCAGGTTATAACATCATGTAACAACACAAAAGATGAATTGGTGCAAGAGGTGGACAATTTCAACCAAAGAAGGCTCGTTGCCTCCCAGGATTCTGAGCCCCCCAAGGATCAAGAAGCAGTCAGAGACCCTTCTCCATTCCGATACCTGAGTCATGTTCGGTCATATCCCACATTCATGTTTGGAGGATCGGAAGGATCACGTGTGGCCACCGTCGCATTTCTCCGATGCTGAAACTAGTAGCTTTCTTTTCTGAGGCAGGTTGGTACCAGTGAAATGATCTTTGTTGTCTGGTTTGGGGTTTAGACGGTGTGTGTGTGTGTGTGTGTGTGTGTGTGTGAGAGAGAGAGAGAGAGAGAGAGAGAGTGGGGGACTGTTTGGTTGGTTCAAGGGTAATGGTATTTATTTTTGTTGACACTCCAAATTTGTGACCCAAAGAAAAATTGGAAGGATGTTTCTTTGGGCTTTAATTTGTTAGGAAACTATTGAAATGATGATCTGCCAAATGGCGCAATTCAGTTTAGTGGCCAATGGGGGCATTTTTTAACGTACACTTTTAAGAAATGATTAATTGTGGTTTCATAGCGAAACCACGTGTATTGCCTCTTTCCATGTTTGGTAAGGTAATTGTATGATTGGTTTTGGACTCCTGCCATTGTCGTAAGGCCTGGCCCACCAAGGCCCCGTGGTGGTGCTGTAGACGAATAAAGGAGGGGGAATGTGACCCTTCAAGAGAATGGGTGAGAGATTGACTAAAAATCACCTGATAGGCAATCTCTAGCCATTAGATTTTAGTACATTTTAAGGCATGCTTCTGGCTGTTGGATTCAAAAAAATTTGGGTACTAAATCCAATGGCTAGAAATCATCAAACAAGTTGAATTTTAGTATGATGGTATACCAAAGGATGGGCTAAACATCCATGCGGTCAGCGGGCCCATCTACGCCACTTTGACAGTCGCTTGCCGCCTTGCCCCCCTGGAACAAAATCTTGGCTCCACCACTGCGTTCAGGGACCCACGTGGCACGCTCTTACAGGACCCTGTCACTATGGATGGTTGGCCAATCCCTAGGATGATCTGCAAACCAAAATTCAGCCTGATTAGTGATTTCTCACTAAGCATTTGATTTAAGTTATCTTCATGGGTTGATTTAAACCGTGGGAATTTGAGCATTATTGACCAATATTTGAGGTACAAAGATCCAAAGGTTTGAAATAACTAATTAAACTGATTTTTGGTTTGTAGGTCCACCTAGGGATTGGAAAAAACATCCATACTGTCGGAGTCCTCTAAGAGTGTGGCAGTCATCAAAATTGTACTCTAAAAAAATCATATCTATTATTTGTCGACATAATTGTCAGATGGATTACAAAAAAAAATATCGGTGCCCTCAATTCAAAGGGTGCGACTAAAATTTCTTAATCTTCAATTCAACATGTGATTAAATTAAAACAAAACAAGAAAAAAAAAACTTCTTAAAAAGTCAAAAACCAAATTTTTTAGCTTATGAAAAGCTAGTTACGCCATTGACGACTCATCACAAGCCATAGGAGTTGAATTCAAAGATGAACGCTTGCCAACTTTATGCTTCAATTGTGGACAATGATGAAATTGAGAAATGAAACTTGGAAACAAAAATTTGTTGTTTGGAATTGCTTTTATTATAGGAAAATAAAATATGATATGATGCACAAAAACATAACACCTGTACACGCTTTCAGGCCCACTGATCCATTGAATGATTGGTCCACCTCTAAGTGGATCCAAAGCAAAAATCAGCTTGATTGATGATCTCTAGCCATTCAATCTTACTGTTCAAAAAAATTGTTAAAAACTTGGAAGCATCACCCCGAAAGGACATCACCAAGATTATGAGCTAACCGTCCAACTCGATTAATTTCTAAAATAACCCCCAAAAAAAAAAAACTTTCCCTCCTATGAAATGAACCTCTCTTCCTCACTCACCCAATCTCTCCTCTCTTTCTCTCTTTTGTCCCAAAATGCTACCCAAATTCGTCTGCATTTGCTCTCTCTTCTCTCTATTTCTCAACTCATCTTCGGCAACAGATTTCGACGGACTAAACAAAATCTGCGATACTTTCGTCACAAAAAATGGCTTCCATTGCACCGAATTCGTTGTAATTTTAATTTTTTTCTTCTTCTTTTTTAATTTCTTATATGATTCAATCTCATTTTTTTTCCTTAATTGTGTTATCGAATTCTGCAGGTTCGAACCAAGGACCACTACCTTCTTTCACTGCAAAGGATTTGGCGTAGTGATAGAACAGCGAATGCTTCTTCCTCGACTTTCAAAACTCGACCAAATCCGGTTTTCCTTTCCCACGGAATTCTGCAGGTTCTCTCTCTCTCTCTCTCTCTCTCTCTCTCTCTCTCTCTCTTCTCGCTCTCTTTAGTTGATTAATTAGATCTGCTTTTGTTGGGAAGGGTGGTGATGTGTGGTTGATAAACAAACCAGAGGAGTCGCTAGGATTTGTTTTGGCGGATGCAGGATACGACGTGTGGGTGGGCAACACTCGATCATCCTCTTTCAGTCGGGGCCATCTCTTCTACACTCCCGCTCAGAAGGTATTTCATATTCGCTAACCTGCGCCTCAAAGTCAAAAGTCAAAACTTCCCAAATGGTAACCGTTTTTTATGTAGTGCCGATTTCATGAAGGTATGTTTGTCCAATCAGTGACCACCATCTGTACATGGCAAGATAGGCCGACATTACTCTTTCTATGCCAATTCTGTATCAAAACTTTGATACAGAAATCCCTCAAAATTCCACGTGGCATATATTCTTGGTAGCACTACAAATGTTTGCGTCTGCGGCATTTACGTGTGGCTGATGGCCCAACATCCAACACATATTTGCATTAGACTCATGTGGCGGGTAAAATCGGGATTGTCATCTGATATTCCTCAATCAACCCACCACAAAGATCATGGAGGAAACAATGAGTTAGTCATAGTTCAGAAGATAAATAACACGTAACGAAAATAAAAGAAATGACACAAATTTTATGTGGTTCGTCGCCGACCTCTTGCCGATGACTACTTCCGCGGGAAAGCCTGTCAACGGCTCAACTTCACTATGCAAATCCAATGTACAAATTACATCTCTCATTTTCTCTCTTTAATCTTCCTCTTTCTAAGCTTCTTTCTCCTATGCTACTTCCAATTAATGGTTCAGCCCAAGGTTTAAAGGAGGCTGTTTTAACGGTTTAACGGATTGGGGGCTTAACCGTTAAAACGGATTGAAACGGCTAGGGGGCAAAAATGAAAAAAAAAAATAGAATTTAACGGAAAAAACAGAAAAAGTGGCGCTGAAATTCAAATTTTGAAATTTGAAATTTGAAAAAAAAAAAAAATATAGAATTTAATGGATTTTAACGGTCTTTTTTCTAACAAATTTTTCAAAATTTAACGGCTCTTAAAACAATTTTAACGGCCATTAAATTCAAAACGTCAAAATGTGTTTAAACGGTTTTAAAGGAAATGGGCTTGGGGCGTTACCGTTTAAAGCTGTTTTTAAAACCATGGTTCAGCCTCCTCTCATCGCAAAAAGGATCCTCTTCCTTCTGTAAATTCTTCTTTTTACAGGCTCTCTCCTCTGCTATGTGTCCATTTGAGAGGGTCTCTAGGGATTTGGAGATGAAGAATGATTTAGTGCTTCGCGGGTCTGATCTGGTGCGATGCAGTGTATAAGTTCCAATATATCAATATTTTATCATTTTATGTACCCACAACTCAATCGTTATTTGCCGAAAAGTGGTTAAATGCTTGCAGCCATATGCAAACAATAAGCAAATGACTCTCTCATCCCCCCTTGGTCTCCCCCAAGTCCTCCCCAACCATACGAATATTTCCCAACAAATTTTCGTCATTGCAAACATTTAATTATCAAATATTTGCCTATGAACATTTTCCTGCAAAAGCGAGGCCCAGACTATTTATACCCTAGCTTGTGGTGTTAGTGAGAACTAACTAGAATTAGCTTTCAATGGCTTATAGCATTAATTAGGAGATTTTGAAGGGCTAAGGAGGCTGTTAACAAATAATTTGAAGTGTAGGAGTTTTGGGATTGGGATTTGGACGACATCGTTGCTTACGACCTGCCCTCAATGCTGAGATTTATAAAGAGGCTCACCAAGAAGCGAATTCTCTACGTCGGCTTCTCTCAGGTAAATGGTAATCCAATCTTAATCTCTCCGCTAATCAGTCTTACACCATTGGCATAGGTTATAATAGATGTTACACACCATATGCGCTATATGCCATTCTTCAAATGTCGCTACCGCCACCAAAACAATTGCATGCACATTTCATGGTTGTGAATATCGTTCTGTCGTCATCGCCGTTGTTGTATATTGTTTCCTAATAGGGAGCGATGGCTGGATTTGCGGCTTTCACGGACGAAAAAGTGTCGAGGCTGGTGGAGAAGGCAGTGATGCTGAGCCCAATTGCCTATCTCTCCAACATAAAATCGGTCGTGGCTAGGATGGCTGCTTCTCTCTTTCTTGATCAGGTCTGATTACATCATTTGCCTTCTCTTTTAATCATCATCATCATCATCATCTACGCCTTATAATTAACTTGATAATCAATTAGTTGGGTAATTGCCAATGGTGTGATACTAATCATCCATTCGATTGACTTGCCTGTGTAACATTACATATAATTAACTTGAGTGTCCAAGAGCATGTGATTGATTAGATGGTTAGGATCATCTGCTTAATTTGATCTTAGGTTAATGGTGCAGTTGATTGAACTGTTTGGGTTGGAGTCATCTGCATCAGTGCGGTCTATTGCTTATAAATTCGTTATTTTTTCTAATATTTATAATTATGGTACAAACAAAATATTGAGGAAGGCCGAAAACGACATGAATCTAGTAGGTAGTAAGAAAAGATTTGAAGACATGCATTGACAGAAGATATAGCTCTTAATCCTACATCAAATGACAAAATAGGATTTATATTTCCAATCCAAGATAATTGGGATAAGGCGTAGATATTGATTAATTTACAACAAAATAAATATTAATTGTTTCAATTTTCCTTGGCAGCTTGACCTGGCCCTTGGGGCGAACCGCTTCAGTCTCGCAGAGTAAGGGGTTCATTTATTATTACTCTTTTAATTTATTTTCTTAATTTGGGCCAGCAACATGAATCATATTTCACCATTCAACTCTATTTAGAGCTGTATATCATGCCCTAGCATGAGTTGGAAGCAACCTATGTTGCATCGATACGACTACTATGAGTGTCAGAGTCCTGACATGGGCTTGGTACCAACAATGCTCTACATAGGCGGAGTTCAAATTTGAACCATGTCGATATATATTTCGGAATTATTTGATGTGCCCTCTTTTCCAATATTGTGAAGGTATTTTATCAACTTTTCACCCAAAATAGAATTGTTGTTTCAGTGAGATGGTGAACAAAATAATGAACCTTGCCTGCTCCACCACCCATTCAGACTGTTACAATACCCTTCTATCACTCATTGAAGGTAACCTCAAACTACTACTCTAATGTATGTAGGTATGTGTGTATGTGTGCGTCATTTCCACCGCGGGAAGATGTACATACATGTTTCATATTGATTATATGTTTCAACCAATATGATCAGGAGTGTAAGACAACTGTAATGACGTTAATGGTTGAAAAGCAGGTCCAAGCTATTGTATAAACCATTCGAGGAACGTGCGATACGAATTGCAATCCACATCGATGAGGAACGTTGCCCAATTGGCTCAACGTATGTATTTACTCGTGTATATATTAAATTGTTTGTATTCAGGGCCGTCTAGATACAAGTTGAGGCCTAAGACGAAAACTCTATGTAAGGCCTTTTTACATTAAATATATTAATATATACTAGGGGACACCACGTGCGATGCACGTACACCATACATGTGGCATACTCTTAGAGATCACTGACCGTATATATATTGTCTAATTGAAAACCTTTAGCCTTACTATTTGTTCTTTTTAAGGGATCAATTCAATATTATTGTTGAAGCTGTTCTTCTTAAGAGATCACTGCAATTGATTTCTTCTTTTATTTTTGAAGTTGTTAGGTCAGGCAAATTCTGCAAATATAACCATGGAATTCTGGGTAATCTCAAACATTACTGGTCCATCTTCCCCCCATCTTACAAGCTCAGAAGGTTGCCGAAGACGCTCTCTTTCTTGCTTCTCCATGGTGGCAATGACTACTTAGCAGACGTCGATGACGTGAGGCGCCTTTCGAGGGAGATCCCCGGAAGTGTCGACCTGCACTACATGCCCAATTACTCTCATGAAGATTTTGTGCTTGGAACATGCGCTCACATCGACGTGTATCCGAGGGTCCTAAGCTTCTTAGAGAGCGCCAGTAGCAACTAAATTGTATATGTCAAGGCACATCATAACCTTTTTGTCTAATTTTTCGTTTGAATTAAGGGAAAAATTGATGTTCATTTCATGAGAAAGAAATTTTTACAAATCCATTTACTATGAAAAAAAACACTTTGGATGTCGGAGTGTGACATAAAAAATGGGTGTTGTAACATTTAGGAATCACTACCACCTCTGAAAGGGGTCAATAATGCCACTTCCTAAGAGTGTGGTGAGGACCCATGAGTGCAAGATCGATCGCCATTAGAACCGAGGGTCACAGGATCGAATCATGGAACAGGCCCACGGGTATGATGTCAATGATGGTGGTTGCGTATAAGTAGGTCCATCTCGAATCTCGATGGTGGTCGCATAAAATTAGATGCAGAGGATTCTCGTGGCCCTACATCATTTTTTGGGACTGCATAGATGTTCAGCCCACTTATTGGTGGATAAACGCACTAAAAACAGCTGGATTGATGTTTTCTATCTATTGTATTTATGACCAAAAAATATGCTTGAATCCAACAGCTAGAATCAATCCCACAAAAATACTAAAATCTATGGCTAGAGATAACCAATCAAGTTGGTTTTTGGTTTGTATATCCAACACGGGTGGGCTAAACACCCATGTGGTTAGTAGGCCCCAAAAAATGTGCTAATGTAAGGCCTGGGCTTGTAGTGGGACCTGGGCTGGGGGCCTTCTCTCACCAAGGGGCCTTAGGCTACTGCCTTAGTTGCATTCAGGTAGAGACGGCCATGCGTACAGGTACAAACACCCCCACGTTGTTCACTCTTGTGATCACTGACCATATGGATGTTTGGCCCACCCCTTGATGGACCTTCACACCGAACATCAGCCTGATTATTTATTAATAGCTGTTGGTTTTGATTACCCTAAATAATGCTTGAATCCCACGACGAAATTCAACCCTGAAAAAATTACTCGCATCCAATGGTTAGAAATCACCAATTAAGTTGAATTTTGGTGTATAGATCTAATAAGAGGTGGCCCACACATCCATACGGTTAGTGGTCTTGAGTAATATGCCACATGGAATGAGCGTGTGAGTTGAGTGCGTGGTGAACAGCACCTTGAAACGACGACTATAAACACTCCATCTTGTTACTGTATATTCCTTCTCATAATACGTTCCGAATTCAGTCTACTGCTTCAATGCTTTCCAAGTCCCAAACGTCAATAAGCAAAGAAATTGAATACTTGGGACTTATCACGCAAACCCCTCTGGCCCACCAAAGAGATCAATAAGATGAAGGACCCAGTCCTGATGAAAATCCATTGACTTCTATTATATTTTGGGTATTTTAGTAATACCCCCCTAAACTTTGAAAGTAATTAATAATACCCCTTTATACTTTAAAACTTTAAGAATACCCCTTAACCTTGTTTAACTTTAGGGAATTTTTGACATACCCCCCCATGTTATCTTTAAAATTTGACATACCCCCCACAATTTGAAAAAGCTGACATACCCCCCTATGACTCGGTCCACTGTCATTTGACCAGTGTTGACCCGAGTTGACTTCCAAATTTTGTATTAAATGGCAAAAATGCCCTTGTATTCAAGCTTGGAACAAGGGTTTGGGCCAAAACCCAAACCCCAAATCAAACAGCTGTGGGGATGGCCAGCCAAGAGATTCCAATGGGTTGGCTGCCCATTGCCGGCAACCAACCTACCGGAGTCTCATGGTCGGCTGGCCACCACTCTGGCAATAATTTTAAACCTAAGGTTTAAAAAAAAAAAACACACAAAGTATATAATTTTAGTTTTAAAATTTTCATTAACAAAAATGAAAAACATGACAAAGCAATTTATATTTCAAACTTTGAGATGTGGATTTTGGAAAGATGGGTTATCTCAATTTTAAAATTTCATTCTACAATAAAATCCATAAAAGGAAATTTCATTCTTTCATAAGTCTTTTTTTTTTTTTTTTGCAAGGGGGGGGGGGGTCTAATTCATCAAAAAACCAAAAAAAAAATCTCAAGTTTACTAACATGGGTTTTAATTTTTATCGTTAATCTCCTCTTTTCATGTTTGATTTGGGGTATGGGTTTTGGCTTAAACGCAAACCCTTGTTCTAAGGTTGAAGACAAGGGCACTTTCGTCCTTTAATACAAAATTAGGTAGTCAACTCGGGTCAACATTGGTCAAATGACAGTGGACCGAGTCATAAGGAGGTATGTTAGCTTTTTCAAATTATGGGGGGGTATGTCAAATTTTAAAGATAACATGGGGGGGGCATGTCAAAAATTCCCTTAACTTTAACCATCATTTGACTAACCTTAAAACGTGTAATGCATTATGCCTCTATTAAATGCAACTATGAAAGGACCATAATATTGCAATTTGCAAGAACAATGCCAACGTATGTGATTCAAGTCTGTTTTGACTTAAGTCAACCACTGTTAAAATAAGTCAAGGGTGGTAATTATAAAGTTTGAAAGTATAAGGAGCCATTACTAATTACTTTCAAATTTCAGGGGGTGTTACTAAAATGCCCTTTTATTTATTTACCATTTAGGGACAGAAAACTTCAATTGAATGACCATAATACCCTTGATATCTTATTACTGAATCATCGTAATTTACAATATTTCCAACTCAAATTTCGATGGACTAGTTGAAACTTGAAAGTTGAATCGCCCCTCTCCACCAAAGCGTCAAAAGCAAAGAATCAATAAATAGGGAGTCTTGGGACTCGTCTTGCAAAAACCCCTCGTTTTATACATCAATTAATGCACTGCACATTTACGAGACACATTTTAATTTACTTGTTAACGGAGAGGAGGAAGCTTATACCCACTCTATAAATACAACAAACCAACCATTGTTTCGCTGCACCCAGCATCTATAAACAAAGGGTTTCTCGATCAGGCTTTCTTCTTGGCTTTGTGTTCATCATTATACTCAATGGGAGGGAAAGGTGGTGGTGGTAGCGGAGGCAAAAGCGGCGGCGGCGGCGGCGGCGGTGATGGTGGAGGAGGAAAAAGTGTTGTAGGTGGCGGTGGTGGAAGCTCAGGAAGTTCGGGAAGTGGTGGTGGTGGGGGTTCTGTATCAACGAGGGCCCCTGGTGGCGAGGGTTATATTTCGAGGCCTGGTTTCGAGTGTAACCCACAGGGGTACTTCGCTGGTCTTCATGCCGGAGAGAAAGGCAACAAATAAGAGTTATTTAAGACTTAAGTTCTCTTTTTATAGATGGGGTGTTCTAGCTAGGGAAGTTGGTTTCTCTTGGTTACTATGTTCGTAGTTGTTTTGCTGAGAACTTTTTTAGAATGATCTTAGTTTATATTCCATAGTCTTAGCTTAATTGGCTACACATCATTTTACTTTCTTCAACTCTTGAAGAAGCAGATGATTGAGTCCATTAAAAGGAAGAATTCCTAGCCTATGGAGAATCCGCAGCAAAAGTTTTGCAGCGTTGTTCGTCCGCTGCACAAAAGTTTTGGTGCTAGCTGACCGCATGGCTATTTGGTGAAAAACTACAAGTAAAGAGACCTGCGTAAATTAAAATTAGGAGTAAAGAAGCTTGCGTGAAAAACCAATTTTCCATTTTCCCTAACTATCTATGTAACCACGACATTACGTGGACGCACAAGATGGTTCTTCAGATATTTGCCAGTCGAACAAGTCTACGATGATCGATTCACTAGTGACTCATGAACCATCATTTCATTTCGTGAGCTTTGTTGTAAGTTTTTTATAAATGGATGAAACTCTCTTATACTTACGCCACCCCCACCCCCCAAAAAAAACTCTCTCTAGTTGTTTGTGTGGTTTCAATGGCGGAGGAACAGAACCAGTGGTTGATCGTGAGGAAGTTCGAACATGTGGAGTGGTTCGAAAACGAGACCACAACGACCCAGAGTGAAGGAGAGCAATCGAGGGTGCAAGAACGGACTTCAAGGGCTACTTTTGAGGATAAACAGCGTGGAAACTACAGTCGTTTGATTACA
This sequence comes from Euptelea pleiosperma, assembly GCA_035048495.1. Taxonomy (NCBI): domain Eukaryota; kingdom Viridiplantae; phylum Streptophyta; class Magnoliopsida; order Ranunculales; family Eupteleaceae; genus Euptelea; species Euptelea pleiosperma. Next base: position 16,346,642 of record CM068550.1, on the reverse strand, counting down.
TCGTGGAAACTTCAAGGGCTATTTTTTGGTGGGCCATTTCATTATCATGAGTGTTGAATCAAGGGACCCCCTCTTTGGTTCCAATGAGAAGATATCCTCATGAAAGAGTTATTGTAATTCCAAATTATAAATCTTTGGTGTCTCTTAAAGATCATACAAATTGAAAACACATTAAATTTCAAATTCATTTATCAGGTATTTTGGTAGACGGGGCAGCCAAAAAAAAAAAAAAAATTTTAAATTCAGATTCATTTGTCAGGTTTTTGGGTAGTGGGCAGCCTGAAAAATTTTTTAAAAAAATATTTAAATTTCAAAAAGACACCTATTGTGTCACTATTAATGGACATACTAGATGTGTCTTATTGTTTGACATAAACTAAGACATACCAAGTGCGTCTACAAAAAAGTTTGACATAAACTAAGACATACCAAGTGCGTCTACAAAAAAAAAAAAGACACCTCTATAAAAGGCACACCTTGTGACACACTAGGTGTCTTTGTTTCACAAAAAGGACACACTAGGTATGTCCTTTTTAATGTAGTGAAGTATGGAAAGACTAAAATATCACTATCAATATAATTTCAATCTTGGGCATAGTCTACTTGTTCGGACCAGTGTCTCATCAAAGATTTTGGCATTAGGACTAAGATGGGCAAGGCCCCCTTTATCAGAGCATGCTCTTGGTCCCTTCCTCCTCCGGGCATCATCAAGCTCAACTGTGACGGAGCATCTAAAGGTAATCTCGGTATTGGCGGTTCAAGAGTTATATATCGGGATCATAACGAGGCTATCAAGGGCGTTCTAATGATTAGTGTTGGAGTAGTTACCAGCTATCTTGTGGAATGTCTTGCAATAGTCGAAGGAGCGAAGTTTTCGATTTCTATGGGTTGGAAGAAAATCTGGGTGGAATACTTGCAAGCAACAATTAAAGCTTTTATTAAAGATGATCGATGTGCCATGGAAGGTGAGAGCTCAATGGAATTACATCAACAATAATCTTGATTGGATTCGATTTAGCTCCACTTGGAGAGAGGTTAACTTTGGACCGGATCGGTGCGCCAACCTAGCTCGTCTATGAGGTGTGGCTCTAGGAAATGGTGGGATGGGCGGCCACCTTTCCTGAGGGAATTTCAAATAAAGAATCTTGAAAGTTGAATCCTCTCTCCCTCACCCCGTGGTAGATATTCATACCAAAATTCAGTTTATTTGATGATTTCTAGCTGTTGGATTTAATACTAGCTAGAATCAATCCTTATAAAGTACTGAAATCTAATGTCTAGGGATTATCAATCACAGTTATTTATGGTGTGTATATCCACCAAGGGAGTAAGACTTGCCTGACCACTCACAATATAAGCCACGTGGACACTGACTGTATAGATGCTTGGCCAATCCCTAGGTGGACCTACAAACCCAAAATCAACCTGAATGTTAGTTGGAAATCATTTTACCATTTTTTGAGCATTATTTACCATTATTTCTGTACAAAGATCCAAAGGTTTGAAATCACTAATCAGGCTGATTTTTGGTTTGTAGGTCCACTTACGGATTGGTCAAACATCTATACAGTGCGTATCAAAAATCGCTAGACCTGACGACTTTGGGGTGAGGTCTACCATCTTACATCTTTTCTCACCCTAGAATACCAAAAGAGAAGTGAGCGCGTGAGTTGTAATACCTTTTTCTGGAAAGACCATAATACCCCTCACATCACTGGAAAAAAAATCGCTGGCCCCGGAGACTTGAAGTCGTCTCACTCTGGCCCACGTAAGCGATCAAATCGTACGTAAGATAAGATGCTGAAGGGAAAGCAAAGATGGTGCGCAACTTTTTACCACAAAGCTACCTGACCACCCACAGTACTTTCCGAGTAAACTTGGCTCACACCATGCTGTGAGCGAGGCCGATCACAGCTGAGCCGACAATATGAACCACGTGGCACACTCTTAGAGGGCGCTGACCGTATGGATGTTTGGCCAGTCCCTGGGTGGACCTGTTAACCAAAAATCAGCCTGATTTGTGATTTTACAACCTTTGGTTCTTTTCACACACATAACGCTCAATAATGCTCAAATTCCTACGGCTAAAATCAACCCATGAAAATAACTTCAATCCAACTCTTTGAAATCACTGATCAGGTTTATTTTTGGTTTGTGGGCTCACCTAGTGCTTGGCCATTGGCCAAACATCCATACGGTCAGCATCGATTAAGAGCGTTCCACGTAGCTCGTATTGTGGGCTGTGATCGGCTTCGCTCACAGCATCGTGTAACTTGTGAGAGAAGGTTTTATTCATTAGGAAAAGTAAGGTGGTCAGGGCTTCCCTGACCGTCGGTGATCAGGCAAGTTTTACTCCTATAAATTTAACCAAATAACCATTGTTTCTTTGTATCAAATATCTGTAAACAAAGAGTTTCTCAGGTTTTCTTCTTAGATTTGTGATCATTATACTCACAACATTAATGGCAGGGAAAGGTGGTGGCGGCGGCAGAGGGAAAGGTGGTGGTGTAGGCAAATGTAAAGGTGGTGGTGTAGGCAAAGGTAAAGGTAAAGGTAAAGGTAAAGGTGGTGGTGGTGGAGGGGTTTCTAGATCCACGATCGTGAAGAAGTTCGAACATCAGTGTGGAAACTGCAGTCGGCGTTTGACTACAAAAGAGGAGGTCTCGAATAGTAAGTATGTCGACAAACGCAGTGGCCAAGTTTGTCACAAGGAAGAGAGGAAGGTCACCTCTACCAGCAAGTTTGGCCCAGTTTGTCACAAGGAAGAGAAGAAGGTCACCTCTACCATCAAGTTTGGCGGAGTTGGTCACAAGGAAGCGAAGAAGGTCACCTCTAAAATCAAGTTTGGCAGAGTTGGTCACAAGGAAGCGAAGAAGGTCACCTCTACCATCAAGTTTGGTAATAAATATGAACGCAGCTACTCTGGTTACTGCTTCGAACTCGAGGAGATGCATCAGAGTGTCAACTTCAAAAACAAGTCCAACAAGTACTTCCGGTTTTAAGTTCTCTTTTTACAGATGTGTGGTCTTCTGGAGTTGGTTTAATGGATTTAGGACTATTCTAGGGATGTTGGATTGTAGTTGTTGACAACTGTTGATTAATATATGGGTGTGATTTTAGAATCATCTTATTCTTAGTTTAATTGGCTACACATTATTTTCATTTCTTCCCAGGACCATGGGTCCATTAAAAGAATGGTTCGAGATCTCCGGATCGGAGGCCGGATCGACGCACCTCGCCTGATCCCAAGTGAGTCTTCTTCGGGAAACAGTGAACTCGGGGCGAGACGGATCCATTTCTGGATCGGATCGGTTGGCTCCAATCCGGATCGCCTCGCCCGATCGAGAGAGAGAGAGAGAGAGAGAGAGGACAGTGGGGTGGGGTGATGGTAGACAAAGGGAGGACGGTGGTGGTGGGTTCCTTTTCTTCGCCGACAGGGTTTTTTTTTTTTTTTTTGACAATTTCTTAAACGAAAAAAAAAATTAAATGTATTTACAAAAACAAAAAAACTTTTTGACATTTACAAAAGAAAAAACTTTCGCCGATTTAGAGAGAGAGAGAGAGCGGGGGGGAAGGGCAGTTGGGTGGGGTGGGAGATGGTCTGGTGGTGATGGTAGACGAAGGGAGGACGATAGTGATGGGTTACTTTTCTTCGTCAGTTTATTTTTTTGCGCGTAAAAGGTGGGTGTAGATTTAGCATTTAGGTACTGTTTGTCATTTTTTTTTGTTAGTGGTGGTAAAAGGTGGGTGTAGATTCCTCTTTTTCGTCAGGTTTTTGTTCTTTTTTTGTGCCTAAAAAGTGGGTGTCATTTTTATTTTTTTGTTGGGTCGGGTTCCGGTGACAAACATTATTGACCAACACCTTGGTGTACCTTCATAGAAAATGAATCAATGGCTGATTTTTGGTGAGGACGATCTCTATGGTGAAGAGATCATCCTCACAAAAATTCAAATCATTCTGATATTCATAGACTGGTTTAGAAGTTGAAGAATTACGGACCGTAGATTTTCACCGTGTAACTTGAAAATCACATCTAACGGGGTTAGAAATTTCAGAATGGGCTGATTTTTTGTTGGGGTTATCTATATGGTAAGGAGATCATCCTCACAAAAAATCAGCCATTGTTTCATCTTCTATGAGGGTACACCAAGGTGTTGGTAAAAAATGTTGGTCAAAACTACCCTTTTCTGTTAGTGGCGGTAAAGGTGGTGTAGATTTAGGTACAGTTGTCATTTTTTTAGGGTCACGATCGGGGAACAACCATTTTGGTGGACCTACATAGAAGATGAATCAGTGGCTGATTTTTGGTGAGCATGATCTCCTCACCATATAGATCACCCCAGCAAAAAATCAGCCCATTCTGAAGTTACTAACCCCATCAAATGTGGTTTCCAAGTTACATAGAAAAAATAGACGGTCCATAATTCTTCAACTTCTAAACCAGTCTACGAATATCGGAATGATTTGATTTTTTGGGAGGATGATCTCCTCACCATAGAGATCAACATCACCAAAAATCAGCCATTGATTCATCTTCTGTGTGGGTCCGCCAAATGGTTGTCCCCCAATCCTGACCTTTTTTTTATTAGTGGTGGTAAAAGGTGGGTGTAGATTTAGGTACAGTTTGACATTTTTTTGTTAGTGGTGGTGGCACTTACATAAAACATGGATGCAAAAAATGCTACTCATCTTCAAATGATTTGCTCGTTTTGTAACTATAGTCTCTCTAAAAATTCGTCGTACACAGTTTTTGGTGTTAGCTGGCCGAATGGATACAGTTTTTGGTGTTAGCTGGCCGAATGGATATTCGGCGCAACTACCTTTTCCAACGAAAAAATAACCAATTAAAGAGAAAAGCAAAAGAACATAAATTTTATGTTTATTTGATTAAGAAGCCCAAGCTTATGCAATTCGGACATGAATTGCTTTATGGACAAATTTGCTGTAGATTTTAGCATTTTAGAAGTCTTAAATGTCTTAGCGTCCAGTTTCCTTTAGGAAGTTATTTTTAGGCCTTTTAGGTATTTGAGTCAATAATTTGAGTTAGTTTAAGATTAGAAGTTATTGGATATTTTTAATTGTTATTTAATTATTAGTAGAACCTGATCTTGAATTGTTGATGGAATTCTTAGTATATTCATTGTCAATGATCTTGTTGCAATGGTTGTGAAGGCTTTCGGCATAATCATCTAGCAAGAACTTTGTCTTCAATTATGACTACATTTACTCCATATCTTGTCTTTACCTTGAATTACTCCATACTTTATATGGTTTCCACTAGAGAGGCATAACCCCATAACTTTGTTCCTACGAACTTCCCCCGGGAAGATTTTAATTACCAACTCTTTTCAATCGGAAAAAAAAAATTATCGGTGAGTTGATCCAATCCCAAAAAGAGTACCCATCAAGCTTTTTGTTGGATTCTGGAATATTGATAAAGATATATCTCAGATTGCTTCAAGACCTAGATGATCTGATCCTCCACTTGTATGATTCCAAATGGAAGCGTTAGAAACCAAAGGTTTCATGGTAGCCAGATTTAATTATTAATTTTACAAATTTAGGGCTTAAAAATTAGAACTAGGGTTTAGAGTTTATGGATAATTGTCTGAACTATGTTTATTGTGAAATAGTATAATCTACACAACACATTGTTGGTCAACTAGATTTTAGCAGCAGCTCTTAATGTGGTTCTAATGGAGTAGTAGCCGACTATGAAAAAGAACCGGTCCGTTCTCTTTTACGTAAAAATATTTAGAAGGGGGGGGGGGGGGGGGGGGTAATCTAACCTATCACAAGTTTACTGGTCAAGGTAAGGTGATAAACTCGCATGCCTTAGTTGATTGATAAATATTTATCACAACTGACTCAAATCAAATATACCTCCGTAATATATTATCTTTTTGTCGTTTGATCTAATCAATACAATTAGTGAAACAACAATCAAACATCCACAAAACAAAGTTTTTACGTGGAAACCTTAACCAAGGAAAACCACGGGACCACGTCCAGACGGAAAGTATCACTAACTGAAAAGTTAAACGATATAAATGTTACCTACGCAGCACCATTGCAAATACAGCTTCCAACCTTAGCCAAGGCCTACTACCGATGTGTCCACATTCTCTGAATCAATTATACGAATCCATGCGCGCCTTCCTAGCCAAGAAGCCTTGTCCGCTACTTCGGTTTGGTACTCCCCAAATCTACATTCAATCAGCCACTCCGATCTTAATTCTCAACTCTTCAGCCTTTGCTGAAGGTGAAGGATTCAATACATCATGAACCCCAAGTTGCTCAAAAGGTATTGAGTCACACTGATACTCTCAGGCTACTAGGTCAAATATCCATATGGAAGACATAAGCTGAGTAATAGATCAAGCTATGTGCTTTAATCAAGAAGAGAAAAAGCTCACAAGATATTAATGAAAACTAAAGGCTTTTTGCTCTTCGAATGGACACTCTTAATAAATAAAGCTTTTTTCTCTTTATTCCAATGTATAAAAGTGTGTTTAATAAAGCAAGAGAGGGTTATATTTAAAGAATTCGTAGCACGGAGTCTTTTAAAAAGTGGGAGAAGTGAAAATTATAATTTTAGATCTGAAAAGACTCAATCCGCATGGAGTCCAATCGATTGTACTTTGAGTCCAATCGATTGCACTCTGGGTCCAATCGATTGGTTTTGTATAGATGGGTTTTTTGTTCGTAAATCCAATCGAATGTACCAAGTTCAATCGATCAAACTTAAATCAGTTTCTATCCCGTAAGATCCAATCGATTTCACAGAGGTATTCAATCGATAGGGCTTCAATTAAGTTCTATCTTGTAGAGTCCAATCGATTTCACAGAAGTCTCCAATCAATTGGCCTAAATAGTTCAACCAATCGGATTTTTTCAGAAGTCAATAATCATGGCTTAGACTCGAGTATGTCCATTGACTAGGTTTGACCATTATATTTTATTCATTTTAAAACATATTCCTATGGCCACTAAGTCACTTACCTTCCTAAGTGAACGTACATGATCTATAACCGACAAATAGGCAGTTACTCAGATAACTTCTGTCGTCAACCGTCTGATCTTTGATATCTCTGTCTTCTAGTCTTCACGTAGTCGACGAAGTATGCATACTACGATATCTTCAACACTACATTGGTGCTCGTAGGGAAGGTTACATGAATGTTTTATATCACTCGAAATTTTACCAAACTAGAATATGAAAACATTCTTTAAAGGCTAGCCACTCCACCACAACCGTTTCAATTGGGTTAGGGCTTTTATCCAAACTTACACGTACTAAGGTTGAAGAAAGTGACATTTTCATCTTTTTTTTTTTAAATATTAGTCAAAGTTGAGTCAACTAACAGTCCTAGATGGTTAACCAGGTCATAAGGGGGTAAGTCAACATTTTCAAATTGTGGGGGGGGATGTCAAATTTCACAAATAACATGGGGGGTATGTCAAAAATTCCCTTCCTTTTAATGCTAACAGCATGTGGTACAAAACACGGGCCCACTTCTTTGAATCATGGCAGAAACTATGTTTTCATAATTCAAATCATGAAAAAAGATTTGCTCAGGTCGGTGTGGCACTGTGGTGGTCCGACAAGAAGAAGAGGACGGTGGTGGTAGGTTCTTCTTCTTTGTCAGGTTTTTGTTTTTTTTTTCTGTGCATAAGAGGTGGTTGTAGATTTAGGTACAATTTATCATTTTTTGTTAAGGGTGGTAAAAGGTGGGTGTAGATTTAGGTACAATTTATCAATTTTTGTTACGGGTGGTAAAAGGTGGGTGTAGATTTAGGTACAATTTGTCAATTTTTTAGTGGTGGAAAATGTGGGTGCAAATAATGCTACCCATCTTCAAATGATTTGTTTGTGTTTGTAACTATAGTGACTCTCTAAAAATTCATCGTAGCACACTTTGTTCTTACGAACTTCACCTAAGGATTTTAACAACTCTTTCCAATCGAAAAAAAAATTATTGGTGAGTTGATCAGTCCCAAAAAGAGCATGCATCTAGATTCTTGTTGGATTCTGGGATATTGATACAGATCTCAGATTGATTCAATACCTAGATGATCTGATCCTCCACTTGTATGATACCGGATGGACACGTTAGAAACCAAAGGTGTTTCTGGGTAGCCAGATTTAATTATTAATTTTAAAAATTTAGGACTTAAAAATCAGATCTAGGGTCTAGAGTTTTCGGATAATTGTGTGCAATATGTTTATTGCGAGATAGTGGAATCTACACGTACAACACGATGTTGGTCAACTAAGTTTTAGCAGCAACTCTTAATGTGGTTCTAATGGAGTGGTAGCCAGTCGGCCACTCCACCACAACCGTTTGATTTGGGCTAGGGATTTGGTCCAAACCTACATGTACTAAGGTTGAAAGAATAGGACATTTTCATCTTTTTCAAAAAAAATGTTAGTCAAAATTGAGTCAACCAGCAAGTCATATATAGATGGCAAAAATTCCCTTCCTTTTAATGCTAGCAGCAACTGTGTTTTAATAATTCAAATCACATGGAAAAAGTTTACTCAGGTCGGTGTGGCACTGTGGTGGTCCGATAAGAAGAGGACAGTGGTGGTGGGTTCCTCTTCTTTGTCAGGTTTATTTTTGTGCATAAAAGAGGGGTGTAGATTTAGGTACAGTTTGTCGTTTTTTTGTTAGTGATGGTGGCACCTACATAAAACGTGGGTGCAAATAATGCTACCCATCTTCAAATGATTTGCTCATTTTGTAACTATATAATGCCTCTAAAAATTTGGTGTATCACACTTTTTGGTGCTTGCTGACCGCATGGATATTTAGCCCAACTACCTTTCCGATGAAAAAATAACCAATAAAAGAGAAGAACAAAGAAAAAGAACATAAATTTTATGTTTATTTGATTAAGGACCCCGAGATTATGCAAGTCGGACATGAATTATATTATATATTTGGCCAAATTAATTTGCTACAGGTTTTAGTATTTTAGCAAGTCTTAAATGTCTTATCATCCAGTTTTATTTCAGTAGTCAAGTTCGGATTTACCATTAGAAGTTATTTTTAGGCCTTTTAGGTATTTGAGTTGGTTTAAGATTAGGAGTTATTGGATATTTTTAATTGTTATTTAATTATTAGTAGAACCTGATCTTGAATTGTTGATGGAATTCTTAGTATATTCCATGGTTTTAAAAACAGCCGTTTAAACAGTAATGCCCCAAGCCCATTTCTGTTAAAACTGTTTAAACACGTTTTAACGTTTTTGAATTTAACGGGTATTTTTTTTTGTTTTAACGGCTGTTAAAACCGCTTAAACAACCATTAAATTTTGAAAAAAATTGTGAAAAGAACGGCTGTTAAATCCATTAAATTCTATTTTTTTTAAATTTTAAAATTTTAAATTTCTGTGCCATTTTTTTCGTTAAAATCGTTAAAACCCGTTTAATTCCGTTAAATTCCATTTTTTCTATTTTTTTTATTTTTTTCCATTTTTGCCCATGGCCATTTCAATCCATTTAAACGGTTTAAACGGAAACTCCCCCAGTCCGTTTAACCGTTAAAACAGCCTCCTTTAAACCTTGGTATATTCATTGTCACTGATCTAGTTGCAAAGATTGCGAAAGCTTTGGTAAAGGCTTTTGGCATAATCATCTAGCAAGAACTTTGTCTTCAATTATGACTACATTTACTCCATATCTTGTCTTTACCTTGAATTACTCCATATTTTATATGGTTTTCACCAGAGAGGCATAACCCCATAACTTTGTTCCTTCGAACTTCACCTGGGAGGATTTTAATAACTCTTTCCAATCGAAAGAAAGTTAGAGAAATTTTGTACTACCCCCTTGAAAAATTGGTAATATTGGCACTACCCCCAGTACTATCACTTTGTGGCATTTCCCCCCTTGACCGTTGTTTTGTTCGCGTTAACTTAGACGGGATGTTAACTTTTTTCCAATTGGACCATTTTGCCTTTACCCGTTCGTTTTGTCGCTCTGAGCGCACGTCAGAGCGATCTGACACTTTCTTCTGACGATGTCTTTGACGTGGACATCACATCTTTTTCTAAGTTTGCAAAGTCACTACGCTATGACCATGTGGCAGTTGATGGACAGTGGAGATATGAAAATAAAAAGATCTCTACCATCCATTTTTCTAACCAATTCAATTCCCTCCCCTCCACGTGGCAGTTGCCTTAATTCTCAATGTAAAAGTCGACAAGTAAAAAATTTGCACCATTTATTTGAAAAAATAATATATTCTATCGACATGTCATTTTATCATGGGCTCAACACCCGCCAACCGTCAGATCTAGTGTTTGGGATTGAACGGACGCGATTTATTTACATGTCATTCGTCCGTCCAATCCCATTATCGTTGTCTGCATGAAGAATCAAACTAATAACAGATACAAATATGAAAGAAGAAGAGTAAAAGGGGAAAGGGGAAGATCCATGCGGTGAAGGAAGCATGGAAACCCATTGAAGGTGTCGTTGAAGAAAGGAAGCAAGTAAGCTGCTATTTCCCTTTTTTTTTGTTTGTTTGATTTCCACAAATGGGTCCTACGGTGTCTAGTTATGTTAGTTGACAAACCTTTGTTGGTAATGTAACAAAAATCGTGCATCCGCATTTGAAAAACTTTCAGGCATACCTTGTTGGGTCGGCGGTCACCACTTTTGACACCCATTTTGGTGTACCGACATAGAAGAAGAATCAATGGCTGATTTTTTGTGGGGATGATCTCCCCACCATATAGATCACCCCAACAAAAAATCAGGCCATTCTGAAATTTCTAACCCCATCAAATGTGATTTTCAAGTTACAAGGTACAAATCGATAGTCCATAATTGTTTAGTGTTTAAAGTAGTCTATGAATATTAGAATGATTTGAATTTTTGAGAGGATGATCTCCTCACCATATAGATCATCCTCGCCAAAAATATGCCATTTAATCATCTTCTATGTGGGTACGCCAAAATGGGTGTCAAAAATGGGGGTTAAAAATGGGTGTCAAAATGGGGGTCAAAAATTGGTGTCCCCTAACCCCAACCCCCGACCCTACCTTGTTACATCTTTTTCCTTTATTGTAAGCAATATTGGGTACGAATGGTTTGCAGTATTGAAGAGGGGTACTGTCCCTCTATCAGTACTGCCCTCTATAGTATTGCCCATCTTTCGAACAGCTTTTCAGGAGGGTAGATTACAAATTTCAATGCAACATTAATTTGTTAAGAATTATGTTATGTTTGTTGAGAATTATACTATGTTATGTTATGTTTGTTGGGAATTCTTATGGTATAGGATGAATGACTACCTAAATATAGTTGTTCATTATCAAGGAAGATTTATGGCAAGTCTTGTTAAAGACTATCGTGGTGAGAAGGTGTGACAAATATATGACATTGATTGTGATCGTATTTCTACCTTGACATCTTGGACTATGACTGTTATAATAGTTTAAGGTTTGCCACCCTTTTCTCGCCCAAATCCCTCCTTTTCTCACTCGCCAAAACCCCTGCTTGCTCTCCCACTGCTTCTCCTCGCTCCCACCTGACCTGCGACCGGCGTCTCCCTCCTCCGCTCTCACCTGTTTGGGCTGCGGCTCCTTCGCCCGACGGCTACGACCCTCAGGTAAGCCTCTCTCTCTCTCTCTCTTTCTCTCAGTCGATTCTACCTCTCCCTCTCCTTTCTGGGTTTGTTCTCCCTTTCTACGGCTCTCTGTCTCTCTCGGTCGGTTCTCCATCTCTCTCTCTCTCTCTCTCTCTCCCAGTCAATTTTACCTCTCCATCTCCTTCCTGGGTTTGTTCCTCCTCTCTCTCTCTCTGTCAGTTCTCCCTCTCTGGGTTGGCATCGTTTGATGAGGTTTTTTGGGTTCGGTTCTCTCTCTCTCTCTCTCCCTCTCCCTCTCCCTGTCTCTCTCTCCTCTCCTCTCCTCTCCTCTCATTGTTTGTTCTGTCCTCTTTCTTAAATTTCTGGGTTTGGTTGATTAATCATGGTTTTTGGTTTGGATTTGATTTTGATTTTTTTGGGGTTTGGTTTGATTAGGTTTGTAATCTATGGGGGTGATGATTTTGATGGTTTTGAGTTTGGTTTGTATTCTTTCTTTCTTAAATTTATGGTTCCTGTGTTAGTTGATGATTTTTTTTGTTCTCTATTTTAGAGGTCCTGGATATTATTGGTTTGGGTTTTGTCTATTCAACTCTGTTGGATTGGAAGCATTTTTTTCCTGTTCTCTTATTATAATCTGCAACATTTTTATTTTATTTTTGTTCATGCTACTGTAGTGTTGTTTTGTTTTGCAGCTCTATTTTACAGATTCTCTTACTATAATTTGCAACATTTTTATTTATTTATTTTCAAGTGTGTTCATGCTACTGTAGGCTGTTTTGTTTTCCAGCTCTGTTTTACAGATCTTTCCAATTACTCTTCCCATAAGTGTGGATATGAACACACTTGCTGTATATTAATTTGTTTCTGTATTTTACAGATCTTTCCAATAACTCTTCCCATATGTGTGGATATATATGTTCCTTTTTAAAAAAAAAAAAAAAAAGGAACATTGCTGTATATTATTTTGCTACGAAAGAAACTGTCACAAATATCTATGTTAATTCGTCAACTGAGTTATATAGATATATATGTTCATTCCCATAAGTGTTATATAGATTTTTGTTGTTTTAGATCTATTCTTTGGTTGGTTGTTGTTTGTCAACTGAGTTTCATCTAATCTCATCCAATCCAGTTCATGTCAAATTTTTTATATGATAGCATTGTGTGTGTTGTTGTGCTAATGGGTCTTTTTGTTGGTTGCTCAATTCATTTGAGGGTCATCATCAAATGCATCACCTGTGGTGGTTCAATGTGCTCTTCTCTTTTTGTTAATAGGCTCTACTCTTCTCTTTTTGTTAACTTTTGTTGTTTTAGATATATTTTGTGGTTGGTTGTTTGTCAATTGAGTTTCATCTAATCTCATCCAATCCAGTCCATGTCAAATTTTGGATGAACAACTTAACAAACACCTGTTCATGGGATGCAATCACATCACAAGGATAACAAGGAGGTATTGCACACGCCATATCTGGTCAGATTTATATTATATATGGAATGCACTTTTGTGTTACTTTCTGATTTTGGTGTGATAATATATGTCTGACATTTGCAGATATGTCAAGGAGGTAATTAGGAGAGGGTGGAAGATCCAACAAATCGAAGTCAGGTGTTTGCTCGAACCAAGATTCATGTGTCGTTAAAAAATTTATCATCATGTAAGTTTTAATACATTTGTGATAATTTGGATAGTGTTTGCATTCATGCAAGCAATCTTGCAATTCAGATTGTGGACTATGCAATGTAATGTTGTTCTCACACTTTGTTTTGGGTGAAAAACTTGATTTTCTCCATGCTCAATGTGTACTACCATTCACTTTATCCAGGGATACGTTATATATAGATGGTTACTTTATTATACTGCCTCCTAATCTACATGGTACAATTTCCGAGTCCAGGTTTGGCATCTTGAAAAAGTTTTTTAGCATTTCAAGTATCTTCAAATTTGAACTGTAACTGTAAGCAATTATTTTATTTCAGCATGTCGAAGAACACACTTATCTTGACCAAATTTGCTATGTTTTGATAAATCAGGTTCTAACCCTCACAGCTTTAAGTAACTTATCCAGAGTAGTGAACATTTTCTTCTATAAATGCCTAATGTCTAAGTATTGCTTCATTATTAAATGTAAATGTTATATTTTTCCTCATCTTTTCTACCGCTCATTTACCCTTGGAGTATTACTTACAATCTGCTACTAATACTAATGTTAGTAAGGTTTGAATTATCCTCAGCTTCATCCAAATGGTTTCTACAAGAGCATCTCCAAACCCGTGTGGAATATGGCTTGGAGATCAATGGATGTGTGAGAAGTTATCCTTCATTGAGACACCATATAATTGCCCTTGGTTGTTAAAGCCTTCTGCAATGGTTTTTTTTATCATAGCATACATCCCTGTTAAAACAATTGGCTTACAGCCCCCAAGAAAACCCAAAATCAATTGATAGGGTTTACTTGGTATGGAGAGGGAAAATTTGCTACCTCATATTAGAAGTTTTAAGATTTTGTCTCTTGAAGTTGTGTTCATTTGTTGCACAATTATGAATAAGTGTAATCCTCCAGACTGATTTTCTTTATTATCTGTCTGTTTAGACATTATCTTCTATTAATATTGCATTACTTCTTCTGTATGACATTTTTGGGAATATTTTGTCTTGCAAAAATAGATCAGTTTAAGAGATTGATTTAAGTTAAGGGATTAATATTTGAGTAGTCATAGGAATTGATTATTTTTAATTTTGCAAAAACTAAAGTTCAAGCTCAAGTGGTGTGTCAAAAGATCGCCTGCTGACTCATCTTAGTCAAGTACTTGCATCCCCTTTAATATTCATATGCCATAGCACCAAGTATAAAACATTATTAAGGAACTTTTTGTCTGGATAACGAAAATAACTGCTGCTATAAGCAAATGTCCCAACCTCATATAGATGCTTTATGCTTGCCACAGGGTTCATGTTTAAATTGGTTATAATTTTTTGACCTGGCTATGTTTTTATCTATTGTTGATTCCTTATATTGAATTTGAGACATTTTTTTATCATGAGCTTTGTGAACATACTTATAGAACCCACATATGGGTCAGGCCGCATGACGAAAAACTGATCAAATCCAATGGCTTAGAATCTCATGTCAGGCTGAGTTTTGCCATGTGACTTTGCCAAGGGGTGGATCAACATTCATGGGGTCAATAGGCCAAAATGGGTGAAATGTGCCACCAACCATGTCGTGCATGAAGTAGCTTCCATGTGTTGCACACATAATTTCCCTACCAGTTGAGTTCATCTGAGGGCTTCAAGTTGGTTGTTTCAGGAATTAAGATAATCCATTGGCACTTGGTTGATGATACATCTTGGGCATTGCACCATATTTTCCATCCCCTGTTCAAGTATCCTGTCAGATTTGCAATAGATCTCTTGGATGGTTAAAACAAGAATGATGGTTCTAATCACCACATTAAAACATGACATGACATGTTTTTGACAAAATACTCTCTTTTACATTCATTTCTTGATAAAATGATGATATAGATTTGTATGACGATATACATTCATTCATCTCTTTTACATTCCTTTCTAAACAAAATACTCTATTTTACAAACTTTAAAGCCATTTGTATCTCTTCCAGTTCTATGTTCTTCAATATGCCCTTGCTACATGTCAGGCATCTAATGTACAAGTGAAAGTTTTCAGATTTCATGCTATTGTAATAACTTGGGCAATTTCCAGATTGGGTCGGGTGGAAGATGCAAAGCGGAGCGGATGCAACAGATCGTCATAATGGTAAGGCCCCAACCCTGTTATGTTTTTTTCTCTTATAATGCCCAAGACCTGCTGGAATAGATGGGGATTCAGATGCTTGAAGGCAACTTTGAAGCTGAAATTATGGCAGTCTCTTTATCTTTAAACATCTTTATAAAGTTAACTTTGATGCTCCATTGATGGTAGAAGGCAACTTGGTGTATGCTATTAAATGGCCAAAGTGGGAACAAGCAATATCCTTGGAGGTTGGCCAACATTACTGAACACCTTAGAGAATTGGTGCAAGGTTGGACCATTATTTTATTACATATCCGATCTGCTAATAATATAGCAAACTCTCTGGCAGAGGGGGATGTGGCTGGAAACACATAGTACGTAGGGAACTCTCTTCCCTGATGCTTTGTATTTTCCATTTTGTTATTAACTTTCTTTACTTACAAACAAAAGTGTATGAAACCGCCATTAAGTTTTGCTTCACTTCTATGATTTGTCATGACTTGAAGTACATGTAAACATAGCCACTGTTTTAAGCATGCGAAGATGAAATTTTAAAATGCAATTATTGCTTCATTTTCATTATAAACTATGACAAACTCTTATTTTCTTAGATAACGTGGCTATATATAATTATGCAAATCACTTGAGAACTTTTTGTGGCAATTCAACGCAAGAAGATATACACTGGCTAGGTGAGAACTTGAAATGCATCTATATTGTGTATTGTTACAAAGAACTTATGAGGAGACTCTAATGAAGACACCAAACATAGTTACAATCTGACTTGGTTTTATAAATTAAGCAGGCATCCAAAATTTTTTATTTTTTAAAAAATAATCAAGATGCGGGTTTGAGTGCCCAAGGCACCCCGATTCTTTGCAACACTTTGTAGGGTAGTGCCGTTGGCACGGGTCATCCGCTAGTGTATATATATATATAGGGTCAGGATCGGGAGACAACAATTTTCACAACATTTTCTACAACAATTTTGGCTTACCCACATGGAAGATGAATCAATAGCTGATTTTTGGTGAGGATGATCTCCTCATCATATAGATCACTCTTACAAAAAATCAGCCCATTCTGAAATTTCTAACCCCATCAAGTGTAGTCTTCAAGTTAATGGTAAAAATAGACAGTCCATAATGCTTCAACTTCTAAACCAGTCTACGAATGTTAGAATGATTTGAACTTTTGTGAGGATGATCTCCTTACCATAGAGACTGTCCTCACCAAAAAGCATCCAAGTCTAAAACTTATAATTCATATATTGGCCCACGCCAATTTTTTGTTGTAGAAAATGTTGTGAAAATTGTTGTCTCCCGATCCTGACCCATATATATATATATTGCAAGGGATGAATCTTAAATGAAACGTTGTGAAATAAAATGAAAAGTTGGGAAATTAGACAAACCGTTTGGAAGAAATTGGTTAAAAAAAACTGTGGAGTAAGAGATGAACCGTTGTGAAGTTATGGTCAAAAAGACATTTTCTTTAGAAAAGAGGAAAAGGCATGTCAAGAGGTGAGATGTTGAATCGAAAATTTAAATAAAGGTACGGCAAAAAAGGAGTAAAACTTGTGTCACAAGATGTTGTGACGGAACACGGTCACAGCACTCAATACGAGCCACGTGGCATACTATCAGAGATCTTTGACCGTATGAATGTTTGACCAGTCCCTCAGTGGACCTACAAACCAAAAATCAGCCTGATTAGTGATTTACAACCTTTGGATTTATGCACCCAAATAACGCTCAATAATGCTCAAATTTCTACCGTTAAAATCAACCCATGAAAATAACTTCAATAGAATCAGTTAGAAATCACTAATCAAGCTAATTTTTTGTGTACCAGTCCACCGAGGGACTGCCCAAACATCCATACAGTCATTGTCCTCTAATAGTATACCACGTGGCTCGTATTGAGTGCTGTGACCGTGTTCCGTCACAACATCTTGTGACACAAGTTTACTTGCAAAAAAGAGACGTCTATTACTTATTTTTATTTTTTTTGTAGTCACCATCATGGGAGGGCCCCATAGATTAGCAGGTGAAACCTGCATGGACCCAGTCAAGCCGGTAAAGGGGATTTCTACTCTGGCACACTGCTCAAAGGAGGAAATCTACCTGTGTGGGTTTTGACCCCACGACGTCTCCAAAGAGGTGGATACACACCAACCATTTGAGCTGCCATGTTGGGTGTAACAGAGATGTATCTATGTTAAAAATTAGGGTCGGGGTCAGGGGATAGACTTTCAAACCGACTGTTTCACCTAAACCGTGGAGACGTGGATCTTGCAAAATCAAACGGCCCTCTTTATCTTCATTTTCAACTAATGCAGCCGAGCCGAGGGAGCCAATTGGAGCTAACCGAGCGTCGTTTAAAAACTGAGGGAGGGACATGAATTAAATGTACTGTCCACGTGATACGTCAATAGAGGCGTTCTGTTGCCAACGACTCCCATCACGTCTCTTCCAACTGAAAAGAGTTCTATCACTCTGTCTCATATCTGCTCGAGATGTTGGGACGGAAGCCGATCACAGCATTCAATACGAGCCACATGGCATACTATTAGAGGACGATGACCGTATGGATTTTTTGCCAGTCACTCGGCGGACCAGTACACAAAAAATCAGCCTGATTCGTGATTTGTAACCGATTCGATTGAAGTTATTTTCATTGGTTGATTTTAATGGTAGGCATTTGAGCATTATTGAGCGTTATTTGGGTGCAAAAATCCAAAGGTTGTAAATCACTAATCAGGCTGATTTTTGGTTTGTAGGTCCTCAGAGGGACTGGCCAAACATCCATACGGTCAGTGACCTCTGATAGTGTGACATGTGGCTCGTCTTGAGTGCTGTGTCCAGCTTCCGTCACAACATCTTGTGACACAAGTTTTACACTCTCTTGAGAGTAAAACTTCTGTAACAAACAATACGAGCCATGTGGCACACTCTTAATTGACGCTGACCATATTATGTTTGGCCAGTTCCACGGTGGACCTGTGAACCAAAAATCAGCATGATTAATGTTTTTCCGTTAAATTCCATTTTTTCTATTTTTTCAATTTTGCACATGTCCCTTTCAATCTGTTTTAACGATTTTAACTGTAACGCCCCCAGTCCGTTAAACGGTCAAAATGTAACATAGATCATGTCTGTTAATACAACTGTGAAAGGACCATAATATTGCAAGTTCAATGCTAACCCGTGTGATTCAAGTCTCTTTTTTTTTTAACTTAAGTCAACCACTGTTAAACTAAGTCAAGGGGGTAATTCTAACGCTTGAAAGCATGGTTTAACCCCACCCCGCCCCCCCCCCCCCCCCCCCCCCCCTGGTCCAGTCAGTGCACTGGTGGAGGCAAAAGTGGTGGAGGTGGTGGTAGAAGCTCAGGAAGATCGGGTAATGGTGGGGGTGGGGGTTCTGGATCAATGAAAGCCCCTGGTGGGGAGGGCTATATCTCAAGGGCTGGTTTCGAGAGTAACCCGCAGGGGTACTTTACTGATCTCCATGCCTGTGAGAAGGGCAACAAATAGATGGAGGTGGTCTTTTGTATTTGGTTTAATAGATTTGGAAATATTCTAGGAAGTTGGTTTTCCTTTTGAACATTTTGGAGTTCTCTGGTTTTCTATGCTTCTTGTTATCTTGTCGACAACTTTTGATTAATATATGGGTTTGTTTTAGAATCATTTTAGTTTAATTGGCTACACATTTTAATTTCTTCCCAGGACGATGGGTCCATTAAAAGGGCTAATTCAATAGTTCGGCGAATTGAGTTCCTATCCAAAAATTCGACGTATCACACTTTTTGGTGTTAGCTGGCCGCATGGATGTCATATGTGGCCCATCCCTTTTAGCCGTTGGTTTTAGTACAGGTTGCATTAAACGGCTATAAGAACGCTTTAAAAAGTACTAAAAAGTGCTAAAATCTAATGGTTACAGAATACCAATCAGGGTGATTGTTGGTTTGTATATCCACCAAGGGGTGGGATAAACATCCATGCGGTCCGTGGGTCCAGATGACAGCGGTGAGTAACCAAAACGGTGCTTCCGCATTTGAAACAGTTTCAGGCATACCTTGTTACATCTTTTTCGATTTTTGTTACCCCCTCTGGGTCCACTAACCACATTAATGTTTACCCCAAAAATCACCCTGAATATTGGTAGCCTCTATCCATTAGATTTTACAATTTTTAAGACGTTATTCTAGCCATTGGTTGCAACCATTTTTTGGGTAGTAAATTAGATCCAACGGCTAGAAATAATCAAACAAGATGTTTTTTTGGCATGAATATCTTTCAAGGATGGGCTAATAAAACATCCATGCGATTGCGGTCAGTGGGGTCCGGAGGGCAGAGGTGAGTAACAAAAATCGCTCTCCGTACGCCAAATGGCATCAGGTCTACCTTGTTGTGTGGTTTCAATGGTGGAGGAGCAGAACCAGTGGTTGATCGTGAGGAAGTTCCAACATGTGGAGTGGTTCGAAAACGAGACCACGACGACCCAGAGTGAAGGAGAGCAATCGAGGGTGCAAGAACGGACTTCAAAGGCTACTTATGAGGAGAAACAGTGTGGGAACTACAGTCGTCGTTTGAATACAAAAGAGAAGGTTATCGAGTAGTGAGTTTGTCGAGCCGAGTTGGTCACAAGGAAGAGAAGGGCATCTGAGGTGGAGATGGACCATACTATAGTTCCATACTGTATGCGAAAGGGTGGAGGGATGGGGTAAATCCAAGCCGACGTAAGCGAAACGACGTCCACCCTTGATACCCCCAAAACGACGCCGTCGATGGGGAAAAATCTATGATACAGACTTCAGTATCAAAATTTTGATGCCGAAGTCCCTCAATTTGCCACGTAGTATACTCTTTCGGGCCCACTGGCTCCATGAATATTTGGCCCAAATCTTGGTGGACCCACACACCAAAAATCAGCGTGATTAGTGATTTCTAGCCATTGAATTTGAGCACTTTTTCATCATGGGCTTGGAACCACTTCATAGGCATGATCATAAAGCCCATGATGAAAAAGTGTGCAAATCCTACGGCTAGAAATCACCAATCACTCTGACTTTTGGTGTGTTGGTCCACCAAGATGTGGGCCAAATATTCAGAGAGTCAGTGGGCCCGAAAGAGTCTACTACGTGGCGAATTGAGGGACTTCGGCATCAAAATTTTGATACCGAAGTAGGTATCAAAGAACAGCCCGTCGATGGAGGCCCCAGTCAATAGTCTATCAAATGAGTATCAAAAAAGCTGGTACAGTCCAGGGGATTAGATAGAGTCTGCAGAGTAAAACTTCGATGACAGGGCCCTGTCATCAAGGTAGATGATAAGGCACGAGATGTCGGCACGTGTATTTTGTACGGAAGGACCACTCGGCCTCACCGCCAACGTACACAGGTGAGTGTTTTGGGAAAAAGCACTCAAGTACTCACCTGGGTACGTGTGCGGTGAGGCCGAGGTGGTCCGTCCGTACAAAATACACGTGCCGATATCTCCTACCCTGTCATCTCCCTTGTTGACAGGGTCCTGTCATCAAAGTTTTATCCGAGGCTGCAGGAAAAGGTCACCCACGCAATCGCCACGTAGAAAGGATACGCCGCATACGCCTATAAGCCGAAAATAATAAATAATCCGAAAAAAAAAAGAGTAAACCTTGGCTCACACCTGTGTGAGAGCAAAGCCGATCACACAACACAATATGAGCCACGAGGCACACTCTTAGATTACGATGACAGTATGGATGTTTTGGCCAGTCCCTCGTTAGACCTGCAACCCAAAAATCAGCCTGATTAGTTATGTCAGACCTTTGGACCTAGTACCCCAAATAATGGTCAATAATGCTTTAAATTCTACTGTTAAAATCAACCAATGTAAATGACTCCAATCCAACGCTTAGAAATCACTAATCAAGCTAATATTTGGTTTACAAGTCCACCGAGAGACTAGCCAAACATCCATACGGTCATCGTCCTACAAGAGTGTACTCCGTGGCTCATATTGTGACGTGTGATCGGCTTTGCTTACACCTGTGTGTAAGCGAAGGTTTTCTTATAAAAACACCATATATCCGAAACAGGATTCGAAGAGGCAGTGTAAGCCGTCAGGAGCACACAGACCAAAAAAAACACCCAGACGGGAGGACCAGAAGCCAGAAAGAACACCAAGGAGACAGAACGACGGAGCAATATACTCGTCAGAGATCGCAGCACCACGAGGAAAATCGCTCCACAACAGAGCGCAAGCACCACGGCACAATGATTTTAGTTGTACAAGTTTGGCCT